>OY288241.1:64304877-66704877 GCA_958450325.1 Agrostemma githago
TGTATGTATGTGTGTGACTTTGAAGCCAAGTTCAAAGGGATATGTTGTGTAGAGTTGTAAATGTGATGGGTGAAAAGAAGTTTTGAAGGTGGTAAAAAGGTAGAGAAAAAAAGTTGTGTGTTTGAGTTGATAGTTGACGGGGTATTTATAGGGAACCCACGACACATGGGTCACTTGACCGAGTGGCGCGGGTGCACTCGGTCGAGTGCCCTCGCGGATGCACCTGGACCATTTTTGTGATCAAATAAACCGGGCTATTTTGAGCGTGATTGCCTTGATTTGCTCTTGATTGATTGTGATTGATTTGGCATTAATTTGGGTTGATTTGGCTGATCTTGGCTGATTTCGAACGTATCGGGTCGCTTTTTGTGCCGGGTTTGTCTTGACCGGGTTTTGACCCGGTCGCTAAAAGACGGGAATTATTTTTGGTGTCGGTTTTGACCCAAATTAGTCTCATTTTGCTCGGAACGACCCACTGGGCCTGGTTTTGAGGTTGGTTTTGTGAGATTTGTATCCCGTTAAAAGCCCATGCCGGACATTACTGATTTCGAGCCCGTATCCGAGCGCGTTAGAGCACATTAGCGTCCGATCATCATCGGGTGTTTTTTGGAAACTACCATAGACACCTGGCAGTCAAAATGCGGGTGTCTACAGTTTGTTTGCTGGTCAGTTGTACATTTTAAGGCTTTAGGTTTGAACTCCATCATCACCGATCGCCGTCATCATCATAATTTTATCTGGGTGAGTTTTTTCCTCCGTCGTCTTCTCACCGTTTCATGTCTTAATTCTCTTTTCTATCCAAAATTATCTTGATTCCTGGGTTTTATACGTGCTTCTGTGAATTAGGTTTTGGTGCTTTTAGCTAGTTTGTTGTTTATTTGCTGGTTGGCTGTAAATTTCAGGTTTGAATATGTTTTACACTGAATTTCAGTTGTAGTGGGTCGTACAAGCCATGAGGGATTAGTAAGGGTTTGGGTTTCACTTTTCACAAGCCACGAGTAATTAGTAAGAGGCTTTATTAGATGCGAACAACAGATCTGCTTTCGAAAGTTGTGCAGTGTAGAGGCTGACTTTTAGTGCGCGTGTTTGGAGTTCCTGAATTGGAGGGAGGTACAGAACTGATAGCTGTTAAACCTGTAGTGGCGTGATGAAAGACGGTTTTGTATTCCTGTTAGCTGTTAAAAAATGTAACTTCTCTGCTGGATTACATTCTCAACCAGAACCAGACTGCAGCTGAACTTGCTAGGGATCGTGTCGTTGTGTGAGTTTGTAATGGCCTATGCTAGCTGAAAAGCAGGTGAGCTATCTCCAGTTCCGATCTCCTTCTTTCCCCCAAAGAAAATACTTGCTGCCAAATTTTGACATTCCGTAATGGTCTTGATTCTTCTTTGAATCCCATTTCAGTTTAGCTAGTTTCATTGAGCCCATTGAGAAAAAAATGCACAGTGTGGAAGATTATATCTACGGTATTTTATTTTGAGATAACATCAAAGGTTTCATTCAGCTATCGTTTATACTCCTGATTTTGTCACCAAATGTACAACCAAAGCGGCGCTCTAGCTACTACAAACTCGATTTCAACTCCAAAATCGAAAACGCGCAGTTCAAACTCGCTCAATTAGGTGATTCGATTTTGTTTTGGCTGAGTTAATTGATTAGAATAGAGACTTGAGGTTGTTCAAGGAAAAAATTGAATCTTTGAGAAGTGTGGGTGATCAAGGGGGTAAGAATGTGACCAAACTTAAACTCTGTGCACCTTTGCAATTGTTGCAGGCTTGGGTTTGGGAACGATTTCCTGATTTGAGTCCTGCGGCCAAACGTATTACTGGTGGACTCAGACTAGAAAGGTGGAGTAAGGTGGTGATATCGAAAAATGAGGGTTTAGGGTTTAGGCAAAGCTGGTGATTCTGCTACAGTGTCTTACTTTTGGAACTTCTAACAAGAGAAAGGCCATTTGACAGGTTCTATAGCTGCCTGCTAGATTTTATAGAATACAGCCGCGCTTAGAATCACTGCTCATATGAATATGAGTTCCCTTATTTTGACTTTAGCTTGAGGCCTGCAGAAGACCAATCTTTGGCAACATGGGCCTCGAGTCGACTTCATGATGACAGTACATTGAAAGACATGGTTGATCCGATTCTAAGAAGATCAATCACCTTTAAGGTGCTTTCTGCTTATGTCGATGTCTCTGTTTGCAGGTTTTTAAAATTGCGTGGCAGTTTGTAAGCGTACCAGATGTAAGGTGAAGGTTGTAAGCGTATCAGATGTTAAGCGTAGCAGACCCGTCACACTAGATGTCTTTCGGCGCGCATCTGTGATTAGCAATTATGGATGTGTGATCTAAGTGCACAGCTGGAGTAGATATTGTGACCAAGGGTAATGGGTATTACAACATATACAAGACCCAGATTCGGATTTGTTATTTAGATCACAGTTCCAGCCAACATTGTAATTGGACTACTGGCATTGCTTTTGTGATCAATAGACGTGCCGAGGGTTTGCTATCATTGAGTTTTCAGGTTGCAATTTCAAACGTATGCTTCTGTGCTTCCAAAACTCGGCGATCATAGTTTTAGTGTGGATTGCCCGATAGTGGACTGTTTGGCGATTCGTTCTTTTGCCTCTATGCCTTCCTGTTCCAAAGAGGTGCCGCTGGCACCCAAGCTGTTTTTTGTACATTTGAGTGCTCTGTGACGCAATGTTCTCGGCAGCTATTTGTGGTTACCCATTACGTAGTTGTCTTATAGTGTCACGACATAATATATTGTGAACAATAATGCCGATGGCTGAACTTGCATGATGCAGGATCTAACAAATTAGTTAATGTACAATTGCATCAAACATGTGGTGTTAATTTAAATATCAACAACAAAAGCTTTACCAAACTAGGAGTAATTAGCAGAGTCACTGTTATTTCCTTGTCAAAAAAAAAAACCCCTAAAGAAACAGATTAATGGACTACATTTGGGCTACAATTCCTGAAATCAGGCCACCAAAACAAAAGCAAATGTTTACAACGGTGTCTAAAATTCGTGAGATTATATTGATGTTTACAAAAGTCAATGTTCACCTAAAGCAATGATCGTAGAGTACACAAAGGACTACTTCCTCCGCCTCGTTATTATCTACCCATTTAAATTTAAATGTTAAAGAATCAAATAATAGGTTGTTAAATCATAGTCGTTTGGGGGGAGTATTTTTGACCGCTGTTTCAGGAGTATTTTTTACCGCTGTTTCCACCTATATCCCAAATCATTTGCCTTCGACTTAAGGCGTTAGTTCACTTTAAATTATCCCCCTTAAAAGTTTATGGGGAATGTGACCATTCTTCTGAATCGTTCCCACTGACACAGAATGAATATAACATATTATCAAATTCCAGTTGAACTGCTTGGTTAGTTTAACTGAAATACTTCCAAATATGATTGCAAAGTATAAAAAACTATTAACTAATAAGGTATTAATTCCCCAACCCTTTTATTAACTAAAATAATAAAATTGTAGATGGTAAATTGTAAACGTGTCACATTTTATCTGTCGGCGGTTCGTGGTCGGGATCCTTCTAAATAAGATCTTTAGTGACCGTATCATATCGTGTCACAGACCTTAAAGGTCAACCCTAAAGACACGCTTACAAATCAATTTAATTAGGCTGGTAGAACAATCAAGTGGAACTTAGCCAATGAATTAATATGATGGTACCGTGGTTGAGTACGCGTTCTCTTCTACAGTACTTGTATCCAAATCTCTGTGTCATGGCAGATGTCTGCCATCAGCAGTGAATAGTCAGTACTCAGCAGGTCTATTGGTGCTAGATAGTTACGAAAAAAAAAATCAGAGTATGGAGAGAATTGGAGTGAAATTCGCACTTCTCCATACCCCATCATCTCACCCACAGTTAAATTCATTGCCTCATACACACTCCCAAACAAGAAATGTGTTACTCATATTTGCCCCAAATATGTTCGTGTGAACTTAAATCTGTGTTACTCATACACACTCCCAAACAAGAAATGGAGAGAATTGCATATTTGCCCGTGTGAACTTAAATCTGCTACACTGTTCTATGTTCTTTTAGCTGTTGTGGTCGGCCTCTTTCATCTGCTGGGAAAACTGGATTTGTTAGCTGCAAATAGTGTATGCAATCCTCTTTTCTGTATCTTTTTTTTTGGGTCGATGCATTTTATGCTTTCCAGTTTCGTGTTGGTTTGCGGTGTTGTCTTGGTGGTTTTGGGGCCATGGGTGTTTTAGGTTTTGTTATAGCAGAGAGGTTTCTGGATAATTGCTATGTGTTTGTGAATCTACGAGTTTGATCTCGTCCAGTGTCTTGGATTATTATTGACTGCCTGTTTGTTTTTGGTATTACTTGAGTTTCAACGCTATATTTTCCGGGGGGCCTCCATTTTCCAGTGTATGTGTGGGATGCATACCCTATGTGCCACATATTTTGTCTGCTATATTTGTCTGTGAGTCCCTTTAAAAGTAAGCTTGTGTGTGTGTCTTGAACTACATGTTTGCCTCTGCCTGTGATTGGTTGTTCTTGGTAGTCTTATTATATGTGGCCCATGGTTCGATCCTGGACCGAGGCTCCAGCACATACTATAATTTAGGTGCTGCATTTATTACGCCAGTCTTGTGTACCTTCTGCTTGGACAGATTTGAGAGTTTGACATTGTTGCCCTTTACTTTCAGCAAACAATGACTGGTTCTAAGATTAGGGTAACCATTCCTTTCCGTCCGTTGCTGCATCAAATAGCTGAGAAGATGAACTACCATGAACCCAGTTATCAGCTGCTTGACAAACCTCGCGGAGGTGTTTCGCTGACTATTACGCCACGAGTCCCTGGCCTTATTGAGTATACTTATATAGGTGACCCAGGTGTCACTGTCAATCACTCCTGCGAACAGGCTGCACAGAGGGCCGTTCGTGACATGATTGACAAGTGTGTGGTTGTGGTCGAGGACATAACCTCTGCCATGCGAGCAGACCTCGCACTCTGTGGCAGCTACTACAGAGCAAAGCGCCTCGCACTTGAAAAGTATGACACCACTGGCCTTGTGAGTAAGGATTGCAAGAGGGACAGGGATGTGCCGTCTCCACCCACTGCTAGGGTTGACTACGTGTCGGTTTTGCGCGCAATATTTGCACAGTCCAACATACTAGCTTCCCCTGTTGAGACGGTTGAGCGGGAGCCAGGTTTGTTCACTTCGTGGATAATCATGTCTGGCCCAGATGTTGTTCGTCCAGGTGCCTGTCTGTTTGGGGAAAAATCTCCGGACCTAGTCACAGCGGAGGCCAGTTTGGCCAAGAAAGCAATAGCCTACCTTATTTCTTTACACAACATTGAGGTAATTGATGCCAACTATGACCCATTAGTTGATAGGTATGCCGTTGTTGCATGCGCATCAGAGCGTGAGACATACATGACTGTCAAGGAAAGAGTTCTAGGAATACCGGACGTTGTAATGTCTTCTTCTCTTTTACCTGAGGACGTCTGCGCCGCTCCTAGGACACTGCCACTTCAGATGCCAACTATTACGTCACCGCCGCTGCGCCCTAAGAAGAGAAATGCACATGCTGAAAAGGCTAGCTCCTTGACAGTTCGAAACCCCTTCCCGTCTGTGGTGTTCCCCAGTGCTTTTATGGCTCTCCAGCCTTTAGACATGTCAACTAATCGTCCTAATGAAGGACCTATGTAGGCCGGCTGTTAAGGACAGACTGTTTCCGGTTTGCACTATGTTATCTAACCCTCTTTTGCTCCATATTTGCTTCTTATGTTTGTCTGTAATATTGCCTAATTCTAGCTATTACAAAAACTTGCGAATCCTTTTGCCAACAACTGGTTTTCCAATGTCCGCGGCTTTTGTTTTGTGTGTAATGGAAACAGTACCTGTTTTATGGCCTATTCCCGATATACCGCATTTTGTCTGCGCTGTTTACGTTTTGCTTGCTGTTATTATTCTGCTCTGCGTTGTACGAGTTACCTTTGTTGCAACTTTGGCAAACTTAGCTCTACTTTTCCCTGACGGGTTGTTCCATTATGATGCCATCAGTGCATTATAAAATGCTACACAGGAAGAGATTATACCACTGCTACCCGCAGCGCTTATGTTCCCTTTGTGAATACTCGGTAAATGTTTTGTGGATTGTGGGGGTCGATGCACTGCTGTTTGGTCCCTCTTTTGGGGGGGGGGGGTTGACGTTGCCTGTTCGCTTAATCGGTTTATCTATTGTGTACATGAGCGAATGGCAACTGCCTAAGCTGGATGCATTTCAGGAGGTATAACATATATGTTTCTATCAGCGTTTGCGCACGTGAGCAGAGAGGTAACTGGTGTTTAAGCACCGCACAATCAAGTAGGAAACAGTCAAGTGCCCGTCACTGCACAGATCCCATGAACACTCAACTAATGTAGGACGATTTGACCTATCATTGAACGTCATATCATTTACCCGCTAATGTTGCTGCTAACCACGCATTGGACGTGTTTTGGTTAGATTTACCGTGGACGGTAGGTTCACTTATGATAACCTTTTCGATATACTAATTTCGATTCTAAGTGTCTAAAAAAAAGAACACGCTGGCGTGGCCGCATGTAGTATAAATACAAAGACAAATGGTAATTAGTCAATGAGCACTCAGCTGGCCATCATTACATGTGTTGTATGGCCACTCAACTGATGAAGGACAATCTGATTTACCACTTAAAATTATACAATTTGAGCCAGCACTCCACACTCTCAGTTGTCATGTCTAAATATTTTAACAAAAAACACGCAATATCTACTTGTTGTTGCCTGTGAATCTATAAATTTCTACCGCCGCAGGTTCAACAAAACTAGCGCAGTTAGTCGGGCTTAGTAATAATACTCTCATCGTTTAATGTCTCTGTAGCAGCTCCCAGATTCAAACCCGGCTCCTGAGGTATAGATTACCATTTCTGCTGCTTAGGCAGTCCCTTTGTGCTACCTTTTTGTAGGTCATTTTAAACGATTATTTATGTCAGATTTATGTGCTACGTGGTACAGATTGTTCATGTATATTTTGGTGGTGTTGGTGTATATGTTCTGTTTTGTCTCCCATGTTTAGCCTATATGAAATTGCTGCACCACATATAGTTACGCTTTTGTTGCCTTGCTCTTCTATATGTTTACAACACACACTGACATACTCTTCCAGTATCTTATATGTTGCTGGTAATGACGATAGTGTAGCTGCAGGTCTTGTAAGGCAGTGTTGGTTGTTAGTTCGACCGTTTTGCATTCCTTAAATGATCCTGGCTGTACTGTGTTTATTGCAGTTTTGTTGCGTAGACTTGAATGTTAGTTCCTCCTACCTACTGTCCTCTGTTGAGGTTGTACATCTGCTTGCTCCTGCCATCAACCTGAAAGTTAGTTTGTTTGGGATTAATCTATCAACATTGATCTTTGGTTACCTTTTCTGATGTTAGTTATTTACGTCTCATTAGCCAAGCAGTTTATGGTTTGCTGGTAGCTGTACCGTCAGGGATTAGGATGATGTGTGTGCATTTGACATGATATGTTCAGTTTATATGTTGCCCATACAGGGGCAGGCTGCACCGACTACTATGATCACCATCCTGTTCTGCCCACTTCTTCAGCATATTGCTGAGATTTTACAATGGCCACCTCCTAATTATTATATGCTAGATGCATCAAAAAATAGTGTTTATGTTCTACTGAAGCCAGGTTTTGATGTGCCGGTCTTGTCATATGTCAGAGGACATGCTTGTTCGGTGGCAGACTCCTGTGACATTGCTGCAAAGAAGGCGGTCCATAGCATTGTCAAAATGTTTGATTTGGTTGTCGAAGATTTAAGCTTCGAACGCAATAAGCAAGTGGAGCGCTGTGGTAGATTATACCGGCTTAAACGCACCGGATTAGAGGACAGCATCAGAGGGAGGAACATACCTACCCTTGAAGAAGATGTGCCTAATAGCCCCACCTACTATGCATGTCTTCCTTGATTATATGCCCCTTCTCAAGAAAATTTTCCAGACTGTTATGATCCAGGCTACGCCGCTTGAAACTATACAACACTGTATTGGTCGCTACACTTCCTGGATGACAGTTGAGGTTCCAAAAAATACTGCCCGAAAAGAAGTGTTCATAGGACCAACTTGCAATACTTTGGCATATGCAAAGTGCCAGCTTGCTAGGAAGGTCGTGATGTATCTAATAACTGCCTACAATTTGGAAATTATTGATGTCAACTATAAGTCACGTGGTGCACAATTCGCTGCTCTTGTCTGCGACCTTGAACGGGAAAGTTATCTTACAATAAAGGATAGGATGACTGGTATCCCAAATATGCCTGGACACTCGTGCTTGCTGGTAGAGGCAGGCGACAGTACATCTGAAAATGTGGCGATAGATGTACCAGTAATCGTTCCTGACCCTGTGGTTACAACATTAGATGCACCAACAGTGACTCCGAATTCCGTTCAGCGAGTGTCAAATGAAGATTCAGCTCTTCGTAGAGATCATGTCTTTGGTGAAGGAGCCACCCACCCTATCTACTACCATACCCCGCATCCCCAGGGGCCTGGGAGTAACCGTTTGCGAGAAACATAAACTCGTTGCTATAAGCATTTTGTACGTTTGGCCCCTAGCTATTTATGTTACCCTCTTATCTGTGTACCTATGCCTTTGTGGCTATGGTGAACAATGTTTTGTGGTGCGGAGCCTTACTTCACGGGTATCACAGGCTGCCATTTGACCCTCTTTATTCCGCTGTCTTTTATACAAGTATTCCCTTTTTATAACAGTAGATGTGTGTTTGTAAGACTCAGTTTACGATTATTATGTTCAACTGTGAGTGTATCTTCCTTACTGTCATGCTATGTAACGCGTGTGCCGCGTGCTGCTTGCCGTGTGGTTTGGGACCGGAGAGCTGTAGTGGTAACTTTATTCTACAAGTTACCTTACAGGTGCTAGGTTCGCATGCAGTATATTGCCTACCTTCTTTATTACGTTCGTCCTGTGATTTCTCTGCATACTGTCTGGAGATTAGTGGAAGCAGATCGTATAGTCCAATTGTTATGTTTGTTGCTGCTTCATGCCAGCATTAGCTGCCCAACAATCTGTAAGCATGGTTCTTATTTTTTGAACTTCCACGGACACGATTAAAAGTCGCAACAGAATCAGCAAACGCTTATACTAGAATTTACGCTTTGCTGATGTATGAACCCAACAATTTAGGTCTGCTTCCCTCGAAGACTACAGTCCCTTATACCTCATGAAGTTTATGCTCTTTATCATGCATATATTCGTATTAACTGCGCACATGGTCGTTGGTAGTTAGTTGAAGTGCCGTAACCAAGCTCTACAGAGTCGCTTTCCAACAAGTCTTAGGCAAAGTGATCTGACTTGTGAGTGCATTACTGTTGCTGACAAGGGCACTCACCGCTGAATTGTTTCCAAATGCAGCAGTGGAATCAGTACCAAAATGTGATTTTACCTATGTCTACACTCTAAATGACCACTGTGTTGGTATTCCTTGAATGCTAACTACACAGTTGCCTTAACCTTTTCTTTTAATATGATTTAATATTCGCTTTCTATATATAGAGAAGACTCCCACAAGTTTTTATTTAGCAAGCGCATAGTTATACTTCCAGCACGTGATCCCTTGCATATCTTCTTCCCAACCAATCACCAATCTAAAAAAGTGCTCTCTCTTTACTTTACCACGGTCTCTGTTGTGCACATCCTGAATCTTCCAAAACTTTAGTCAGACTATTATTGTGTAAATAAATCATAAAATTAGGTTATATATTGTCATAAATCTTCCCATGTATATTGTCACGCTAATAGTAGTAACAATGTCGCTACGAGTGTTATAAGCCATTGTTGGTTGTCACGTTTACTGTCTCCTCTTCCTTTTTCGCTATATTATATATGCAGGAGTGGGCTGACGCTCTGTGCACTTGTTGTTACATTCTATAGAAATGATGTCACCTTATATGCTTATAAATTAGCTCACTCAGTTAATGAACCGTTATATGTTCAACGTAGTTATGTTATGTGGTGCGGAAAATTGTTCATTACGTCATCACATTTTTTCCCTGTCCCGCTTTGCTTATCTCTATGAGCCGGTGTCACCGCCATAGTTCGTGATGGCATAATAAATAGTCGTGTGTGCCCTTAGTCCTGGTGGTGGTGCGCCAAACCTTGAACCTTATTTGGTTTTTTTTTCATCTATATATGCTCTCTATTCCACAGAGTGATGGTGGCGCCGGTTATAAAGATTGCGATCCCGTTTCAGCCCTTGCTATCTCAAATTGCCAAATCTCTAGAGTTCTCGGAGCCAGAATACAGTACGTTGGATGCTGAAAGGACCATTGCTTCTGTCACCCTTAAGGCTGACAACGATCCTGAGACATATGTTTACGTGGGTGGTTCTGCATTGACCTTTGATGAATCATGCAACAAAGCAGCAAGAACTGCTGTTCGTGATTTTATAGACAAGTTTGATATATACATCAACGATTTTACGACTAAAAAAAAGACATGTATGCAAGGTGCGCTAATCTTTGTCGATTGAAGCGCCTTGACCTAGAGCGCTTGGCAAAAGGACAACCTAAGATGTCTCTAGAAGAGGAATTTGAGTTTCACGAGATGAGTCACCTTCAGAGTGTCTCGCTGGACTTTATGTCTATTCTTATGACTATTACTGAGAAATTGCCTGTTGATTGTTCCCCTGTTCATACCGTTGAACATACCCCTCTCACATTCACATCGTGGCTAACTATTGAACATCAGAAACACGGCCACGACCATGTGTGTATCTTTAGTGATGTGTGTGCATCTTCTGCTGCAGCAGAAACAAATCTTGCCTCTAAGGCTGTCGAGTATTTGGCCACCTTTTATAATGTAGACATAATCGATGCAAACTACTCCCCACAAGATGTTAGGTCTGCTGCCTGTGAGTGTGAATGTGCTCAGAATAGGCTTGTTGCTTTCAAAAGGCATGTCCTAGAGGTCCAGGGAGGATCTCCAGTCGCTTCTTCTATTGTCGAAGGTGAATGTACCACTCCTAGAGGTGTGATGTATTGTATTCCTCAGCCCAGTTCGCCACCCTTGGCTCCCAAGAGGCTGCGACCATTCCCAACAACGGGATCAAAATTTGATGTTCAGGGCCTATCGTCTTCTGCTGTATCTCCAGATGACATTAATAGCTTCTTTAGGAATGCTGGCTTTCCATGAAGGCGGTGCAGGCATACCAGCTGATACGTTGTTGTGCCTGTGACTGCAATGTGGACAGCAAAGTTTAGTGTCTGGATGTGTAATTCAGGTGTTGTATGGGCAGATACAGTCCCAGTTAGATTTGTGTTTTACTTTGTTTTCGTTTGTATCGAAGCAGATTGTCAGGTCGGCTTCAACATTTGTGTTTATTAAGCAGTCTTTTATATTAACCATGGAACAGTGGCAAAACCAAATTCTCCGAGACACATGGTAACCAATTGCTGTACTGTCCACCCTCAAAAAAACCTTTGTCGAACAAAGCTGCGTTAGTATACGGTGCGTAGACAGAGCACAATTGAATTGGCCAAGGCAACACCACGCGAGTGCCTGGACCTCACAATCGGCCCACGCTGCCTACGCCAGGAGACCAGAACCAAAATCACCAACCCCTAACCTTTTACATCTATCAGTACCAGAGCACAAGCCCCAACCCGTCTCCAACAAGAAAAGACATACCCGAGAAGCTTTTAGTTAGACCAGAGTGTATACCACGAACGTGCCTGAGCAAAACATAGACACACACTTCATATCTACTGGAGTAGATCAATATCTGTATTAGATTAATATGGGTTTACAACAAATTTTATCCTATAATAACTCTTGGAACTAAATAATTAGGCAAGACAGCATCCAACCCTACTGACGGGCCGTATCTATGGGTGGGTACGAGGGCCGACCAATATTATCTGCGGAAAGAGGCTGACTACGACATGGTACCTATATCGCAAAAGGGTTTTGGTATTTCTGCCGCGTCTGCCATAAACGAATGCCATTACGAGAACATCATGGAATCATTAAGGGAGCTCTACCCGTCTTTCTACTAAGTCGCCTCTGGTGCAATAGTGCCCGTATCTCAGAGTGTACCGATGCTTGACAATTAGGTTCAATATGTCGCTTCCTGCTGGTTGCCAATTTCCTATTATTTGTGGTCATTACTTGTATGTGGTTACTTTGGCGTCACTGTTGTTGTGTTTCATTATCTGCATGCAATCATTTCCAAAAGTTTAGATTTTTTTTCTGTTGTGTCCCAATCTAACTATAGAACACAAACGTACAAAGCCGGCGATCCATAAACAAACACCAAACCTGTGGCAAGTACATTCTGTGCAGAATGTAGATAGCTGACTTAGACCGGGTTGAGGTATATGAAAGGGCTAAAATATTATTCACCATACATTTCTGCACACAACTCAGCAGCGGATTATTGGATATAATAGGTTAACGCGAATTACCATTTGAACACAAACATTGACACCACCTCCACCCTATTCTAATACTTATTGTTGTCGTGGTAGAGGTGCGCATCTGCGACATATCCGAACAATGCATATAGCAGGAACGGGATGCAACCATGAACTTGCAAATATCGTACCTGAACACACATACCCTGGTTGGTAGATACTAGACAATATGGCCTGTCTAGGCCGCAACAAGCACTCAACGGGACGCTGCCACAAAACAGGCACAGTATTACAAATCCCGAAACGTGTCACGCATGGCCAGCTTTACGTTGCTCTGTCCCGAGTTACCAGCATGCGGGGCTTGAAAATTCTAATTTCGTTATCATAAACGAGTGTCAACGACGATGGGCGTAGCACCACGAATGTAGTGTATAAAGAGGTTTTTACTCAAGCTAAGTAGGGCTGTGCAGCAATAGGGTCGGACCGGAAAAATAGACCGGACCGGACCGGAATTGTGAAGACCGGACCCTGAATAATAAAATCAGGGTCGGTTTCCGGTCCATAGAATTTGGCGATTCCGGTTTCCGGGTCGGGTCGGGTCAGACCCGGAATTTTCAGGGTTGGACCGGTTGACCCTGTTTTTGTGCATTTGGGCTCCTAACTCAACAGCCCACTCCAAATCTCCAATAACTCCTATCACCCTAACACTCCTAACACTCTAAGTCTCTAACAGTATCCAACTGCCAACAATACTCTAAGTCTCTAACCCTAACCCTAACCCTAATCCCATTTCCTCCTCGGACTGCCTGAGCTCCGGCGCTGTTCATCTTCTTCCGACGCCCTTCATCAATTTCCGGTGAGTTCCTTCGTTTCTGTCTTTTTTATTCATCAATTTTTCGTTTTTTTTATTTTCGTTTCTTGTCTTCCTCGTTCCGACTTCCTTGTCTTCATTGTTTCGAGTTCCGACTTGTTGAAGACTTGCAGAGTTGCACTAGACTTGCAGAGTTGTACGAGAATGTAGCCTATATCTTAACCAGAATGTGACCCAAGTTTACAGCAAAATTATTTAATCGAATTAGATATGTACTTTTTTAATAAGATGTATAAGTCTGATATGGAGTAGAGTTTTTTTGTTGGCTTTAGACAATTTTGCAATCAATCTTTCGTCATTTTTTTTTTCGTAATTTTCGATTCCTAGTTACGATTTCTGATTAATTTCTGATTTCTGAATACTGATTACGATTTCCTTGTCTTCATGTTTTTTATTTTCGACGCCATTCATCGTTATGATGTCTGTTTAATGTTTATATCTGCGTTTTTTCATTTTTTTCATTTTCTCGTTTCTGTTTATGCAATTCCGATTTATGGTGAGATTAATTTAACGTTTCTGTTTATATCGTTTCTGATTTCTCGTTGCTTTGTATACTACTAGTCTCCTACAATTAACTGAATATTTGCTTTGTCTATCAATTGAGGTCTTGAGGATATTTTATTATGCTTAGTACTCCGTGAGAATATAAAATGTATGCTTTGTTTATAAAATGTATTTGATTATGCTTATTCTTATGTAGTTATGTTAGTATCATTTTTTAATTTAGTTTCTTAAATTAAATGTTGGAAAGAGCCACGGCGTCGACAAAGAATTCTTGCAATGTAAGCTTTTTTATTACAAATCCGTTATTTTATTCATCTACATAAGTATTTTGTATTTTCAATTACAACTATTGTATCATTGTTTTGTTGGTTTTAATACTTTTCTTTAATTTGTTAGATGTCGAGCTCCCAATCCAAAGTTCACAATTCCAATTTGTCATCCTATGAAGCAACTGAGAATGTGATTGTGGACATTTTAGATGAAGATATGGAAGAGCAACCGACTAATAATAGTCGACAACGTCCGTTTACTGGTGAGTATAAACCACATCCAACCAAACTACCGAAGGATGGGCGTCGTTATATCGTACGGAAGAGTAAGAGACGGGCACTTTATTGGCCAGACTTCACCAAGTACTTGGATCGTTTTGGTTGTCTAAGGGCTGAGTGTAACTTCTGTGAAGATGCAACTTTTGCAGCTGATTCCACCGTAAATGGGTCGAAAAATATTGGTAAACATTGGGACACTTGCTCAAAGAATCCGGCCAGCAGCAACAGCAAGAGCAAAGGTAAACAATCTCACTTGGTCTTTGATCCACTTAGTAAAGAGGAACAAGAGGTTAGATTTAAGCATAAGGAAGTTACTTTAGAAGATGTCAGAAAAGCATTGATTTACATGATCATACTTGATGAGTTGTCATATCGATTTGTGGAGAGGCCTGGATTTAGACATTTTATGTCTGTTGTTATGTAACTGTTTCGCGTACCTTCTCGTACTACTATAGCACGAGATTGTTACCAATTTTACCTTGATGAGAAAATGTCTTTGAAGACTTTTCTTAAAAATTCTTGTCAAAGGGTATGTGTAACTACTGATACTTGGACTTCAAATCAAAGGATAAACTACATGTGTCTCACTGCTCATTTTATTGATGACAAATGGAGGTTACAAAAAAGAATCTTAAACTTTTGTCCAATTTCAAGTCATAAAGAGGAAGCTATTGGCAAAGCTGTTGAGGATTGTTTGAATGCATGGGATTTGGGTAGTAAATTATTTACTGTTACAGTTGATAATGCAAGCTCAAATGATGTTGCATGTGCTTATTTGAAAAGGTTTGTTAAGAAAAATGGCGGCATTAGTGATGGGAAGTATTTGCATATGAGATGTATAGCCCACATAGTTAATCTTATTGTTTGGGATGGCCTAAAGGATCATGGGAAATATGTAGATAAGGTACGGGCTGCAGTTAAATATGTTAGGAACTCCCCTGCTAGAATTGCCTTGTTTAATGAACAAGTGGAGAGGTGTAAAATTGATTGTCAGTTGTCATTGTCACTTGATGTTTCTACAAGGTGGAATTCGACCTATTTAATGCTTGATAGGGCTACAAAGTATAAAGATGTATTTGGTCGAATAGAGCTTCCCATTGTTTTGGAACCGGAGTACTTGGGTCCTATTGATGATGATGATTGGGATAAACTTGACAGACTTGTTGTGTTTTTAAAGGAGTTTTACGATTTAACACATCGTATTTCGGGTTCATTGTATGTAACAAGTAACACTCTCTTCTTTCAAATTGGCCACACCCATGATTTGCTTAATGAATGGTTGAAAAAAGATGATTCTGAGTTTAAAGCAATGGCCACCCAAATGAAAGCAAAGTATGATAAATATTGGGGTGATGTGGAAAAAATGAATATGTTGATTTATTTGGCTGTTATCTTGGATCCGAGTTTCAAATATCTTGGGGTGAGTATTGCTCTATGTAATATGTATGGGGTAGAAAAGGGTGAATTGTTGGCTGGGAAGGTAAAACAGTTTGCATATGAGATGTATGATGAGTATAGACGTATTTATGCACCAATAAGTGGTGAGAGTGGTGAAGTCGGTCAGAATATGTCTAATGCGTCATCAACAAGCTCACAATCCGCCTTGAGATACATGAGTAACATTGAAGAACAAGTCAAGAGGCAAATGAGTGGGGAAAATCGTCTTATTAGAAGCGAATTTGATCGTTACTTGAATGAGCAAAAAGGAGATGATGAAGAGAGGGATATACTAGCTTGGTGGAGAGGAAATGCAATTAGATTCCCTATTTTGGCACATATGGCTAGAGATGTTTTGGCTATGCCAATATCTACGGTAGCATCGGAATCTGCATTTAGTGCTGGAGGTCGCACTCTTGATGCGTTTAGAAGTTCTTTAACGCCAAAGGTAAAGTTTATTTTTTGTAAAAAAACCGATCTAATATTTATCCACTTAAAGATACCTTAGTAATGTATTGATGAAGTTATTTTCTTGCTTTAAATTGTCTAAGATGGTGCAAGCTCAAATATGTGCACAAGATTGGATTCGAGCTTCAATTCGTGAATCAAAACTTGACATGGAAGAGAACTTGGACGAACTTGAGAAATTAGAGAAAGGTAACAAGTTTTTTCGTGTTGTGCTTGAATATGTTTAATTTATCTAATTTTGTGTTGAACTCGTAGTATTATCTTAAAGGCTTTATTGATGTTAAACTTATTTTTTATTTGGTTTTTTCTATTACAGATTATGAGAAGATGAGCTTGAACGATGCAACGATCTATGTTGCTGAGAATCTTTGATGTTTTAATTCTTGGTCTTGGACTCTTAGTATTTTAAATTTGTTGTTTGGACATTTTAACGATGCAACATTCGAACGTTTTGTAAATTTGTTGTTTGGACATGTGGACTTTTACTTTAATTTCTTTGAATGGTTTATTAATTTGGGTGAGATTGAACTATGAAGAATTGAAGACGTAAGCAATGAAATATTGAGATCTGTTGCAAACTAGCAGCACTGTGTACTGCTGTGGTAGACTTTGTACAGTACAGTGTCGAGACAAAACAGGGTCAAATCGGTCCGGACCCGGAATTTTCAGGGTCGGTTCAGGGTCAGCGTTTTCTGATTCAGGGTCAGGGTCAGGGTCGGGGAATTTTACAATTCCGGTTCAGGGTCGAACAGGGTCCGGTCCGGGTCGGGCCGGGTTCGGACCGGTGCACAGCCCTAATTAGCTAAGTAGTACGGAGTATCACCCTGTCAGCTTCGTAAAGCTATATCAATTCACTCGGTTAGCTGTTGCTGTCTCACCTCTTCATACAAATTGCTGTTTTAAAAATTCATAACGCTTTAAGCTTTTCTTTTGCTGTTTTATATTATGTCTCCATGAAATTTAATACTGGAACTGTCCTACTGTCATTGCTACTTTGTGCCTTTCTTTTCTAAGCCTAATCGCTGTTAGCTGTTCCGCAGAAACATTTACTTCGAAATGTAATATTCTTCCTAATTTTTCACATAACCATGAAAGTCGTTCTTGAGATACTTCAACATTCTAAATAAATGTTGCCACAATGATAGGTGTTACAGACTGACAGTCCCCCAAATACCACGTTCAATACATTACGATAATTCCGCTCCATTATACACATGTATGTAATTGCAGCTTAGTTTATGTAATCGAATTACACAAATACAAATCGGACTTATTTCACTTACCATTCTTCCTCTACAATTCGAAGTTAGACCGTGTTGGAAAATTTAAGATGCGAAGATTAAATTGCATTCCGAGAACATTCCGTGGTTACATCACAGTATATGTATAATAAACTACACCCAGGAAATTTGTCCACAAACATATACTTCAGGTGCTGACATTTGTTACTAATTCGTTAAAACCGACACCAACCGACCTGCACAAATAAAGACGCACACAGAGAAATAGTATGAAAACTAAAAACATACAAAATTAGTTAACATCCATTACGTCATAGAAACCAGCCATTCATTACACTAATTGCTGTTCGCAGAAAACTTAGTACATACAGACTGAGTACGTTAACATTGTCGACATTCATTACACCCACATGGTGTTGCTGCTGATTACATGAAAATTTGTCCGCAAACTAGGGCGGACAGCCCACCTACAATCTACCATTCTAGCGCTACTTAGTTTCACGTTCTACCAAATTGCCACAGAGAAACCAGCAGGAAAAAGTTTAAAATCAAACCACTAAGGAGTGATCATAACGAACTGCTTACATATAGTCCGATTATAGAGTACCAAACGCTGCTAATAACCGCATACCTTACAGCCCACAACAGAATCAACTTTTAGTCCCCACCCTCACCCTATAGAACCTTGGGTACTTGCTGGCCAGCATTGCCATCACAAGAGCGTACGTCGATGTTCTGTCATTGTCAGCGTCAGCGTATCCATTAACCTGCTCCTCAGTAGACACCGTGCAGTAAAATGTCGTCCTCCTCAGGTACTCTTTATCATCCTCAGTGGCAACCCAGGCATGTGGACCAGCTGTTGAGTCAAGCTGGCTCTCATAATTTGCCTTCCCTTTTCCGGCCCTCTCAAATGCTCTCTGCAGCTTAAACGCACTCCTAAAATGACGATGATCATGCTAAAACTCAAGAACTATGGACCTCATGAAATTGCCAGTCTGACCATTATATATTGGTTGGAACTGTCTTATCATGTACCCGAGACTTCTCAGTTCATCTCTTATGCAAGCAAAACTCCTTCCAGTTACATTGTTACCTGAGGTATCATAAGGGAGGTTGTGCATAATTACCATAGGAGGGTAGGAATATTTGGTAGACATATTAGTGTACTAATTAATGAAGTTTTTCAATGTGTTTTGGTGGTGTGGTAAACAAAGGTTAAACTCTATTTATAGAGGGTGAAATCATATCATGCAATTGACAAATGGTGATTGCTTCGACAGTTGTAAATATCTGCATATTAAAACAGTAAAAAGGTAAAAAATTTGGGACATCTTTGAACAATCCAGATTCCCTCGACCCTGATCTAAGCATATCTATATTGACATCTATGGTGATATGATAACTGCTGCAAGCAAACCAGCACATCACTACAGCGATATTAGAGATTAGATGTCCCAAAAATTACCTATTGAAGACGCAATCCATTCCACATGCTCCTCTGTTCATCTCCATCACTGTTGCAAAAATTAGACTACTCAAGTTTGCATTCGAATATCTGGGGCAATTCAATTAGGGGAGAGGAATAATCTTTCGTCAGTTGTGCGTAGGGAATCAGTGGTGGATTTCTTTTTTGATTTTGATTTTGATTTCGAGGACATGAATATTTGGGGGAAAATTTGTTTGGGGAAGGAGAACTGAAGTGTGAAGGGGTAGTGCCACGTTACATGTTTAGTCATATCCCATTTCCCGTACACTAATCCACTTTAACGAAAAACGTAACGATATTATGTACTTCGACAAAATGTACGGACCATTCTCGATGAGTAAAGCAGACAACACGTCACGGGTTGTTTAAGAATTTGACAATTGCTTTAACCTATTAGTGTACTTTATTCTAGATTTAGCCATCTATCCGTATCTAACCTTGCGGGTCATGTTTAGTTAATATTACTACACCGTTTCACAATAGAAACCACTTTCAAAACATGATCGTCTTAACAACCCCGTGATTTATCACGGGTTGTATACTAATTGAATTAAATATTCAAACACCTAAATATTACATGGTATCTAACAAAAAAACTAATTACCAAAAAACGTACAATTCATGGTGTAACTACATCTTGTGTCATGATTCCATGAAATACTTGACAATTCATTTGTGAATGTACAACCATGATCTAATGTGCTGATTAGGAATTGCCTCTAATGAATTAAATATTCAAACAGCTAAATTTTACGAAGCATCTGACAAGACATCTAATCACCGAAAAACGCCTTAACTAATTTCGGTGGTTGCCAGCATAACATTACAGATAACACACCACCATATTGCACCACTTAACAAAAAAATAACAGATGTCAGCCCACGACAAAACGGTGCCCAAATTGCATATGCCACTCTTTACCTAGACCCTACTAAGGCCCACATCTGTGCAGCAAATAAAAACAACTAATTAAACAAGACAAAGGCCAAAAAACATTTTCCCTTTCCTACACCCTCCATAACAAGGGTTTCATCATCTCCAATTCCACCGTGGCTCTGCCGATCACTGGTAACGAAGTTTGTAATTGCTATTCCGGCCACAGTTCCACCGTATATCTGGTATATCTTTTGCAGATGTTACTCTAAACTACATTTCCCCTATTATCTGTGCACCCCGCTGTTTATTGTGCCCTGTCACATACTCACTCCCTCTGTGTACTTTCCCAGCCCGGTAGCTACTATTATGCCATAGAGTCTTCCTCTCGCTAATGTAACAACTTTATATACTACTGTTCGGTTTCAAACCGAATAGTCAGCACCTCTACCAACAGTGCCCACCAAAAGGCACGCACCATAAACTACCATCCACCATGACTACTGCTGGGTCTCATCGTCATTTACGCACCTATCTTTTAGTTTATTTGTCACAGGTTTCATTGACTAATGGAGCAATAATTCTTTAGAATTAACCCTGACAGTTTCGAGAGACTAACGAGTTGCTTTCCACGTTTCGATGGCATAGGCAACTAAATGAAAGATGTACATGATACTGAAGGTTTTGTTGCTGAGTATGTATATCCTGCAACATGTATTATCGATGACATGCCATACCAAATACACTCCACCAGTACAGCTACACAGTCCCACATAATTCTCAAAAACAAACTAAGGGGACTTGGATATCCGGTTGCACTTGTACGACCCGTGGAAAACCAGCAACAGCACTTGTATCAAAAAGCTATAATCCTGCAGTTTGAAGAAGGTGTGGAAAAATTTTGGCATGCTTTCAAGCTTTCAAGCATGCTTAAAATACACGGGAGTGGCAAGGAAGACATCCCCGACCACACTGAATCCTTTGGAGGCATCCGACTGTGGATTGCAACACGAGAAGACACTGGATACCTGCGTGAAGATGTGCAATATCAATTTATCCGAACGGACATTAGGACATATGCAACCGCCGCAGCTTATAACGAGGAAGACAAAGACTTTGACAACATAATGGATGCAATACTAACTTTATACCCAGACAACCCACTGTACGAGGCCGATGACTAAAGCACGATCTCAGGACCCAACCCCCTCCCCCCTCCCCCCCAGCAAAAAAATAAAATCGCCCCTGCGTAAGGAAGACATTAATAATAACTTGCAAATCCACATTAGTACTGCGTCACAGGCAATAAGGCCCAGCGTTCCTGCTTAACACCACTACTCTTTAAATAAAGTTGGTCATAAACATCCATGAATTAATTTGGTTTTTTTCAATTAGTAACTGCTTGTATTTCTTGCTTGATGATCGATTGTGCTGTTTCTTTGATTTGGAAATGTAATCAGTTCATCCCTTTTAGATAGTGGCATCCGTCTATTACTTGGCAATACTTTTAATCAAATAACAATACGTCATTTGCCGTTATCGGTATTATTTAAGGCAACCTTACTTCATCCATATGTCCACCCATTTATATTCGTCAGATAAAAGACGCATCGATGGTACATAAATGTTTTCTTAGAATTACAATGCACCGACCCACTATTTATATAGATACCCCACATAGCTTTCGTTTTCCAAAATTGGCAGCCTATTTTGGAACAAAAAAAAACCTGACAAATTGAACCCCTTTATCTGCAAATTAAATAATAGAGTGAGTATATATATATACACACATAATATCGCCTCCTTACCTATTAAAAGATGAATTATACCAAAACTTGGCTCCTTACACAATTCACACATAAAAAAGGAAAATTTAAATAAATTATACTTTAACCTCTTTAAAAATTGTATATAGAAATATCGAAAATGCAAAAAAAAAAAGCTTAGTTATTTTAAACATCATTTTTGTTGAACGAGCCGAGCTCTTAAAGTGATAATAATAATCATAGTAGTAGTAGCAGCAGCAGCAAGAAGGGTCGTGAACATAACCAATTCTAAGCACAATCTCTATCAGTAGCATTTATAGCCACACAAAAAAAAACTGCAAATCTGTAATAATACGACCAAGACGGGTCGTGAACATACAAAATTCCAAACTCAACTCGAATTCACACTCAGATAACGTAGAGGAGGCACGAGAACGGTTAAAGATTGACTCAAATCCACGGTCAAATGAGCTAGCGGAGGTACGAGAATATACTAAAGTTTATAGTATTAATTAGACTATTAATAATATGAAAACAAAACACCTCAGTTTCTTAGGAACATTGCATTTCTTACGAACAGTTCGCCCCTTTTTCCCCTTTACCTCCTATTTCCCCTTCCTCAGTTTCACTCCACAATTTCTTACCCCTCGGAAATTCAACATCAAAAACAAAACTCTCGTATTCTCATATCTCCATCAATCCTACATCTCCAGATCTCAGGTATCAATCTCATTCTCTAACCACCTCAATTAATCACTAATAATCAAAGATTCTATACCTAATTCTGTGATTTGTAACTTACGTTCTTAGTTTTGAATTGATTTAGTTATTTTTTGGTAGCAAATTGATTTGGGAATGGATTTCGTTTAAATTGATTTGGAATTGATTCGGGAATGGATTTCGTTTAAATTTGGTAGCAACTTTAAATTGATTTAGTTTTAAATGTTAGTCTCACTTCTCATTTAAAGAGATACATGTAAAATTTAGATGTATAAGATTTAATCTGCAGCCCAATATTAGTCCCTCATTTTCTTCTACAGAAAACACTAAGAAGACTCCATTTCAGCTCCAATTTAGCAAACGCTAAGCGTAAACCCGATCAGTGAGGTATTCCAGCTCTCATCTATGCTTTTTCAATAATTGTTCGGCCACTCAATTTTGTATTGCCTTAATTAATTGATTGGACATTTGGTGTTCTTCATTTTCTTAGGGTTGCCGGTGTGTGTTGTACCTTGTGTCATCAATCTCACCTCTTTGCTGTCCTGAATCTATTTAGAACTACTTACGGTTATAAACATCACCAATCTATTATAGTATTAGTGCTTCTCTGGCCTAGCCCAAATGCAGAAAAAATAGATCTCACAGGTTTTCCTGTCTCGGTCGTACTTTTATTCAGTTCTTGTTGTCCTGAATCTATTCAGGTTTTCCTGTCTCCTTCCTCTCAGTTGGTAGTAGTGGTTGCTTCATCTGTAACTGTATTAGTTGACGAATGCTTGTCTAATTATGAGGAATTTAAATTGATATGAATGTCTTCTTGAATGGGTGAGCCCTTGTGTACCGTATTCTTATTCAGTCCTACGTGAATTCTTGCTTCTCCCACGTATTCCTAGATTGCTTGACTGATATATGAGTCATTACAACTAATCAACAGCAATTTCATATATGAATCCTACGGATTTCCCTAATGATTGTCGCAGGCAGGTTAACCTGCACTAGAAATGGAACTGCCATTCTACTAATATGCAAAGCTACAATTGTTGTTATAGGCTTATGTGCGTTTACTGTGGTCGTTGTCGACTCTTTTTTCAGGTACCGTAGCATGGTTAAATACATATGCAGTGGCTGGGTGTTCAACAATGAAGCAGCCGACAGACAGGCAGCTAAATCAGAGTCAATAACACAGAAGAAACAAAAGCTAGCTTTTATCTACGATCACCTCCACGAAGTTAAGACATCTGCTACACGAATGGCAGCCACCGAGGAAGTACTGTGCAATGCAGAACTTATGGAACAGATCTTCAAAAAATTGCAGAATCACACCGACAAGGCTAATATTGCCGTTGTTTGCAAAAGGTGGGCGCAGCTGTTTCTGATTCAGCCAGATGCACCACGACTAGATGTAGACTACAACAGAAGCTTGTGGACGGAGAATCGTAATGGTGTAGCGACACTTTACAGAGGTACCATAGCAATTTCAAAACGGTGTCGATGCTGTGAGACAACCAACGTGTATGCTAGGACAGTACTCCATGGTTTACAATCAGCGTCACTGCACAGGCCACACCTGCGGGTTATTCAAACTAGGCGGAGAGAATGTGAGGAGCGCATCTTCTGTCGCCACCCGCACAATGATTTTGGCGGAGCGTATGTTATTGGATTAATGCTACGTAGTCGAAGCGACGTCATTCATATTGACTAATAATTTCAACTCCGGACCAGAATGTATGGCATCATACAACAGTTATGCCGCTTTTGCAAACCGTAATGCCACAACTGCAAACTCATGTTAGGTCTCCGTATTCGCGCTCACCTGTGCTATGATTACTGGACTAAGGTATAATAACACCTCTATTACCTACCTGTCTTCATAGTTTTCCAGAGACAGTGCATTTTGCTGCTCTTACGTATTTTCGAATGGCCTTAACGCGGATGTAACCTACGTATTTTGTTTATGGCTACACCACTCAACTGTAAAATTTTTCTTGTTTGTAGTGCAATGACTGTCTGCTACCCATACATTTCTATGCTACTTTCCTTCTACATTCGACCATGCTGAGAAAATTGGACTCCCACCAATTCCCTTGCTAATTCCGGTCACTCCTACGCACATTGTGGCTGAAAACAACCTTTAACAAAGCGCTCATACTACGGTCTTACAATCCGGGAACCATATCTAACTTCGAAAATGTGCTGTTAATCACATGCAATACATCTACCAAATTGTGGATCCGACTGCTCCCACAATATCTCATGCAACGACCACACATTCCTCCAACAATTCTGCATACCCAAACCAAACAACAACCACCGTCAAATCTCAAAAACAAATCGTACCTAACCATACGCGCGTATCGCGCGCGGTTTTCAACTAGTTTATAAAAATAAAATGTTACACAAAAAAAATGTGTAGTGGTTGTGTGACATGAGTGTCACGAAAAAAAATGGTTCAAGGTGGTCCCAAAATAGTTGAAAGTCGATAAAAATAAGGATCGTAAAATTATTAAAAGCATTTCAAAGCAATTTGAGTAAACCCCGCGCTAGAAAATAAATAAATGAAAAACTTCGTAATAAAATTATTAAAGGGTAAATTTTCAATAATAAAATTATTTCTTAGTTGGAAATATTATTTGAATGTGTTTACATTTTTAGGAAAAGAAATAACATAAATTCGAGATTAAAACGTTAATTCGTAGAGAAGTAGAATTCCTCGCGGAAAAATAATTAGTTTACGAAGAAAATCAAATAAATAGATTTAAAAGAATTACAATCTTTAAAAAATAAAAATAAATATCATTAGGCTCAAAAATGAAAATAAAGCTTGGAAAAATGATGAAACATACGGTCGAAATGTGACAGAGTTATGACGAAGTCATAACGGAAAGGATAAAACGCTAGGAAAATAGCGGGTGTTACAGGAGGTGTCCGAGAGAACCCTCTCTGATGCCTAAGTAAGTCTGTGAATACGCTTAATGAACTTTGTTCGTGAGGAACAAGGTGGCATTTTAGAGAGAGAATTTAGTGAGAGAAATTTATAGGTTTCCTCAAAAAAAAAAAAAAAAAGGGGGGCACCTGATTTATGCATGCCCTTACCTTAGGCAGGAGTCGGAGAGGTTCGCCACGGAGCATACCCTCGGGGTCAGAATGATTGAGGGTCAAGGATGTCCCAACGAGGGCTCATGAGAGGGCTCGGCCGGTCTAACCGGGGGTCAAACCCCGGGACCGAGCTGAGGGTCGTGGAGCCGACTTCCTCTAGCGACGTACTCCTTGGGGTTGGCCGGAGGGGTCTGGCCTGACACCTCAGCGTCAGCCCTGCAGGGTCCAGGCTTACCCAGAAACGGATCAGACATGGGTCTTCGATTGGCGGGTGTTCACCAGCAGGTAGCTGACCCCATCAACGCGGAAAAACAAACAACTATGAGAAGTAACAGAATTGAAATGACTATCTATATAATAGGAATTTGAGAGACCCAAATTTGAAATGACCCAAATTTGAAGTTGGAATTGGCATTCAATTCCACATTATAAGGTTCTCCAAACACTTGATATGTCCTAATTCCGAGATTCAATTCCAAATTCAAGCTCTCAAACATGTCATAAAGATTATTTGGTGGTATGCGAGGATTGAATTCGTGCACGAAATTCCATTTACCAAGAGGGTCTTTGTAGGTGACATTTCACAATAGGTAGGAATTATAGTTCAATAGAAAGTTTGCGGTCACGTGATTGACAATCAAACAACCCTTATGAGCCATTTTTTAGAAGTTCTAGTTTTCATGAAATAGAAATGCAACCAATAAACTCATCGTTAAGATTGATACTAAGAGTGTGAACATAAATATAACAACTTGGATTTAAAATAAGAGCAAATTAGAAATTACTCCCTTCAAAGTTGCGTTTATTAAAATTTACTCCCTTTTAAGATTTTTTTATTATTTAACAGCCAAAAAGATACAAAAGTTCAAAAATTGCTTGCAATTGTAAACTCCGACATGGTACTCCGGCGAAATTGGATTTTCTACCCTTTTTTTGCCTTTTAATACCCAAACTACCCCTCTCCCTTATATCCTATTGAAATCCCATAAATTTTTTCTAAGCCATATAATCTTCAATCTCATCCCACTCCAACTAAAATTGATTCTTCCATACCTCATCCAACATCAACTATATAAATCTTCAATCTTGTTAATTCTTCCAAAGCTTGTTCACTAATTCTTCAGCTAAATTCGTAATTGCCGTTTTTTTGTAATAGAAAATACTAATTGGGTTAGTTTTTAGGGTTTATTCATTTACAAATTTGTGATTTAGGGATAGTTGTTTTGTAGGCTTGTGATTAACAGATTGATACATTGTTCTTCGATTCCTCTGTACACACAACTTTTTTTATATTTTTTGGAAAAAAATCGACATTGTTAGTTGGTGATGTTGGTTATAGGGAAGATGTTTACGGAATCAAGTTGTAGCATTTTTTATGAAGTCCGCAACCAATGATTGATGAATGGAAGCAATAGATTGTTTGATTGTCGTTTAATTTTTTTTTGGACAAAAATTGATTGTCGAATTTCTAAGGTTCACGATTTAGGGCATTTGGGATTTTTTCTGGGTTTGAGAATGGGAATGAAGATAGTGCAGGGAAAAGAGGTTGAGTGAGGTGACGGTATGCTGAGGGGCAATTCGGTCAACTTATTACTGAATTGGCCGGATTTTACCAATGCAAGCAATTTTTGAACTTTTGTATCTTTTTGGCTGTTAAATAATAAAAAAATCTTAAAAGGGAGTAAATTTTAATAAACGCAACTTTGAAGGGAGTAATTTCTAATTTGCTCTTAAAATAATACTTCTTAGAAGTTAATGACCTTGCGTGTGTTATAAATAGTCCACCCAATTTTTCTCTTGGTGGACCTGTGACAGACTGACAGTCTGGGAAGCAACATATTACTCCCTCCATTCAAATCCAAGTGTCTCATTTGCTTTTGCACATTTGTCGAGACGCGTTTTATACTAGCGATATCTTTCATTTTACATTAGCAAAAATTATAAAACTTTGATATTCTTAATGTGCTCATAAAGACGAATCAAACAAAATCCTATGACTATATTCTCACTTATAGATTGTCGAGAATATCGAAGATTTCCCTCAAGTGTGAATAGTGTCAAAAAGTGAAATGAGACACTTGGATTTGAATGGAGGGAGTATACAAGTAGATTATGATTGAGCGGTGGATTGTAGTTGCTTGTTCGGGATAGGGCGAAGAGCAGCTTCATATGACCATATCCTATTAATTGACTTAGCCTTAGTAGTATTAGCCACTTAACGATTTTAACTTCCGTTGTTTTGATTATCATTGGAATTTGTTTTTGAGACTTCAGCCTTATAATTGTAATTGTACTTTCGTTAATAAATTATTTTGAATTTTCTAATCTTGCTTGTAATAATGTTTGCTACGAAGTATTTTGTTTTGTCCATATGGTAACATACTTGATTGTTTACTTTAGTATGTCTGGATAACGTCAATAAGGCTCTCGGGTAAATGAGAATGTTGCATGGATAAAACCGTGAACTTTTGGACTGAATTCGCAATTAGAGTTGATCATATGCGAACTTAGACAAGGTTTGGGCTTGTCAAAGTGTGAAAATTCGGACCATGAACAAGTAAGTAAGCGGGCTTGAAACAAGTTCGTGGACCATGCCTTTGCATATTTGAAAATGTTGTGTCCAAAGTCACTTGTTTTGTGGGCCGGATAAGGCAGGTTCGACGGGTCGGCACATCCATGAACACCTCTATCCACAACAACGTATAAGAAATTAAAAAAAAAAAAAAAGATTTGTTGGTTTATGTTTTTAAAGAAAACTATTTGTGATATATGTACGGAATTATTTTTTCATACTTTAATGTTACTTAATCAATCTTTAAAATTTCCAATATTATCCTTTTTCTATTCTAGAGAACTTCTATTGTTTTTATCATTTTCTAAACCAATTTTTTCAACAAACTTCTTTACTTAAACCTCATTCATCCTATAAATCGATCAATCATTATTTGCGAATTCGCTATGGATCATAGTTCGATAATCGATATTTTACCATGTAGGAATTTTAAGTGAAAATTAGGGTTGATTAGTGTAAATTAATTATTTAGGGTTCTTGTATAATCACAAATGAGAACTTTTTCAAAAAAATCCTAATTGATGCAATTGATTTGAAATTCATCGCAAATTAGTACTTTTTCGAAGAACCATAATTTGTGCAATTGATTTCAAATTCATCGCAAATTAGGACTTTTTCGAAGAACCCTAGTTGGTGCAATTGATTTGAATTTCCTACCTTAATTTCTACTTGTATCATCGCAAATGAAAACTTTTTCGAAGAACTCTAATTAGTGCAATTGAATTTGAAATTTCTGACCTTAATTTGTATTGCATCATCGCAAATTAGGACTTTTTCGATGAACCCTAATTGGTGAAATTGATTTGAATTTCCTGACCTTAATTTCTAATCGTATCATTGCAAATGAGAATTTCTACTCGTATCATCGCAAATGAAAACTTTTTCGAAGAACTCTAATTAGTGCAATTAAATTTGAAATATTTGACCTTAATTTGTATTGAATCATCGCAAATTAGGTTTTTTTTTCGAAAAACCCAAATTGGTGCAATTGATTTGAATTTCCTGACCTTAATTTCTACTCATATCATCGCAAATGAAATTTCTACTTGTATCATCGCAAATGGAAACTTTTTCGAAGAACTCTAATTAGTGCAATTGAATTTGAAATTTATGACCTTAATTTGTATTGAATCATCGCAAGTTAGGACTTTTTCAAAGAACCCTAATTGATGCAATTGAGTTGTGGAATTTTTTTCTCTCTAGAAATTTAATTAGGTGGTGGGGGTGGGAGGGGAAATGACAAGGATATGGTAGTAATTCTGAAATATAATTGAATAAAGTTGGAGTACAAAAACGTATCACCCTATATGTATTGAAAGATCGAGGTGTTATTAATGTTGTAGATTTTTTATTATCCTAAAAAATTGGGTACATTAAGAGTACTTTGTATGAGGAATCATCACTGTGCATCGATCTAAAATTAAACCATACTGGAATCAAAGTCGATCAAAATCCTTACTAGAAAAATCTCGGTCCAAAAACATTTTTAGAAAGAATTTAAAAAAACTATGATTGCAATCTAAACCATATCCAAATTGAGTGATAGGCATAGAAATTTTTTATTCTGATAAAAAAATTGAGAGTTCGATTCTCACCTACACCAACGTGGCGCTCTTCTCTTGACAAAAAAAATTGAGGGTGAGAATATTGACTACTCGGAAGTGAGACAGGGAAGGCGCGTGGCGTGCTTTATGGGAATAGTTTATTGTAGAATCGGAACATACCCCCATATCATCATCCTTGCTTAACATTCACTAGATCTACTCTCTATGAAAGAAACATCCCTCACGAAAATCACTCCCTTAACTTTCATCTCACTACACCAGGATACCTCACCCACTCCCCTTGGCTTTCTCTTTCTTCCTCCTCCCTTTAACTCACACCTCCCTTCCAAATTCAAATACTATGAACTAGCCAAACCTACCTCCTTCCGCCCCACACCATCACCATGTACCCATATTGGATCATCCTCCTATCCTACTCATGCTCATCCCTCCTTCTCCTCCCACCCTCCTGCGCCCAAATAACCCAACCCGAAATGACCCGACCCCAAATGAGTCGATCCATATTCCTACTGGCGGGGCAAAGCAACATGGCGGGCCGAGGCGGGGTGATCAACAACATTTGGGACCAAATCATTCCGCCACAATCTCAGCCAAACCCGACCGTCCTCCGGCTCGATCCGAAGCTGCATTGGCACGAGGCGAAGGAGCCCCTCCACAAGGGCATCGACGTCAACCACACCTGCGGGGTGGGGCCGGGGCTGGCCTTCGCGAACGAGATAGCGAGCCGGGCCGGGGTGGTCGGGCTGGTGCCGTGCGCGCAGGGTGGGACGAATATAAGCCAGTGGGGGAAGGGGGGCCGGCTGTACGGGCAGCTGGTTCGGCGTGCATTGGCGTCGTTGCGTGACGGAGGGAGTATTGAGGCATTGGTTTGGTATCAAGGGGAAAGCGACACGGTAGTGAAGGTAGATGCGGAAAGGTATCAACAAAGGTTGGAGAAGTTGTTTTTGGATATTAGAACTGACTTGCAGTCTCCTATGCTTCCTATCATTCAGGTATGTATGTACTCGACTACTCGTATCTTCTTCCTCATTTGAATCATTTTTTATAAGTAAGACATGAACTCTTTAGAACTTAGAGTCCGTAAAAAGAATATGCTAAATAATTTTATTCGGTAGCATAAAATTAGGAATGTGAGACTATTTTCACATACTAGTAGAAATAAACTGCTCCATGAAACGGGGTAATAATTTACATCTCATATCTCAATTTGGTGAACTAACGTATTCAAATCTATCAATGGAATTTGATGGAGTCTACCTTTTGAAACCACTACGCCTTTTTCATATTTTTTTTTATTTTTTTTGAAGTGAAGATCAATATCATTAGTAATAAGTCATCCGACATCTATAAACGATGTCAAATTGAACTGAATACAGATTTTTTTAATAGTTATGACAATTATTCAATTTATTTTTTTATGACCAAGATGCCTCTTCTCTTGTATTCACCCTTTCTTTGAACCACCACACCCTTGGCCGACGTATGTCTCCTCTATTCCGATATTTCCCGCCTACGTCTCATCCATGGTATTCTCCTATAGTAGTACGGAGTATAATAAAAGGGTAAAAGTGGAAATTCCGGAGTAGTGGAATGGGGTATGGGGTAATAATTCCGGGGTAATAGAGAAAAAATGAACTAGAAATGGATGAACTCGTTGTTTGATTGTAACATTTTATAGTGTAAAAGAGATAATGAAAGGGAATAATTACCCCAATGGGGTAATGCATTACTTGGGGGAGAGGGGAGTAATAGTTCCCCTCAAATAATAAGCTATATTTCCTTAATTTTCTCCATTTTTGCTTAACATCATCACTACTTTCCGGCATTTTCTTGTTCATTTTTGCTCTATTACCCCGAAATAATTATCTTCATCCCAAGGGAGCCCTTAGTGAAAAAGATAGGGGATGATGATGAGTAGTTATCACTTTTAAGTGTATAGGACTGTCCCTTTCTTCTACTGAATTAACTTGTTGATTTTGAAAGTTTAAGTGTAGTTGTTGTATCATGTTTCATCAAATTGCCTATTTTCTTTCCATTTTTTTCAAGGATTTGACCATGAATATGTTGTAGAATAAAAATGATTTATACATAAAATTTAAAAGTTTGCATTTATTATTAAATTATCTTTCATAAAATACAAATTTTGTCAAAAAAATTTCATTTATGTGTCGAGAAATACACTCAAAGTATCATCCTGGAGATTGTGAAAAAACAAATAGAAAGAAAATAAAGAAAATGGTGGGAGGAAATGAGGAATAATTCAACAAGGCAAATAAATAAAACAAGGCATAAATAATAGTCCCTCCCCTCCACATTGATGTTCCCACTTCAATGTGGCACATTGATTAAGAAATCAATAATGAATGGTGGTAAATTGTTTGGTAGGGTTCAAGAAGTCAATCACAAAAAATAACCAATAAAAAGATAGTAAATTGGATGAATAAGGAAAGTTTTGAAGTGGGTAAATCTTAGTGGAGTCTCTTTTTAAGGAAACTGAGAAAATCTTTTTCTCAGTGGGGGAGGGACTACTGTATGTACTCCGTAGTAATCCCTTTGTGTTGTTTTAGGGAGGGTGGTTACTGGTTACGGAAGTAGATCATTAGATGTGGATGTTATAGTAATCACAAATTTGGGATTCTAGTTTGATTTTATTTATCATCACATGGTGAGGTGAGGTGAGGTGATGGGATGACCTGCTGGTGCTGCATGAGAATCTATCTATCTATCTGTTCCGGAATTAATACTTCGTCATAGAATAAAGACAATTGGGTCTGACATTATATTGTATCGGGGTCATGTTAGGTGATTTGGGTCCACCCTCAATGTTTCACCATTAATAATTCTCTAAGGACCTAGATTATCCGTTCAACAAGAACACCAACACGTTTGCGCATCAGGTGTTCACACTACTCATTTTCGGACTAGACTATATTTTATTACACTAACATAACATCTCTACTCAGGGATGTCAGTGAGTCCTGGATCCGGCCCAAGCTCACTGGAATGAGTTGGGTTTGGGTCCCGTATTTTTGGACCTGACGGGCATAAGTTGGGTCTAGGTCCTTAGAAAAAAAACACGGGTCAGGACTCAGGTCTAAGTTATGAGACCCATACCTGAACTCGTAGACCCATTAGAAAAAAAAAGTCATCTTTTTAATCCAACTTACTAGTTATAACTTCTTATTTATCTTTTTAATTAATAGATTAAACATCAATTTAGTACTCTCTCCATCCATTTAATTCTTGACATTAGGTTTTTTCACCAATTTTAAAAAAAGTGGTAAAAGTCATGGTATTATTGATAAATCAAATGGTTTATGGATCACCAGACTTAAAGTAAATAAAAAGTATTGACATTTTGTGTAAATAGACGTAGAATATGTCAATATGAGGTTATATGATAAAGTCTTTTAGCAAAAGGGAACCAAAAGGGGATCGTAAAAAATTGATTGGATTGTCCATTTATAGTAAGTGTAAAGAATTGAATGGATGAGAGAGTATGTTTTTCTTGTTGCATGTGACGCAAATTACTCGACTAAAAATTGATATTTCCTCTTTTTTTATATCTTCGCAATTTCCTTTTTGGTCAACCTTTTTTTATCTTCTCATTTCATTTCTTTCCATTTTGGTCCATAATTTTTACCATACTACCCTTACTATTTACAATACTTTTACACCTTTATTTTTTTTCTTATTTACTTACCCTTAACATTCTACCTAATGTTTCTTAAATTTATCATTTTATATTCAATACAAAAAAAATATGTCAAATGTCCACGGGAAGATATAAAAAAAAAGAGGAAGTACTATCGTTGATTTTAGGGATTTGCTATAGTTTGTTTTATTATATATTCGTTACATTTTGTGCCTGCGGGTAGACACCGACCCATCCCATCCGACCTATTGTCATCCCTACGGCCCTACTCCAAGTTAGTAAGTTACTCCCTCCGTTCCAATGAATTGTTTGCCTTTCCTTTTGGCACCAAGGTTAAGGGACCAATGAGGGAGTGACATGTAGAGCAAAACTCATGAGAATGATCAAATTGCATATAAAAAACATTCCTAAAATAGAAAGGCAAACAATTCATTGAGACACACCAATATGGAATAGGCAAACAATTCATTGGGACGGAGGGAGTACCATCTTTTTAGAGAAATAACTCAATAAGAGCTTTGAGTGCTGTAAAATAGGAACAATGTCCCTGGCTACTAATTTAGTTACTACGTCCAGGCAAAAATTCACCCAGCCCACTGCTAGTATAGTCCAGTGGAGACTCGGAGAGTGGTGAGCTAAACGGTGAGCCACCTCATTACTACGTTTAATAACCGACTCAAAATTCGAAGCAAGACTTCCAATTTCTAAACCCATATTACTTGCGAGTAGATAATTGGTATGGTTCCTTCTTAGTTCTCACTCAAACAATGAATTAAGCTCTAGTACCACATCTCTGACGCCCAAATGATTCGCTAGTCGAATCCCGAACACTGCAACTTTAGCTTCTTCTTTAATCTTGACCTCCCATTGTGCTCTAACTTGCATTATTCCCTCCCAACCAACACATCCACGATGGTCACGGATCACCGCTCCCAAGCCACACCCACCACTGCGTCAATGTTAATCTTCCATTTGGCTTGTGGGGAGGGCAGGACAATCTTACAACATTCTCATCTAACCCTCTTCACTTTCCTTGGCATGGAAAACAATCATTACCAGCCCCTCCAAATGGCCCATAATATCATCAAGACTTGGCTGACACGCACTATCATCATATCTCCTCACCAAGATCACCTCCACCAATTCCTTCATATGATTTACATAGCTCCACTCGTCCTCGACATCCACTCTCGCTTGCTCCCACACTTGTTGAGTGTGTGGGTAGAAAATGAGAGCATGAGAATCAGTTTCGATGGCCCTCCCACATCCATGTTCATATCCTGGATACATGATTTGCACCACTGGGGAGTGCCTTGTTACATACTCTCCATAAGAAGGATCTGACCTTTGGTGGGATTTCCACTTTCGACAGCCTGTCCTAGACGAATCGTCTTCTTTATGAGCTACTCAACGTGCTACCCTCCCATGCCTTGCCAATAAAGTGAATGGTAGGATAAGTAGCTCAAAAGCAACCTTGATAGAAAAACTCATGTGGCCAATTAAGCTATGTAGTTTACTGCTATTAGAGATGCTCTTAATCTTTTATCTGTCATGTGCAACAAAGCTTCAATTATCAGGAATTCGTAGCTAGAGACTGAAAACTAAATAAGTATGGAATGACTGAAAACTTAATATGGTCCAATCGACTCATTTTGATGGTCACTCTAGCAGGTCTTAGTCATTCCCAACTACGGAGTGTTGAGGACTTGACGTTCCTTCCATTCAAAAAGATTCTAATTCGTTGTTTATGTAAGGAGGCAACAAAAGATCGAGTCGAAAGCCAAAAGTAGAAAAGGCAAATCCTGCATTTACGCCTTTTCATCAGGTTTATTTATAGCGGGCACTTTCGGTGCTTCTTCATTGTTGAACATTGCTTACTATGCGCCAATGATGTTTACTCACCAATTGCAAATGCTTAATAATTTAAGCTTCTTGAAATTAAGGTGCTGACTGCTGAGTAGTGACTACTTTGTTCAATTGTTCATATAATCATACCATCTCAATTCTCCCTACATTATTTATCCTCCTTTTCGGCTTCCTCACTGAACATATCATGTGATTTAGATTGTTAAATGTAGTATTCGGAATTACACATTTGTGTTAATTGTCCAAGTTTAGCTGAAAAACACCATTCCTATAAGAAACGAGCGTCTTTAGCTATAGAGTGCATGAGCCATGAGCATGTTGAGAGATCGAGGGATATATTGAAAACAATACAATTTTGTTGATGAAAGTATTAACTACATGTGTTTATTAGCCATTCTCTCAAAAGAAACCGTGTCTTATATTGAAAGGCTTTGATCCTTTTATCCTAAACATGCATTCTCTCAAAAGAGACTGTCTTATAAGCTCGTTTATTTTAAACATTCCCTCTGAGCGTTTTTGTGAATGTATGTAGGTGGCGATAGCATCAGGAGAAGGGCCATACATAGAGGAAGTAAGGCAAGGTCAGATGGCAGTAAATCTACTGAATCTGAAAACAGTTGATGCAAAGGGACTGTCACTGGAGCCAGACAACCTGCATCTTACTACACCCTCTCAACTTCAACTTTCCCTTAAATTGGCTCATGCCTTTTTGGACTTCCTTCCAACACAACAGCAACAACAACAACAATCTAATCCTAACAATATGCTTCTTCAAACTAATACAGCCACCAATTCCTTATATTACTCTTCTTCTTTTTTTACTCTTTTTTCCACATTGATTATTCTAAAACATCTTCTCCTACATCAAATTTCCTTTCGACTGACAGATTACTAATTTTATTTTATTTTATTTTTTCTTTTAGGAGATGTATTCTAATCTGTAAAGAATTCTTTTATGTAATTATAAACAGGATCAAACATGAATGTCTTGTATCTTCATACAAGAAATGAAGAAATGTATGATGACACATACTTATTTTTATTCTCAAAAACTTGGATATAAACGTTGCTCAATGCTTGAAAAAAAATGCTGCTCAAAGTTCTTGTCACTAGCACAAAAAAACTCACTATTGGAGTACTCCGTACTCCGTACTCCGTATATATCATACTCTCTCGTTTTTTTTATGTTTAGTTGTATATATATATATATATATATATATATATATATATATATATATATATATATATATATATATATATATATATATATATATATATATATAGTTCGGGTGAGAACTCATACTATGGTGAAAACTGTGAGAAACCTTTATAACTCTTAAATCTCAAGTCAAATTCACGGGAAAAAAGTTTGCAGGGATAAACCGATTTTTTAGCGCTCATTCCTCTCTCTCTTCTTTCCCTCTATTCTTTCGCTCCCTTCCTTCATCAATTCCCAAAAATTGAAGAACAATTTCAACAAAATTCACAAAAAATCAAAAAAACGTAGATTAAGCTTCATTCATAAATTCAAATTCACGAGGTTTGTTATCTAATCTGAATAAATTATGGTTGGGGTTTTGATTTCAGTTTCGAATTATTCGATTTCAGTTTTGATTTGATGATTGATTTTAGTTTTTTCTTTGTTTAATTCTACCGATTCCAGCTTAAAATCGTCTGAACTTCAGAGTGCTGGAATTGTTCTTAATTCTCTGTTTGTCTGATTCGATTAACTTGTGCAATTTGAGCTTTAAAGATCTTGTCTTTTTCAATTTTTACTTTCTTTTTATTTGCATCACCAGTTCATTAATTATTAACTGTCTTGATGTTGAATTTTGAACTTTGATTTTTGTTTTTTTTGTTGTTTGATTGCTGGGTAGAATTCTAAAAAAATACGCTAAAATAAATTATGGAGTATATTTTTGATTGATGGATCGATTGATTGAACTTACCCAGCCTTGACAAATTAATTTTTCTGCTTCTTATTATTGCAGCTAGGGATGGCAACGGGTCCAGGACCCGGTCCAGACCCGGCGGGTCGGACCCATACGGGTCGGGTCTGGGTCTCATTTTTTCAGATCCGGCGGATCCGGGTCGGGTCTGGATCTTATTTTTGAAAACCGGGTCCGGGTCCGGGTCTGAAATTTTGGACCCGGACCCGACCCGTGGACCCGGCACTTTAATTTTAAAAAAAAAATTAAAAAAAAAAAAAAATCTACCAACATAATGTACATACGCAGAAGGCAGAACTGGTAGTAGCAAACAACTAAATTAATTACTCTCACTTCTTTCCTCATTCCTCAATCCTCACCATTTGTTTGTTCATTCAAGGACTCAAAGTTGTAGTTATAACTTGTGGATTGTGGACATGTGGTGGTGAATTTAGTTTGTTGTCGGACATTTATGTAAGTCTTCTAAGACCGTTATGAATGAGTTTGTAAGAGTGTTTAGTTTCTTAGTACAATATATGTCGTAAATAATTTTGTACGTGATAAAAAATACCGGCGAAATTTGAAATTTGGAAGAAATGAAGAATGTAGGACAAAATAAAATAAAATAGTGAGACCCGCGGGTAGACCCGGACCCGGACCGGACCCGGCGGGTCTGGATCCGGGTCTTAAAATTTTGGACCCGGCCGGGTCCGGGTCGGGTCCGGGTCTAGGGTAATTTTGACGGATCCGGGTCCGGATCCTAGTGGACCCGGTCCAGATCCGGTCCATTGCCATCTCTAATTGCAGCACTATAATGGATTTAGAAATTGTTGCGACTGATACAAGTACTCAAGTTAATTCAGTAGTATCCTATGCTTCTTCAAATGTGGGTGTGATGGAACAATTCACTGAAGAAAATACTATTATATCAGACATGAGCATTGAACCGATAGAGATTGAGAAAGGGTACCCTAAAATTGGAAAAAAAATACACTAAAATAGAAAACGGGTACGCTAAAAGTGAAAAAGGGTAAGCTAAAATAGAAAAAGGATACGCTAAAAGTAAAAAAAAGGTACGCTAAAATTGAAAAATGGTACAATAAAATTGAAATTGAAAAAAAGTACGCTAAAATAAGAAAAATGGTATGTTAAAATAGAAAAAATGATACGCTAAAATTGAAATTAAAAAAGAAAAAGAGTACCTCAAATTGAAAAGGATACGCTAAAATTTGAATAGGATACGCTGAAATTTAAAAATTGTATGTTAAAACTGAAAAAAGGTACACTAAAATTGAGATAGGGTACGTTAAAATTTAAAAAAAAAAAGGTACGCTAAAATTGAAAAAGAGTATGCTAAAATTGAAAAAGAGTAGGCTAAAATTGAAATTGAAATTGAAAAGGGTACGCTAAAATAGAAAAAAAAGGTACGCTAAAATAAAAAAAATAAAAAGGGCATGCTAAAATAGAAAAAAAGTACGCTAAAATTGAAATTGAAAAAGATATGCTAAAAGTGAAAAAGGTACGCTAAAGTGCAATCTCAGTCATCCATTCACATAATAGGATCTGATGGTTAAAAGAGAACAGTAATTCTCACATGAATCTAAATCTATCTATATATATATATATAGCAAACATTAAAAAAATCGATGAATTATTATAAAACACTATTGTGGGACCCTTTTTTGAACGATTTTGTCTCTTATTTTAGTTATGTAGCTTCAAATACCTCAAGCACAAAATTCTGTTTTGACGGTTTTATTGTCGTCATTTCTTGTTAGATGCGAATATGGAAACCACGAAATTAACATTGAATCGACTTTACTTTCCTAATAGAACAATTCGATCCTTATATTAGTGCAGGGTTGTTCCGAATATTCTATTGAGATAAGACGATATTTCTCTGAATTTTGCACAAAAAATAAGATTGTAATTCTGTATTTTGTGGAGAACGTTGCTTATTGTTATAGATTTATTCATCCCCATATATGTGCATATACGGAGTATATAGAGTTGAAGTGGAGGGGTTTTGATTTTCTGAAGAGTTGCATATCTTCAGCTAGACCCCATCATAATGTTTCGTATGAATTTATACCATAAATTCTTAAATATTAGGTAAGCGTACATCTGTGAATGTACCATCTGTAAATCAAACTCAAGTACGCAAAATTGGATGGATAATTACACTAAAATCACCAAAAATATTTTTTTTATCTCAAAGATTGACAGACTGGGACTCCTTCAAAATTGACGTTCTATTCACAGTACCTTAACCTATTTATTACTCCATGTGATTCGGGAACCGGGATCCTAATTCAGCTTGGACTAACCTTTAATTTTTTTTTCGAAATCAGATGAAAGTTATAACGAGTTGAGTATCACCCACATAGTTTACAAAATCAGGTTTTACACATGCTTTGTCTTCAATCAACTCATGTGGGTAACATTCGACCCGTTACAAGTTTGTGACGGATATGCTCGTCAAATAAGAATTTGTATTTTCTTGATAAAATTTTGATAGGCATCCTACGTTTAGGTAGATTAGGGCAATAGCAATGGAGAGATTATAAGGAGTTTCATATGTATATGGAACTCCTTAACCATTGATCTACCATTTAAGGAGCTCCTTATATAAAATCGATTTCTAAAGTAAGAAACCGGTTTCATCTAAGGAAAAGAGAGAAAAAGAGGAGACCACATAGAAAATAAGAAACTTTTACCATTTAGGAAATTTAATAAGTTTCATAACTAATAATGTTCGTTGATGTGTCAATAATAAAGTTTATTATGGAACTTTAACCATTGCTATTGCCCTTAGTAATTTAGTTTGGGTATGTGCTTGCGCATTTGACAAGCTTGTAGCTTGTACGAGTAAATGCTATTTTGAGTTATATGGAGATTGTCATGGTCTCACAAATCAATGGTAGATAGTGCAAAATTCGGTATCCAAAGCACTTCTTCAGGGTTCAGGCCCTTGAGGCAAAGGCCTTCCTGAAGGCATCAACGCAACTCACTAAAGTACTGATACTTGAAAGTTAATGGTCAGAGTCCGTGTCTCAGTTTAGTTTAATTAGCTTTTGTAATGTCGCTTACAAAATATCAGTAAGATTTTGGCTAACCGCATCAAGAAAGTTCTATCTCGAATTACAGTACTGTATATCATAGTGCAAAACAGATTCGTCATAACTCTGACTGGTCGTTCAATTGGCAAGGAGGCCGGTCTTTTCCATTTGATGAGTCAAGGTCTGGTAGACCGGCCAATCAAATGGGTAATGTGCCGGTCTTGTCTTTTGGTGCATTTCTAGGGTTCATTTCTCCTCTTTTCCATACCTTTGGGCCCCTCCATTTGATTCATATTGCTCTATTTTATAGTAATATTCTTGAGTCTTAACCCGTCTTGTTTGACTCGTTCTTCTCAACTTCTATCTTCGCTCACAAGTCACAAGCTAATTACTACAATAACAAATAAACAAAAATCAGTACCAATTCTCGACAAATAACATTATTGACAATCAGGGGCGAATCCAGGAATTGAAGTGTGGGGTAGCGAATTTTTTTCGTCGTCGTCTAAAAAATTTTAAATCATGATTCAAAGAAGCATATCTTAAATTCAAAATTATCAATAAAGGGGAGCATAATTAAAATCACAATATTATTTTATTTTTTCATTATAATTATAATTACAATAAATTCATTTAAATAAATTTTAAAAAAGTAAGAAGATAAGGAAGGTACTTGTTCCGGCTAATTGCAGGATGGGATAATAGAAGCAAAATGAACAACACAAAATTGTCATATACAAGAATCGAACCCTGGTCAATATGGTGAAGGAAATACAATTTTACCAATACACCACCACTAACTTTATGTCCATTATGAGTATTAAATGTTATTTATTACAGCTTTTATAGTATTATTTGGGTAGCAAGAATGGATCATTCTAACTACAATTATTGGGCTTGGGGTAGCATGGGCTACCCCTTGCTACCACATAGATTCACCTCTGTTGACAATAATAGAATACTCACTTTGTAATGTTGTGTTTTTCCCATTTGACTTTTGGAGGTGAAGGTGTGAATTTTTTTCATAAACAAGTACTAGCAAAAATAAGGAAAATTAAGTTATGATACAAAATATTTATATTTGTTACAAAAAGATGTTTCACAACCATATATTTTCGACAAAAAAAAGTTATAAATACAAAAAACATGGTTTAAGTGTCACCTTGGAGACCGCAAAAAATTAAACGAGAAAAACATAAAATTACGGGGTACTAATTATACTACGAGTTACTAGTAAAAAAAATGATACGGAGTACATCGCTATTTAGCACGAGAACGCAAAAGAATGGACTCGGTAATGGCTAATGGAGTATATGGGGTAAAATTAGTACCAAAATACTCCCTCCATTCAACTCCACTTGTCACTATTCATTTTGGCACATTTGCCGATGCGCGTTTTACATTAGCGATATATTTCATTTTACATTAGCAAAAATTATAAAAATTTGATATTCATAATGTAGTCATAAAGACGAATCAAACAAAATCCCACATGACTATATTCTCACTTATAGATTGTCGAGAATATCGAAGATTCCTCTCAAGTATGAATAGTGTCAAAAAAATAAATGTGAAGAGTGGAGTTGAATGGAGGGAGTAATGTTTATCAATCGGATTTCTTGGTCTTTTCTATTGGAGTGGTCGATGAGAGCTCTCTTTCTCGATAGGCTTTTTGGGCTATCGTCTTAGATCACCAAGATGTCGAAGTTTCTTCGGAGACAAGATTTTTGGCCTTATTTTTCCACCTTCCCTTTCTAGGTTTTCATGGCGCAAGTGCATCTCGTTTTTGTTGGTCGTTAGCCCACATGTCTCGTCGACCCTTTGGAGTTTTAAGCCACGATAAATTCTTGGGTGGTAACTTTTGTGCCCACTCCATCATTGACGACCGGCATGTTGAAAACAAGGACAAACATTACTATCATCTTCTTCGATTGGGAATGGACGTAGGATCATGTTTTGAGACATTGTTGGGCCACAACTAAACCGTTGGGAGAGTAAATTCCGATTTTGTTACAAGATACTACTGTCAAGTAAATGTGGGATGCAGAGACGGGGTGAAATGGGGAGAATTCGCTGATTTTTGGTTAATGATATACTGAAGAATATTGCTTCTTATGAAGTAACACCTGAAGAAGGAAAGGAGGATCTCCATCACCGTCGTGTAAGTTCACGGTGATGCGACATGCATGAACCAAGCAGTGAGGAAGGCGTGCGTCATGTGGAAGCTAGCCACTACAAGAGTTAAAGTCATTGGCGACTGATCTTAGCTACTGACATCTGTCGCAAAAAACAGACGTGCGACCGTCAGCAGTCGCTAAGCGACAGTGGCTACAGTTAGTCGCTTTTAGCGACTGATTTCAGTCGCTAAAAACGCGCGCGACTGAAATCAGTCGCTAAGTTTAGCGACTGAAATCGGTAGCTAAGGCCTCATATTAGCGACTGATATCAGTCGCTAATGGCGCCATTAGCGACTGATTTAGCGACTGATATCAGTCGCTAAAACTTCAGTTAGCGACTGATTTCAGTCGCTAAATAGTGCGACGTGGCATCATTTAGCGACTGATTTCAGTCGCTAAATATAAAACTTAGCTACTGATATCAGTCGCTACCGTGCCAGAAATAGGCCGGTAACATTTATTATTTTTCTAGCCAAAATCTGCACAATAAAACAAAGCAACAACCACAATACATCCCAAACATCATTCCAAACGTTATTCCAAACGTTATGCAAGCTTCACACTCCAAAATTGTCAACCAAGTACGCAAACGTCGTGAATACACTACATTAAAAGTGTTGTTACAAACAGTTTTTTCAACAAGCATTTCTCCCACTACAAATTGTTTTCAATAAATCAACTCAGCCAACAGGAAAACTAGCGGACGCACCACTACCACCGCCACCGAAGGGGTCTCTAGGATCCGGGAATCGGGGAGTGGGGCCGGAGTTGCAGTTATATTGCTGCGTGTTCCTAAGACGCCGTATCTCTTCCAGAATTTGCAGGTTAATGGACTCCTGCGTCTTCAACCTCTCATTCTGCTCCTTCATCTGCTCGGCCATAGCTGCCCGTTGCACCCTCTCCTCTTGAATTTCCGCCCTCATCTCAGCCATCTCGGATGGTACACACTCGGTCGTCGTAGAATGGGCCCCCTGAACATTGGGTGGTGTCCAGTACAGGGAATGCGCGTTCCCCGTACCGTACACCGCTCCCTTGCGGTATCCCTCCGCGACTCTAAACCAAATTGTGCTCGGGTCCACACCTTCATTTTCGGGCGCTCTAGTGGCCGCCAAATACGATCTCTGAAAGAAATAGAAGTCATGATTAGGTTGATTGTTTAATTTGAAATAAAAAAAGTAACAAAGTATTGTGTTTGAAACTTACCCAAATCTCCAAATCCTTCTTTGTGGCGAATGATCGACCGGTGTCATCGTCCCCCTTACTCTTCGCTTCGAGAAATAGCTGCACAGGAGGAGGGAATTCTCCGGTTTTCTTCTTCGCCTGTTGACAGTACATGTAGATTATTCATTTATTTTTATAATGAAAACATTAAATAAGAATCCAATATAAAAATCAAAGGAACGAAAATACTAACGTTCATGGCCCGCTGGTGCATCGACTGCGACCCACCGTAGTGGGTGCACTCCGCCTCCGCCTCGGGGTCCCCTCCCCGCCTCTTGTTCTTCTTAGCCTGGACGGATCTCTTCAGGAACTTCGGGTCGGCTCGCGTTGTTAAGAACTGTTGGATGGCGTCACCTACAATTTATACACTTTGAGATCAATAAATGTTTTGAATATATATACAACTTTCTGTTCAGGTACTAACACCAATTTAGTAATCGAACCTCTAAGTTGTTTCTGTAACTTTTCATCGCTCGCCATCTTATACATCATGTCTTTGTATCTTGGCTTCGCGACATCCATGTATCGGTCTCTCACAGCCACCTCGAGACCATCGTTGTAGAAGTGTTTCAACTGCAAGATAGTTTGTTGTCGTTGTATTAGTAATCTGTAAACAGTAACAGATAATTAATAAAAATCATAAATTGGTGTACCTTGAAGTTGGCAAACCACTTCTCCCGTTGCCACATAGGCAACTTAGTCCAGCTAGTGCAGTAAGTAGTCAAATCGTTCATGAAACTGTCCTTGACACCAGTCACCACCGCACGATGACGAAACCTACACCAAAGTTGTGAAATAAGATGATGTCTCACAAAAAAAAGGAAATACAATGTCTCACCATGTGGACTCGGGGTCAATTATTAGGTGCCCGCCGTCCGTGTATCGAAGCACTTCATCATGGCGTGGTTGCGGTTGTTCTTGTTGCTCCTCGTTCTCAACTTGTTCGTCCTCTCGCCTGTTTTCTTCTTGGTCTTCCTGCTGTACCCGGTCCCTACTCCTGCTGCTGCCGCTGCTCGAACTACCAAACCTCAACCTGCTGCCCAACGTCATATCTGCAGACATGTAATAGTTGAAAGTTAGGAACTGACATCATAATATTGAAATAATCTCAAAAAAAATATGTCTGTTATAATGTAATATATTGTATTGGTGAATGTCCACACTATGACGACATTATGTCGACATCATATCTACATAGAATATTCTAGACCCAGAATAAACCCTAGATATATGTATATGTATATATACACATTAATGATCAATGGAATAAGGCACCTCATTCTCTCCTCTTTCTCTCCCATATTATAACACGTTATCAGCACGAGACTCTATCCAGCGGGCAACTACGATTATCGTTATTATTATTATTATTATTATCTTCAGATCTTATTTATTACGCTACTCAGGTACATTCTCGTATAAATTTTCATAAAATAATTAATATGTTTACGTATTGTTTACTACGGAGTATTGTTTATGTAATTAAAATTAATACTCATATGATTACACGTATTGATTAGCATTATAATAAATTATTGCATTATATTCATATGATTATACGTATTGATTGTTTACACGTATTCATATGTTACACGTATCGTTATGGTTCATATAATAATAAATTTCATACTCTGAATTTCATATGATTTATAGCATTATATATTGTTTATGTCATTAAGATTAAAATTGTATGCACATAAATAAACTACGGAATATTAATTGAATATTGACGTTTAGATATATTAATATTGATGATGTTCATAATAAGTGTATCAACTATAAATTGTTTAGAATATGATATGTTAATACGTGTAACAAGGTACATGCCTTGAATATGACATATGTCTAGACATACGTTGATATATTTTCATACATATTGTCGTTTGCATAAATAAAGGGTCGTGCTTTTTCCTAACGAGCCTTTACTCAATCCTAACGAATTTTTCTAAATTTTTCCAATTATACCCCTATATAAAGTTTACCTTTTACATTGAGATTCAAGTTCGCTTCTTTCGTCTTACTCCATCAATTTAGAAAATCAATCTCTCCCGAATTCGATTACGACTTCTAATCAATTACTGATGATGCACAATCGTTATTTATTTACCAAATTATTTTTTTTAATTGTATTATTATTGTTTAATTATTTTTTAGGATTTACATAACATTGAAAAAAAAAATAACAAAAAAAAAAACAAATAACAAAAAAAAAAAGGAAAATTTAAATAAATAAAATAATTTAAAAAAAAAAAAACTTACGAGAGTGCTCTCTCCCCCTACCCCACCACCAACCACCCCACCCCATCCGCCCATCCCCGACACTGACTCCCACCCGAACCCCTCCACCAACCACCCCACCCCATCCGCCCACCCCCGACACCGACTCCCACCTGAACCCCACCTGAACCCCACCCATTCCTCCACCGCCTACCACCCAAACACTACTCGTCTCACACCGGCTCCGACCCGACCCCACCAAACTAACCCGCCGCCGACCCTAGCCCCTGTTGACTCGACCTCAGTGCCGGCGACTCGAGCCACCTTAGCCACCAACCCCGGACAGTTTTGATGTTTGTGGTGGTTTATGGGTGGTTGAATTTTGTGATTTATTTAGAGAGAGAAACAAACCCTAATTTTTTGATGGGTGAAATGAGAGGGTTAAAACGGTAAAATGTCGTTAGGATTGAGTAAAGGCTCGTTAGGAAAAAGTAATTTCGTAAACAAATTGGGTTAATTATTGACATATATTAGTTAACTGTATACGATTGTCTTTAATTAGATTACTTATATATGATATAATTATAAGAATATAGGGTATGTTATTGCTTTGTATTAATCAACTTAAAGACTAGCTATAATCAACAGTAGTGTTATACTTCGTACACTCATGAGGTAATTATTAGGCGTGATGTTACAATAACAAGAATTTGGAAATATTAAAAGCATGATTATAATTAGTAAAGATTAATCCATATACAAGATACTTGTTTGTCGTCAATATGTCCAACTTGTATCATATAAAGTTCTATACTCCGTATCACTTAATTATATTGATGTATTTCTCATCTTCATGACTAATTTAGTTTATATGTGTATCTCATGTATTTTGTGACCTAACTTGTACACAATTACAAGATTATACTTCAATTTCACAAATATTTGGTTACCCAATTGAGACTTGTTGGTATATAGTTACAAGATTTCACTTTGATTACATGACATATATCTCATAAGTTTACCATTATTATGTTTATAACAATATTATTATTATTATTATTATTATTATTATTATTATTATTATTATTATTTTATTTAAATTTTGTTATTATTATTATTATTATTATTATTATTATTATTATTATTATTATTATTATTATTATTATTATTATAGAATTGTTAATTTGAAGAGTATCATAATTTTGTTATATATGCGATGGATTGACTAAATAGCTACAATAATTCATAATTATTAATGATTGAAAAAAAAATTAGTGTTAATCGTAATGGATTATATGTATTATAATAATTGGTAAATCTATTATGTTTTGGATATTATATACGAATAGTGTGTCTTATATATGTTGCCTATGTGTATTATGAATCAATGAATTTGATTTGATATTTTTTTAGAATATCCATGTTATATGTTACATAAATATCTTTTCAATATTTATCCAACTAACTTAGAAGATATTAGCGTGATATAGAAAAGATTCAAAGAGTAGAAATTTGAATTATTCTAATCATCCTATTACCCATAACACAGTGCGTGTTTAGGGCATCATATTATTGTGTGCCTTTAATCAAATACTCCGTATTAGTTTGCTCACAAACAATAGCAATAGTATTTCATTACGCTACTTGATTGTTTCACATTAGTCATCAGTTCATCACTAATTCGTTTTATATCATAATCTTTATATTAATTTTATTAAATTATAATGATTATTTGTTTCTTGTACAAGATTATTTGTCTACTAATAGATGTTTGTTGAGATGAATTCAATTGTTTAATTTTACTATCAAAAATCAAGAACGTAGACTCCATTTATCATTCAATTGTTTATATATACAAGAGTATCTTTGCAAATTTGATTATATCTTTCAAGCATGGACTCCATTTATCTCATGAAAATTTGATACTTATATAAAGATCGAACATGATTTGTACATACATATTTGAGTGCATAATTTAATCGTCATTTTTGCCTATTTTATGTGGATTTGACCGTACATATTGTGTTGATTAATTTCTCAATTAATATATTTGTAAATTTGCTTGATTCCATAATCGTTATAGTTTTCATACAATTATATTATAAAATGAAATCAGTTAAGCATTATTGTGTGTGTGTGTGTATATATATGAATCAACTTCGGAGTCAAATATCCATATATTAAAAGACTCATATACGATCATGATCAGAGCTAATAATGTTATCCGGTGAGATAATAAATATTTTTAGACTAGAAGCTCCTTATAAGAATTTGTATGCCTGAAATAACATACAAGACTATTATGGATAATAACTACGGCAAATACAGCAGTCGCGAAAACTCAGTATCACGAGAATAAAGTAGCCTTGAAGACATTGTATCGAAAAAATAAATAAATAAATAATACGGTACATGAAACAGTACCGTGTTTAATACGGAGTATCACTTATTATGTGAGAAAAAAATTATATTCCTTTGAATTGAAAGAATATTGGCCTGAAACCTAAAGGCAACATATAGTATGTGAAAAGAGATTTGGAGAAATATTGTCAATTAATTTCTCGTTCATTCACGTTGAACAAGTATAATTTTGTTGAAAGACGTTGAATCTTTTTCAACTGGATGTGTTCATTCCCCGAAGAGAATGAGACATGTTTACTAAAGACTCTGCCAGAAGCAGGAGTCGAGATAGGACTGGCATAATTAAAATTAGTCTAATGATATGACCTTAATTGAGACAAAATTCTGCATTGAGTTATTAAAAATTGTGAGTAACGTATCATTGGTTAATATATAGTCATAATTTCGGATATGACTTGAAATAATGTATTCGATTAACGATGATCATTCTCCAAAGTGAATATGACATCGAATAAAAGAGATTGATTAAGTGAATGTCATCATTGTATATGTTGACAATTATAATTATTGATCGTATTTTATGACAACTACAAGTCAGTAATATAGCATATTTTCGGAAAGAATATTGACGGGTCTCGCCTATTTATATAAGACATCATTTGTGTCATGTCACATAAATAATTTATTTTTAGGCCACATGAATAAGAATATTATGCTTCTAAACTAGAAGTTCAGCATAATGAAATTCGGTCAGTTAAAAAGAATGTGGCGTGCGATAAGTGAATTTATCAAGATAATTTTAAAAAAAAATTGTCATGAATTATGGACAAGGTAAAGTTGGCACAAAGGGATTAAATATGTGACAATCAAGGCCACCTGGGTTCTTGTTACACCCGTTTTGATAAATATGAAGCTTCTCTTAGAAGAAATGTAATAAAGTGCTGAAACTCTCTCGTGTATCATTAAAATCAATATATATATATATATATATATATATATATATATATATATATATATATATATATATAAGGCGAGACAATACACCGAGATGAAATATTATGTTGGAGATTTGGATAATATATACTCGTAGTTGGATAATGAATATGAATGTTTCTATTATGTGACATGTAGTCACACATAACTTTACGAGTAAGTTCATTTAATCAGAGTTCATAATATAAGTATCCTATGAACATGATGATCTCCTGAATGGGCAATTTTAATTCAGCACGTCGAAAACCAACTGCATCAAGTTGAGCTCCCTAATATATCATTCTAATGAAGAGAGTTAGTCGCTTAAAATTTATGAAATATAAGATAAATTTTAAGGTGGATATTGCCCTTTTAAATCTATCAAATAATGATAGTTTTTCCACCTTAGCTTAAGGGGGGGAGATTGATAAGGATAAGCTGGTAAAAACAAACAAGTAATATTGATCCCCAACTAAACCCGAGATTCAAACACTTATACATCAACTAGAAATTCAAGAAATATAAATGTTGATTTACATAATTTGGTTTTGATAATGATGTATAATGGTATACCAGCTTGATCACTTTATCATATCAAGATATGTTATACATTGAAATTTATGATTTGACTATAGACAGATTTACCCTCCTTGAGGTAGAGCGAGCTATAGCTCCGTCATGGATAGTAAAATGTATGAACATTGAGATTCTTGCCATATTTTCAATAATCACACACGACGGAGTGTGAAGGTCATATTCGGTTCATATGTTATAAGTGAAAGAAAATGGCAAACATGTGCAGTTGGTACTCATGAAGAGTAATGAAACTTGAATGTCGATGAAGTGACATAGATATCTGAACGATAATAGATGGCCTAGATATGTGAAAAGATTGGTACAAAACATATTCAGATATCTTTAAGCAATGCCGGCAGTATAAGTAATTATATCGATATATTAATTCACGGAACCGAATAATATTTGCGCGCGATATGTAATAGACATTTTAATGGGGATCTTATATAAGTGTCCATATTGATTGTTGACGTACAATCTATGGTTAAGAATGAGCTCATGGACTTGAAGTCTACGTATTGACTTGAAGTCAATCCAATCATGAATATTATTGGTGAAGATATTGTACAATTTGCATTTGAATATCACGTGCATGTAATATAGTTATTTTATCATTGCATAATAGTGTCATATTACGTCATTGCATTAGTATAGAATATATGTTATAGTGCATCATTCATAGTACATGCATGCACACAATTATTGTTTTGTTAAATTGCAGGATAAATGTGTAAATGATATAAGCATCTATGCTTGATAAAGTCCTGAAGGATAAATGATCAGTTGTAAAATATTAGCTATACTCCTTTTTCCCTTCGACTAGGTTTTTTTTGTCCCAAGAGGTTTTTTCCTAGCAAGGTTTTTGACGAGATAGCGCTATAGACGTGTTAAAACGCTATAGTTATAACCATCATTGTTGAGATGACAATTGTTCGAGACATATTTGCTGATTACGACGAACCCATTTCAACGCCATGAAATTACATGAAGACATGGATCATTTCAATACACAAGTTGTGCAATCATCAGGGGGAGTAAACACGCGTTGTACTCTTTTTCCTAAGCCATGGTTTTGTCCCATTGGGTTTTCCATGGAAAGGTTTTAACGAGGCAGCATGTTATGCGTGTTCTGAAGATTTATGTACTCGTTTTCTTTACTAGTGTTTTTCCCATTGGGTTTTTCTAGGCAAAGCTTTAATGAGACATGACTTCACTGATGGACATCTAAGGGGGAGTGTTATAATGTAATATATTGTATTGGTGGATGTCCACACTATGACGACATTATGTCGACATCATATCTACATAGAATATTCTAGACCCAGAAGAAACCCTAGATATATGTATATGTATATATACACATTAATTATCAATGAAATAAGGCACCTCATTCTCTCCTCTTTCTCTCCCATATTATAACAATGTCATGCAGATTACTATGTATACAAATTATTTTCTCTAAAGTAATTTACTAATATATATACACTAGTCAAATATTATGTAAAATTCTCAATTCACCTAAACATAACACTATTTCCACCCAATTCGTCCATAATTACATCACCAAATCGGCATAATTGTATTTTACTTCCAAATTCCTAACACATCAAAACAACCCAATTCAATCAACTACTTAACTGCAAACCCTAATTTTATACTAACAATCTACCTAATTCAAATTGGGGAACCTATTGGGCGATTAAAATCCTAACTACACTAAATATTCCAACAACTAAAAAACTATCCAACACAATAACTAATTTATTTAAATCGATAAAAACAGAAATTAACAAATAATTGAAACTAAATAAAGATAGATAAACATACCTTAAGGAAAATGAGAGAATTGAAGAAAGAATGAAGAGGAAAGGAGGAGGGACGAGTTTTAGAGAGAGAGGGGAGGGTTTTTAGAGAGATAGAGTGAAATGGTAGAATGAGACGGGGAACAACTTTAGCGACCGAAATCGGTCGCGCGCCACTCTCATTAGCGACCGATTTCAGTCGCTAATTCAGTCGCCATTTCAGTATATTAGCGACCGAAATCGGTCGCGCGCCGATTATTTTAGCGACCGATTTCGGTCGCTAAATTAAATTAATTTTTTAAAATTCCGTCTCCTCGTCCAGCTACAAATATCGGTCGCGCGTTGAACTTTCAGTCGCTAAATTAGCGACTGAATTTATCAGCCGCGCGTGATTAGTAGCTGCATGCATTATTTCTTGTAGTGAGCTATCATCATGGCGTACTTGGGATCCCCAACAGGTTCATTCACTTATAATTGTGGTTACTAATCGAGCTCGCAGAGGACTAATAGACAATCCAACTTGTAGTATTTGTGTACTTGAGTTGTGGCGAAGACTTCCATTCATCTTCTACAAGATTGCAACAAGACAAGGGTAGTTTGGGACACATATCAAGTGGTATTTGAGGACTTTTATAACAGAGAGTTGTGTTTAAAGGAGTGAGTGGCCATCGACTTGAATGATGAGCAAAAACATGAATTAAAATAGTGGTCTACTATGTTCGCCATGACTATGTGATGGTTGTGGAAGTGGAGAAACCAAATGGCGTTTGGGAGAGAAGATGAGGTGCTTGCTAACCCATTTAGTTTCCTTGAGGGACAAATTATGGAAAATCTTCTAGCAGGTTAGACATGAGAATTTATTACAGCGACTAGGCTTTTTGAGCTGATGCAATTCGATGTAGGAGGGGTGTCATGGCCTCGCAACGTCCTCTTTTTTTACACTTTCTAGTTTTTGTTGTAGTGTTTGGGGTGTTACCGCTTCTTATTTACGAAAAATGTAGTAATAGACCTTTGTAATTTTGTGTTTCATGTTGTTTCATCGTAGAACTGATCACTTATATAATGTATTAAAGAATATTAAGAAATTTTTAACCAAAAAAGCTTTAATTCATTCCCCTTTTTTATCCCTAGAAGGTTAGGATCAATTGAAATAGTCAAATTCTTGTGTGTGACGAGCATATTCGTCACAAATTCTTATTTGTGATGAGTTAAAGGGTATATAAAGATGAAATATTTGCTATTAACAATGCATCCTGCTTTTGTCTTATCTAATCATGTGAGTGATATTTGATCCATTATAATTTTGAGACTGGTACACGTGAGAGAAGGGATACAAATTGATTGAAATATCACCCAAACCTCATTTCTTTGGATTATCAAATCAAAATTAGATTATGATGAATAGGTAGCTATTGAAAAGTGGAGTTAAGAAATTGAAAGCAGAAGCAAAATCAAGTAGAGAGACATTTCTTCTTTGTACCCTTATTACTAGAGTGTACAACCAATACCAAAAATGTCACGTGTCAAGCAATAGTGGAAGGGTGACCCACGTTTCGTCTCTGCAAACATCAGACAAACTAAAACGTCCCCAATTACACACACAAAAACACAAACACACCCTCTCCTCTCTTAAACAAAAATCAACACAAAAACACAGTCTAGTCTTCCCCCACTCTCATTCTCACTTTGGCTTTGGGGGCAAATGTAATGTAAAACCCCACTACTATACCCCCCAACCCCCTCCCTCTCCTCAATTCCTCAAACAAACCCCTCACCTCTGCCTCTGCCTCTGGATCTTACACTTGCTCACCCTCTCTACTCTCTACTCTCTACCCTTCTTCTTTCTTTAGGATAATAGTAGACTCTGAGTCTGAGTCTGAGATATAGGGGTTATTGTTTCCCCTTTTCTCTCTTCTCTATGTCCATCATGAACCACCCACTTCACTCTATTTCTTCTTGAATACCGAGTACCATTTACTACCCACTTTACTAAACTCTGATTAAAGAAAAAAATGGCTCAATTTGAGTTGGATGATACCCTTTACTGCCAGGAAGATTACACCTTTGATGATAATTATGATTATGATGTTCCTGATGACATTAATGCTGCTGAAAACATTTGTAATTTTAACACTAGTAAACTTGATGATGGACCAAACCCAAACCCAAACCCAGTTCCAGTTTCTGATCAAGATTTGCAGTGGGATGATGATGAGTTATCTAATTTGTTGTCAAAAGAACAAGTGTGGAAATTAGGTGGAGAGTTGGAGTTGGTGAGAAAGGAAGCTGTGGATTGGATGCTCAAAGTTCACTCACATTACAATTTTTCAGTCATGACTGCTCTTTTGGCTGTTGATTACTTTCACAGGTTCATCTCCATCTTTGACATACAGAAGGATAAACAACAATGGATGACTCAACTTTCTGCTGTTGCTTGTCTTTCTCTTGCTGCCAAAGTTGAGGAGATCCATGTTCCCCTCCTTGTTCATTTCCAGGTTCCAAACCTTACTTCTTTCTTGATTTACTTGTACCCAGATTATCCAACTTTGGATCTTTTCTATACCTGGATTTCAAGCTTCTGCCTTTTTGAGTTGGGATTATGTCTTCAATTTTCTGGCTATTTTGTAGATTGCCATAGTGAAGCCTCAAGTCTGCTAGATTTCCCAATTCGCTTCTTCAAATTCAATTGCTTTTTTTGCTTCGATTCAGTTTTCAAATTCCCCCTTTTTGATTGATTGATTGATGGTGTGTGTCCTTTATGTATCTATCTTGTGTCCTATAGCAGTACAGCTGCCAAAGGTTGCTTCTTTTGCAGGCAGAAGGCTAACATTAAGTTTTTTTTTTTGGGATTTCCAAGTTTGTACCTTTTGATGTCTATAATCTATGAATCCTTTGTGATGTTTAATTTTTTGAATTTCTGGGGATGAAGCAGTTGATTGAATGAATGAATGAATGCTGTGTGAGTGGATGATACATTGAATTTGAGAAATAATTATGACTGTGTTGTATTATCATTATTATTGTGTAGGTTGAGGATAGTAAGTATCTATTTGAAGCTAAGACAATTCAAAGAATGGAGATATTGGTGCTTTCTACTCTTCAGTGGAAGATGAATCCAGTGACTCCATATTCATTTCTTGATTACCTTACAAGGAGGTTTCCTTTAAAGGATTTTCTTTGTTGGGAATTTCTTTGGAGGTGTGAGCGGATCCTATTATGCGCTATTGCTGGTAAGCGATGCTTTCTTTCACCGTGTTCATTTATTCTATAATAGACGTAGCACTTCGCAGTTATCTTGTTGTGCATTACTACATTAAGGAATTCTGTCAATAACTATCGCTTATGTGATGCGCAGATTCTAGATTTATGGGCTATCTTCCTTCTGTGATGGCAGCTGCCACAATTTTGCATGCTAGGGGTTGTTTTGAGCAGTGTATTGGAGACGAATACCAGAATCAACTTTTGGATGTTCTTGGAGTTGAGAAGGTCAGCCGGTGGTGCTCTTACATTTCTCTAAGCTTGTTATATATGATTGATTTGAAGCCGGTCGATGGGATATCCATCCATCCTTGTTATCCTTTGAAAATAAAAACTTCATTCTTTGATGTGATTTTCTTATATGGTTTCCTTTCCTTTTCTAATGGAGCTAGGATAAGAAGAAAGACTCGTTATTATTCTTTGGTTCTTGATCATGGTGAGGATGGAATAAAGCAAATAGGTTGGCTGAACTTGTGGTGCTTGCTTTTGTTGTGAAGTAGCAATAATCTATGCAATCCTCAACGTAATTTTCATTAACTAGGATCTTTAGGGTTGAGGGTGTGAGTGAGGCGCTTAGATCCTACCCCATTACCCCCGTCATTGGAGAGAGCCTTTGAGGAACTAGGGTAATGTCGTTGTACGGACAAATATACGATATCAAGCTAAATGTGATAATAAAGTGATTTGGTGCACCACCTAATACATACCATGTTGCTTTTGAATCCGGCAGGAGAAGGTTCAGGAATGTAGCCATTTCATTATTGAAGTAGCAGGGGAGAGCTTTTACCGACAATCAAACAAACGAAAGTCGGTTTCAAGACCCGGCAGCCCAAATGGAGTGATTGATGCCTATTTCAGCTCTGATAGTTCTAACGATTCTTGGGCAGTTGCATCAGTGTCCTCCTCACCCGAGTGCAAGACCAAGAAGTTGAGGACATCGGAGAGGTTCAATCCTTCTTCTGTGGACTTTTTAAGCATTCACCGCTAGTTCCTTGATTCTTTCTTCTTATCGTCACTAGTCCTGTATTTCCAATAATTAAAATTGCTCGTTAATGAGCTAATGTTAAAGTGCCTGTCGTCTCTGCATTTCCCTGGTTTTCCAATCATGATCGTATCCTACCATCCAAATGATTGGAAGCAGAGATGTCTGGCATTTTATCCGGAAGTAATAGAGACCATGGACATAGATGAAGAACATTTATGCAAATGAATTTTTCTCCGAGGTTTCATCTGTTTATGTGAACTTTTTTTGATCTTTTCTCAAATCAGTAACCAACCACAGGCCTTCATTCCTTACGACTTAGGATCAGAATTATGTTTTGGCAATATAAATTCTTGTTTGGATGACGTTGTTGATCGTGGAAGTCATTTAGCGAGTGCAAACATGTTAAAACTACGACACATTATTACTTAGTAAGCTTGGGTAGAAACATGTTGTGCTTCTAGACATTAGGATGAATTATCTAGCCAAGTGAGGAAGGGAAATCAAGGAAAAGGGGAGAAGGAAAGAATGAAGAGATTGTTGTCTACATGTGAGTTGAGGAACATGATGTCGGGAACCGGCTTATTATAAATTGGATTTTGTGACTCATTTTCATCATGTTTTGACTCTCTAGGTTGTGCTACTAGACTTATTACTGTTAGTTATACTTGGTCAGTCTCAAAAACCCCGTTTTCCTACCCTCTTTATCTTCCTTTTATCCCAGAGTCTCAACTAATACAGTAGTTAAAATAAATGTGAGATGTGAAACTGTGAAAGTGGGTGTAATATTTATTTGGGGGCCGGGGGTGAATAAGGCAGCGGAATATAGACAACTGTGAATGTGATGCACGATGTCGCGACCATGCGCCTCGATAGAAGATTTAAGGATTTAGTATTGTGGAGGGTAAAAAAATACTATGATTGCTTTGTCTTTATTTCAAGTGTAGTTGCTATTGAATTGGTGCAGTATATTTTAGTCTGTAACGTAGTGTACTGTAGAAGTAAGAGTTACGCAGTAGATGGAGTATTATAATCCATCCTAGTTACTCCGTAGTTTGAATACTGGATTAAGTAACATAACGTAGTAGAAAAGTTGTAGTAGGAATTACAGTAGTATTAATTTTAATTAGTGTAGTAGAAGCAGATGGTAGTGCCTTTAGTACAGTAAGTATGTGGGATGTTTGAATATGAGTATTCGTATTCGTTTTCGTTTTTGTATGATTTATTCCCCTCTGAAAAGATGTCAGATGATATTAGTTAGAGCTTTGAATGGTCTACTCTTCCTTCTACTTCTCCTCAATCGAATCAGCATTCCACTTCCCCATACCAATTCAATACCCACTGCCACTGCCTCAATTACTCAATGGAAATTACTTGAACCATTCTTATTACTAGCAACTCTTTAGAAATTAGGGATTGACACAAATTGTGTATGGAGTATATTGCAGTATGTCGTAAACCATCGATCACGGAGCAAATTAATATGTAGTCGGTCCCAATTGTAATACTACTCGGTAACATTATACTCCATCCATCCATCCATCTCACTTTTATCGTTCCATTGACTAAAAATGTTTTAAGAAATACTTGTACTCCGTACCGTAGGGATATAGTTATGACTAATTGATTGTAAGGTGAACCAAAATGGGAGGATGAGAATGAGAAGTTCATTTGTTTAAGGGTAAGCTTGGAAGTTTACTAGTATTTTTACTTGCTATATATGGAAGATATGACAATAAATTTGGGATGGGCAGATAAGGATTATGGAGAATAGAAGTGTGAAGGAGGGAGCAAATTATATTAGTGAAATAGAGCCATTAATTATGGAGCAAATAAGTTAGGTTTAAGTCCCATTATTTTCAGTTTATTTCTAATTCAACTCAGTTTAACCTAACCCATTTTAGTTCAATTCAACCATTAAGTTTAATTAATTTTGTTCCATTTCAATTGACCTAATGAAATGAGTTGTGAGGTGTAAGTAGTGAAATACCCAATGTTTATTTGTCAAGTACTCATACTGTATTTGGGTTGATCCATGAAGATTATAGTACTCCAGGCATCGGTGACCGTGTGGGCGTTGGTTATGTAAAGATTGAAGGAAAGGAAATTTAGCAAGTAATATTATTAGCAACATCCTCTGGTCATTAAATGGTGTGAGGGGAGTACCAATCAACATCAACACGTATGTAGTATGTATTGAGGTTCATCTAGTGCACATCTAAGTTAGCGACTGTGGGTTTGCTCGTCATCTAGAGAAGAGCGTACTACGTCGTAAATGAGAATCAAACCTCCAATCTCTCAGTTAGAATGAGGGAGTTCTTACCACTCGAGCTTACCTCTTCTTCTTGTAGAAACAGCATACGAGTAATTTATACTCCAGTATAATCCTGCATGCTCAATAAAAGAGGAGAGATTGAGTGCTTTAAGGAGAGGAGTAGCTGCCTGCTGTAAGAAAAGACACGCAGCAGTACAAAGCTTTCTTATGCTTTACTCCCCTGACCTCCCTATCTTTCTTTGTAAAATTTAAAGTCGGATTCCTGACCGACCTTTGTTGCTTTAATTTGTTTCTCTTTGCATGTTACTCCCAACTCCAAGACACTTCCCTATAACATAAAAATACTCCGTATGGAATTGTATTTGTACAGTCGACTATTCACTGCAAAGTTTGAATTTTACTGTTTGAAAACTTACTACACTGCAAACTGCGTATATAATTCTGGGACGTACGTACATGCAAATACAGTATGAGACTGCATCACTTGCATGTATGTACATCCCTACTCTTTACCTCCAAATTTCCCTATTACTCCCTATCTTTATGTATGTACTCCGTACTACTCTTTGCCTCTGCCTTCCCTTCAATTATTCATAGTACGTACTCCAGTCATTACGCACTTAAGGCAAACTGATCTAGTGTGGTCAGTTTAGGATTATACTTAGCTCATTTGACTTTGTGCAAGCTCGAGCTATGTTGATACAATCGGGATCTTACTTTGGATTGGTGGACGGTGAAGAATCAAATAGGTAAAATCAAAGTTTTATACCGTAGCACTTATGTGTTGATGACCATTTACTCATATTGATAATTAGTGTTTTAACGGGTTACACGGAACTTGAGTTTCACATGTCATTACATTACAAAAATTGGTACAAAGTTGATTAGCTCTTAAGACGGTTATGATCTTACCTCTAAAAATTTTAAATTCTACGACCATGAACAAGATTGTAGGAGTATGTAGGACCGGTCAAACCTTTTTAGATTGTAAAATCGTGGAATTGAATCAATAACAACGAGCCGTCTAGAACCCGTTGTTCCAGCTTGATCTGTTTTACTAAGTGAAACTTGAACCACACCCAAAGATTAATAAAGTAGTTAGGTGAAAGATAAGATTACGAATTGAGTTAGATGTTAGTTGTTCCATACGGTACTGCTAGTACTTAATTATCGAGAGTCTTGACCAAATATAGACACACATGTACCGGATCACATGCATGTGAAGGAATGTTTTATTAGGGTCACGAATGGGTTAAGTTTCTCCTAAATGATCAATTAGTATTAACAATGCTTTTCATGATCACAAATACTCAACTATGGAGGTAGTAAATGGATGGAAGGAAGGAAGGATGTACGTTAAAAACGAAGAAGGGTAGGGAATGTGAATATATGTTTGTTGGGGGAGGGGGACAAGGTCCTTTATATTTAGTTCCGAAATGTCTCTATTGATCTTTCTGGATTTTTGCTTTTGGTAGTTTCGGAAAATAGTGGAGAGAGGACACCTCCTATAAGTCAGTCTATAAGCTACTCACTCTTTAATGCCAAGAAAAAGGTTCTGATGTGAAAATGACTTGAGATGACTTTGTTAATCGACGTGTTTGGGAGAGCCGGGACGAGAGTGGGTTCAAAAAAATGTTGTGCAATGCAATGCAATGCTTTGTTCACCACTCCCTCTTCCCTTTTTGTACATTTACCAACTTTCTAGCTCAACTCTTTCCTAGCTAGCCTCCTATTGTGGATGAATGATGATGGTGTGCTTACTGGATTGTCCACTCCGTGCTACACACCTTACTAGTTACTACACCAATGACACCCTAGGCTTGAGTTCCGCCACCGTTGTTGACGTCCAATGAGCTTGTATCCAAAGGAGTGATGGCCTCCAAACCATTTCGTTTATTTAGGAGCTACTACTCGTATATGATTGTACAATCCTAGATTCCTAGGCTCCTAGCTCTTTTGATAACCACTTGGGACATACGGAGTAGTTGTAAAACTCGTGGATATTGGAGATGATGTTGGTTTATTGTTTCGCGAGACACCTACGTTTGTAAGGGGTGAGTAGTGGAGGGTAAGTGTAGGATTATCGTTAGTTTTAGGTGTGTGGACATGACATAGGTCCACCCCGACGCGGCCACGCGCGAGTTTGGGTAGGCGAATGAATCTCCATATGAGAATGGATCGAATTGAAATTTAGGTCGAAGTGGAGTCGCCACCGAATTTTGTGGTTATTCGGAACCATTCGAGCCCACTCTATATCGTAGTGGTCCGTATACAAAATACGGCCCATTTCTGATGTCAGAGTTTATTGGGCTCGTCCCTTTGCATTTGATACCAATACCGACGTTATCGGATATTGTGTATTGAATGACTCTCGTGCGCCAACGGTTTCGGGCCTCCGGAAACCAAGGTTCTGAGTAAGGGGTGAGGGTACGTGTTGGGAAGCCCACGAAGAACACCCAACCCCGCCCGCACATTAGCGGCCTCTACTAAGAATTCGAGTGACTTTCTAATACGCGCGTTAGTTGAACGGGAAAATGTTATGCAAACATTGTTTTCCCTAAGCATGCGAGAAATTGAAAGGGTTTCTATGTCAATTTAATGCAACTAATTCTAACGTCGAAGTTAAAATTTAGCATGTGAGTTCATTTTAGTACAATAAAATAAACAAAAATAAATTGACAAGAAAATAACAAACTTGTTAGTAACGGTATAACGATAATAACAGTTTACGAATAATGTAGTATGATGCATGGTTTTGAAAATAATAGTAGGTCACGTGATGGATTAACACGTCTTGACCGAGGTCAAGGAAAAAAATATATCGAGATCTAAAAAAAATGTTTTGTCTAAAAAAAATGATGTTCGAAGAATAATAATAAAAAAGAGCGAAATTGTTTTCTTCAGAAAATTGATGATTTTATTAAATCGCGTACAAATATTGCGTAATTTGCACTCGGCTTAATATTTTCGATATTCGTCGTATTCAATATTCGATTATGAAATCGGTATTAAATACTTGGAATAATTTATACTCGATTTTAATTTTGATGCTCGTCATATCCCATATTCGATTATGGAATCGATATGGAATACTTAGAGTGAAAAAAAAAATAAAGAGATTTGAATCGTTTAAAATAACCAAGACGATATAGATATTCCTCCGCGTTTGTAGTGTCATGATTCGAACGAATTAAATAACATCTACGTTAGCATCAACGAAAAATTGAATTGGCTAAATTGTTTGATTAGATTATTAGACTCGACATCCAATTATGGAATTGGCATCGGATCTAACGTATCGACACTTTGCTTGAATGAAAACTTGATTCCCTCGGCTTTTCCGACATCGAAATAAATCCCTAAGGATTAGGATGTCAGATCCGCGTCAACGGGTTTCGACCCTTATTAAATATAATGCTTGTTTTTGAAAATTAATGTAAATATATGACTCGAACAATGATGAAAACGAAATAAAAAAAAATATTGTTTAAGTTAACTTATCTCAATAATCAAATAATCGGGGTATTGGAACAAGCGACCGTCAACGCTGTGTGCAGCACACTTGTATATTCGTGTTTCCTTATTCCGATACCCTTCTTATTCGACACAAATCGATAAGTATTTTAGTGTTTTGTATTAGTTATTATCGATATTATAATGCAAGGAACGAAATAAAACAAAAAAAACGCGAAAAAGACGAAGATGACGAGAGGAAGGAGAGAAAGGGGTTTTGACACCCTCAACCTACATGTTCTTGTCTCGGAACGGACTCGTAACCGTGGCTTTACACAAGAGTCTTCGAGGTTTTATGGAGGTTAAGTTATGGTGGCTCGGGATTGATTCCTAAAACTAGGTTTAGGGTTTTTGCTAGTGTAGGATTGCTAGGGTTTGATTAGGGTTGCATGTGTAAAATTAGGGTTCTTGAGGTTGTGAAAAAAAAAGTTGTTTAATGTATTGCATGGGGGTTGCTTATATAGGCAAGGCTATACATCCCCTAGCTAGGGTTAGGTGCTCCGGGTAGCCCCCGGGCTTGTTTGAGTAGCACGGTTCGTCCGGTCGGGCCCATTCGATCGGGTGGGTCAGTTGTAGTGTGAAGGTCTGTCTTTTTGGATTGTACATTGGATGTTTGATGGGTTTTGTGTTTGACTTGGATTTTTTGATGATGTGAGGGGTTGTTTTGTGTGTCTCGGAAACGACTTTGACCGGAGTTGACCCAATCGCTAAAAGTCGGTTTTAATTCCGGTGTCGGTTTTGACCCAAATTAGTCTTATTTGATTGGAAACGGCCCACTGGACCTGGATTCGAGGTTGATTTTGTGAGATTTGTACTCTGTAAGTGTGTTAGCCAGCGATTAATGGATTTGAGCCCGTATCCGAGCGCACAGAAGCATGTTAGCGTCCGATCATCATCGGGTGTTTTTTTGGGAAACTACCATAGACACCTGGCAGTCAAGATGCGGGTGTCTACAAGGTGAGTCTTTTTTTTATGTTGTGTAGAAGGCTAAGCCTAAAACACTAGAGAATAAAAAATAGACGGAACGGAAAAATCAACAGCTAGAAAGCACAGAATGGAACGATACCAAGCCACGAGACACCTCTCATGTCCGCCTGTAGTAGGTGAAATAATTGAGCTGAAGTATCCATCATTTCAAAGATAGTGAGTTGTTCATGTTGATTGGTCCCCCGATTAGGGAGTCAATCCGCACATCCATTGGCTTCCCGATAAACGTGTTGGATCTCTACAGTTCAATTATGGTCCGAGATGAGTGATTTACACAGCTGTAGAATGTGAGTGTGTCGTTGGGTAAGGGTTGTTCTTTTTGAGTAGGCTAATTACAACCTTTGAGTCGAATTTGATTATGATTTCCGAGTAGTTCTGCTCATGTGCAGCAAGCTCCTTCGAAGGGCCATTAACTCAGCCCTAGCTAGTGATCGTGGCTAGCCCCACGCATTCACTAAATGCATGAGAGTTGTCCCTTCGAATCACGAAATAGGCCCCCTCACCACATAAACACCCGTATTGTCCTTGGATGCTCCCTTAATATTGAGGAGCAACCATACATCAGGTGGAACGAGCCATTTCACCAAAATTTCCTCCTTGCCTTTCCTAGTAATCGGGTCCATCAAATCCTTCGACTCTCGCTTTTCTAGTTTCCAAAATTATGCTATGTAGGAATAATCTCGCGTTTGCCGGTATGTTTTTGGATTTTCTAAAAACACGGTTATTCCTTCACTTCCAAATCCACCAAACGGTCCTAGCTAGCAAAGGCTGTGACCTAGTCTTTCAACTCTAAAATCCTCTTGACGAGGAAGATTCGTGGCAACCCAATCCTTGGGTCGGACACGAGCGGACCAACACGGGCCATATTTTGTAACCCTTGCTTGTTACAGCGGACCACCTGCCATTGTCCAAACCCGCTCACTACAAGGATGCATGCTATCCTGTGGACGGTGGACCTAAATAAAATTATTTTAAGTTTTTTTCTTAAATAGGTGTATATCGCTTAATTTACAAACATTTAGGGATACTCTTAATTAAATGTTGAAATTTAAAAAAAATACTCCTCGATCCTAAAGAGATGCCTCCATTTGATCATCTTAGTGAATGTGGGAGTATTAAACATTGAAAAAAACATGGTTCAACATTGTTTTGTAGATAAAATTCAAAAATACAACGTTATAAAACTTCACGATACTAATAATTTATTCCTCATTGGACAATAATAGTAGGATCAACTTCATCATTCACATCTTCCCCTTAACTTCTTCAAAATCAAAAGTTTTTTTAGGAATTTAAGTTTAGTCTATTGATTTTCTTAAAACTTCTTCAAAATACGTTCTAGTTCGTACGTTTATTTATTTTATTTGTAAAAGGTATGCATTTAATACCGAGCCTAACGCACCGCCCATGACAATATTCTCTTGTCCAAGTCTGCCCATTTATTCTATCGGGCCTAGTTTCGTGGTCTAATTTTCCATTAATTTTTAAAATTTGATGACCAAGTCCGCTTTGTATGCGGGCCAAATGGATTGGGTCAAATGGGTTGACTCACACTTGATCAACTCTAATAAAAGGTAGATAAATGATCGAGATGGGAAGAATACCTAATTAGAGAAGTTATTTATGCTTGAGATAAAAACGAGGATGTACGCCAGTGGTATGTGACAGGCTAAAGTCGTATGCCTCAAATTAGAATTTATAATCACTTAAATCTAAATACTAAAAACGTAGTAAAGTAGAAATAAGGGTCGAACCCAAAGGAATCAGATTAATCTAATTATGCTAACTAAAGTGTAGAAATCGATCTCTAACGTAATTAAAGACCGTAGTAAATAGGGGGATTTTGTATGATTAATTATCTAACAAACTAAAATAAGTAACACAATAACTTGAGGTATCAAATGATGAGAAAGAACTTAGACCCAAGCACAAATCCACACTCAATAACGATTGATCATTGTAAGATGATTTCAATTAATAACCTTGACTACTCTATTGTGAATATGGAATTCCAATTCTCTTGAGAATAGTTAACTAAAACGAATCCCTTTCTTAATTAACCCTAACCGTAAAACAACCTAAACAATCCAGTTCTAGGTTCAATTAGACGGAAGCAATATAGATTTGAGAATTCAATAGAGAATAAATAGCACGTACAATCCAGTCGTACCTTAGATATTTATGTGAATCGCTTCTAAGTACTAATATCAACGTATCCCGTTCAATATTAATTCCTAGTTGTTACTAATGTAAAGTTAATCAGTAAATCCTACTCAATTAACGATACTAACGATAGAATGAAGAAATCAAGTACTAGTTGCGCATCTAGCAATCAATAACAACATTCATAGATTTAATAACAAAGCAATTTACAATAATCAAGATTAATAATTAAAACATTCAAACTCACAAACGATTATCAAGAGCTTCAAAGGCTTAAATCTAAGTAAAGGAAATTAGTTACACATACTTGAAACCGGAAAATTTGGGTTCTTCAAAGTTCTCCCTTTTTCTTCCAATGTAACGTGCAACTTGATGTGATGATAATATGAATAATAATCTCAACCTAAGGCTATATTTAACCTAATAAAAGTTTCCTAATAATAAAATAATAATAAAATATCCTAAAGACACTAGTAATACTAATAATAATAAAAACTAGTAATAGAGTTTCCTAAATAATATCAAAGACTTAAAATATAGCACACTACAAGAAAAACAGTCCCAGGCGTCCGCTATTTTGGCGTCCCGGGCATATGGACGCCCACATGGCGTCTGAAAATACTTACGGGCGTCCACCGTCAGACGCCAAACTTGGCGTCCGACTGAGTTTGGAGGACGAAATTCAGGCCAACAGGCGTCCACAGACGGACGCCATATACCCCAAATGGCGTCCACTGTCGGACGCCAATGAGAAAGCACGGGCGTCCACCTGGCGTCCGATAGTGGACGCCCGTCCAATTGTTTTCGGCGACAAATACCCGACCACCCCCCTCTCCCCCTTCACTCTCTAATTTTTTTTTTATCTCTCTAAACTCTCTCCACACTCCCTCGCCGATTTCCTTTGAAATTCCTCCCCAATTTTCATTCTTTTTCTTAATTTGTGGTATGTTTTCTTACTTTACTTAGTTGTTATTCATTATAATTAGTTCTTATTTTTGATTGTTATCGTTATTTATTGATAGTTTGCTCGTTAATATTGTTTAGGCCTAAAATTCGATTAGGTTGATTAGTTTAGCCCAAATTCGCTTAGGTTGATTAGTTTAGTTGAAATTTGATTAGGTAGATTAGATTTGCCCATCACAATTATGAATAGGGTTTGATGAAATTGGTTGAATTGAGCTAGAATCACCTTTAGGGCCTTCCGTGAGGTTTTGTGTGACTTAGGACGGACCAAATGGTGTCGTAATAATGCCGGATTTTCCCGAAACCACTTCTATCCTGATTGGGGTTGTAAATAGGTGTTAGCGGCGCTTTTGGAAATTTGATATCTGCATTCGAAAATTTGACCCTTTTTTGACCTGTTTAAGCTATTTCTGTCTGACATGAGCCATGAATTGTTGTGTTTTGTTTGGTTGAAGTTGGATTACTTTGATAAATTAGCTACAGTTTTTGTAAATTGTGATTACATTTGTGAATAAATTCGGTGACTAATTTTTGTAAGGACAATTAAAAATTAATAAGAGAGTTGCAAATTAAAAAAATGGGTTTACTTTGACGTATTAAGTTAAATTGAGGACACTCAGCTATGGAAATGAAGTTAGAGAAATTAAGTTTAAGTTAAGTGGTGATTAAATTTTCGTTTAGTAAGTTATAAATTAAGTTACGGAAATTAAACTTTTATTTGTTATATATATTTTTTGAACATAGAAAATGAAGAGAGTTGAACGCAAATGGATGTATGAGGGTAGACTTGATAAGAAGAGACGTCCCACCGTAGAATTTTTGAGGGGTGTGGAATCATTTGTCGAGGTCGCTAAAAAGTCAGTAGACTATGCATTGAGGGGGGAGGTTAGGTGTCCGTGCACTAAAGAGGAGGGCGAGGAAACGGAGGAGGAGGAGGATCAGAGTGAGGACAGTGAGGCTGAGGGCAATAACGACAGCGAAGATGACCTCTAGACTTGTTTTAGTAGGTTACCCACATTAATCATTGTGTTACTTATTGTGTACGTTATTTCTATTGTGTTAGATTGTAATTGCTAATTGTTGCTAATTTGTTGCAAGGTTAAGATAATGGCAGGCGGTAGATCGACGAGGAAACGTGGCGGAGGTAGTCGGTCTGTTCACGCATCGACCTCCCAGCAGGAGGAGGAGGAAGTGGTCCTTGAAACGCCGCAACAGGAGCAGAATGACGAGGAGCAGCGGCAGGGGAACACGGAGGAGCTACAAAAGGACGAGAACGGGCGTGTGATTCTCGACCCCGGTCGCGTATGGTAATATAATCTAACATGCCCACTCTTTTTTAACATATGAACTTTTGGACTACATACATCTTGTAATATTTCGTACATGTCTGTGTCTCTCGACTTGGTGCAGGTTCCTCCATGGGGAGGTGACCACTGGCTGTACTAACAGCTACATGACCGACAAAGGTCTAGGGTATGCATGTTGGACTCAGGTGCCGACGGATCAGCGGGCGCAGTGGTTCAACAACTTCCGGGTTCGTTTACTGTTTTTGCTACCGAGTTCCGCACTCATAATGTGTAGTTTTTTATTATTTCTTTTACTAATTACTAATCCGCCTTGATTTTGTAGTTGAAGTTCTGTTGGAAGCCGGAGCTCGAAGGAAGGGTATATGAGCGGTACAATGAGACTTGCTCACGCCGCTTCAAAGATGTAATGAACAAGCGCCACAAGCGGGGGACTGCGCTGAAAGACCTGAAAGGTGTAGTTTTTTATATTACTCAATTTTAAAGAACAATCTAACTTCAATCTTTTACAATATTAACTAATAATATATTAGTGTTGTCATACTTCAGGTGAGGCGTTGGAGAGGTGGGTTAAGTACCACGACGACCAGGGGTTCAAGGTCAGATCAGAGAGGGCATCACAAAACAAATTGAAGAACTGTGAGCATGTGGGGAAGGTCGACCCGACACATCATCGGGGTTCACAGTCTTCGTTTCTTCGTCTCAAGAGGGTATGATTTCTAATAATATCGTACTCCTACTTGATTAATCATAAACTACGTTCACGTAAAATACGTTTGCCTAACGGTCGTATTTATTTAACAGCTACAAGCTGAACTCGGGAGGACGCCAACCGCCCCTGAGGTGTTCCTGGACATGCACGGGAAGACCGACTCGAAAGGGACTTCTTTTATGACGAGTAGAGATCAGACAATCTGGGTGAGTACTTACTATTTCAAACAAATCAACTGTGTCTATATATTTACTTTAGGTGGTAGATAAGTATCTTTATTGATTTCATTTTCTAATAACTTGAATTGAAATCACTGTTGTGTACGCAGGATGCCTACCAAGAGGAGTTAGCAAATAACGAGAGTTCTACTAGTGGTGCCGAAGTAGACCCGAATGAGACCTATTTCAAGGTCGTGAAGGGGTACAAGAAAGGTAGTGTGTATGGTGTTGGGAATGCACACGGGATGTACTTCACACCTCCCACAGCGCGTCTAGGCACCTCCACACAGATGGAGTATACGCCACCCGAGTCTCAGCAGCCCGACCAAGAAAAGGAGGCCATGAAGCAGCAACTGACCCAGCAGCAGCAGCAACTGAAGGAGCAAGCGGAGCACATAAAGAAGATGCAGGAACAGATGGCCATGTTTCAGGCCATGTTCAACAAATGCAACCAAGGTCGTCCCCCTTCCCCTCCAGACGACAGAGACCCCTTTAGCGGGGATGGCGGTAACTCTGGTGCTTCAGCTAACTTCACAGTTAGCTGATTGTTTTTTGTTGTTGGTGTTGTAACTGGATTTATGGATTATGTATCTTCGAACTAGTTTAGATTTATGTACCTTTAAACCGTATCTTAAAACTTTTTTATATAAATGGTTTTTTAGCGTAAATGTGGCGGGAGATCAAGTGTTTTGGTTGATTGAGAGTGTGTTGTGGATGGTCGACAGTTGTGGATTTGTTTTATTTTGCAGGTTTTGGCTAGACATCGAACGCTTGGCTACGGTAATGCATCAGCATAAATGGCGTCCAATAACGGACGCCAAGCCAGACGCCGGAGGGAACTAAAGACGATCTTCTATTCAGGGGAATGGCGTCTTACTGTGGACGCCAGATGGCCCAAGATGGCGTCCATAGTCGGACGCCAACATGATGCACATGGCGTCTGACTATGGACGCCACCTTGGGCCATCTGGTGTCCACAGTAAGACGCCATTCATAGCGTCCGCTGTCAGACGCCAATTTTTTTGGCGTCCAATAGTGGACGCCCGTTAAAAAAAAAGGCGACTGATCGTGGCATCCACTTTCTAGCGTCTGTTTGCGGACGCCAGGACTCATACAGCGTCCACTAACGGAAGCCAATGGATGGACGCCAGGCCCATCTATTCTTGTAGTGGCAAATATCACGAGATAGGGACGGAATCGCGCATAAAGTTTCAGACCACCACGCGACTCGCCCAACCTTCGCGCGACTCGCGGGAGCGCGCGACTCGCGGGACCCCTGCGCGACTCGCCTGACGTGCTGTTGTTGCTTCGTGCAATTCCTCGATTCCGTCGTTCCGGGTCTTCAAGTGGGCTTCCTTCTTCTTCATGCTTTAGTCTTTCTTAGCCCAAATCGACGGTCCAATGGTTAGCATCCTCAAAATAGCCTATATTACATTTATACCAAATCGACACAAATGCAATACAAGACAACCGATTTAGCTCACAAAATAAACCAAAACCGTCGTAATAACTACGACTAAATACGGCCCATCAAATATCGCCACGCTTGAACCTTTACTCGTCCTCGAGTAAAACTCGAAGAACACCATATACACAACCATCACCGATCCAATATGCGTGAGAATAACAATAACACACCGGCCCTCACTCGTCTTCCACCAATCTCCCTCGTGATGAGTTAAAGCACCTTCCAATCCCACATTCTCATGAAATTCAACTCACATGCTCAACTGACTTAACACACCCAATATCAAACTATTATCATTTACCCAATTCATCAAAACAAGGCACATTAGCAAATAAATATAAGCTAAAATTCACATCTAACGCCCCTTATTTCTCCAATCCTGGAACGGATCACATGTGCTACAAATGTCACCGGTGGTACAAAACATATACCACAATATTCCACAACCCACACATGTGATCAATCCTAAACGCCTCTAATAATTCAATATACCAAACAAAACATCACCAATCGCATAGAATTTAGTGCTACGACTACACCGCACCGCGATTCTTCTCACCTTAGCCAACTAATCTACCCTTCCGACCTTCTATGTCACCCTTCTTATGACGCCAACACCAAAAACGGAGAAAGTAGTAGTGATTTTTTTTCCTAATTCCCTCATTTTGCCTAGAGCGTCCGTCCTTGCGGATTTTCACTCTAGCTTTCATTTTTTTTCCTCACACTACTCTCGTGGCACGCAACTCGATTTTTCTTTTTATCCGGAGCGCCCTTTCGGGTTTTCACTCTGTCCTCGGCCACATTCCCCATTCTTGCCTAGGCGCCCTTTCCGGGTTTTCACCTAGCCGGGTTTATTTCTTTCTTTTTGTTTTCTTTTTTCAATTTTTCTCTTTTTTTCTTCTTCTTTTTTTTCGATTTTTTTTTCTTGAAATTAAAATAAACTACGTAATACAAAATAACTACTATATACAACGAGATAATTTCCCTCCCCACGCTTGAATAACGCATCGTCCTCGAATGTGTGAATTAAGGACAACAAATAAATGGGAAGAGAAATACCTCGGAGGCTCAAGAGTGAGAAGAGGAGCCGGCGTCACGTGACCTAGCCTCACGTGCCGCCCTCCTAGATGATCTCGCTTGCTCCCGGGCCGCAAGCTCTGCATAAAACTCGGGAGATGGTTCCGAGTAGTCATTCAGGTGCAACTTCAACTGTAACCGATTCATACATCGACTGAACTCAGCGGCCAACCTACTGTTATCAACATATTCTTCCACTCGATCTTCTAATGATTCGCGCCAACCGCTCCAACGATCAAAATCTGACGTACCCTCGGGCTCTTCCACAACCGGGGCACGAGACTCGGTAGTCGGCCTAGGAAATTGTGCATCATGAGGAATGTAGAACGCATCCGCAGTAGGCCCCAATGGTAACGGTTTCCCATCCGGACGAGGCAAAATCATGAAATGACGGTGGGACGTGCCGAGTGTCCAGATTAGGTGGTGTTCACCAATCGGTCGCGAAATCATAGAACAACTCTCCATGAACTTTATACTAATAGTAGTATCACCTACTACAGGAGAATCCGTCATCTTGAGTAGGCCAAGATACTGAGCTAGAAGAGTAACCATACCCCCCATCGGAATGTTCCCCGAGACCGCCTTCTGCTGCTTCTCACAACAAGTCAAGAATACATCAATCCAATCCGGGGTTCCCAAACATTCGGGCATCATGGCCCACAATGCATCGTCTAACCGCCCACTCCAATCCTTCCGATTCGGATTGACCGTCTTTTCTAGGATGGATTTAACTTCTCGATTGGACACTTCAGCTTGTCCATTTGTCTGCGGATGGTAGGCCGTGGATACTTTATGAGTGACAAAATACTTTTTGAGCAAAGCACTTATCGTTTTATTCACGAAATGAGTACCACGATCACTAATCAAGGCCTTGGGAATTCCAAATCGAACAAATATGTTAGCCTTGATAAAATCCGCCACCACCTTAGAATCATCGGTCTTAGTGGGGATTGCTTCCACCCACTTAGACACATAATCGACCGCAAGTAGAATGTAGAGATTACCGTTCGAGTTTGGAAACGGTCCCATGAAATCGATCCCCCATACATCAAATATCTCACAATTAAGCATATAACTTTGAGGCATCTCATTTTTCCGGGAAATATTCCCCGCCCTTTGACAATTGTCACAAGCTTGACAAAAGACTTGGGCATCTCGGAACAATGTGGTCCAATAGAAACCGCAATCTAACACCTTCCTTGCCGTCCTTCGCGCACCAAAGTGACCCCCACATGCTTGAGAGTGGCAAAACGTGAGAATTGAGGTCATCTCATTCTCCGGAACACATCTTCTAATAACACCATCGGAGCAATGTTTCCATAGATATGGCTCATCCCACACATAGTACTTCGCATCACTACGAAGCTTGTCTTTTTGAGATTTTGAAAAAATCGAAGGAAATTTAGATGAGCAGAGAAAGTTTACCATATTCGCATACCAAGGTTGAACCGAGTTGAGCGCAAATAAACTTTCATCGGGAAACACACCCTTGACCGACTCTTTCTCATGTGACCTGGAATCAACATCAATCAACCGACTCAAATGATCGGCAACCACATTCTCGGCTCCCTTCTTGTCTTTCACCTCAAGATCAAACTCGCTAAGTAAAAGGATCCACCGGATCAATCTCGGCTTAGCTTCCTTCTTAGACATCAAATAGCACAATGCCGCATGGTCAGAAAACACAATCACCTTCGTTCCTAACAAGTAGGACCGAAATTTCTCCAACGCATACACGACCGCTAAGAGCTCCTTTTCTGTGGTGGTGTAGTTCCTTTAAGCTTCATTAAGGGTCATGGAGGCATAATGAATGACATGAGCTATCTTTCCAACTCTTTGACCCAATACTGCTTCTAATGCATAATCAACTCTTTGACCCAATACTGCTCCTAATGCATAATCACTCGCATCGCACATGATCTCGAAGGGGAGAGACCAATCCGGAGCTTGAATAATTGGAGCCGACGTAAGCCTACGTTTCAACTCATCAAAAGCCTCCTTACAAGCTTTATCAAATACAAAATCTATCTCCTTTTGAAGCAATTTGCACAATGGTGTGGCTATCTTGGAGAAGTCTTTAATAAATCTTCTATAAAAACCTGCATGATCAAGAAAAGACCGCACTTCCCGAACATTAGTGGGGTAAGGTAGCGAAGAAATAGTATCAATTTTTGCTTTGTCTACCTCTATACCCTTCGATGAAACCACATGTCCGAGAACTATACCTTGCTCCACCATGAAATGACACTTCTCTGAATTCAAGACAAGGTTAGTTTCAATGCAACGTTTAAGCACAAGAGATAGGTGATGTAAACAAGAATCAAAAGAGTCACCATGCACCGTAAAGTCATCCATGAACACTTCAATGAAACGTTCAACATACTCCGAGAATATACTTATCATACATCGTTGAAATGTCGCGGGTGCATTGCAAAGACCAAAAGGCATGCGTCTATATGCAAACGTGCCAAAAGGGCAAGTGAATGTGGTTTTCTCTTGATCCTCGGGGGAAATAGCTATTTGGAAATAGCCCGAATACCCATCTAAAAAGCAATAGTAGGCCTTCCCCGCTAGTCTTTCTAGCATTTGGTCAATGAAGGGGAGGGGGAAATGGTCTTTCCTAGTTACCGCATTCAGTCTACGGTAATCAATACACACCCTCCACCCGTTTTGAATCCTAGTGGGGACAAGCTCACCATCTTTGTTCTCTACTACGGTCACCCCCGATTTCTTGGGGACTACCTGCGTAGGACTCACCCATTTACTATCAGAAATAGGGAAAATCATACCGACTTGTAGTAACTTGAGAACCTCTTTTTTCACTACCTCCATCATAGGAGGATTTAATCGACGTTGTGGTTGCCTCACCGGTTTAGCTTCATCTTCGAGTAAAATCCGGTGCATACAAGTGCTTGGACTTATGCCTTTGATGTCGGCAATTGTCCATCCAATAGCTTGCTTGTTCTCCACAAGAACGTTCTTCAACTTCCCCTCTTGTTCCTTGGTGAGCTTACTAGAGATGATAACCGGTAAAGTTTCTCCCTCACCAAAGAACACATACTTCAAGTCCTCCGGTAGGGCTTTAAGCTCCACCACCGGGGCCTGCACAATGGAAGGCAACAATTTCTCCCTAGGAACAGTTAGTGGTAATGGGTTATGAAAACTAGATATTGGTCTCCTCAAATCATGCAATTCCGCCACAACTTCCTGCAGATTAGCGGAAAAAGCATATTCTATCTCCTCATTACTCAAACTGTTCTCCAAAGCTACCTGCAACTCATCAGAACCATTAAGGTCAAAGAATTCCTGTGCTAATGGGTCAACAATATCAATAAAATTGACAGAATGGTGATCTACGGGGTATTTCATGGCATCATAGATGTTGAAAGTTACTAATTGGCCATTGGACTCCATAGTCATAGATCCATCAGAGACATCAATCTTCGTGCTTGCCGTTTTCAAGAACGGTCTTCCTAGCAAAATCGGAGCCACATGGTGATCATGTTCCATGTCTAGCACATAAAAATCGGCAGGAAAGATTAGATTGTCAACTAAAACAAGAACACATCCTCGATAATACCTTCCGGGTAGACATTTGATCTATCCGCCAATTGAATCACAACACTAGTATTACTCAAAGGACCAAGTTGCATAGATTTATACACAGAATAAGGCATCACATTTATGGAAGCCCCTAAATCTAGCATGGCCTTATCAAACTTAGTGTTACTAATGGTGCAAGGAATTGTGAACATACCCGGATCACTACATTTAGGTGGTAGTTTTCGTTGAAAAACGGCGGACACATGTTCACTTACCTTAACTTTCTTTACCCCTTTAAGCTTGTTATTCCTTTTAATAGTGCACAATTCATTTAAAAGTTTTGCATATTTAGGAATACTTTTCAAAAGATTAAGAAGGGGGATATTTACCTCGCACTTTTCAAATACCTCATAAATGTCTTTATCGTGCTCAAAGTGGCGAGTTCTCTTGAGTGCATCGGGGAAGGGTACCTCCGGTTCCACAACCGGTGTAGTAGTAATGAGCTCCTTTGCCTTGACAATAGGAGTTAGCTTCTCCTTCTCGATCACCGGTTTCAAATACCTCATAAGAGTCTCGAGCTTCCAAACGACTAATAGAGGTCGCCATTTGTCCCAATTGAGTTTCCATGTTTTGGATACTAGCTTTGTTCTCCGTTTGATGTTGAAGAACCGTAGCTTGAAGATTGGACATTTGGGTGGTTACCGTAGCTTGACTAGCAACCAAAGCGCGTATCATGTCCTCGGTGGACATTTGACCACTAGGTGGGGGTGGATTAAGAACCGCGTTAGGAACTTGTTGTTTAGCAACGAATTGTTGCTTCGCTTGACCAACTTGATTTCCTTGATTAAATTGTTGATCCCCTTGACGAGTTCTCCACCTCATGTTGGGATGATCTCTCCATCCAGGATTAAAGGTATTGGAGTAAGGATCCCATTTCTTCTTTTCCCCGGTTTCCCATATTCCATTCACCTCCTCTTGATTCTCTTCATACATGTGAGGACAATGCTCACTCGGATGTCCCTCGGTAGAACAAATACCGCACATCATAACTTGATTTGTTTTTCCCGACATCATATTCTGGACAAGAGATGTTAAACTATCAACTTTTTGTTCAAGACTCGAGGATGATGAACTACCTATGGCATGCACTCCCCGTTTAGGGAACTTCCGAGAGAAATCCCGAGAGCTTTCAGCTAGCTCCTGGATAACTTCTATAGCAGCATCTGGACTCTTGTTCACGATCGATCCCCCACATGCCGCGTTCACAGTGCGAGCATCCTCCACACAAAGACCTCCACAAAAGTACATCACAAGGTCTTGAGGATTGTAGCCATGATATGGGCATGTAGCACACAGCTTCTTAAAACGTTCCCAATACTCGTACATAGTCTCACCATCTCGTTGCTCCGCATTACTAATCTGCTTCTTCAATTGGGAGGCTCGAGATGCCGGAAAGTACTTCTCAAGGAACGCCTTCTTCATTTTCACCCATGTATCAATACTTGCCGGTGGCAAGTAATGCAACCAATCTCTTGCAGAATCCTTCAATGAGAAGGGAAATGCCCTTAGCTTGAGTTGCTCATCAGTGACAGATGCCGGTTTCATACTCAAGCAAACAATATGAAAATCCGACAAATGCTTATTAGGGTCCTCATCGCTCATGCCATGGAATGTGGGTAGTTGATGGATCAGACCCGACTTCAATTCGAAAGTGGCATTCGCACCCAACGGTGGGTACGTAATGCACAAAGGTTGTTGTGCAAGGTCGGGTGCTGTCAGCTGCTTGATTGTGTTGGCCATGATATTCGACTCGTCTTCGGATTCGGACTCGGATTCGGAGGAAACTTCAGTGTTCACGGGATTAATAGGAATATCGTCGAAAAACTCTAGATCCTCGAACTCCTGCGTTCCAATAACTATTGCTCCCTCTCCGATTCTCTGTGACCTGTGAAAGGTGCGTTCAATCTCTGAGTCGAATGCCTCGAGGTTCAAGTTAGAAGAACGAGTATTATACATAAACTACACAAAATAAAATAAAATAAAATAAAATTAGCTTTAAAAAAAAAATTAATTAAAAACTACACTAAAAAACACAAAAATAATTAATACCGATTCCCCGGCAACGGTGCCAAAATTTGACAGGCTAAAGTCGTATGCCTCAAATTAGAATTTATAATCACTTAAATCTAAATACTAAAAACGTAGTAAAGTAGAAATAAGGGTCGAACCCAAAGGAATCAGATTAATCTAAATATGCTAACTAAAGTGTAGAAATCGATCTCTAACGTAATTAAAGACCGTAGTAAATAAGGGGGGGTTTTGTATGATTAATTATCTAACAAACTAAAATAAATAACACAATAACTTGAGGTATCAAATGATGAGAAAGAACTTAGACCCAAGCACAAATCCACACTCAATAACGATTGATCATTGTAAGATGATTTCAATTAATAACCTTGACTACTCTATTGTGAATATGGAATTCCAATTCTCTTAAGAATAGTTAACTAAAACGAATCCCGTTCTTAATTAACCCTAACCGTAAAACAACCTAAACAATCCAGTTCTAGGTTCAATTAGACGGAAGCAATATAGATTTGAGAATTCAATAGAGAATAAATAGCACGTACAATCCAGTCGTACCTTAGATATTTATGTGAATCGCTTCTAAGCACTAATATCAACGTATCCCGTTCAATATTAATTCCTAGTTGTTACTAATGTAAAGTTAATCAGTAAATCCTACTCAATTAACGATACTAACGATAGAATGAAGAAATCAAGTACTAGTTGCGCATCTAGCAATCAATAACAACATTCATAGATTTAATAACAAAGCAATTCACAATAATCAAGATTAATAATTAAAACATTCAAACTCACAAACGATTATCAAGTCCTTCAAAGGCTTAAATCTAAGTAAAGGAAATTAGTTACACATACTTGAAACCGGAAAATTTGGGTTCTTCAAAGTTCTCCCTTTTTCTTCCAATGTAACGTGCAACTTGATGTGATGATAATATGAATAATAATCTCAACCTAAGGCTATATTTAACCTAATAAAAGTTTCCTAATAATAAAATAATAATAAAATATCCTAAGGACACTAGTAATACTAATAATAATAAAAACTAGTAATAGAGTTTTCTAAATAATATCAAAGTCTTAAAATATAGCAAATATCACGAGATAGGGACGGAATCGCGCATAAAGTTTCAGACCACCACGCGACTCGCCCAACCTTCGCGCGACTCGCGGGAGCGCGCGACTCGCGGGACCCCTGCGCGACTCGCCTGACGTACTGTTGCTGCTTCGTGCAATTCCTCGATTCCGTCGTTCCGGGTCTTCAAGTGAGCTTCCTTCTTCTTCATGCTTTAGTCGTTCTTAGCCCAAATCGACGGTCCAATGGTTAGCATCCTCAAAATAGCCTATATTACATTTATACCAAATCGACACAAATGCAATACAAGACAACCGATTTAGCTCACAAAATAAACCAAAACCGTCGTAATAACTACGACTAAATACGGCCCATCAGTATGACACCCTCTGGCATGGGTCGTTGCCTCACTACCACTCAGACACACGTCCACTGTGGGACGATCAAAACGACACGACATGTCAAGGATATCAAGTCGTGGCAAGGTCAAAGTTTGAGAAAGAAGATCGCCTAGGCATGACAACGTCATGGGGGCGCGGAAGATGTAAAGGAAAAATGGTTAAAGTGAGGAATTATGGGCGAACACACTCATGGCACAATGATGGCCCAGGGTTAGGCATGACACAACCTGACCTAACTATATAATGCATCGTGTGTAGGCTGCCGCTGTGCCAAAAAAACATTTTCATTTTGGCAGCACGTTAAGAAACTCACCTTCCCGTTCCCCGTGCAATATAACTGACTGTTTGCTCCTGTCATGACCTGCTTGCGGTGTTTGTCTGGGCTTGGCCGCCTCAAGAGCCAATTTATAGTTGGTTCCTCCAAACCATTTATGCATCCCACCGACTCCTCCTTGCACCCGTTTCGACCCTGGATCTTATATTCTTAGTTCAGCTTGCTCACCAAGAAAATTGTGGGTTAGGCCAGGTTCAGGTCTGTCAATAGCCAGTCCGGTCCGACCCTACCCTTCATCTCCCTTAGGCCACTCTAGATCAGAGTCAGAGTCCGACTCAGCCTGTCAACAGGTCTATAATACAATACTTTTATGAAACTTGGGTTCCCTTTTTTCCACATTAAACACAAGCTCCACCGTACCTGTAGTACAATAAGCTCGATAGCAACAACTCTCCTCCATTTTTCAATATATATACTTCATAAAGTTTGAATGCTTGATGCCACTAAAATCACATATTCTTCTTGGGTAAAAATCTTCAAAACACTTGGTCTTGGCTACAAAGTTCTCTCTCGGGTCCATAGGACACTCTTTTGATCAAAATAAACGCAAAACATGAAGCCTAGACTAAAATTGACACGCAAGTGTGCTGGTAAATATATGATACACTGTCTGACGATTTTGTATTATACTCCATATTACTACGTATATAATAAGCTAAATTTATTAGCAACTTCGAATGTTAATATTGTTTTGAGAACAAATGGTGGGTAATATAATTTACAAGGATAGATTTGCATAAATATTTTTACAAGTGATCATCTGTTCCTGAGTGCCCTGGCTGCAAACATGACAAAGATTGACCAAATTTTTAATTACAAGGCATCTGCTCCCACTACTGCATGTTTTACTTATGAACTGCTCTTTCCACCAGTCCTAATAATCCGGTGAGCCTTGGCAGGTGTACGCTTCAATGCGGGTATCTGCAGCGGATTGTTCTTGGCCTGTGTATCAATATGATAACATTAGCGGACTCTTACATGAAGTAATATACATCTTATATTTATACTTTACTGTATTCAAATTAAAATGAGTCGGGAATCGAAACCTTGACACATTTGTGTGATGAAGACTAAAAGTCTAAAACGAATATGTAGTATGAGAGGGAACAATACTTACGATTGAGCAAGTGCCAGCATAGATATTGCAAACGGGGTAATCATGAGGACAACAACTTTCATTATCGTCACAGCAGGTAGCTGCTTCAAGAGGGCAACAACCCCACTCGAAGCAGTAGCTGCCATACTCGAAGACGCAACAACAGGTGGTGCGGTCAGGGCAAGAGTAGTAATCATCACAGATACTCGGAGGTACAACGGGTGATGGGGGTGAAGGGCCTGGGTTAGGTGGGTTCGGGCTTGTCTTAGTTGGGTAACATGGTTGTGTTGCAATCCCACATAAGCCTTTAGATTTGGTATTGCGCTGCATCCTGACGTAGCCTCTCTCGCCCCAGCTTGCTCCCCATGAGTTCTTGACGATCCAGTAGTCTAGCCCGTTCTCAGATCCATATCCAACTGCTGTAACTCCATGGTCCACTGCTGTTCCACATGTTCCAGTGAATATACCCTGCGTACATCGCATTCTGTATCAGTGTGAATAAATAACAGTGCAAGTTTACAATTAGAGACTTGAATGGGGTTATGATCTCTTTGGACGAAAAGAAATTCTTACGGAATGATAATGTTGGAAATCTCTTCCACCACCTTCAATAGCAACACTCACAGGCTGACTCGCCACAGCCTTTTGTAACGACTTTTCATCATTTATAGGAACATCCTCGTAGTCATCAATGGTGACCACCTTTGCATTTTTCTGTACGAGATGTAAGTTAAACAAGTTAGTTTATCTTATATGGTCATTCCTGAAGAAACATGACAAAGGAAAAGCAGTGTTATATACCCGGTAAGTATCGCATCGACCATCCCTTCCTTTGTAGGGATAGTCATCTTCAGAGTCAATACCGCCATTTTTTATGATAAACTGAAAGGCGTATTCCATAAGACCGCCATTACATCCCTCATTGTAGGAAGTGTCACACTCTACCAGCTCTTGCTCTGATAGTGAGATCAGATCACCAGTAGCAATCTGGTTTATGCCTTCCACCGCGGCTACGGCTGCAAATGCCCAGCAACTCCCTGAAAGATCCAATTTTACTTAGCATCAATGTATATACCAGCACAAGAAGAAGATGTTCTTGATCAATTTCAGAGTTAACAGTGTCAATGATCATCTTTGGGTGCATAACGTTGTGATCACCTCTCGGTGAAAACATAAGATCTGACTGTTTCATCGTCATACACATGATACATTGATGGTTGATTTGATAATCGAGTAATTAGGTTAGTTTAAAATGGAGCGGGTTTTGTAGTTCTTTGTGATTAATGTCCATCTTTTTTGGCAATCAAGTTCATGTCAATATGGGGCAGATCATTCGCTGTGACAATTTGAATTGTCTTCTAAGGTACAATTTTGATTCGGACCACTAGAGCATGTACTAAAAGTGCTCACCATTGCGTTTCCAAATGATTTGTGAGATTGGAGATCATAAAACCTGTGCTTTTCCCTACAATATGAGTTCTTCCAAACGTTGGGTGTACGTGGGGGGTGGGGGGTGTGGGGGATCATTATACTGATTTTAAGATTTCGAGCTTTATCACAAAGGTTTCGAGTTTTACTGTAAACTTTTCGAGTTTTAGTGTAAAGTTGTCGAGTTAAATCAAATAAATGTTTGAGCTCAAAAACTTACAACTCAGCTAAGAAATTTTTACAAGCTCAGTAAAAATATACAAAAGCTCAACAACTCTACCTTGTACAATGCTATTGTACAACCAGGCGTATAATCATTTTTTCCGTTGGGGGTGGTTCTTCGTGATTCCTCCAATAACGCATTACAATACTTTGAACCGGACCGTTTTTGATATGGGTTGGGGGTGGTCAAGGGTCGAGTTTAGGTCGGGCCTTATCCAGGGTGCGTGAACCTGGCCCGTGGGAGTGGCTGGCTGAATGATGGTCAACCCGCTCCGTGAGAGTAAAATACATTACTTGTATTATTATTATTATTATTATTATTATTATTTTAATATTTTGTCGGACTTAAATGGGCCGACTTTATATGGGCCCAAGGACGGATCGGGTTGGTCCGAATGTTTGATTACCCTAGTATGAGTTACCTTTGAGTTTGATTATTTACGGGTCAAATATTCAATTCTTTAAATAATAATTCAACAAAATGAGAGTGATTTGCAAGGTTTTTTTTACCAAGAAAACTTATAAACAATCCACGTATTACTTACTATATCAACTAAAATAAATTATAAGTCACTTGTGGTGTCATTTTGAATTGGGGTCATGTGGCTCTGGTTTAGAGAACATTATATTATGTCAAACAAAGCTATGTGTTGCTATGTGTAATGGTCTAGTTATTTTGTTTTAATGTTTGTTACGATCAAATTTCAAACCGTCATTTGGATGATGTTTAATCTAATTCATCGTAAGCTATTTGTTGGTCGGAGATGATTTTTTATACTTGTAATTGATTCTTACCTAATATCTCATATACCTTCGGCTATGACAAAGGAAAATTGTTTTTTTTTTGCCAGCGAAAGGAAAACAGGGATATCAGTTTTTACGGGCTCTCATGGCTAATCCATGGGCGTCCTTATTAAGAATCATAGGAATATATTGAACAGAAAAACAGTGAAAGTTTTAGTGTATTCGAGAAAGTCTTCAATGATTCCTCGTAGGTTGTTTTTAGGTAGAGTGTCAGCTAGGAAAATTGTTTTAGTTCCCTTTAAGACATCTAAAATAAATCAAAATTTGTTTGATAATACTATCCAGATTATGATTTCGATCTATATCTAAAAGTCAAAACAATTAACTTAATAACTTTCTTTTTATTTAAAACTTTCTTTTGAAACTGAATTTCTCCTAATTAAGTTTCGTTGTATAGTACGGAGTACTAGCACTCCGTATTATAAAACTGTTGATCTATAACAAGGATAATCCCATAATAAATTACTCCATACTTCTATACTTAAAACACTAAAAACCTATAGAAGAAAATCAGTGATCACTAAGTCAAATTAATGACTAAGGTATCCTCTACAAATATTTTCTGTATGTCTTCCTTGTGACGGGTATATCTGTCACAAGTTTATGATGACTCAAATATCACCGTATAGATAGGTTTAACTGTGGAATAAAATAACTCATATGTTATCCTCCGAGACTTATACTTTTAAGATGGATATAAGAAGAATTTGTGAATTTTCATGGGTGGTGATGAACTGATGATATTTGTGATTTGTGATAATGTAAGCGGAGCGAGCTAGCAGCCACAATTCAATGATTGGACTATCTACCAATCGGACATCTTCAATTCATGGCCCCACAACTTCACAAAAAGATTCAAACCATGCAAAGACAAAATACGTATGGTATCTCTTATCCACTGAATCTAAATAATCCTATCAAATCAAAGTACGTGCTTCATTGAAAAATTGTCACTTGTACACTACCAAGTTGCATAGTCGTTAACTCGCTCATAGACCTGGTAAACGGTGGATCTGTTGTGTCTTGTATGGTTTAGGTCTCATAGGTTTGTATAAGATTATGGTTTTAAATAGTTTCGTATGGGATCATTTCTGATTTCGGATCCATTTTGAATTTGTTTACATAAATTACTTCGATTATTGGTCATTAAGGTTGGTGGTTAAAACAATTTAATTACTCACCCTCATTCAAAAGAATCCTTTTCTTTTTCCAAGAAAAAAAAGAATCCATTTCTCCTCGCAAATTAATTGGGGGAGACTTGGAGAGAATACTATTTTACAAATTAATTACTCATATCGTTGTACTTCGTATTTATTTTGTCACAAATGTTTTGAGCCATTATAAATCAACTTTAGTCATGTCAATTACACATTGACTGATTTTGATTCGGTAGCAAGTCCACATATGGTCAACTTGAATCGGCAAGTTAATGGGTTGAGTAATTTTAGATATCAACCTTATCGGATCAATACAAGTAAGTAATTTATGAGCTTTATTTACTTGATATGAGCTTATAAACCTTATTCCTTGAGAAATATATTTTTATTGATCAATGAGTAAATAACATGGGGTTAAAATTTATATGATAATCAGATATTTAAGATTGGAGGTTCAATTTTGTGAACCACTATATACTATGTCCTCCCTCTTAGAGGCCCTCGTCATTTATCAAGTTGGTAAATATATGCAAATTCTTATTTGTGAGGTACTGAGCTCCTATGTGTCCAATCTTATAACGGGTCTAAAAATGTAACCGAACAAAGAAAAAATAACAAAAAATTTGTCACATCTAAACAAGTGAGATGTTCTTTACCTGTTATACTCTTAAAAATACTCCGTAGTACGTATGGAGTAAAGAGTATATTCCTAAGAAGAAGAGCAACTGGTAAATACTCCGTATAAGACAGAGTAGGAAATAGAAGGGACGTAGTAGCAGGAGGAGGAGTAGGAGACAAAGACAAGCATATGAAGAATACTTACCACACTGTCCTTGATCCTTGACCTCAACAACGGCACCCTTCTTCCTCCAATCAACACTCTCCGGCAACGAATCACCAACCCGGAAAGCATACCGCTCGCTCTTGGTTCGACCCAACCGGCTGCTGGGCCTTGACCGCGTTCCCAGGTACATGGATCGGTACTCCTCATTGGTCAAATCTGCAAACCTGTTCAAACCCAACCGGAAACTCCGGTTCTCAGAGTTACGCTGGTCAATGAACCGGAGATTGTCCTTGAATATACTGAACCGGCGCTCTTTCTCTCCTAGGCCGTTGTAATTCTTGCCATGCTTCACTAGCCACGACTCGTATAATGACATGACCTCGTCGTCGCTCCGGGCGTCAACATGTTGGTATGAAACTATTGACATATCTAAAGCCGAAGAAATTACTATACACATAGTAATGGATAATACGAATAGTAGTAGTGTATTATGAGACGAACCCATTTTGGGAAACTTTGTAATTAAAGAATAGTAGTAGTGTAAAGTGTTAAGTGATTGGGGGCAATGCATGGATAATGGGGTGGGATTATTTATAGTTGAAGGAATCTTAATTATTTGGTCTACCCTAAAAAAAATATCTGGATGAGGAATACATATCAGATATGGGAGAAGCGAAATCCATTCAAAATAGGAGCATACGTTTGTAAGTAGGAGTAGTTGGGAAATTTACGCAAGTGTAGGATAGGAGCTTGATGGTTACCAAAACTTGCATAATGTTGAGGAAGGGAAAGAAACATGTAGACAAATAAACGAGTGGATATCAATATATCATCGTCTTCCCTCCCAAGTCTTTTTAAACTACCACACCAATCAAGATCTACCAATAAAGATTCCAGAATGGTAGGAATATAGAAATTTTGTATCACCATACTTACAATAAAATAACATACTGAATAATATTTTTAGTATTATTCTATTGTTTGAGTGTAGAGTAATAGTATATCATTTGATGGCAAGTATACTACTTCTCCAAATGGATTAAAACTAAGAGCATATTCATCCATGAATGAATTTTTCATTCTTGGATGAGACCTATCCATTCCACCTCATCATTTTTTCCTCAATTTTTTCATCTTAAAAAAGCTCCTTCATCCAAGAATGAATTTACTGTCCTCTAATAATGTTAAACCTTAGTTTTATGCCTTACATGTTTTGATTATATCATAGTTCGAATTGTTTCAAAGCAACGTGATCAGGATGTTGAGTACAGATATAAAAGAACCAAAATCTCAAGAAGGATTTCTGTCAAGAGATCAAGAGGAATGGACGTCGGCATAGGATCACAAATGTAAAGAGAATGAAGAAATGGTATGACAAGGATAGTATAACCTTGGATAAGGTTATATTAACCTCAGTAAACAATCACACACGCCCGCCAAGATTTAAATCCAAAATATTTTTTCGAGAAATTCAGCCTTTGATGAAGATAGGATAAAGAAGGGAATTATCTATCAAGAGAATAATAGTTTTCAAAATAAATGATTCTCAAAATATCTTGATATCTTAAAGATATTTGAAAATCATTAACAAAGGAAACTATAATATACTATCTTGATTGATTGATATTTCACCTACCATATCTTCCTTAAGTGAGGAAGCATATCAATTAAGGTGATTCCATTTCCCTTTTTAAAGAGAGTGGTTCACCTATAAATAGTTTGTTCCTCCTCACTTTCTAAACACGACTTACACACACATCTCTTACATTGCAAAAATCACATCACAAATTTTTCAAAAAGCTTTTGCAATAAATTTAGATTTAAGTCTTGGCTATATAAATCGTGTTGAAATTGTTTACGCTTGGAAGTCATATTGTTTCATTATTCTCTCTAGACAATTGAAGTGTATTCATAGCTAGAGAAATTTTGTAAACCTAAATAGTATAGACACACGAGTCGAGTAGTGGTTACTCAATCGAACGACATACATCGTTCACACCTTGAACGCTTTACATCGTTCAAACACCGAGGGCTTCACATTCCTCACACCGAAGGCTTAACATCCTTCATTGTCGTGGGCTTAACATCTCACACACCGAGTGCTTAACATCACTCACACCATCACGTTTAGAGTTAATCATGATCGTCTTATTTGTAAGGTAATCCGGAGAAGGTACACTTATAAATAAAGACACCGGTGGACGTAGGCTTTTTTCAATTGGGCCGAACCACGTTAAAATTGCTCGTGTTATTTACATTACGTTTTTATTGCGGTTTGCTATTTCTTATACTTATACTCGTTAGTAGTAAGTATAGTAGCAAACGTTTATTTTGTACTTCATTTATTTAGCCATACAAATAACGCAATATTACACTAAATCTTTCCTAATAAGATTTTGGTGTAATATAAAGTTTAAAATTTTAAAAATACCAAAATACTCTATTCACCCCCCCTCTAGAGTATTTCCCAGTATCGCTAGACTCTACAATTGGTATCAGAGCAAGTTCTCTTGATTGATTAACATCAAAAGAGTAGATCCTAAACTAGCGATTCTAAATTAATCCATTTCGATCAAATGGATTCCAAAAACTCTAAGTTTCCCACATTTGATGGTGTAGACTACGGTTTATGGAAAAACAAAATGATGCACTATATAAAAAGAACAGATTTTGAATGCTGGAAAATTATAGTCAAGGGTCCTATTGCCATCCAATCCGTTGATGTTCTAGGGAACATCACCATAAAGGATGAAGAGGACTATGATGAGAACGATTATAAAAAGGCCGAAAAAAATTCTCGAGCAATGTCATTATTACAACGAGGAATTTCGTCCAAAGAATATAATCGACTCACTTCTTGTGTTTCCGCAAAAGAAATCTGGGACAGCTTAGAACTTGCTTATGAGGGGACTACCCAAGTAAAAAAATTCAGGATTGATTTATTAACGCAACAATATGAACTGTTTAAAATGGATAAGGATGAAAGCATCGTTGAAATGTCCGCAAGATTCACCAACATCACTAATGAACTAAGAAATCTTGGTAAAAAATTTGATACTGAAGATCTGGTCAGAAAAATCTTAAGAAGCCTCACTGACAAATGGCAACCAAAAGTTACCGCTATTGAGGAAACAAAAGACCTCACATCACTTAGTTATCAAGAGTTGTTAGGTAACCTTATGGCTCATGAGCTCTCTCTAAATCAACGTCAAAATGAATCGTCTAAGAGTAGAGGGATAGCTTTAAAAAGTTCTATTAGTGACGATGAGGAAACCATGAGTGATGACATAGCCCTGTTTGTCAAACGCTTTCGGAAAATTTTTAAATTTGGACCGAAAAACTCATTTAGAGAAAGAGGTAACAACTCCAATACAAAACAAAACAGTAAACGATGCTTTAAGTGTGGAGAGACCGGGCATCTAATCAAAGATTGTCCGACATGGAAAAATATCAAATCTAAAGGAGAAAGAGAACGATCAAAGTTTCAACACAAACAAGCCATGCTGGCTTCTTGTGGATGGGGAGAGCTGGACTCAGACGAAGAAGAAGAATCTGAAGATGAAGACGAGGCAAACTTTTGCCTAAGTGCTCAACACAACAACATGACTAAGCCTAAGACACGGACGCACAAAGACATGTGCCTAATGGCAAAAACGCGTGGATCAAATTCTGACTCTGATGAGGAAAGCAATGAGGTAAGTTTTACAATGTTTAATAAAAGACTTAGGAAACTTACCAAAGAGAAACTTCTTTCACATTTTGATGAGGTATTAGAAACATGTGAGCAACAAAAGGAAGAAATAAATGAGCTACTAAAACAAATAAATGAGATAGCCTTTGAAAACATTACTCTAAAGAGATGTGAAAATACTCGAACAAATAAAAAATCCTCTGAAATATCAAAAACAAAAGTTGATGTATCAGATGATTTAACAACTTGTTCGAGTATAAACATCAACAATGAAGAATTAAAAAGGGACACTAATTATGAAAAAATTAATGCTAGCGTTAAGAAACTGAATGAAGAAAATGCGGAACTAAAAAGAACTATATCCATACTAAACAATGAAATTAACGTTGAAAAAATAAATCATGATAAAATAAAAAACTCTCTGACTTTAAAAATCATAGAATTGATAAAAGAAAAAAGGAATAGTGCAGGAGAAGTTGGATGAGTGTGTCTCAAGAACTTTGGAAGGTAAAGAGACTAAGGAAAGGGAAACTAGTAAAAGAAAATATGCCAAAAGAAAGTGGAAAAAGAAATCTGAAAATAAAATAAATAAACACTGTGATAAACACAAAAAAATATGGGTGCGTAAAGACTCTTTGCCTAATGTAAAAGGACCCAAATTCATTTGGGTACCTAAGAAACAAAAATGACTATCGCAGGTTCACAGATGGTACTTGGACAGTGGGTGCTCAAGACATATGACGGGTGATAAGAAGAAGTTTCTGTCATTAGAGGATTATGACGGAGGCAGTGTAACCTTCGGAGATAATAAGAAAGGGAGGATAATCGGTATTAGAAAAGTCGGCCTATCGTATTCACATTGCATTGAGAACGTACTGCTTGTAAAAGGACTAAGGCATAGTCTCTTAAGCATATCTCAATTATGTGACCGAGGAAACAAAGTGGTGTTTCATAATAATAAATGCCGAATTATTCGAGAAGGTTCCTCAAATGTAATCCTGGAGGGGGAACGATCGAACAATGTTTACATAGCCGACATCAAAACCCTACCCGACAATGCTGTCACCTGCATGAGCGTTACCATCGCTGATCCATTCCTTTGGCATAAAAGATTTGGACACATAAGTCCCTTCAGTCTTAATAAACTTAGATCTCTGGATCTTGTTGAAGGATTACCTTCCATAACCTTCGACACTACCAAGGCGTGTGATACCTGCATACGTTGTAAACATGTGAGATCTTCATTCAAGCCAAAAAGGTTCGTAAGCACTACCAAGCCTCTAGAACTTATTCATATGGATCTTTGCGGACCCATGAGAATAAGAAGTAGAGGAGGTAGCCGGTACGTATTTGTCCTTGTAGATGATTTCTCTAGATTTGTTTGGCCAGTCTTCCTTAGCTCGAAAGATCAAACCTTTGATGAATTCGAATGCCTAATGAAGCTAGTCCAAAACAAGTATAGTTGCAATCTTGTATCTATAAGAACAGATCATGGAACCGAATTCGACAACGAATCCTTCATAAGTTTTTGTAGAGAACATGGAGTAGGGCATAACTTCTCTGCTCCACGGACTCCACAACAAAATGGAGTAGTTGAACGAATGAATCGAACGCTTGAAGAAATGGCTCGTACCATGTTGCTATGTAGCGGTTTGCCCAGAAATTTCTGGGCCGAGGCAGTGAATACAGCTTGCTATATTCACAATCGAGCGATGATCAGACCAGTGTTAAAGAAAACACCCTATGAACTTCTAAGAGGAAGGAAACCTAAAATTTCTCATCTCAGATGTTTTGGAAGCAAATGCTTTGTTCACAACAATGGGAAAAATAATCTAGGTAAATTTGATCCTCGAAGTGATGAGGCTGTTTTCTTAGGATACTCAGATCATAGCAAGGCTTACAAGGTATATAACAAAAGAACGTTACGTGTTGAAGAAAGTGTCCATGTAATTTTTGATGAGACTAATTCCATAAGTCAGAACGACATCGAAGAAGAAGACGATGACGATCCAGATTTTTGGCTCACTAGAAAGGATGCACCTGAACTTCATGAAGAGGAAAAAGATATAGAAGGATCCAATGCTGAATCTAGTGAAAAACATATTAGTGTTGATCCAAACGTATCACAAGTAAATGAAGAACCAAGTAAAAGTTCTTCAAAGACTAAAGATAAGTTGGCATCAACATTAGTTCCAAATATCACTAAAGATAATGCAACCTCGGACATAAATTCAGGGAGAACAAAGGATGATCTTTCTAAAGATAATGAAACCACGGATAATATAACTCCCAGCATAAGTTCAGGGGGAATCAAAGACAATCTTTCTAAGGTTGATGTAACCACAGACACTAGTTCAGGGGGAACTACGGAAAAAGATAATATAACCTCTGGTAACAAATCAGAAGAACCATCAACGAAGGGCAATAATGTTCCCACAAATCTAAAAAAATGGAAACATCAGAGCTCGCATACTACGGACGCAATACTGAGTGATTATCATAAAGGCATCCAAACCAGAAGGTCCTTAAGAAATCATTGTGTTCTAAATTCCTTTCTATCTACCATTGAACCCAAAAATATCAAAGAAGCGCTTACCGATTCCGACTGGATCGTAGCCGTGCAAGAAGAATTGAGACAGTTTGAACGAAACAAAGTCTGGCATATGGTTCCTAGACCGTCAGATAGAAAAGTAATAAGGACACGTTGGGTATTCAGAAATAAACTGGATGATTCCGGAACCATTGTCAGAAACAAAGCAAGGTTGGTTGTACAAGGTTACAATCAACAAGAAGGAATAGATTTTGACGAAACCTTTGCTCCAGTGGCAAGATTGGAAGCCATTCGGCTACTAATTGCATATGCCGCACACAAAGGATTCAAGTTGTTTCAAATGGACGTTAAAACAGCATTTCTGAATGGTTACCTAAAAGAAGAAGTTTTCGTGGAACAACCCCCAGGTTTTGAAAATACGGAGTTGCCAAATCATGTCTTTAAACTAGATAAGGCACTCTATGGATTAAAGCAAGCACCAAGGGCCTGGTATGATAGACTTTCTCAGTTTCTTCTCTTAAACGAGTTTAAGAGAGGATCAGTTGATAAAACGCTCTTCATAAAAAATGTCGAAAAAGACACGTTAATCGTTCAAATTTACGTGGATGACATTATTTTCGGCTCAACAAACGAAAAACTTTGCAAGTATTTCTCAAACCTAATGCAATCAGAATTCGAGATGAGTATGATGGGTGAGCTAGGCTTCTTCCTAGGCCTACAAATCAAACAGTCAAAAAGAGGAATAAATGTACATCAACAAAAGTACGTAAGTGAACTTCTTAAGAAGTACGGGTTGGACAAAACAAAATCGGCTCCTACACCTATGACTATAACGACAAAACTTGATAAAGACGAAGGAGGTAAGTCCGTGGACAACACGCATTACCGAGGTATGATCGGATCTCTACTCTATCTAACTGCGAGTCGACCCGACATCATGCACAATGTATGTGTTTGTGCCCGCTTTCAGTCTGACCCTAAAGAATCTCATCTTACAGCTGTGAAACGAATTTTGCGATATCTAATCGGTACACAAAATCTTCAATTGATTTATCCTATGCATGATAATTTTGATCTAAAAGGTTATTCAGATGCAGATCACGGTGGATGCTACATTGACAGAAAAAGCACTTCAGGAACGGTAACATTTCTTGGATCATGTATTCTATCATGGGGCTCTAAAAAACAAGCAACGGTAGCACTCTCATCCACTGAAAGTGAATATATTGCAGCATCGTTGGTATGTACTCAACTACTATGGCTACGACAGTAATTAAGGGATATGGTGTTAATATTAAAACCGTACCTATATTTTGTGATAATATTAGTACTATCGCCATCTCAAAAAATCCTGCCCATCACTCTCGTACCAAACATATTGACATCCGACATCACTTCTTGAGAGATCATGTAGAAAAAGGTAATATTGAACTTGATTTCTGCCCCTCCGATTTGCAAAAAGCTGACATTCTTACAAAACCTTTACCCAAGGAACGGTTTGAGGAATTACGGTTTGAACTTGGTTTGATAAATGAGAATTGAATATGTCGTGAGTTGTTTTTTTTGTTCTTTTCCTAATATGCTTGACGAAGACTGGGGTGATGTTAGTCTGTGATTATATTACCTAGATTCATGTACAGGTTCGTATTGTCTTGTGTAAATTTTCTTAAGATTATGTTTCATTCACTCTTGTACTGATTTTATTCGGACGAAATCTTGTATACCATATGACATATAATTTTACTCCCGTATATTCTTGTCAATCTTGAATATTCTGAATAATTTCAAATAGGAATTATTCCCTTTGTAAAATTGTATCCCATATTTTATGGTATATTTCCATCTAAATACTCGGCTGCCATATTCAAAAGATTTCCTCCCCCTCATAAACACTCACAAGTGTCTTATTTTATGATAAAATCTTTCCAAAATCTACTCCACCTAAAAATACTCCTCATTATTTATATTTTCCATAAAACTCATCATTATTCCTCTTAAATACATCTCTTTTAACCCTCATCTACCCGTCACTTTATTTCTTTTACCCATCCCCTTTCATTCACTCCCTTACATCTTCTCTCTCCTAAATCTTTTACCATGGCACCAAAGAAAAGTGCTTCATTCACTCCTCACAAAAAAAATCTACGCTCCTCCACTAGAGATTTGACTCTTGACACCTGGGCTGCCGAAACAGAAGAATCCGGTGAAGTTGAACTGATCGAGGATATGACGGCGGTTGGTAAACGGAAAAGGTCAATAAAAGGAAAAGAACATGTTGGTGATGAAAATGGGGGCATGCATGGAAAGGAATTCATCCTGGCTGAACTCGAGAGTGTCCGCATGAATAGAATGGAAAAGGATCAGGTAAATAAGGTTCTTGATTACCCTTTTATTTCTGGTCGTCAATATCTTTCGGCTTGGTTTGATGAGAACCCATGTGTCTCACAACTCCGTGATCTACTTGCTCTTCAAGAATGGGAAAAATTACTAGATATGGGTCATGATGTTTATCCTGTTCAGATTGCTCAATTTTGGGCAACCTTAAAAGTAGAAAACCGGGTGTTGTGTGCAAATTTTGGGGATAAATACATCAAAATCTCAATAGAAGATTTCAGTAATATTCTGGGGATACCTTGTGAAGGAGTAGAAATTTATGCTTGGGCTGGGTGGAGAAACTACTGTTCTGAGGAAATTGTGAACATTAAGAAAACTCTTGATCCTAGGGCTACTGAAATTTCGGTAATGTCGGGAGTAAGCTTAAATCCCATTGCTAAACTTGTCTTCAATACCTCTTACTCATCTTTACTGCCAAGAAAAACTGGAACAAACAAGCTACACATTCATGAGATTATATTGCTCCATCATGTTATTAGAAAGACAAAGGTGAACCTGCCCTTTTTACTGTTCAGTCATATTGAACATGTAGTCTCTGAGCTAAAGTCATCGCAGATGCATGCATCCACTTGCATTCCTTATGGAATGTGGTTATCCAAAGTATTAAAAGCTAGGGGAGTTATAAGCAAGACAGCACCTTTTGAAAAACCCTGTGACATCATGACTACTGCATATTTACGGCAAATGTCTGTTTTGGATGATGGTGGAGACCTTAAGGTTAAGGGTGAATGCTCTTATAAAGGGAAGGAGGTTGTAAGTGTTGTTCCGGAAAGTCTCAATGTCGATGTTCTTGGCAAACTGAATGAAATTGCGGCGTTAATCTCGTCTCAGCCTCCACCTGTTGTGGTTAATACATCCATGGATGTGCTTGCACGTCTAGAACAAAAGGTGGATAATCTAACCACACTACTGGTCACTTCTAGAGCCGAGTTTGGTGAAAGCATTGCTAAGATGGAAGGACATATGGCTCACATGAGGGCCCGTGTTCAAGTAATGGGGAGTGAGATTACCGCATTCAAGAAAGCGGGGCACGAGATTGGAGTGGGGGTTAATGATGCTGTTAATACGGTGAAATTTGCTAACAATCACATGCGTGATAGGCATGATGCTGTGATGGACAGGCTGCGTCAGATCCTTGAAGAAACTAGACAAACGGTGTTCTTTCTACGAGGACAGCGCGGTGGTTAAAGAGTCACCTCTCTTAGCATCTATCTTACCCTACTAAATAAATAAGCTCTTAGTATAGCTGTAGGGTCCTGTTTCTTTTTCGAATGAACCTTTGTGCTTTCTAGCTTTTGTCCGGATATCACTATCAATTTGCTTGGTGTATGCTTAAACGCTTATCTTTATGTCAATTTGCACTGACCTTGCTTAACTGTTGTGATGTCTTGTGTGATTAACTCCCAGCTGATCGACCCTTTTCGATGATGTCAAGAGGGGGAAGAGGGAATTCATCTTTGACAGATTTGTTCCTTGTTTATTTGAATCATGTTTCGCCAAGGATTCTTATCTATCTCTTCGGGGTTGGTTGAAGTATTTTTGTCACGTCACTTAGAAACGGCTTGACATAATCAAAAAGGGGGAAAATGTTAAATCTTAGTTTTATGCCTTACATGTTTTGATTATATCATAGCTCGCATTGTTTCAAAGTAACGTGATCAGGATGTTGAGTACAGATATAAAAGGAGCAAAATCTCAAGAAGGATTTCTGTCAAGAGATCAAGAGGAATGGACGTCGGCATAGGATCACAAATGTAAAGAGAATGAAGAAATGGTATGACAAGGATAGTATAACCTTGGATAAGGTTATATTAACCTCAGTAAACAATCACACACGCCCGCCAAGATTTAAATCCAAAATATTTTTTCGAGAAATTCAGCCTTTGATGAAGATAGGATAAAGAAGGGAATTATCTATCAAGAGAATAATAGTTTTCAAAATAAATGATTCTCAAAATATCTTGATATCTTAAAGATATTTGAAAATCATTAACAAAGAAAACTATAATATACTATCTTGATTGATTGATATTTCACCTACCATATCTTCCTTAAGTGAGGAAGCATATCAATTAAGGTGATTCCATTTCCCTTTTTAAAGAGAGTGGTTCACCTATAAATAGTTTGTTCCTCCTCACTTTCTAAACACGACTTACACACACATCTCTTACATTGCAAAAATCACATCACAAATTTTTCAAAAAGCTTTTGCAATAAATTTAGATTTAAGTCTTGGCTATATAAATCGTGTTGAAATTGTTTACGCTTGGAAGTCATATTGTTTCATTATTCTCTCTAGACAATTGAAGTGTATTCGTAGCTAGAGAAATTTTGTAAACCTAAATAGTATAGACACACGAGTCGAGTAGTGGTTACTCAATCGAACGACATACATCGTTCACACCTTGAACGCTTTACATCGTTCAAACCCGAGGGCTTCACATCCCTCACACCGAAGGCTTAACATCCTTCATTGTCGTGGGCTTAACATCTCACACACCGAGTGCTTAACATCACTCACACCATCACGTTTAGAGTTAATCGTGATCGTCTTATTTGCAAGGTAATCCGGAGAAGGTACACTTATAAATAAAGACACCGGTGGACGTAGGCTTTTTTCAATTGGACCGAACCACGTTAAAATTGCTCGTGTTATTTACATTACGTTTTTATTGCGGTTTGCTATTTCTTATACTTATACTCGTTAGTAGTAAGTATAGTAGCAAACGTTTATTTTGTACTTCATTTATTTAGCCATACAAATAACGCAATATTACACTAAATCTTTCCTAATAAGATTTTGGTGTAATATAAAGTTTAAAATTTTAAAAATACCAAAATACTCTATTCACCCCCCCTCTAGAGTATTTCCCAGTATCGCTAGACTCTACAAATAAACCCATCCTCAATCCACATGGCATTTTATCATTGGTAGAATAAAATTAAAAGAAAAAAATGTTGCATAGAAATGGCAACTTGCCCCACAATTCACATTCTCTCTTCCATTTGAGTGAACAAATGATTTTGAATTCTTCTTCACCAAGAATATTTCATTCTTGGATGGAGGACCAAAGTTTCTCCATCCTCCATCAAGAATGAAGAAAAAACAATGGATGGGGATGCTCTAAGGTAAATTACAAATAAAGGTGACAATAAGTCAATAACTATAAATTAGCTATCCACCCGGATGATGTAGAATGTACTTCGTAGTATAAGTTACTCACGAAGTTGCGAATCTTGATTACATTGATTTTTTTTGTTACATGAAGCTGTCAAAAGACCCAAATGGAAGAACGAAATTAAACAACTGTATTAAATAAGGAATGAGACAATACGAGGTCAAACCACCACTCGGACATCTTGTTGAGTTGAATTGAACACCAAGAACAGTGGTTGTGGGATCTCTGATCCGACTACTCCATTAAGCATAACTTTTCAGACTGAGTGACTCCCTTATTCGCAAATGATCAATCGACACACCTATTAGCTAGCTTCCATGTAAATGTGTGGTAAGACAAAATTATTACCTAGTCCCTTCATAAGGCAGTAACAAATATTGGCCATGTGTAAGTATGATGACAAATATTGGCCATGTTACTTAATTAACTTAGTCATCTCCTGTGAATCAGTTTGGATAATGATGTGACGAAATGACTGTTCATTCACAATACGTAAGTCTCTCCTCAATGCCATCAACTCGACTCCGGTTACGGAAGTCAATCCTGATGACTTGGCAAATGCTAGTTGAGGGTTACCCAAAGTGTTTCAAAAAATTCCCCCTGCCCCCGATATTCTTGGATTACCTTTAGATGCACTGTCAATATTAAGCACTAGCCATCCCTCCGGTGGATACACCACTAGTATAAAAACAAAGGCCCATTAACATCATTTCTAAATGGATATTGACATCATTTTTGATCCAACGTTTATGTGGGCGACATTTATAGTACTTTTGTAATTGACATCGTTTTTTAACCGATGTCAAGTATGCAATTAACACCGTCTATAGTATAATAATTGATGTCGTCTCACAACTAATGGACATGGAGCAATAAGGGGGGGGGGGGAACCCTTATTCAACTTAGCAGTAAGTATGGACACCCCAACACGCCAGCCAACAACCACTTGCGCCAAACGCAGGGTGATAGGCCTTCAACAAGTCCGCTTGTAGGTCTTAACCACAGACGGCGCCGACCAACAACCCCCCATGCTAGGCATGAGGGCATAAACACTCAAGAAGTCCGCCTGTAGGTCTTAGCCACAAGCGGCGCCGACCAACAACCCTCTGTGCCAAGCACATGGGTATAGGCCCTCAACAAGTCCGCATGTAGATATTAACCACAAGCGGCGCCGACCAACAAATCCATGCGCCAAATGCAGGGATATCGGCCCCCGAGACCCCTGGTGTGTCTTAACACACAGGAAGCAACGATAAACGATCCCCTAAGCCAAATGCAGGAGCATCGACCTCCAAGTTTGCCTGTATGTTGACAGGCTAAAGTCATATGCCTCAAATTACAATTTATAATCACTTATAACCAACTAACTAAAACAATAGTATAATGGAAATAAGGGTCGAACCCACGAGGAATTGGTTTAACTATAACTGTGTACTAATGTAGGACGATAATAAACTAATTAATTATAGAATTAATATGGAGGATTTTGAACGATTGTCTAATAATTAAACTAAGAAAGATGAAAACTTTTAGTAAATCAAATGATTAAAAAGGTCTCGGGTCAAGTACAAATCCAGAACTTAATAACAATTGATCATCGAAATCCGGTTCAAATTATTATTCTTGACTACTTTATCGTGAATCGCAGATTCTAATCCTCCTATGAATAACAATTTAAAACGTATCCAGTTCTTAATCAGTCCTAACTGTTAAACAACCTAAAAAATCCAGTTCTAGATTTAATTCAACAACAGCATTAATTCATAGAGAATTCGATAAAGAGATAAATAAACACATACAATCCAGTTGTGCTATAAATCTATGATAATTGCTCCTAAGTCTTAATATCAACGAATCTCGTTCAATAATTAAGTCTTAGACATTACTCATGTCAAGTTAATCAACAAATCCTGTTCAATTAACAAAACTATCAATAGAACGATGCAAAAGATAACTAGTTGATCAATCCAGAAATCAATAACAACATTCATATAATCAAACTGAGCAATTAATCAATAATCAAGAATAAAGGTACGAACTTTCAAACTCACAATCGATAATTAAGCGCTTCAATGTTTTGAACCAAGAAGAGAAAATTCGTTATACATAATTTCTTGAGAAAACTAGTGTTCTTATCTCACATTAAACTTAATGATGGAATTCTAATCTGATCTAAACTAATAATAATCTATACTAATAGTAGTCTCATAATAATTAACGTAAGTCTATTACTTACCAAACTCTAATAATAAAATAAAATAATAATACTAATAAATAATAAGTTGAGACGGAATCCAACACGATTCAAGATCCGTCTTCAGTTCTCGAGCTTGTTCTTTCGGTTCCTCGTTTTGGGCCCACCTTGTCTTTGCCTTCTTTTTTTCATTCACGACCCGAACCAAGAATCCTCAAATAGGCTTATAACAATGACATCATAAATATTACACTAACAGAACATAAAAACACCAATTTGGTCAACCCATTTACACTTAAATCGTCATTATAACCATGACTAAATACGACCCATCAAATATCCCCATGCTTGAACCTTTACTCGTCCTCGAGTAAAACTCGAAGAATGCAATAACAACAACCTGCACTAGTTCAAAACACATGGGTATAACATTATGCACATCGTCCCTCGCACGTCAACCATCAAAACGGATCACATGTGCTACAAATGTCACCGGTGGTAAAAAATGTATACCACAATATTACACAACCCTCACATGTGATCAATCCTAAACACCTCTAATCGTCAAATAAAAACAATTACACTCAATCGCATAAACAAGGTGCAATCAGTTCACTCTGCACCGCGATTCTTCTCACCTTGACCAAGTATCCTACCCGACCGACCTTCTATGTCACCCTTCTTATAACACCACACCAAAAATGGATAGAGTAATTGTGAGTTTTTTTTCTAATTCCCTCATTTTTCCTAGAACGTCCGCCCTTGCGGATTTTCACTCTAGCTTTCATTTTTTTCCTCACACTACTCTCGTGGCACGCAACTCAATTTTTCTAATTACCCGGAGCGCCCTTTCGGGTTTTCACTCCGTCCTTGGTCACTTTCCCATTCTTGCCTAGGCGTCCTTTCAGGTTTTCACCTAGCCGAGTATTTATTTATTTTATTATTATTATTTTTTTTCTTTGCAATTTTTTTTCTTTCATCATTTTTTTTCTTCAAAAATCAACTCAAAGACGATTACAACAACGCGACAAATAGATTTCCCTTCCACACGCTTATTCTGAGCATTGTAGATAAAAGATACAAATAAAAATAATAAAAGGGAAAGAACTGTCGACATTGATAAACGAGTCGTTACATTATTCCATATGATATTCACCAAATTAAACTCCAATTATCCTTAATGAGCATCAAACCGTAACTCTCCGCAACCTCACTAGCTCACTAATCGACACTACCTCAACCGAGAACACCCGTATCAAACGAAGTAAATCAGCCACAAGACGACAAAATCAGCTCAATCAACGCTAAATCGACTATTAACTCGACACCAACTCGGCAGAAATCACTCACAAGACCAACAGAATGTCAGGTGCAACAACAACGAATTGCTCAGCCCACCACCAAGAGTCGGACAAAGTAGCAACTCCAACTCCAACAATACCAACAACGACCCAACCAACAACAATTCCGAGTAAATTAAACAACACCAAATCGACCAAATTGACAACGATTATCCAACCCCAATTCGTAGTAGAAATCACAGTCGAGTGAAAAGAAGAAGAGTCAGAATCTGATGGATAGCGACATACCCGACCTCAGTCAGAACTCAGAACCAGACGACGACTTGACTAAGAACACACCTGAGACCCTGACTAGCAGCGCGCAACGACGAGAAGGCGGCAATACAGACTGACCGACACAGACACCGACGATGGATATGACGGCGACCTGACGACCGGTACACTGACGACCCACCGGCGACACAGACGGACGATCGACAGAAATAAATTGGAGTGAGATTAGAAGAGAAGGAAGTGGAGGGGGATGATGGTGAACAGGATTTTGAGAAATGGAGGATGGATTTGATTTTGGAGAATTGGGATTGGAGTTTTGAATTAAAGAATGGAGAATTTAATTAGGGGTGAAGAGGAAGAAGATGGGGAAGTCTGTGAGAGTAGCTTTTTTTTATTTGTTTTTTTTAAGAGAGAGAAAAAAAACAGACCTGTAGGGTGGTGTAGGCGCGCGACTCGCATAATAGGCAAGCGACTCGCACGGATCGCTGTAATTCTGTTCCCGAAGGCGAATTTCTTCAACTTTCCTTCGATATTTAGTACTCCGCCATGCTAGTCGCCCCACACTCATGCTAGTCGCACGAGATTCTGAAAAATCCGTCTTTCTCCTTCCTACAAGTACTAAAAATTAGGACGACTTAAAATTAGAAATAAATATATTTATGACTTATTCTACGAAAAATACGAAAACGATTATTAATCTAAAATTATGAAAAATGACCCTTAATAAAATTTGAAAAATAAATAAATAAAAACATTTTTGACACGGGTTGCCTCCCGGAAGCGCTTTTTGTTTAATGTCGTTCACTCGACTTCTTGCAGAAAACTGACCCGATTTAAAATAATACTAAATTACTTACCTCAACCGACAATGGAGCAATCGAGCGGAATGAATGTATGGAAAAACTCAATGCCCTTAGCAATCGATCAAAAATACTCGCAAATAGATTAGAATAGTGACAATAAGAGATAAAAATCAACTGACACCACCTATAAATAAGCACATCATAATAATCATGCAATGAACATCTTTTTGACCCTCTATGCTCAAAAAATGAATTAAAATCAATGTACTCCTCTTTATATGATGGGCTTTTCATGAGTATGGTCAAATAGGCTCGAGGGTCGACGTAAAACTTTCCTGGAATTAACACCGATGAAGACTCGAAAGGTATTATTGGTGGTTCTTTCTTGTGAATATAAAATTCAGTAAATATGCCCTCTATTTCTCCCACCATTTCATGACAGTCCAGGCTCACTAATTCACTTCTCTTAGGGAAATCGTCTTTCGGCTCATCAAAAACAACTATCTCCTCTTTTCCTACCCCGACTTCCATAATCTCTTCAATGGTCGCACTCATTTCCTCTTGCTCGATCATTCTCAACAATCATAACTATAGAATCCTCCAAGATTGAAATATCACTCGTATCATTGTGACTTAAGGAATCTTCCATAACGTCTATTTTGTTAATGCAAGAGGGATCAATATGTATAGAAACAGTGGAAGAGGGTGAGTAGTATATCAAATCATCATAGTCGTCCTCCTCGTCATCCCAAAAACCATCATCATCCTCACTATCTGTAGACACCCGAATTTTGACTACCAGGTGTGTGGACATGACGTAGGTCCACCCCGACGCGGCCACGCGCGGGTTTGGGTAGGCGAATGAATCTCGTGGTAAAATTGTTCTCGGGTTCGAAATTTAAGTCAAAATGGAGTCGCCACCGAATTTTGTGGTTATTCGGAACCATACGAGCCCACTCTATGTCGTCATGGGCTATACACAAAGTAAGCCCACTTCGATTTCAGAGTTCATTGGGCTCATCCCTTTGCATTGCAATACCGATTCCTTATAAACCGGCTTTCGTGTATAGAATGACTCTCGTGCGCCAAGGGTTTCGGGCATCCGGAAACCAAAGGTTCTGAGTAAGGGGTGAGGGTACGTGTTGGGAAGCCCACTAAGGACACCCAACCCCGCCCGCACATGGCGGCCTCTACTAAGACATCGTTCGTGTTCGTGTGTGCGCGCTAGTAAAACGATTAAATGATATGCAAACAGCGTTTTCGGGCTAAGCATATTAATAGTTTGTGAACTACGTCATTTAATGCATCTTATTCTTGGTCAAAGTGGTTTAGCATGCGAGGTTCGTTTATAAAGCGTAAAAGCAAGTAAATAAACAAAGCTCGAAAGTAAAATAAAAGCGTACAAGTTACACGGGCGGAAATACAACCCGGAATTCACAATACAACATTACGTAGAAGTAATAAAAATAACGCGATACAAAGATATGGACAGACCCGTATGTAAGCTAGACCGCGAAATGCGTAGATGGACTAACCCCGATTAAATACACATTGTATTGTGTACTAAACGAAGGACGGAAACATGAGACTGTGGCGTATTGCTAGCCCGATCCCATATCCCGTAGTCTTGTCCCGACTCATCACGTCAAAGGTGGTCAAAGTCGTTCTACGTGTCGTGTTGTGCATGGTTTTGAAAATAGGTTAGTCACGTGATAGTCTTTACACGTGATGACTAATGTCGATAAAAAAAGGCGAGGCTTGAAAGGTGTGTCAAGGCCCTCGGTTATGGGGCTACAGGACTCACTCGGTCGAGTCATGGCCTGACTCGGTCGAGTGCGTCCTAAAAGAAGCTTCTGCCCACGGTTTGGGGTGCTACTCGATCGAGCAGCAGGTGTACTCGGTCGAGTGGCACCTGTACGAGTTGTGACTCGTGATTTATGTGTCTTAAATTTGAAGGTTGGCCGAATTGAATCAAAATATTGACGAATTTAGATTTAATTCGGTTTGCCACGATAAACGTGAGTTTTGGAAAATGAGTTCACGTGATTGGCTTTACACGTGTCGACTAAGAGTCGTAAAAAAAGAGACGAGGCTTAAATGTTGCATTTAAGCTCTCGGTTTACTGGGCTACAGGATCCACTCGGTCGAGTCATGGCCTGACTCGGTCGAGTGTACCCTTGGGAAGTAGTCTGCCCGGTTTTGTGGACACTACTCGATCGAGTGGCCTATGCACTCGGTCGAGTAGTCCCTGTACGAGTGTTAACTCGTTTCATTTTTGGGGTTGAAAACGACGGTCGGTCGAGTTAAATACAAATATCGCATGATTTGAATTTAACTCAACCTCCGGTACTATAATCGTGTACATGTACGATTATAATACCGTTGTCGGGATTTTATGAAACGTTTGTGTTAGAAAATTTGAATTAGTAACGAAATGCTTCCCTCTACGTCACGACATCGGAACTAACCCTTTCGGGTTATGTGGTGTCGGTTTTCGTGTCAATGGGTTCCGCACTAATAAAAATGGGATCGAATACGTTCAACTACGATTAGTCGCGATCACGTCACGCCCTTGAGTACATTGGGGCGGGGCTCCTCGAAAGGGCTCCACCACCGTCGTTGCTCGTAAAGGGACTAGACGGACTTTAGGCGACAATTGTAGTCAAACGCATCCGAAACCGAAGAATTTGGTAATACTATATATATAATACGCGGTATGATTATAATGTTAGCAACGAAAATGTAAAAGTTAGTATGCGAGAAAAAGTAAAATGTTAGAGTGTTAGATGTTAGAGTGTTAGATGTTAGGATTACGATACTAGTAAAAGTACAAAATAAACGATACAAAAACATAAGCGTAAATAACAAAGATAGAAACGGGGTTTGGGACACCCTCAACATACATGCTTAGTAGGGACCTCGGAAATGGGCTCGCAAATAGTGACGGGACTAAGGAGTATCGAGGATGTACGTAAGTTATGGTGTGTGTGTGTGTGTTGTCGGTTTATCGAGGGACAAGGGACTCGGTTTTTTGTGTATAGGGCTTAGGGTTGCTAAGGCTTGTAGTGTAGAGAGTATAGATAGGTTAGAGTAGAAGCTTAGGGTAATTTTGCATTAGCTTTTTTTTCTTCCAATGCAATGGGTTTGAAGGGGTATTTATAGGCTTCACCCCGTCCTAGGGTCACTCGATCGAGTGCCCTAGTGCACTCGGTCGAGTGCCCTCGTGAATGTATCTGGACGGGTTCGAAGAGGCTCCACTCGATCGAGTGGCCAATCCACTCGACCGAGTGGATCAATTAGGCCGGGCTATTTTGGGCGTGATTGCCCTTGATTTATGTTTAATTGATTATGTTTGATTTGGATTGATCTTGGCTGATTTTGTGAGCGATTTGGATAGATTTGTGAACCTGGTGCATGTTCCGGGAACGCACCCGGTCGCTCTTTGTGTCGGGTTTGTCTTGACCGGGTTTTGACCTGGTCGCTAAAAGACGGGAATTATTTTTGGTGCCGGTTTTGGCCCAAATTAGTCTCATTTTGCTCGGAACGACCCACTGGGCCTGAATTTGAGGTCTGTTTTGTGAGATTATTACTCCGCTAAAAGTCCATGTCAGATATTATTGATTTCGGGCCCAAATCCGAGTATACTAAGTCACGTTTGCGTCCGATCATCATCGGGTGTTTGTCGGGAACTGCTATAGACACTAGCAGGCAAAATGCGGGTGTCTACAGAGCCCCCACTCTGACTGAGGCTTGGACAAGGCGAAAGTCAGAGTAGCCACCAGGCCAATCGCAGATTACGACCTGGCAGCCTTCCGGTCGGGTCGTTTATAGTCCAGTAGACTTGCGTGAAGGGCTCGCCAGCCATAAGCAGAGGGTCATACCTGTCCTGCCGACGATAGCTCCGCGGGGAGTCAGACTTGTCGCATAAGTCCTAGGCGTGCCTATATGTGGGTCGTACGGGCTTGCTTTTGAAGCCTTGAGTCGTGCTTGATCTGATGATGATGCTCCGTGGGGAGTAAAACTTGCCTTTTGGGGCGTAGGTGTACCCGTATGCCGACACATCGCGCCTTGGATGTAGCATACCGGGGAAAGTTGACTCCGTTGGGGAATAAAACTTGTGCTTGGAGGTGTAGGAGTACCCGTATGCTGATACATAACAATTTGGATGTAGCGTTCCCGGAGAACACCGACTCACGCTGGGGAGTAAAGTAGCTGCGCGGGGACTTGCTTTTGAAGTCTTGGGGTGTACCTGTATGCTGACACATGATAAATTGCATGTAACACATAGGCAAAACACCGACTTGTGCTGGGGAAAGTGTACTGGATTTTGAAAAAAAGTTGGAATTTTCGAAAAAGCGATTTTTTTTTCTTTTTTTTCTTTTTTTTTTTAGAAAGAATTTAGGAAAGCTCAGGATAACTAGATTCCTATTCTGGGTTGAAGTCAGGCCTGCACATGTTGGGGCCCAATTTGCTGAGGAGGCAGGGTTAGTCAGGTTACTGCCAGGCTTCCATATTATAAATACAGGTTTCCTGCTTCAGCTTTCTGCACCTCAAATCAAAACCCTCCTCTTCTAAAAAAAATCTCTCAGTCTTTTAAGAAATCAAGTTCCTGCCATGGGTATCGAGCATCTCACTTCAATGCTTTTTGCCTGGTCCCAATACTTTCGGGATGATGACAGGATTCAACTGACCCAAATGGGGATTACCAGCCTATTTCCTCTTAGGCGTCTGGTGCCTGATGTGCATTTTCTGGACGCTTGTTTGGCGCTTTGGGACACTACCCATCACGTCTTCGCGTTCCCGCGGGGAGAGATATGCCCTCTTCCCGAGGAGATCGCAGCCATTGGCGGTTGGAGCCCTGTTGCTCGCCCTGCCATTCCTCCGTTCTACCCGGACCCGAGGAGGAGACTGAGGGATTTCTTGGGTTTGTCTCATGCTGAGACAGATCGAATGGTGCGGGGAGATACTGTCTCCCTTTTTGACTTGGCTGACAAGTTCATGAATAGCCAGGATGTAAGGGCTACGCCTTCTCACCGGCGTAGGGCCTTCGCGTTTTGCATGCTGCACCGCTACGTCTTCGAGGGGTTGATGGATGCTGACTCGTGCGTGGGCCAGATTAGACTGATCGGAGTGGTTGACCAGATGGAGACTGGTCATAGCCCTGCTTGGCTAGTCACGGGAGAACTCATCATGGGTCTGGATGCTAGGCGACTCGACCCGACCCGGCAACTGACGGGGAGTATCCTTATTCTGCAGGTAAACGTCTTTCGATTTTTCAATTTTGGTTTGCGCGATTTTTTTGTTTCGCGGCTTCTTGAAGTCCGTAAGTCACTCGATCGAGTGGACCTACCACTCGATCGAGTGGCGCCTGTTAAGTGCTTCTGCCGGCCTGTGAAGGGCTTACTCGATCGAGTCATAGGGTGTACTCGATCGAGTGTCATACCTGATAGGCTTCTGTTTGTTTTAGCGAGTCTTACTCGATCGAGTCAGAGGGTGTACTCGGTCGAGTGCCATACCTGACGAGCTTCTGGTTGTTTTAGAGAGCCTCACTCGATCGAGTCAGAGGGTGTACTCGATCGAGTGGGCTGTAGCGGACCATTCCGTTACTCATGAGTTGCGTGTACATGTTTGCAGGTTTGGTTGTCGGAGCGCTTGTCGATCATAGAGCCTCCTCCGAGCGTTCCAAACTACCGTAACAACCAACTCAGTTCCAGGGGGCGCAAGATAAGCTCGAACCACCATATAAATCGAGCTTACTGGGATGAGGAATTGGTGTTCCATGGTGGCCCGTTGATTAGGTGGACGGTTGCTTGGTGGTTCCTTTCCAAGCTGACGGGATTGGCCAAGAGGGACCAAGCTCGTTATCTCGTGATCCTGTCCCTTGACTGGACAGTTCACATCTACCCGGACCGCATTCTGAGGCAGTTCGGTTCGTCTCAGCGCATTCCTGAGACTGAAGCCATCATTAGTGTCCCGCTCCAACTGACGGATGCTATGTGCGACACTTGGTTGCAGAGGTGGTTCACCCGTCCTACATGGACTATTCCCAACCCTTGCCAATCTGCTTGGGTTTCTCGAGCCTACGAGAAATGGACTTCTGAGGAGTCCGAGGAGGCTCGCAAAGCTCTGAAGGTCGATGAGGCCTTCGAACTGGTCCGCTGGGAGACGGTAAAGGACAATAGGGGATTCTACGATGAGGGAGAGACCCCTGCTACCTTAGTCCGATTAGAGTCGGGTCTTAAGTCACATACTAAGACTCGAGCTAAAGATGCCGGTGCTAGTGGCACGCGGGGGCGGCAAAGCCCCCAGACTGACTTGGAGCGGCGACTTGGGCCAAGGCTGGCGGCCCGGGACCGACTAGGTCCGCGTGACCGGCTCCCCGAGCCCGTAAGGGCCCGACTTGGGCCAATCGAGGTGGATGAGGACTCAAGTTCCAAGAAGCGAGTCCGAGCTAAAGAGGTTCCTGTGGTGATTCGGGAACGCTCTCCTCCGCGTCGTCGTCAGTGGACGGCCAAGGAGGCCAAGGACAAAGGGAAGGGCAAGATGCCCTGAATACCGAGTCCTTAGTTCTATTATTTAAATATTATTATTATTATTTTTTGTCGTGTGCTTTTTTTTTTTTGTAATTTTCTTTTTTGAATTCCCGCACTTGTAATTTTCCCAAGCTTTTGGGATTTTCTTTTTTTGTGATAAATAAAAGGAAGTTTATTATTAAAACCGTTCCTGTCTTTCCTCGATTGCATTGGTTGTGCCCTTTTGAGGGGCTGCCTACGTATCCGCAATTAGCAGAATCAAACCAAACGTAGTTCAGGCTTAGGAAATTGCAATCTCGAATTACACCAAGACTATTGGTTCAAGATGTTTTGCGACAGTAGAATAAATAATTCTTAGCTCATTGACTTGCTTTTTGTAAAATAAATGATTTTGATAAAAATTGCTAATGACATTGAGAAATGGCTAAGGGTAGTAACGCTTCAGCTGGTCCAGGTTGGTTGGGTTGACAAACTCATTCCCGTCCAGGTCCGTCAGCATTACTGCTCCCCCTGATAGGATTTTCTTCACCAGATACGGCCCAGCCCAGTTGGGTTTGAATTTTCCCCTTGGGTCCACTGGTAACAGAGCCCGAATAGACTTAAGGACTAGATCGCCCTCCTTGATGTGTCTGGGCCTTACTCTCTTGTTGAAGGCCCGTTGGATCCTTTTCTGGTAGATTTGGATATTATTGAGGGCACGAGACCGTCGTTCGTCTAGTAGAACCAACGAATCGTACCGTGCTCGAACCCAGTCAGCTTCGGGTACTTGACTTTCTAGTAGGATTCTGAGGGACGGTACCTCTAGCTCCACTGGTTGGACTGCCTCCATCCCGTAGGTTAGGTAGTATGGTGTCGCTCCGGTTGCGGTGCGAATTGACGTCCGGTACCCCCATAGGGCAAAAGGTATTTTGTCGGGCCAGTCCCGATAATTATCAGCCATCTTTTTGAGTATGGTGACAATCGTTTTATTGGCTGCCTCTACTGCTCCATTGGTTTGGGGACGGTAGGGCGAGGATGTGTGCCTTTGAATTTTATATTTGGCCAGCAGGGCCGCGGTCTCAGCTTGGAAATGGGTTCCATGATCACTGATAAATTCATGCGGGATTCCATACCGGCATATTATCTTGTTCTGGATAAATTTGGCAACATGCTTAGCATTGAGGATGCGATATGATTCAGCTTCGACCCATTTGGTGAAATAGTCGATAGCCACCAAAATGAAGCAATGTCCACCAGTACCGGAGGGATTTACTTTCCCGATTATGTCGATACCCCAGGTTGAGAATGGCCAAGGTGACGTCATGGTATAGAGCAGAGATGGCGGCATATGTTGCACATTGCCAAAGATTTGACAGTTATGGCAATGTTTGACATATAACTGGCAGTCGGCCTCCATGGTGTTCCAGTAATACCCGAGCCTCATGATTTTTCGGACCAGCATGTGAGCATTCATGTGTGGACCGTTTTCGCCATCATGTACTTCGGCCATTACCTTCTCGGCCTTATATTTGTCAACACAAAGGAGAAGAGCCCCCTGTGCCGTCTTTTTGTACAGTTGCCCGTCATCAGTACGGATGAACTGGGTGGCTAGCCTTCGTAAGGCTTTCTTGGCTCGGTTTTCCGTCCCGGGGGGATACTCTCCGTTGGTCAGGTATGTTAACACGGCTTGGTACCATGGTTCGGGATCGGTTATCTCGATGTCTTCAATGTCATAGACGTATGCCGGCTCGGACCGTCTTTCGACGCAAATTGGCATACTGGTCACATGGTCGGGAATGTTCAGTAAAGATGCTAATTTTGAGAGTGCATCTGCAAACTGATTTTCTTCCCGAGGCAGGTATATGTATTCTACCTTTTGGAATTGTTTCTCGAGATCCCTTACTCGTGCCTGGTAGGCCACGAGATTAGCATTCCGAGTCTTCCATTTTTGAAGCGCTTGGTTAATGACCAAGGATGAGTCACCATGTACCCGGAGATTTGTGATCCCTAGGTTGGCGGCGGCTTGTAGCCCATAAATGCATGCTTCGTATTCTGCTGCATTGTTAGTGACGTCAAAGTCCAGTTTGATGGAGACGGGAGTATGCTCCCCTCTTGGTGAAATTAGGAGGACCCCGACTCCGAACCCTCGAAAATTAGATGCTCCGTCGAAGTATAAATCCCATGTTTCGGCATCGGTATGGAAAATATCTTCGTCTGGGAAGGACCAGGTATCGGTGTGCCCTTCCTCGGTTACCGGGCTGTCGGCGAGGAATTCAGCTACTATTCGCCCCTTAATAGCTTTTAAAGGTACAAATTTTAGGTCGAACTCTGCCAACATTAGAGTCCATCTTGAAATCCGGCCGTTGAGGATGGGTTTTTCGAAGAGGTACTTGATCGGGTCCATCTTGGATAGCACATGGACCTCATAGCTAAGCATATAATGTCGGAGCTTTTTAGTGGCCCAGACTAGAGCCAAACACGTCTTTTCGAGCATGGTATATTTGCACTCATACTCTAAAAACTTCTTACTGATGTAGTAGATGGCTCGCTCTTCGGAGTCAACTGTCTGAGCCAGCATAGCCCCCATGGCTGTCTCGGTCGTTGTTAGGTATAATGACAGAGGCAAACCGGGTTGAGGTGGCATCAAAACCGGCGGTGCAGACAGAATTTCTTTGATTTTGTCGAAAGCAGCTTGGCATTTGTCATCCCATAGTACCCGTTCCCCTATTTTCAGTTTCTTGAAAATTGGTTCACATACCATGGTTAGCTTGGAAATGAATCGACTAATATACTGAACTTTCCCGAGAAATCCCCTTATCTCTTTTTCGGTTTTAGGAGCTTGCATCTCGGTAATGGCTTTGATTTTAGCTGGGTCGACTTCGATACCTCGTTGGCTAACGATATGACCCAGTAATTTGCCTGACGTTACCCCAAAACTGCATTTCTGAGGGTTTAGCCTCATGTTGTATTTGCGCAGTCGGGTGAAGAATTTTCTTAGAGCGGTGATGTGACCGTCCCGTTCTTTGGATTTGACGATCATGTCGTCTACATAGACCTCTACCTCTTTATGCATCATGTCGTGTAGTAAAGTGGTAGCGGTCCTTTGGTATGTGGCCCCGACATTAATGAGACCAAATGGCATGACGGTGTAGCAGTAAGTACCCCAAGGTGTAGTGAAGGTAGTCTTACTCATGTCTTCTTCCGCCATCTTGATTTGATTATACCCGGCATACCCGTCCATGAATGACAGAAGGGCATGATCGGCCGTGTTATCCACCAGTATGTCGATGTGTGGTAACGGAAAATCATCCTTCGGGCTTGCTTTGTTAAGATCCCGAAAGTCTACGCATACCCGCACCTTACCGTCCTTTTTAGGAACTGGCACGATGTTTGCAACCCAGTCCGGATATTCGGACACTTGTATGAAGCCGGCTTTGAATTGTTTGTCGACTTCTTCCTTTACTTTGAGAGACCACTCGGGCCTCATTCGACGAAGCTTTTGTTTGACCGGTTTGCACCCATCTTTGATAGGTATGTGGTGCTCGGCTATTTCCCGGTCTATCCCCGGCATGTCCTTGTAGGACCACGCGAAGACATCTTTGAACTCTTGGAGGAGGTTTATGAACTGTTGTTTCTCCTCGGGATCTAAGGATAACCCTATCTTAAGTATCTGAGGCTCTAAGGTTGTTCCCACGTTTATGGATTCGGTCTCTTCAATTACCGGATTCCGGGATTCCCTTTGCTCTAGTTGCTCGATCAGATGTGGAGGTAAGGGTACCTGTTCGTCGGATTTCTCAATGTCATAGCATAAATCATTTTTGAAAACAGGATTTAAAAGAGACAAGTCGTAAGCAGAACGGTTGTTATTATTAATTGAAAATTTGGAAAACAGCTCAAAGAGAGCAGCCATCTGATCATTGGTCAGAGGCGGAATTGGTAAAGCACTCGGGACAGACCCCGAGGTGCTAGCAGCGGGAATGATAGAAGGGAGGGGGGTTACAGGAGTGACTCTAGCACCGACTTCTCTAGACTCGACCTCGGACTCTGACTCAGACTCCGACTCAGACTCGGACTCAGACTCAGGCATGTCTCCCTCTCCGGCGACCAGCTTGTAGATCCTTCCTTGACTGTCAGTCCACTTGACAGTCTTCCTCCAGGCCCTTTTTCCCGTCTCGGAGCCGACATCCGAGATCAGCTTGGTCGGGTCAAACCTGTTGCTGCGGAGAATCAGGTTGACCAGGTCTTCCTTTGGAGTCGGGGCTACGGTGTCTTCCCCGAAGAGTAGCCCCAGCGCGGGCTCGATATCGTCCGCTCCGTCGGACTGGGTGAGGGTGAACACCTCATCTGGGATGTAGTTGCAATCCCGGGCCAAGTGGGTCCCGAGGTGCGTTGCATTGGGTTGGTATAGTCCAACCTGGACAGCCCCGAATACGGGTGTGACAAAGTAGTCAGACAACCGTGGGCTATAAGGGCTCAAGTAGGTACCCTTCATAATGTTGCAGGCTTTTTCAATTCCTGCTCGGACAACGTTGTCCGGAGTGAGGGCATAGCCAAGGCCGAAGTGGGAGTCTTCGTCCTTAAGGACCTCGATGATCTTCCCAGCTGGAAGGTCGGGTCGAGAGGTAGCCCCCGGAAGGTACCCTAGGTTCTGGAGCATCGTGTCAATGCTCGTGGTGAAGTAAGGCCTGAAAAGGTACTCTTCCTCAATCATCCCCACGAAGTCGAACCCCCAGAGGTCCGTGCGGCCCGTGGCGTTACAGCTAGCCACGGTCATTGGGGTCGCCTCTAGAGTAATAATACCGTCGAGTAGAGGCATCTTGATCTTGCGGTGGAGGGTGGAGGATACAGCTTTCACCGCGTGAATCCATGGCCTTCCTAGGAGCAGGTTGAATGAGGAGGTGACATCAATCACCTGGAATTCAAGCTCCTTTTCTACTGGGCCCGTGATGATGGTCAGTTTTATGGCCCCAGCTACCGACTTTGGGCTCCCATCAAAAGCTTGGATGGTTTGAGCAGTCGGGATATAGTCAGCCTCGGTAATGCCGAGGGCTTTGGCGGTCCTTAGAGGAAGGACATTCACGGCCGACCCGTCGTCAACTAGGGTCATCGGGAGGTACTTCCCCCGGCAAATCACCGTGATGTAAAGGGCTAGGTTGTGGGAGGTCCCGAATGGCGGTAGATCGGCTTCGGAAAATGTGATCATTGGGCCTCCTACTTTGGTCTTACCCTTTAGGTGGGGTAGGACCGTGGCTACCATTTCAGCGGGTGTAGCCAGAGAGTCGATCTTGACTTGATCGAGAGCCTTTGTAAGTGCCTCTCGATGTTCTTGAGAGCTAACAAGGAGTTGCCATATAGTGAGGTCAACTCGGGTTCTCTTCAATTGTCTCACGACGGCTGTTTCAGCGGTCGGCTCTTCGGGGGCGACTTCCATCCCGAGTGGATCGGTGATGGTTGTCGGGGTAGGGGTGTCCCTAGTGCTTGTGGCTAAGTAGGGACGACCAAGGTTGTTGCTGGCTAGGACTCGAGTTTTGACCTCTCGAATCTGTTCAAGGGTGATGGGAACGGCTTCCCCTTTAGCGAGGTAGATATCATCTTCGTCGTCAAACCAGATCCCGTTTACTTGCGGGACGTAGGGGGAGATGAGGTGAGAGCAGTCGATCACCTCCCCGGCAAAAATGGCATGGGAGCTGAAAGGGTTCTCCTTGTTGTTGGGCTTATCACCGGGTAGCGGGATTTTTCCGCTTTCAATCAGGTCCTGGATCAAGTGTTTTAGCTTCCAACACTTCTCGGTATCGTGCCCATTGCCTCGGTGGTATTGGCAATAGGCCTGAGCATTGTAGTTCTTGGAGCGTCGCTCGACCGGAACTTCAGGAGTTGGGCCTATCGGTTGGATTAGGCCTTTGGAGGATAGCCTTTGTAAGGCATAAGTATAGGTAGTACCTATATCAGTGAAGACCCGAGGTGGGGTGCTCTTCTTGGACGGGGCATCTAGTAGATTGACCGCGTCAAAGATGCTGCGGGTTGCAGCCTGGGGCTTAGTGGTGGATGAAGAGGCCCCTTGGTATCCTTTGCTAGTAGCCTTGGTGAGGCTTTCTAGTCTTAGGTCATCTTCGATCCTCATACCCATTTCAGTAAGGGTGGTGAAATTGGGTATGACTGCGTACCGGAGGTGAACCCGGTATGAAGGGAGGAGGTTCTTGACAAAAGCCTCCACTAAGGTCTTCTCGTTGGGCTTATCGACCAACTTCACGCTCTCGGCCCTCCAGCGTTGAAGGTATTTAGTGAAACCTTCTTTTGGCTCTTGGGCCATGACCTCCAGAGATCGCATTGTGGTTTGGATCTCGGTGTTGTCAGCATAGTTCCGAGCGAACTCGGTAGCCACATCATCCCATGTAGGGTATTTTTTCGGGTCTAGCCTATAGTACCAGGCCCGTGGGTGCTTCTCAAGGGATGCAGCGAAGAGATTCTTGAACATGGATGAATCCACTCCCTTGATGGCCATGAATTCCTTGAAGGCCCGTACATGTAGTAACGGGTCCTCCGTTCCCTCGAACATGGGCAAACCTGTGAGGTTCAAGTTTGCAGGCAGCTTGTCACTCACCGTGGAGTACTCTCGGCTATTCTCCCGGTGGATATTGTTACTCCCAGTCAAATGGACTTGTTCTTCTAGCCGGCGCACTGCGCTGACTAGTTCAGTTATGGGCCCAGTAGTCCCGACATTAGGGGTCCCTTGCTCCACCGTAGCTAGGCGAGCAACAATGGCCACTTGGCCAGCCCTCATTTCGGTCAGTTGGGCCTCGATGTCGGTCTGCTTTGCGACCATGGCGTCCAAAGCGGTTTGCAGACTGTTCAAAGTAGCCATCCTTCGAGCGTGTCTGGTTGCCGGTGGCCTGTCTGTAAGAACACCGCGTAATCAGAAACTGAACCCAGATCTCGGAAAAGGAAAGGAAAAGTACATCCCGAGCAGCACTAGGAGAGGAGACTAGAGACTCGAGAAAGACATCTAGACGGGTGACTCGATAGGTGGTATAACTTCCTTAGGATTTCGGCTTTGTGGGCCTAGTCCCGTTCGAAGGAAGGTCCACGTGAGACTTTTCCCCAGACTTTTGACTCGAGTGTATGGACGGACTTTCCTTTGTAGGGGTATGCCCTACGCGGGTCGGTCGTGCCTTGACTGATAAGGCGGACTCGGGAAAGGGGGGGGAAACTCGTGATATAAGATCAGCGGAGTTTCGACGCTGTAGACCTTCGACAAACTATGCAAAGACCCGACACACGACTAGACGGTAGGTCCTATAATAAGGAAGGTTTACTAGGATAGTTGGATGTTTGAAATTTGAATATTGAATGAGTGGAAGAATTTCCGGGAGTTTTGAAAAAAACGGAATTCCGAAAACCAAGATTAGAATTTTGAAAAATTCAGAAAATCGAGATGGTGTTGGAAATTCACGAATTAAAATGGGCAGCATGCCGACTAGAGAAAAAGGATATTTTGAGTCAAATCAGTTGATCCTAAATTTCGGCGGCATTCCGAGTTTTGAAAATTGGATATTTTGAAAAGACGGGTCCCGAAACGGACAGCATTTCGGGTTTTTTCAAAATTTGGTATTTTTTGGAAAGATGCATTTTTTGAAATGACGGTTTTGAAAAAATGACACGGAAACCAAGTAGCACGTAGTCAAACAAGCATTATAACGACGCTTATGTATGCTTTACGCTAAGTCTCGGTCGGTCAAAGTAGGGTCTATACCAACAACGATAGCATTCTCACGAAACGGGACGGACTTCCTAGCCAATTTTGAACTAGAACCTGCCGTAAAACCCCGGTGAGTTCCGCCATCGAAGTCTTTAGTGCACCCATGTAGGAATGCACCGTGGTATAGTGGGACGTCGGTCACAAGTAACCGGCCCGGGCAAAATTTGGGTTATGCATGAACCATTAAACTAATGCGCACACACTAATATTCGAACGATCTCTCTTCGAGTCTCACCCTAGGAACCCCGATGCCATGTAGTACATCAGGTATCCCCAGCGGAGTCGCCAAATTGTGGACATGACGTAGGTCCACCCCGACGCGGCCACGCGCGGGTTTGGGTAGGCGAATGAATCTCGTGGTAAGATTGTTCTCGGGTTCGAAATTTAAGTCAAAATGGAGTCGCCACCGAATTTTGTGGTTATTCGGAACCATACGAGCCCACTCTATGTCGTCATGGGCTATACACAAAGTAAGCCCACTTCGATTTCAGAGTTCATTGGGCTCGTCCCTTTGCATTGCAATACCGATTCCGTATAAACCGGCTTTCGTGTATAGAATGACTCTCGTGCGCCAAGGGTTTCGGGCATCCGGAAACCAAAGGTTCTGAGTAAGGGGTGAGGGTACGTGTTGGGAAGCCCACTAAGGACACCCAACCCCGCCCGCACATGGCGGCCTCTACTAAGACATCGTTCGTGTTCGTGTGTGCGCGCTAGTAAAACGATTAAATGATATGCAAACAGCGTTTTCGGGCTAAGCATACTAATAGTTTGTGAACTACGTCATTTAATGCATCTTATTCTTGGTCAAAGTGGTTTAGCATGCGAGGTTCGTTTATAAAGCGTAAAAGCAAGTAAATAAACAAAGCTCGAAAGTAAAATAAAAGCGTACAAGTTACACGGGCGGAAATACAACCCGGAATTCACAATACAACATTACGTAGAAGTAATAAAAATAACGCGATACAAAGATATGGACAGACCCGTATGTAAGCTAGACCGCGAAATGCGTAGATGGACTAACCCCGATTAAATACACATTGTATTGTGTACTAAACGAAGGACGGAAACATGAGACTGTGGCGTATTGCTAGCCCGATCCCATATCCCGTAGTCTTGTCCCGACTCATCACGTCAAAGGTGGTCAAAGTCGTTCTACGTGTCGTGTTGTGCATGGTTTTGAAAATAGGTTAGTCACGTGATAGTCTTTACACGTGATGACTAATGTCGATAAAAAAAGGCGAGGCTTGAAAGGTGTGTCAAGGCCCTCGGTTATGGGGCTACAGGACTCACTCGGTCGAGTCATGGCCTGACTCGGTCGAGTGCGTCCTAAAAGAAGCTTCTGCCCACGGTTTGGGGTGCTACTCGATCGAGCAGCAGGTGTACTCGGTCGAGTGGCACCTGTACGAGTTGTGACTCGTGATTTATGTGTCTTAAATTTGAAGGTTGGCCGAATTGAATCAAAATATTGACGAATTTAGATTTAATTCGGTTTGCCACGATAAACGTGAGTTTTGGAAAATGAGTTCACGTGATTGGCTTTACACGTGTCGACTAAGAGTCGTAAAAAAAGAGACGAGGCTTAAATGTTGCATTTAAGCTCTCGGTTTACTGGGCTACAGGATCCACTCGGTCGAGTCATGGCCTGACTCGGTCGAGTGTACCCTTGGGAAGTAGTCTGCCCGGTTTTGTGGACACTACTCGATCGAGTGGCCTATGCACTCGGTCGAGTAGTCCCTGTACGAGTGTTAACTCGTTTCATTTTTGGGGTTGAAAACGACGGTCGGTCGAGTTAAATACAAATATCGTATGATTTGAATTTAACTCAACCTCCGGTACTATAATCGTGTACATGTACGATTATAATACCGTTGTCGGGATTTTATGAAACGTTTGTGTTAGAAAATTTGAATTAGTAACGAAATGCTTCCCTCTACGTCACGACATCGGAACTAACCCTTTCGGGTTATGTGGTGTCGGTTTTCGTGTCAATGGGTTCCGCACTAATAAAAATGGGATCGAATACGTTCAACTACGATTAGTCGCGATCACGTCACGCCCTTGAGTACATTGGGGCGGGGCTCCTCGAAAGGGCTCCACCACCGTCGTTGCTCGTAAAGGGACTAGACGGACTTTAGGCGACAATTGTAGTCAAACGCATCCGAAACCGAAGAATTTGGTAATACTATATATATAATACGCGGTATGATTATAATGTTAACAACGAAAATGTAAAAGTTAGTATGCGAGAAAAAGTAAAATGTTAGAGTGTTAGATGTTAGAGTGTTAGATGTTAGGATTACGATACTAGTAAAAGTACAAAATAAACGATACAAAAACATAAGCGTAAATAACAAAGATAGAAACGGGGTTTGGGACACCCTCAACATACATGCTTAGTAGGGACCTCGGAAATGGGCTCGCAAATAGTGACGGGACTAAGGAGTATCGAGGATGTACGTAAGTTATGGTGTGTGTGTGTGTTGTCGGTTTATCGAGGGACAAGGGACTCGGTTTTTTGTGTATAGGGCTTAGGGTTGCTAAGGCTTGTAGTGTAGAGAGTATAGATAGGTTAGAGTAGAAGCTTAGGGTAATTTTGCATTAGCTTTTTTTTCTTCCAATGCAATGGGTTTGAAGGGGTATTTATAGGCTTCACCCCGTCCTAGGGTCACTCGATCGAGTGCCCTAGTGCACTCGGTCGAGTGCCCTCGTGAATGTATCTGGACGGGTTCGAAGAGGCTCCACTCGATCGAGTGGCCAATCCACTCGACCGAGTGGATCAATTAGGCCGGGCTATTTTGGGCGTGATTGCCCTTGATTTATGTTTAATTGATTATGTTTGATTTGGATTGATCTTGGCTGATTTTGTGAGCGATTTGGATAGATTTGTGAACCTGGTGCATGTTCCGGGAACACACCCGGTCGCTCTTTGTGTCGGGTTTGTCTTGACCGGGTTTTGACCTGGTCGCTAAAAGACGGGAATTATTTTTGGTGCCGGTTTTGGCCCAAATTAGTCTCATTTTGCTCGGAACGACCCACTGGGCCTGAATTTGAGGTCTGTTTTGTGAGATTATTACTCCGCTAAAAGTCCATGTCAGATATTATTGATTTCGGGCCCCAAATCCGAGTATACTAAGTCACGTTTGCGTCCGATCATCATCGGGTGTTTGTCGGGAACTGCTATAGACACTAGCAGGCAAAATGCGGGTGTCTACAAGGTGTCTATAGCAGTTTCCAAAAAACACCCGATGATGATCGGACGCTAACATGTTTCTACGCGCTCGGATATGGGCTCAAATCCATTAGTCGTTGGCTTAAGCACTTACGGAGTACAAATCTCACAAAACTGACCTCAAAATCAGGCCCAGCGGACCGTTCCGAGTCAAACAAGACTAATTTGGGCCAAAACCGACACCATAAATAAAACCGACTTTTAGCGATTGGGTCAACCCTGGTCAAAGTTGTTTCCGAGACACATCAAAGCAGCCACTCAAATACAAAAAGTCCAACTCAAGAAGCAAAACCAATAGTCCACCTTCAGACGGGCCATCAGGTCAAGTCCGTCAGGGCACAAAACCCTAGACACCAAAGTACATGGGCAATGCCTATATAAACATCCTCATGCACAATCAACTTCACACTTTTTTACAACCCTAACTTTTACCACTTCAAAAAGAACCCTAATCTTATACATGCAACCCTAATCAAACCCTAGCAATTCTACACTAACAAAAAAACCCTAAACCTAGTTTTAGGAATCAATCCCGAACCACCATAACTTAACCTCCATAAAACCTCGAAGACTCTTGTGTTAAAGCCACGGTTACGAGTTCGATCCGAGACAAGAACATGTAGGTTGAGGGTGTCAAAACCCCGTTCTCTCCTTCTTCTCTTCCTCTCGTCATCTTCTTCGCTTTTTCTTACTTTTTTTTATTTTTTTTATTTTTTTTTCTTTATTGCATCATAATATCGATAATAACTAATACAAAACATTAAAATACTTATCGATTTGTGTCGAATAAGAGGGGTATCGGAATAAGGAAACACGAATATACAAGTGTACTGCACACAACGTTGACGGTCGCTTGTTCCAATACCCCGATTATTTGATTATTGAGATAAGTTAACCTAAACAATATTTTTTTTATTTTGTTTGCATCATTATCCTTAGTCGCATATTTACGTTAATTTTCAAAAAATAAGCATTATATTTAATAAGGGTCGAAACCCATTGACGCGGATCTGACATCCTAATCCTTAGGGATTTATTTCGATGTCGGAAAAGCCGAGGGAATCAAGTTTTCATTCAAGCAAAGTGTCGATACGTTAGATCCGATGCCAATACCATAATTGGATGTCGAGTCTAATAATCTAATCAAACAATTTAGCCAATTCAATTTTTCGTTGATGCTAACGTAGATGTTATTTAATTCGTTCGAATCATGACACTACAAACGTGGAGGAATATTTATATCGTCTTGGTTATTTTGAGTGATTCAAATCAATTTTCTTTATCTTTTTCACTCTAGTATTCCATAACGATTCCATAATCGAATATGGGATATGACGAGCATCACAATTAGAATCAAGTATAAATCATTTCAAGTATTTAATATCGATTTCATAATTGAATATTGAATATAACGAATATCGAAAATATAAATCGGGTATAAGTTAATCCATACTTGTACGCGATTTATAAAAATCGACGGTTTTTACAAATAAAAAAAAGCGGACAGACCCCCACGCGAGTCGCGCGCCTGTCAGGTGACTCGCGCGGAGGCCTGGTTCGTCGGGTTTTTTGTTTTCTCGTCTTTTCTATCCTTTTCCGATCTTACATAAAACAACGACTTTCGCGACATATTTTCCAGAATTCGATAAATATTTTTCTTGACCTCGGTCAATACGTGTTAATCCATCACGTGACATATAAAGCTTTCCAAAATCATGCATTCATCACATCTATATCTTTATTCAATTTATTACTCGTTACATCGTTACTAACGATTTGATTGTTTCCTTTGTCGTTTTTTGTTGTTTATTTTATTTTACTAAAATGAATCCACATGCTAAAATTCCACTTTGACGTTAGAATTAATTGCATTAAATTGACTTAGAAACCCTTTTCAATTCCATTCACATGTTTAGGGAAAACAATGTTTGCATATCATTTTCCCGTTTAACTAACGCGCGTATTGGAAAGTCATTCGAATTCTTAGTAGAGGCCGCTAATGTGCGGGCGGGGTTGGGTGTCCTTCGTGGGCTTCCCAACACGTACCCTCACCCCTTACTCAGAACCTCGGTTTCCGGATGCCCGAAACCGTTGGCGCACGAGAGTCATTCAATACACAATATCCGATAATGTCGGTATTGGTATCAAATGCAAAGAGACGAGCCCAATAAACTCTGACATCGGAAATGGGCCGTATTTTGTATACGGACCACTACGACATAGAGTGGGCTCGAATGGTTCCGAATAACCACAAAATTCGGTGGCGACTCCACATAGACCTAAATTTCAATTCGATCCATTCTCATATGGAGATTCATTCGCCTCCCCAAACCCGCGCGTGGCCGCGTCGGGGTGGACCTATGTCATGTCCACAATTTGGCGACTCCGCTGGGGATTAACTGATGCGTGACTTACCATCGGCATCCACAGGGTGAGACTCGAATAGAAATCGTTTGACTAGTACAATACGCGTCTTAGTTTTACGGTTCATGCATAACCCATATTTTCCCGGGCCGGTACTCGCGACCGACGTCCCACTATACCGTTGATGTACTCCAATATGGATATGTCAAAAGGTGTCCATAGTCGATTCGAGTGGGTTTCGCGGCATGTTCTAAGCTCAACTCGACTTAGAAAGTCCGTCCCGATCAACGTCTAGACTATGTACACTGGTATAGACCCTCTTTAGACCGACCGAGACTTAGTGTAGAGCATATATGGCGTCGTTATAATGCTTGTGTGACTACGTGATATTTGGTTTCTGTTTCGTTTTCAAAAACCGTCAATTTTTTCAAAAATGCATCTTTTCAAAAATATTCAACTTTCAAAAATTCGGAAAGCTGCAGAAATTTAGGACTTATGATTTGACTCAAAACAAGCCTATTTTCTAGCCGGCATGCCGCCCATTTCAAAATTTGAACTTCCGATCCACCATTCGATTTTTGAATTTTCAAAAATTCAATTTCAATTTTCAAATCTTCGAGATGCTGTTTTCGATTTTCAAATCTTCGGGATCTTATCTTCAATTTTCAAATCGTTGGAAATTCCTTTTTTCCGACACTCAAATTTTCAATTTTCAAGATCTCTAATTTCAAAACCCGGGACGTATACCGAATTTAGGACTTATGATTTTACTCAAAACATCCTATTTTTAGCCGGTATTCTGCCCATTTCAAAACTCGAAAATATTTTCAAACTTTCAAATTTGAGGCCCGATACACTTTATGATTTTCTCGAAAAGTCGGGCCTTTCCCCGAATTTTCCCGGGTTTTCCAAAATAATCCATTTTCAAAACCTTCCTCTTCTTAGGACTTCCCGTATTTAGCAGTGTCGGGTCGTGTCTTAAGTCGTCGAAGTCTTTAGCGTCGAAACTCCGCCGATCCTACATCGCGAGTTTCTTCCCCATCCCAGTCCGCCTTATTAGACTAAAAGGCATAGCCCTATGACAAAAGGTTTGTGGTCTTTACGTCTAAGGGTCACTCGTCCAACACTCGAGTATTAACAAAATCTTCAATCCCACTCGGGGGCTACCTTTTAGCAGGGCGATCAATCACGGTTGCCCTAAGGGTCATGTCTTACACGTGTCTCACGTACCCCACTTTCGAGTCACTTAAGATGCCACGCCATCTAAGTCCTTAGTCTCACATTGGGGGCTATTCTCCGACGGAGTGATTAATCACAGTCACTCCGAGAATCGTACCCTACACATTTGTCTTAGGGGAGTCTAACCCGAGTCAAACCGGAGTCGTCTCTCCTCCCGCGCTATTTCCTATGCCTTGTTGAATTTGAGTTCCGAAGCAACTTTACTGATTACGCGGTATTCTTACAGACAGTCCACCGCAAACCAGACATCAAAAGATGCAAGAAACTTTGGACAAACTGAAGGCCGCGCTGGCCAAGATGGAAACTCAATTGACTACCATCCAGACTGACCAAGCGACCTTGGCCACCCGTCTAAGTGCCGTGGAGAAAGGCACTCCTCCTCATGGATCTGAGCCCACTGGGCCCATAGCTGAACTAGTCAGCGCTGTTCGCAGGCTCGAGGAACAAGTTCACCCGTCAACAAACAACTCGATCCACACTGAAATTGCTCGTTCCTATTCACCCCTGAATGATGAACTGCTCGACAACTTTGACCTTATGGGCATACCAATGTTTGAGGGTACCGAAGACCCGGTCCACCACATCCGGGCTTTCAAAGAATTTATGGCTGTCAAGGGGGTGAAGTCCACCATGTTCAGACACTTGTTCGCTTCTTCCCTTGAAAAACACCCCAAAGCCTGGTACTACAGGCTCGATTCCAAGAAATACCCGACTTGGGATGACATGGCAACAGAGTTCGCTCGGAATTATGCTGATAATACCGAGATCCAGACTACAATGCGTACTCTGGAAGTGATGGCCCAAGAGCCCAAAGAAGGGTTCACTAAATATCTTCAAAGATGGAGGGCCGAGAGTGTAAAGTTGGTAGACAAGCCCAACGAGAAGACACTAGTGGAGGCGTTCATCAACAACCTCCTGCCTTCTTACCGCGTCCATCTTAGGTATGCCGGCATTTCAAACTTTGCCGTGCTTAACGAAATGGGCATTAGGCTTGAAGACGATCTTCGACATAATGAAGATCTGGGTGAAGCTTCTACTGAAGGCTATACTGGACATCAACTCGAGTCCTTATAAGCCGACGACTAATGACAATATCATCCGAGAGTCCGGATCTGATTTAAGTCCGAGTCTGAGTCCGAGTCTAGGATGTGCTATTCCCTCCAAAGTCAAAGTCAATGTCAAAGTCAAAGTCAGAGTCAGGGTCAATTGTATTCCGTCCCCTTTTCAAAGTTCAATAAAATCAAGCTTTCAATATTCTATTTCTCATATCTACTTTCCTTATGTGTTTCCGAGAACATGATGAACACCGTCATACACTGTGAGCACACGCACGTGACTATTATAGGCACATCTATAATGACTGCAGGAAACCGAGCCCGTGTTTTCCTTTTACCTATTCCGTGTCTGGTATAGAAAGCCACAAAACTACACTTAGCAGGAGCGGTATCAAATTCCTATGACAAATCTGGGTAGTCTCCTAGTTTGGGTTCAAGACGGGAGGCAAGCTCATTTCCCACAATAAACACCCATCCAATAAGATCAACCAACCCCTACCTTAGGTGTTAGTCTGACCAACAAAAATTCAAAAAACCCATGACCGGGGCTGAGAGGTTGATAAGTGTAGTTTGTAGTGCCTATTTCGTAGTGTTTTTGGTCCCATTTCCTTGTGGAATCGCTCCTTGGGAGAGGTTCATGGGCTACTTATGCTTCCTCTAGCTCGTTTCAGGTGCCCAAGACCATTCGTGAAGAGTTGGAGTGATTCCGACTCAATACATACACTTTTCGGAGCCAACGAAGCGGAGGAACGATCACTCGATGCCTTGGATTCGACCCCGAGACCTTGGGACCCAATCCCGAGCCTCCGAGACCCAACCCTGAGTCCCGAGAATCGATGAGAAGTTCATGTGAAGCAAGGAGGAACCATAAGGATCATATTGGAGGCCTACAAGACTCATTCCCGACGGGTATGCACCTCATCCCGTCCGGGATGAAGTGCACTTTTGAAGAGGCCACCGTCAGGCCGTCCCGGTCAGGACCAACCAGTCTCGTTCGGGATGACAGGCCGTCCCGGTCGGGATGATCCCGTCCCGGTCGGGACCAACCTGCTGTAGCCGCACCTCTTCTTTTCCTTCCTCCTTCATTCTTGTACCCCTATAAATACTTCCCTCTTGTATTGTTTATGGATCTTACCTTACATTAGACTCTCTTAAGCCTCTCTACAAGTTATAAACCCTAGATTTAGTTCCTCACATTAGTTTTAATCTCTCTTTAATCCTTAGTTAATCCTAGTTTAATCTAGTTGTAATTAGTTCTTGTATTAAGAAGATACTTGAAGATTTCTCCAAGCTTGACAACTTTGGGATTAATTTGGGTTCTTATTTATACAAGATTTCATCTTTTTCATCATCCTATTATTGGTATAACTTTCTTTACTCTTGTTCTTTGTTATTATTTCAAGTTTGAATCTTTACTTAGTGTTTCTTGTTATTGTTCTTGTTTTCTTTCATTATGGATGTTTGGATTGTGATGTGGTTTTCTCTTATTGTTGCTAGTTTATCTTTGATTATGAGTGAGGGTTAGTAGGGGGATTAAGGGTAGAATATGGGTGATTAGGGTTTGATTAGGGGTAAAGGGTGAATCTTTGTTGTTAGTCACATACTTGGCACACCATGTGTTTGTTGAAATGCTTGTTTGAGTTGTAGTGGCCATGCTTCTCATGCTAGTCTTCCTCTACTCATTGTTTGTCTTGTATGTGGTCTTGTTGAGGATAGTGTTGAGGATAGTCGTAGTCACGAGAGTGCGGACTAGGTTCTAAGTTGCGAGAGCTCGGACCTACCTCGACATCGGTCTAAGTAGCGAGAGCCCAGACCAACCTCGACATCGGTTTAAGTTGCGAGAGCCCGGACCGATTCTAGCAATTAGGAGACACCTACACCCTTGACCACCCAAGTCACCCTACTACACTTTTGAACCCGACCTAACCCACTTCTTCTTCATATTTGATTCAACTTATTAGTTTGTCATCATTTCTTTAGTTCTTTGTTTAGTTATTTCATTTAGCCTTGTTATAGTCTAGTTCATTGTTAGTCCTATTCCTTCTTCTCCTCTCATCATAATTCACCAATTATTAGCTCTTTGTGTTTGTTTGGTAGCATAGTCTCGTTTTAGGCCGACCTAGTCTAAACCTTGCAACACCGTCTCCGTTGACACGACCCGACTTACCCTAACTACCGTTAGGTCTTAGCCGGTTATTATTTGGCGGTGGGGATCCACGACAATTCCCACCATCAATTTGGCGCCGTTGCCGGGGAACGGTGCATTGTTTAGACTTAGTTTGCTTATAGCTAGACTTAGTTACCCTTCTTTGTGCCCTTCTATCATCTCTTGTGCATATTCTCTAGATTTGTCTTGTTTCCTTAGTTTTATTTCCTTCTTTTCTCTTTGTCTCTAGTTGTGCTTGGTTATTGTCGTTACCTAGTGCCCATAAAGCACTAGGTGTTCTCACGTTTGTTCTAGTGCGTAGTGTATGCCTAGGCGGGGAGGCGAATTCTTTCTCTTTAATCCAGAGCCGGAAAGGCTTTTTTGAGCTTTTCGCCAACGGACGATTAACCGGGTTAGGATCTCTCAACCAAGTGCAAGCAATACTCATCAAGAGCAAGCTCAAGGAAGCGATTTTGAAGAAGCATCTCGAGAGACGGCCGAAGGGAATTTCACCAATCCCTTTGGATATTCTAGTCCTAGTTCCCCCTATACATCTACTTCAACTCCGTCTTCACCACCATCTCCCTTACATCCAATAATGCCGAAGTTTTCATCCCACTCTACATTTACGGAAGACGTCTTGCCGGGACCCAATGCTCTACCGGCCGCTTATGCCGGAAATTTTACGGCCAAGACTCACTTCATACAACTTGTGGAAAGGAATCAATTTAGTGGTTTTCCCACCGAAGACCCGCACCAACACATGGAGACTTTCTCCAATTATTGCGACGCTATCTCTCAACCCGGGGTTACTCAAGATCAAATTCGTTGGGTACTCTTCCCGTTTTCTCTTATTGGAAAAGCGAAGCAATGGATTAAGAGTCTCGATAGGGCAACCATGGGCATCGACACTTGGAAGAAGCTTGCATTGGCGTTCTACCAAACTTTCTACCCTCCGAAAAAGACTAATTTGCTTAGGGCCTCCATCACCGGTTTCCAACAACGGGATGAAGAGAGCCTTTATGAAGCTTGAGAGCGGTTTAAATCTTTGGTGAGATCGTGCCCCCACCATGGACTTTCACAATGGTTCTTAGTCCAACAATTTTGGAACGGTCTTTATGAGGACTCAAGGACTATACTCAATATGGGCTCCAATGGTAGGTTCAGCGAGGTCGATGATGACCAAACTTGGGCGAGAATCGAAGAGATGGCGGTGCATAATTCGCAATACTCTAGGCCTAGGAAGGCAAATCGAGGAGGTAGGCACGAGGTTGATGCTATTACTCAACTAAGCATTGACCTTGGAGCTCAATTGAAGACCCATATGGAGACCATTGACAAGAAGCTCCAAGGCCACCTCACTCAAGTTCAAAGCGTTGGTTTCTCCAATCAACAATCAATTCAAGAAGTAAATGCTTTGGGATATGCACCTCCTTTGCCTTATTATGGGATGTGTGATACTTGTGGAATCGTTGGTCATGATCCTATGAATTGTAGAGGAAGTATTGAACAAGTGAACGCCTTTCAAGCGTTCAAGCAAGGTGCCTCCTACTCTAATCAATACCAAGCTTCCAATCAAGTCCTTCAACAACAAGCCTTTCAACACCAGCAACAATATCGTCCCTATGTTCCACCTCCCTTAAGGGACAACAATCAAGGCAACCAAGGTTACCCAGGCAACTCAAGGCCTTTCAACAACTTCAAGCAAAATAACCAAGGTACCTTCCACAACAACAATCAAGGGTTCCAACATGGGAACTTCAACCAAGGCTATCAAAACCACAACCATGGCAACAATCAAGGCCTTAATCAAGGCAATTCTCATGGGTTCCAAGGGAACCGTCAACAACAAACAACCCAAAGTCAACAACAACAAGGCAAGCCTAGGAGCCGGTCTCCTATTCATGATTACGGTGCTCCATTAGCCCTCACCGATACTCCGCATAATCCATCATCCCCACCACGGGATTTCGACATACAAAAGCAAATGATGGATATGCAAAGGAATACTCAAGAAATGCAAAAGAATCAATTGGAGACACAAATGTCACAACAAGGAATCATTGCTCAAATTTTAATGGATAACAAGGAAATGAAAACTCACATGAAGATGATTGAGAATAAAGTATCACAACTTGCATCGGGAAGTTCTTCAAGACAAAGAGGGCAATTACCTCCTCAAGGGGTAACTCCGAGTTTTGAGCATGTCAATGCCATCACCTTAAGGAGTGGTGTCACCTATAATCCTCCCGTGTTTCCTAGTGAGCAAGAAGCAATGAAGGAAGTTGTGTCTCCAAATCAAGAAGGATCAAGCATTGCTAATCCAATGGAGGAGCAAGTCTTATGGGAGATCGAGAGACCCCAAGAAGAAAAGCTTCCCCCACTTCAAGCAAAAGACAAGGGTAAAAGGAAGGTGTCATTTGAAGAGTCTTCCCCTATTGAGCAAAACAAGATCCAAATCAAGTTGCCTTTCCCAACAAGGCAAATGAAGACCAAGGTAGACTCTCAATATGAAAAGTTCCTTAACATTGTGAATAAATTGGATGTTAGTGTCCCATTTACCGAGCTACTTACCCAAATCCCGGCATATGGAAGATTTATGAGAGAAAACTTAGCTAGGAAGAGATCCGTCGACAAGGAAGAGACCGTAGCGTTCACGAGGGTGGTGAGCGAGCTTATCCAAGGTTCCACGCTTCCGAAGTTGAAGGATCCGGGTAGTTTTTCGATCCCTTGCACCATAGGCAACCTCTTGATCAAGAATGCGTTATGTGACTTGGGCGCGAGTGTGAGCATCATTCCTTATTCTATTTGTTGCCGACTCGGAATGAAGGAGTTGAAATGTACGTCCCTCACCCTCCAAATGGCCGATAAATCACTCAATCGACCATTAGGAATGTTAGAGGACGTACCGGTACGAGTCGGAAAATTCTTCATTCCGGTCGAATTCATTGTGCTCGACATGCCGGAGGATGCCAACACTCCAATTATCCTTGGATGCCCATTTCTACACACCGCGGGTGCCATGATCGATGTGAAGAACGGTAGGATCACATTTGAGTTAGGCGAGGAAAAGATAGTGTTCGACCTCCAAGGCAACACTTCGCCTACTAAGGATGAATCATGCAATATGATCCAAGCCAAGAAAGACATCGATCTAGGGGGTGAACCGGGACAAAGCTTGAACAAGAACTCTTGTGAACTTGAGGATGATGACTCCGAGAGTGGAGAGGATGAGTGCCCATATCATGGGCTTGATGACAAGTTGAAAAGCAAGGAGAAGGATGAGCCTCCCTTGGGACCACATGAGGACCGGTGGACGTTTGGGTATGTCCCCAAAGACCAAAAGTACAAGTTCAAGTCGTTGAACTTGGAAGATCGGGATGCCCCGGGAACGTCAAGGCAAGGCCATGAAGAGCCTTGGTATGTGGTCGGTTATATCTCGAGCTTGATTGAAGACTTCGCTAGGGCCTTCGACTTGTTTCTTTGTGCCCTTGATGGAGATGGAACCAATTTTTGTTGTTGAAAAAGAATGAAGAAAGCACCACCTTGGTTTGACGGAGTTCCACAAGAACCGTCTCTTTGTATATACCTCTCTCCCTTGTAGTTTGTTTTGTTTTGTGAACTTCTTGATTACTTGGATTGATTGATGAGCGATGTGAGGGAGGGAATTTGATGTGTTATTTGAGTTTATTGTGATAGGTGTGAAGTGGAAGTGATTCCTAGGGAGGAGTGGTCATTGTTTGAGCTTGGATCGTGTGAAGGGAAGTCGGTTTTTGAAGCTTGGAACAAGCTTTTGGGAGCTATAGAGGGCTAGGAGACTCTTCCCGGCCTAGAAGAGGTCATCCCGTCCAGGATGGAAGGCCCATCCCGACCGGGAAGGATGTCATCCCGTTCGGGATGAGGTACACAAAAGATGGGTCTACTGACAGCTCATCCCGACCGGGACGAAGCCTTCCCGACCGGGACGAGCCGGTCATCCTGACCGGGACCACCCATCCCGACCGGGATGGACCCCTTGTTCCTCCTTTGGCCTTTTCTTCGTCGTTTGAGTCCACCCAACCACTTTATACCCCCTCCTAACCTCCCTACATGTCTTCACTCTCATTTTATGACCCTTACACCTTACATAAACATTTTCACCTCACTTTCACTTCACTTTAAACCGACTTTCACATCAAAACCCACCTCATTTTACCTTTGTGCCTCAACCATGGAACCAGATCGCAATTGGAGAGGGATAATGACGACAAGGACAAGCTACGTGCCTATATTCACTTATGAGACGATGGAGCGAGTGAGTTGCTAACCGGTCGGTACGGCAACTATCCTCTCTTTTCCGTTTTTTTAGCTTGTCTTCATTTGTTTATTCCCTTCCCCTTATACACTTACGTGTCATGGTGGCCTTCGAGGCCTTGATATCTATTGCTCCCGACTCTCGATGACGTGACTACATCGAGAGTCATTTCAAAATCCAAATTTTTCAAGATTTTCACCCTTTTGTAGGAATTAGTCGGATTTGGGCGGAATCCGGGCTAGGTGACTTGATTACACCTAGTCCTCCCCTCCCATTTCCTTTTATTTCTTTCTTTTTATTTCTTCCCCCATCCATATCTTTTCTTGTCTCGGCCCATGGTGACTTGATTACACCCCGGCCGGACACCTTCTACTCTTTTCCCCACTTTTCTTTTTGATTTTTAGCTTTATTTTTGTAGTTTCTCTCCCGCGTTTCATAGTGAGCAAGAAGCAATGAAGGAAGTTGTGTCTCCAAATCAAGAAGGATCAAGCATTGCTAATCCAATGGAGGAGCAAGTCTTATGGGAGATCGAGAGACCCCAAGAAGAAAAGCTTCCCCCACTTCAAGAAAAAGACAAGGGTAAAAGGAAGGTGTCATTTGAAGAGTCTTCCCCTATTGAGCAAAACAAGATCCAAATCAAGTTGCCTTTCCCAACAAGGCAAATGAAGACCAAGGTAGACTCTCAATATGAAAAGTTCCTTAACATTGTGAATAAATTGGATGTTAGTGTCCCATTTACCGAGCTACTTACCCAAATCCCGGCATATGGAAGATTTATGAGAGAAATCTTAGCTAGGAAGAGATCCGTCGACAAGGAAGAGACCGTAGCGTTCACGAGGGTGGTGAGCGAGCTTATCCAAGGTTCCACGCTTCCGAAGTTGAAGGATCCGGGTAGTTTTTCGATCCCTTGCACCATAGGCAACCTCTTGATCAAGAATGCGTTATGTGACTTGGGCGTGAGTGTGAGCATCATTCCCTATTCTATTTGTTGCCGACTCGGAATGAAGGAGTTGAAATGTACGTCCCTCACCCTCTAAATGGCCGATAAATCACTCAATCAACCATTAGGAATGTTAGAGGACGTACCGGTACGAGTCAGAAAATTCTTCATTCCGGTCGACTTCATTGTGCTCGACATGCCGGAGGATGCCAACACTTCAATTATCCTTGGATGCCCATTTCTACACACCGCGGGTGCCATGATCGATGTGAAGAACGGTAGGATCACATTTGAGTTAGGCGAGGAAAAGATAGTGTTCGACCTCCAAGGCAACACTTCGCCTACTAAGGATGAATCATGCAATATGATCCAAGCCAAGAAAGACATCGATCTAGGGGGTGAACCGGGACAAAGCTTGAACAAGAACTCTTGTGAACTTGAGGATGATGACTCCGAGAGTGGAGAGGATGAGTGCCTATATCATGGGCTTGATGACAAGTTGAAAAGCAAGGAGAAGGATGAGCCTCCCTTGGGACCACATGAGGACCGGTAGACGTTTGGGTATGTCCCCAAAGACCAAAAGTACAAGTTCAAGTCGTTGAACTTGGAAGATCGGGATGCCCCGGGAACGTCATGGCAAGGCCATGAAGAGCCTTGGTATGTGGTCGGTTATATCTCGAGCTTGATTGAAGACTTCGCTAGGGCCTTCGACTTGTTTCTTCGTGCCCTTGATGGAGATGGAACCAATTTTTGTTGTTGAAAAAGAATGAAGAAAGCACCACCTTGGTTTGACGGAGTTCCACAAGAACCGTCTCTTTGTATATACCTTTCTCCCTTGTAGTTTGTTTTGTTTTGTGAACTTCTTGATTACTTGGATTGATTGATGAGCGATGTGAGGGAGGGAATTTGATGTGTTATTTGAGTTTATTGTGATAGGTGTGAAGTGGAAGTGATTCCTAGGGAGGACTGGTCATTGTTTGAGCTTGGATCGTGTGAAGGGAAGTCGGTTTTTGAAGCTTGGAACGAGCTTTTGGGAGCTATAGAGGGCTAGGAGACTCTTCTCGGCCTAGAAGAGGTCATCCCGTCCGGGATGGAAGGCCCATCCCGACCGGGAAGGATGTCATCCCGTCCGGGATGAGGTACACAAAAGATGGGTCTACTGACAGCTCATCCCGACCGGGACGAGCCGGTCATCCCGACCGGGACCACCCATCCCGACCGGGATGGATCCCTTGTTCCTCCTTTGGCCTTTTCTTCGTCGTTTGAGTCCACCCAACCACTTTATACCCCCTCCTAACCTCCCTACATGTCCTCACTCTCATTTTATGACCCTTACACTTTACATAAACATTTTCACCTCACTTTCACTTCACTTTAAACCGACTTTCACATCAAAACCCACCTCATTTTACCTTTGTGCCTCAACCATGGAACCGGATCGCAATTGGAGAGGGATAATGACGACAAGGACAAGCTACGTGCCTATATTCACTTATGAGACGATGGAGCGAGTGAGTTGCTAACCGGTCGGTACGACAACTATCCTCTCTTTTCCGTTTTTTTAGCTTGTCTTCATTTGTTTATTCCCTTCCCCTTATACACTTATGTGTCATGGTGGCCTTCGAGGCCTTGGTATCTATTGCTTCCGACTCTCGATGATGTGACTACATCGAGAGTTATTTCAAAATCCAAAATTTTCAAGATTTTCACCCTTTTGTAGGAATTAGTCGGATTTGGGCGGAATCCGGGCTAGGTGACTTGATTACACCTAGTCCTCCCCTCCCATTTCCTTTTATTTCTTTCTTTTTATTTCTTCCCCCATCCATATCTTTTCTTGTCTCGGCCCTTGGTGACTTGACTACACCCCGGCCGGACGCATTCTACCATTTTCTCCACTTTTCTTTTTGTTTTTTAGCTTTATTTTCGTAGTTTCTTTTCTTTTCTTTTGTGCTCCCATGCACTACGGTCGAGCATGAGGACATTGCTCGGTTTAAGTGTGGGGGAGCGATATTCTAGCATAGTTAGCTTTATTTTTGTAGTTTTTCAAAAAATCTTTAAAAACCCTAAAAATTTGAAATTTTTTCATAAAAATCAAAAAAAATTTCCTTTTGTGGGTTTTTCCTTTGTGTCGTATATTTGTTTTGTTGTGTGTTTTGCCTCCCTTTTCCTTATAGGTTGCTTAATCACCATTAGTTTTGGAAAGCTTTCAAGACATCCGGTAACATCTTCTATCCCTTTCCCTCTTTATTTCTTGTGAAGCTTGGAGAAGGATTGTGATGTGGGGTGCTCGGGAGGAGCTTTGTATAGTTTGATGTTGGTGGGTTGCTCATTTGGAAGCTAGGGGTGGTGTTTGTGTTATATATGTGTTCGTTTTGTGTTGTTGCTTTTGTTTCTTTTTCTTTCGTTTTCGTTGAGCCTTTGTTTTGTGTTTTTTTGTGTGTCTTGTGTGTAAATGGTTTTCGAAAACCCGGTTTAAAGGCTAGTGTGCAAGCGTTTACTTTCCCTTACTAGTAGTATAAGTCGAGTCTTGGACTTTAGCCTAGTAGAATGACCCTAAATCAATGATTTCGTTGGTCCTTTACCTTGAGTCCACCTAGCTTACTAGGGATTTACTGCGGGATTTGCACTTTTGACCATTATGACCACCCACGGTGTGAAAAGGCCTTGGTTACCGAGTCCCGTCCCTTAGGTGACCGTGTCTAGGATCGTTTGATTAGTCCAAGTTCTCCCCTTTTTGTGGGTTTGAAAGGGAGTGCGCACCCCCGACTCACCCATTCACCTACCTCTTACACATATCCACACAACAATTTGCAACTTGTTGAATTCTCTCTTTCCTAATCGTTAAGAATTGCCAAAAATGCCAAATCATGCCAAAAGGGCAAAGAAAAGAAAATGGAAGAAAGTGAAAGAAAGAAAAGAATGAAGAAAAAGAAAAGGCACAAAAGCCAAAAAGAAAATAGAAAAGAAGAAAAAGAAATGGCATGGCAAAACAAAGCAAAAATGCAAAAGAAGAAGAAAATGCCAAAAGAAAACCGTCTCACAAAAATAATCCCCACATCTCAAAATAAGCCTTTTTCCGATCATTACCGCGAAGAGCCTACCAAAGGACCGAGTCCCTAGGAAGGATGATAGCGGTAGTGGTCGGTCTTCCCTCATTTTGCAATCATTTCCACTTTTTACTTGGACTAGTTAGGCGGTTTCGGACATGGGACGACCCTCTTGGCTCTTTGCTAAAGGGGGCGGGGTCTCACTTACCTACAGTGTCGACTAACACCGTGGTTCATCACTTTCCATCCCGCCGATCGTCCCGTAGTACGTTCTTAGAAGGTTAGGAGGAACCTAGGTAAGTTACCAACGTTTTTATTGCTTTGCCGTCATACTATTAGGGTTTAGTCCATTTTGGTTTGTATTGCTAGCTTGGGAACGTTGTCACTTGCCATGAGTCCTAAACCGGTGCTGCTTTCACCGCTTGTTTGAGGGAAGCGGTATTTGTTTTCTTTTGGGTGCAACCAATTTTTGTTTGTTTGTTGGTGTGTTTGTTGTTTATGTGTTTTGTGTCCGGTTGCATCCACGGTTTTGTCGCAAGACCTCACTTGCCTTGCGGAGTGCACTTTTCCTCTAAGTGTACTCGCGTGAGTTGAAAGGGCGTAGGGTGCGCTAATACCCACTCGGCTAGTTTAATAGTTAGTTTGTGCTTACTCGAGGGCGAGTAAGGGTTAAGTGTGGGGGAGTTGATAAGTGTAGTTTGTAGTGCTTATTTCGTAGTGTTTTGGTCCCATTTCCTTGCGGAATCGCTCCTTGGGAGCGGTTCATGGGCTACTTATGCTTCCTCTAGCTCGTTTCAGGTTCCCGAGACCATTCGTGAAGAGTTGGAGTGATTCCGACTCAATACATACACTTTTCGGAGCCAACGAAGCGGAGGAACGATCACTCGATGCCTTGGATTCGACCCCGAGACCTTGGGACCCAATCCCGAGCCTCCGAGACCCGACCCCGAGTCCCGAGAATCGATGAGAAGTTCATGTGAAGCAAGGAGGAACCATAAGGATCATATTGGAGGCCTACAAGACTCATCCCCGACGGGTATGCACCTCATCCCGTCCGGGATGAAGTGCACTTTTGAAGAGGCCACTGTCAGGCCGTCCCGGTCGGGATGATCCCGTCCCGGTCGGGACCAACCTGCTGTAGCCGCACCTCTTCTTTTCCTTCCTCCTTCATTCTTGTACCCCTATAAATACTTCCCTCTTGTATTGTTTATGGATCTTACCTTACATTAGACTCTCTTAAGCCTCTCTACAAGTTATAAACCCTAGATTTAGTTCCTCACATTAGTTTTAATCTCTCTTTAATCCTTAGTTAATCCTAGTTTAATCTAGTTGTAATTAGTTCTTGTATTAAGAAGATACTTGAAGATTTCTCCAAGCTTGACAACCTTGGGATTAATTTGGGTTCTTATTTATACAAGATTTCATATTTTTCATCATCCTATTGTTGGTATAACTTTCTTTACTCTTGTTCTTTGTTATTATTTCAAGTTTGAATCTTTACTTAGTGTTTCTTGTTATTGTTCTTGTTTTCTTTCATTATGGATGTTTGGATTGTGATGTGGTTTTCTCTTATTGTTGCTAGTTTATCTTTGATTATGAGTGAGTAGTCTCCTTGTGGGTTAGTAGGGGGATTAAGGGTAGAAAATGGGTGATTAGGGTTTGATTAGGGGTAAAGGGTGAATCTTTGTTGTTAGTCACATACTTGGCACACCATGTGTTTGTTGAAATGCTTGTTTGAGTTGTAGTGGCCATGCTTCTCATGCTAGTCTTCCTCTACTCATTGTTTGTCTTGTATGTGGTCTTGTTGAGGATAGTGTTGAGGATAGTCGTAGTCACGAGAGTGCGGACTAGGGTCTAAGTTGCGAGAGCTCGGACCTACCTCGACATCGGTCTAAGTAGCGAGAGCCCGGACCTACCTCGACATCGGTTTAAGTTGCGAGAGCCCGGACCGATTCTAGCAATTAGGAGACACCTACACCCTTGACCACCCAAGTCACCCTACTACACTTTTGAACCCGACCTAACCCACTTCTTCTTCATATTTGATTCAACTTATTAGTTAGTCATCATTTCTTTAGTTCTTTATTTAGTTATTTCATTTAGCCTTGTTATAGTCTAGTTCATTGTTAGTCCTATTCCTTCTTCTCCTCTCATCATAATTCATCAATTATTAGCTCTTTGTGTTTGTTTGGTAGCATAGTCTCGTTTTAGGCCGACCTAGTCTAAACCTTGCAACACCGTCTCCGTGGACACGACCCGACTTACCCTAACTACCGTTAGGTCTTAGTCGGTTATTATTTGGCGGTGGGGATCCACGACAATTCCCACCATCAGAGGTCAACCAACATTCAAACAAACCCATGACCGGGGCTGAGAGGTCAACCAAAATTCAAGATCCCATGACTGGGGCTAAGAGGTCAACCAAAAAAAAAACATTCAAGAAATCCATGACCGGGGCTAAGAGGTCAACCAACAAAAATTCAAAAAACCCATGACCGGGGCTAAGAGGTCAACCAAAAAAATATTCAAGAACCCATGACCGTAGTGAAAACGGTCAAATTCAAAGTTATCAATACTCATACCATCCAATAGGGGAGTGACAATCAAGCTGGTCAGCTAACACCACACTCAGCCTTCCCACATTACAACCCTCAAGACCTCCTCGAGACCTAGGCCAGAGACAGCTCAGAATTTTGAGGATTCAAGCTCCATAGGATACCCCTAACCATTAGGGACAGACATGGAAACCAGATCCCGCATTATCAAAACCTATCCCAATCGAAGTCCGAGTCATCATTACTCGACTTCCCCCTTTCCTACCACATTACAATACCTTACCCTCGAAGCCTTAGCTCCACAAAATCGAGCTCTAGATTTCGAATCATCAAGGCCACTTACGACCTAGCACCACATTTCCAAAAACATCCAATCCAGTTACCAACCCCAATCACGGGAACTCAACTTGCAGTCAGCATAGAACATGCCCAAATAGTTCACACCACCTCTGGGGGCTACCCCGGAGAACGCTCACAGTCACAGGATCAAAATCCTAATCATTCTAGCCCTTTGATCAAGACATCATTGGGAACGCACCTAGCCTACACCATCAACATGGCTAGTTACACACAAAGTCCTATTAGACTAGGCACCATAATATATCTTCCAATCCACTGAACTACGGCTTGGTTTGATTTCACTACACGTGAATACGTAGGCAGCCTTTCAACAGAGGCATAACCACTCATATAGACACACATTCAAAAAGCGCCATCATTCCGGTCACGACAACGTCATGTTCTCAACAGCTAGCTTTGTCGTCCTGGGGGCTTCTCTTAGGCGGGAAACCTCCATCCGCTCACAAAATAAAAAAAAATCTAGCCTCCTTTCTACAGTGTGTCCTAGTACTCGGCTCAGTCGAAGACGAGAATCTGTCAGGACTCGAAGCAATACCCATTTTGGACTGTACCCTAAAATCAAAAATCCAGAAGGGCACCAGACTAAAACAGTCTCATTACAGACTACTGCAGTCCCCCTATAACAGATCATTCCCATGTTGCCACTCGCCTAGGCTACGGGATAGCGCAACTCAAGAGTCTTGTTAGGTGGCCCACCCCCCTACCGAGTCACGGTCCAACCCCTCGAGAGTCCAGTCGTGTCTGTCAACTCGTCCGCTCACGTCCAGAGTCGAGTCTGTCGGTAGGCCTCTCTCTTCAAATTCCACTTTGAAATTTGCAAAACTTAGCCATTTGAGAAAATCCTTTTCGACAAGGTCAAATTTCGGTCTATTTAAACTGCAAATTTCTTTCCTAAAATTCTTTAGGAGTCAAAAATTTCAAAATTACGAAAATTTAAAATTTCCAAAATCCAAACTTTCAAAAATTCAAAAATCATTTTTCCCCAGCCCGAGTCATTTTACTACCTACGTGTTGCATGCACTTTATGTGACTTATACAGGTACGACTCAAACAGGACATACAACCCGCTAAATCTCCCCAGCGGAAGCCCAAGGCGATATTTTCTCTTGAATCAACACGGGATGGGCCTATATACAGGCGCACCCGGGACTTATACGACAAGTCCAATTCCCCAGCAGATAGCCCGAGGCGGCATTTTCCCCGGAATAGCACGGGATGGGCCTACACACAGGCACACCCAGGACTTATGCGACAAGTCCGATTCCCCACAGAGTTATCATCATCAACTCAGGTATGACTTCTAGCTTATGGCTGGCGAGCCCTTCACGCGAGTCTAATGGACTATAAACGACCCGACCGGAAGTCCGCCAGGTTTCAATCCTCGATTGGCCTGGTGGCTACTCTGACTTTCGCCTTGTCCAAGCCTCAGTCAGAGTGGGGGCTCTGTAGACACCCGCATTTTGACTGCCAGGTGTCTATAACAGTTTCCAAAAAACACCCGATGATGATCGGACGCTAACATGTTTCTACGCGCTCGGATATGGGCTTAAATCCATTAGTCGTTGGCTTAAGCAGTTACGGAGTACAAATCTCACAAAACTGACCTCAAAATCAGGCCCAGCGGACCGTTCCGAGTCAAACAAGACTAATTTGGGCCAAAACCGACACCGGAAATAAAACCAACTTTTAGCGATTGGGTCAACCCTGGTCAAAGTCGTTTCCGAGACACATCAAAGCAGCCACTCAAATACAAAAAGTCCAACTCAAGAAGCAAAATCAACAGTCCACCTTCAGACGGGTCATCAGGTCAAGTCCGTCAGGGCACAAAACCCTAGACACCAAAGTACATGGGTAATGCCTATATAAACATCCTCATGCACAATCAACTTCACACTTTTTTACAACCCTAACTTTTACCACTTCAAAAAGAACCCTAATCTTATACATGCAACCCTAATCAAACCCTAGCAATTCTACACTAACAAAAAGACCCTAAACCTAGTTTTAGGAATCAATTCCGAACCACCATAACTTAACCTCCATAAAACCTCGAAGACTCTTGGGTTAAAGCCACGGTTACGAGTTCGATCCGAGACAAGAACATGTAGGTTGAGGGTGTCAAAACCACGTTCTCTCCTTCTTCTCTTCCTCTCGTCATCTTCTTCGCTTTTTCTTACTTTTTTATTTTTTTTTATTTTTTTTCTTTATTGCATCATAATATCGATAATAACTAATACAAAACATTAAAATACTTCTCGATTTGTGTCGAATAAGAGGGGTATCGGAATAAGGAAACACGAAAATACAAGTGTACTGCACACAGCGTTGACGGTCGCTTGTTCCAATACCCCGATTATTTGATTATTGAGATAAGTTAACTTAAACAATATTTTTTTTAATTTTGTTTGCATCATTATCATTAGTCGCATATTTACATTAATTTTCAAAAAATAAGCATTATATTTAACAAGGGTCGAAACCCGTTGACGCGGATCTGACATCCTAATCTTTAGGGATTTATTTCGATGTCGGAAAAGCCGAGGGAATCAAGTTTTCATTCAAGCAAAGTGTCGATACGTTAGATCCGATGCCAATTCCATAATTGGATGTCGAGTGTAATAATCTAATCAAACAATTTAGCCAATTCAATTTTTCGTTGATGCTAACGTAGATGTTATTTAATTCGTTCGAATCATGACACTACAAACGCGGAGGAATATTTATATCGTCTTGGTTATTTTGAGCGATTCAAATCAATTTTTTTATCTTTTTCACTCTAGTATTCCATAATCGAATATGGGATATGACGAGCATCACAATTAGAATCAAGTATAAATCATTCCAAGTATTTAATATTGATTTCATAATTGAATATTGAATATAACGAATATCGAAAATATAAATCGGGTATAAGTTAATCCATACTTGTACGCGATTTATAAAAATCGACGGTTTTCGACAAATAAAAAAAAGTGGACAGACCCCCACGCGAGTCGCGCGCCTGTCAGGTGACTCGCGCGGAGGCCTGGTTCGTCGGGTTTTTTTGTTTTCTCGTCTTTTCTATCCTTTTCCGATCTTACATAAAACAGCGACTTTCGCGACATATTTACCAGAATTCGATAAATATTTTTCTTGACCTCGGTCAATACGTGTTAATCCATCACGTGACATATAAAGATTTCCAAAATCATGCATTCATCACATCTATATCTTTATTCAATTTATTACTCGTTACATCGTTACTAACGATTTGATTGTTTCCTTTGTCGATTTTTGTCGTTTATTTTATTTTACTAAAATGAATCCACATGCTAAAATTCCACTTTGACGTTAGAATTAATTGCATTAAATTGACTTAGAAACCCTTTTCAATTCCGTTCACATGTTTAGGGAAAACAATGTTTGCATATCATTTTCCCATTTAACTAACGCGCGTATTGGAAAGTCATTCGAATTCTTAGTAGAGGCCGCTAATGTGCGGGCGGGGTTGGGTGTTCTTCGTGGGCTTCCCAACACGTACCCTCACCCCTTACTCAGAACCTCGGTTTCCGGATGCCCGAAACCGTTGGCGCACGAGAGTCATTCAATACACAATATCCGATAATGTCGGTATTGGTATCAAATGCAAAGGGACGAGCCCAATAAACTATGACAACGGAAATGGGCCGTATTTTGTATACGGACCACTACGACATAGAGTGGGCTCGAATGGTTCCGAATAACCACAAAATTCGGTGGCGACTCCACATAGACCTAAATTTCAATTTGATCCATTCTCATATGGAGATTCATTCGCCTCCCCAAACCCGCGCGTGGCCGCGTCGGGGTGGACCTATGTCATGTCCACACTATCACACACTTTATAAGAGTGACATACCACATTGGGTTCAAGGGGAAGAGTCTCACTAAAGTCCATGTTCTTATTAACTCCAGACTCCTTAAAATTTAGAGAAAACTCATCATGTACCTCAAGTTTATCATTAGATGCCGTTATTTGCACTACATGACTCTCAAGGTTCTCGATACTAGCATTGTTCTCTTGCTCGTATTGAGCCATATTAGCTTGAAGGGTCATTTGAGCAGTAATCAGGTCTCTAATCATGTCTTCCGTGGATATACGAGAATCATGTTGGGTGTTCAAATTTTTATTGAGACTCATTGAAGGTGTCCTAGAGCGTTAGTTTTCCAACTCCCATTCTTCAGTGTCACGAGCCAAGTACACGAAAAGTTCCCACTTCTCTTCATAGCTAAGCCCATCAATGAATCTCCCCTCACTTAAAGAATCAACATGCATTAAAGTTTCATCATTTAACCCATTGTATACCACATGACAGAGTTCCCAAATTTGATATCGGTGACGACATCTAGAGACGTACTCTCTCAATCTATCAAAATATTTGTAAAACAGTTCATGCTCATATTGAGGGAAATATTTAGTCAACATCTTCAGAAAAACTAAAACACTCAAAAAAAAATATAAACAAATGAATAAAAAAAAATAAAAACTAACCTAGACTCTCTAAAAAAACGACAAAAAAAAACTAACTAGCTAAAAATCTCTACACTAACACACAAAAATAATTAATGCCAATTCCCCGATAATGGCGCCAAAATTTGACAGGCTAAAGTCGTATGCCTCAAATTACAATTGATAATCACTTATAACCAACTAACTAAAACAATAGTATAATGGAAATAAGGGTCGAACCCACGAGGAATAGGTTTAATTATAACTGTGTACTAATGTAGGACGACAAATAAACTAATTAATTATAGAATTAATATGGGAGGTTTTGAATGATTGCCTAATAATTAAAACTAAGAAAGATGAAAACTTTAAGTAAATCAAATGATTTAAAAGGTCTCGGGTCAAGTACAAATCCACAACTTAATCACAATTGATCATCGAAATCCGATTCAAATTATTATTCTTGACTACTGTATCGTGAATCGCAGATTCTAATCCTCCTTATGAATAACTAACTAAAACGTATCCCGTTCTTAATCAGTCCTAACTGTTAAACAACCTAAACAATCCATTTCTAGATTTAATTCAACAGCAGCATTAATTCATAGAGAATTCGATAAAAAGATAAATAAACACATACAATCGAGTTGTGCTATAAATCTATGATAATTGCTCCTAAGTCTTAATTTCAACGAATCCCGTTCAATAATTAAGTCTTAGACGTTACTCATGTCAAGTTAATCAACAAATCCTGTTCAATTAACAAAACTAACAATAGAACGATGCAAAAGATAACTAGTTGATCAATCCAGAAATCAAAAACAACATTCATATAATCAAACTGAGAAATTAATCAATAATCAAGAATAAAGGTACGAACTTTCAAACTCACAATCGATAATTAAGCGCTTTAATGTTTTGAAAAAAGAAGAGAAAATTAGTTACACATAATTTCTTGAGAAAACTAGTGTTCTTATCTCACGTTAAACTTAATGATGGAATTCTAATCTGATCTAAACTAATAATAATCTATACTAATAGTAGTCTCATAATAATTAACGTAAGTCTATTACTTACCAAACTCTAATAATAAAATAAAAAAAAATAAAATAATAATACTAATAAATAATAAGTTGAGAAGGAATCCAACACGATTCAAGATCCGTCTTCAGTTCTCGAGCTTGTTCTTTCGGTTCTTCGTTTTAGGGCCACCTCATGTGTTTTTTCATCTAACATCACCTCGAACACATAAGACAACCATGTGAATAACAAATAATATGCTTACAAAAATATTAAAGGATATCATGTGACAGATAGTTTCCTTTACTTCAATTAATCAACATGTGAGGTGATGAAAACGATAAGGTTTAAAAGATGGGACATTGACAGCCATTTGATTTTTTTTAAAAATCATTTTTCACGTAAACAGAGAATAAACACACGAGTCGTGGCTCCTAGTATCACCGCTATTCCATATTAGCTTGCATCTCATCAATAGAAGTAACCGTGTTACCAACTCGTAGACCGAACCGATCTTATGAGGTTTACATCTCACCCACAAGGCTCAATTGGGCCCGAACTTCTATTATATTATACGTTTATTCAAACGGGGCTCTGGGCTGAAATGAAAGCTGATGATTACATTCTCTGCATCACCGAGAGGGAACCCGCAGTTTTCAGAATTCTGTTCTGCCCCCGCTGCCTAGGTGGTAATACTGATCAATTACTTGTCTATATGTGCGCCACATACCCTACGCAAACTCTTTAACCGCAACTTTCACTGCTGTAGGACGACTACCTTAAACACTAGGTCGACTCTCGGACCGCAGCCTCCGAGTCAGCTTTTCATTACAGGTGCAGTCGAAACACCACGCATGTGTAACAGCCCTAAATTTTCGCGACCAAAATAACAGAATAAAATAGGAAAATTTAAAGTTGTTACTCCGCATTTAGCTCACAAGGCCAAATGCAAGGCAAAAGAATAGTATAAGAATTAAGAAGAAATATAAATCCGATAAATAATTAAATCTAAACGTTGCAGCGGAAGACTTAAGTCCCACAAAATTCAAAACGGTTTAAAACAACTTCAACCCAGATTCAACATAAATATAAATGGTTTGGAGGTAAACGTTAAATAATAAAATCCTTCCTCGCTCAGCATCCCGAACCAAATGCACCCATGCAGCATATTAATTGTACCTATCAACTGTACCCAAAACACAAATAGGTACAGGTTCCAGCGGGGGAACGACCCAAAACAAAAGGACGTCAGCAAAGCTGAGTAAAATATATTATATTGAAAAGGTAAGACAATAATTATAATTTGTAGTAAACTGAAATCATAGTTAAATATTGTTGTCTCAATACCAGACCAAAAGTACTGTAAAACGGTAGTCAAAACCAAAACCAACCAAAATATATTGTCTCCACCTGTGTGCCAAGGTCCTACCCTTTTGCACGATCTAGAGGTACCACTTATGCTTAGCTAGACTTACTATAGTGCGCACTACTCACATTTGGGCAGTCAGTAGGATGAGGCTGCCAAAGGAGGAAGTCTAACTACCTAGCAAGTGGGGGCCGGACAAAACCCCACTTAACACAACTCGGGCCAGGAGTTCAGTTTCGGGACGAAATCCCAGGGACGTCTCAGACGCACCTTAACCTCATAGACCAACAGAGCTCCCAGAGTCTGTTATAACCACCAAAATTGTACCAAAATAATTCCAATATATATGACTTGTCACAAAGTTCCAATATCCAAAATATTACAAGAGTATCATAAAAATTCATCGTTGATAAAATAATTATAAAACCGTTTCAAAAATATAATTTAAACCAAACATGCTCTTTACTTAAAGGTGAAAAGGTCAAAACGTCCTTACCTCTTGAGACGGAAAATCCAAGCTAAACTAAATCCGAAATTCTTTCTCCTCGAACCCACAAGCTACAATTAATACAAATTGTTTCAATATTTCAGTTAATATAACGGTCTAACCTACCTAGTATTCGTATACATATATATGCTATCAAAAACGCTCAACCTCGAGACGCAACTTATTCATCACCCACTCGATTATGTCAAAGAACGATAAGTAAATCCCAAATTCATTCCTCCCATAAATAACCCATGTACCATCAATGTCTTGCTAAAGAAATCACAACCCACGGCAAACAAAATTTTTATTACAATCCTACATTATCACTGCATCATCATTCAAGTTATTAACTTACAGCTACTCACACTATCATCCCAATTCCTCCTGTTCTAATGACGCAAAACCCATCCTTGCCCTCCAAGGTCATCAATCTGACCCAAAACATCGTCTAATCTGTGACCCATTAACCAACCAACCATACTCCGTAAAATCATACATACTTATCACTCCTCCATCACTACCCTCAAAATTGACCCAAAACTCCAATCAAATAAGAACTCACGCAACATCCCGACACACCCGATAAGAAAATACCGAAACCAAGAATTTTAGAAAAAGAATCAAGATTTAAGATATTCAAACATATATTTTACTTGTCCCACAAACTATAAGAAATAGAGTGATTAGTAGATTAATAAAGTACTTACAATTTTGGTGAAGACGGATGAAGAAACGTGTGGCGTAAACAAGGATTAAGGGCTGATTTTACGACACCAACGGCACGGACGAATTGATTGGAACAGGAACAAGGCGAAAAGGGGAAGGAAGGAGTGTGCAGGGGCAGGGATGATAATGGAAGTAGGTTGGATGAATGAAATAAGGGGCTACGGGATGTATTAATATAGTGTAGGTTACAGCATGGTAGGATCCAACACAAGCTATTCGTCCCAGACTCGCATCGTAAACTTTATATAAAAGTTGCCCGTGAACAAGTAGTATTTTATTTGGTGACCTTTAATAATTGGTCGGACTCATTGAATGTAATCCCCTAGAAATTCTAACGCGATACAGTGGCGGAAACACTGTAGAGTCGGGATTAAAACACACTGTAACTATGTCTTAGTAAATTAAATTGATAAAGTCAAACGTATGCCATACATAAAAAGGACTAAATTTAAAACAATCCACAAAGAGGTTAAACAATCCTTAAGACATAATTGTTAAAAAGATCAAGCAGGATCCAAGACCGCTCGTTTAGCCCACACCCTCCGGAAAACAAACACGTATACCTGCCATGTTAAAACATAACAGCCACAATTAGTGGGGAGCAACGTCAACGTTCTCCCAGCCGTATAACAAGATTTTAAAACTGTACTTACTACTATAGAAAAATAATAAAAATGGAAAACAGTCAAACATCATATTAAAATAAGTTTTCAGCGCAAAACCAAAATATTAAAATGGGTTACCGAAGAAACATAAAAATATTTGCCAACCTGCAAACCAATTTATATCGATAACAATAAAAATATTCAAAATGGCGTTATGGATAGGAGTAGTGATGAATGCTAGACTTTCACTAGGAGAATACTAAAAACTAGCTTCGAGAGTTTAGTTCAAACAAATCAAATTTCGGTCTCTAACTAGGGTACTCAACCATAATAGAGCGGCGACTTATAAATGCGTGGCCCTAGTTTAAGATAATGCACACTCTTCCTGGGATTACCTGTCACCCAGTTCAACTTATGACGGCGACTTACTGCGAGGCCTAAGCTTAAGGTCAAAATGTACAAAACTCCCGGGATACCTGTCACCCGGTTCAACAACCAATGTACCGATTCCTGATACAGTAGCCTTATAGTTGATGGCAAAACCGTAAACCCTAGAATATATTACTCTAACCTCACACTTGTCCTTATTCCATAACTCCAAAACAAAGCCATTATCGATATTCAAAAGATATAATCAATATAAATAATATGAGGATAAAAGAAGTAAACATTTATATTCTAAAAGAGGAAACTTTCTATTTTAGGAAACTTCTATTTTTAGAAACTTTACTAAAAATAGCATTATATCAAAATAGTGAAAATATTAGTTCATACGAATACCTTTTTTTATTAAACGATATAGATTTATAAAACTAATACTTTCGGCCTTAACGATATTAATTACCAAAGTGAACATTTAATTTTATGAAATTATTAAAATATCGTATAAGCGTTATAAAGTGATTAAAAATGTCTTAAACATTTTAATATTACTAATTAGGGTGTTTTCAAAAGTTAAAAAGCTAAAATTCCCTAATTATTATTAGTTTCGACAATAAAATTATAAATAGGATTTTACGGCAAACACCAAATTAAATATTTGAACGACTTCATTTAATTAAACCAACAAATATATTTAGAGTATGTTAAGGGATGATTTAACTCTTAAAGTTTCAGATTTAAATACTTTCAAAGTTGCGGGAAAAATTATTCTTTTAGGTAAGACGAAGCATTTTAACGATAAATCACAATTTGTCCGAAAATCAATACTTATTAATTAAAGACTTTAATAAATAGTACAAAAATTACGTAAAATAGTTAAAATATATTTATGGACATTCTGTCCATAAAATAAAATTTTCCAGAATCCTAAAACTCGGTTTTTAAAGCGTTTTCTCGTTAATCGTCTAATCTCGACAATAACGATTAATAAAAATAGTAATTACAAAACGATTTAAGTATTAATATCCAAAAATTATTATTAAACCTAAAAATCATCATTTTCCAGAATATACCCATTTTCCAGAATTTCCAAAGTTCCAGATTTACCAACTTCCGTCAAAACCGTCTTTAAAACCCGTTTTCACAATTAACGATTCCATTAATAAAACTTATCGTTCCTAACATTTTATTAAGGCACTAAAAATCATAAAATTACATTTTAATATGAAATCATCAGAATCAATTTTTTTTCCAGATTTAAACCAAAGACCAGAAATCGAGAATTTAAACAACAAACACGGTTTTAACAATAAACGATGATTTAAAGTGATTAATTAATTCATCCACTTAACAATTCCGAAAAGTTATGAAAAAATTCAGAAAATTCTATTTCACCAGAAAGTTTCACCACGTCAAAAATCAGATTAAAATAAAATATTTAAGTACTAGAACTAAAAATCGGCTTTTAATCGTTTTTGTCCGTAAACGGTAATACTTCAATAATTGATATCAAAAATATCAGAAAAATACTAAATTATTAAAAATCATCAAAAACAACATTTTTCCAGAACATAAACATATATTACATGTTTAGGCCGATTATTACGATTTTACAAATTAATATAACAATTTAATCGTTAATCTCGTAAAAGCGATAAAAATACCGAATCATACAAATTTTCAACTTTTAAAAATTTTCCAGAATTCGTGACATACATATATTGCCAAAATAAAACATAAAAATATATATACATGCAAATACTCGATTAAAATCATGAAATACCGAGTAACATCGACATTACCTCTACTCCAAGTCTGAATCGATAATATATTCGTCAGCTTCGGGATCGTCCAAAAAACCTACCAAACACGAAAATCATGGCAGAAAAATACCATGAGAAAACTAATAAAAATCAAGGTAAATATTGATCGAAAACGACGTTTTAATACCTTAACGAAGAGAACGCAAAGAGGATTATTTGACGATGAATTTGAGTCGATTAAGACTAGAATTGAAGCAAAAATAATCCTAGAATAGGGGGGGAGTGCCACGGCCAAAATGGATGAAGGTATAATTTTTTTTTTAACTTGATGAATGAATAAAGTGGTGTAAGGAAATGGATGGTTTCCTAAATATAAATGGGATTAATGTTTGATGAAAACTATGTGCAACCTTGTTAAAGTGGCCGACCAAAAGAGAATAGAAAGGAGTATGAAAAGTTTTGATAATAATGCAACAATGAATGAAAAGAAATAATCTTACGTTTACGTTTTAACGTGATAAAATGAAACGTTTAAATAAAACGTAGTAAAACTTGTGACCAAGAGCTTAGTCGGTCCAAAATGTGAGGAAATGGTCTCAAATAATTTGTAAGTTGATAAAAAGTATAATCGTAAAATAGTTAAAGGCATTTCAAAGTAATTCGAGTAAACCTCCCGTAAGAAAATAATTATTCGCGAAGCTTCGTAATAAAAATCATTAACAACTAAATTTTTGTAAATAAAAATATTTACTAGTTGAAAATATTATAGAAACGTATTCAAACATTTGTAGGAAAAGGAATAACTTAAATCCAAGCTTAAAAATGTCAATTCTAAGAAAAATAGAATTTCTTGTGGAAAAATTAATTAGTTTACGAAGAAACCAAATAAATGGATTTAAAAAGAATTTAAATCTTTAAAATTTTAAAAAAAATTAAAATTATTAAACTCAAAATTTAAAATAGAGCATAGTAAAATGATGAAATATGAGGCCAAAAGTGACAGAGTTAAGACGGAGTCCTAACGGAAAGAATGAAAATGCTTAGGAAAAATAGCGGGTGTTACAATCCTCCCCACTAAAAGAAAGTTTCGTCCTCGAAACTAAGAATAAGCAGATGGGAAATCGAGGTTTACCTTACTCGAAGAGTTGAGGATGCTTAGCTCGCATCGAAGACTCGGTTTCCCACGTTTCTTCCTCAAACCGATTACAGCGCCACAAAACTTTTACCAGAGGTACAACTTTGTTCCTTAAACGCTTCTCGCGGCGATCAGTGATCTTCACCGGCCTTTCTTCATAAGTCAAATCTGGTTCGAGATCCACAATCTCGGGCTCCAACACGTGCTCGGGATCACTAACATATTTCCTTAACTGAGAAACATGAAAAACATCGTGAACCTTACCCATAGATGCAGACAATTCCAGTTTATAAGCAACTTCGCCCACTCTCTCGATCACAGGGTACGGGCCAACGAACTTAGGGCTGAGCTTGCCCTTAATCCCAAACCGTTTCACCCCTTTCATAGGTGATACCTTCAAGAACACAAGATCACCAACCGAAAACTCCAAAGGTCGGCGACGAACATCAGCATACGACTTCTGTCGATCCTGGGCAGACTTCATCCTAGATCGGACCACATTCACTACGTCAATAGTCTGAGCCAACAAATCCGGGCCCAAAATCTTCACTTCACCGGGAACATCCCAACAGACGGGACTACAGCACTTTCGACCATAAAGTGCCTCGAACGGAGACATCTTAATAGAAGCATGGTAGCTGTTGTTATAGGAAAACTCTACCAGCGGAAGATGTCGGATCCAACTCTCTTGGAAATCCAAGGCACAAGCCCGCAACATATCCTCCAAAGTTTGGATCGTTCTCTCGGACTGTCCATCTGTAGCAGCATGGAAAGCGGTACTCATCAATAATTTGCTTCCCAAAGCATCTTGCAAAGCCTTCCAGAATTTAGAGCAGAACCTCGGGTCTCGATCCGAAACAATCTCGAGCGGTACACCATGATGACGGACGATTTCTGCAACGTACACCTCTGCGAGCTTCTCCAGACTCCAAGTGTCACGCATAGGGTCGAATCGTGCACACTTGGTCAAGCAGTCCACAATAACCCAAATACCGTTTCTTCCGTTCACGGTTCTTGGTAATGCCATCACAAAATCCATCGATATGCACTGCCACTTCCATTCTGGAACAGGGAGTGGTTGTAGCAAACCTCCAGGCTTCTTATGCTCGAACTTCACTTGCTGACAAGTCAAGCACTTACTTACAAACTCCGCAATGTCCTCTCTCATATGAGGCCACCAGAAATGGAGCTTCAAATCCCGATACATCTTGTCACCACCAGGATGAATAGAGTACCTCGTCTTATGTGCCTCGGTTAGAACTTGCTTTCTCACCTCAGCATCACCAGGGATAACCCAGTAGTTCTTAAATTTCAGTGCTCCACTGGAATCCACAGAAAAATCTAGAGCCTTACCAAGATTCATCTTTTCTCGGATACCGGCTACAAAAGGGTCTTCCAACTGCTTCTCACGAATCTTACGGAAAAGAGTTGGTTCAGCAACTAGGGCATTCAGGCGACCATCATAACCTTCATCAACAACATCGATAGACATCTTGGCAAAATCTTGAGCCAACTTCTCAGACAAGCCCGAACACGGAGACAAGGAATGGAGGGTCTTTCTGCTAAGGGCATCAGCAACCACGTTAGCTTTTCCCTCACAATACACCAATTCAAGGTCATATTCGTTCACTAACTCGATCCAGCATCTCTGTCTCGCTTTTAGATCTTTCTGCGTGAAGAGATATCGCAGCCTCTTATGGTCAGTGTGAACCTTGCATCTCACTCCGTACAAATAATGCCTCCAAACTTTCAAGGCATGCACCACAGATGCTAACTCCAAGTCGTGGGTAGGGTAATTCACCTCATGATCTTTCAACTGTCTAGAGGCATAAGCGATCACCTTACCGTTCTGCATAAGGACACAACCCAAACCATTCTTAGAAGCGTCACAATATACATCGAAACCAACGCCTTCTTCAGGTAGGGTCAGGATAGGAGCAGAAGTGAGCTTTCTCTTGAGCTCAGAAAAAGCATCTTCACACGCTTGACTCCACAGAAATTTATTCTCTTTCTTGAGTAATTGAGTCATAGGTCGTGCTAACTTAGAAAAGTCTTGCACAAATCTTCGATAATAGCCGGCAAGACCTTGGAAACTTCGGATCTCGCCAACATCTTTGGGACTTGCCCAGCTCTCGATAGCTGAAATCTTAGCAGGGTCAACTTTAATACCTTCCTTTGCGATAACATGACCCAGAAAAGCTACCTCGGAAAGCCAGAATTCACACTTGGAAAACTTAGCATATCACTTCTGATCTCGTAGAATGCCAAGAATAATCTTGAGATGTTCTGCATGTTCAACCTCCGACTTGGAAAAAATCAGGATGTCATCAATAAAGACAACAACACACTGATCCAAATACTCCCTGAAAGTTCTGTTCATTTGATCCATAAAAACAGCAGGAGCATTGGTTAGTTCGAAAGGCATGACTTTGAATTCATAATGTCCATACCTCGAACTGAAAGCCGTCTTTGGAATGTCTGATTCTCGGACGGGGATTTGGTGATATCCAGACCTTAGATCGATCTTGGAAAACACAGAAGCACCCTTAAGTTGATCAAAGAGATCATCAATTCTGGGCAGAGGATATTTGTTCTTGATCGTAACCTTGTTGAGATCACGATAATCAATACACAGGCGCATCGAACCGTCTTTCTTCTTGACAAAAAGAACAGGAGCGCCCCAAGGGGAAGAACTTGGACGAATGAAATCTTTCTCAATCATTTCATCCAATTGCTTGCGTAGCTCTTACAACTCAGCAGGAGCCATTCTGTAAGGTGCTTTGGCGATCGGGCCAGTACCAGGCACGAGTTCAATAGTGAATTCCACATCTCGTTCGGGTGGAATACCTGGCAACTCCTCGGGAAATACATCTGCATAATCACACACTATGCGCACCTCCTCGAGTTTAGGGAGTTCAGCAGTTACAGTTACCGTACATAGAAATGCTTGGCAACCTTTTCTCTGCATTCTGATAGCCTTCATGGCAGAAATAATTTTGATACCCTTTTGTCTTCGACCACCACGGTAAGACACTCGAACACCCTCGGGGGTCTTCAAAGAAATCTTCTGATCTCGACCGTGAAACCTTGCATCATACTGAGCTAACCAGTCCATTCCCAAAATAACATCGAACTTAGCGAGAGGGAACTCAAGGAGAGTAGAAGGAAGAATAGTACCAGCAAAGAGAATAGGTACATTCTGATAAGCTTTAGAACAGTCAACAACTTCACCAGAAGGAAGGAAAATAGTTATTGGTTCAGCTAGACAGGGGGTTAAGGATAGTTTTGAAGCCAGAATAGAAGATATTACAGATGTGGAAGCGCCAGTATCAAATAATATATAAGCACTAACACCATAAATCAGAAACATACCCGTAACCACATCAGGATTAGCCTCAGCGTCAGCACGGCTCATCACAAAGATGCGTCCCTTACGAGGAGCAGAAGAAGAGACAACGCCAGCTGCAGTAGCGGTGTTGGCAGTTGGCTTCTTCGGACACTGAGGGGAGCGATGACCCGATTCTCGACAAGTAAAGCAGGTAATAGGGGAACCATCACAGTTCTTGCCGGGATGAATGGGTTGTCTGCACCTAAAGCATGCTGAATCCTTCTTGTTGTTGGGCTTCGAGTTGAAATTGTTTTTCTTGAAACCACTACCTGTAATAGCATACACTAGAGTCAGAAATTTTAGAAGAAAAGAAGGTAAAAGAAGAAGAGAAAGGAAAAATAATCCAAACCTCCAGAGTTGAACTTCTTAGAAGAAGATGAAGAGTGTAGACACCCGCATTTTGACTGCCAGGTGTCTATGGTAGTTTCCCAAAAAACACCCGATGATGATCGGACGCTAACGTGTTTCTACGCGCTCGGATATGGGCTCAAATCCATTAGTCGTTGGCTAATGCACTTATGGAGTACAAACATCACAAAATCAACCTCAAATCCAGGCCCAGCGGACCGTTCCGAGTCGAACAAGACTAATTTGGGCCAAAACCGACACCGGAAATAAAACCGACTTTTTTACGATTGGGTCAACCCTGGTCAAGGTCATTTCCAGACATACAAAATAGCCATTCACAACATCAAAAGTCCAAGCCAAACACAAACCCATCGAAAAACCCAAGTCACGGTCCAAAACAATGGACCCGCGCGACCCAGCTGGGCCACTCGATCGAGTGCCCCACCCACTCGATAGAGTGGGCCCTCATTCAAGCCCGACGGCTGACGCATTGGGACACTCGACCGAGTCAGCCACCTACTCGGTCGAGTAACCCTAGCCGGGTGCCTTGTTTTTGCCTATATAAGCAACCCCATGCAACACATCTTACGACACTTTTGGACAACCCTAGTTTCACATCCTCTACACTCTACAACCCTATTCAAACCCTAATACTACACTAAGCAAACCCTAGCCCTAGCCTAGGAACCGAAACCCTAAACCTAGCTTTAGGAACCAGACACCCTAACCACCACAACTCAACCTCCATAAGCCTCGAAACTCTCGTGTTAAAGCCGCGACTGCGAGTCCATACCGAGCACAAGAACATGTAGGTTGAGGGTGCAAAAACCCTTTCTTCCCGTCTTCTCTTCCTCTCGTCATCTTCTTCCTCTTTCTCTTCGTTTTATTTATTTATTTTATTTATTGCATTCTAATATCGATAGTATTATTAGTATAAAGCATTAAAATACCCGTCGATTTGTGTCAAGTGCGAAGGATGTCAGGATAAGGAAACCCGAATATACAAGTGTACTGCACACAGCGTTGCCGGTCGCTTATCCTGACACCCTAGCATTTGATTATTGAAACGGGTCAATTTCAACAATAATTCGTTTATTTTCGTTTTCGTCGCATATTGCATCGATTTTCTAAAAACCTTCTTCAAAACACATATCTTTAAGGGTCGAAACCCGTTGACGCGGATCCGACATCACAATCCCTAGGGATTTATTTCGATGTCGGAAAAGCCAAGGGAATCAAGTCTCTCAATTCTAGCATAACGTCAATCTCGTAGATTCGGTACTAATTCCATAATTAGACATCGAATCTAACAATCTAGTTATACGAATTAGCTAACGCGATTTCTATTGATGCTAAAACAATTGTCAATACAATTCATTAGAATTACGACATTATTAAACGCGGAGGAAGTCTACCGTATCGGGATATTTAATTTAATTCGACTTAAATTAATTTTCCATTATTATCACTCTAGTATTCCATATCGATTCAATAATTGAGTATGGGATACGACGAGTATTCAAGTTCAGAATTGAGTATAAATTCCACAATATTTATGCCCAATTCATCAAATTATCAAAAATCAAAAGCAATCTCGCAATCAACAAAATTGCAAGAAACGAACCTGGTTCGTACAGGTGCCACTCGACCGAGTGCCTAGGCCACTCGATCGAGTGACATCACAAAAATCGAGCAGAATGCTCTTTTGACCTCCACTGGGTCGAGTCTCATAGTGACTCGATCGAGTGGCAACGTACTCGACCGAGTTGGTCAATAACTTGGTCGAGTAGGGTCCGTAATGCGAGGCAGAATGTCTCTACGACATCCACTCGGTCGAGTCCCACAGTGACTCGGTCGAGTGGCGATGTACTCGGTCGAGTTGGTCAATAACTCGGTCGAGTAGGGTCATAAAATCTGGACAGGCCGCTTTTCAGAGGTCCACTCGGTCGAGTCCCTCAATGACTCGGTCGAGTGGCCCTTTATCACGTTAAACCGTGAGTCCTACAAATCACTTTCGAGTCTCGTTAATCGTTTTTCGTGACTTAAGTCAACACGTGTCTAATCTATCACGTGAAACACCTTTTTCAAAACCATGCATTAACTCACTTGCATCTTTCTATACTATTCAATATTTTGCAAATCGTTATATCGTTACTAACGCGTTTATTGTTTCTCTTGTCAAATCTCGGTTGTTTATTTTATCGTACTAAAATGAACCCGCATGCTAAAATACAACTTCGGCGTTAATATTTTAGTTGCATTAAATCGACATAGAAACCCTTTTCAATTTCATTCACATGCTTAGGGAAAACAATCCTTGCATAAGCATTCTCACCGAATTACTAACGCGCGTATTAGAGAGTCAATCGATATCCTAGTAGAGGCCGCTAGTGCGGGCGGGGTTGGGTGTCCTTTGTGGGCTTCCCAACACGTACCCTCACCCCTTACTCAGAACCTCGGTTTTCGGATGCCCGAAACCGTTGGCGCACGAGAGTCATTCAATACACGATAACCGGTAGTGACGGTATCGGTATCAAATGCTAAGGGACGAGCCCAATAAACTCTGACATCGGAAATGGGCCGTGTTTTGTATACGGCCCACTACGTCATAGAGTGGGTTCGAATGGGCCCAAACTCCCACAAAGTTCGGTGGCGACTCCACTTCGATTTAAATTTCCATTCGATCCGTTTTCATATGGAGATTCATTCGCCTCCCCAAACCCGCGCGTGGCCGCGTCGGGGTGGACCTATGTCATGCCCACAATTTGGCGACTCCGCTGGGGATTAACTGATGTGTGACTTACCATCGGCATCCTCAGGGTGAGACTTGAATGGAAATCGTTTGACTAGTACAATACGCGTTTTAGTTTTACGGTTCATGCATCACCCATATTTTCCCGGGCCGGTACTGGTGACCGACGTCCCACTATACCATTGATGTACTCCAATATGGATATGTGAAAAGGTGTCCATAGTCGATTCGAGTGGGTTTCGCTGCATGTTCCAAGCTCAACTCAACTTAGAGAGTCCGTCCCGATCAATGTCTAGACTATGTACACTGGTATAGACCCTCTTAGACCTACCGAGACTTAGTGTAGAGCATACATGGCGTCGTTATAATGCTTGTGTGACTACGTGCTTTTTGGTTTCCGTGTCGTTTTCAAAAACCGTCAACTTTTCACAAATGCATCTTTTTTTCAAAATATTCAATTTTCAAAACCCGGGACATGCCGAATTTAGGAATTATGATTTTACTCAAAATAGCCTATTTTCTAGACGGTATGCTGCCCAATTCAAAACTCAAAAACGTTTTCGAACTTTCAAAAACCGCGGCCCGATATGCTTTCCGATTTTCTCGAAAAATCGGGCCTTTCCCCGAGTTCTCTCGGACTTTCCAAAAACCATCAATTTTCAAAACCTTCCTCTTCTTAGGACTTCCCGTTTTTAGCAGTGTTGGGTCATGTCATAAGTTGTCAAGGTCTTTAGCGTCGAAACTCTGTCGATCTTACATCACGGGTTTCTTCCCTATCCTAGTCCGCCTTATTAGACTAAGGCAAGGCCCACCTACATAGGACAAACCCCTACAAAGGAGGGCCCTTTTACACAATCGAGTCAAAAGTCTGGGGATGTCTCACGTGAACCTTCCTTCGAACAGGACTAGGCCCACCCGCCGAATCCTAAGGAAGGCCCACACTTCACAAGTCGCCCGTCTAGGTGTCTTTTCGAGTCATTTCCTCTTTTAGTCTTGTTCGGGATGTACTTGCTATTCCGGGATTTGGGCTAGTTTCTGATTATACGGTGTTCTTATAGACAGGCCACCCGCAACCCGACATCAACGCAAAATGGAAGAGTTGAAGGATGCCCTAGCCAAGATCGAGACTCAACTGACCTCCATCCAGGCTAGCCAAGCAACGTTAGACACCCGTTTGAGCGCCGTAGAAAAGACGGCCCCCGTTGACGGGTTCGGAACCACTGGACCCATAGCTGAGCTCATCAGTATTGTTCGCAGACTCGAAGAACAAGTTCATCTGTCAACAAGCAACTCGATCCACTCCGAAATTGCTCGTTCCTATTCGCCCTTGAATGACGAGCTATCTGCTAACCTCAACCTTACGGGAATTTCTATGTTTGAAGGTACCGAAGACCCGGTCCACCACATCCGGGCTTTCAAAGACTTTATGGCGATCAAGGGGGAAAAGTCCACCATGTTCACCCACCTTTTCCCTTCCTCTCTGGAGAAGCATCCTAAGGCCTGGTATTACAGGCTTGATTCCAAGAAATATAAAACTTGGGATGATGTGGCAACCGAATTCGCTCGGAACTACGTCGACAATACAGAAATCCAAACTACAATGCGTACTCTGGGGGTAATGGCCCAAGAGCCCAAAGAAGGGTTCACTAAATATCTACAAAGATGGCGGGCCGAGAGCGTAAAACTGGTCGACAAGCCCAGTGAGAAGGTCCTAGTAGAAGCTTTTGTCAAGAACCTTCTCCCATCCTACCGGGTCCATCTCCGGTATGCTGTTATCCCCAATTTTGCTACCCTAAATGAAATGGGTACAAGGATCGAGGATGACTTAAGGTTAGAGAGCTTGACTAAGGCCTCTACCAAGGGTTATCAAGGGGCAAGTTCATCCACGGGCAAGCCTACACCTGCAGCTGCAACTCGCAGCATCTTTGATGAGGTAAACCTGCTTGACACCTCATCCAAAAAGAATACACCAAATCGGGTATTCACTGACATAGGGACTACCTATACTTATGCCTTACAAAGGCTATCTTCAAAGGATCTAATCCAACCGATAGGCCTGATGCCCGAGCTTCCAGTGGAGAAGAGGCCCAAAATTAAAATGCCCAAGCCTACTGCCAATATCATCGTGGTAATGGGCATGATACCGAAAAATGCTGGAAGCTGAAACATCTGATCCAAGATTTGATCGAGAGCGGGAAAATCCCGCTGCCCGGAGACAAGCCGAGCAACAAAGAAAACCCGTTCAGTGCCCACGCAATATTCATCGGTGAGGTAATCGACTGTTCTCACCTCATCTCCCCCTATATCCCACAAGTTAACGGGATATGGTTCGATGACGAAGATGACGTGTACTTAACCAAAGGGGAAGCTGTCCCCATCACCCTTGAAGAGGTCCGAAAGGCTAAGTCCAAAGCCTGAGCCACCAACCACCTCGCCACAGCTGGGCGCTCTATTCCCACATCCGTCACTGAACTTGCCAGGACAGAATCTACCCCTGAAGAAACAAGCACTGACACGGCTCTGATCCAGCAAATGAAGAGGGTTCGAGCTGATCTAACCATATGGCAATTACAGGTTAGCTCACAAGCTCATCGGGAAGCACTAACTAAGGCTCTCGATGAAATGAAGGTCGACTCACAGGTTACCCCTTCTGAAATGGTAGCCACTATCATGCCTTATCTCAAAGGCAAGTCTAATAAAGAAGGCCCACTCATCACCTTCTCCGAGTCTGATCTTCCATCATTCGGGCCCAATCATAATCTGGCCCTTTACATCACGGTCATCTGCCGAGAGAAATACCTCCCAATGACCCTTATCGATGACGGATCCGCTGTGAATGTCCTACCTCTAAGGACCGCTAAAGCTCTCGGTATCACCGATACCGACTACCTCCCTACAGCACAGATCATCCAAGCTTTTGACGGAAGCCCAAAGCCGGTGGCCGGGGCCGTTGAGTTAACAATAATAACGGGCCCAATCGAGAAAGAATTGGAGTTCCAGGTGATTGATGTCACCTCGTCGTTTAACCTACTATTAGGAAGGCCTTGGATCCACGCAGTCAAGGCCGTATCCTCCACTCTCCACCAAAAAGTCAAGATGCCGCTCCGGGACGACATCATCACACTAGAGGCTACTCCTATTACCGTGGCAAGCTGCAACGCTACGGACCGGGCTGACCCACGAGGATTTGACTTCGTGGGCATGATCGAAGAAGAGTATCTCTTTAGGCCCTACTTCACAACTAGCATCGACACGATGCTACAAAACCTAGGCTATCTACCAGGAGCTACCTCAAGGTCGTATCTTCCAGCCGGAAAAATCATTGAGGTTTTAAATGACGGCGAATCACATTTCGGATTGGGGTATGCTATAACCCCGGAAAACGTGGTTCGGGCCGGTATTCACAAGGCCATCGACATTCTCAAGGGTACTTACATAGGCCCTTATAGCCCGAAGTTAGCTGATTACTTCGTCACTCCAGTCTTCGGAGCCATTATTCAAGTGGGCCTCTACCAACCCACAATCACATATCCCGAGACCAAAACGGCTCGGGAATGCAATTTCATCCCCGATGACATATTTGCCCTCGTTCAAACCGAGTCCAAGGAAGGGGAAAGCAATGTCAAGCCCGTGCTGGGGCTCCTATTTGGAGAAGACAAAGCCGTCCCTGCTCCAAAGGATGACTTGGTTAACCTGATCCTCCGCAGCGATCGGTTCGACCCAACAAAGCTGATCACCGAAGTCGGTGCAGATACAGGAAAAAGGGCCTGGAGGAAGACCATCAAGTGGACTGACAGTCAAGGACGGGTCTACAAGCTGACCACCAACGAGGGAGACATGCCGGATACCGAGTCTGAGTCTGAGTCAGAGTCGGAGTCTGAGTCCGAGTCTAAAGGGTCTGGTGCTAGAGTTGAGTCTGTAATCCCTCTTCCCTTATCCACTGAGGTCTCGGGGCCTGTCCCAAGACCTCTCCCTATCCCGCCATTGACCAACGATCAGATGGCCGCTCTTTTCGAGCTTTTCACAAAATTTACCATTAATAATAATAATAAGGAAAACCGTTCTGCTTACGACTTGTCTTATTTCCAAAATTTTCTCAATTTCAAAAATTTTATATGCAATGACATTGAGAAGCCCGACGAACAGGTGCCTCTACCTCCACATCTGATCGAGCAGCTCGAACAAAGGGAGTCCCGAGATCCGGTAATCGAAGAAACCGAGTCCATCAACGTGGGAACTACTTTAGAGCCCCAGATGCTTAAGTTGGGCCTATCCTTAGATCCAGAGGAGAGAAAACAATTCACAGACCTCCTCCAAGAGTTCAAAGATGTTTTCGCATGGTCCTACAAGGACATGCCGGGTATAGATCGGGAAATAGCCGAGCACCAAATACCCATCAAAGATGGGTGCAAACCGGTAAAGCAAAAACTCCGAAGGATGAAGCCCGAATGGTCTCTCAAATTCAAAGAAGAAGTCGACAAGCAATTCAAAGCAGGCTTTATACAAGTGTCTGAATATCCAGACTGGGTTGCAAACATCGTGCCGGTACCCAAGAAGGACGGCAAGGTGCGGGTATGTGTAGACTTCCGGGACCTTAACAAGGCTAGCCCAAAAGATGATTTTCCGTTACCACACATCGACATACTAGTGGATAACACGGCCGATCATGCCCTTCTATCATTCATGGACGGGTATGCCGGATACAATCAAATCAAGATGGCAAAAGAGGATATGAGTAAGACCACCTTCATTACACCTTGGGGTACTTACTGTTACACTGTTATGCCATTTGGGCTTATCAATGCCGGGGCCACCTATCAACGGACCACCACCACTCTACTACACGACATGATGCACAAAGAAGTGGAGGTCTATGTGAACGATATGATCGTTAGATCCAAAGATCGAAGCGGGCACATCACAGCCCTAAGAAAGTTCTTTACCCGACTACGCAAATACGACATGAGGCTAAACTCTCAAAAATGCAGTTTCGGGGTAACATCGGGCAAATTACTGGGCCATATCGTTAGCCAACGTGGCATCGAGGTCGACCCAACTAAAATCAAAGCCATCACCAAGATGCAACCACCCAAGACCGAAAAAGAAATATGGGGGTTCCTCGGGAAAGTCCAATACATCAGCCAGTTCATTTCAAAATTAACCATGGTATGTGAGCCCATTTTCAAGAAACTGAAGATAGGGGAGAGGGTACTGTGGGAAGACAAATGTCAAGCGGCTTTCGATAAAATCAAGGAGATTCTGCCTGCACTGCCAGTATTAATGCCACCTCAACCCGGCCTGCCTCTGTCGTTATACTTAACAACGACCGAAACAGCCATGGGGGCTATGCTGGCCCAGACAGTTGATTCAGAAGAACGGGCTATTTACTACATCAGTAAAAAGTTCCTCGAATATGAATGCAAATATACGATGCTCGAAAAGACGTGCCTAGCTCTGGTTTGGGTCACTAAAAAGCTCCGACATTATATGCTGAGTCACGAGGTTCACGTATTATCCAAAATGGATCCTATCAAATACCTGTTCGAGAAGCCAATCCTCAACGGCAGGATGTCCAGATGGACTTTAATGTTAGCTGAGTTTGACCTCAAGTTTGTACCATTAAAAGCCATCAAAGGCCGGGTAGTAGCCGAGTTCCTCGCCGATAGCCCGATATCCGAAGAGGACCGCACCAACACTTGGGCCTTTCCTGATGAAGACATATTCCATACTGACACCGAGACATGGGATTTGTATTTTGATGGAGCATCCAACTTTTGAGGATTCGGGGTCGGGATTCTGCTAATCTCACCACGAGAGGAACACACTCCCTTATCCATCAAATTGGACTTTGACGTGACCAATAACGCAGCCGAATACGAAGCATGCATTCACGGGTTGCAAGCCGCCGCTGATTTAGGGGTAACAAACCTCCGGGTCCACGGTGATTCATCATTGGTCATCAATCAGGCTCTCCAAAAATGGAAGACTCGGAACGCCAATCTCGTAGCTTACCAAGCACGGGTAAGGGTTCTAGAGAAACAATTCCAAAAGGTAGAATACATTTATCTGCCCCGGGAAGAAAATCAATTCGCAGATGCACTTTCCAAATTAGCATCTCTACTGAACATCCCGGATCACCTGAACAACATGCCGATCTGTGTCGAAAGACGGTCCGAGCCGGCGTATGTACACGCCATCCAAGACTTCGAGCTAGCCGACCCGGAACCTTGGTATCATTCAGTCCTAATCTACTTGGCAACGGGAGAGTATCCCCGGAGAACTGAAAATCGGGCCAAGAAAGCCCTGCGGAGATTGGCAACCCAATTTGTTAGCACGGATGACGGGCAATTATACAAAAAGACGGCGCAGGGGGCTCTTCTCCTATGCATCGACAAAATACAGGCCGAAAAGGTAATGGCCGAGGTACACGATGGTGAAAATGGTCCGCATATGAACGCCCATATGCTAGCCCGCAAAATCATGAGGCTCGGGTATTATTGGAACACCATGGAAACAGACTGTCAGTTGTATGTCAAACACTGCCATAACTGTCAGATCTTTCCCAATGTACAACATATGTCATCTTCCCTCTTATATACCATGACATCACCATGGCCATTTTCGACATGGGGTATAGACATAATTGGAAAGGTGCATCCTTCCGGGACGGGAGGTCATTGCTTCATTTTGGTGGCCATCGACTACTTCACCAAATGGGTCGAAGCCGAGTCATACCGTGTCTTGAACGCCAAGCACGTGGCCAAATTTATCCAGAATAAAATAATATGCCGGTATGGGATCCCTCACGAGTTCATCAGTGATCATGGGACCCACTTTCAAGCTGAAACTGCCGCATTGCTGGCAAAATATAAAATTCAAAGGCATACATCTTCGCCTTACCGACCTCAAACAAATGGAGCGGTAGAAGCGGCCAATAAAACAATTGTCACCATACTTAAAAAGATGGCTGAGAATTACCGGGACTGGCCCGACAAAATACCCTTTGCCTTATGGGGATATCGAACCTCGATCCGCACCGCAACCGGAGCAACCCCGTATTACTTGACATACGGAATTGAAGCGGTCCAACCGGTCGAGCTAGAAGTACCATCCCTCAGGATTTTGCTTGAAAGCCAAGTACCTGAAGCAGATTGGGTCCAAGCCCGATACGATTCGCTAGTCCTTTTAGACGAACGGTGATCACGGTCCCTCAACAATATTCAGATATATCAAAAGAGGATCCAACGGGCTTTCAACAAAAGGGTTAGGCCCAGAAACATCAAAGAAGAAGATCTGGTCCTAAAATCGGTTCGTGCCTTACTACCGGTTGACCCAAGGGGTAAATTAAAACCCAACTGGGCTGGACCATACCTAGTCAAGAAGGTCCTATCAGGAGGAGCGGTGATGCACAGACTTGGACGGGAACGAATTTGTCAACCCAACCAACTTGGACCAGCTGAAGCGCTACTACCCATAAACCCCATCTCAATGTCATTTGCAAAAATTTATAAAAATTTGTCTTCTTATAAATTTTCGAAAATTATAGACAAGTCAATAAGTTAGAATTAATTATTCTACTGTCGCACATCTCGAATTAATAATCTTGATGTATTTCGAAAATTGCAAAAATCAATCAAATCAAATTTTTGAACTACGTTTGGTTTGATTCCGCTAATCGTGGATACGTAGGCAACCCCTCAAAAGGGTACAACCATTGCAATAAACGAAAAGACGGGAACGGTATTATTAAACCGATAAACTCGGGAATTACAAAAAAAAAACGGCACACACACACACAAAAAAATCGCACCCAAAAAATAATAATAATATCCAAATAATAAATAATGGAGACTAATATCCGGGCATTTTCCCCTTCCCCTTGTCCTTCGGATCGCGTGGAGCCTAAGGTCTTCGAGGTGGTGGCGAGCGTTCCCGAATCACAAGCGGAACCTCCTTAGCACGAGCCCGTTTCTTCGACGACGGGTCTTCTACCACAGTCTTTGGTCCAATGCGAGCCCGCACGTGCTCGGGTAATCTATCCCGTAGGCCAAGTCGGTCCTGCACGGGTAGTTTTGGGCCTAGTCTCCTTCCCAAGTCAGTATGGGGGCTCACCTTCCCCCAAGAACCTTTAGCACTAGACCCTCCAGCTTGGGTCTTGGTCTTCTTCTTCTGCCCTGACATAAGACGAACTAGGGTAGCAGGAGTGTCTCCTTCGTAAAAAAAGCCCCTGTTGTCCTTAGCTTGCTCCCTTCGCAGCAGGTCGAAAGCTTCATCAACCTTCAGAGCAGCTTGGGCTTTAGCATCCCCTACTTTGGTCCACTTCGTGTAAGAGTCTGAAACCCAGAGCGAGTGGCGAGATTTGACAACGAGCCAAGTATGCCGTGTGTACCATCTTTGCATCCAGGTATCACACATTACATCAGTCAGTTGGGTAGGGTCACTCACAACTGCTTCAACTTCAGGGATCCGCTGGGTCCATCCATACTGCCTTAGTATGCGATCTGGGTAGAGATGAACCGTCTGCCTGAAAGATAGGATCACCTGATAGCGGGCTCTGTCCCTCGGGTCCAAGCCACTCCAAAGGTAGATGGGCCACCACGGAACTACCCATCGAATTAACGGGCCACCATGAAATGACAAAACCTCGTCCCAATACTTTTGCGTGATCTGACGAGAAAAGTCAATGGTCCGCCTCCTCGTCATCACCTGGTTATGACGATAGTTGCTCGCATCCAGAGGAGGATCTATCAATGATAGCCTCTCATATAGCCAAATTTGCAAAAGGAAACAAACATGAGGATCAATCATGAGTTTTTAAGGCAAAATAGGCATCCGCCTAAGGCCACTCGATCGAGTGCCTGGGACACTCGATCGAGTGGTACCCCTGAACACAAACATGGGGCTTTTACGGGGACACTCGATCAAGTGCCAGGGTGACTCGATCGAGTGGTACCTCTGAGAGCAGATCAGAAGGTCTATACGAGGGCACTCGGTCGAGTGCCTGGGTGACTCGATCGAGTGCCCAATGCAGCAGGCAATCCGCGAAAAAAAATCAAAAAATCGAAAAATCGAGAAATTGGGAAAAATAAGATGCAAAGTAACATACTTGCAGCAATCGGGTGCTCACGGTAAGACGAATTGATAAGTCCCTCTTGCGGCTGTCCAATCCTTGGATAATCTCGCCCGTGATCAGCCAAGCCGGGCTGTGTTCAGTCTCCATCAAATCCACTACGGTCAAAAGGAGGGTGTTTCCCATGCAGGATAGCAAATCCATGTGACCCTCAAAAGCATATACGTGGAGCATACAGAAAGAAAAAGCCCTACGGCTGTAAGCCGGTATGACCCGAACATCAAGAGAATTCTTAAATTTCTCAGCCAAGTCGATCAGAGAAATATTATCACCTTCTATCATGCGGGATACCTCGTTGTGAGAAAGCCCTAGAAATTCTCGAAGCTTCCTCCTCGGGTCATAGATCGAGTACGGGACGGCTGGACGAAGTATCGGGTTCCATCCTCCTATGGCTGCAATCTCCTCAGGTAAAGGGCAAACTTCGCCCCGAGGAAAGGCAAAGACATGATATATGTCGTCCCAGTAGGCCAAACATGCATCCAAGAAATAACGATCAACCACCATCTGACGGAACGGGTACAACTGAGTTATACCCGTCTGGTTAAGCGCTACCCTATCTGCATCCCTGAAGCGCCGGGACCATTCTTGCAGCATCACAATTAATCTATCAATTCCCATGATTAGTTTCTTGAGAAGGATGAAGAGGTTTTTTTTAAGAAGGGAGTGAATTGTGGTGAATTCGTGAGAAAATCAAGAGCATCAAAGGGGTATTTATAGGATTACTTCTATGGCCCCCTTTCCATATCATAAGGGTTTCCTAATCCCAATCGTAATCAACCCACAAGCCTAGTCCCGATACTAGCACAAAATATTCATCCCGAACTTTCCTAATTTCTTTAGAAGTCAAAATTTCAAACAAAATTCAAAATTTTCAAAATTTTCAAAAATTAGTTTTTCCCCAGCGCGAGTCATTTTACTACTTACCTATGTGACTTATACAGGTACGACTCAAACAGGGACGTGCAACCCACTATACCTCCCCAGCGGAAGCCAACGGTGGCATTTCACGGGATGGGCCTACATACAGGCGCACCCAAGACTTATTCGACAAGTCCAATTCCCCACGGAGTTATCGTCATCAGCTCGGGTATGACTTCTCGCTTGTGGCTGGCGAGCTCTTCACGCGAGTCTAATGGACTATAAACGACCCGGCCGGAAGTCCGCCAGGTTTCAATCCTCGATTGGCCTGGTGGCTACTCTGACTTTCGCCTTGTCCATGCCTCAGTCAGAGTGGGGGCTCTGTAGGCACCCGCATTTTGACTGCCAGGTGTCTATGGTAATTTCCCAAAAAAACACCCGATGATGATCAGACACTAATGTGTTTCTACGCGCTCGGATATGGGCTCAAATCCATTAGTCGTTGGCTAATGCACTTACGGAGTACAAACCTCACAAAATCAACCTCAAATCCAGGCCCAGCGGACCGTTCCGAGTCAAACAAGACTAATTTGGGCCAAAACCGACACCGGAAATAAAACCGACTTTTTTACGATTGGGTCAACCCTGGTCAAGGTCATTTCCGAGACATACAAAACAGCCATTCACAACATCAAAAGTCCAAGCCAAACACAAACCCATCAAAAAACCCAAGTCACGGTCCAAAACAATGGACCCGCGCGACCCAGCTGGGCCACTCGATCGAGTGGGCCGTTATTCAAGCCCGACGGCTGACGCACTGGGCCACTCGACCGAGTCAGCCACCTACTCGGTCGAGTAACCCTAGCCGGGTGCCTTGCTTTTGCCTATATAAGCAACCCCATGCAACACATCTTACGACACTTTTGGACAACCCTAGTTTCACATCCTCTACACTCTACAACCCTATTCAAACCCTAATACTACACTAAGCAAACCCTAGCCCTAGCCTAGGAACCGAAACCCTAAACCTAGCTTTAGGAACCAGACACCCTAACCACCACAACTCAACCTCCATAAGCCTCGAAACTCCTGTGTTAAAGCCGCGACTGCGAGTCCATACCGAGCACAAGAACATGTAGGTTGAGGGTGCAAAAACCCTTTCTTCCCTTCTTCTCTTCCTCTCGTCATCTTCTTCCTCTTTCTTTTCATTTTATTTATTTATTTTATCTATCACATTCTAATATCGATAGTATTATTAGTATAAAGCATTAAAATACCCGTCGATTTGTGTCGAGTGCGAAGGATGTCAGGATAAGGAAACCCGAATATACAAGTGTACCGCACACAGCGTTGCCGGTCGCTTATCCTGACACCCTAGCATTTGATTATTGAAACGGGTCAATTTCAACAATAATTCGTTTATTTTCGTTTTCGTCGCATATTGCATCGATTTTCTAAAAACCTTCTTCAAAACACATATCTTTAAGGGTCGAAACCCGTTGACGCGGATCCGGCATCACAATCCCTAGGGATTTATTTTGATGTCGGAAAAGCCGAGGGAATCAAGTCTCTCAATTCTAGCATAGCGTCAATCTCGTAGATTCGGTACTAATTCCATAATTAGACATCGAATCTAACAATCTAGTCATACGAATTAGCTAACGCGATTTCTATTGATGCTAAAATAATTGTCAATACAATTCATTAGAATTACGACATTATTAAACGCGGAGGAAGTCTACCGTATCGCGATAGTTAATTTAATTCGACTTAAATTAATTTTCCATTATTATCACTCTAGTATTCCATATCGATTCAATAATCGAGTATGGGATACGACGAGTATTCAAGTTCAGAATTGAGTATAAATTCCACAATATTTATGCCCAATTCATCAAATTATCAAAAATCAAAAGCAATCTCGCAATCAACAAAATTGCAAGAAACGAACCTGGTTCGTACAGGTGCCACTCGACCGAGTGCCTAGGCCACTCGATCGAGTGACATCACAAAAATCGAGCAGAATGCTCTTTTGACCTCCACTCGGTCGAGTCTCATAGTGACTTGATCGAGTGGCAACGTACTCGACCGAGTTGGTCAATAACTTGGTCGAGTAGGGTCCGTAATGCGAGGCAGAATGTCTCTACGACCTCCACTCGGTCGAGTCCCACAGTGACTCACTCGAGTTGGTCAATAACTCGGTCGAGTAGGGTCATAAAATCTGGACAGGCCGCTTTTCAGAGGTCCACTCGGTCGAGTCCCTCAATGACTCGGTCGAGTGGCCCTTTATCACGTTAAACCGTGAGTCCTACAAATCACTTTCGAGTCTCGTTAATCGTTTTTCGTGACTTAAGTCAACACGTGTCTAATCTATCACGTGAAACACCTTTTTCAAAACCATGCATTAACTCACTTGCATCTATCTATACTATTCAATATTTTGGAAATCGTTATATCGTTACTAACGCGTTTATTGTTTCTCTTGTCAAATCTCGGTTGTTTATTTTATCGTACTAAAATGAACCCGCATGCTAAAATACAACTTCGGCGTTAATATTTTAGTTGCATTAAATCGACATAGAAACCCTTTTCAATTTCATTCACATGCTTAGGGAAAACAATCCTTGCATAAGCATTCTCACCGAATTACTAACGCGCGTATTAGAGAGTCGATCGATATCCTAGTAGAGGCCGCTAGTGCGGGCGGGGTTGGGTATCCTTCGTGGGCTTCCCAACACGTACCCTCACCCCTTACTCAGAACCTCGGTTTCCGGATGCCCGAAACCGTTGGCGCACGAGAGTCATTCAATCCACGATAACCGGTAGTGACGGTATCGGTATCAAATGCTAAGGGACAAGCCCAATAAATTCTGACATCAGAAATGGGCCGTATTTTGTATACGGCCCACTACGACATAGAGTGGGTTCGAACGGGCCTGAACTCCCACAAAGTTTGGTGGCGACTCCACTTCGATTTAAATTTCCATTCGATCCGTTTTCATATGGAGATTCATTCGCCTCCCCAAACCCGCGCGTGGCCGCGTCGGGGTGGACCTATGTCATGCCCACAAAGAGTTATTCCCAGAATGGGTGAAAGGTCGTTTATAACCAGATGATGGGTTCATAGATTTCACCCGCTCGATTGAAGACTCCGCGTATAGCGCGGCATTATAGAGCTCATTAACAGTTGCGAGACTCCGGGGCATGTTGAGAGTGATATCGGCTCGAAGTCCTCATCGATAAAAGAAAGCTCGAGAATTCTCATTGGGTAACAGATCTCCAGCATAATTCGCCAGGAAGTGGAACCGAGTGGTGTAAGCTTCTACCGATATGGTATTCTGGCGTAGAGCGTTGAATTCAGTCATCCTCTAATGCCTCAGCTCCTCGGGATAAAATCTCTGCTCTAAGAGAGCCTTGAACTGAGTCCAGTTGAATCCTGGAGTCTGAAGTGCAGTCGGGCCAACCTGGGTCCACCATCGGTCTGCATCGTCTGATAGGTACAGCACAGCTAGGCCCACCTTCTTATTCTCGGGGGCGGAGTAAATTCCAAACCGCCTTTCCATCAGTCGAAACCAACGGTTCATGACTTTGGGGTCCACAGAGCCATCATAAAAATCCAATCTGCTTTTGGCCATTCCTTCAACTGCGTGAGAGAAGCTAAAGGGTCTCTGTTGGTTCCGGTTGTTCATCTCGTTCATGGCCTGCGCTATGTTGCGTAGCGTGTCAGCCAGTGCTTCGATACCTCCCTGATCATTGTTGTTGTTGTTGTTGTTTCGGTTACCTCTTCCGGCCATCTTGAAGTTCATAAATAACAACATAAAATCAATGTTAATCATCGAGTTCAGGAACAGATAATCTTAACAGTTAAGTCCTTATCTGTTTCTACCCATTTCTAATAATATATTTATTTACTGTTTAAATAATTTACTGGTATTTTTCCCTAATTTCAGGTGTGTAAGCGTCGGGAGCAGTGATGTTCTGATACCAACTGTAATCCCCTAGAAATTCTAACGCGATACAGTGGCGGAAACACTGTAGAGTCGGGATTAAAACACACTGTAACTATGTCTTAGTAAATTAAATTGGTAAAGTCAAATGTATGCCATACATAAAAATGGCTAAAATTTAAAACAATCCACAAAGAGGTTAAACAATCCTTAAGCCATAATTGTTAAAAAGATCAAGCAGGATCCAAGACTGCTCGTTTAGCCCACACCCTCCGGAAAACAAACACGTATACCTGCCATGTTAAAACATAACAACCACAATCAGTGGGTAGCAACGTCAACGTTCTCCCAGCCGTATAACAGGATTTTAAAACCCGTTTTCACAATTAACGATTCCATTAATAAAACTTATCGTTCCTAACATTTTATTAAGGCACTAAAAATCATAAAATTACATTTTAATATGAAATCATCAGAATCAATTTTTTTTCCAGATTTAAACCAAAGACCAGAAATCGAGAATTTAAACAACAAACACGGTTTTAACGATAAACGATGATTTAAAGTGATTAATTAATTCATCCACTTAACAATTCCGAAAAATTATGAAAAAATTCAGAAACTTCTATTTCACCAGAAAGTTTCACCACGTCAAAAATCAGATTAAAATAAAATATTTAAGTACTAGAACTAAAAATCGGCTTTTAATCGTTTTTGTCCGTAAACGGTAATAATTCAATAATTGATATCAAAAATATCAGAAAAATACTAAATTATTAAAAATCATCAAAAACAACATTTTTCCAGAATATAAACATATATTACATGTTTAGGCCGATTATTACAATTTTACAAATTAATATAACAATTTAATCGTTAATCTCGTAAAAGCGATAAAAATACCGAATCATACAAATTTTCAACTTTTAAAAATTTTCCAGAATTCGTGACATACATATATTGCCAAAATAAAACATAAAAATATATATACATGCAAATACTCGATTAAAATCATGAAATACCGAGTAACATCGACGTTACCTCTACTCCAAGTCTGAATCGATAATATATTCGTCAGCTTCGGGATCGTCCAAAAAACCTACCAAACACGAAAATCATGGCAGAAAAATACCATGAGAAAACTAATAAAAATCAAGGTAAATATTGATCGAAAACGACGTTTTAATACCTTAACGAAGAGAACGGAAAGAGGATTATTTGACGATGAATTTGAGTCGATTAAGACTAGAATTGAAGCAAAAATAATCCTAGAATAGGGGGGGAGTGCCACGGCCAAAATGGATGAAGGTAGATTTTTTTTTTAACCTGATGAATGAATAAAGTGGTGTAAGGAAATTGATGGTTTCCTAAATATAAATGGGATTAATGTTTGATGAAAACTATGTGCAACCTTGTTAAAGTGGCCGGCCAAAAGAGAATAGAAAGAAGTATGAAAAGTTTTGATAATAATGCAGCAATGAATGAAAAGAAATAATCTTACGTTTACGTTTTAACGTGATAAAATGAAACGTTTAAATAAAACGTAGTAAAACTTGTGACCAAGAGCTTAGTCAGTCCAAAATGTGAGGAAATGGTCTCAAATAATTTGTAAGTTGATAAAAAGTATAATCGTAAAATAGTTAAAGGCATTTCAAAGTAATTCGAGTAAACCTCGCGTAAGAAAATAATTATTCGCGAAGCTTCGTAAAAAAAATCATTAACAACTAAATTTTTGTAAATAAAAATATTTACTGGTTGAAAATATTATAGAAACGTATTCAAACATTTTTAGGAAAAGAAATAACTTAAATCCAAGCTTAAAAATGTCAATTCGAAGAAAAATAGAATTCCTTGTGGAAAAATCAATTAGTTTACGAAGAAACCAAATAAATGGACTTAAAAAGAATTTAAATCTTTAAAATTAAAAAAAAATAAAAATTATTAAACTCAAAAATTAAAATAGAGCTTAGTAAAATGATGAAATATGAGGCCAAAAGTGACAGAGTTAAGACGGAGTCCTAACGGAAAGAATGAAAATGCTTAGGAAAAATAGCGGGTGTTACATTGAAACAGTCAAATCCTCAAATTCTTACTTCAGTGTGACAACATGTTACTTTAATCCTCAAGTGTCACCGGAAACATTATATCCCAAATATTGTATAACTTCTCTTTTTTTTTTAAAAAAAAAAAACGAGTTTCTTTAAAAGAGGTTTTATATTAAAATAAAATTAAAGTATAATAAAATACTATTTCAAAATTTAAAGTTTTATCATTTTTAAAATTTAAAGTTTCCGTAAAATATAAAAATTTCTAAAAGAATATATAAATTAAGTCGTACTTAAAATTTGACGTAAAATCATTTTCTAAAATATTTATAAATGTTGTGTAAAAATTTCGTAATCAAATAAATTCATTTCTTTTAGAAAATGAAATTTATAAATTTCTACCTATATAAAAATAATAAGTGAAGTTTTATCAAAATAAAACATTTTGCAAGTTACTAATTTACTCTATATTATAATACATAAACGAATGTAAAAATACTAAAGAAACTTAAATATGACCGAAATTACAATTATATAAAATACATACAAAATATAAAGTACATAGAATACACATACATAACAAATAGAATTAAACATACATATAAAATACAATGAAAATGATATAAGTAAATTTTATTATTTTAAGTTCTTTTATTCATTTTCTCATTTTTCATATAAATGAAATGTAAAGGTGATAAATAAATAAATTAAACAAGTGATAATTTAGTCGAGTTGAATTTAGTCGTGTATAACACAAATAAAATATCACTTAACATTTTTATATATATAAGTAATTTAGTCATACAAATAAGCCTAAATATTTAAGTAAGCAATTTATTAAATTATTAACATAATATACTTATATATAAGAAATGTTGTTAGAAGAAAAGTTTGGTTATCTTAATAGCTATTACGGAGTATTTATTAACGTTATTAAGAATTAAGGGTCGTCAGGTCAATAATATCGTCTACGTTAGGAAAGTCGTCTTTTTCTTCCTTTAAAGAAATTTTCGGGTCAAAATGATTTGACCAAATACGGCTCCAAAAATGATTCCGCCAAATACTGAGCAGCACCTCATTCCCAATGCTTCAATTATATAGAAAGACGAGGGAGTAAATATAATATTTAGTACGGAATATGTAGTATATAGTTAGTAGAAATAGTACTTAATATAGTACTCCGTAGTAATTACTCCCTCCATTCAACTCCAATTTACCCATTTCTTTTTGCACACTTGCCGATGCGCATTTTATATCGTTAATATCTTTCACTACGTATTTGTAAAAATTATAATTTTTTTATATTCTTGTTCCACTCGTTAAGACGAATCAAACAAGATCTCACATGATAATATTTTGTCTTATAGATCGTATAGAATTTTGATAATTCTTTTGGTTTTGGAATAGTGTCCAAAACCCAAATGGGTAAATTGGAGTTGAATAGAGGGAGTACTAATTAGTACGAGTATATAGGAGTAGTAGGATACGGAGGATATATGTAAGTTAGTATGTGAATTAGTAGTAGTAAGTTTGTGTGGTATTTATAGGAGTGTGCAGTAGTAATAGTAGGATAGGCTTAGGGAGTAGTATAGGGTATTAGAAATAGGCTAGCTTAGGTTAGTGGCATCAATAGTTTTTAGGTGTAAAAAATGTAGTATTAGTAGGTATCAACGTGGGAGACCAATATGAGCTCGGATTTCCGTCCATTTCTCGTACAAACGTCTTTCTTTCTTTCTTAAAAAGTTGAAATATAAGACTACGGAATTAAAATAACGGAAACTGTAAGATTTATTTTTTTAAAATGAATTTGTAAGACGGTAAGTAAAATAGACGGTAAGTAGTATTTTGAGACAATAGTTATAACAAAATCATTATTTCAGAATTCGATAAAATATTTCTAAATTTTTACGATACGAGAAAATGTGAAAACGACAAGTCATTATAAAAATATATTTTCGAGTTTTAAACTTTATTTAACGAAAGATAAAAATTTTAATAATTCGATAAATAAATTTCCATGTTTTTATAACGGAATAATTTTTTATTTTATTTACAAAAATAATTTTTTTCAAACGTTAAACTTGGTTTAAATAAAAGTTTAAAATTTTAACACTATTTGAAAAATATGGGGTATTACAATCTACCCCCCTTAAAACAATTTCGTCCTCAAAATTTCAGGCATAACTTAGGCAATTAACGAAGTTTAAGACACCACGTAAATAAAATGAAGTGTTAGGGTTCCTCTCGCAAAAATGACTCGGCTCGAAAGTGACTTGCTCGTACATCCAACCTCTCTGCCAAAGTTTTACAAAGGTGGTACATCCCAAATTAGTATGGTAGGTAATATTGATCAACTGTAGATTCTAAATTCCCATACAATGATACTATTCAATCTCGGGTCATTCTCGAGATTTGGTTTAAGTTTGTCTTATCTCCAAAACATCATGATGTTTTTATTCCTTAAAATTGAAAAGTGTTGTTTTATGGGTATTACAAGTTTCTCGTAACATAAAAATCCATTAAAGAAGATTAATATGACGACATCAACATTTTTCGTCAACAAGGCTGATCTCTAAGGTTGATCCTCAAGTATTTTTGTCGGTTATGACAGGATTAATCCTGAATTTCTCCTTTTGGTTTTCTAAATTTCTCAAAATTTCAAAATTGTCTCTCCGTTGCTTTATTCCACAAACAACGGATCAATCTTAACTTCAGATCAAAATTACTTGGTTCACAAGTGTCCTTTACAATTATGACACGTAGGGTTTGTAATACTATCATCCATTATTCAATAAGATTGTCTCCTAAAAGTATATTCGGTATTTCCTAGGGATTCCCCAAAATATTGTTTACAAATCATTCAATCAATCAATTGGATTCTCCAGATCCGACAAGGTATGTTCAACATATAATTCCTCAAAATAACATTCGATGTATATAATGGTAAACCTAAAAATAATTTTGATCTATGATCGTTCTCTTAACATTCTCAAATACTTAGCTCCCCAAAAATATTGATCATCACAAATATCACTCGACTTCAAAAGTATACTCTCTCTTCTCATAACATGGTGGTTAAGACTTAGGTAAAAATACTATGGTCTTAGTCTTGCGGTAGGTTACTGCTCTGTAAGGTTTAACACATAAGACACATCCAAAAACGTGACTCAAAGTCCCCAATTATGTAAGTGTTCTATGGTCGGGAAAATTTTTAGGTAAGCAGAACAAATATTAGGTTAGTAACGTTCTTAGCATAACGATCTCGGTGGTCATCTCCCTGGCATAGTCCATGATCATGCTTCTGTATTGAAGTTTCTTGGTGATATCCTTTACAAATAACTCGAACAGGCTCATCTTGTTGCGGTTTGTTCTTCTGTATGATTTTGTAGAATTGTTTCTTTGCTTCATGCATATTTGGTGCGTCATCTACGTTCTCGTGTTAGTATTATACCATAGTGTCAGTGGTTCAAATCAAAATTTCTATCATAGTCTATGTAAGTAAGACTGGTTAATGTTTACTCGACCAGAGATATATGGCAAAAAGTTCAAGACTAAGTATGAAGGTAAGGTTGGTTAAAACAAGAATACGGGAAACAAAATGAAAGTCATAAGAATTAGAAAGGGTGTGAATGATTATGACAATTTTATTAATAGAATGACATAGCACTCTATCATAGATCTTCTCTTTGAATGATAAGAGGAGATGAAGTTGGTATTTGTCAAAAAGAAATTTTAAAATCAAGCTGGGTTTTGGAGAGTATATGTGAAAGTGAAAATCAACTGTATGAGGTTCAAATTTCTCAGATCTCTGAAAAAAATTGTGATAGGTTGATTCAAAGAATATATAATAGATCAATAGGTTGATTGAAAGTAAAACATAATTCAAGACAAATTGGTCAGGGTTGAAGGTTAAATTGAGTCTTTTAAAAATTTATAATATGAAGTAAGGCTAAAAAAATGTTACCATGAATTTAGAAAATCAATAGGATAGGAATAAAGGATTATCATGATGATCAATTCAAGAAATGTCTTAACTTGGTGAATGAACGAGAATGATATCCAATCACAAAAAGTGGAGATAATATGAAATAGTTTGGTTTAAGTAAACGGGTCAATAATTGAAAGGATGAAGGTTAAAGCTGAAAGTAAAATTCAGATTAACTAGTTTTGAAAATGAAGGAAGTAATAGAATACACAAAACTTGAAGATGTGGTCGGAGGTATTTAATGAAAAATCAATGTAGGGTTCAATCTTTGAAATATAGCTTAGGATAACACATAATCTCCGATCTACGAGGTAGGTAATTAAAGTTTCAGTTAGGTCTAAGTCAACATCTAGTTAGGATTCGAGGAACAATACACTACACGCGTCAGCACATACATGATCTTCGTGTGTGCTCCATTCTGACAAGATAAGTTGACTCGATTCTTCAACGTGATTCAGTTTGACTTGGCTCCTATAGTTGATTTGGATAAGCCTTCACTTGTGCTCCGCAATACTGATGTCCACGTCTCGAGCAGTTGATGGCTCTAAATGTCAACGTCTTCCTTCTTGGTCATCGTATGGATCAAAAATAATTTAAACTAGCCAATAGGCTAAGGTTAGGCAGTCAATTAATAAACAATTATGCAGATAGCATGCCAACAATTATACAGGTAGATATCGTATTTCCCCTTGAAAATTCTACCCTGATAAATTATTTAATAGGATCCTAATTGTTTCTAAGTGAATCTCTCATTTTAGTGATCTAATATTGTAATAATATTTTAGTAAGTCTACCCAGGCGCTCCTCGTTAGGTAAATGAAGCTCAATCCTCATTTACGGTCACAAGGTCGCCCTGATACCAACTTTAACAACCCGGATTTTCGATGACTTAAAATAATAGATAATGCGGAAAGTTATCTAAGTCATTTAATTAAAATTATATCAGAGTGTAAACAAATCCGGATCGCTACGAATTCTTACAATAATAAACGACTAATAATTACATAGTCTTGATTCACTTAGTACAGAATATAAATTTCATTTTTAAACTAAACATATTATTAAATCTCTCTCGTTCGATTCCCCAATGTCTTAGACCTGCAAAAAAAATAATACAGTGGACGCTGAGCGGGACAGCAACCAAGCCGTTCATCTAACATCACCTCAAACACATAAGACAACCATGTGAATAACAAATAATATGCTTACAAAAATATTAAAGGATATCATGTGACAGATAGTTTCCTTTACTTCAATTAATCAACATGTGAGGTAATGAAAACGATAAGGTTTAAAAAATGGGACAGTGGCAGCCATTTAATTTTTTTTAAAATCATTTTTCATGTAAACAGAGAATAAACACACGAGTCGTGGCTCCTAGTATCACCTCTATTCCATATTGGCTTGCATCTCACCAATAGAAGTAACCGTGTTACCAACTCGTAGACCGAACCGATCTTATGAGGTTTACATCTCACCCACAAGGCTCAATTGGGCCAGAACTTCTATTATATTATACGTTTATTCAAACGGGGCTCTGGGCTGAAATGAAAGCTGATGATTACATTCTCTGCATCACCGAGAGGGAACACGCAGTTTTCAGAATCCTGTTCTGCCCCCGCTACCTAGGTGGTAATACTGATCAAGTACTTGTCTATATGTGCGCCACATACCCTACGCAGACTCTTGAACCGCAGCTCTCACTACCGTAGGACGACTACCTTAAACACTAGGTCGACTCTCGGACCGCAGCCTCCAAGTCTGCTTTTCATTACAAGTGCAGTCGAAAAACCACGCATGGTAGGATCCAACACAAGCTATTCGTCCCAGACTCGCATCGTAAACTTTATATAAAAGTTGCCCGTGAACAAGTAGTATTTTATTTGGTGACCTTCAATAATTGGTCGGACTCATTGAAACAGTCAAATTCTCAAATTCTTACTTCAGTGTGACAACATGTTACTTTAATCCTCAAGTGTCACCGGAAACATTATATCCCAAATATCGTATAACTTCTCTTTTTTTAAAAAAATAAATAAATAAGAGTTTCTTTAAAAGAGGTTTTATATTAAAATAAAATTAAAGTATAATAAAATACTGATTGGGGTCGGCAGCCTGACACTAACAGCCTGCTAGGCAGGCTCCCAGAGGGTTGCCGATTAAACCCAGAAACCGACCCGGCAAACAGTCAAAGTAAAGAACATAGAAGTGGGAAGAACTACCAAGGAAAACAGCCGACCGTCGGGCCAGCAGGGTGATGCGGCCTACTAGAGCTTAGCTCCAGCAGCTCAAAACCCGCCTATCCCCTGGGGACATCTCCGCAGACAGAGCAGGGATCCCCAGGAGCCCTCTCGTCATTTTGCCTGAGGTAATTGAGAGTGGGTGGATGAGAGGACGCCACTTGTCACCTCCTTATCCACCCATTCTCCTTCTACTTCTCTCTCTTGTGGGAAGGTATAAATACTCTTCCATTTCCCACAAGAAAGGGGTTGAATTTTCTCTCTCTAGAACTCTTACTCTAAAATTGCCGCCCAGTTCCTCACGAGCTGGGTTTCTTAAGGCTTTCACGGACTAACTTAGGCATCGGAGAGGGTTTCGTCGGACAACCTCCGAGGCCCTGTGCGTTTTCTGTGCAGGGAGCCTGCCCAATCCGCCGGGAAGGTCCGACTGAAAGAGTAGGAGGAAGGAGAGTGACAAGATTGATCAGTGAACATTCAGAGGTAACACCGAACGATTCAAACCCGAATTCCACGTCGGGTTAATTGATTCCAATAACCGGAACAATTTGGCGCCGTCTGTGGGGAAGATATGGTTGTATCCACGAAATTACCCACAAAAATCAACCATTCCCAATTACAAAAACTAAACCAATCAAAGTAATCATGCCGGAAATCGTTGACACCAGTGTAGGGGTAGGTCCGACGGTCCCACCGGTGACCCCCCTATACGGCATGCCACAGCCAGAGAGGGCTCCTCCCAGGGCACACTCTGAACCAGTCTCCTGGGCATGCCAAATGCTGCTGTAGCACCAGAGTTGGGGGCACACCCAGGGCACACTCTGAACCTGACCCAAGCTCAGATGGTACAGACAACTGCCTTATTCTCTGCAATGCTAAACCAGGAGTTCACTCCTGAGGACCTGGTAGGCAGGGTCGCAACGACCCCCAGGCAGCCACCCTCAATGAACAGGGATGGAGCTGGGGGCACGAAGCGAACCGCCGCCAGAAACGCCCAGAGGAAAGCAAGAAGGACAGCTCAAGTATACGCGCAGGTGCAGAAGCGTATCACAACAGGCAGCCCAGAGCCACCTGCCCAACAACAGGCGTTCTCCATTCACACAACAGAATCCGCGTCTGGAGAGCAGAGAGGTCTATCTCAGGGATTGCGGGAGCGGATGAGGCACAAGGAACCTGCATCCAACCGCCTGGGGGAAAAGCAGGGCGGAGTCTTCTCCAGGTTAACGCCGGCAGCCAAGGGACAGCCGACCCCAGGGTTGTCCCAAAGCCTGTAGTCTAGGCTTAACCGGGGGCAACCGCTCGAATCTAGATACCACCAGGATGACAACCTCTGCCAGTCTCAGAGGAAGAGACCCAGACAAATCTCCCCTGAGGTAGAGGACGAAGCAGCGAGCAGGCCGCCACCGAGGCACCGCTCCCCCAGTACTAGGAAACCAATCCCTAGACAATGGGATATCCACGGTAACCAGTCTGGGGAAAGCAGGTCACAAGTGGTAGGCAGGCCTACAAAAACCCCTCTTCATCCTGATGTACAAGATTTCCCCATCCCAAAAATCAAAATGCCTACCGTCAAGTTCGACGGGACCACAGACCCAGAGGATCATCTGGCGGCATTTGAGAGTCACATGGGCATGTATGACGTGGATGACGCAATCTGGTGTAAAATCTTCCCAACCACCCTGGTAGGACTTGCACAAGGATGGTTCAGGGATCTTCGCCAGGGATCGATCAGCTTCTTTATAGAGTTAGCCGAGGCCTTCCTTGAGCAATATGCAGGGAACAAAAGAAGACGCCTCACTCGCTTTGATCTCATGACCCTGAAACAGAAGAAGGGCGAAAGCGTCAGGGAGTACCTGAAGAGGTTTGACTTGTCCTATCAGCAAGTCAGAGAGATCGATGATTCCACCGCTGCTTACGCCCTGACAATCTCCCTGCTCCCAGGAGAAATGAAGAATCAGATGATCAGGGCCCAGCCTGAAACCTTGGCCAAGGCCAGGAAAATCGCTGAAGGGTTTATTCTGCAGGAAGAGTTTCACAGCCTGCCGGACACCCCTGCAGGCCAAGCAAGGCCGCAAGGGGGACCGCAGGGTGGACGTGGCAGAAACGAGCCAGGCAAACATAGAGAAGAGGGAGACACCCCCAAGCAGCAAAATGGACTCGTCCAAACAAGCCACGCAGCCCAAAGGGGGATCCCAAAAAATTCTGCACGTTCCACGATTGCATAGGCCATACCACGGAGGAATGCCGACACTTAAAAGATGAAATAGAGAAACTTATAAGAAACGGCTGGCTGAGTAACTATGCAGCAAGGAACAAACCCCAAAAGGAGGCTGCGGACAAACCTGAAGGCTCAGCCCAAAATCGCATGATCATCCATGTAGTGTCACAAGTTGCAGAGGGACGGACCAGCAGACGAGACCAGAAAAGGCAGATCCACGAATTGCGGAACCAAATTTGCTACGCCGAAAGGGCATGAAGTCCAAGAGGCACTACCCTAAGCATCACCCCTGAAGATGCAGGGAGAGTCGTGTACCCGCATAGTGACCCTCTGGTCTTAACTCTTGAAATTAGCCATCACATTGTCAAGAGATGCATGGTGGACACTGGCGCCTATACAAACCTCTTGTACAAAGACGCTTTTGAGAAAATGAATCTAGAAAAAAGACATCTGAAGCCGGCCTCTGGATCTTTGTATGAGTTCAGTGGGGCAGGTGTGCTACCCATGGGAGTTATCGACCTGCCGGTAACATTCGGGGAGGGGGCCTCGGCCAGAAATATCAGGGCATCATTTGTTGTGGTGGATGCCAAGTCTGCGTACAACGCCCTGATAGGGCGAGCCACCCTAGATGAAATAGAAGTTGCTGTGTCAATCAGGGCCCTCACCATAGCCTATGTGACAGACTTTGGCATGGAGGGGAAGGTCCATGGGGATCAGGAGTCGGCCAGACACTGTTACTCCGTGGCCCTGCAAGCCCATGAGACAGAAAGGAAAGGAAAGCGAAAAGCCTAACGCTCTCCCAGCAGGGAGGGCGAAATCCCGGCTGCCCAGCAAGAATCAGCCCACCTAGAGCCTGAAGGGGAGAGCATGCTGGTGGACTTAGAACCAGGAAGGCAGGTCCTCATAGGGGCCGACCTGGAGGAGTCCGACCAAAGGGAGTTAATTGCGGTCCTGAGAGAGAATAGGGACGTATTCGCTTACTCTGCAGATGAGATGCCGGGGGTCGACCCAGCTTTTATTGTTCACAAGCTGAACATTAATCCGGAGGCTCGCCCTGTGAAGGAGAAGAAAAGAAACATGTCCGTAGAAAAAGACGCGGCGATAAAAGAAGAAATAGACAAACTCCTAAAGGCAGATTTCATCGAAGTCTGTGACTACCCTGAATGGTTGGCAAACGTTGTAATGGTAAAAAAGTCGTCAGGTGCATGGAGAATGTGCGTAGACTTTACAAATCTTAACAAAGCCTGCCCAAAGGATTGCTACCCTCTGCCCAGGATAGATCAACTGGTGGACGCCACTAGTGGATACACCACGCTAAGTTTTCTGGATGCATTCTCAGGGTACCATCAAGTGTACCTCTGGCAGCCAGACAGGGTGAGGTGTGCCTTCATAACCAGCCACGGCACTTACATGTATAAGATGATGCCATTTGGGCTGAAGAATGCAGGCGCCACCTATCAGCGGTTGGTGGACATAGTCTTTGAAAATCAAAAAGGGAGAAATTTGGAAGCCTATGTCGATGATGCGATTGTCAAGAGCAAGGGGGACAAGGAGCATCTAACAGACCTTCAGGAAACATTCTCCTCCTTGCGGTCATACAAGATGAAGCTGAATTCGAAGAAATGCACATTCTGGGTCCGATCCGAAAAATTCCTGGGATTCTTAGTAAGCTCCAGGGGGATAGACGCCAATCCCGAAAAAGTTCAGACGGTCCTAGATCTCCCGGAGCCTAAAACCATCAGGGACATTCAGCGGCTTACAGGCAGGATGGCCGCCCCGGCTCGATTTATCGCCATGTCGGCAGACAAGTCCACCCCCTTCTTCAAAGTATTGAAGGGCAACAAGCAATTCAAATGGGAGGATGAACAAAAGAAAGCCTTCGAACAATTGAATGAACACCTGAAGAAACTCCCTACCTTGGCAAGACCAGTGGCCGGAGAAAAACTATACCTATACATTGCTGTCACCAACACGACAGTAAGTGCAGTCATCCTAAGGGAGGAAGCAAACTCACAACAACCCATCTACTTTGTGAGTCACGCCCTGGGGACAACCGAAAGAAATTATCCTTTGATAGAAAAGGCCGCCTATGCAGTCATCATCGCAGCCAGAAAACTCAGACCCTACTTTGACGCAGATCCCGTTGTGGTCCTCACCAACCAGCCACTGGAAAAGGTGTTGGAAAAGTTTGAGAAATCAGGAAGGCTGCTGAAATGGGCGATCGAGTTAAGCGGGTTGGGGATATCATATCAGCCAAGAACAGCCATCAAAGCACAAGCCTTGGCTGATTTCCTGGCTGAATGTTCCCATTCAGGGGAAGAGGAGCCCCCCGCCGAAGAATGGATTGTGCACACTGACGGATCCTCAACAGCCAATGGTGCAGGGGCAGGCGTTGTACTGACCAGCCCAGAAGGAATTGATTTTGAGCATGCGCTCAGATTCACCTTCCCCGCATCAAACAACGAGGCAGAGTACGAAGCTGTACTCGCAGGGATAAATCTGGCTAAAGCCGCAGGGGCAGAGCGAGTTATACTAGCAACTGACTCCCAGCTCATTGCTAATCAAATTAACGGAGAATATGAGGCCAGAGACCAGACCATGGCCACCTACCTCGAAAAAGTAAAACAGGAGTTATCAAGCCTGAAGTCCTATGAAATCCAGCAAATACCCCGATCACAGAATAATCGGGCTGACGCTCTGTCAAAGCTGGCCAGCTCCAGCTTGCAAGACATAAGGAGGTCAGTTTGGGTTGATGTTATGCATGAGAAGTCCACCACTCCCTGTCAGACAGTCAGCACCATTGAGGAGAGATAGGAAAACTGGATGACCCCCCTCATTCAGTTCAAAAGATACGGCATCCTACCACCTGATCCGGTACAGAAGAGGAAAATTCAAGCCAAAGCCGCCTGGTTCATAATCATTGACGAAGAGCTCTACAAGAAATCTTTCACTTACCCCCTGCTCAGATGCCTAGGGGCAGACCAGGCTGCCGAAGTCAGAGAAGACATCCACTCAGGAATCTGTGGACACCATATCGGAGGAAGGTCATTGGCCCACAAGGCCCTCAGGGCAGGGTACTACTGGCCTACCATGCTAGCAGATGCTAGAAGCCTAACCCAAAAGTGCAGAAAATGCCAACTCTTCGCTCCATCAATCCATGTCCCAGCCCAAGAACTCAGGTCGATTCTATCTCCCATTCCTTTCGCCCAATGGGGAATGGACATACTGGGTCCATTCACCACGGCTACAGGGGGCCGAAAATTTCTGATCGTAGGGATAGACTACTTCACAAAGTGGGTTGAAGCTGAAGCAGTCCCAAACATCACCGAGCCGGCGGTCAGGATGGTCATTTGGAGGAACATTATAACCAGATTTGGCCTTCCAAAAACATTGGTATTTGACCATGGAAGGCAATTTGATAATGACCCCCTAAGAGCCTGGCTAGAGGGGCATGGGATAGTCGTCGCCTATTCCGCCGTCTGCTACCCCCAGACCAATGGACAGGCCGAGGCTGCAAACAAACAGATCTTAAACGGACTCAGAAAAATGGTAGATGACCTCAAGGGAAGATGGGCGGACGAGCTACCAAGCATCCTCTGGTCAATAAGGACCACCAGAAAGGAGTCAACAAGTCAGACGCCCTTTGGCTTGGTGTATGGAGCAGAGGCTTTGCTACCCATCGAAGTACGAGTTCCTACCCTGCGATCTCAGCAATACAACCAGGCTGACAATCACGAAGCAATGGCCGAAGCTCTTGACCTGGTCCAGGAAGTCAGGGAAGAAGCCTGCACCAACATAGCAGCCTACCAGCAAAGGATGAGGAAGGCATACAACAAGAGGGTGCATGAGAGAAGATTCCAGGTAGGAGACCTGTAATTAAGAAAGACACAGGCTGTTGGAAAATCTAGAGAACACGGCAAACTAAGCGCCAACTGGGAAGGCCCATACCAAGTGACCCAGATCTTGGAACAGGCACGTACAAAATCGCCAACCCAGCAAGCCAGGAGTTAAACGCGCACTGGAACGCCGACACCCTAAAAAGATACAATGTATGACTAAGCCTTAAGGAGATCACACCCATAGGGAAAAATACTGGCGGAGGACGATCAAAAAGAAATGTCGACGACTCCGACCAATCTTATGTTTTAACGAAAATTCTATAACACTCAAGAATTCATACTCGTTGTCTATTTAAGCTTGCGCTCTCACACAAAAACGAGCAGGGGGCAATAGGGGGAGGCCCCCCTGTTGCCAGAACCCAGAAAAAGGGACACCCCAACAAAAATCTTTGAAACCACTACCTATCCCCAAGCAGGAAGGATGCAGGTCACCCACTGCTAACAAGGACTGGGGGCAAATCCCCCAACCTTGTATAAAAAACGCAAAAGCCCTCCCCGCCTGCCTCCGGGCAGACAGGGAGCAAGCCCCCTGGACTCCAAGCAGAAACCAGGGACAGGCCAGGCTACGCACGACTGACAAGGACTGGGGGCAAATCCCCCAACCTTGTATAAAAAACGCAAAAGCCCTCCCCGCCTGCCTCTGGGCAGACAGGGAGCAAGCCCCCTGGACTCCAAGCAGAAACCAGGGACAGGCCAGGCTACGCACGACTGACAAGGACTGGGGGCAGATCTCCCATCCTTGTATAAAAAACGCAAAAACCCTCCCCGCCTGCCTCCGGGCAGACGGGGAGCAAGCCCCCTGGACTCCAAGCAGAGACCAGGGACAAGCCAGGCTACGCACGACTGACAAGGACTGGGGGCAAATCCCCCAACCTTGTATAAAAACGAAAAAGCCCTCCCTGCCCGCCTCTGGACAGGCAGGGGGCAGGCTCCCTGAACCTCGAGCAGAGGCCAGGGGTAGTCCTGGTTGCACACAGCTGACGAGGACTGGGGGGAAATCCCCCAACCTTGTATTAAAAATGTAAAAGAAGCAGACTGAAACAAAGGAAAGGCATTCCATAGCAAAACCCATGAAGGGTAGAAAGTTTTTTACAAAAATAACTAAGACAAAAATCCGGAAGAACGAATATTACAGACGGCTGGCAATGACAAAGGCTCATCATGGAATGTAAAACTATTACGAAAGATAAGCATCATGGAGCATCCTGGCTTGGGCCGGCAGCTGCCTCAGGTGGTCTGGCCGCCCGAGCCTCATTCTTAGCAGAATAAAAATTCCGGAAAGCCTCCTCATCAAATGCAGGGAACATCTCCCCAATCACCTCCATCACCAACTCCAGGGAAGAGTTGGCACCACTCACAAAGCTTGCATCCACTGCAGCCTCGGTCTCCTCTGCAAGAGTCTCTTTTTCTTTTTTCCACTCTCCCTTGGCCTGCTCAAAAGCCGAGTCAGCTCTGGACAATTGCTCCTCCAAGTCAGCTACTTTTACTTTCAGATGCCCCATCTCAGCCAGAGATAGGGTAGCCCGCTCCATTGACAAACGGCTCTCCTTCAGATCAGCTTCCAGCTTAGCTACTTCCCTCACAACTCTCTCTCCCTGAAGTTTCCACTGACCAGCCTGGTTCTTAGCCTCCTCCAGCTCACCCTCCTGCCTTGCCAGCTTATCCTTCAAGTTGTTTATCAAGGTAATGTCCCTCTCCACCATAGCCAGGCGGTCAGGAGGAGGAGCCCCTGGTGTGACAGTCAATTCTTCGTCACTTAGGCGGCTGAGAGCCGCCAGCTCGGCAGACGCCAGCAAAACCTTAGAGGTGCGCTGGATATATTGAAGCACCTGGTGAGAAGTTGAAGTCACGGACTTTGTGAGACGATCAGCCAAGACAACGCCGGAGTCAGAAAGTAGACCTGATACGTACACACTATCACCAGCAGTATAGTGGAACTCCGTGTTTTCCTCCGAAAAAGGAGTACTCGGAAGTTCGCGAGCAGGACGCTTTGCTTCAGGGGTAGTAACATCCGCCTCCAAATCCACCACATCAGCCCCAGAAGGCTCTCTATCCCTCTTTCTCCTCAGCTCCAAAGGGACACTCTCCCCGGTCCCATCAGAGTTTACAGGGCGCGCTCCCTGAGAAGTTCGGGGCCCAGCTGAAGAAACACCCTGCTTCTGACCAAGGGAAGGGGTGGCCCCGGAGGTGACCTCAGCCTCCCCCTCGTGAATACTAGGAGTAGGGGTCGCCGGCTTTGATGACGGCAGTCGAGGGGGAAGAGGCAGTCTTCGACCAGCTGCAAAATCATTCACAAGCTTCATTAAGCCTTTGCTCCCTTTCCTGAAGTTCGCAGGGAGGGAAGGGCGCTTCGAGAGAACGACAAGTTCCTCGGCCTAATCTCCTAACCTGCTTCTTTGTCCAGCACCAAGAGGAGGAAGCTGCAGAAAAGGAGGGGCAGTCAGCTAAAAAACAAAGAGAAATAAAGTCTCTGAAAAATCGCGACAGTAAAAACCCCCTAGAACTACCTTCAAGGCCGGGAATCAGGCCCAAGAGGAGCAAATACTTGTCTGTCGCTATAAGCTCCGCGTGAGGAAGCCAGAAAGCAGGGCCAAAAATGTCGTGTTTATCCGCGACAATCTCAAACTTTTTGATCAAAATCTCCTCCTTCGGACTTAGCTTAACCTCCAGGGCCTTCCCCCCGACGCCCGGATGGTATTCCTCGCGAGTCTCCATGCGGGTGTGAACATGGTTCCTAAAATGCCTAGGAATCCTCCACCCTGACGCGCTATGTACGTATAAAAAAATATTTTTCCAGTCCTTCAGGCTGCTCAAAGCCGGCCAGACCAGGGCGTATTTCTTTTGTCTCTGCAGAGACCAATAACCAGGGGAGCCGTCCCCCCCGAAGAGGATACCATTTGGAGACCAACCATGAAACGAAGGTCATCAATGTAAGGCCCCTCGCCTTGAAAAAGACAGGTTCAAGTGTAAGCTATCAAAGACCTAATAGCTGAAACATTCAGCTGAGCAATAGCAACATTCATCCTCCTGAAGGTCTCCTCCATAAAGGGATGAAGAGGGAATCGCAGGCCGAATTCTAGAGCCTTGTGGTAGACATCCACACAACCCTCCGGGGGACAGCATACCGTGTCCTTTTCCCCTGGGACTACGACTGTATATCCTTCCCCGAAATTATAGAACTGTTCGATTGCCCCGGCGGCGTTGCTTTCCAGAATCAAGTCCCTGTTCTTAGTCTCAGGGTAGGTCTTTAAGGGAACCAAGTACTTATTCTTGTCCAAGTAATAAGTCTTCCCCCTCTCCCTACGGATGAGAGGGCCGGCAATCCTGGAAGGATCCACCTCCAGGGCCTCATCATCAGAATCAATTACATCAAAGGGAGCAGGTTCGGGTGATTCAGCACCCTCCCCCCCTGTGATGGTCATCCTCTCCCCTGGGGCCGACCCCAGAAGAAGAGGCTAGGTCACGCCTATCACCGTCGCCATCCCCAGTCCTCCCAAGCAAAGAATTAAAAGAAAGAGGGCGGACTCGCGACATACTGGCTATGAAGGGAAATACCAATGAAAGAAGGGGAAAGATTTAAAGAAGAGCTTCTAACCTAGAACGCCGATAGTCGCCGGAAAAAGTGACAGAAGATACTTCTTGTTCCTCACGAAATTTTCAGCAACAAAGGCGGTTTGGGAGTATGAGGGGAGTTATGAATTTCAAAAAGAGTAAAAAGAAAGAATGGAGGGGGAGAAGGGCTTATATAAAGCCCAGGAAGCCTAAAAGGCTACCTCTCTGACAAGACGCCCCCAACAACCTCCCACGTGTCGAGCGCTGAACACAAATTGTTCACTCCTTCCCAAGAAGGGCCTCGAAAAATGAAAACTGTAAGAGGAATAGTCGACTGGCAACGTCATCCCCGCAAAAAAAAGAAAAAAAAAGAAAAAAGAAAAGAAAAGAAAGAGTAGTCAAGTTGCTCTGATCTTTTCATTAGCCTTAATGGAAAAAGGGCAGGTTACATATCATGCCAGGCAAATAAAAAATAAACATAAGAAAATACATAAGAGCCTAAAATTCCGACTCGACACACCTATGCCCGGCTAAGCAGGCCTAATCATCATCTAAATCCGGAGAATGGCCTCCAGGGCTGCTTTGACCCCCGAAGTTCGACCCCCAATCCCAGTCTGGGGAGTCCTTGAAAGGGTCATCAGGGAGTCCATCCTCATCCCTGTCGCTAAAAAAGCCAAGACCCTCGCTGTCATCGGAGTCTCGGCTACTCTCATCCCAATCCCTGCCAAAGGGAACAGCCTGAGATTCATCACAGGTACGGCAACCTGTTCTCTTCACAGGAGAAGAGGGGCCTGACCCCAAGGAGGAATTTGCGTCAGAGCAGTCAGGGTTAAATTGCTCAGGGTACAGCCACGGGAAACATTCGTGGCACCCCCAGTCAAAGCACCCCCCTCCCTGAGGACAGCGCCTAAATCTGGAGGCAGCGGGGGGCGAAGATCTCTTAAAACGCTTGCTCGCCCTGATGGAAGCTTTCCTACCACTTCGATGAGAGTAAGGTCGTGAACGACGGCAGCGGCGAATGGCCCGGTAAGCAGCTCGAGCGTACCGGAGTCTCCAAAATCCTTTGAAAAGAAAAAGGACAGTGCGAACTCCATGGCGAGTCACGAATTTTTTGATCCAAACCATGATTTAACGAAGAAAGTGGAGAAATTGAGGATGAGTTAAGCAAAAAAAAACGAGTAAAGCTGGGATTTATACAAGTGAAAATGCAACATTAATGGCATACCAACCACCCTGGAAGGGAAAGCCACCAATCGCAAACTCTTCACGGTTCCCAAAAATCCATCAAGCAAAGAAGTATAATCATTGCAAGAAACCCCTCAACTCTTTGCATGTCTGACACAAACTATGCTTCGTTCCTCGGGAAAGTACAAAGCATTAAATGCTGTAGCAAAAGTGAAAATGAGTCAACCTCCCTCCAAGCAAAAGTCGCCAGCCGGAGGGACGCCTTGCTTCCCCCCAGCTTGCGAGGGCCAATTGATTGGGGTCGGCAGCCTGACACTAACAGCCTGCTAGGCAGGCTCCCAGAGGGTTGTCGATTAAACCCAGAAACCGACCCGGCAAACAGTCAAAGTAAAGAACATAGAAGTGGGAAGAACTACCAAGGAAAACAGCCGACCGTCGGGCCAGCAGGGTGACGCGGCCTGCTAGAGCTTAGCTCCAGCAGCTCAAAATCCGCCTATCCCCTGGGGACATCTCCGCAGACAGAGCAGGGATCCCCAGGGGCCCTCTCGTCATTTTGCCTGAGGTAATTGAGAGTGGGTGGATGAGAGGACGCCACTTGTCACCTCCTTATCCACCCATTCTCCTTCTACTTCCCTCTCTTGTGAGAAGGTATAAATACTCTTCCATTTCCCACAAGAAAGGGGTTGGATTTTCTCTCTCTAGAACTCTTACTCTAAAATTGCCGCCCAGTTCCTCATGAGCTGGGTTTCTTAAGGCTTTCACGGACTAACTTAGGCATCGAAGAGGGTTTCCTCGGACAACCTCCGAGGCCCTGTGCGTTCTCTGTGCAGGGAGCCTGCCCAATCCGCCGGGAAGGTCCGACTGAAAGAGTAGGAGGAAGGAGAGTGACAAGATTGATCAGTGAACATTCAGAGGTAATATCGAACGATTCAAACCCGAATTCCACGTCGGGTTAATTGATTCCAATAACCGGAACAAATACTATTTCAAAATTTAAAGTTTTATCATTTTTAAAATTTAAAGTTTCCGTAAAATATAAAAATTTCTAAAAGAATATATAAATTAAGTCGTACTTAAAATTTGACGTAAAATCATTTTCTAAAATATTTATAAATGTTTTGTAAAAATTTCGTAATCAAATAAATTCATTTCTTTTAGAAAATGAAATTTATAAATTTCTACCTATATAAAAATAATAAGTGAAGTTTTATCAAAATAAAACATTTTGCAAGTTACTAATTTACTCTATATTATAATACATAAACGAATGTAAAAATACTAAAGAAACTTAAATATGACCGAAATTACAATTATATAAAATACATACAAAATATAAAGTACATAGAATACACATACATAACAAATAGAATTAAACATACATATAAAATACAATGAAAATGATATAAGTAAATTTTATTATTTTAAGTTCTTTTATTCATTTTCTCATTTTTCATATAAATGAAATGTAAAGGTGATAAATAAATAAATTAAACAAGTGATAATTTAGTCGAGTTGAATTTAGTCGTGTATAACACAAATAAAATATCACTTAACATTTTTATATATATAAGTAATTTAGTCATACAAATAAGCCTAAATATTTAAGTAAGCAATTTATTAAATTATTAACATAATATACTTATATATAAGAAATGTTGTTAGAAGAAAAGTTTGGTTACCTTAATAGCTATTACGGAGTATTTATTAACGTTATTAAGAATTAAGGGTCGTCAGGTCAATAATATCGTCTACGTTAGGAAAGTCGTCTTTTTCTTCCTTTAAAGAAATTTTCGGGTCGAAATGATTTGACCAAATACGGCTCCAAAAATGATTCCGCCAAATACTGAGCAACTCCTCATTCCCGATGCTCCAATTATATAGAAAGACGAGGGAGTAAATATAATATTTAGTACGAAATATGTAGTATATAGTTAGTAGAAATAGTACGTAATATAGTACTCCGTAGTAATTACTAATTAGTACGAGTATATATGAGTAGTAGGATACGGAGGATATATGTAAGTTAGTATGTGAGTTAGTAGTAGTAAGTTTGTGTGGTATTTATAGGAGTGTGCAGTAGTAATAGTAGGATAGGCTTAGGGAGTAGTATAGGGTATTAGAAATAGGCTAGCTTAGGTTAGTGGCATCAATAGTTTTTAGGTGTAAAAAATGTAGTATTAGTAGGTATCAACGTGGGAGACCAATATGAGCTCGGATTTCAGTCCATTTCTCGTACAAACGTCTTTCTTTCTTTCTTAAAAAGTTGAAATATAAGACTACGAAATTAAAATAATGGAAACTGTAAGATTTATTTTTTTAAAATGAATTTGTAAGACGGTAAGTAAAATAGACGGTAAGTAGTATTTTGAGACAATAGTTATAACAAAATCATTATTTAAGAATTCGATAAAATATTTCTAAATTTTTACGATACGAGAAAATGTGAAAATCACAAGTCATTATAAAAATATATTTTCAAGTTTTAAACTTTATTTAACGAAAGATAAAATTTTTAATAATTCGATAAATAAATTTCCATGTTTTTATAACGGAATAATTTTTAATTTTATTTACGAAAATAATTTTTTTCAAACGTTAAACTTGGTTTAAATAAATGTTTAAAATTTTAACACTATTTGAAAAATATGGGGTATTACAACTACTACAAAAATGACCTAAGACACCATGGCTAACACACCGGTTTGATTGTGTAACTGGTGTCTTAATAATAAGAAACCATTTATTTATTTCAACCGGTCTCTCAAAATATTTGATAACACACCGGTTGGACTATCTAACCGGTCACTTAATTTAAGAGACCGTTTATTACTTTTAACTGGTCTTAAAAATAAACATAATAAACCGGATAAATTATATAACCGGTTTCTTAGTATTTGAAACCGTTTATTTATTCACCGGTCTCTTAAATGTACGCGTCAAATTAACTCGCGCGCAACTCCCTAATTGAGAAACTACTAGGCCTAATTCATTTCATCAGTTCATCACTATCCAATTCCCTGTTTCGATTGCCGTTTCCTTCAATCTCTTCTCCACTTTCGCCATAGCTTCAGTCCACCACCAATCTAGTGCCCGTTACCGACCTCGCCTCTAATAGGTCATTTAACGACGAGCCTTGCCCCGTCAATGCTTCTTCCCATCAAAACTAAGAGGTACCTTTTTTAAACTGCATTCGTTGCAGTTATATATATTTAGTGTTCTTTTTTCATGACTCCGTACATGAAAACTTAGTATGGATTGATCTTTGTATATCATCAAGTAATTTGAAATCACATGTTTCCACGAAGTCAACCTTGTACAAATCACATCCTCGTTTTTCTCTTTACTCTAAATTAGTGAGCACACACCAAATGTTTGAAGAAATTCCCCACTGAAAATAAAACTATATTATGGAATCCGATCATTGTTAGTTGTGTTGCTGCTTCTTATATTCTTGATGGCTAGTTGGTGGGAATGTTGCTGATGTATGTTTCTATAGTTAGGAATAGGTACTTGTGGGATAAAACTGGAGTTGGTGGGTATAGGCAGGCAAAGGAATGGAAGTCACCACCTCACTTTTGTGTAGTAGTGACCATGATGCTCGCCACATTCTTCAGCAATCAGAGAGGTTACTTCTTTTTGGTGGTTTTAGTAAATTAATAACGTTGGTGGTTTAGGTTAATTCTGGTTTGAGCTTGATTTCCCCATCTCGAGTCACAATCTCTATCATTTCCCAAGTGCGAGGGTTGATGCTTTCATCTGTTTACTTTAAATAGCATAGTGTTCATCAGGTTTGTTTTATTTTTTATTTTTCTGCAATCAATTTCCTTATTTAACTGTGATACAAGTGTTTCATTGTGATATACTTTAAGATAAGACAGTGCGGCGATGATACGTTTGACACTGTTTTCCTCCGTGCTGTCTCAGATTTAAGGTACTGAACTGAATCCATGTTTGCTCAGTCCGGTGTATGCGAACATTGAACCCATGACCAGTGACAAGACTTCAGAATATGTCGTTGATCTGAGCTTATATTATCCGGCTGCCGCGGGCATGACTACTACTATACAGGTAATACATCAGTCCTTTTTATGTGTGAACAAATTCTATATTATACTATGATCTTATGTTCCGGAATTATGTTCCTTCATCTTAAATTCTCAGGGTTAGAGTCACCTGGTGGATGGGACGAACAACATATGTTGTTTTTGGTTCAGATGGAACGGAAGTGCAATATGTATTATATACCCAAACAATAGATATGAGGAATATCCCTTTAATTTGTACAATCCGTACATACCTGGTGCTATGATAAGAGTTGATGGCTCTTGTGTTGGTGAAGCTTCAATTACGTGCAGTCAATATAAATTTGTTGTAACTTTCTTATTATCAACTCATTTTTAGCGATAGATGAATTTATTTTTTGGCACATTCATTCGGAGTAATAATTTTTGTAAGCAGTAATGACTTGGATATCATTATTTTCTTATTATATATGAAGATAAAACATTTAAGTATGGTCAATGTTATTGTTTGTAGGTATATGTCTGGTAAAAAAAATTGTTGGGGAAATTGAATATCATAGCCTCATAGGAATTTATTAGCAGTGTGCAATTTGTGATTAAAAATCAAATCAAGAAAAGAGACCAGTTGCTTTGCCAACTGATCTCTTATCCACTCATCAAAGAGACCGGTTTCTTACTAAAACTAGTCTCCTAACAATTCTCAAAGATATCAGTTATAACCAAAATCTGATATTTTATGTATAAAGTAAAAAGACCTGTGTTGGATAATAACCGGTCTCTTAATTTAATCAAAGAGACCCCCCTCTCTCAACCAGTTTCTTAGGATAAGACACCTGTGAGATGGAGACCTGTTGCTAACAGGTTTCTTAGGTAATTTATAACAGGTCTTTTAGCCCTTTTTTGTAGTAGTACATGAACCTTCATTGTTATGCTTGTTTGGTGATGTGTGTTGTGGTTGTCATCTTGAGCATGAGTGAGTAGAGTTTTTTGCTAGGGTTAGAAGGGGGATTGGGTGTTGATTAATGGGTGATTAGGGTGGAAATTGGTGGTGTTTGGTGTCATTATCATTGTGCACATAACATGTTTGATGAAATGCCTAGTAGACTTGTGATTGAGAAATTCATGTTTCCTTGTTTCCTCTTGTATGTTATTGCATGTTAGTTTGTTGGATATCATCATTATTAGCGAGAGCGTAGTGTAGAGACTCCGATCCTTTGGCCGTCTAAGTGCGAGAGCCCGAGCGTAACCAAGACTAGTGGATTGCAAAGACACCCTTATTCCTCCTTGACCTCCTAGACACCCTTGAACCGGACTTAACTCTAGCTTCTTTCCTCTATTGTTGATCATCACCTTTCATTTGCTTCGCATTGTTTTATATTTAGATTCTAATTTAGTTACTATCCAAACCAATCACGAGTGTTACCTTAGGACTTAGTCTAGTACTTTGTATTCTCTAGTTTAGAATTCTCATCCCCATGGATCGACCCGCCCACCCTAGCTACTTAGGTTAGGTTAGTTGGTTATTTTTGGTGATAGGATAGACGACAAATTCCTTCAATTAGTCGCCTTGTAAATTGGCCTAGCAACATGGTTAGGACCCGTATTACATTTAATCTCTCGCACAAATATTATGCTTTTCTTTCCAGAACTAACCACTTCAACAATTTCATATCATTGGTTGAAGTGATTGCCTAAGCGCTGCTTTGCCCATGTGTGTGGACTGAGTAGGTGGGTAACGGTTACCCACATGTTCAATTTGGTCTGCTTAACATTGCTATCAAGTCGGACTTGGGCTTTGAGATAAATAGTTGGTGTCATATGATGACTAATTCCGACGAACCAGGAATTATATAGAGCTGTAATTGAGAAAGTCGTTGTCTACCTTTACTTGGAGCTTGAGTAGTGATCCCAAGTTCACTTGTGCGACAAAAGATTTAGGATCTTGGAATATTATACGAACTTGAGGGTAGTTTGCATGATTTTATCTTAAAATTGTTTAAAATTGTTAATATTAATTATCATTTTACTTTGAATATACATATAGTTGTAATTTAGTCACCGTTATCACATTTATTAAAGATGAGTTTGAATTGTTCAACCTCGTCGATTGATATCTTGAGAATTGTCTCAAAACTAGAGACACGGATTTTGTCCTTGTGAAGGTGTGGACATGACATAGGTCCACCCCGACGCGGCGAAGCGCGGGTTTTGGGGAGGCGATAGAATTTCCATATGAGATGGATCGAATAGAATTTTAAATCGAAGTAAGAGTCGCCGCCGAATTTTATGGTTATTCGGAACCATTCGAACCCACTCTATGTCGTAGTGGGTCATACTTAAAGCCTGGCCCATTTCCGATGTCAGAGTTTATTGGGCTCGTCCCTTTGCAGTTCGATATCGATGCCGACTGGGCGGTTAATCGTATATTGAATGACTCTCGTTGCCAATGGTTTCGGACATCCGGAAACCACGGTTCTGAGTAAGGGGTGAGGGTACGTGTTGGGAAGTTCAGTGAGAACACCCAACCCCGCCCGCACTTAGCGGCCTTTACTAAGATATCGTTCGGTTTTGTGTACACGCGTTAGTTCAACGATGAAATGATATGCAGAGATTATTTTCCTAAGACATGTGAGGAAAAATAAATGGGTTGCTAAGTCGTTTAATGCATGTTAAACTAATAACGTCAAAGTTATTTTAGCATGTGAGTTCGTTTTAGTCTAATAAAACAATAAAAAGAATGTATGAGAATTTGCTACAAACACGAGAAAACGGGTTAGTAACGATTGAATAATAATAAGAAATAAATATATGAAATCGAGGAAATAAAAATTAATCGAAATCTGAAAAAAAATTGTTAAAACGTTGTTTTGTATAAAAAACGATGTTCGAGAAAGAATAAAAAAAAAGAACGAAAAAGACGTGTTTGGGCCGAGAGCCGCGCGACTCGCCCGAGACTCATGCGGGTCGCGTGGCGGCCTGATTTCGACAACGGTTTTCGGAAAATTTTGATTAAATCGCGTACGAATATCGCATAACTCGTACCCGACTTAATATTCTCAATATTCGTTATATTCGATAGTTGATTATCAAATATTTAGAATAGTTTTGAAAAAGATGTAAATTTAGAAATCGTTTCGTGAAATAATAAAAATAAGCGAACGAAAAACTAAAAAAAAGAACCGGATCAGACTCGTGCGCGAGTCGCCTAGACCGGGCGCGACTCGCGTACGGGTCTGATTTTTTTTTTTTTTTTTTTTTGTTCGAAAATTGTTAATTTTATAAATCGCGTACAAATATGAATTAATTTATACTCGGTTTATATTTTCGATATTCGTCGTATTCGATATTCGATTATGAAATCGATATCGAATATTTCGAATAACTTTAGAAAAGGTTTTGAAAAAGTTTGTTTTGAACGAAAAATAAGAAAAAAGAATTTTTGAACGAAAAGTTGTAAAAAGGATTTTGAACGAAGAAAAATAAAATGAAATCGTCGAAATCTTAATATAATTCTTGTCAATACGATATTCGATTATATAAAATCGATATCATATTTTAAGAATATTCGATATGTGAAAATAGTTTTTTAAGTAATATCGATATTAGAAAATATATGCGATGAACGACCCATATTAAAATATGAAACGACCGACGAAAATAATAAAAAAAGAAGAAAAAACGTGAGAAAGAGGAAGAAAGGAAGAAGAATCGGGTTTGATTTACACCCTCAACCTACATGCTTTGTGTTCTCGGTATAAGGCTCGTCGGACGGTGGCTTAGGCACGGGAGCGTCGAGATGATGCGGGTGAGTTAAGGTGTCGGTTTTTGGAGTGTTTTTGTGTGTACGTGAGGGGCGTGGATTCGGCCGGTTTGGACGGGATTGGTTTCGTCAGATCTTTGGAATTATTTCAGGATTACGTCGGGATTTTGGATGTCGTTTTTTGGCTGCTGAAGATTTGTGATTTTTTCGGTATTTTTTTGATGTATTGTTGATGTTAATTGTGTTGGACGGGAGGTCCTATTTATAGGGAGTTTCCGACCTTGGTTTAGGTGAGTTTGAATACCGCTTAGGATAGGAAACGTAGGAGTTCGAGGGAAATAAGAATTCCGCTTTCTTGGCCAAGAAGAAAGGGAAACACGGCTGTTTTGTACTGTTTTGGCCGAGTGTTTTGCACTCGGTCAAGTGTTCGAATCGGTTTTTTGAATAGGATTCCTGTTCGAGCTAGAATTACCGCTTGAGTAAGAAGCTGAGAAGAACGAGGATTCCGTTTTCTTGTGAGGGAAGAAAAGAGGAAAAACCGGCTGGCTGCACCATTTGGCCGAGTGGTTGCACTCGGTTGAGTGTCTGAGTCGGTCCTCGGATAGGATTCCTACTCGAGATTGAATTCTACCTTAAACGGAATTGTTTATTATTTTTGTATGGCTGATTTTTGTAGGATTAGGGTCCGAATAGGACACGTGAATTATCACGGTCAGGCTACGAGTTTCGAGAAATATCTTTGACCGGGTTTTGACTCGGTCGCTAAAAGACGGTTTTACCCCTGGTGACGGTTTCGACCCAAATTAGTGTTATTTGACTCGAAACGACCCACTGGGCCTGAATTTGAGGTTGGTTTTGTGAGATTTGTACTCCTTAAAAATGTCTAAGCCAAATGTCCATGACTACAAGCCCATATCCGAGTCTATCAAAGCACGTTTACGTCCTATCATCATCGGGTGTTTGGCGGGAACTACCATAGACACCTGGCGGTCAAAATGTGGGTGTCTACAGAGCCCCCACTCTGACTGAGGCTTGGACAAGGCAAAAGTCAGAGTAGCTACCAGGTCAATCAAGGATTAAAACCTGGCAGACTTCCGATCGGGTCGTTTAGGGTCCATTAGACCTACGTGAAGGGCTCGCCAGCCACAGAATAGAAATCATACCTGGGTTGATGTTGATAATGTCGCGGGAGCTTGCCTAGGAAGCTATGGGTATACCTGTTTGCAGATATATCCTGTCTTAGAATTGCGCGGGAGCTTGCATGAGCTTTTCCACTGGGGAACTTAGAATTTTTGGGAGTCTTGAGTGTACCTGTATGCTGACATAATTTGTATGTAACACTTAGGCGAAACACTGACTCATGCTGGGGAAAAAGATGATTTTTCCGAAAAATTTTTGAAAAGGAGAATGCTGAAAATTTTTGGAAGTTTGAAAATAAGAAAGGCTAGGATGACTTTGATTCCTAATTGGATTCTGACACGGATTTCTGAAATTTCCTGGTTAGGCCTATATGCCTAGATGAAGGAGGGAAAGTGGTAAAATCCTATTCCTGTGATGACTAGGAAGAGGGATATTCTTTATTATAAATAGAGGGCTTTGGCTCCTTATTTTTCATATTCTCACCCCAAATCTTTTCTTCTATCTCAAAATCCTTTAGACTTTTTAGGATAAAATAAAAGAAACTATTCTTGCGATGGGTATTGACCATTTGACCGCGATGCTTTATGCGTGGGCCCAGGATTTTCGAGATGAAGATAGAGTCCAATTAACTCAAATGGGAATTGTGGCTTTATTCCCACTTCAGCGACTTAAGGTAGATTCATACTTCCTTGATGCTTGCTTAGCCTTTTGGGATACTACCTTTCATGTTTTTGCATTTCCTCGAGGAGAAATATGTCCTCTTCCTAAAGAGATAGCAGCTATTGGAGGGTGGTGCCCTAATGCTTGTCCTGCTATTCCCTCATTTTATCCCGATCCAAGGAGGAGGCTGCGGGATTTTCTAGGGTTGTCGCATGCTGAGACAGCCCGTATGGTGAAGGGAAATTCAGTTTCCCTATTTGACTTGGCTGATAAATTTATGAACCCAGTTGGTGAAAGAATTACTTCTACCCATAGGCGTAGGGCCTTTGCCTTTTGTATGCTGCATAGATATGCCTTCGAGGGTCGAATGGATGCTGACTCATGCTTAGGTGAGATCAGGCTAATCAGCATAGTTGATCAAATGGAGACAGGTCACAACCCAGCTTGGCTGATAACTGGGGAGATTATTATGGGTCTTGATGCTAGGAGGCTCGAACCAGGCCAGCAATTAACAGGGAGCATCCGTCTTTTGCAGGTATTTTAACTAATGCTCGATTTCTGATTTTTACGGTAATTTTGAATTTTTTGGAATTTTCCGAAATTTCCAATTTTCCGGATTTTTTCGAATTTTTTTGATTTTGCCGAAATTTTTGATTTTTTACGAAAATTCTTAATTTTTTGAATTTTTCCGAATTTTTCGAATTTTTTCGAAAATTCCAATTTTTCGATTTTTTTTTATTTTTCGAAAGTTTTTGACTTTTCGAAAATTTTGCAGATCTGGTTATCCGAGCGTCTGTCGATTATAGAGCCCCCGATAAATATACCCAAATATCGCAGTAGTCAGATCGGTTCAAGGTCTCGCCGAATAAGATCAAGTCATCCCATAACTCAAAAATATTGGGATGAAGGAACATTCCATGGTGGGCCTTTGATTAGGTGGAACGTCGTTTGGTGGTTCCTTTCGAGGCTGACAGGATTAGCTAGGAGAGACAAGGCCCGTTATCTGGTGATTCTGTCTTTGGACTGGACTGTCCATATCTATCCGGACCGTATCCTAAGGCAATTCGGTTCGTTTCAGGAAATCCCTGAGACTGAGGCAATTATTAGCGTTTCGATCCAATTGACGGACGCTATGTGCGACACGTGGCTACAGCGTTGGTTTACTCGTGTCATGTGGACTATACCTCGCCCTTGTCAAACCACTTGGGTTTTTGAATCCTATCGCAAATGGACTTCTGAAGAATCCCAGGAGGCCCGTAAAGCTTTGAAGACTGAAGAAGCTCTTGACTTGGCCCGCCGAGAATCGGCCAAAAATAATAGGCGGTTCTTTGAAGAGACTCCAACTTCCTTTGCTGAGCCAGGGTCGGATTCTAAGTCAAAATCTAAGACTCAGACTAAAGAGACTGGTGCTAGCTGTAGACACCCACATTTTGACCGCCAGGTGTCTATAGTAGTTCCCGACAAACACCCGATGATGATCGGACGCTAACGTGCTTTAACGTACTCGGAAATGGGCTCGAAATGATGGACATTTGGCCTAGGCATTTTAAGGAGTATAAATCTCACAAAACCAACTTCAAATTCAGGCCCAGTGGGTCGTTTCGAGTCAAATAACACTAATTTGGGTCGAATCCGTCACCAGGGGTAAAACCGTCTTTTAGCGACCGAGTCAAAACCCGGTCAAAGATATTTCCCGTAACCTCCGGACTGACCGTGACACCTCACGTGTCCAGTCCACACTCCAACTCTACAAAAACATCCATACAAAAAATAATAAACAATTCCGTTTAAGGTAGAATTCGATCCCGAGTAGGAATCCTATCCGAGAACCGACTCAGACACTCAACCGAGTTAAAACACTCGGCCAAGTACCCAAACCAGCCGGTATTTCCTCTTTTCTTCCCTCACAAGAAAACGGAATTCTCGTTCTCCTCAGCTTCTTACTCAAGCGGTAATTCTAGCTCAAACAGGAGTCCTATTCAAAAACCGATTCGAGCATCCGACCGAGTGTAAAACACTCGGCCGAAACAGCCCAAAACAGTAGCAAAACACCCGGTTTCCCTTTCTTCCTCCACAAGAAAGCGGAATTCTTATTTCCCTCAAATTCCTACGTTTCCTATCCTAAGCGGTAGTCAAACTCTCTCAAGTCAAGGTCGAGAATTTCCTATAAATAGCCCCTTGCATCCAACACAAAAGACATTCAATTAACAGGAATTAACCATCAATAATTTACCAAAATTATACACACACACATACGATTTTTCAGCAATAGTCATCTAGCATCCCGACACACATAATTCCTTAGCATCGTTAGACCGATATTACATCACAAACCCGAAGGAAAACCGGTTCCCACACCCGAGCCTTCACCCGTCCGAACCTTCACCTTAGCCGAACCAAATCTCGACGCTCCCGTGCCTAGCCACATTCCGACGAGTCCCGATCCGAGTCGACAAGAGCATGTAGGTTGAGGGTGCAATAAAACCCGATTTCTTCCTTTCTCTCCTTCTCTTCTCTTCGTCCGTTTTTTTATATTATGGGTCTAGAGTCATTTTTTTTCTTATTATTTTTCTAATATCGTTATTAACGAAAAAACTATTTTCATAACGAATATTCTTAAACATACGATATCGATTTTTCTATAATCGAATATCGTATCGAAAAGAATTATATTAAGATTCCGACGATAGCAGAAATCGTTACATCTTTTTTGTCAAAATTCTTTTCTTTTACTTTTCGTTCAAAATAACAATTTTCGAACAAAAATAAAAACGGACAGACCCGCACGCGAGTCGCGCCATACCCAGGCGACTCGCGCGCAGGCCTGGAATCCGGGACTTCTTTTTTTTACGTTTTCGTTCGTTTTATTATTTATTCTTCGATCGATTTCTAAAATTAACATCTTTTCTAAAACTATTCCAAGTATTTGATATTGATTTCGTAGTCAACTATCGAATATAACGAATATCGAAAATATTAAGTCGAGTACGCATCATGCAATATTCGTACGCGATTTAATACGAACTTCTAATTTTCGAAAACCGGACCCGAAACAGGCCACCACGCGACCCGCCGGCGTCCCGGGCGAGTCGCGCGGCTGGCTGTTTGCCGCGGCCCTTTTCCGTATTTTTTATTATTTTTTTCGAACTTCGTTTTTTATACAAAACAACGTTCTTTTCAAACAATATTTTTCAGATTTCGATTAATATTTATTTTCTCGATTTCGCATATTTATTTTGCTATTATTATTTACAAATCGACACAAACTCGTTTGTTTGTTTTGTAGCAAATTCATCTTTTTTATTTCATTTGTTTTATTATACTAAAACGAATCTCGCATGCTAAATTCAACTTTGACGTTAATCAATTTTGCATGCATTAAACGACATAGCAACCCATTCAATTCCTCACATGCTTAGGAAAACAATGTTTGCATATCATTCATCGTATTACTAACGCGCGCATTAAAACGTCATTCGATATCCTAGTAGAGGCCGCTAATGTGCGGGCGGGGTTGGGTGTTCTTAGTGAACTTCCCAACACGTACCCTCACCCCTTACTCAGAACCGTGGTTTCCGGATGTCCGAAACCATTGGCAACGAGAGTCATTCAATATACGATTAACCGCCCAGTCGGCATCTATATCGATATGCAAAAGGGACGAGCCCAATAAACTCTGACATCGGAAATGGGCCGTATTTTGTACACGGCCCACTACGACATAGAGTGGGCTCGAACGGTTCCGAATAACCATAAAATTCGGTGGCGACTCCGACTTCGATTTAAATTTCCATTTGACCATCTCATGGAGATTCATTCGCCTCCCCAAACCCGCGCGTGGCCGCGTCGGGGTGGACCTATGTCATGTCCACAATTTGGCGACTCCGCTGGGGATTTTCTGATGAGTTAATAACCTTTAGTGTCCTCAGGGTGAGACTCGAATAGAAATCGTTTGACTAGTACAATGCGCGTTGTAGTTTTACGGTTCATGCATAAACCCCATTTTCCCGGGCCGGTACTCGCGACCGACGTCCCACTATACCGTTGATATAGTCCAAACTGGTTATGTCAAAGGTGTCCACTAGCCGATTCATATGGGTTTTACGGCATGTCCTAATCTCAACTCGAGTTAGGGAGTCCGCCCCGATTCTTGATAGGCTGTGTACACTGGTATAGACCCTCACAGACTGACCGAGACTTAGATTAAGAGCATACATGGCGTCGTTATACTGTTTCCATGACTACGTGCTACTTGATCCGCATCTTTTTTCAAAAACCGTCATCTTTTCAAAATTTGCATCATTTTCAAAATATCCAATTTTCAAAACCCGGGTCATATACTGAACTTAGGACTTATGATTTTACTCAAAATAGCCTTTTTTCTAGCCGGTATTATGCCCAATTCAAAACTCGAAATTACTTTCGGAACTTTCAACCCGACATCCGGCCCACTCCTTTTCTTTTTTTTCGAAAAAGGGCCGGATTTCTCCACCCGATTCATTTCGGGCCTTTCAAAAATTCATATTTTAAAAACTTCTTCTTCTTAGACTTCCCGTATTTAGCAGTGTCGGGTCGTGTCAGTAAGTCGTTGAAGTCTCTAGCGTCGAAACTCTGTCGATCTTACATCACGAGTTTCCCCCCCATCCTAGTCCGCCTTACCTAACTAAGGCAAGGCCCACCTACGTAGGACATACTCCTACAAAGGTTGGCCCGTTTACACAATCGAGTCTAAAAGTCTGGGAATGTCTCACGTGAACCTTCCTCCGAACAGGGCCCAACCCACAGCGTTGGATCCTGAGGAAGGCCCACCTCTTCACAAGTCACCCGTCTAGGTGTCTTCTCCGAGTCATTTACCGTCTTTTTTAGTCTTCTTCCTTTTTTTGTTCCCTTGCTCGGGATGTACTTTCCTTAGGATTCAGGTTAAGTTGCTAATTACGCGGTGCTCTTACAGACAGGCCACCCTTCACTCGAACCATGACGCAAAAAGCCATAGATGAGTTGAACACCACGTTGGCCCAAATCCAGACCCAATTGAGGCAAATGAGGGAAGACCAGATCGCTATTGTCACTCGGGTTAGTGCCGTAGAACAGGGAACTCCTAACGCCTCGATCGATGACGATGGGCCCTTAGCCGCGCTAGCCGGCGCAGTCCAAAAGCTGCAGGAACAGGTCCACTCGACCACCAGAAACACCATTCTCACGGAAAATGCCCGTACCTATTCGACCCTAACTGATGAATTGCCCGCTAACCTTAACTTAACGGGCTTACCAATGTTCGATGGGACTGAAGACCCGGTACTTCATATTCGGGCTTTCAAAGACTTTATGGCTGTCAAGGGGGTCAAATCGACCATGTTCAAGCATCTCTTTGCTTCCTCTCTGGAGAAACACCCAAAAGCCTGGTACTACAGGCTCGACCCCAAGAAATTCAAAACTTGGGATGATGTTGCCATGGAATTCGCACGGAACTACGCGGATAATGCTGAAATCCAGACTACCATGCGTACTTTGGAAGTTATGGCCCAAGAACCGAAGGAGGGTTTCACCAAATACCTCCAAAGGTGGCGGACCGAAAATGTGAAGCTGGTTGACAATCCCGGCGAAAAAGTTCTAGTGGAGGCCTTTGTCAAAAACCTCCTCCTGGCTTACCGAGTCCATCTCAGGTACGCTATTATACCCGATTTCGCAACTTTGACCGAAATGGGTACCAGAATCGAAGACGATTTAAGGCAAGAGAGCCTTACTAAGGCCTCTACCAAGAGGTATCAAGGAGCTAGTTCATCCTCCAGTAAGCCCGCCAACACAACGGCGGCCCGAAGCATCTTCGACGAGGTAAACTCACTCGACACCTCAACCAAGAAGAATACTCCAAATCGGGTATTCACTGACATTGGGACAACTTATGCTAATGCCTTACAAGGGCTATCTTCGAAGGGCCTAATCCAACCGATAGGCCCAACTCCGGAAGTTCCCATAGAAAAACGGTCCAAAAGCTACAACATCCAGGCCTATTGCCATTATCACCAAGGCAACGGGCATGACACGGAGAAATGCTGGAAAATGAAACATCTTATCCAGGATCTGATCGAAAATGGGAAGATACCGCTACCCAGTGACAAGCCAAGTAACAAAAACAATCCTCTCGCTACTCACGCCATTTTTACTGGAGAGGTAGTTGACTACTCTCATCTCATTTCCCCTTTCATTTCCCAAATCAACGGGATATGGAACGACGATGAAGACGATATTTACCTGGCTAAAGGGGAGGCTATCCCCGTCACTATCGAGGAAGTCTGGAGGGCTAAAGCCAGAGCTCTGGCCGGTACACACACCATCACTGCCACCCCGGAAACCGTCACTGAACCTTCCAGGACGGAACTCACTCCTGAAGAACCAAACGCCGACACGGCCCTAGTCAGACAATTGAAGAGGGTCCGAACCGATATTACCATATGGCAGCTTTTGGTTAGTTCACAAGAGCATCGAGCGGCACTTACTAAGGCCCTCGATGAAATCAAGGTCGACTCATCGGTTACCCCCACTGAAATGGTAGCCACGATCATGCCATATCTCAAGGACAAGCCCAAAGGAGAAGGCCCACTCATCACCTTCTCCGAGCCCGACCTTCCACCATTCGGGACCACTCATAACTTGGCCCTGTACATTACGGTGATTTGTCGAAACAAATATCTCCCGATGACCCTAATTGATGACGGGTCCGCGGTTAACGTCCTTCCTTTAAGGACAGCCAAGGCCCTCGGCATCACCGAGGCTGACTACCTTCCGACCGCGAAGACTATCCAGGCTTTTGATGGAAGCCCAAAATCAGTGGCTGGGGCCGTTAAACTAACCATCATAACAGGCCCGATCGAGAAGGAGTTAGAATTCCAAGTGATCGATGTTACTTCATCTTTCAATCTGCTACTTGGAAGACCATGGATTCACGCGGTCAAAGCAGTATCTTCCACTCTTCACAGAAAGGTTAAGCTACCTTTACAGGACGGGATCATCACCCTCGAAGCCACTCCCATAACCGTGTCCAGCTGCAACACGGCGGGCTCAGCCGACCCACGAGGATTCAACTTCGTGGGAATGATCGAAGAAGAGCACCTTTTCCAGCCATACTTCACCGTTAGCATCTATACGATGCTACAGAACCTGGGTTGCCTACCAGGAGTCACATCAAGACCATATCTTCCACCGGGAAAGATCATCGAAACCCTGAACAACGGGCAATCTCACCTCGGTCTAGGCTATACTATGGCATCCGGCTACACGAACCAAACCAAGACGGTCACGTTTGTCACCCCGGTATTTGAAACCGTGCAAACAGGCCTCTATCGGCCTACCATCTCATATCCCGGGACCAAACTGGCTCGGGAATGCAATTTCATTCCAGATGACATATTCGCCCTTATCCAGGCCGAATCAAAGGAAGGCCCAAGCAGCACTGAGCCCATTCTAGGACTACTCTTTGGGGAAGAGAAGATCATCCCTACCCCTAAGCAAGAGCTGGTCAGCTTGATCCTTCGCAGCAGCAACTTTGATCCAACCAAGCTGATCTCGGAAGTTGGTGCCGACACCGGGAAGAGAGCTTGGAGGAAGACAATCAAGTGGACCGACGGTCAGGGTCGAGTCTACAAGCTAACTACTGGCGAAGGAGATATGCTGCTATCGAGTCTGAATCTGAGTCCGAGTCCGAGTCAGAGTCAGAGTCGGAGTCTGAGTCAAAGTCTAGAGGGTCCAGTACTAGGATCGAGTCTGTAACCCCTCTCCCTTCTTTAGCCTCACCATCGGGAGCCCCGGAGTCTGTCCCGAGGGCTCTCCATATCCCGCCTCTGACCAACGATCAGATGGCAGCTCTCTTCGAGCTCTTTTCAAAATTTACTATCAATAATAACGATAACCGTTCTGCTTATGACTTGGCTTATTTTCAAAATGTTTTCAAAAATCTTACTTGCAATGACATTGAGAAACCCGACGAACAGGTACCATTGCCTCCGCATCTAATCGAGCAACTTGAACAAAGGGAGTCCCGAAATCCGGTAATCGAAGAAACCGATTCCATCAACGTAGGAACCCCTTTAGAGCCTCAGATGCTTAGGTTAGGCATATCCTTAGATCCCGAGGAGAAGCAACAATTCACGGACCTTCTCCAAGAATTCAAAGACGTCTTCGCATGGTCCTACAAGGACATGCCGAGAATAGATCGGGAGATAGCTGAACACCGAATACCCATCAAAGACGGGTACAGCCCGGTAAAACAGAAACTCCGAAGAATGAGACCCGAATGGTCTCTCAAAGTCAAAGAAGAGGTTGATAAACAATTCAAAGTGGGCTTTATCCAAGTGTCCGAATATCCAGACTGGGTCGCAAACATAGTACCGGTACCCAAAAAGGATGGCAAAGTCCGAGTATGTGTAGATTTCCGGGACCTTAATAAGGCCAGCCCAAAAGACGATTTTCCGTTGCCACACATCGACATATTGGTGGATAACACGGCCGATCATGCTCTCCTATCATTTATGGACGGGTATGCCGGATACAATCAGATCAAAATGGCGGAAGAAGACATGAGTAAGACCACCTTCATCACACCTTGGGGGACTCACTGCTATACCGTGATGCCATTTGGGCTTATTAACGCTGGCGCCACTTATCAACGGACCGCTACTACTTTATTGCATGACATGATGCATAAGGAAGTAGAGGTCTATGTCGACGATATGATTGTCAAATCCAAGGACCGAAACGGGCACATTGCAGCCCTAAGGAAGTTCTTCACCCGACTACGTAAGTACAACATGAGGTTAAACCCTCAAAAATGCAGTTTCAGGGTAACATCGGGCAAGCTACTGGGCCACATTGTCAGCCAACGGGGCATCGAAGTTGACCCAGCAAAGATCAAAGCCATAACCGAGATGCAGCCGCCTAAAACCGAAAAGGAAATAAGGGGGTTTCTCGGGAAAGTCCAATATATAAGCCGATTCATTTCAAAGCTAACCATGGTATGTGAACCCATTTTCAAGAAGCTGAAGATAGGAGAACGAACACTATGGGACGACAAATGTCAAATGGCTTTCGACAAAATCAAGGAAATTCTATCCTCTCCACCGGTGCTAATGCCACCTCAGCATGGTTTGCCTCTATCACTATACTTGACGACAACCGAGACTGCCATGGGCGCTATGCTGGCCCAGACGGTCGATTCTGAAGAACGGGCCATTTACTACATCAGTAAGAAGTTCTTAGAATACGAATGCAAATACACTATGCTCGAGAAGACGTGTCTAGCATTAGTATGGGCCACTAAAAAGCTCCGACACTACATGCTTAGTCACGAGGTACATGTGCTATCCAAAATGGATCCAATCAAGTATCTTTTCGAGAAGCCCATCCTTAACGGTCGTATATCCAGGTGAACTTTAATGCTAGCTGAGTTTGACCTCAAGTTCGTACCTTTAAAAGCCATCAAGGGCTGGGTAGTAGCAGAATTCCTCGCCGATAGTCCGGTATCCGAGGAAGAACATACCGATACTTGGGCCTTCCCAGATGAAGACATATTCCATACCGACACCAACACATGGGATTTGTATTTTGACGGAGCGTCCAACTTTCGAGGATTTGGTGTCGGGATTTTGCTAATCTCACCACAAGGTGAACATACCCCGTTATCCATCAAGCTAGATTTTGACGTGACTAATAACGCAGCCGAATACGAAGCATGCATTCACGGGTTGCAAGTCGCCGCCGATTTAGGAGTAACAAACCTCCGGGTCCACGGTGACTCATCATTAGTCATAAACCAAACCCTACAAAAATGGAAGACTCGGAACGCAAATCTCGTGGCTTACCAAGCACAAGGGTTCTCGAAAAACAATTCCAAAAGGTGGAGTACATTTATCTGCCTCGGGAAGAAAACCAGTTTGCAGATGCCCTGTCAAAATTAGCATCTTTGCTGAATATCCCAGCGCATCTAACCAGTATGCCCATTTGTGTCGAAAGACGGTCTGAGCCAGCATATATCAACACTATCCAAGATATCGAAATAACTGATCCAGAACCTTGGTACCAGGCTGTTCTAACCTACTTGACGTCAGGGGAATATCCTCCGGGAACTGAAAACCGGGCCAAGAAAGCTCTGCGAAGATGGGCAACCCAGTTCATCCGCACAGACGATGGACAGCTATACAAAAAGACAGCACAGGGGGCTTTACTTCTATGCATTGACAAAACTCGAGCCGAAAGAGTTATGGCCGAGGTGCACGACGGCGAAAACGGACCGCACATGAATGCCCATATGTTGGCCCGGAAAATCGCGAGACTCGGTTACTATTGGAATAGCATGGAAACTGACTGTCAGGTGTATGTTAAACACTGTCATAACTGTCAGATTTTCGCTAATGTTCAGCATATGCCTTCATTCCTACTATATACAATGACATCACCATGGCCATTCTCGACATGGGGGATTGATATAATCGGGAAAGTGAATCCTTCCGGGACAGGAGGTCACTGCTTCATCCTGGTGGCTATCGACTATTTCACCAAATGGGTCGAAGCCGAATCATACCGGATCTTGAATGCCAAACATGTGGCTAAGTTCATCCAAAACACAATTATATGTCGATATGGGATTCCACACGAGTTCATCAGTGATCACGGGACCCATTTCCAAGCTGAAACTGCCACTCTACTGGAAAAGTACAAGATCCAAAGGCATACATCGTCACCTTACCGTCCTCAGACAAATGGAGCGGTAGAGGCAGCCAATAAAACAATTGTCACCATTCTTAAAAAGATGGCTGAGAATTACCGGGATTGGCCCGACAAGATACCCTTTGCCTTATGGGGATATCGGACATCAATTCGAACTGCAACCGGAGCAACTCCATACTATCTGACATATGGAATGGAAGCAGTCCAGCCGGTCGAACTAGAAGTACCCTCTCTTAGGATTCTGCTCGAAAGCCAGGTACCTGAAGCAGATTGGGTCCAGGCCCGATATGACTCGCTAATCCTCTTAGACGAACGGCGATCCCGGGCTCTGAATAATATTCAGATATATCAGAAAAGGATCCAACGGGCCTTTAACAAAAGGGTAAGGCCCAGGAACATCAAGGAGGGCGATCTAGTCCTAAAATCCGTTCGAGCTTTACTACCAGTCGACCCAAGAGGAAAATTCAAACCTAATTGGGCTGGGCCATATTTGGTGAAGAAGATTCTTTCAGGAGGGGCGGTAATGCTAACTGACTTGGACGGGAACGAGTTCGTCAATCCAACAAACTTGGACCAACTGAAGGGTTACTACCCATAAACCCTATCTCAAAGTCATTTGCAAAAAGTTTATAAAAATGTCTTTTTTATGAATTTTCAAAATTTTAAGCAAGTCAATAAGTTAGGATCATTTATCCTACCGTTGCACATCTCGAATTAATAATCTTGATGTATTTCGAAAATTGCAAAAATGCTTCTGAACTACGGAAGGTTTGATTCCATTAATTTTGGATACGTAGGCAACCCCTCAAAAGGGTACAACCAATGCAATAACGAAAAGACGGGAACGGTAGTCACTAATATGTCTTTTTATTATTTCAAAAATACATAACAAAAAAAAAGCAACAAAATCACACCACAAAAAATAGTAGTAATACTTAAATAATAAATTTAGGAGACTACTCGTACATTTTGCCCTTTCCCTTATCTTTCGGGTCACGTGGAGCCCGAGGCCGACGGGGTGGGGGCGAACGTTCCCTAATCACAAGGGGAACTTCCTTTGCTCGAACCCGCTTCTTCGATTTTGGGTTTTCCACCCTTTGCACCGGCTCGGGGAGTCTTTCTCGAGGACCAAGTCGGTCCTTAGCAGCCAGTCTTGGCCCTAGTCTCCTTTCTAAGTCCATCTGGGGGCTCACTCTCCCCCGTGCACCCTTGTTACTGGACCCTTCAGTCTGAGTCCTAGATCTTCTTTTCTGACCTGTCGAAGTATCTCCCTCAGTAAAGAAGCTCCTATTGTCCTTAGCATGCTCCCGGCGTAGCAGGTCATAGGCTTCATCAATTTTCAAGGCAGCCCGGGTCTTAGCTGAATCAGCCCGGGTCCATCTTACATAAGAATCGGTTACCCAGATCGAATGAGAGTTCTTGAGAACAGGCCAAGTAGCTCGTGTATACCACCTTTGCATCCAGGTGTCACACATCACGTCTGTTAGCTGAGTAGATTCACTCACAACGGCCTCGATTTCTGGGATTCTTTGCGCCCGACCATATTCCCTAAGTATGCGGTCGGGAAAGAGGTGAATTGTCTGCCTAAAAGATAGGATTACCTGATATCTAGCCCTATCTCGAGATTCCAGACCAGTCCAAAGGTAAATAGGCCACCATGGCACGGCCCAACGGATCAACAGGCCTCCATGGAAAGATAGCACCTCATCCCAATATTTTTGGGTATTGAAGCGAGAAAAGGCAATGGCTCGTCTCCTCGACATAACTTGCCTGGGTTGATATCGGCTCACATTTAGGGGAGGATCCAAGATCGATAATCTCTCAAATAGGCACAGCTGAAAAACCCGCAAAAAAAAAAAAAAAAAAAAAATCAAAATTGCAAAAATCGTCAAAATCACGAAAAAAAAAAAAACGTGAAAAGACGTGAAAACCGAGAAAAACCGCAGAAGCCGGGAAATCGGGAAAACCGCGCGCAAAGCCGAAAAATGGGAGAAGCCGGAAATTCAAAAAAATTCAAAAAATTCAAAGGAATGGCATACCTGTAGAAGCCGAGTACTCCCAGTCAACCGAGTTGACGGATCTCTTTTACGATTATCCAAACCTTGAATAATCTCCCCTGTAATCAGCCAAGCCGGGCTGTGCTCCGTCTCCATCAGGTCAGCCACGGTGAAAAGTTTAACGTGGCCCATGCAAGATAACAAGTCCATATGCCCTTCGAAGGCATAAACATGGAGCATACAAAAAGTAAAGGCCCTACGACTATGAACGGGTCTAACCCGGACATCATCTGGATTCATGAATATTTCAGCCAGGTCGATCAGGGAAACGATATCTCCTTCTAGCATACGGGATACCTCCATATGGGAAAGCCCTAAGAATTCCCTTAACTTCCTCCTTGGGTCAGAAACCGAGAAAGGGATAGCAGGGCGAAGTATAGGATTCCATCCTCCTGCAGCAGCAATTTCCTCAGGAATAGGGCAAATCTCTCCTCGAGGAAAACCAAATACATGATAGGTATCATCCCAATAGGATAGGCAAGCATCCAGGAAGTGGCAGTCTACTTGCATCTGACGGATCACGGACAATTGGGTAACGCCATTCTGATTTAGGATAGCCCTATCGGCATCCCTAAAATATTTGGACCACTCGTGCAACATTCCGACTAATCGATCGATTCCCATATTTGATTTGCTAAAAGAAAGGATAAATTTTTCAGGGCTTATTCTTTTCTTTAAGGAACTAAGGAATTGTGGAATTATGAAATTTATGGAGCAAGAAGGGGTATTTATAGCATGAAAATAAGTTCTCCTCCTCACCTTAGGATTCCCAATCCTAGAGCATTTAGCATACAAAGCCATTGTCCTAAGGCTTAGCTGAGTCATCCCGAGCATTCCTATTCCTTTTCAAAGTCAAAACAAAAATTCTCTAATTTTTCAAAGACTTTTGCAAACTCAAAAAAATTCAAACCTTTTCTCAAATTTTTATTCCCCAGCACGAGTCATTTTTTCCTACAAATGTTACATGCAAAATTTTGCAGCTTTGCATAAATATGTACAGGACGACTCAAGCAGGACCATGCAATTTGCATAACTCCCCAACGGCATTTAACAGGATGAGCCCACATACAGGCCCATTTTAAGTCTTATGCGACGAATTCCCCCACGGAGTTATCATCGATTCAGGTACATTTCTAGCCCATGGCCGGCGGGCCCTCCACGCAGGTCTAATGGACCTTAAACGACCCGACCGGAAGCTGCCAGGTTTTAATCCTTGATTGACCTGGTAGCTACTCTGACTTTCGCCCTGTCCAAGCCTCAGTCAGAGTGGGGGCTCTGTAGACACCCACATTTTGACCGCCAGGTGTCTATAGTAGTTCCCGACAAACACCCGATGATGATCGGACGCTAACGTGCTTTAACGTACTCGGAAATGGGCTCGAAATGATGGACATTTGGCCTAGGCATTTTAAGGAGTACAAATCTCACAAAACCAACTTCAAATTCAGGCCCAGTGGGTCGTTTCGAGTCAAATAACACTAATTTGGGTCGAATCCGTCACCAGGGGTAAAACCGTCTTTTAGCGACCGAGTCAAAACCCGGTCAAAGATATTTCCCGTAACCTCCGGACTGACCGTGACACCTCACGTGTCCAGTCCACACTCCAACTCTACAAAAACATCCATACAAAAAATAATAAACAATTCCGTTTAAGGTAGAATTCGATCCCGAGTAGGAATCCTATCCGAGAACCGACTCAGACACTCAACCGAGTTAAAACACTCGGCCAAGTACCCAAACCAGCCGGTATTTCCTCTTTTCTTCCCTCACAAGAAAACGGAATTCTCGTTCTCCTCAGCTTCTTACTCAAGCGGTAATTCTAGCTCAAACAGGAGTCCTATTCAAAAACCGATTCGAGCATCCGACCGAGTGTAAAACACTCGGCCGAAACAGCCCAAAACAGTAGCAAAACACCCGGTTTCCCTTTCTTCCTCCACAAGAAAGCGGAATTCTTATTTCCCTCAAATTCCTACGTTTCCTATCCTAAGCGGTAGTCAAACTCTCCCAAGTCAAGGTCGGGAATTTCCTATAAATAGCCCCTTGCATCCAACACAAAAGACATTCAATTAACAGGAATTAACCATCAATAATTTACCAAAATTATACACACACACATACGATTTTTCAGCAATAGTCATCTAGCATCCCGACACACATAATTCCTTAGCATCGTTAGACCGATATTACATCACAAACCCGAAGGAAAACCGGTTCCCACACCCGAGCCTTCACCCGTCCGAACCTTCACCTTAGCCGAACCAAATCTCGACGCTCTCGTGCCTAGCCACATTCCGACGAGTCCCGATCCGAGTCGACAAGAGCATGTAGGTTGAGGGTGCAATAAAACCCGATTTCTTCCTTTCTCTCCTTCTCTTCTCTTCGTCCGTTTTTTTATATTATGGGTCTAGAGTCATTTTTTTTCTTATTATTTTTCTAATATCGTTATTAACGAAAAAACTATTTTCATAACGAATATTCTTAAACATACGATATCGATTTTTCTATAATCGAATATCGTATCGAAAAGAATTATATTAAGATTCCGACGATAGCAGAAATCGTTACATCTTTTTTGTCAAAATTCTTTTCTTTTACTTTTCGTTCAAAATAACAATTTTCGAACAAAAATAAAAACGGACAGACCCGCACGCGAGTCGCGCCATGCCCAGGCGACTCGCGCGCAGGCCTGGAATCCGGGACTTCTTTTTTTTACGTTTTCGTTCGTTTTATTATTTATTCTTCGATCGATTTCTAAAATTAACATCTTTTCTAAAACTATTCCAAGTATTTGATATTGATTTCGTAGTCAACTATCGAATATAACGAATATCGAAAATATTAAGTCGAGTACGCATCATGCAATATTCGTACGCGATTTAATACGAACTTCTAATTTTCGAAAACCGGACCCGAAACAGGCCACCACGCGACCCGCCGGCGTCCCGGGCGAGTCGCGCGGCTGGCTGTTTGCCGCGGCCCTTTTCCGTATTTTTTATTATTTTTTTCGAACTTCGTTTTTTATACAAAACAACGTTCTTTTCAAACAATATTTTTCAGATTTCGATTAATATTTATTTTCTCGATTTCGCATATTTATTTTGCTATTATTATTTACAAATCGACACTAACTCGTTTGTTTGTTTTGTAGCAAATTCATCTTTTTTATTTCATTTGTTTTATTATACTAAAACGAATCTCGCATGCTAAATTCAACTTTGACGTTAATCAATTTTGCATGCATTAAACGACATAGCAACCCATTCAATTCCTCACATGCTTAGGAAAACAATGTTTGCATATCATTCATCGTATTACTAACGCGCGCATTAAAACGTCATTCGATATCCTAGTAGAGGCCGCTAATGTGCGGGCGGGGTTGGGTGTTCTTAGTGAACTTCCCAACACGTACCCTCACCCCTTACTCAGAACCGTGGTTTCCGGATGTCCGAAACCATTGGCAACGAGAGTCATTCAATATACGATTAACCGCCCAGTCGGCATCTATATCGATATGCAAAAGGGACGAGCCCAATAAACTCTGACATCGGAAATGGGCCGTATTTTGTACACGGCCCACTACGACATAGAGTGGGCTCGAACGGTTCCGAATAACCATAAAATTCGGTGGCGACTCCGACTTCGATTTAAATTTCCATTTGACCATCTCATGGAGATTCATTCGCCTCCCCAAACCCGCGCGTGGCCGCGTCGGGGTGGACCTATGTCATGTCCACACTAGCGATTTGGAGAGAAGACTCGGACCGAGGCTGGCGGTCCGAGACAGGCTAGGCCCGCGTGATAACGAGGTGACCGGGGAGTCGAGTTTGAAGAAACGAGCCCGGGCTAAGGAGGTTCCCTTGGTGATTAGGGAGCGTTCACCCCCACCTCGACGCCGATGGACCGAAAAGGAGGCTAAGGGCAAAGGAAAGGGAAAAATGCCTTAGTTTATACTATTTAAGTATTAATATGATTTAATTTGTGATGATTTTTTTTTGATTTTTTTGTAATTTTATTATTATTTTTGAAATAAAGAAAGGTTTATTAAAGAACTGTTCTTGTTTTCCTTTTCTCGATTGCAGTGGTTGTGCCCTTTTGAGGGGCTGCCTACGTATCCATAAAAAATGGAATCAAACCAAACGTAGTTCAGATTGAATTGCAATTTCGAAATACATCAAGACTATTGGTTCAAGATGTTTGAAACAGTAGAATGAATAATTCTAGCTTTTGACTTGTCTTTAAAAGTTTGAAGAAAATGTTTTTAATAAACTTTTGCAAATGACATTGAGAGAGGTGGGTTAAGGGTAGTAGCGCTTCAGCTGGTCCAGGTTAGTTGGGTTGACAAACTCGTTCCCGTCCAGATCTGTTAGCATTACCGCTCCACCTGATAGAATCTTCTTTACCAGATATGGCCCTGCCCAGTTAGGTTTAAATTTTCCCCTTGGGTCTTCTGGTAATAAAGCTCGAACAGACTTGAGAACCAAATCTCCTTCTTTGATGTTCCGGGGCCTCACCCTTTTGTTGAAAGCCCGTTGGATTCTCTTCTGATAGATTTGAATATTATTGAGGGCACGAGACCGTCGTTCATCTAAAAGGACTAGCGAGTCATATCGTGCTTGAACCCAATCAGCTTCGGGTACTTGACTTTCAAGTAGGATTCTGAGTGATGGTACTTCTAACTCAACAGGTTGGACTGCTTCCATGCCGTATGTAAGGTAATACGGTGTTGCCCCGGTCGCAGTACGAATCGAGGTTCGATATCCCCAAAGTGCAAATGGTATTTTGTCGGGCCAGTCCCGGTAATTATCAGCCATCTTTTTGAGTATGGTGACAATTGTTTTATTAGCCGCTTCTACCGCTCCATTGGTCTGGGGTCGGTAGGGTGAAGATGTATGCCTTTGAATTTTATACTTGGTCAACAAGGCTGCTGTTTCAGCTTGAAAATGGGTCCCGTGGTCACTAATGAACTCATGAGGGATCCCATACCGGCATATTATCTTATTTTGAATGAACTTGGCAACATGGCTAGCGTTGAGAATACGGTAGGATTCAGCTTCGACCCATTTGGTGAAATAGTCGATTGCTACCAAAATGAAGCAGTGTCCTCCGGTTCCTGAGGGGTTTATCTTTCCAATTGTGTCGATTCCCCATGTTGAAAATGGCCATGGTGATGTCATGGTGTATAGTAAGGATGGTGGCATATGTTGTACATTGGCAAAAATTTGACAATTATGGCAATGTCTAACATATTGTTGACAGTCGGTTTCCATGCTATTCCAGTAGTAACCGAGCCTCATGATCTTTCGGACTAGCATTTGGGCGTTCATGTGTGGACCGCATTCGCCATCATGTACCTCGGCCATAACTTTTTCGGTGTTGGTTTTATCAACACATCGAAGGAGAGCCCCCTGTGCCGTCTTTTTGTAGAGTTGCCCATCGTCGGTGCGGATGAACTGGGTTGCCAGTCTTCGCAGGGCCTTTTTGGCTCGGTTGTCAGCTCCGGGTGGATATTCCCCAGTTGCTAGGTATGTCAGTACAGCTTGATACCATGGCTCAGGATCAGGTATCTCGACTTCTTCGATGTCGTGGATATATGCTGGCTCGGATCGCCTTTCGACACAGATTGGCATACTGGTCATATGGTCGGGGATGTTTAGCAAAGATGCCAGTTTTGAGAGTGCATCTGCGAATTGTTTTTCTTCCCGAGGTAGGTATATGTATTCTACCTTGTGGAATTGCTTCTCGAGATCCCGTACTCGTGCTTGGTAGGCCACGAGATTAGCATTTCGAGTTTTCCATTTTTGAAGTGCTTGATTAATGACCAGAGATGAATCACCGTGTACTCGGAGGTTTGTGACTCCTAAGTCGGCGGCGGCTTGTAGCCCATGGATACATGCTTCATACTCAGCGGCGTTGTTAGTGACGTCGAAGTCCAATTTGATGGATACGGGAGTATGTTCCCCTTTTGGTGAGATTAGGAGGATCCCGACTCCAAATCCTCGGAAATTGGATGCCCCGTCAAAGTACAAGTGCCATGCTTCGGTATCAGTATGAAAAATGTCTTCGTCTGGGAAGGACCAAGTGTTGGTGTGTCCTTCTTCGGTTACGGGACTGTCAGCGAGAAATTCGGCTACTACTCGTCCTTTGATGGCTTTCAGTGGTACGAATTTTAGGTCGAATTCTGCCAACATGAGGGTCCATCTTGATATCCTGCCATTGAGGATGGGCTTTTCGAAAAGGTACTTGATTGGATCCATTCTGGATAATACCTGTACCTCGTAGCTGAGCATGTAATCCCGGAGCTTCTTAGTGGCCCAGACCAAAGCTAAACATGTCTTTTCGAGCATGGTGTATTTACACTCGTACTCTAGAAACTTCTTGCTGATGTAGTATATGGCTCGTTCTTCGGAGTCGACCGTTTGAGCTAGCATAGCCCCCATGGCTGTCTCTGTTGTAGTTAGGTACAATGACAAAGGCAAACCGTGCTGAGGTGGCATTAGAACCGGTGGTGAGGCCAAAATTTCCTTGATTCTATCAAAGGCTGCTTGGCATTTATCGTCCCATAGTAACCGTTCTCCTATTTTCAGTTTTTTGAAGATCGGTTCACACACCATGGTTAGCTTTGAGATGAACCTGCTAATGTATTGGACTTTTCCGAGAAACCCTCTTATCTCTTTTTCGGTTTTAGGGGGCTGCATCTCGGTGATGGCCTTGATTTTGGCTGGATCGACCTCTATACCTCGTTGGATGACGATATGACCTAGTAATTTACCAGATGTTACCCCGAAACTGCATTTCTGAGGGTTTAGCCTCATGTTGTATTTGCGTAATCGGGTGAAGAACTTTCTCAGGGCGGTGATGTGACCGTCCCTGTCTTTGGATTTGACGATCATGTCATCCACGTAGACTTCCACTTCCTTATGCACCATGTCATGCAATAGAGTTGTGGCGGTTCGTTGGTAAGTGGCCCCGACATTGATGAGACCAAACGGCATAACAGTATAGCAATAAGTACCCCAAGGTGTAATGAAGGTGGTCTTATCCATATCTTCTTCTGCCATTTTTATCTGATTATACCCCGCATACCCATCCATAAATGATATAAGGGCATGATCTGCTGGGTTGTCCACCAGTATATCGATGTGTGGCAACGGGAAATCGTCTTTCGGGCTCGCCTTGTTAAGATCCCGAAAGTCTACACAGACACGAACCTTACCATCCTTTTTAGGGACTGGTACTATGTTTGCAACCCAATCTGGATACTCGGAGACTCGTATGAACCCAGCCTTGAATTGTTTATCGACTTCCTCCTTGACTTTGAGGGACCATTCGGGCCTCATGCGCCGAAGTTTTTGTTTAACCGGTTTGAACCCTTCCTTGATCGGTATATGGTGCTCGGCTATTTCGCGATCGAATCCCGGCATGTCCTTGTAGGACCATGCGAAGACGTCTTTGAATTCTTGAAGGAGAACTATGAATTGTTGTTTCTCCTTGGGATCTAAGGATAGCCCTATCTTAAGCATCTGAGGTTCTAAGGTTGTTCCCACGTTGATGGATTCGGTTTCTTCGATTACCGGATTGCGGGATTCCCTTTGCTCTAGTTGCTCGATCAGATGTGGAGGCAAGGATACCTGTTCGTCGGGCTTCTCAATGTCATTGCACATAAAATTTTTGAAATTGAGAAAGTTTTGAAAATTAGACAAGTCGTAAGCAGAACGGTTGTTATTATTGATCATGAATTGAGAAAAGAGCTCGAAAAGAGCTGCCATCTGATCACTAGTCAGTGGCGGGATAGGTAGGGTGCCCGGGACAGACCCCGAAGCACCAGGAATGGCTAAAGGGAGAGGGGGAGTTACAGGACTGACCCTAGCACCAGACTCACTAGACTCAATCTTAGACTCTGACTCGGACTCCGACTCAGACTCAGACTCAGATTCTGGCATTTCTCCTTCCCCTGTGATTAGCTTGTAAGTTCTTCCTTGACTGTCAGTCCATTTGACAGTTTTCCTCCAAGCTCTAGCGCCAGACCCGACTTCTGAGATTAGCTTAGACGGGTCAAAGGTACGACTGCGGAGAATGAGGCTGACTAACTCTTCCTTCGGTGTTGGGACCGCGAGTTCTTCTCCAAAAAGTAGCTCTAGTGCGGGCTCGGCATTCTTAGCATCTTCGGCTTGGATGAGAGCGAAGATGTCGTCCGGTATGTAGTTGCAGTCCTGGGCCAAGTGGGTCCCAGGGCGTATGTTTGTGGGCCGATATAGGCCGGTTTGAACAGTCTCGAACACGGGAGTGACAAAGATAACCTTACCGGTTTCAGATTGGCCCATGTTTTCCGGAGTTAGGGTGTAGCCCAAACCCGTTTGAGTCCTCCCATTGTCCAGAACTTCGAGAATTTTTCCTGCAGGGAGATCGGGCCTTGATGTAACCCCTGGTAGAAAGCCCAGATTCTGAAGCATCCGGTCGAGGTGGACCGTGAAATAGGGGCGGAAGAGATGGTCTTCTTCGATGGCTTCTACGAAGTCGAACCCCCATAGATCGATGCGGCCCGAGGTGTTGCAATTAGCCACGGTCATAGGTGTGGCTTCTAGAGTGATGACGGAGTCATGCAAAGGTAGCTTGATCTTTCGATGCAAAGTAGAGGACACGGCCCTGGTTGCATGGATCCAAGGTCTCCCCAACAGAAGGTTAAAGGAAGAAGTGACGTCGATCACTTGAAATTCCAGCTCTTTTTCTATCGGGCCTGTTATGATAGTGAGTTTTGTGGCTCCGGCTACTGACTTTGGGCTTTCGTCAAAAGCCTGAATGGTTTGAGCTGTTGGAATATAGTCGGCCTCGGTGATGCCGAGGGCTTTGGCGGTCCTCAAGGGGAGGACGTTGACTGCCGACCCGTCGTCAATTAGGGTCATTGGTAGGTACTTTCCACGGCAGATAACCGTGATGTAGAGGGCCATGTTGTGGGCTGGCCCAAATGGTGGTAGATCAGCATTGGAGAAGGTGATTAGTGGGCCTTCTTCTATGGATCTCCCCTTTAGATGAGGTAGGACTGTGGCTACCATTTCAGCTGGTGTAGCCATGGAATCGATTTTGACTTGATCGAGGGCCTTAGTGAGTGCCTCTCGATGTTCTTGGGAGCTAACTAGGAGTTGCCATATAGAGAGGTCAACTCGGGTCTTGCTTAGCTGCTTCACAAGAGCCTTTTCAGGAGTTGGTTCTTCCGGAGCGGGCTCCACTTTGAGTGGCTCGGCGATGATGAGGGCTTGACTAGTGGCTAAGGCCTTGGACTTAACCTTTTGAATCTCCTCGGGCGTGATGGGGACAGCTTTCCTTTTGGTGAGGTAGACATCGTCTTCGTCATCGCACCAGATCCCGTTTATTTGTGGGATAAATGGAGAAATGAGGTGTGAGCAATCCACTATTTCCCCTGAAAAGATGGCGTGAGTGGCCAACGGGTTATCCTTGTTGTTGGGTTTACCCCCGGGCAAAGGAATTTTCCCGCTTTCAATGAGATCCTGGATAAGGTGCTTCAGTTTCCAACATTTTTCGGTATCGTGCCCCTTACCACGATGATAGTGACAGTAGGCCTGGAGGTTGTAGGCCTTGGAGCGATGTTCGACCGGGATATCAGGTGTTGGGCCTATCGGGGTGATCAGGCCTTTCGATGATAACCTTTGAAGGGCATTTTCATAGGTAGTGCCTATGTCAGTGAATACCCGGGGAGTGGTAGTTTTCTGGGATGAGGTATCGAGTGCATTTACCTCGTCGAAAATGCTACGAGTGGCAGCAGTAGTAGCGGGCTTGCTTGTTGATGAACTAGCCCCTTGGTATCCCTTGGTGGAGGCCTTAGTGAAGCTTTCCAACCTTAAATCATCCTCGATTCTCGTTCCCATTTCAGTTAGGACCGCGAAGCTAGGTATGATGGCGTACCGGAGATGGACCCGGTAAGCTGGAAGTAGGTTCTTGACAAAGGCTTCAACCAGCACCTTTTCACTGGGCTTATCGACCAGCTTGATGCTTTCAGCCCTCCAGCGTTGAAGGTATTTTGTAAATCCTTCCTTAGGCTCCTGGGCCATTACCTCCAGGGTGCGCATAGTGGTTTGGATTTCCGTATTGTCGGCGTAGTTCCGAGCGAATTCCGTTGCCACGTCATCCCAAGTTTTGTATTTCTTGGAATCGAGCCGGTAGTACCAGGCCCTCGGGTGCTTCTCGAGGGATGAAGCAAACAGGTGCTTGAACATGCTGGACTTAACCCCTTTAAGGGCCATAAATTCCTTGAAAGCCCGGATATGGTGGACCGGGTCTTCAGTACCCTCGAACATTGGCAGACCCGTCAGATTGAGATTGGTGGGTAGTTCATCGGTCAGTGGGGTGTAAATCCTAGCATTCTCCGTATGGATGGAGCTTTGGGTTGTCAGATGGACCTGTTCTTGCAGTTTGAGGACTGCACTTGCCAGTGCGGCTAGAGGCCCGTCATCTTCGATCGAAGCATTGGGGGTTCCCTGTTCTACGGCACTAACCCGAGTAATGATGGAGATCTGGTCTTCCCGCATTTTTCTCAGTTGGTCTTGGATTTGGGCCAACGAGGTGGTCAACTCATCTATGGCTTTTTGCGTCATGGCTCGGGTGTGGGGTGACCTGTCTGTAAGGGCACCGCGTAATCAGCAACTGGCCCAGATCTAAGAATCAAAAGTACATCCCAAACAAGGAAAAGACTAGACTAGAAAAAGACCGGAGACTGACTTCTAGACGGATGACGCGTGGATGATGGACCTTCCTTAGGATTCGGCAAAGTGGGCCTAGTCCTGTTCGAAGGAAGGTCTATGTGAGAATTCCCCAGACTTTAGACTCTAGTGTGTAAACGGGTTTTCCTTTGTAGGAGTTAGTCCTAAAAAGGTGGGCCGTGCCTTGACAAGTAAGGCGGACTGGGATGTGGTGGAAACCCGTGATATAAGATCGACGGAGTTTCGACACTATAGACTCTTACAACTATGACAAGACCTGACACTGCTAAATACGGGAAGTCCTAAAAAGAAGAGGGTTTTGAAAAGAGAATTTGAATTTGAAAACCGAGCAAAAGTCGGATTTGAAGACCCGATTTTTTTTGAAAACCGAGAAAGAGGTCATCGGGCCGAGATTTCGGGCTTTTTTTTTTAAAAGGTTTGGACAGCATACCGGCTAAAAATAGGCTATTTTGAGTCAAAATCATAAGTCCTAAATTCGGCAGCTTTCCGGGTTTTGAAAAAGTAGATGGGTTTGAAAAGATGTGATTTTTTTGAAAATGACGATTTTTGAAAAGACCAAAAAGGATCAAGTAGCATGTAGTCATAGAATCAGTATAACGACGCCATGTATGCTCTTAGTCTAAGTCTCGGTCGGTCTAATAGGGTCTATACCAACAACGATGGCTTTCTCGTACTGAGGACGGACTCCCTAAGCCGAGTTGGTCTTAGGACATGCCGCGAAACCTAAACGAGTTCCGCCATCGAAGTCTTTAGTGCATCCAAGTGGGAATGCACCGTGGTATAGTGGGACGTCGGTCACAAGTAACCGGCCCGGGATAGAACGGGGTTATGCATGAACCATTGAACTAAAACGTGTACATTACTAATCGAACGATTTCTTTTCGAGTCTCACCCTGAGGATGCCGATGGTAAGTGACACATCAGTTAATCCCCAGCGGAGTCGCCAAATTGTGGACATGACATAGGTCCACCCCGACGCGGCGAAGCACGGGTTTTGGGGAGGCGATAGAATTTCCATATGAGATGGATCGAATAGAATTTTAAATCGAAGTAGGAGTCGCCACCGAATTTTATGGTTATTCGGAACCATTCGAACCCACTCTATGTCGTAGTGGGCCATACTTAAAGCCTGGCCCATTTCCGATGTCAGAGTTTATTGGGCTCGTCCCTTTGCAGTTCGATATCGATGCCGACTGGGCGGTTAATCGTATATTGAATGACTCTCGTTGCCAATGGTTTCGGACATCCGGAAACCACGGTTCTGAGTAAGGGGTGAGGGTACGTGTTGGGAAGTTCAGTGAGAACACCCAACCCCGCCCGCACTTAGCGGCCTTTACTAAGATATCGTTCGGTTTTGTGTACACGCGTTAGTTCGACGATGAAATGATATGCAGAGATTATTTTCCTAAGACATGTGAGGAAAAATAAATGGGTTGCTAAGTCGTTTAATGCATGTTAAACTAATAACGTCAAAGTTATTTTAGCATGTGAGTTCGTTTTAGTCTAATAAAACAATAAAAAGAATGTATGAGAATTTGCTACAAACACGAGAAAACGGGTTAGTAACGATTGAATAATAATAAGAAATAAATATATGAAATCGAGGAAATAAAAATTAATCGAAATCTGAAAAAAAATTGTTAAAACGTTGTTTTGTATAAAAAACGATGTTCGAGAAAGAATAAAAAAAAGAACGAAAAAAGACGTGTTTGGGCCGAGAGCCGCGCGACTCGCCCGAGACTCATGCGGGTCGCGTGGCGGCCTGATTTCGACAACGGTTTTTGGAAAATTTTGATTAAATCGCGTACGAATATCGCATAACTCGTACCCGACTTAATATTCTCAATATTTGTTATATTCGATAGTTGATTATCAAATATTTAGAATAGTTTTGAAAAAGATGTAAATTTAGAAATCGTTTCGTGAAATAATAAAAATAAGCGAACGAAAAACTAAAAAAAAGAACCGGATCAGACTCGTGCGCGAGTCGCCTAGACCGGGCGCGACTCGCGTACGGGTCTGATTTTTTATTATTATTTTTTGTTCGAAAATTGTTAATTTTATAAATCGCGTACAAATATGAATTAATTTATACTCGGTTTATATTTTCGATATTCGTCGTATTCGATATTCGATTATGAAATCGATATCGAATATTCGGAATGACTTTAGAAAAGGTTTTGAAAAAGTTTGTTTTGAACGAAAAATAAGAAAAAAGAATTTTTGAACGAAAAGTTGTAAAAAGGATTTTGAACGAAGAAAAATAAAATGAAATCGTCGAAATCTTAATATAATTCTTGTCAATACGATATTCGATTATATAAAATTGATATCATATTTTAAGAATATTCGATATGTGAAAATATTTTTTTAAGTAATATCGATATTAGAAAATATATGCGATGAACGACCCATATTAAAATATGAAACGACCGACGAAAATAATAAAAAAAGAAGAAAAAACGTGAGAAAGAGGAAGAAAGGAAGAAGAATCGGGTTTGATTTACACCCTCAACCTACATGCTTTGTGTTCTCGGTATAAGGCTCGTCGGACGGTGGCTTAGGCACGGGAGCGTCGAGATGATGCGGGTGAGTTAAGGTGTCGGTTTTTGGAGTGTTTTTGTGTGTACGTGCGGGGCGTGGATTCGGCCGGTTTGGACGGGATTGGTTTCGTCAGATCTCTGGAATTATTTCAGGATTACGTCGGGATTTTGGATGTCGTTTTTTGGCTGCTGAAGATTTGTGATTTTTTCGGTATTTTTTGATGTATTGTTGATGTTAATTGTGTTGGACGGGAGGTCCTATTTATAGGGAGTTTCCGACCTTGGTTTAGGTGAGTTTGAATACCGCTTAGGATAGGAAACGTAGGAGTTCGAGGGAAATAAGAATTCCGCTTTCTTGGCCAAGAAGAAAGGGAAACACGGCTGTTTTGTACTGTTTTGGCCGAGTGTTTTGCACTCGGTCAAGTGTTCGAATCGGTTTTTTGAATAGGATTCCTGTTCGAGCTAGAATTACCGCTTGAGTAAGAAGCTGAGAAGAACGAGGATTCCGTTTTCTTGTGAGGGAAGAAAAGAGGAAAAACCGGCTGGCTGCACTATTTGGCCGAGTGGTTGCACTCGGTTGAGTGTCTGAGTCGGTCCTCGGATAGGATTCCTACTCGAGATTGAATTCTACCTTAAACGGAATTGTTTATTATTTTTGTATGGCTGATTTTTGTAGGATTAGGGTCCGAATAGGACACGTGAATTATCACGGTCAGGCTACGAGTTTCGAGAAATATCTTTGACCGGGTTTTGACTCGGTCACTAAAAGACGGTTTTACCCCTGGTGACGGTTTCGACCCAAATTAGTGTTATTTGACTCGAAACGACCCACTGGGCCTGAATTTGAGGTTGGTTTTGTGAGATTTGTACTCCTTAAAAATGTCTAAGCCAAATGTCCATGACTACAAGTCCATATCCGAGTCTATCAAAGCACGTTTACGTCCTATCATCATCGGGTGTTTGGCGGGAACTACCATAGACACCTGGCGGTCAAAATGTGGGTGTCTACAGAAGGATAATTCCGACAAATTAGAACTAGTGCTAATGTACAGTATGGACTGTATAATTAGAGTCATGGAGATGACTATAAGTATCAAAATCAATTGTTTCAATAAAAGGTAACAGCTCCCATTAAGTGAGAAAATGTGAAAGATGATCCAATTAATCCTTATATCATATGATGAGTGATTATATTGGTAATCATGAAATTTTGGATGCTTCTTTCTAAAAAATTAGGAATTGAAATCGTTTCAATTAGTCCTAAGTTTAGGTCACTTTATTATAAATAAAACAAGTGACTTAATAAGGTTTCTCACCTTTTAGCATGAGATGTTAAAAGACGATTGAACATTGTATCAAGAAGGCAAATAATGCTACTATACTAGTGTTCTATGAGTTCATTAAGAAAATGGCTTGAGATAATGATTAATGAATCTAAGACGTTGGTTAAATTAAGGGAAGAATAATTGTTGTCATATCCAAACTTGTTCACAAGTTTAGATTAGGAACGAAATTATTTATCATTAATGTAATGATTCAGTCATTAATATAACTAGTTTTGTCCCGTGCAAATTGCACGGATGACGTCAAAAAGATAAATAAAATGCTTGACAAAAAATGTTGTTTTTATTCAAGGGCAAATTGCGCGGTTGTCTCTTCAAAATTTGTACAAACTTTCATGTGAGACGATCTTACACTATAATTATTGTGAGACCGTCTCACATGAGGCCTTTCTAAAATTATGTTATTCTAAAAAATTGCTATAAAAAAGCGTTTACGAAATATTAATTTTTCTCACTAATTTTGAGGAAAGGAAAAATGGAAATAAAATAAAGTTTATTTGAACTTAATATTCATTTTAATCCCCTTATATCCAAACATTATAAAAAGTACTCAATATTCATAGTTGATTATAAAAAGTAACATTGAGGAAGTTTTTTCAATGTATCTTCTAGAACTACGCAAATTCATGTTTAAGAAGGCATATTAGTCTTAGTTCTATATCAGATTAAATAGAATAAATATCATAAAAGCAAACTGCATGAGGAAATCTAAAAAGAAGTGTATCACATACTTCCATCAGAACCTCACAAAGTTGACTCGAGATCGGAAAGTGATCCAAAATAGCTTGGACTAAATACGACCTGAACCCGATCCACCTGAAAAAATTGATGTTAAATCATATTGGTATTATTACTTACATCAAAACAAAAGATTTATAAGTAAGAAATTTAGAATACTTCATGATAAATTCAATACTTTGTAAAATACTTTATGTTGGGTGAAATTAGTATATTAAAAGTGCTAATGACTCGATATAAATGTCTCATACCCGAGAATGATCCGACTCGGATGACTAATACACGAAAAATACTCAACCCAAATGAAAATACACGAAAATGATCTAACCTTAATGACTCATCCCAAAGTGACTCAAACCCAAAGTGACCCGACAACATGTCACCCGAAATAGGCTTGCGATCCAAAATAACCCGGACCGACCCGAAATGACCAACCCAAATTGACCTCATTGAACCATTTGGCACTTCTAAGTTTCAATTAACTATATGAAAGGTCATTTGAGACGTTATAATATTAATAAACCGTTATTTTTTGCGAAACACTACTTAACTTTAATGGATGTTGTCAAACACTACCAACTGTCAGTTTCCGTTAAAATTCCGTCACAGTGGGAGCTATAAAAAAATTAAAGGAATTACTCCGTATATTCTATGTTGTACGCAGATATCCATTTCTCCTTCCGCCTCCTTATTTTCTTTTACTTTTTCCCCTTTCCTCAAAATGAACCCCAATGTCAGATCAAAATCCCTGGGCAGGGTTGTCGAAATCCCAAGCCGAGATGTGAAGATATATAAGAATTAAGTCCATAGTAGTAACCCCGGGTGGGGGACTCGCACATCATTTATCACTTTTCTTTATTTGCTATTCTTTAGAGTATTTTTTTGTGAAACACTACCTAATATTTATCCATCTTTATAAAGAAGTACATTACATTTTTTTCAGGGCCGTCTCAAAGATAGAAGAGGCCTGGAGCGAAAATAAAAATTGAGGCCCTTTTGTTATAAGTGGTCGGATTTTTTATACCAAAATTATAAAGAAACACAACAAACTAACAACAATGATCTTTTCTCGAAAATGAAAGAATTATACTCCCTCCGTCTAGGTCATTTGTTGTCATTTTATATTATTTGTGAGGAGTTATTTAATCAAAGGATAACGAATGACCGAGACGGAAAGAGTGAAAAAAAAAAGTTTAGAGATTTATGAAAGTAACTTAAATTTCTGTTATATGTTACCGAGATTTATGAAAGTGACTTAAGTTTGAGCTTTAATTATCTTTAGTTTATTTTGAATTAACATGTACGAAAATCGAAACATAAGAGCACTAACGTAGACAAAATGAAAGAATACAGATGAGCAGTAATGTGGACAGAGTTTAATCAAAATAGGGGAAGAATATAAATGAAAAAGGGAAAGAATAAAAATGAAAATAATCAAAATAGGGGAAGAATAAAAATGAGAAGGGAAAAAAATGAAAAAAAAATGCACCTATTGGGTTTTGAACCCAAGATGAAAGAATACAGAAGAGTAGTAATGTGGACAGAGTTTAATCAAAATAGGGGAAGAATAAAAATGAAAATGGAAAAAAAATGAAAATGAAAAAAAGAAATCAAAATAGGGGAAGAATAAAAATGAAAAAAATGCACTTACTATGTTTCGAACCCAAGATGTACCTAGTCTACGTCCATGACACTACCACTCCAGCAACACTGATTCAATGCATTAATATGTCAGGTTTGTTATTAGACTTATAGAATAAATCATAATTGGATTGAGGCCCCAAAAAATTGGAGGCCCGGTTCCATTGCGCCTATTGCGCTGCCCTTGGGACGGACCTGATTTTTTTTTAAAAAACACTGCCTATTACTGTATCTTCTAACATGAGTTCCACTTTGATAGAATTTTAACGGAAACCATCAATTGGTAGTGTTTGACAACACCCATTCACAAAAAAATAAAATATTAAAAAAAATTCGCAAATAGAGTTAAATGTTAGGTAGTAGCTTGCAAATTACTCCTATAATTTTCATAAAATCCAAATTAAGCTACAAAGCTATATTAACTTCTTCCCATACAAAGCTACAAACATTACTCTTACGCAACTCTACATTTTTAAGCACTCTAGAGGAAGTCTTTGATCTTCATGTGTTCCCTCCATATGACATTGGAGGAGATAGAGTCTTTTGTTTAGAACCCCAAACCGGTTTAATTGATATATCAAATCAGCCATATATAAAAAAACATTCAAAGTAGTTCGGGAGTGTTTCGTCCCAAGTTTTCCGACCTGCTAGAATTACAACATGAGCTAGCTCTTGCTACTGAGTTATTCTTTCGTCTCACAAATGAACACCTTGCTTGCTCAAGATTTAAAGTTTTAATGCACTTGCTTGAATATCAGCTACCATCTCGAAGAACTCGTTCCAACCATCCCTTGCGTGCAGCCAATCGGCTCCTGGTAATCACTTGCGAAAACTACTTTCGTGTGTCCTCTTCGCGTAGCCTCTACGACACCTTCCAGCAAGGACAAAGCTTCTGACTCCCGTGCTTCGACTTGCTGCCATCATCTACTCGCCATCGCCCATTTTACAGCTCCGTCCTCGCTCCTGCAGATGACCCCTATCCCCACTCCTCGACCGTCCGCCACACCCGCATCCACATTTACCCTCACCCACCCATGCCCATTTGTCGAGTCTTGTATCCTACTCACTCGGTTAACCGCCTCCCCCTTCCCCTATTCATCCATATTCACCTCCCTCATGCACTCCGTAACTCTACCCATCACCTCGTGACTCCTAACCCATCGACGGTCATGAAGCTGAAGAGCTCCGAATTTCACAACCACTCAAGCTAAAATTACCTGAGAGTAACCAAGCCTAAAATTATAGAATGAATAAGTCAGCAGCATATCATATACTCCAGAAGATCGACATTTAGATTATTATCTCCATTATAGAAAGAAAATGATCCATCTTTCCTCACCTTGATCGAGAGAACATAAGAAACAGTTAGCTCAAACTCAGAACGACTATATGAATCATATATACAGAAATTTCATTCAATAGAAGGAGCTGCTCTTTCTACATAACATCGGATTAATCAAATTATTTTTACCACATCCTTCTTTATCAGGCCCTTTCCTTCCCTGAACTTTGTAAATATTTTCGTCTGCTCTGAGAATATATTCTACAAACAATTAAAATCCATAACAATGTTAAGGCTATAAATTCTTAACGAAGTACCATTGTATATGAAGAAGGGCAAGTACACCATATTTCTATTGTACGGTTCTTCATCTTAAACACGAATTTTCTTGATGATAATCGGTTCCACCACAATGTGCTTCAAATCTGCCAAATGCCGCAACATGAACGTTCTGTATTCAATCAAAGACAATTAATTCAAATACGATATAATAATCACAAAAAGAAAGTTCAATACAGGTAACTACCCCCAAACCCTACGCATGTTTTAATGAAACTGTGTGTATATAGTATACTCTAGTTTCCGTTCAAAAAAAAAAGTATACTCTAGTTTGATTAATTAAGCACATCTGATCTTCATCATTCCCGTCTTTGAGTTGAGTAACAATGTAATAGCGTGTTTTTCAATTGTTTACAGGTTATAATATTACAAAGAAAAAATAAGACAATTGAGATTAAATAAACATAAATAGAGAGATGGAATTGAAGGAAGCAGCCACCGCCAAAGATAATCATTTAGAAACATTCACGCATTTGCATTCTTTCTTCTGAAACTCTCCACCTTCTCCCTCCTAATTCAATGATCCACCTCTCAATCTCACTACTCAAGCTTCAAACCTCAAGTAAAACTAACCCTCCTGAAAAGCGTGAAGTTAGTTATAAGCAAAAACGCAAAACGGTCACACAAAAAGGGGATTTCTCATTTGCATTTTTGTGATTACCCAGGTCAAATTCCATCTAAAGTTTGAATACTTGAGAATTTAACAACTACCCAATAATATACCAAAAGTTCGTTTTTTAATCTGGGTTTTGTGTGTTTCAATTATTTTAGCCGGATTATTCAACATAAAAGAGTCATTTTTTTTTGAATTTTTATGAATATCCAGGTCAAATATCATTAAACCTTTGAGACTTTGACAACTACCCAATATACCAAAATCTCGTTCTTTAATCTGGGTTTTTGTTTGTTTCAATTATTTTAGCCAAATTATTCAGCATAAAAGGGTTTTTTTTGAATTTTTATGAATATCCAGGTAAAATATCATCTAAATTTTTAAAACTTTGAGACTTTGACAACTACCCAATATACCAAATTAACTTGTTTAATTTGGGTTCTTGTTTGTTTTAATTATAATAGCTTAATTGTTCAACAAAATGGATTTGTTTTTTCATGAATGCCAACGTCTCAAATTCCATCAAAAGTTCTTTGAACATTATACAAAGACCTAGTATACCAAATCCTATTCTTTATTCTTTAATCTGGGTTGTTTTTTAATTCTATTTTTGTTGATTGTTTGAGATTCCAAATGAAAACTTACTGTACAAAGATGAATAAACTCTTTATAATGATAATTCATCAAATGCTATTATCATCCACTGGAACAAAGTTAGGCAACAATAATTGAAAGTTATGCTTCAACCAAGACCAATCTTCAATTGTATTTTTTTTAAATAAAAATTGAAGACCAATATCAGTTCAATTAGAATTTCATCACCAACACAGAAATCTAATCTCTGTAATTAGCAATCCTGGTTCCGCTTACACTCTCAAGTCTCATCCCAAGACCCCAATCGATCATCAAAATAATGAAAATCTCTACCTAAATCACATATTACGATTAAAATTCCGTCATCATAGAAACTGATTTCCGTGACTATAAAATCCTCGTTTCGCCAATTGATTACAATCTAATAAGTCACATCTACATACCTCAAACGATCATCAAATTATCAAAGCAGTCCTAACTAAGAAACATATATCCTAAATACCAAAATTCAATTAAACTCATGCAGATTACACTCTGTTCTCATCCACAGACTTCAATCAATTTTTTTATTTTAAAAACTAACTAATCAACCTATATCATAAATCACAAATTTCAATTGAGAAAATGAAGAATCAAAAGAAGCAAAAAAGCATACCTTCCATTATTCATGATTTAGATGCGGAGATCCTTCCATAACCACCGCCTCCGTCACCTTATCCTTTCACGACGACCACCACCGTATCCACGGCCTCCACAAACGACCCTTCCACCATTGGACATGGGATTGAGCTTGGTTAATATTGATGTTATGGCTGTCGAGATCTTGGCCATTCATCCCTTCGATAACATTGTTTTGTAGGAGAATTGATTGAACAATATGTAGTCACCCTGGGACCGAAAATTTGATTTTTTTTACGGACTAAGATGGGGAAAGAAGAGGAGATGACATGAGTTATTGGATCCATGATGAGGTGTCCGGATGAGGTGGGTAGAGAAGAAGAGATAATTGGTTAGAGAAGAAGAGATGGGTGTGGGGAGTTAAAAAAAAGTTGGGAGTTATTATGGTGGGTTTTTTATCGGTATGGGGGAGTTAATGGTGATTTTTTTAATGGGGGGAGTTTATACATACAGTTTTTTATGGAGGTTTTTTATACTTTCTTTGCTGTATGCATGGTTTTGGGTTGAATTTTTGATTGTTTTCAAGTGACACGTCAGCTACCACATAGGATCCACATCAGTTATCCTACTCAGCATCCTACGTGGCTCAATGTTGGGGGGGTTATTTGCTTCAGCTTTATATAATAAAGGATGAAAAATATATGGCATTGGTAGATAGCTTATAGAAGTGTCTAGAAAATCTGCAGATAAATTGAAGTATGACTTCAGGTGTGTATGACATATGTTACTAGAGTAATTCTTACTTTCATTCTACTATTTTGGTATAAGATACCAAATGCAACTATTACATTGTGGATGTGATGACTGAAAGAGGGCGGAATAATGATATATATGTGAATTTTTATGATTGAAATAGACAAACGTTGTTGTTTCGTATATAAAAGGAAAATCACTAAATTTTACCATAAAGCTTAATACTGGGATTGAACAATTGTTATTAATGTACTAGTCGTAAGCAAGGACATTGATTCTGTTTCATGTACGAGCATGAAAAGTTTTAATACAAGTAGAACAATTATTGTTCTATACCTTGCAAAGATATGAGGTACAATAAGGCTAACATAATTGTTGGACTTTACACTTCTAGTAGTGAATGCTTTTATTTGTAACATAACCACCAAAAGGTTCAAGTCCCTCGACTCGAGTTTTACCCATTATGACATTGTCCTTAATCCATAAGACAAGAAACATAAGAATAAGTCTCATAATGATGAAATTATAACTCTTATTGATAAGAATCAACTGAGGTAAATGGATCTTGTTTAGATGGATAAACGACATTAGAAGTGACTCCCATTAATTGTAGGGGGAGTGTACTTGAGTTGTTTGATCACACATATAAAGATACGTGTGGGTTTAACTAGTGATGTTGCAAAAGTGGGTAACACGTATGGTTTTGTTCTTTTGATGAATTTGAAATTGAATGCTTTGAATTGTTCAAGGAAATTCATACGAAAGTACGTGATCAACTTGATAAGTTGGTACGAGTCATTCGATATGATTGAAACATGGACGAATTGAACTAAAAGATTGTGATCATCTTAGAAGTAGTGAAAAGTGTTTCAAACTACATCGAACCATATTTGATATGATTTGGTCTATGATGAGTAATGCGATTTTATTGACGCTTTAGAAGGTTATGCACTATAAAAGTCTTTGTACAATGTTGATGAGATTGTACATGTAAGTCGAAGAATAGACACTATATGAGATATGGATAGGAAATGTCCTTAAATAGTATTTTCTTAACTATCAAGTCTTAAAATTTAAAGAAATTTTTTTCTAGAACTTGGACTCAATTATAACATGTTTTATTAGGGATATTATGTTAATTTTACAGACCATCCAAACAAGAAAATTGTTTTGTTGCTTGGAGTGATATGTTTCTTTTAAAGATGTGTGATTTTTAATAGAAATAGTGGGAGTAGAATCGACCTTGAATTGTTCAGGATTAACATAAGTTCTCTACAACTATTGAAGAGGATATTGATGCATCCATGAAAAGTCATGATCATCTTACTTGCAAAATATTAAACTACATAGGTTTGACATATGATGAAACAATAATAGACAAAGACTCCAAAATTCACATAAAATCTAATAGATTCTATATACCATACCTACCAAGTGTAGACTTTGGTTAAATGAGTCTTGTAGTGAAGAATAATTTTCAATATAAAGATGATGTGGATTGATATAAGAGTATCCATGAAGCATAGTTGGTAGTTAAGGATTGATCTCATAGTAATGACTATGGAAAACCCTTTTTACAACATTATGCTTAAGTCTATTAGGATTGATTTAGCATGTTGAATGTCATCACTCATCTGATAAGTTTTGGACAAATGTATGTGAAATATATTTCTTGAAAAGAAATGTACAAGATTGGTGTATGAGACACATCACATGAATTTTATATTATCAGAATGGCTAGGCAAATGTGAATGTTCCGATTTAATTGTAGCATGGAGGAAGTATCTCAATGTAGTAATTCAAAGATGTTTGTTTTCATTTGAGAGAGAGAGAGAGAGAGAGAGAGAGAGAGAAAGTGCGTACAAGAAGCTAGTGGGAGTGCATTTATCGTTATGATTTGGTATGTAAATGACATACTTCTCTAACTAAAAGACATTTGGTTATATTAGTCCTGAGACTTGGCAAGAATGTTGTTTATTATGTACTCGTGTGACGAGTGGCTACTAATCTAGTGAGTGTCACTAGGATGCTGTCTAAGAATTATTTCTCTGTGCTTAAGAAGCAAAAAGGGAATTATTCAATAGATGCATGATAATGTGATAAGAGAATTGTTGTAAACAAGTTACAACGATGCATATTTCCAAATAGATAAAGATGACATGAGATTGTAATCTCAGTAAAGTTTGTTTTGGATAAGATGTTGTGTATTGAAACGGTTCCAAAAGACAACTTTGTGACTAGTATTATAACTAGAGTGAGTGTTCTATTACTTTTGAAGCAAAGAGAGAAACGTTTGAATACAAATCAGTTCAAGCACACGCTCAACTTTAAAGTTTATGAAACAATTTGTTGCTTATTAAACTAACAATTTGCCTTAATTGAGAGAAGGTAGATTGATCATATGATTGTAAATAACCGATACAAAAGTTGTATGTCCCACACAAAATCTCCTCTACATCAAGATCATATTGTTAGGATTTGTATAAGACGCATGAGCAAGTGGTCTTAGTACTTTTAGAGGTGTTTGGTTTAGTAGGAGTTACTTCGATAATTGATATATGTATGAGATATTGTCATCCGGTTAATGTAACCGAGTTTTGTCCCTAAATAATTCACATTGATGAAATAGATCACTAAGTACGTGACTTAGTCTTGGAACTCTATTTGGTTGAATAATTATTTTGTCTCTAGTCATGGTATTGTTTTGGGACATTTGAATACCCTTAAATGCCTAGTGTGTGAGCTAGTTGACGATTAAGTTCTTTGAGTCAGGAGTATTGGGATACTGAACTAGGCACACAGGTGTATGTTTGGGAACACGCATTAGACAAACTCGTCGAAAAGGATTTTACTAAGATTTCGCTTAGTGTCAGTAAAGTTCTTTACAAGTTATTAACTTGATGGTCTTTAGACTTGAGTCTTTGACTATTCTGCACATGTGATGTGTATGCTTTGATACTATTCCTCGTCAGCTGTGAAAGGGGGTTATGGATGGTTATTGGGCATGCATGGATCATGTGATAGGATTTGGTTAGACAAGAGAGGATTTGCTCTTCCTTTATTAAAGGGAATTTACTGTTTCATGGCCGCTCGAAGAGTGTGACTTGTGTAAATGCGTGGCCGCGCTCAGATGGGATGAATGTCATACATCTGCTCTTTTAACAAGTCAACTCAGAGATTCGAGTAAAAGATTGAGACATGTGAGGATGATACTTCTTCTTACTTCATTCTCAATTGGAGACAATAGTATCAAAGAAACTAACATCGTTCTTGAGAGGACATGCAAGTGGGAGACTGAAGGAGTTATGTTCACTGTCCTATACGGATTAACCTGCTTAAGTCTATGTATCTGATATGTCTTGCTAGAGGTCGATGCCGATTGATATGTAAATAGGTTACGTGTCTGGTAGTCTTAAGTGGGCCCATTGGGTCACACACAATGTATACGGGATATATTAATATATATCGAGTCAGTAGTAATACGGACCCAGCTGCGTTCTTAGGTTATGTTAATTAGAGTTATGATAATAATCTAATTATGGTAATTAGAGTTATTGTAATAACCTAATTCTAGTTTCTCATCTCCTATATAAGGAGGTTCATGTGATGAACCAAGATATGGAACTAAGAATATTGACTCATAATATATGTAACTTGGAGAGAATTAATCAATTGATCATGTTAAAGTAATGATACAATAAGAGGGGCAGAGTATATATAGTGCAGGTATGTATGTTAAATAACTCGTAACTACCTTGTAACTACCTCTTAACTACCCTACTAGTACCAATACTCCCCTCTCAAGCTGGAATTGGTGTTAACACCAATCCAAGCTTGGATGAGAAGAAGTTGTGTGGTTCAGTGGCTAAGGCCTTAGTCATTATGTCAGCTAACTGTAATTGAGTATTGACATATCGAGTTTGCAAAAATCCTTCTTGTTGTTTGTCCCGAACATAATGACAATCAATGTTCAAGTGCTTCGTTCTCTCGTGGAATACCGAGTTATTAGAGAGAAGGCTTTGTCGAGTTAGCCACATCTTTCTCGCCCTTCGCGGGAAATGTGTTAAGCTGCCTTTTTATCGCAGTAAAGGGGAATGGGTTTTGGAATGGATACATCCAAATCTTGCAAAATATTATCAAGCCAAACCATTTCTGAACTAGTATACGACATGCTGTGATATTCGTTTTCCGTCGAGCTCTTGCTAACGGTCTTTTGCTCCTTCATTTTCCAAGAAATAAGGGAGCTGCCCAGAAATACGCAGTAGCCGCTTAAGGATCTACAGGAGTAGATGCATTTTTCCCAGTCAGCGTCACTGTAGATGCTGAGGGACAGACCTGAAGCAGCACTGTAAAATAGACCCGAGTTCACTGTATTTTTGAGATAGTGCAGCACATGAATTGCTGCTTGGAAATGTGGCAAGCGAGGTTGACTTAAGAATTGGCTCAAGTGTTGGACAGAGTAGGAAAGGTTGGGTCTTGTGGAGTTCAAGTACAACAATCACACTACTAATCGCCTGTAGTGTTCTGGCTCTTCCAAAATCACCCAATCATCAACTGATAATTTCAATCCTTTTATGAAAAGGAAAGTCAGCCCCAACACAATTCTCGATGTTCATATCCTTGAGGATATCCAAGATGTATTTTTGTTGGTTGATGATGATACCATTACTATTTATGGATATCTCTAATCCCAGAAAATATCGCATATGACCAAGATCTTTTATAGAAAAAGCTTGATCAAGGCTTGTCTTGACTGTGGCAATGTCGTTGTCCATGGTTCGTTCTTGTAAGGAGTACATCATCCACATAGACTAGCGCAATGTTAAAAGCACCTGTTGCAGATGTATGCCTAGTAAAGAGCGAGTGGTCATGATTGGATTTTTGAAAGCCCAAGCTCTGAAGGTATTTAGTGAGCTCTTTATTCCATTGTGGCGAGGCTTGTTTAAGCCCATAAAGAGACCGTTTAAGCCTGCAAACTTGACCCTTTTTAACCTGATAACCCTCAGGAGGGGTCATGTAAATAGTCTCATCAAGAAATCCATGGAGAAACGCGTTGTTTATGTCGAATTGATGTAGATTTCAGCCCTTACTAGCTGTTAATGCCAACACAGTTCTCACAGTGGTAAATTTTGCAACAGGGGAGAACGTGTCTTTGTAATCTTTATCCTTTATTTGGTTGTAGCCCTTCGCCACCAAACGTGCTTTAAACCTTTCTATAGATCCATCAGCCTTGTATTTGATTTTTAATATCCATTTATAACCGATGGGTTTATGTCCAGTCGGTAAATTAACCATTTCCCAAGTTTGGTGTGATTCCAAGGCTTGAACTTCTTTATTCATTACCTCAACCCACCTTGAGTCCTTACTTGCTTGTTTGAATGTGTAAGGCTCGGGCTCGGCTATTACTTTTGCTAAACTGGCCACATAGTCAGGTGTGAACTCCTTCAGATCTGCGAGGACAGCAACATGAAACGCAGCAGAACGAGATTGGGGAAGGTTAACTTGATATTGCTGTAACTTTACAGAAGGCTGTCTGTCTCTGGTAGATCTTTTAGGCTGATCTATGCCGACATTCCCTGTCGCTGCACCAGTGTTGCTCGTACTTGCAACAGAATTGGGACTTGGTATAGCATTTGTATTGCTATCCTCAGAACTGTTCAGAGGAACATCACCATTAAGCGCACTAACATTTACATGGTCATTAGAATCAAAGTGAGCAGGAATAATAACAGTTGATGTAGCAGGATTCACAATAACAGGCAACTGAGATGGATCTTCTTTAAAAATAACATCTCTGCTGGTTGTGGGGATACCCTACGAAGACACACTTCCTTGCTCTAGTTCCAAACTTATCCATATAGGTATGTGGCATGGTGGAGTAACAACAACATCCAACACCCGTAAGTCCTGATATGAAGGTGATTTCCCAAATAAAAGACTAAAAGGGGTTTTCCAGTTAATGGTAGAAGCAGGTATGAGGTTAACAAATGGGTAGCAGTCAAAAAGCAGTCTCCCCAAAACTTAATCGGTAATCCAGAATAGATCTTAAGTGCTCTTGCTGTCTCAAGCAAGTGTCTATGTTTCTGCTCGACTCGACCATTTGTTGCAGTCTCCCTGCCACACTGGTTTGATGAACAATACCTAGTGTAGCAAATAATTGAGCGCACTGATGTTGAATAAACTCAGTCCCGTTGTCACTTCTAATGGTTTTGAATTTCGCCTGAAACTGTGTCTTAAGATACACTAGGAAGTCCTTAATCAAACCAAACACCTGATCTTTAGTTTGAAAGAGAATGCATGGTCCAAGTGTTCCTCGAATGGTCGTCTAAAACAGTCAAGAAATAACGAGCACCAGACATATCAAGGGTTCTATAAGGCCCCCACACATTCATGTGTAACAATTCAAAACAACAAGTAGCATAAGAATCATTGGTTTGGAAAGGCAACTTATGGTGTTTAACAAGAATGCAACTCTCACAAACAGAAGATTTTATTGATTGTTTAACATCAGGCAACCATTTGATTTTGTCAAAAGAAATGTGACCAAGCCTAAGATGATACATGTGTATTGAAATTTCAGATTTTTTGCTAGTAGCTATGTTTACAAAATTACTACTATTTACAAATTTGTCTGCAGAATCTCGATAAGGAACTACAACATTGCATTTATTTGCTTGAAATTTGTACAAACCCCTCACTTGTCTGCCAGTTCCCACCAAAGTATTAGTTGAATGGTCCTAAAACAAGCATTTATGGGAAGAAAACACAGCAGAGAGAGCATTTTGATCAATTAACTTGGATACGAATAGCAGATTCTGCCTAAATTCAGGAAGATAACACATTACGCAAGGTTATTTTATCAGTAAGATGAACATCTCCCATTTTATGTACTGTATTAACCCTACCATCAGGTAGCCCAATGAATAGAGGTTTAGGCAATAAACTGATATTAGTTAATAAACTGATTTTAGACGTCACGTGGTCTGAGGCCCCGGTATCCACAATCCAATCGTGTACTAAAAATTGAGAATTAGCTGTATTGAAATTAGACTTGGGTACCATACCTGCAAACCCAGAATTACCAGTCATGCTAGAAGCATTATTCACAACTCTGTTGTCTGTCATACGCTGCATCACTTGATCAATGACAGAATTTACCAACCCATCAATTGCAGCTGGATCAATTACCATCCCATTATGAGTCTGAGTCATATGAACACTGTCCACATGCTGATAATCAACTGGAGAATCAAGAACATTAGCATTATTAGCACTCTTCCTGAAATTGCCTTTCTTGCCTTTGTTCCTTTGCCCCTTTTCAGGATAACCCACTAGTTGATAGCAAGAATCAACTTTGTGTCCAGTTTTGCCACAATGTGTGCACTCCTTAACTCGGAAACAATCTTTGAGGTTATGGTTATCCATGTCGCAATGACTGCAGTACTTTCCCGTTCCTCCTTTCGAAGTTTCACCAATGAATTTCTTGTTACCTTGTTTGGAAACCTGATTCTTGAAGGACACATAAGCAGCAACATCAATAAGAGGATCTTAGATACTTGTTTCTACCTTTCTATTTTCTGGAGTAAACTCAACGCTTTATTGATTGTAGGCAACGGATCCATTGACAAAATTTGGGTTCTTACATGCTCATGAGACCCATTAAGAATTGGATTAACTTTTTGTTGTTCTCTCTTTCTATCATTCTTTTGAGAATTGTACAGGAACAAAGACTAATTTCGCCACAAGAGCAGTCTAGTGTTTGATTTAATCCATCCAAGGTTTCCCACGTAGTATTTGACCAGTGGAAGATTACGTTGGCTAACAGCATCAAGGTTCTTCTGAATCTGATACACCTCGATTGCATTCGTCCCATAAACCTTTCGTTGTTTTGACATATTTGAGGATTTCTCTAATTGGTTTGTCGAGAGAATAGAGGATCCATTTCAGCACCATTAGATCACACCGCACCCACTGGTGGAATTTCTTGTCCATTGCATGCTTACTGGTTTAACACATGTACCATCGATAAACCCGTCTTTGTTTTTCAAAGCAAGTGCCATTAGCACGTCTTGCTTTAACCAAGGAAGTCATGTCCGTCAAAGCATTCAATAACCAGCTGAGAAGACGGTTGATCTGAGGGGGATAAGTAGAGCGGATCATCGTAATATTCGTAAGCTGAAGCCATTGTTATCAAGAAAAATTATCAAGAAGATGAAGATGTTACTGATTGATTGATGGAGAAGATGAAGATGGGAAGAGGAAAGATGAAATTGAATAACGTTTGATGAAGATGAATAGAATAATTGTGTCTTTTTGATTTTGCAGAAATAAGCCATAAGGCTCTGATACCAAGTAACTGGAAAGAATTAATCAATTGATCATAATAAGGTAATGATACAATAGGAGGGGCAGAGTATATATAGTACAAGTATGTATGTTAACTAACTCGTAACTACCTTGTAACTACCTCCTAACTACCCTACTAGTACCAATAATATATATATTCTTCTTATAAAGAGTTATAAGAGAGATCCAGAGAGAAGTTGTGAGATGGTCTCACAAACCCTTATACTAGCATATACGTCGTAGTTTTGTACCCCACGTTTGGGGTGCTTTATTCTGTCCGTAAGAGTTATTTATTCAGTCTGTGGAGATTATATATATATATGTAGACACCCGCAGTTTGCCTGCTAGTGTCTATAGCAGCCTCCAACAAAACACCCGATGATGATCGGACGTAAACGTGCTTTAATGCACTCGAATATGGGCTCGGAATCAATAGTATCTGACATGGGCTTCTAGCGGAGTACAAATTTCACAAAACCGACCTAAAATTAAGGCTCAGTGGGCCGTTTCACATCAAATGAGACTAATTTGAGCCGAAACCGTCACCGGAAATAAAACCGTCTTTTAGCAACCAAGTCAAAACTCGGTCAAAGTCGAATCCCGAGACAAAATCAGCCATGCATGTGACTAGATACAAAGTCAAAGCAGTCACAACAACCAAATCAATTCAAATAAAGTCAAGAATCTTTCCTATTTTAGCTCCACCTGTATTGACTTACTCGATCGAGTGCCATGAGCCCACTCGATCGATCGAGTGCATCCACAAATACAACCGGGCCGCCTTCAAACAGGGCACTCAATCGAGTGCACATAGGGTAACTCGATCGAGTAACCCTAGACGGGTGCCAACTCTATAAATACTCACCTATTTCACCACCTTTTGAATCACATTCAACCCTACACATTTCATACAACTTTACACAACACAGCCTTTTGCAACCCTACACTATCAACCTTCAATCACCCATTATTTACACTACCTTTCAATCATCACATTCATACATATTCATTCATACACAATCAACACATTCAATCTACATTTTCACACACAACATACAAGCACACCCCGAGATCAAAACTCGTCAAAGATCGAGAGCAAAACTCATCAAATCCTCTCCCCAATCATACACACCATAACTTGTCTACATATCTCGACTCTCCCGTGCCTAAGCCACTATTAGACGAGCCCGTTTCCGAGAGACTAAAGCATGTAGGTTGAGGGTGTAAATTCAAATCCCGACATTCCTTCTTCTCCCTTCGCTTTCTCGTTTTTTTGTATATATATTATTTATATTAATTATACTAACACTAACATTTCAATTTCGTTACTAACATTTTAATTTCTTGATTCACATTTTATATTTTTGCAATCTTTACTTATGTACTCTAACAACTAACATTTTAATTATTGTTTATTTACATTCTGTTATAATACTAATACCGCGTATAATAATCTAGTATACAAAAAACAATTTCTGGTCAAACGTGTCTAATTATGAATTCCGTCTAAAGTCTATTTAATCCATTTACAAGTCGTATGAGGTGGCGCCCTTCGAGGTGCGCCGCCCTAAACACTTAAGGGCGTAATAGATCGCGGTGATTCGTTGTTAGATATGTCCGACACCATTTCTTTTCAAAACATTGTTCTAAAGGATTTATCGACAAATCGGATTAGAACGAAACTCGATGACGCCGAATTAATTGTCACACGATCCGAAAGGATTGATTACGACATTATGACGTGGAGGAATCGATATTTGTTCAAGTCCATTCAAACTCGATTTTGCAAAATTCGCTCTAAATACTAGACGTCGGTTCTATAACCGAATGTCGTGTATAGTGAGCCCTCCGAGAGTTAAACTAATATAAATCGAAGAATATTTATATTTAGTATAATTGCAAAATGGGTCGTTTTAACAAAACGAGTCCTTTCTCGTACAGAGGGCACTCGATAGAGTGTCTAAGACCACTCGATCGAGTGCCCCCCTCAAAAACAGGCAGCGGGTCCTCACGAAGAGCACTCGATCGAGTCCCTCCCATGACTCGGTCGAGTGGCCTCCATAACACTTAACTGTGAGCCTCCTACATAATATAAGCCTCGACAAATCTTTTCCTACGACTTCTAGTCGTACGTGTTAAGTCAATCACATGCTTACTTTTTCAAAATCATGCATCACATCATTATTCTAATCATCTAACCTACCGTTACTAATTCGATTATTCAAATTTTGCTTGTTGTATTGTAAGTCCGGGTTGTATTTCCGCCCGTGTAATTTGTATTTATTTACGAGCTTTCTATTTTTATGTTTACATTTATCGCACTTAAATGAACATCACATGCTAAATCACTTTGACGTGAACCAAGATGCATTAAAATGACGTAGCAACCCATTCTATTTCCATATTTCGTAAAACGTTGTTTGCATAACATTTTACCGAATCACTTGTGCGCGTATTAAAAAACCGAACGATATCTTAGTAGAGGCCGCTACGAGCGGGCGGGGTTGGGTGTCCTTTGTGGGCTTCCCAACACGTACCCTCACCCCTTACTCAGAACCTTGGTTTCCAGATGCCCGAAACCGTTGGCGCACGAGAGTCATTCGATATACGATACCCGAAAACTCGGCATCGGTATCGTAATGCAAAGGGACAAACCCCACATCCTCTACTATCGAAGTGGACCGTACTTTGTGCACGATCCACCAAACATAGAGTGGGTTCGAATGGGCCCAAACTCCCACAAAGTTCGGTGGCCGTCTGATCCAGTGCAAAAAAGGAAAGTACAGACCAAAGCAGCATGGTTCATAATAATTGAAGAAGAGCTATACAAAAAATCCTTCACTTCCCCCCTGCTCAGATGCCTGAGGGCAGAGCAGGCCGCTGAAGTTTTGGATGACATCCACTCAGGGATCTGCGGGCATCACATTGGAGGAAGATCGTGAAAGGTTCATAACCCTCTAATTAGACTTCTCTAATTAGTTACTAAATTACTTGTTAATTTAGTATATAAAGATCTAGTTACATGCATGACATAAAATGACAAAAACTAGATATAAGAAGAGATTTCCTTACATAAACAAAGAGGAAATAATGGGCACAATAAGAAAACTCCTTTTCTTATTGTTCTTGAGCTTATATTAGTATGGATGATCCTCCAAAATCTTGAATCTCCAAAGTAGAAGATCTCCTTCTAGTTGCACCAAGATTCAACCCAAATAATCACTATTATTATTAACTAGATAATAGTAGTGATGAACCTATACTAATATTATGAATATTACTACTTTAGTAATAAAGATGAATATTAGTATGAGAGTATTTTTGGAGAAGAGGTAAAAGCAAAATCACTAATGAATGAATGGAGTTAAAAAGAGAACAAAATGTTCCCTTATATCAACCCCCAAAACCGGCCACCCTTACCCTAGGGAAGACCAATTGCTTTATTTTATTTGCATGCATAATGTCTAGGGTCTAGTGTAATAATTACTATTATTCATGCATGCACATAAATAAGAACAACCATTATTGCCCTTCTTTTTACTAGTGTGCCATATACATCTACATAAAATGGGTCCATTTTATTTTTGTCATTTGTCATACAAATGCTTATGTGTGACATGATCAATTATCTCATATAATTGATCACATCAAATAAATAATATACTCTTAACTCTTTAAGTAGTACATTACTATTATATCTATATATAATAGGTCCCATAATAATAATTACTTAGGTAAATTTACAACTTCTTGTAAATATTAATGGCTAATTATCACTACCCATAAAAACATACAAAACCTCAACTAATTTAGTAATTAACGTTTAAATACTAAATTAGGTCTTACTTAATCGTATTAATAAGACGTGAAATTTATTCAGTCAATTATCGTATAATAGACTAATAAACTTAATCTGACTGAGTTCTAAACTCTATCTCCAATAAATAACTCTCATTACAAAGCATATATCAAATATATACGCAAGGAACTGATTAACTGTATCAAATACAAATAATTAGTTTTCTATTTGGGTCTCATCCTATAGGTGTGACCGAAAGGGATCAGTTGATCACCGCCGTCTTACGACAATAATGTCTAACTCTAGTCAGCTGAGCGTTATCGATTTACGTTAATCAACTGACGTGGAGTATCGATGTACTAATTATCCCAAGTATATTCCGTATATGAGATTTAATATATCAATGCACTATTGTGGAGGACACTTGCTCCAACAATCTCCCACTTGTCCGATACAAGTTGTGCATGTAGCCACTATATTGCGGAGGACTCCTGCCCCATCAATATCTCCCACTTGTCTAGACAAGTTGTGTGCTACCGATTCTCTTGTCTCTTTGATGTCACATCCTCCCACTCATCACAAGGTGTCTTTCAGGTCGCACTTGTGATTTAATTATAATTAGAGTGGTTTTCTCGATCTGGAGAATAACTGTCTGACCGGAAAATCTACCATAGATCTATTTCCGAGCATGGCCACGCATTTCCAGTTACTTCTCCTCGAGTGGCCCAAGGATGTTTGTACCCAACGTGGGTGGACAATTCCTGTTGACCCATCTTATACTGTATAATGCAGATCACCATGACCCAGAAGATGTCCATCAGCCTTCTTTCACGGTACGACCTAGGACACCAACCAAAGCCAATTGGAAACTGCACCGACTCAGATAAATGGTCGCCAGTCTAAAGAATCGACTCATAGGAATAAAATAGAAATCCCCGCCACGACCAGGCCTCAACAATTTTGATAAGGGACTCTATTGTGGTCACTGCCCGGCAGAGTGACAATCAGTCTGCCTATGTAAATGACCAATCATCTCCATGACCCCATGGTCTTGAACTAACCATCGATCAACTTACAATCTTGTCACTCCAAGTCGTCACCTCATTAAGTGACAAAGGGCAAAAATACCATGTTCAAATGTTCACTTGAATAGGGTTCAAGATTGTCTCACAATCCATTCGAATGAACAAAGTATAAGTTTTAGTCAAACCAAATAAAAGAGTTCATATTGAAACTCGAACAATGAATGTTATTATCAGAAATGTAAAAATTGCTACAATATCCAATTATTACATCTTAGATAACTTAAAGAAAATATGGGACTTTTCTCAATCCCATTGCGACAACATGACCATCATGTTTAGCCTTTGAAAGAGGCTTGGTTAAAGGATCGGTGATGTTCTCGTCTTTCCCAACCTTACATACATCGATTTCCTTCCTTTCCTCGAGATCTCTTATCACGTGGTATTTCCTAAGTACATGTCTAGACTTATTGCTAGACTTGGGCTCTTTTGCTTGAAAAATGGCCCCGCTGTTATCACAATATATGGTGATAGGATCTTCGACGGAGTGGACTACTCCTAATCCTTCCAAAAACTGACGAATCCAAACAGCTTCCTTTACAGCTTCCGAAGCCGCGATGTACACAGCTTCTGTTGTAGAATACGCGGTGACACTTTGCTTGGAGCTCTTCCAACTAATGGCTCCTTCATTCAACATATAAACATAGCCGGATTGGGACTTCAAATCATCCCGATCGGATTGGAAACTGGCATCCGTGTAACCTCTTACACGTAACTCAGTATCCCCTCCAAACACTAAGAACGAATCCTTGGTCCTTCCCAAGTACTTAAGGATGTTCTTTACGGCTGTCCAGTGACTTTCACCTGGATTGGCTTGATAACGACTCGTCATGCTCAAAGCATACGAAACATCGGGACGAGTGCACGTCATGGCATACATGATTGATCCAACAGCGGAAGCATATGGGATCAACTTCATGTGTTCAATCTCTTCGGGTGTGGAAGGACACTGTGACTTGCACAAAATGGTACCTTGACTCATGGGAAGAAAGCCTCTCTTAGAGTCTTTCATATTGAATCTATCAAGAATCTTATCTATATAAGCTTCTTGACTTAATACCAACGTCCTTTTGGACCTATCTCTATGGATCTGAATACCCAAAATGCATTGTGCATTTCCCAAATCTTTCATTTGGAAGTGTTTTCCTAGCCACTCCTTTACGGAAGCAAGCATCGGAACGTTATTCCCGATAAGAAGTATGTCATCCACATACAAGACAAGAAAGGTTACCTTACTCCCACTAAACTTCATGTACAAACAAGGTTCCTCGACACTTCGAACAAATACATACTGTTTGATAACATGATCAAAGCGATGATTCCAACTTCTGGACGCTTGCTTAAGACCATAAATGGATCTCTTAAGCTTGCATACCTTCCTAGGATTAGATGTATCTACAAAACCTTCTGGTTGTGTCATATACACTTCCTCTTCTAGAATCCCATTCAAGAAGGCGGTTTTGACATCCATTTGCGAAATCTCATAATCATGAAATGCGGCAATCGCTAGGATAATCCTTATGGAGCGAAGCATTGCGACTGAAGCAAAGGTTTCGTCATAGTGAAGACCATGAACTTGAGTAAAACCCTTTGCCACCAATCTGGCTTTGTAAACATCTTTATGTCCATCTATGCCATTCTTGATCTTAAAGATCCACTTACACTGAAGAGGTCTCACCTTTTCAGGTAAATCAACCAAATCCCACACTTGGTTTTCGTGCATAGAGTCCATTTCGGATCGCATGGCTTCAAGCTATTGCATGGAATCACGACTAGATATGGCCGCTTTGTAGGTTGTAGGTTCGTCACTTTCGCAAAGTAACATGTCTAACGCATCTTCCTCGATAATACCAAGGTATCGATCAGGAGGATGACTAACCCTCGTAGATTTCCTAGGTTCAAAGGGAACATCAACCGTGTCCGAGGAGGAGGGAACGCTTTCCTCTACTTCATTCTCGATTTGTGGCTCTTGGACTTCATCAAGTTCAAATTTTCTCCCACTGTCTTCTAGAAATGAAGTCATTTTCTAGAAAGACAGCGTCACGAGCCACAAATACTTTGTTTTCATGACGATTGTAGACGTAATAACCTTGTGTTTCCTTTGGATACCCTACAAACAGACATTTGTCGGATCTTGGTGCGAGTTTGTTGTCAGACTTGTTCTGAACATATGCCTCACAACCCCATATTCTCATAAACAACAAATAAGGAACCCTTCCCTTCCATATCTCATATGGTGTCTTATTGGCTGCTTTAGTCGGGCTTCGATTTAGTGAAAATATTGCGGACAATATGGCAAAACCCCAAAATGAATCAGGAAGCTCAGTGAGACTCATCATGGACCGAACCATATCAAATAAAGTTCGGTTTCTCCTTTCGGCCACACCATTCAATTATGGTGTGCCAGGAGGAGTCCATTGTGATACTATGCCACAATCTTTTAGGTGTGAGTCAAATTCATTATTTAGGTATTCACCACCACGATCGGATCGTAGTACTTTAATCTTTTTATCCAATTGGTTCTCTACTTCACTTTGAAACTCTTTGAACTTTTCAAAAGCATCGCTCTTGTGCCTCATTAAGTAGACATACCCATATCTACTTAAGTCGTCGGTAAAAGTAATGAAGTAGTTGTAACCACCCCTAGCGGTGATAGTCATTGGGCCACACACATCGGTATGTATAAGGCCCAATACCTCACTTGCTCGTGTTCCTTTACTTGAGAAAGGAGCACGAGTCATCTTGCCCAAAAGGCAAGACTCGCATGCGCCATAAGATTCGTAATCAAACGGTTTGAGAAGTTTCGTTGAAACAAGTCTCTTTATGCGTCGTTCGTTTATGTGTCCTAAATGACAATGCCAAAGGTAGGATTGATTAGGTTCACCCGTTTTGAGCTTCTTGTTTTCTACATGATATATATCATTAACATTATCTAGAACATAAATACCTCCGATAGACATAGCTTTACCATAAACCATGTCATTAAAAGAAAAAGTACAACAATTGTCCTTAATCATAAAGGAAAAATCTTTCATATCAAGTACGGAAATGAAGATAATGTTCTTAGTTAAAGTTGGTACGAAATAACAATTATTCAAATACAACTCAAAACCACTAGCTAGAGTGAGTACATAAGTGCCTACGGATATAGCGGCTACTCTAGCTCCATTTCCCACGCGTAGGTCCACATCACCCTTGGCTAGTGCTCGCACGTCCCTCAGCCCCTGTAAATGATTACAAAGATGAGAACCACATCCGGTATCTAATACCCAAGTGGAAGTGAAAGTATAGTTAATGTCTATCATATAGAGAGAAGTGAGGACAATACCTGACGGAGTCTCACTCTCGTCTTTCTTGTTCTTCAAATCTTTCAAATATTTGGGACAATTGCGCTTCCAATGTCCCTTTCCATTACAATAATAGCAATTGGCGTCGGCATGTTTGTTAACCTTAGCCTTAGGTTTTCTATTCTCAATAGCTTTCCCTTTGTTCTTGTCTTTTCCTTGTCTCTTGAATTTGGTCTTACCCTAGTTTTTACCCTTTTGAACCCCAAGATTGAGATTCGTCATTTTCATGGAGAGCATGTCTCTCTTCTCACTCCCACTAGCCTCCATGTCCCTCTCCGCTTGGTTGAGGAGTGCATGAAGCTCTTGGAAACTCTTGTCCATGCCATGCCTATTGTAGTTCACCCTAATTTGGGAGAACTTGGAGGGGAGTGAGTGAAGAATGCGACCTATCGCAAGCTTCTTGGGAATGCTACACCCTAGACCCTCTAGAGTGTCAATATGCTCAATCATCTTGAGCACATAGGGACCAACTTTTTGACCCTTTTCTAGCTTACCCTCGAAGAATTTCATCATAGCTTCATATTGACGGATGTCGGGTGATTGAGAAAAAGCCGTCGTAACCCTTGAGAATATCTCATATGCATTAAGGGTAATATATTGAAGCTTGAGTTTTGGAGACATTGACCATATCAAGACATTCTTGATATCGTTAGATATCTTCAAAAACTCCTCATAGGCGGTCCTTTGTGCCGCGGTGGCTCTAGGACCGGGTTCATTGGGTGGTGGCTCGTTCAAGTAACGAAGGACGTTGTCGGACAACGTCGCACCTTTTATGGTTGACTCCCACTCGATGAAATTACTTCCATCGTCTTTCAAGATACATTTGTCCATAACGAACCTAAGCCAAGAATCCTTTCCGAGTTGAATGGTTGCATTGGTAGCCATAGCGAATTATAAATACTACAACAAAATTTAGGAAATATTAACATCCATTGTTATATAATTTACTTGTAAAACAATTTTAACAAGTCACTCATATAATGACCCCTCACGAAATTAGATAAGTGATTCCGAGACCTGCATTTAGATAAGAACTAACATCGCATGCAATCCTTATGTAAAAACGGTAAGTCATTACTCGACCAATTCTACTCTAGAACTCTCGGTTGACGGATTTCAACCAAATCCATCTGCTAGCCCCGAAATAACTCTTATCTCGTTGAGTCCAACCCAATCTTGGCATGTGATCTTATCACCCTACTTACCCAAGGTAAAAAGGGATCCACGTTGTGGTTGCCCTAATGAACAAGGGGTTCATAGGTGCTTTAATTGGTAAGGCTATATCTCAATTGTTACTATGCATGTGAGAGGTCTTGTCAATATTAAGTTACTAATCACTTATAAGTGAACTAAGTTGGTGATTACGTAAATTGGTGAATTGACAATCGAAAAATAAAATGCATGATTGGCGATTTTGGCATGAGCGAATATAAAGCAAGCATCAAACAAAATAAATCCTAGTATGGCCATCTAGCTAATCTAATTAACTAGACTATTACAAAATCGGAAACCAACTCCTTGGTCCCTGGCCTCTTCAAAGGAACACCTCCAAAAGGCACCGTCTTTTCTCCACCGTCTTGGGTAATCTCCGTCTTCATAATAATTAATTACAAATGATACAAATGAATACATAGCATTCCTATTATACATTTGTATAAATAAAACTATTAATTATTACAACCGGGCGATACGATATCGCAATTAATTACAACCAAATCGATATTCCCTTACATTACGGGTAATACCGATTAAAATACTAGGCCATACTAGGTACAATCTTGCAAAATAATCAATAAAATGACATTCATTCATTCAACAACATTAAAATAAATAAAAAGCTGTAAAAATCATGCCAAAATCGCCCTATAATTTATCAAGTTCATCCAAGCTCGGTTTTTATGAAATTTATCGATTTTTAACCATTAAAAATCATTAATCAACACTTAATTCTCAATTAACCTCAAACTAATTTTTCCAAACTAATTTGGAATTTCAAGAATTAGTCTCTACTAATTTGAAAGATAAAAAATTAGTTTGAATTGATTTAATTTGCTAATTTAATCGGTAAATGGTCAATTTTATGAAATAAATTCAAATTAAATCATAAAACACCCAAAAATAAAAATAAAAACTTTTGTACATTCTAGAACATTTCCAGGAACTCAAAAAACAAAAATTTGTCCACAAAACATTTCGAATAAATTTGGAACAAATAAATGCATGTTTATCGATTTTTATCCAACAAAAAAAATAATAAACATCCCAAAAGGACAAAATAAATTTCAAAAAATTACAAATATGTCCTTAAACATATGATGAAATGTACAAAAAAATATCATGCCCAAAAACAACATGCAACTATTTTTAGTTAACTTTTAACATCAAATAGGCATAAAAACTCGGTTAGGTATGCATGTACCCAAAAATTTCGTGTGAAACAAATTTTTACACATAATTTTCGGTTTTTACAAAGTTATCATATAACCCGAAAAAATTGTCAAAAATGGACATGCATGCAACAAGAAAGCTCTGATACCACTTGAAAAGTTCATAACCCTCTAATTAGACTTCTCTAATTAGTTACTAAATTACTTGTTAATTTAGTATATAAAGATCTAGTTACATGCATGACATAAAATGACAAAAACTAGATACAAGAAGAGATTTCCTTACATAAACAAAGAGGAAATAATGGGCACAATAAGAAAACTCCTTTTCTTATTGTTCTTGAGCTTATATTAGTATGGATGATCCTCCAAAATCTTGAATCTTCAAAGTAGAAGATCTCCTTCTAGTTGCACCAAGATTCAACCCAAATAATCACTATTATTATTAACTAGATAATATTAGTCATGAACCTATACTAATATTATGAATATTACTAGCTACTTTAGTAATAAAGATGAATATTAGTATGAGAGTATTTTTGGAGAAGAGGTAAAAGCAAAATCACTAATGAATGAATGGAGTTAAAAAGAGAACAAAATGTTCCCTTATATCAACCCCCAAAACCGGCCACCCTTACCCTAGGGAAGACCAATTGCTTTATTTTATTTGCATGCATAAGGTCTAGGGTCTAGTGTAATAATTACTATTATTCATGTATGCACATAAATAAGAACAACCATTATTGCCCTTATTTTTACTAGTGTGCCATATACATGTACATAAAATGGGTCCATTTTATTTTTGTCATTTGTCATACAAATGCTTATGTGTGACATGATCAATTATCTCATATAATTGATCACATCAAATAAATAATATACTCTTAACTCTTTAAGTAGTACATTACTATTATATCTATATATAATAGGTCCCATAATAATAATTACTTAGGTAAATTTACAACTTCTTGTAAATATTAATGGCTAATTATCACTACCCATAAAAACATACAAAACCTCAACTAATTTAGTAATTAACGTTTAAATACTAAATTAGGTCTTACTTAATCGTATTAATAAGACGTGAAATTTATTCAGTCAATTATCGTATAATAGACTAATAAACTTAATCTGACTGAGTTCTAAACTCTATCTCCAATAAATAACTCTCATTACAAAGCATATATCAAATATATACGCAAGGAACTGATTAACTGTATCAAATACAAATAATTAGTTTTCTATTTGGGTCTCATCCTATAGGTGTGACCGAAAGGGATCAGTTGATCACCGCCGTCTTACGACAATAACGTCTAACTCTAGTCAGCTGAGCGTTATCGATTTACGTTAATCAACTGACGTGGAGTATCGATGTACTAATTATCCCAAGTATATTCCGTCCATGAGATTTAATATATCAATGCACTATTGTGGAGGACACTTGCTCCAACAGATCGTTGGCCCACAAAGCCCTAAGGGCAGGCTACTATTGGCCTACCATGTTAGCAGATGCAAGGAACTTAACCCGGAAATGCAGAAAATGCCAACTCTTCGCCCCATCAATTCATGCCCCAGCCCAAGAGCTCAGGCCAATTCTGTCTCCCATTCCTTTCGCTCAATGGGGGATGGACATACTTGGGCCCTTTACTGCGGCCACGGGAGGACGAAAGTTTCTTATCATAGGGATTGACTACTTTACAAAGTGGGTTGAGGCCGAGGCAGTCCCAAACATCATTGATCCTGCAGTCAGAAAGGTCATCTGGAAAAACATCATAACCAGATTCGGCCTGCCAAAAATGCTAGTATTTGATCATGGGAGACAGTTTGATAACGACCCCCTAAGAGCCTGGCTGGAAGGGCACGGAATAGCAGTCGCCTACTCTGCCGTCTGCCACCCACAAACCAATGGGCAGGCCGAGGCCGCCAACAAGCAGATCCTAAATGGGCTCAAAAAGATGGTGGATGATCTCAAAGGTAGGTGGGCAGACGAGCTACCAAGTATACTTTGGTCAATAAGGACCACCAGAAAGGAATCAACGGGTCAGACACCATTTGGCCTGATGTATGGAGTAGAAGCTTTATTACCCATCGAAGTACGAGTTCCTACCCTACGGTCTCAGCAGTACAACAGAGCTGACAATGATGCAGCAATGGCCGAAGCCCTAGACCTGGTCCATGAAGTCAGGGAAGAGGCCAACATCAACATAGCCGCCTATCAGCAAAGAATGAGAAAGACATACAACAAAAGAGTGCATGAGAGAAGGTTCCAAATAGGCGACCTAGTGCTGAGGAAAACGCAGGCTGTAGGAAGATTCAGGGAGCACGGCAAGCTAAGTGCCAACTGGGAAGGCCCATATCAGGTGACCCAGATTTTGGGACCAGGTACATACAGAATCGCCAACCCAGAAGGCCAGGAGCTGGGCGCGCACTGGAACGCCGACACCCTGAAAAGATACTATGTTTAGCCGAGTCTTAGGAAAATCTCATCTTTAGAAAAATACTGGCGGAGAACGATCAGAATGGAATGTCGACGGCTCCGACCACCCTTATGTTTAAACAAGTCTTTTTTATATAAAGCTCAAGAGTTCATACTCGTTGTCTGTTTAAACTTGCGCTCTCACACACAAACGAGCAGGGGGCAATAGGGGGAGGCCTCCCTGTTGCCAGAACCAAGGAAAATGGACCCCGCAACAAAATTCTAAACCCCTCTACCTACCTCTGGGCAGAAAGGGAGCAGGCCTCACGCGCCGGACTAACAAGGACTGGGGGCAATTCTCACAACCTTGTATAAAAAACGCAAAAGCCCTCCCTGCCTACCTCTGGGCAGGCCCCCTGGACTTCGAGCAGAAGCCAGGGACAGGCCAGGCTACGCACAACTAACAAGGACTGGGGGCAATTCCCCCACCCTTGTATAAAAAAACGCAAAAGCCCTCCCTGCCTACCTCTGGGCAGGCAGGGGGCAGGCCCCTTGGACTTCGAGCAGAGGCCAGGGACAGGCCAGGCTAAGCACAACTAACAAGGATTGGGAGCAATTCCCCCAACCTTGTATAAAAAACGCAAAAGCTCTCCCTGCCTACCTCTGGGCAGGCAGGGGGCCCCCTGGACTTCGAGCAAAAGCCAGGGACAGGTCAGGCTACGCACAGCTAATAAGGACTGGGGCAATTCCCCCAACCTTGCATAAAAAACACAAAGGCTCTCCTTGCCTACCTATGGGCAGGCAGGGGGCAGGCCCCCCGGACTCCGAGTAGAGGCCAGGGACAGGCCAGGCCACGCACAACTAACAAGGACTGGGGGCAATTCCCCCAACCTTGTATAAAAAACGCAAAATCCCTCCCTGCCTACCTCTGGGCAGGCAGGGGGCAGGCCCCCTGGACCTCAGGCAGAAGCCAGGGACAGGACAGGTTACGCACGACCAACCGGGACTAAGGAGCAGGCCTCCCAGCCTTGTATAAAAAACATAGATTCCTCTCCCTGCCCCCAGGCAGGCAGGAGGCAAGCCTCCTTAGCTTCGACCAGAAGCCAGGATCAGGCCATACCCTAAGGAAGGAAAAAAGCAGACTGAAACAAGAAAAAACATTTCATAGCAGATCCATGGAGAGTAAAATGATTTCACAAAAAAAATAACAAGGCAAAGATCCGAAGAACCTAAATATTACAGACGACTGGCCATAGCAAGGCTCAGCACAAAAAACAGAGTTATTTCAAGAAAATCTAAACATTATGAGCATCCTGGCTTGGACCAGCAGCCGCCTCAGGAGGTTTGGCTGCCGGAGCCTCGTTTTTGGCAGAATAAAGATTTCGGAAGGCCTCTTCGTTAAAAACAGGGAACATCTCCCCAATCACCTCCATCACCAGCTCCAGGGAAGAGTTGGCCTCGCTCACAAAACTTGTGTCCACCGCAGCTTCAGTCCCCTCCAAGAGGGCATCCTTTTCCTTCTTCCATTCACTCTTGGCCTGCTCAAGGATTGAATCAGCTTTAGACAGACGTTCCTCCAAATCAGTTGTCCTCCTCTTGAAGTGCTCCATCTCAGCCAGGGAAAGGGTAGCTCACTCCATCGCCAGGCGACTCTCCTTCAGCTCAGCCTCAAACTTGGATGCTTCTCTCACAGCCTTCTCCCCTTGAAGCTTCCACCGGCCTGCCTGATTCTTCGCCTCCTCTAGCTCGCTCTCCTGCTTCGCCAGCTTATCTTTCAAATTATTTATCAAGGCTATATCCCTTTCCACCATAGCCAGACGGTCAGGAGGGGGAGCCCCGGGTGTAACAGTCAGCTCTTCATCGCTCAGGCGGCTGAGAGCCTCCAGCTCAGCGGATGCCAGCAACACCTTGGAGGTACGCTGGATATATTGAATTACTTGGTGGGAAGTCGAAGTCACAGACTTAGTAAGACGGTCAGCCAAAACGGCGCCAGAATCGGAGAGCAGGCCCGACACGTCTACACTGTCGCCGGCAGTATAATGAAACTCCGTGTTTTCCTCCGGAAAAAGGGTGCTCGGAATATCACGAGCAGGGCGTTTCGCCTCAGGAGTATCAACATCAGCCTCCAAGTCCACCACAGGAGTAGTCCCTGAGGGCTCCCTATCCCTTTTCCTTCTCAGCTCCAGGGGAACACTCTCCCCAGTCCCCTCAGAATTCGCGGGACGCGATCCCTGGGAAATACGAGTCCCAGCTGAAGAGTCACCCTGCCTACATCCAGGCGAAGGAGTGGTCCCTGAGGTAAACTCAGCCTCCCTATCCTGGATACTAGGGGAGGGAGTCGCCGGTTTTGCTGACGGCAGTCGTGGAGGAAGAGGGAGCCTCCGGCCAACAGAGAGATCCTTTACGAGCCTCATTAAACTTTTTTCCCCTTTCTTGAAACTTGAAGGAAGGGAAGGACGCTTCGAAACAATGACAAACTCTTCGCTCAAACCTAGCCTCTTAACCTGCTTCCTTGTCCAACGACGAGAAGCGGAATCTGCAGGAAGAAAGGGCAATCAGCTAAAAAAGCAAAGAGATGAAAGTCTCAGGGAAATTGCGCCGGCGAAAGCCCCCCAAAACTACCTTCAAGGCTGGGGATCAGGCCCAATGGGAGCAGATATTCGTCTGTGGATATGAGCTCCGCGTGGGGGAGCCAGAAAGCAGGGCCACAAACGCCAGACTTATCCACAACAATCTCGAACTTCTTGACTAGTACCTCTTCTTTCTCACTCAGCTTTACCTCCAAGGCCTTCCCTCCGACGCCTGGATGATACTCTTCACGAGTCTCCATGCGGGTATGAACATGATTCCTAAAGTGCCTAGGAATCCGCCACCCGGAAACACTATGTACATACAAAAAATTGTTCTTCCAGTCTTTCAGGCTACTTAAAGCCGGCCAGACTAGAGCATATTTTTTCTGCCTCTGAAGGGACCAGTACCCAGGGGAACCATCTCCCCCTGACGAAGACACCATTTGCAGCCCAACCATAAAACAAAGGGCGTCAATATAAGGCCCCTCACCATGAAAAAGGCAGGTCCAGGTATAGGCTATCAGGGACCTAATGGCTGAAGCAGTCAGTTGGGCTATGGCCACATTCATCCTCCTGAAGGTCTCCTCCAGGAAGGGGTGGAGAGGGAATCGCAGGCCGAATTCCATGCTTTTATGATAAACAGCCACACAACCATCAAGGAGGCAGCATACTGTGTCCTTCTCCCCTGGAATTATGACCGTATATCCCTCCCCGAAATTATAAAACTTCTCAATCTCCCCAGCAGCATTACTTTCTAAAATTAAGTCTCGGTTCTTGGCTTCGGGGTATGTTTTCAGAGGGATCAAGTATTTTTTCTTGTCCAGATAATAAGTTCTCCCTTTCACCCTGGGAATAAGGGGGCCGGCAATCGTGGAGGGGTCCACCTCTAGTGCCTCGTCGTCAGAATCAACGACGTCGAAGGGAGCAGGTTCGGGGGATTCAGCACCTCCTCCCCTTGCAAAGCGGTCTTCCTCACTGGGCCTATCCTCAGAAGAGGAGGCTAGGTCACGTCTACTCCCATCTCTACCCTCAGTCCCCTCAAGCGATGGACCAAAAGAGAGAGCACGAATGCGAGACATGTTGGTTTATGAAGAAAAAGTATTGAGGAAAAGGAAAAAGGGCGAGGATTTAAGGAAAGATTCTAACCTAGAACGATGGTCGTCGCCGGGAAATATGATAGTGGGCGCTCCTCGGTCTTATGAAGTTCTCAGCAGCAAGGAGAGTTTAGAAGTATGAAAAGGGATTCAAATTTCGAAAAGATGCGAAAGAAGGAAATAAAGGGGGAGAAGGGTTTATATAAGCCCAGGCAGTTGAAGGGTTGCCCCTCCTGCACGAGCCTCCCCTCAAACTGCCCCACGTGTCACGCCTCAAACTACCCACCGCTTCCCGAGAAAGGTCTCGGGAAGACCAAAAAAGGTATCAAAGGGATTAACCTCCCAGTGACGTCATCCCCTTTCAAAAAAAAAAAACAACAAACAACAGGTAACAAAGCCGCTCGGATTTTTCATTAACTTTGAAGAAAAATGGACAAGTTACATGCCATACTTAGCAAAGAAAGAAAATGCAAAAGGAGCCTGGATTTCTGGCTCAACACGCCTGCACCCTGCAAGCAGGCCTAGTCATCATCTAAGTCCGGGGAGTAGTCCCCAGGGCTGCCCTGATCTCCTATGTCAGATCCCTTATCCCAGTCAGAGGAGTCCTTGAAGGGATCGTCAGGGAGTCCGCCCTCGTCTCTGTCACTCGAGCAGCCCAGACCCTCACTATCTCCAGAGTCCCGGCTGCTGACGTCCCAGTCCCTGCCGTAGGGAACTGTCTGGGAGTCGTCACAAGTACCGCAGCCCGTTTTCTTCACTGGAGAGGAAGGGCCAGACCCCGGAGAAGAGTCTGAATCAGAACAGTCAGGGTCGAACTGTTCAGAGTGCAACCATGGAAAACACTCATGGCAACCCCTATAAAACACCCTCCTCCTTGAGGGCAGCGCTTGAACCTGGGAAAAGCAGGGGGCGAGGATCTTCTAGGGCGCTTGCTTGCCCTAATGGAAGCCTTCTGGACGTTCCGGCGAGGATAGGGCCGTGGACGTAGGCTGCGGCGAAGGGCCCTAAAAGCCGCCCGGGCATACCTTAGCCTCCAGAACCCCTTGAAGAGGAAGGTAACAGTGCGAACTCCATGACGAAAAACAGATTTCTTGATCCAAGGCATGATTTAAAGAAAAGTGGAAGAATTGAGGATGAATTGTCAAAATGGCAAAGAGAGCCAGAATTTATACAAAGAAGATGAAGCATTAAATGGCATCCCAACCATCCTGGCAGAGAATGCCACCAATCGTGAAGCCATCACACTACCCGAAAGTTCGCCAAGCATGAGGAGTAATCATTTCTAAAAGACCTCTCAACTCTTTGCATACCCAATGCAATTAACGCTTCTTTCCTCGGGAAAGTACAAACGCATTAAAAGCAATAGTAAAGCCAAACAAGTCAACATCCCCTCCATCTGAGCAAAAGTCGCCAGCCAGAGGGAAACCTTGCTTCCCCCCAGCTTGCGAGGGCCAATTGATGAGGGTCGGTAGCCTGCTCCGGCCGCCTGCTAGGCAGGCCCCCAGAAGACCCAACCCAAGGAACCCGGGAACCAACCCGGCAGACAATCAGAGTAAAATCACTAAAAAGAGAACCCCCTGGGGACAACTTCATACAGTCGCCTGACCGGCAGGGCGATGCGGCCTGTTCAACCCGGCCTTCACAGAACCCCTACCCGCCTGTCCTCTGGGGAAAACCCCGCAGGCAGGGCAGGGACCACCAAGGGGCCCCCTCGTCATTTCGCCTAAGGTAAATGAGAATGAGTGGATGAGGTGAAGCCACTTGTCACCCTCTCATCCACCCATCCTTCTTCTACTTCCCTCTCTTGTGGGAAGGTATAAATACTCTTCCATTTCCCACAAGAAAATGGTTGGATTTTCTCTCTCTAGACTTTCACTCTAAAACCACCACCTAGCTCCTCAAGAACTAGGTTTGTCAAGGCATTTTCACGGACTGACTTAGGCATCGGAGAGGGTTCCCTCGGACACCTCCGAGGCCCTGTGCGTTCACTGTGCAGGGAGCAGGCCACTCTCGCCGGGAAGATCCGATCACCGGGGTGAAAAGAAGGGGAAACCGAAGGAAATTGAAAGATCATCACATTAGCAACATTACATCTTAAAGACCCGAATTCACAGTCGGGTTAATTGTTTCCGATACCGGAACAGTACTATTGTTATTTCTAGGGTTGTTTAGATTATTTTTTGTTTATTATTCTAGGTATGAGTGTTTAATTTTTTATTTTATTTTTCTAAATTTATATATTTTTTTTTATTAGTACGTAATAATAATTGTTTTATTGATAATATTGTTCTTTTGTTTGATTTTTTTATCTAAATAATTTTTGACATATCTTATTTTTTCATTAAATTTGTATACTTTTTTTAATTGAATTTGAATCCATATGATTTTCGCCGGTCTTATATTTGATGTATATATGGTTTCACAGAAATGTTTACCTCTCAATTGACTGTAATAAGGAGGCGGAAGAAGAGTCAAATTGAATTGCTACTGACTATCATGGTTATTATTAACGTAATTACCATTTTATATGTGTTATTGTGTATGATGGGTGTGACTATTCATAAGATTGAACGTCCTCGATATAGTAAAGATGAAAAAAGTGTCTTCGAAAAAGACACTTGCACACACTAATTAGGCACAGTGACATAATTTGTAAAAGTGAACTTCGTATGAACCGAAGAACGTTTTATGTGCTTTGTGAGATGGTTAGAGATATTGGAGATTTGAATGGAACGCGAAATATGTCATTAGAGGAAATTGTGGCTATGTTTTTATATACATTAGCACATCATTTCAAAAATAGGACTATAGGAAATCATTTCTTTAGAAGTGAAGAGAGTGTGAGTAGAAACTTTCATCGTTGTCTTCATGCTGTTCTAAAGTTACATGACCATTTGCTTAAAAAGCCGAAGCCAATAACATCAGAATGTGAAGATGGTAGATGGAAATATTTTCAGGTATTACAATTTGGTTAATCATGTGTATTTCACGCAAAACCAACCGCACTATTAAACTTATTCACCTTTATTTGTTTTGTAGAATTGTTTAGGAGCCTTAGATGGCACATACATTAGTGTTCAAGTGCCAAATGAGAATAGACCAAGATATCGAACAAGGAAGGGTTCTATTGCTATGAATGTGTTAGGTGTATGTAATCCTTTTTTGGAATTTATATATGTACAACCTGGTTGGGAAGGATCAGCTCATGATGGCCGTGTCCTTCGAGATGCTATTAGTAGGCCCAGTGGCTTAAAGGTTCCTCAAGGTAATAAAATTAAAGAATGTATTACGATACTAATCAAAAAATTATATCCTTAAATATTCAATCTTAAGACTGAAACAAATTTATTTTTTTTAATAAATGTGCAGGTTTATATTACTTGGTTGATGCGGAATATACAAATTGTGAAGGTTTTTTAGCACCATATAGAGGTCACAGATATCATCTTAAGGACTGGGGTGATCGACAACCAGTTAGTGCCGAGGAGTATTTCAATATGAAACATTCTAAAGCTAGAAATGCTATTGAAAGATGTTTTGGATTACTAAAAGGGAGATGAGGTATTCTTAGGTCTCCTTCTTTCTTTTCAGTACGAACTCAAGGTCGTATAGTTCAGGCTTGTTCCTTATTACAAACCTCATTCGAAAATATATGCCTACTGATTACACAATTTATGAAGAATCAGATGATGAAGAAGATGATGACAGTGATGACGATGATTCAGATGAAGAAGTTGATTATATTACTTTGATTGAGACATCTGATGAATGGACTAACTATCGTAACACTTTAGCACATACTATTTATAACAATTGGAGAGCTAGACGTAATCAAAATGCATAAATTGTTTGGACTTGTATTCCTCATGTTTCTTGAAATAATATATTTTGAATGCTTTAATATGTTTGCAAATATTTTTGAACTAATGTATTGTATAATATATATTTGTGACGATGAAATGCAATAATTTTATTTAAGAGTTGATTTTACGTCATTAACATTATATTGTATGTAGCATGGATGTTGGACAAACATCACAAGGTAGAAAAGGAAAAAATAAGCGCTCTTGGACCAAACTTGAAGAAGAATATCTAATTGATGGCTTACTAGACTTGAGTAATTACCCACAATGGAAAGTAGACGGCAACTTCAAGAGTGGCTTCAAGAATAAGTTGGAGGATATGCTGAACAAAAAATTTCCAGGATGTGCTTTAAAAGCAGTTCCTCATATTGAGTCTAAAATTAAATGGTTCAAAGATAAATATAATGCGTTAACAGAAATGTTTCGCACGTCAGGCTTTTTTTGGGATGAACAGAACCATATGATAAAGTATGAAAGACAATCTTATGAAGATTTTTGTAGGGTAATATTTTTTTGTATTTTAAAAAATTAAAATTGAATGCTTATTAATCTTTTTTTATTGTCATTTGATATATATAATATGTGTATTTTTTCAGCTAAATAAAAGTGCTCATGGATTGTGGAATGTTCCGTTTCCACATTTTGATAAGTTGGCAATTATATATGGTCCTGATCGAGCCACTGGGACTAATTCTAAGACTTTTGCGGAAGTTGTGGATAACCAACAAAATGAGGCCATTGACTTAAGTAAAGATGAGAGTGATGAAGATGACATATTGGATGATGATGAATCACTTTATCAGTCTACTTAGTTTAATCCAACTGAACCTACTTCAAAGAAAGCAAAAACGATGAAAAGTCCATTGGAGAATAACAAACAGAAAACAAAGAAGAGAAAGATGCCCGAGGTTGTGGATTTATCAACATCTTTTAAAGATATGTCTTCAAACTTAGCTGGTTTTATGAACGGAATGAATGTTCATATGTCTACTATTGCAAATGCTTTATCAACCACTCAGCAACATGAACATGCCATCATGATCCGTGAGCAAGAATTTGAAGATCAAAAGAAAAACTTGATAAGCGAGCTTCTTGGTGTACAAGGATTGACTAGGTTTGAAGCATTACTAGCCGCACAAAAATTGGCATCTAACCCAAGTGATTTATCTCTCTTTTACCAGAGTCCAGATGATGCATGGAAGAGGGAGTTTGTTATTAACCTCATCCACCCACACTTGCCTCGGAATGGCAATCTTTGATGTTTATGATAAATGCACTCATAATTTTATGTATACATTTATTTTCATGTTTTTTTTTACCTAGAATGTTTTATTTTTGAAGTTTGCAATGAAATTTTTTGATGGATTTTTTATGAACCATTAAAGATGGTTGTTTTTGTTATTATCTTGTAGTGAAATTTTTAATTATAAATAATGATTTTTAGTTTTTAACAAAATCAAATGAATCCCCATGTATTTGAACCAAACACCATGAATGGCAATTACAATCCATTAAAGGATCGAACCAAACAACCATTAATAAGTATGGAGTTCTATTTCCATCCCTCCCTTCTATTAGAATCCATTCCATTTGTTTGAACCAAACGGCCAGCCTAGTATTAGAACGACAATATTTTTTCACTCTCTATTTTGGAAGATTTATTCTTGTTCTTGCTACAATTTTCAATCGGTAATCATTTCAGTTAGTTTCAAATTACTTATTCATCTTCTATGTTCTTAATTGTTTATTTTCATTTCTAATATTAATTTTATTAATTTTTCTTTTTCCATATTGATCATTATGCATTTCATTATCAATTGTTTATTTGGTTTCAATTTAATTATGAGTAGCTAATTCCGTTACTAGGATCAAGGGGGATCGATGGGTAGAATTCAAATTCTTGTTGAATATATATAGTGTTATTTTATATATATATATAGTGTTATTTTAGTGAACATTATCCGTTACTTTAATTCACACTATCTGTTACTTTAATGTCTGACCTCTGTTACTTTATACCTGGTGTATAAGCATCCTCTGTTAATTTAATCCAATGTTACTTCAATGCACTTCATCTGTTACTTTAATTCTTGTTATCTGTTACCTTAATCCATATTTCAAGTTTTGATTGTTTTTTTTTCGCCACGTTTATTGGCAATGTTAGTGTTTTTCAATAGACACAAAAGCTAGCACATGAAGTGGGTGAGAGTTTCCTCCATACATAGGGCAGATCTTCAAAGATGTAGATGAGAAGAAGAAGAAGAATAAGGAAACGTCATGTAAATCATCGTCTGACGATGAACAAGAATCAGGAGAAGAAGAAGAAGAAGATGATGATGATGATGATGATGATGAAGAAGCACAATTCTGAGTAGGACAATATATTGTTAGAATAACATACATCATTCGTTAGAGTAACATACCGAATAAGTTACGGTAACACATTTTATGAGTTTGATTGATTTTCCAATATCTAGTCCTTAGACTAACATTCTTTATTGGAGTAAAATGAGTTAGAATAACACACATTATGCGTTAGAGTAACATACTTAATGAGTTACAGTAACACAGTTTTAATGAGTTACAGTAACACAGTTTATGATTATAATTTGATTTCAAATATCCAGTTCTTATAGTTACAGGTGTGAAACATTGGAATTATAATGGAGTTTTATAATTTTTGTTTTGGAGTATCCTTAATAGAAACATACATTATTCTTTTGGTTGATTGAAAGTCCTGTTTTTGCAAGGGATTATTATGCAACGTAATAGATTTTATGAGTTAAAGTAACGGAGCTCATGAACTAGAGTAACACATTGTATGAGTTAGAGTAATAGTTTTTGCAAGAGAATATTATACAACGTAACAGATTTTATGAGTTAAAGTAACACAATTCATGAATTAAAGTAACACGTTATATGAGTTAAAGTAACATAGTTTATGGATTATGGCAGTAACATACGTACAATGGCAGTAGGAAAATGATGATTTTTTTGGTGAAGATGAAAAAAATTTAATTTTAAAGGAACTTGTTGTGTGAGAGAAATAGGCAGTTAAAAGATTGATAAGAGAGAAAAGATTTGCATTGAGATAATTAAGGAGGAGAGAGAGAAATGATATATTTACCCAGATTTGTTAGTTATTTCTTTAATTATGAAAACAAATCTTAACCATTAATCTATCATCAAATCAAGGGTTAAGATAAAGACTCACGGACTCAAATTTGATAAGTGGACTCACCTGATCCCTCTTCTATATATATATATATGCTAGTGCCTTGTTTACATGCTCTATAAGACGATTAATTTGTTAAAGGCCACAACTTGTTAATCGAATTAAGGAAATTTCAGTTCATGTGCGAGAGCTGAGTTGAGATTAGACCCGCATGTGATTCGGTAGGAAGCCTATTAAGTAGCGAGAGCCCGTTAGTGTCTTCCTAGGTTGATTTCGATCCGAGAGGACGTATTATAGCCAACTAGCATGTTTGTGTGTTTATCGTTTATTCTTGCATGATCATTTGTCTACTCATTGTGAACCCATAGCCCTAGATTTTCCTTTAATTGATTAATTCATATTTTGATTACGTATTTCTAGTCTTAGTTAATCAATCAACCCAACCGTTTGAGCAATTAAGAATCGTCATAGCTTCTAACAGTTTGACCTTCTGTCTGCGGATACGATTCCCTACTTACCACTAGCTTCTTGTTAGTAGTATTAGGATAACTTTATTTGGTAATGCGACTTTAGCCATATCAGTCGGCATGCTGCCAATTTCAAAAGACGGGACCGTCTCCCAATTTTTTAAATGCGAATTTATTCGCAACCATTCCAACATTTCAAATGGTCGGTCCTGTCGGCATGCTGCCAATTTCAAAAGGCAGGAACGTCCTCTCAATTTTCAAAATTCAATCCTTTTCCCAAAAACCTTTCCTTATTATAGGACCTACCGTAATCCGTGTGTCGGATCTTTTCATAATTTCTCAAAGGTCTATAGCGTCAAAACTCCGTCGATCCTACATCACGCGTTTCTTCCCCATCCTAGTCCGCCTTATCCCAAAGGCATAACCAACCAACACGATTCATACACTCGTAAATGGAAGGTTCGTCTAAACACTCGAGTCCTAACCAGAAAGTCTCACGTGATCTTTCCCTCTAACCGGACGGTCCCCACGACCTTTCCTAAGGAAATTTCGCCCATCTTTCAATCCGTTAGTCGAGTCATCCCAATTCCCGAACCCTTTAACTTAAGGGTCTACCCTAATCACAGGGCCATCCTTATTCAAGTCAAGTCAAGGGTCTCTAGCGTCGAAGCTCTGCCGATTTGACATCGCAAGTTTCTTCCCTTACACCGTCTGCCTTTCCTCGAGGCTGAGTCAACCTTTTACAAGGCATAGCCTTATAACAAAAGGTTCTTGATCCTTACGTCTAAGGGCCACTCGTGTAACACTCGAGTCTTAGCAAAACCTTCATTCCCACTCGGGGCTACCCTTCAGCAGAGCGATCAATCACGGTTGCTCTAAGGGTCATGTCCTACACGTGTTGTCTCACGTACCCCACTTTTCAGTCACTTAGATGTCACACCATCTGAGTCCTATAAGAGTCCTTAGTCTCACTTGGGGGCTATTCTCCGACAGAGCGATTAATCACAGTCACTCCGAAAATCGTACCCAACATATTTGTCTTAAGAGAGTCTAACCCGAGTCAAACCAGAGTTATCTCTCCTCCCGCGCTATTTCCTATGCCTTGATGTATTTGGGTTCTGAAGCAACATTCCTGATTACGTGGGTATTCTCGCAGAGTATGTCATCCACAATCAGGAATAGGGGCATGGAAAACACCATTGATGAAATGAAGGGTTTGCTAGAGACAATGGTTAGTAGGTAGGCCAAGGTTGAAACCCTACTAGGGTTCCTGAGAGCCGGCCAAGAGGCCATGAATGCTCGTTTAACTGTCATTGAACGGCAAGACCTCAATTCTAGATCGGTAAATACTGGGCCATTTGTCAAAATGATCAGCACGGTGCGTGAGCTCGAACAACAGTTCCACGCCCTTCAAAGGAATAACATCCGTATTGAAAACTCCCGAAACTATGCACCCATCAGTGAGAAACTACCAAAGGATCTCAACTTAGAGGGGTTACCCATATTCGAAGGGACGGAGGATCCATTATTACACCTTCGAGCTTTCAAAAAATTCATGGCAATTAAAGGGGTCAAAGCCGACATGTTCATCAATCTGTTCGGCACATCCCTCGGAAATACCCAAAAGCATGGTTCTATAGGCTAAATACAAAAAAAAAAATTCCAACTTGGGAAGATGTGGCTACCGAGTTCGCTCAAAACTATTCTGATAATACTAAACTTCAGACTACCATGCGGACTTTAGAAGTCATGGCCCAAGATCCAACAGAGGGTTTCACCAAATACCTTCAGCGCTGGCGGGCTGAGAGTGTTAAGGTAGTAGACAAGCCCAACGAGAAGACACTAGTGGAGGCGTTCATCAACAAACTCTTACCCTCTTACCGCGTTCATCTTAGGTATGTCGGCATTTCAAACTTTACTGTGCTTACCGAAATGGGCACTAGGATTGAAGAAGATCTTCGACATAATGAAGATATGGGTGAAGCTTCTACCGTAGGCTATACTGTACATCAATTTGAGTCCTTAGAAGCCGAAGATTATTGACGACATCAGCAGGATCACAAACCAGACGTCCAAGAGTCCAAATTTGATTTAAGTCCGAGTCTGAGTCCGAGTCTATGATGTACTATTTCTTTCAATTTCAAAGTCAGAGTCAGAGTCAGCTGTATTTTGTCCTCTTTTTGCAATTCAATAAAATCAGCTTTTCTATCTCTCATATATGCTTTCCTTATGTGTTTCCGAGAACATGATAAACACTATCATACACTGTGAGCACATGCACGTGACTATTATAGGCACATCTATAATGACTGCAGGGAACCGAGACCCGTGTTTTCATTCCTTTACCTATTCCATGTCTGGTATAGAAAGCCACATAACTACCCCTAGCAGGAGCGGTATCGAATTCTATGACAAATCTAGGTAGTCTCCTAGTTTGGGTTCAAGACGGGAGGCAAGCCCATTTCCCAGAATAAACGCCTCTCCAATAAGACTAACCAATCCCTACCTTAGGCGTTTAGTCTGACTAGAAGAAAAAAGAAGCATCGTGACTCTATAGACGTGATGCAAAAAATACCCAACTTGGGATGATGTTTCCACCAAGTTTGCTCGAAATTATGATGACAATACCGAGTTCCAAACCACCATGTTTACTGTAGAGTACTCCACCGCGAATTGCACTCACACAAACACCAACTATGCTTAGACCTTACAAAGGTTTAGCTCCAAAAGTCTAATCCCACTGATAGGCCCAACCCCAGATCCACTCACAAATGGACGCCACAGATCCGAGAATACATGTGCTTATTGCCAACACCGTAAGGGGATATCCGTAAAAAGAAGAAAAAAAAGGAAAAAAAAAACTAGACAAAAAAAAAATCAAAAGTCCAAGGAAAAAGCAAATGACCAAAACAAAAGAGTTGGCCATGATCAAAAGGAACTCTCAACATCCCTCGACCAGATACGGTCATTCCCTCGACTAGAGTACAGTCAATCCCCTGACCGGGGCACGGTCAACTCGAATGAAGAATCCCATGACCGGGGCTAAGAGGTCAACCAAAAAATTCAAAAAACCATGACCATGGTTAGCGGTCAACTCAGGTGAAAGTCGCTGGACCGAGGTACGGTCAATTCCAAAAACTGTCAATACCCATACCATCAAATAGAAGGGTAACAATCAGGCGGGGTACATTTAGTCTTCCCACATTACAACCCTCAAGACCTTCTCGAGACCTAGGCTAAGAGATAGCCCAGAATTTTGAGGATTCAAGCTCCATAGGATACCCCCTAACCATTAGGGCCAGACATGGAAATCAGATCCCGCATTATCAATCCTACCCCGATCGAAGTTCGAGTCATTTTTACTCGACTTCTCCCTTTTCCTACCATATTACAATACCTTACCCTCGAAGCCTTAGCTCCACAAAATCGAGCTCCAGATGTTGAATCATCAAAGCCACTTACGACCTAGCTCGACATTCCCAGAAACATCCAAACCAGTTACCAGCCCCAAACACGGAACTCAACCTGCGATCGGCATAGAACATGTCCAAATAGTTCACACCACCTCTGGGGGCTACCCCGGAGAACGCTCACAGTCACAGGATCTTCATCCTAACTGTTCTAGCCCTTTGATCAAGACATCATTGGGAATGCACCTAGCCTACACAATCACTATGGCTAGTTACACACAAAGCCCTAATAAACTAGGCATCATAACATATTTTCCAATCCACTGAACTACGACTTGGTTTGATTTCACTACATGTGAATACGTAGGCAGCCCTTCAACAAGGGCACAATCACCCACATTAACACACATTCAAAAGCACTGTCATTCCGGTCATGACACTGTCATGTTCTTAACAGTTAGCTTTGTCGTCCTGGGGGCTTCTCTTAGGCAGAAGCTCTCCATCCACCTTTTTATAGTGTGGCCTAGTACTCGGCTCAGTCAAAGACGAGAATCTGTCAGGGACTCGAAGCCGCACCCTACTTTGGGAAAATTTCCCCAAAACCAAAAATTCAAAAAAGCACTAGTCTACAGCACTGCTACTGCTGAGTCCTACAAAAACAGTCTCATTACAGACTATAGCACATCTTTTCCATTTCAATATTCGACCGTGTTGCCACTCGCCTAGGCTACGGAATAGCGCAACTTTAGAGTCTTGTCATCTTAGGTGGCCCACCCCCCTGCCGAGTCGCAGTCCAACCCCTTCGAGAGTCCAAGTCGTGTCTGTCAACTCGTCCTGTCGCGTCTAGAGTCAAGTCTGTCAATATGCGTCTCTCTTCAAATTCTTACTTTGAAATTTGCAAAACTTAGCCATTTGAGAAAATCTTTTTCGACAAGGTCAAATTTCGGTCTATTTAAACTGCAAATTTATTTTCTAACCCTTACAATTTTGAAATCCTATCTCCTAGTACGTGAGTTGCTTTTAGGACTTCGGTTTCAAAATGGAGCACAAATCTTTTCCCCAGCGCAAGTCAGTCTATAGATGCCAATTGCATTTCCTATGTGCTATCTTGCTATTTTTTATTTCTGCCTATGTGTCTAACATTTCAGATACCAGCCTGTGCTTCCCAACGGAGCATCAAAGGCTGTGTCATGGTAAGGGATTTGTCGTGGATCCCGACACCAAATAAAACCAAATAATCCTAACAAGTAGCTAGGGCAAGTCGGGTCGATCCACGAGGATGGAAAACGGGTTTAGACTAGAGTTCACCTAAGGACTAGACTAGGTCACAAGGTCACAATGCGAATACTAAGCTAAGGAACAAGAGTAAACAAACTAGGACAGTGAAGGTGGAGAGGTCTATGACTATGAAGAAACTAAGTATGACATAAACCAAACGATTGAACTAGAATTAAATTCAACCAACAAAATAGAGGAACAATAGCTAAGAAGATGAAGAAATCAATAAGAAAAGAACTAGGATTAAGTCGGGTTCAAGGGTATCGAAACAATCAAGAGAAAGCAAGAATGAAGGGGTAGCCAAGCTATCTAGGCATAATCCGGGCTCTCGCTCCAAAACCGTTCTAGAGGTCTCCCGCTCTTCCGCAAAAACCTATTCTAGCAACGTACAAGGCCACACAAGGAAGGCAAGAAGACGTGTATTTGCAACTACAAGTCATACAAGCATTTCATCAAACATGACACATGCACAAAACCAAGAAGCAACATAAACAACCACCAACAACCTACACAAACCCTTAATCACCCATGAAGACACCCAATTTCCCTACTAATCCTAGCAAGGAAATCTACTCACTCATGTTCAAGATAGTAAACCCAACAACCATAATGAAACAAGCATAAACATGAACATTCATAATGGAATATTGAAGATTACTAAGCATAAACACAAATGAAAACTAAGTAGAAGAGATTAGGTAGAAGATGAATTATACCAATACCAAAGGATGAACAAAAGATTGAATATTTGCATAAATAAACCCAAAGGAAGATCTCCAATGTTGTCAATAGAGTAGATCAACCCAAAAAATCTTCAATAATACAAAGATGAAACAAGGATTAAACTAAGATTAAGGAGTAATTAAGGAGAGATTAAGCTAATCTACACTAATCTAAGCTAATCTAACCTAAAGTAGTCTAGGGTTTCGTCTTGTGCTTAAAACAATACAAGAGAGGGGTATTTATAGGGTTATACAAATGAGGGAGGCGAAGCGTCGAAGCAGGGGAGGAAACAGGACCCTCCCGACCGGGATGGTGGGCTTTGCGAGCGGGATGGGTCCCGTCCCGATCGGGATAGTGGGCTTTCCGACCCGGATAGTCTACCTGTAGCCTTCTTCTCTCGTCTTTGCTTCCCGGCTTGCTAGTTTGTATTCCCGGTCGGGAATACGAGTATTCCCGATCGGAAATATGGGTGACATGGCCATATAGCTTCACGAGTCGATCATCCTTTACTCCAAAGCGATGTCGTGACTCAGAATTGGTTCGTATGACGATAAAAAATACTCAGAAAACCGAGTTTCGTGCCAAATGAACCTACAAGCACAATCATAGCTGCAAGAGACATTAATAGCACAAAAATGCTTCTAAAAGCGGTTAAATCAAAGGAAAATCAAGTAAAGCATGAAGGAAAGACGGTATAAATCAAGCATATCAACTGCCCCACACTTTACCCTTACTCGCCCTCGAGTAAGCACGAACTAACTAACTAACAAAAACTAAAATACTAGCCGAGCGGGTATTACCGCACCCTACGCCCTTTCAACTCACGCGAGAAGACTTAGAGAGAAAGTGCTCTCCGCAAGGCAAGTGAAGTCTTGTGAAAAAAACTGTGGATACAACCGAACACGAAAACACACAAACAAACAAACAAACAAACGGTTGCATCCAAGTAGAAACAAATACCGCTTCCCTCAACAAAGCGGTGAAAGAAACACCGGTTAAGGACTCAAGGCACGTGACAACGTTCCCAAGCTAATAATACAAACCGAAATGGACAAAATCCTAATAGTATGACAACAAAGCAATAAAAACGTTGGTAACTTACCTAGGTCCTCCTAACCTTCTAAGAACGTACTATGGGACGATAGGCGGGATGGAAAAAGGATGAACCACGGAGTTAGTCGACACTGTAGGTAAAGTGAAATCCTGCCCCTTTTAGCGACAAGCCAAGAAGGTCGTCCCATGCTCAAAAATAGCCCAACTAGTCCAAGTAAAAAGATGGATATGGTTGCAAAGCGAGGAAATACCGACCATTACCGCTATCATCCTTCCTAGGGACTCGGTCTTTTGGTAGGCTCTTCACAATAACAATCGGTAAAAGGCTTATTTTTTAGGGGTAAGATTTTTTTTGTGAAATGATTTTCTTTGCATTTTTCTTCTTTTGCATTTTGCTTTTGATTTGCTATGTCATTTCTTTTTCTTCTTTTGTATTTTGTTTTTGATTTGTTGTGCCTTTTCTTTTTCTTCTTTCTTTTCTTTCTTTTTTTTTTCTTGGTTTGCCCTTTTGGCCAAATTTTGTATCATAGACAATTCTTGCAACCAAGTAAGTATAGAAACCTCGGCGATGCAACTTATTTGTGAGATATGTGTAGAAGGTAGGGAAATGGGTACGTCGGGCGCGCGCTTTCCCTTTAAACCCACAAAAAGGGGGAAACTTGGACTAATCAATCGATTTCGAACATGGTCACCTAAGAGACGGGACTCAGGAACCAAGGCCTTTTCACTCCATGGGTGGTCAAAGTGGTCAAAATACAAATCCCGCAGTAAATCCCTAGTAGACTAGGTGGACTCAAGGTAAGAAACCAACGAAACTATTGATTTAAAGTCATTCTACTAGACTAAAGTCCAAGAATCGATTCACATCACTAGAAAGGGAAAGTAAACACTTGCGCACTAGCCTCAAAACCGGGTTTTCGAAAACATTTTCTACACAAGATATAAACTAAGCAAGACAAAACAAAGACGAGAGAAAATGAAACGAAACAAGACAAAACAAAACAAACACACAAAGAAAAAAGACAATCACCACCCCGAAACTTCCAAACAAGCAACCGCATCTACCAAAATCTCCAAAAAGCTCCACCCGAGCACACACCATCACAAATTCTCCTCCAAACACCGAAATGAAAAAAAGGGAGAAAGAGATAGAAGGATAATGCCGGATGTCAAGAGCTTTCCAAAACTTATTGACGATCACGCAACCTACAAGGAAATCGGGGGAGCAAAACACCAACACAACGAATATACGACACAAAGACACAAAAGGAAAAGACACAAAAGAAAATCTTTTTGGTTTTTTTATGAAAATTTTCAAATTTTTAGGAATTTTTAAAATTTTCGAAAAAACTACAAAAATAAAACTAAACTAGACTAAGATATCACTCCCCTGATCAATTTTGGTTTTATTTTGGTTTTATTTGGTGTCGGGATCCATAACAAATCCCTTCCATCAATTTGACGGTAGGTGTTTGTCGTCTATCCTACCGATCAAAATAATATCAACGAACCTAAGCTAGGTAGCTAGGGTAAGTCGAGTCGATCCTCAAGGACGGGAGCTTCGAACTAGATCAGAGGGTGCTATGGTCTAAGACTAAGTTCAAGCAAAACTAGGGTAATGGCTAAGATTGACTAATGACTAAACTAAAGTCTATAACATGAAATAAAAGGGCAAAACAAACAACTAGTGATAATGGAAAGCGAGGTAATTCAATAAGAATAAAACTAGGGCTAGGTCGGGTTCATGGATGTCAAGGAGACCAAAAGCGGAAAACGAGGGTGCTAGCATGTTTTCGTAGCCTAGGTCACGTTCGGGCTCTCGCTACTTAAACGGCCTAGGGGCCTCACTACAAGAAAACCAGCTCTGGGCGTTCACCTGGTGGGCGTCCTGAGCATATGGACGCCTACATGGCGTCTGAAAATACAAACGGGCGTCCACAGTCAGACGCCAAACTTGGCGTCCCACTAAAGCTGGGCAGGAAGAAATTCAGGCTGACGGGCATCCACAAGCGGAGGCCATATTCCACTAAATGGCGTCCACTGTCAGACGCCATGTAGTAGGATATGGCGTCCACAGTCGGACGCCAGTTTGGTTGGATGTGGCGTCCGATAGCGGACGCCTGTTCGCCTGCCTCGCATCAAATACCCGCCCAGCCCCCTCTCCCCCTTCATTCCTATTTTTTTTTCACTCTCTAAACCCTCTCTACTCTACTCGCTGACCCCATTCTCCCTTCCTCTCCTCCATTTTCCATACTTCTTCTTAATTTTTGGTATGTTTTCTTACTTTACTTAGTTTTTATTCATTATAATTAGTTCTTTTTTTTTTATCATTTTTTATTGGTAGTTTGCTAGTTAATATTGTTTAGGTCTGAATTTCGATTAGGTTGATTAGTTTAACCCAAATTCGATTAGGTAGATTAGTTTTGACAATCACAATTTTGATTAGGGTTTGATGAATTTGGTTGAATTGAGCTAGAATGACCTCTAGAGCCTTCCGTGAGGTTTTGTGTGACTTAGGACGGACCAAAAGGTGTCGTAATAATGCCAGATTTTCCCGAAACCACTTCCATCGTGATCGGGGTTGTAAATAGGTGTTAGCGGTGCTTTCGGAGTTTTGATATCTCTATCCAAAAATTTGACCTTATTTGACCTGTTTAAGCTGTTTCTGTCTGACCTAAGCCATGAATTTTTGTGTTTTGTTCGGTTAAATTGGGATTAAATTGATAAATTAGGGTTTTCGTAAATTGTGATTACATTTGTGATTAAATTCGGTGACTAATTTTCGTAAGGTCAATTCTAAATTAATAAGACATTTGGGTTTACTTTGACGTATTAGTGATTAAATTGAGGAAACTCAGTTATGGAAATTAAGTTAGAGAAATTAAGTTTAAGTTAAATGGTGATTAAATTTTTGTTTAGTAAGTTCTAAATTAAGTTAGGGAAATTAAACTTTAATTTGTTATATATATTTTTTTAACATAGAAAATGAAGAGAATTGAACGGAAATGGATGTATGAGGTAAGACTTGATAAGAAGAGACGTCTCACCGTCGAATTTTTGAGGGGTTGTTGAATCATTTGTCGAGGTCGCTAAAAAGTCACTAGACTACGCATTGAGGGGGGAGGTTAGGTTTCCGTGTACTAAATGCAAGAACCTAAAATGAAGAACTGTGAGAAGGAGGGGAAGGCAAACCCGACACATCATCGGGGTTCTCAGTCTTCGTTCCTTCGTGCCAAGAGGGTATGATTTCTATTAATATCGTACTGTTACTTAAATAATCATAAACTATGTTCGCATAATATATATTCGCCTAACGTTCATACTCATTTAATAGCTACAAGCTGAACTTGGGAGGACGCCAACCATGCCCGAGCTATTCCTGGACATGCACGGGAAGACCGAAGACAAAGGGACTAGTTTTATAACGAGGAAAGATCAGGCAATTTGGGTGAGTACTAACTATTTCAAATGAATTAACTTTGTCTATACTTTAGGTGGTAGATAACTATCTTTAATGATTTCATCTAATAATAACTTGAATTGAAATCGTTGTTGTGTACGCAGGATGCCTACCAAAAAGAGCAAGCGAACCTCGAGACTACTTCTGATGCTACCGAAGTCGACCCGAATCAGACTTTTTTCAAGGTCGTCTCGGGGTACAAGAAAGAAAGTGTGTAAGGTGTTGGAAATGCACACGGTATCTACCTCACACCTCTCCACCGTGTCTCGGCACCTCTACACAAATGGAGTACACGCCGACAGGATCTCAGCAGCTCGACCCGGAAAAGGAGGCCATGAAGGAACAGCTGACACAGCAGCAGCAGCAAATGAAGGAACAGCAGGAGTAGATAAAGAAAATGCAGGAACAGATGGCCATGTTTCAGGCCATGTTTGAGAGATGCAACCAAGGTCGTCCCCCACCCTCTCCAGACGACAGAGACCCCTTTAATGGGGATGGCGGTAACTCTGGTGCTTCAGTTAGCTTCACAGTTAGCTGATTGTTTTTTGTTGTTGTTGTTGTTGTTGTTGTAACTGGATTTATGGATTATGTATCTTCGAACTAGTTTAGATTTATGTACCCGTAAACCGCATGCTAAAACTTTTTTATATGAATGTTTTTTCAGCATAAATGTGTCGAGAGATGAAGTGTTTTGGTTGATTGAGAGTGAATGAGGTTGAGGTATTAAGGATGGTCGACAGTTGTGGTCGGTTGAGAGTTGTGGATGTGGTTTATTTTGCAGGTTTTGGCTGGACACCGAACGCATATTTACGGTCACGCAACAGCGTTTATAGCGTTCAATAACGCACGCCATGCCAGACGCCATAGGAAGCTCAAATCGATCAAAATTGGCAGCTATTCAGGGGACATAGCGTCTGACTGTGGACGCCAGTTATCCCTGGATGGCGTCCACAGTCGGACGCCAACGTAAAGCATATGGCGTCTGACTGTGGACGCCATTTAGAGATAACTGGCGTCCACAGTCAGACGCCACCTATGGCGTCCGCTGTCAGACGCCCATTTTATTGGCGTCCAATAGTGGACGCCCGTTTTAAAAATGGGCGAGCGGTCGTGGCTTCCACTTTCTGGCGTCTTTTTGCGGACGCCCGTCCCCGTATAGCGTCCATTGACGGAAGCCACTAGATGGACGCCTCCTCACCACGCTCTCGCTACTAGTGGAGGAACCAAACCCAACACCAAACAAGAACATGCAAGATAAGAGGCAAGAAAAACAAGGAATGATCATCTCGAGTCTCACAAGCATTTCATCAAACATGTAGAGTGCAAGGCATTAGGAAACAACAAAAACAACAACTAACATCACCCATCTCACCCTAATCATCCCTAATTACACTTAATCCCCCTACTAACCCTAGGGGAAACTACTCACACATAACTAAAGAACTATCAACACAAACAAATGAAACCCACAACATAAGAACAAGAACATTCATAATGAAAAACAAAGAGAAACAATAAACAAGAGATAAAGAATGAAACTTTACTAACAATCAAAGATTAAAAGAAAAGAGAGAAGAAGGATTATACCCACTACAAGATGAATGGAAAAGGTTGAAACTTGCATATAGAGAAAACCCAAATACATCCACCAAGGTTGTCAATCTTGATAGAATTCTTCAAGAATTTCAATAATACAAGAGTAACTAACTAAATTAAGACTTAATGGAAGAGTAATTAAGGAAGGATTAAGCTAAGCTACACTTAATCTAAGCTAATCTAACCTAAAGTAGTCTAGGGTTTCGTGGTCTAAGGTAATGTAAGGTAGAGTGTTTAAAACAACACAAGAGGGGGTATATATAAGGTTCCACGAGTAAGGGAGGCGAAAGAATGAAAATCGGGCAGAGCTGGGTCCTTCCCGGCCGGGAAGGAGATGATCCCGGTCGGGAAGGTCATGATCCCGGCCGGGAAGGCCCCACAGTGGGTCGTCTTTCTTGCCTTCTCATCCCGGTCGTGATGGATGTGGTCCCGACTGGGATGGGTCCTTGTTTGCTCTTCCTAGGCTTCATATCGATGCTCGGTGCTCGGGATATCATCAAGTGGGCTCTATGGGACTCGAGATCGAGTCTAAGACACCGAGTCATCGTCGCTTCTCATCGTTGGCTTCATATGCGTCGGAGACGAGTCGGAATCGTTACATTTCTCCAAGATAGGCCTTAGGAACCTAAAACAAGCTAAAAGAAGCGTAAGTAGCCTCGAAACCGCTCTAAAGAGCGATTCCACATGAGAAAATGAGACCAAACACGAGAAATAAACGCTACAAAACACACTTATCAACTCCCTCACACTTAACCATTACCCGCCCTCGAGTAAGCACGAACTAGCTACTAAACTAATAAAAACTAAAATACTAGCCGAGCGGGTATTAGCGCATCCTACGCCCTTTCAACTCACGCGAGAACACTTAGAAGAAAATTGCTCTCCGCAAGGCAAGTGAGGTATTGCGACAAAACTGTGAATACAACCGAACACAAAAACACACAAACATGCAAACAAACAAACAATCGGTTGCATCCAAGAAGTAATAAATACCGCTTCCCTCTACAAAGCGGTGAAAGAAACACCGGTTAAGGACTCAAGGCAAGTGACAACGTTCCCAAGCTAATAATACAAACCGAAATGGACAAAATCCTAATAGTATGACGACAAAGCAATAAAAACGTTGGTAACTTACCTAGGTCCTCCTAACCTTCCAAGAACGTACTACGGGACGATAGGCGAGGGGAAAAAGGATGAACCACGGAGTTAGTCGACATTGTAGGTAAAGTGAAACCCCACCCCCTTTAGCATTAAGCCAAGAGGGTCGTCCCATGCTCAAAAAATAGCCTAACTAGTCCAAGTAAAAAGGTGGATAATGGTTGCAAAATGAGGAAATACCGACCATTACCGTTATCATTCTTCCTAGGGACTCGGTCCTTTGGTAGGCTCTTCACGATAACAATCGGTAAAAGACTTATTTTTGAGGGGTAAGATTTTTTTGTGAAATCATTTTCTTGGCATTTTTCTTTTGTATTTTGTTTTTGATTTGCTATGCCATTTCTTTTTCTTCTTTTCTATTTTGTTTTTTTTATTTGTTGTGCCTTTTCTTTTTTTTTCTTTCTTTTCTTTCTTTTCTTTCTTTTTTCTTTTTTTTTTCTTGGTTTGCTCTTTAGGCTAAATTTTGTATTGTAGGCAATCATCACAACCAAGTATAGAAACCTCGATAAAATGTAACTTATTTGTGAGATATGTGTAGAAGGTAGGGAAATGGGTGAGTCGGGCGCGCGCTTCCCTTCAAACCCACAAAAAGGGGGAAACTTGGACTAATCAAACAATTTCGAACATGGTCACCTAAGAGGACGGGACTCGGCAACCAAGGCCTTTTCACTCCGTGGGTGGTCAAAGTGGTCAAAATGCAAATTCCGCAGTAAATTCCTAGTAAACTAGGTGGACTCAAGGTAAGAAACCAACGAAACTATTGATTTAAAGTCATTCTACTAGACTAAAGTCTAAGAATCGATTCATATCACTAGAAAGGGAAAGTAAACACTTGCGCACTAGCCTCAAAACCGGGTTTTCGAAAACCTTTTCTACACAAGACACAAACTAAACAAGACAAAACAAAGCGAAACAAAACAAAACAAACGCACAAAGAAATAAACAAACTGTAATCCCCTAGAAATTCTAACGCAATACAGTGGCGGAAACACTGTAGAAGTGGGATTATAACACACTGTAGCTATGTCTTGATTAAATAAAAATGGTAAGTCAATACATAAGCCATAAAATAAAAATGGCTACAAAATATATAAATAAATAAAATCCATAAAAAGGGTTTTAACAATCCATAATACAGTGATCTGATTAAAACAAGCAGGATCCATAACTGCTCGCTAGCCCACCCGAAGGAAAACACATATACCTGGCATGTTAAAAACATAACAGCCACAATCAGTGGGGAGCAACGTCAACGTTCTCCCAGCCGTATAACAGGATTTTAAAACTGTAATTACTATTATAGAAAAATAGTAAAAATGGAAAACAGTAAAACACATTATAATAAAAGTAAACTTTCAGTGAAAAAACTTCACGTATCAAAACAATATAATAAAAATGAGTTTTCCGAAGAAAACATAAAACATTTGCCAACCTGCAACCAAATTATATCGATAATAATAAAAATATTCAAAATGGCGTTATGGATAGGAGTAGTGTAGACGGCTAGACTTTCACTAGGAGAATACTAAAAACTAGCTTCGAGAACTTAGTTCAAACAAATCAAACTTAGGTCTCTAACTAGGCTACTCAACTATAATAGGGCGGCGACTTATAAATGCGTGGCCCTAGTTTAAGATAATGCACACCCCTCCTGGGATTACCTGTCACCCAGTTCAACTTATGACGGCGACTTACTGCGAGGCCTAAGCTTAAGGTCAAAATGTACACAACTCCCTGGATACCTGTCACCCGGTTCAACAACCAATGTACCGATTCCTGATACACTAGCCTTATAGTTGATGGCAAAACCGTAAACCCTAGAATATATTACTCTAACCTCACACTTGTCCTTATTCCATAACTCCAAAACAAAGCCATTATCGATATTCAAAAGATATAATCAATATAAATAATATGAGGATAAAAGAAGTAAACATTTATATTCTAAAAGAGGAAACTTTCTATTTTAGGAAACTTCTATTTTTAGAAACTTTACTAAAAATAGCATTATATCAAAATAGTGAAAATATTAGTTCATACTAATACCATATTTTTAGTAAACGATATAGATTTTTAAAATTAATACTTTCGGCTTTAACGATATTAATTATTAAAGTAAGAACATTTGAGTTTATGAAATTATTGAAATATCGTACAAGTGTATAAAATGATTAAAAATTTCTTAAACATTTTAATAATACTAATCAGGATGTTTTCAAAATTTACAAAGCTAAAATTCCCTAATTATTATTAGTTACGACAATACGATTACAAATAGGATTTTACGGCAAAAGTCAAATTAAATCTTTTAACGTCTTTTATTTAATTAAACCATTGAATATATTTAGAAAATGTTAAGGGATGATTTAACTCTTAAAGTATCAGATTTAAATACTTTCAAAATTGCTGAAAAAATAATTCTTTTAGGTAAGATGAAGCATTTTAACGATAAATCACAATTTGTCCGAAAATCAATACTTATTAATTAAAGACTTTAATAGATAGTACAAAAATTACGTAAAATAGTTAAAATATATTTATGGACATTCTGTCCAGAAAATAAAATTTTCCAGAATCCTAAAACTCGGTTTTTAAAGCGTTTTCTCGTTAATCGTCTAATCTCAACAATAACGATTAATAAAAATAGTAATTACAAAACGATTCAAGTATTAATATCCAAAAATTATTACTAAACTTAAAAATCATGATTTTCCAGAAAATACTATTTTTCCAGATTTCCAAAAATTCCAGCTTTAATAAATCCCATCAAAACCGTCTTTAAAACCCGTTTTCACAATTAACGATTTCATTAATAAAACTTATCGTTCCTAACATTTTATTAAGGCACTAAAAATCATAAAATTACATTTTAATATGAAATCATCAGAATCATAAATTTTTTCCAGATTTAAACCAAAGACCAGAAATCGAGAATTTAAACAACAAACACGGTTTTAACGATAAACGATGATTTAAAGTGATTAATTAATTCATCCACTTAAAAATTCCGAAAAATTATGAAAAAAATTCCGAAAATTCTATTTCACCAGAAAGTTTCACCACGTAAAAAATCAGATTAAAATAAAATGTTTAAGTACTAGAACTAAAAATCGGCTTTTAATCGTTTTTGTCCGAAAACGGTAATAATTCAATAATTGATATCAAAAATATCAGAAAAATACTAAATTATTAAAAATCATCAAAAACAATATTTTTCCAGAATATAAACATATATTACATGTTTAGGCCGATTATTACGATTTTACAAATTAATATAACAATTTAATCGTTAATCTCGTAAAAGCGATAAAAACACCGAAACATGCAAATTTTCAACTTTTAAAAATTTTCCAGATTATATGACATACATATATTGTCAAAAATGAAATATAAAAATTATAAATGCAAATACACAATTAAAATCATGAAATACCGAGTAACATCGACGTTACCTTTAGTCCAAATCGGAAACGATATTATACTCGTCGGCCTCGGGATCGTCCACAAATCCTACCATACATGAAAATCATGGCAGAAAAATACCATGAGAAAAACTAAGAAAATCAAGGTGAATAACGATTGAAAACCACATCGCTTATTACCTTAACGGAAGGATCGGAATAACGATTAATTTGACGATGAAAACGAGACGATTATGACTCGATTTGAAGCAAGAATTAGCCTTGAGAGGCTGCTGGAGTCATGGCCAAATGAGAAGAAAGAAAGGATTTTTTTGATGTTTAATTGTACGAATGAATGTTAGGAAATGGATGGGTTTTTTTTCCTAAGCTTGAATGCTATTAAAATTTGATGAAAACAATGCTACTCTACCACATATGGCCAGCCAAAATGAACAAGCAAGGGAGGATGAAAAGTTTGACAATAATGCAAGGAATAAATGGAAGAAAAATAATCATACGTTTACGGTTTAACGTGATAAAATGAAACGTAATAAAATTCCTGACCAGAGGCTTAGTCGGTCCAAAAAGTGAGAAAATGGCCTCAAATTATTTATAAGTTGATAAAAAGTATAATCGTAAAATAGTTAAAAGCATTTCAAAGTAATTCGAGTAAACCTCGCGTAAGAAAATAATTAATCGCGAAGCTTTGTAATAAAATCATTAACGACTAAATTTTTGTAAATAAAAATATTTACTAGTTGAAAATATTAGATAAATGTATTTAAACATTTTTAGGAAAAGGAATGACTTAAATCCGAGCTTAAAAACGTCAATTCGAAGAGAAATAGAATTCTTCGCGGAAAATTAATTAGTTTACGAAGAAAACTAAATAAATGGATTTAATAGAATAAAAATCTTTAAAATATAAATAAATATCATTGAATTCAAACATTAAAATAGAGCTTAGTAAAATGATGAAATATGAGGCCGAAAAGTGACAGAGTTAAGACGGAGTCCCAACGGAAAGAATAAATATGCTAGGAAAAATAGCGGGTGTTACACAAACACCACCCCGAAACTTCCAAACAAGCAACCACATCAACCACAAATCCCAAAAAGCTCCACCCGAGCACACACCATCACAAATTCTCCTCCAAACACCTAATGGAAAAAGGAGAAAGAGATAGAAGGATATTACCAGATGTTGAGAGCTTTCCGAAACTCACGGTGATCAAGCAACCTACAAGGAAATGAGGGGGCAAAATACACACAACACAACAAATATACGACACAAAGACACAAAAGAAAATCTTTTTTATTTTTAAGAAAATTTTCAAATTTTTAGGAATTTTAAAAAAATTTCGGAAAAAAAACACGAAAATAAAACTAAACAGACGAAAATAAAACTAAACTAGACTAAGATATCGCTCCCCCACACTTAAACCGAGCAATGTCCTCATGCTCGATCGACAGTGTGTGGAAGACACTAAAAAGAAGAGAAAAAAGGAAAGTAAAGCTAAAAATAAAAAATGAAAGTGAAGAAAGGGTAGAATGTGTCAGGCCGAGGTGTAATCAAGTCACCTAGGGCCGAGACGAGAAAAGATATGGATGCGAGAAGAAATAAAAAGAAGAAAATAAAAGGAAATGGGAGGGGAGGGCTAGGTGTAATCAAGTCACCTAGCCCCGATTCCGCCCAAATCCGACTAAATTCTACCAAAAAAGGAATAAAAATAACGAAAAAGTGAAAAGAACTTGTCAATTTGGATTTTTCAATGGATTCTTGATGTAGTCACGTCATCGAGAAACGGGAGCAATAACCACAAAGGCCCCGAGGGTCGCCATGACACCAAATGCATAAAAGGAAGGGGAACATACAAAGAAAGACTAGCAAATAAAAGACGGAAAAGAAAAGAGAGTCGTGCCTACCAAACGGTTAGCAACTCAACAATCTCCATCGTCTCAATGATCATGTTCGGCACTTTGCTCGTCTTTGTCATCAATATTCCTCCTCTTCCTAAATATAGTGGCATGGTTGAAGTATCGGGCTAGCATTGGTTAAATGAGGTTGGGATTTAAGGGAAAACTCGGTGTATGGAGATGAGAAGATGAGATGAAGGTGTATAATTGAAGTGTAAGAATGAAACGATAGTGCCAAAGGTGAGTAGGGAGGTTGGGTGGGGGTATAAAGTGGTGGGGTGGGGGTATAAAGTGGTGGGGTGGGGCTTAAATGAAGAAAAGGAGGCGAAGGGGGCTCATCACGGCCGGGACGGCATGGTCACGACCGGGAGGATATGGTCACGACCGGGAAGGTATGGTCACGACCGGGATGACATGGTCACGACCCGGATGACCTGGTCACGACCAGGATGGCCTGTTAGTAGCCCCTGATTCTTGGCTCACTTCGTCCCGGTCATGATGGTAATGATCACGGTCGGGATGGCATGCTTCCCGAGCCAAAAAGCCTTCATTCATTAATAGTTCCACCCAAAAGACAAATAATACTTTGGGATCCAAAATCCCGTCCCCAAAAGCTTGTCAAAAGCTCAAAAACCGACTTCCTCCACCAAGCTTCAAAGCTTCTATCATCCGTAACCCTTTCTAATTCTTCATCTTCACTTCAAGCCTATCAATCAAGCTCAATAACTTCCATCAGAAATCCCTCCCTCACATCACTCATCAAAATTCCAAACGACAAGAACTCCACAAAACACACAAATCCTAGAAACAAACCATCAAATCACACAAATACAAACACAAAAACTCAAAAGAAGAGGAATATACAACATGACGGTTCTTGAGGAACTCCGTCAAACCAAGGATGGTGGATTGTTCATTCTTTCCCATAGCCCTCAAGGGCTTGGAGGAGCAAGTCAAAGGCACGAGCCACATCGTTATGAGGGCTCATTGAGTATCCGAGCCAAGCTATCCTCCAAAGCTTCCAAGTCGGAAGCGAGAAGTGGTCATCCAAAGACCCATTATCATGCTTCATGTGGTCTCCGGGATCTTTCCAACCAACAAGCTTTAATGACCTCTTCCTTCCTAAGCACCGTCTCCTAGCACAACCAAAGCTCGAATTTCTAGCACAAGAGTCAAAAGGGAGTTTAACCCTCTTCTTTTCATCAAGCATTCCGCGGTCATCAACAAGTTCCGGCCCAATATCTCCAGATCCTAAAACATCGTTCTTCCCCACATCATCAATAAGAAGAGATTTAAAACTCATACAAGCGGTTTCAATCTCTTCTTAACCAAGATCCAAATTACACACAAGGGGTTCACAATATTTTATTGGATTTTCACATATGGGCGACTTGATTTCATCATTCATATCCCATGATGTAACACCACTGATTTTATAAATTTAAATTAAATTAAAATAACGTTCGTATTTTTATTTATTTTACGATTTAACTCGTAATTCTCAAAATTATCATAAAACGAATTTATCGTTTAATCGTTTCAAACTCCTAAAATTCTATTTGTCTCTAAAAACTCTTCTTATATTTAAAACGTACTTCTATTTATGTTTCGATTTATTTTATACATTTAATTTAATTCTTATCGAAAGTCTATTTCGACGATTTAAATTCTAAATTCTTTTTATTTATTTTTATTTAAACTCGAATTTCTATTTTCGGCTCGAGGCTCATCTATTTTAAAGTTTCGTCAAAACATTTATTACCTTCCCTCGAGAAATCATTTTAATTCACTCTATCATAAATTTATCATGTAACACTCGTGATTTTTATAAATTTAATTAAATAAAAATTTTGTTCGTATTTTTATTTTTTACGATTTAACTCGTAATTTTTGAAATTATTATAAAACGAATTTTTCATTTAATCGTTTCAAACTCCTAAAATAATGTTTGACTCGGAAACTCTTCTTATATTTAAAACATATTTTTATTTCTGTTTCGATTCATTTTATACATTTGATTTAATTCTTATCGAAAATCTATTTCGGCTATTAAAGATCTAAATTCTATTTATTTATTTATATTTAAGCTCGAATTTCTATTTTCGGCTCGAAGTTCATTTATTTGAAATTTCGTCAAAACATTTATTACATTTTTTCGAGAAATCAATGTAATTCACTTTATCGAAGATTTATTATTTATCGGGAGATACTATTTCATCGTCTAATTATTTATTTCTAATAATTTCGTTTCCATCTCGAATATTTGATTTACTCATTTTATTTAACGGTCCGATTATGTATTAATTTTGTTAACCCGTTTTAATTCGTTTCGTGGTCAGTCAACTTATTATTGCGGAATTCGTTTAATTCGTTTTCTAAACCGATTTATTTAATTTAGTTTGTTTCACACCACTTAATTCTTGTTCCACCCCCTTGTTATCCACATTTATCCCACTTTTATCATTCACCGCTTCTTTCCCCTTGGTTGATTCAAGGCACCACTTTTTACATTCCCTTATACCCATTTTGGTTTTAACGTATTCCTCCCCCTTTGTTTTCTTCCCTTTTCCACCGCTTCATGCCTCCTCTTCCTTTTTTTTATTCTTCTTCGACCAGCCTTCTTCTCTTTCGGTTTTCTTCCATTTTTTGCCGCTGATGCTGTGTTTTGCTCGCTGCTGTCAATTCCGTAAGGTGGCTCCTATTTTCTCTTCTCAATCTTCCTTTCTTTTCTTTCTCGTGTATTCTGGTTGCTGTCCACGGTGTTCTGCTGATTATGTTATGCTGCTGTCGCGTTTCGTTACTCTGCTGCAGTTGGCTCGCGCACCTGCTGTTTTGGTATCGTTTTCTTCTCCTCCTTCTGTCCGTTTCTTCTTCAATTTTTGCGTCTCGATGTTGCGATTTCTTCTGCTGTTGGCGTTTCTGTTCTATTTCTCTATTTACTGTCATCATCTCTGTCGTTCGACTGCTGCTATACGTTGCTATTACTTTGTCTATACGTTCAAATAAATTAACTTTGTCTATACTTTAGGTGGTAGATAACTATCTTTAATGATTTCATCTAATAATAACTTGAATTGAAATCGTTGTTGTGTACGCAGGATGCCTACCAAAAAGAGCAAGCGAACCTCGAGACTACTTCTGATGCTACCGAAGTCGACCCGAATCAGACTTTTTTCAAGGTCGTCTCGGGGTACAAGAAAGAAAGTGTGTACGGTGTTGGAAATGCACACGGTATCTACCTCACACCTCCCCACCGTGTCTCGGCACCTCTACACAGATGGAGTACACGCCGGCCGGATCTCAGCAGCCCGACCCGGAAAAGGAGGCCATGAAGGAACAGCTGACACAGCACCAGCAGCAAATGAAGGAACAGCAGGAGTAGATAAAGAAAATGCAGGAACAGATGGCCATGTTTCAGGCCATGTTTGAGAGATGCAACCAAGGTCGTCCCCCACCCTCTCCAGACGACAGAGACCTCTTTAATGGGGATGGCGGTAACTCTGGTGCTTCAGTTAGCTTCACAGTTAGCTGATTGTTTTTTGTTGTTGTTGTTGTTGTAACTGGATTTATGGATTATGTATCTTCGAACTAGTTTAGATTTATGTACCTGTAAACCGCATGCTAAAACTTTTTTATATGAATGTTTTTTCAGCATAAATGTGTCGAGAGATGAAGTGTTTTGGTTGATTGAGAGTGAATGAGGTTGAGGTATTAAGGATGGTCGACAGTTGTGGTCGGTTGAGAGTTGTGGATGTGGTTTATTTTGCAGGTTTTGGCTGGACACCGAACGCATATTTACGGTCACGCAACAGCATTTATAGCGTCCAATAACGCACGCCATGCCAGACGCCAAAGGAAGCTCAAATCGATCAAAATTGGCAGCTATTCAGGGGACATAGCGTCTGACTGTGGACGCCAGTTATCCCTGGATGGCGTCCACAGTCGGACGCCAACGTAAAGCATATGGCGTCTGACTGTGGACGCCATTTAGGGATAACTGGCGTCCACAGTCAGACGCCACCCATGGCGTCCGCTGTCAGACGCCCATTTTATTGGCGTCCAATAGTGGACGCCCGTTTTAAAAATGGGTGAGCGGTCGTGGCTTCCACTTTCTGGCGTCTTTTTGCGGACGCCCGTCCCTGTATAGCGTCCATTGACGGAAGCCACTAGATGGACGCCTCCTCACCACGCTCTCGCTACTAGTGGAGGAACCAAACCCAACACCAAACAAGAACATGCAAGATAAGAGGCAAGAAAAACAAGGAATGATCATCTCGAGTCTCACAAGCATTTCATCAAACATGTAGAGTGCAAGGCATTAGGAAACAACAAAAACAACAACTAACATCACCCATCTCACCCTAATCATCCCTAATTACACTTAATCCCCCTACTAACCCTAGGGGAAACTACTCACACATAACTAAAGAACTATCAACACAAACAAATGAAACCCACAACATAAGAACAAGAACATTCATAATGAAAAACAAAGAGAAAGAATAAACAAGAGATAAAAAATGAAACTTTACTAACAATCAAAGATTAAAAGAAAAGAGAGAAGAAGGATTATACCCACTACAAGATGAATGGAAAAGGTTGAAACTTGCATATAGAGAAAACCCAAATACATCCACCAAGGTTGTCAATCTTGATAGAATTCTTCAAGAATTTCAATAATACAAGAGTAACTAACTAGATTAAGACTTAATGGAAGAGTAATTAAGGAAGGATTAAGCTAAGCTACACTTAATCTAAGCTAATCTAACCTAAAGTAGTCTAGGGTTTCGTGGTCTAAGGTAATGTAAGGTAGAGTGTTTAAAACAATACAAGAGGGGGGTATATATAAGGTTCCACGAGTAAGGGAGGCGAAAGAATGAAAATCGGGCAGAGCTGGGTCCTTCCCGGCCGGGAAGGAGATGATCCCGGTCGGGAAGGTCATGATCCCGGCCGGGAAGGCCCCACAGTGGGTCGTCTTTCTTGCCTTCTCATCCCGGTCGTGATGGATGTGGTCCCGACTGGGATGGGTCCTTGTTTGCTCTTCCTAGGCTTCATATCGATGCTCGGTGCTCGGGATATCATCAAGTGGGCTCTATGGGACTCGAGATCGAGTCTAAGACACCGAGTCATCGTCGCTTCTCATCGTTGGCTTCATATGCGTCGGAGACGAGTCAGAATCGTTACATTTCTCCAAGATAGGCCTTAGGAACCTAAAACAAGCTAAAAGAAGCGTAAGTAGCCTCGAAACCGCTCTAAAGAGCGATTCCACATGAGAAAATGAGACCAAACACGAGAAATAAACGCTACAAAACACACTTATCAACTCCCCCACACTTAACCATTACTCGCCCTCGAGTAAGCACGAACTAGCTACTAAACTAATAAAAACTAAAATACTAGCCGAGCGGGTATTAGCGCATCCTACGCCCTTTCAACTCACGCGAGAACACTTAGAAGAAAATTGCTCTCCGCAAGGCAAGTGAGGTATTGCGACAAAACTGTGAATACAACCGAACACAAAAACACACAAACATGCAAACAAACAAACAATCGGTTGCATCCAAGAAGTAATAAATACCGCTTCCCTCTACAAAGCGGTGAAAGAAACACCGGTTAAGGACTCAAGGCAAGTGACAACGTTCCCAAGCTAATAATACAAACCGAAATGGACAAAATCCTAATAGTATGACGACAAAGCAATAAAAACGTTGGTAACTTACCTAGGTCCTCCTAACCTTCCAAGAACGTACTACGGGACGATAGGCGAGGGGAAAAAGGATGAACCACGGAGTTAGTCGACATTGTAGGTAAAGTGAAACCCCACCCCCTTTAGCATTAAGCCAAGAGGGTCGTCCCATGCTCAAAAAATAGCCTAACTAGTCCAAGTAAAAAGGTGGATAATGGTTGCAAAATGAGGAAATATCGACCATTACCGTTATCATTCTTCCTAGGGACTCGGTCCTTTGGTAGGCTCTTCACGATAACAATCGGTAAAAGACTTATTTTTGAGGGGTAAGATTTTTTTGTGAAATCATTTTCTTGGCATTTTTCTTTTGTATTTTGTTTTTGATTTGCTATGCCATTTCTTTTTCTTCTTTTCTATTTTGTTTTTTTGATTTGTTGTGCCTTTTCTTTTTTTCTTCTTTCTTTTCTTTCTTTTCTTTCTTTTTTCTTTTTTTTTCTTGGTTTGCTCTTTAGGCTAAATTTTGTATTGTAGGCAATCATCACAACCAAGTATAGAAACCTCGATAAAATGTAACTTATTTGTGAGATATGTGTAGAAGGTAGGGAAATGGGTGAGTCGGCCGCGCGCTTCCCTTCAAACCCACAAAAAGGGGGAAACTTGGACTAATCAAACAATTTTGAACATGGTCACCTAAGAGGACGGGACTCGGCAACCAAGGCCTTTTCACTCCGTGGGTGGTCAAAGTGGTCAAAATGCAAATTCCGCAGTAAATTACTAGTAAACTAGGTGGACTCAAGGTAAGAAACCAACGAAACTATTGATTTAAAGTCATTCTACTAGACTAAAGTCTAAGAATCGATTCATATCACTAGAAAGGGAAAGTAAACACTTGCGCACTAGCCTCAAAACCGGGCTTTCGAAAACCTTTTCTACACAAGACACAAACTAAACAAGACAAAACAAAGCGAAACAAAACAAAACAAACGCACAAAGAAATAAACAAACACCACCCCAAAACTTCCAAACAAGCAACCACATCAACCACAAATCCCAAAAAGCTCCACCCGAGCACACACCATCACAAATTCTCCTCCAAACACCTAATGGAAAAAGGAGAAAGAGATAGAAGGATATTACCAGATGTTGAGAGCTTTCCGAAACTCACGGCGATCAAGCAACCTACAAGGAAATGAGGAGGCAAAACACACACAACACAACAAATATACGACACAAAGACACAAAAGAAAATCTTTTTGATTTTTAAGAAAATTTTCAAATTTTTAGGAATTTTAAAAAAATTTCGGAAAAAAAACACGAAAATAAAACTAAACAGACGAAAATAAAACTAAACTAGACTAAGATATCGCTCCCCCACACTTAAACCGAGCAATGTCCTCATGCTCGATCGACAGTGTGTGGAAGACACTAAAAAGAAGAGAAAAAGGGAAAGTAAAGCTAAAAATAAAAAATGAAAGTGAAGAAAGGGTAGAATGTGTCAGGCCGAGGTGTAATCAAGTCACCTAGGGCCGAGACGAGAAAAGATATGGATGCGAGAAGAAATAAAAAGAAGAAAATAAAAAGAAATGGGAGGGGAGGGCTAGGTGTAATCAAGTCACCTAGCCCCGATTCCGCCCAAATCCGACTAAATTCTACCAAAAAGGGAATAAAAATAACGAAAAAGTGAAAAGAACTTGTCAATTTGGATTTTTCAATGGATTCTTGATGTAGTCACGTCATCGAGAAACGGGAGCAATAACCACAAAGGCCCCGAGGGTCGCCATGACACCAAATGCATAAAAGGAAGGGGAACATACAAAGAAAGACTAGCAAATAAAAGACGGAAAAGAAAAGAGAGTCGTGCCTACCAAACGGTTAGCAACTCAACAATCTCCATCGTCTCAATGATCATGTTCGGCACTTCGCTCGTCTTTGTCATCAATATTCCTCCTCTTCCTAAATATAGTGGCATGGTTGAAGTATCGGGCTAGCATTGGTTAAATGAGGTTGGGATTTAAGGGAAAACTCGGTGTATGGAGATGAGAAGATGAGATGAAGGTGTATAATTGAAGTGTAAGAATGAAACGATAGTGCCAAAGGTGAGTAGGGAGGTTGGGTGGGGGTATAAAGTGGTGGGGTGGGGGTATAAAGTGGTAGGGTGGGGCTTAAATGAAGAAAAGGAGGCGAAGGGGGCTCATCACGGCCGGGACGGCATGGTCACGACCGGGAGGATATGGTCACGACCGGGAAGGTATGGTCACGACCGGGATGACATGGTCACGACCCGGATGACCTGGTCACGACCAGGATGGCCTGTTAGTAGCCCCTGATTCTTGGCTCACTTCGTCCCGGTCATGATGGTAATAATCACGGTCGGGATGGCATGCTTCCCGAGCCAAAAAGCCTTCATTCATTAATAGTTCCACCCAAAAGACAAATAATACTTTGGGATCCAAAATCCCGTCCCCAAAAGCTTGTCAAAAGCTCAAAAACCGACTTCCTCCACCAAGCTTCAAAGCTTCTATCATCCGTAACCCTTTCTAATTCTTCATCTTCACTTCAAGTCTATCAATCAAGCTCAATAACTTCCATCAGAAATCCCTCCCTCACATCACTCATCAAAATTCCAAACGACAAGAACTCCACAAAACACACAAATCCTAGAAACAAACCATCAAATCACACAAATACAAACACAAAAACTCAAAAGAAGAGGAATATACAACATGACGGTTCTTGAGGAACTCCGTCAAACCAAGGATGGTGGATTGTTCATTCTTTCCCATAGCCCTCAAGGGCTTGGAGGAGCAAGTCAAAGGCACGAGCCACATCGTTATGAGGGCTCATTGAGTATCCGAGCCAAGCTATCCTCCAAAGCTTCCAAGTCGGAAGCGAGAAGTGGTCATCCAAAGACCCATTATCATGCTTCATGTGGTCTCCGGGATCTTTCCAACCAACAAGCTTTAATGACCTCTTCCTTCCTAAGCACCGTCTCCTAGCACAACCAAAGCTCGAATTTCTAGCACAAGAGTCAAAAGGGAGTTTAACCCTCTTCTTTTCATCAAGCATTCCCAAGTCATCAACAAGTTCCGACCCAATATCTCCAGATCCTAAAACATCGTTCTTCCCCACATCATCAATAAGAAGAGATTTAAAACTCATACAAGCGGTTTCAATCTCTTCTAAACCAAGATCCAAATTACACACAAGGGGTTCACAATATTTTATTGGATTTTCACATATGGGCGACTTGATTTCATCATTCATATCCCATGATGTAACACCACTGATTTTATAAATTTAAATTAAATTAAAATAACGTTCGTATTTTTATTTATTTTACGATTTAACTCGTAATTCTCAAAATTATCATAAAACGAATTTATCGTTTAATCGTTTCAAACTCCTAAAATTCTATTTGTCTCTAAAAACTCTTCTTATATTTAAAACGTACTTCTATTTATGTTTCGATTTATTTTATACATTTAATTTAATTCTTATCGAAAGTCTATTTCGACGATTTAAATTCTAAATTCTTTTTATTTATTTTTATTTAAACTCGAATTTCTATTTTTGGCTCGAGGCTCATCTATTTTAAAGTTTCGTCAAAACATTTATTACCTTCCCTCGAGAAATCATTTTAATTCACTCTATCATAAATTTATCATGTAACACTCGTGATTTTTATAAATTTAATTAAATAAAAATTTTGTTCGCATTTTTATTTTTTACGATTTAACTCGTAATTTTTGAAATTATTATAAAACGAATTTTTCATTTAATCGTTTCAAACTCCTAAAATTCTGTTTGACTCGGAAACTCTTCTTATATTTAAAACATATTTTTATTTCTGTTTCGATTCATTTTATACATTTGATTTAATTCTTATCGAAAATCTATTTCGGCTATTAAAGATCTAAATTCTATTTATTTATTTATATTTGAGCTCGAATTTCTATTTTCGGCTCGAAGTTCATTTATTTGAAATTTCGTCAAAACATTTATTACATTTTTTCGAGAAATCAATGTAATTCACTTTATCGAAGATTTATTATTTATTGGGAGATACTATTTCATCGTCTAATTATTTATTTCTAATAATTTCGTTTCCATCTCGAATATTTGATTTACTCATTTTATTTAACGGTCCGATTATGTATTAATTTTGTTAACCCGTTTTAATTCGTTTCGTGGTCAGTCAACTTATTATTGCGGAATTCGTTTAATTCATTTTCTAAACCGATTTATTTAATTTTGTTTGTTTCACACCACTTAATTCTTGTTCCACCCCCTTGTTATCCACATTTATCCCACTTTTATCATTCACCGCTTCTTTCCCCTTGGTTGATTCAAGGCACCACTTTTTACATTCCCTTTTACCCATTTTGGTTTTAACGTATTCCTTCCCCTTTGTTTTCTTCCCTTTTCCACCGCTTCATGCCTCCTCTTCCTTTTTTTTATTCTTCTTCGACCAGCCTTCTTCTCTTTCGGTTTTCTTCCATTTTTTGCCGCTGATGCTGTGTTTTGGTCGCTGCTGTCAATTCCGTAAGGTGGCTCCTATTTTCTCTTCTCGATCTTCCTTTCTTTTCTTTCTCGTGTATTCTGGTTGCTGTCCACGGTGTTCTGCTGATTACGTTATGCTGCTGCCGCGTTTCGTTACTCTGCTGCAGTTGGCTCGCGCACCTGCTGTTTTGGTATCGTTTTCTTCTCCTCCTTCTGTCCGTTTCTTCTGCAATTTTTGCGTCTCGATGTTGCGATTTCTTCTGCTGTTGGCGTTTCTGTTCTATTGCTCTATTTACTGTCATCATCTCTGTCGTTCGACTGCTGCTATACGTTGCTATTACTGCTGCGTTTTCTTGTCGTTGATCCCTTTAAGGTCGATGTTGCTGCTGTATTTCTTCTGCCGCTGCTGCTATATTACGTTCTGCTGTTTCTATTTGTTGATGCTGCTACGTGTCTCTTTCCGCTTCTTTGCTTCTTCCTCTTCTGTTTTCATTCATTGATTGCTTCCTGTTTGGCTGCTACTGCTGTTACGATACTGCTACTGTACCTCTGTACTGTTATCGATCTTCTTCTCCTTATTTCTGTGGCTGTTTGCACCTGCTACTACAGTCCGTTGCTGTATATCTGTTGTTGCTGCTTCTGTCCTTATCACATTTTCGTTTGTCGTTCGCGTGATCGTTACATGCCTTCGTTTTATCTTCTACTATTTTGGTTATTAAACTGCTGTTGCTTCATCGTCTTGATTTTATTGTTCGATATTGCCACTTCTCTTTTGCTATGACCATTGCTGGCCTATTCGGTTCCTCGGTTCCGTTGCTACATGTTCCGTTGCTGTAGTGTTCTCGCTATTGCAGTTACAATCTAGCGAATCTGTATTCCTTCGCTTCTCAATTTTCTTACTCCGACCTTGCTTCTAATCCTTTCCCTTCATCTCTTAATTTTATGGGTAATTTGATTACCCATTCTCTTCTTACGTTCTACTCATTCTATGCTTCTCATACCATAAATTTATTTGTTTCGTAGGGTTTCGTGAGGACTTGGACAAGGGCAAATACATGATCGTTTAGGATTTTCGATTAAAGGTAACTTTAGGACGTTACTCGATTTTATATCGTATGTTTGAGTAGTAGTATGTATAGTAAATATTTTAACTTTGGTTTTCTATTTTAGCTATATATTATTGCTAATTATATTAATTTTAAATCGTATGCCTTTCTATATTTTTATAACTTTCGATATCGTTTTATAAATCGTTAATAATTTTATAAATTATGATCGTTATAATATTTTGTTGGTTATCGTGACACTAGTAACTAAATAATATTGATTTCATATTTTCGTCATATTTCGTTTATTTATAATTTAACTCAAAATCGTATTTTTATATTATAATCGAGGTTTGTATACTGGTTTAACAAAATTAATTTTCGTTTTACGATTTATACTAATAAAGGAGAAAATAGTCGATTTTGCTTTAACTATATTTTTAGTCGAGACTATTTTCACTAATAATTTCTTATTTGTTTACAATTGACTATTTTTAGTAAAATTCATATTATTTATTAATAAAAGCTATTTGTTAAAAATAATTTAAAATCTTCGTAAATCTCATTTCATTCATAAAACTTGTTGACTCAATTAATTTTGAGATCGTTTTTCTTAAAACATCTCTTTTCTAAAATTTATAGTTTTAACCTGATTTCCTAATTATTTATTAAATACTATATTGACTTATTATATTTTATTTATATTTTGAGTAACGAATTTAGAAATATATTAAAGTTACGATAACGACGATAATAATAGAATGTTAATTTCGTTAGAAATGCTATTTTTATACGTTTCACGTATTTTTAATAACTTACGTATTTTCTATAACACAATTTCTATTTTAAGTAAGTTTCTAAAAATAGTAAGTTTCTATTTATAGAAAGTGTTTATTCCTTTTGTCCTCGTATTATTTATATTGATTATATCTCTTGTATTTATCGATAATGGTTGTTTTGGAGTTATGGAATAAGGACAAGTGTGGGGTTAGAGTAATATATTCTGGGGTTTACGTTTTTGCCATCAACTATAAGGCTGGTGTGTCTTTATGGGGCACACTGGTTGTTGAACCGAGCATATATGGTGTTCGGGAGTGTGTGTACATTTTGACCTTAAACTCGTGCCTCGCAGTGTAAGACGCCGTCGAGTTGAACTGAGTATTTATGGTGCTCGGGAGGGATGTGCATATTATCTTAAACTAGGGCCACGCATTTATAAGTCACCGTCCTATTATGGTTGAGTTAGTTAGAGATCGAGGTTTGATTTGTTTGAACTAAGTTCTCGAAGCTAGTTTCAGTATTCTCCTAGTGAAAGTCTAGCCGTCGACACTAATCCTATCCATAACGCCATTTTGAATATTTTTATTATTATCGATACATTTTGGTTTGCAGGTTGACAAATATTTGATGTTTTCTTCTGAAAACTCGTTCGGTTTTATTGTTCCAATATTTTAAGTTTTACTGAAAACTTATTTTATTATATCGTTTTAATGTATTCCTATTTTAATTATTTTGGTATAATAATACTATTTTTTTTTTCATATGATATAATATGGCTGGGAGAACGTCCGAGTTACTCCCCACTGACGTGGTTGTTATGTTTATAACATGACAGGTATTTGTTGGGTTTTGGGTGTGAGCTAGCGAGTAGCGTGGATTCTACTCTTCATTCGATTTATGGATTTGTATAAACCTGTTTGGAGAATTTCTTTTTAGCCCTTTTGTAAAAAGAGGTCTTTGTATTGACTTACCATTTCTTTAATAAGATATAGTTTGTCAGTGTGTTTTAATCCCAAATCTACAGTGTTTCCGCCACTGTATTTCGTTAGAATTTCTAGGAGATTACAGTTGGTATCAGAGCATTGTTGCTCCCGACGCTTACACCTGATTCTAGGAAAAATACCAGTAAATGATTTGAACATTAAAAGAAATATTAGTGAGAGATGGGTAGAAACAAAATCAGGACTTAACTGTTAGGTTTATATGTTCTTGTAACTCAATGATTAGCATTGAATATTTGTTTCTTTTGTGTCGAGAAGAAGATGAAAGAAAAGGTCGGATGCTGATATGCTACTCTAGATCGGGACAAGACCTGCTTAGAACTCTCAATGCCTGCTGACTCGAGTGGACAACTTGGTGCTCCAGGAAAGATGTCGATGGTGACTTTCAGCTCCGGTTCAGTTTGCTTAAAGCTACAGGCCTGATGATCAAGAGTAGATTCCTGTTCCATGATGTTGCAGTAGATCCAGATCGAGCGACCCAAGACTTGCGTGCTCGTTCCTCTGCAAGAAGATGAAGATGAAGTAATCCTTTGGTTCCCTCGTGAACCTTAGAGGTCCGAACTTTCCCTTCTCGTTATAGGTCTTCATCATCTAATCATTGATTCTTTTCTTCATGCTTCTTCTTTTCCAATTCTTCCCTTATAATTCTCGTATTCATTCTTGAGATAAATGTTCGATTAATTCTTCTATTCTACCATCATTCTCTTGAGATTCTTTGGTTTGACCAAAGTCCGTCCCTGTGTACCCGTGAATCGTTATAGATGTTTGAGGTTTAGTAAACCCTTGTTACCTATGGTTTGAGAATTGTGAGTTATACCCTGTTATCTATCTTAGTAAGCTTTTGAGGATCGATTTGAATGATAAATTGTTGATTGATGGAATTAGGATAATACTTTAGGCACCGAACCTTGGGTTATAGGTTACCTTGATTATTTTGGAAGACTTAGAGTTGAATATATTTTGGGTAGTAAGAGTATATCATAATGGATACCTAGTACCTAAACCAGAACTGAATTAAGTGTAACTGATAATATCACTTTTGGATTCTTACCTAATGCTTATTTTATGAATGCATTGTGAATCTTTGGGATCGTAGAGTATTGTTTAAAGTGTTAACCTGAGTGTTGTATCTTTAATATCGTAGAGTACCATCGAAGGTTTTCATTAATATCGTTAGAAATTTTGGTTGACATAGATTACCCGTGTTTCTTAAGGATTAGATCGCTGATCGTTGTTTAAGGTTGTAACCCATGAACTTTGGAAGTTGGGTGATCTAACTTGGATAAATTGTTGCTAACCTTGAAGAAGATAAACATGTTTCACAATCAGAGGTTGGATTTATCGCGTTGTTTTGAGAAATACTTAATGCGAATCATCTTGATGGATTTATAGTTCAAAACCCTTAGACCAATGAGATTGTGGCTTCGTTGGGTTAATATATTGGTGGTTCCGCTGATACGATATGAAATTTGATGGATTTCTCAGAAACATTAGTCGAGGGACGTGTTTTAAGACGTGAGTGTTTGCGCCATTACCTATAGGTTTGAGCGCGTTTGAGGATTCATTGTACTTTCCCAACTCCTGTACTTGTGGCATTATAAATATGTTGGTGATCTTTTTGAGGATTTCGTACCCAAGCATTGCTAAATTGAATTGGTGGACCTTGTCTAGTGTTCCTTACTCGAGAAATTTGGGGTGTACTTCGAGTTCAAACCTTATGAGCTTTGAATTTAGGAGCCTTCGCGATCAAGTGTTTGGGTGTGTTCGGTTGACCGTAAAATCGTAACTAATTAGATTAGATTCTAAAGCATTGTGGAATGGTATCGTGTCGTGAATGATTGGATAATCACGTAAGACATTTTGGAGATTGTGACTGAGTAGTACCACCTAGCGCCTAATATTGGACTTAACGTATTTGATGGAAATTAGGAACCCGTGTTGTGAGAGTCGTACCAGGAATCTCGAGATGGTTAACCACTTTTATAATTCCTTGAGAGCTCCGTTTGACTCTCAATTTCGTCCCCCCTTTAGCCTTTCTTAAATCCTGTTACTTCTTCTTCGGCCAATCCCTTTGACTTCTTTTTTGGGTTTGAAAAATTCTGTTTCAATTCGTCGTTGACTCTGACTCTATTTATCCGTTTACCATTCTCAGAACCCTTGTTATAAAAAGTTTGACTATTTTAAAATTTTTGGGCTATCGTGAAATTTTATCATTTTGAGTTATAAATTTCAAAACTTTGTACTTCATTTCTATTTTATTTTTGATAACACATATATTTCGTCATGTTTCAAAATGTCTAATTAATTTATTTTAAAGCATTTCGAAATTGTTTAAAATTTTAATTTTGATTTTCAAGTAATGGAGATTTTATGAAGACTTTCCATAATCACTAATATTTTGATTTCTATAAGGTTATTATGTAAACGATTTAATATTTTCAAAAAAAAAACTTCGTATGTCTAAATTTTTGTTTTATTGTCGTTAGACTTTAAATCTGTTATTGAAAATGTTTGTCGACTGATTCGATTCTTATTTGCTATGATTTCTCAAATTTTTCTTTGGTCTTAAAAAAAAGTATTGTTGAATTTCTTAATTAAAACGTTTTACTGTTCTTTTGAAAATATTTGGGTACCTTTCCCCCTTGAGTTTGTTTACAGATATCATTTATCGTCATTATTTTATAAAATAATTTTCAACGTGCAATTTAATTGATTTTAATGATTTTAAGCTTTGGGAATTGAGCTCAACTCTTCTCGAAATAAATTTTGTCTTCGCTTTCAATTTCATATCACGTTTGAAGTTGTAAAATGCTAAAAACAAAAAAAATCAAGAGTGTGATGCGGGTTAAGCATTCTCATTTTGTTCAAGTGATATAACCTTGTTTTCCATTCTATTATTATATTTTTTTTAGTTTCGAGGACGAAACTTCTTTTTAGTGGGAAGGATTGTAACACTCGTGATTTTTATAAATTTAATTAAATAAAAATTTTGTTCGTATTTTTATTTTTTACGATTTAACTCGTAATTTTTGAAATTATTATAAAACGAATTTTTCATTTAATCGTTTCAAACTCCTAAAATTCTGTTTGACTCGGAAACTCTTCTTATATTTAAAACATATTTTTATTTCTGTTTCGATTCATTTTATACATTTGATTTAATTCTTATCGAAAATCTATTTCGGCTATTAAAGATCTAAATTCTATTTATTTATTTATATTTAAGCTCAAATTTCTATTTTCGGCTCGAAGTTCATTTATTTGAAATTTCGTCAAAGCATTTATTACATTTTTTCGAGAAATCAATGTAATTCACTTTATCGAAGATTTATTATTTATCGGAAGATACTATTTCATCGTCTAATTATTTATTTCTAATAATTTCGTTTCCATCTCGAATATTTGATTTACTCATTTTATTTAACGGTCCGATTATGTATTAATTTTGTTAACCCGTTTTAATTCGTTTCGTGGTCAGTCAACTTATTATTGCGGAATTCGTTTAATTCGTTTTCTAAACCGATTTATTTAATTTTGTTTGTTTCACACCACTTAATTCTTGTTCCACCCCCTTGTTATCCACATTTATCCCACTTTTATCATTCACCGCTTCTTTCCCCTTGGTTGATTCAAGGCACCACTTTTTACATTCCCTTTTACCCATTTTGGTTTTAACGTATTCCTCCCCCTTTGTTTTCTTCCCTTTTCCACCGCTTCATGCCTCCTCTTCCTTTTTTTTATTCTTCTTCGACCAGCCTTCTTCTCTTTCGGTTTTCTTCCATTTTTTGCCGTTGATGTTGTGTTTTGCACGCTGCTGTCAATTCCGTAAGGTGGCTCATATTTTCTCTTCTCAATCTTCCTTTCTTTTCTTTCTCGTGTATTCTGGTTGCTGTCCACGGTGTTCTGCTGATTACGTTATGCTGCTGCCGCGTTTCGTTACTCTGCTGCAGTTGGCTCGCGCACCTGCTGTTTTGGTATCGTTTTCTTCTCCTCCTTCTGTCCGTTTCTTCTGCAATTTTTGCGTCTCGATGTTGCGATTTCTTCTGCTGTTGGCGTTTCTGTTCTATTGCTCTATTTACTGTCATCATCTCTGTCGTTCGACTGCTGCTATACGTTGCTATTACTGCTGCTTTTTCTTGTCGTTGATCCCTTTAAGGTCGATGTTGCTGCTGTATTTCTTCTGTCGCTGCTGCTATATTACGTTCTGCTGTTTCTATTTGTTGATGCTGCTACGTGTCTCTTTCCGCTTCTTTGCTTCTTCCTCTTCTGTTTTCATTCATTGATTGCTTCCTGTTTGGCTGCTACTGCTGTTACGATACTGCTATTGTGCCTCTGTACTGTTATCGATCTTCTTCTCCTTATTTCTGTGGCTGTTTGCACCAGCTACTACAGTCTGTTGCTGTATATCTGTCGTTGCTGCTTCTGTCCTTATCACATTTTCGTTTGTCGTTCGCGTGATCGTTACATGCCTTCGTTTTATCTTCTGCTATTTTGGTTATTAAACTGCTGCTGCTTCATCGTCTTGATTTTATTGTTCGATATTGCCACTTCTCTTTTGCTATGACCATTGCTGGCCTATTCGGTTCCTCGGTTCCGTTGCTACATGTTCCGTTGCTGTAGTGTTCTCGCTATTGCAGTTACAATCTAGCGAATTTGTATTCCTTCGCTTCTCAATTTTCTTACTCCGACCTTGCTTCTAATCCTTTCCCTTCATCTCTTAATTTTATGGGTAATTTGATTACCCATTCTCTTCTGACGTTCTACTCATTCTATGCTTCTCATACCATAAATTTATTTGTTTCGTAGGGTTTCGTGAGGACTTGGACAAGGGCAAATACATGATCGTTTTGGATTTTTGATTAAAGGTAACTTTAGGACGTTACTCGATTTTATATCGTATGTTTGAGTAGTAGTATGTAGTAAATATTTTAACTTCGGTTTTCTATTTTAGCTATATATTATTGCTAATTATATTAATTTTAAATCGTATGCCAATCTATATTTTTATAACTTTCGATATCGTTTTATAAATCGTTAATAATTTTATAAATTATGATCGTTATAATATTTTGTTGGTTATCGTGACACTAGTAACTAAATAATATTGATTTCATATTTTCGTCATATTTTGTTTATTTATAATTTTAACTCAAAATCGTATTTTTATATTATAATCGAGGTTTGTATACTGGTTTAACAAAATTAATTTTCGTTTTACAATTTATACTAATAAAGGAGAAAATAGTCGATTTTGCTTTAACTATATTTTTAGTCGAGACTATTTTCACTAATAATTTCTTATTTGTTTACAATTGACTATTTTTAATAAAATTCACATTATTTATTAATAAAAGCTATTTGTTAAAAATAATTTAAAATCTTCGTAAATCTCGTTTCATTCATAAAACTTGTTGACTCAATTAATTTTGAGATCGTTTTTCTTAAAACATCTCTTTTCTAAAATTTATAGATTTAACCTGATTTCCTAATTATTTATTAAATACTATATTGACTTATTATATTTTATTTATATTTTGAGTAACGAATTTAGAAATATATTAAAGTTACGATAACGACGATAATAATAGAATGTTAATTTCGTTAGAAATGCTATTTTTATACGTTTCACGTATTTTTAATAACTTACGTATTTTCTATAACACAATTTCTATTTTAAGTAAGTTTCTAAAAATAGTAAGTTTCTATTTATAGAAAGTGTTTATTCCTTTTGTCCTCGTATTATTTATATTGATTATATCTCTTGTATTTATCGATAATGGCTGTTTTGGAGTTATGGAATAAGGACAAGTGTGGGGTTAGAGTAATATATTCTGGGGTTTACGTTTTTGCCATCAACTATAAGGCTGGTGTGTCTTTATGGGGCACACTGGTTGTTGAACCGAGCATATATGGTGTTCGGGAGTGTGTGTACATTTTGACCTTAAACTCGTGCCTCGCAGTGTAAGACGCCGTCGGGTTGAACTGAGTATTTATGGTGCTCGGGAGGGATGTGCATATTATCTTAAACTAGGGCCACGCATTTATAAGTCACCGTCCTATTATGGTTGAGTAGCCTAGTTGGAGATCGAGGTTTGATTTGTTTGAACTAAGTTCTCGAAGCTAGTTTCAGTATTCTCCTAGTGAAAGTCTAGCCGTCGACACTAATCCTATCCATAACGCCATTTTGAATATTTTTATTATTATCGATACATTTTGGTTTGCAGGTTGGCAAATATTTGATGTTTTCTTCTGAAAACTCGTTCGGTTTTATTGTTCCAATATTTTAAGTTTTACTGAAAACTTATTTTATTATATTGTTTTAATGTTTTCCTATTTAAATTATTTTGGTATAATAATACTATTATTTTTTTCATATGATATAATATGGCTGGGAGAACGTCCGAGTTACTCCCCACTGACGTGGTTGTTATGTTTATAACATGACAGGTATTTGCTGCTGGGTTTTGGGTGTGAGCTAGCGAGTAGCGTGGATCCTACTCTTCATTCGATTTATGGATTTGTATAAACCTGTTTGGAGAATTCCTTTTTAGCCCTTTTGTAAAAAGAGGTCTTTGTATTGACTTACCATTTCTTTAATAAGATATAGTTTGTCAGTGTGTTTTAATCCCAACTCTACAGTGTTTCCGCCACTGTATTGCGTTAGAATTTCTAGGGGATTACATATCATTTGTCGGGAAATAATATTTGATCGTTTAATTATTTATTTCTATAAGCTTCGTTTTCATCTCGAATAATCTATTTACTCATTTTATTTGACGGTCCGATTATTTATTAATTTTATTAACTCGTTTTAACCCGATTCGTGAGTCAGTCAACTTATCGTTATGGAATTCGTTTAATTCGTGTTTCCGAGCCGATTCATTTAATTAGATGATTCATCCCTTTTCCGATTTCTTTCGGTACGCGTCCCCTTGCCTTGATTCAACATTCAACCCCACCTTTCTAACACTCACTCCTCTGACTTTTTGTTTCATTACCCCCACCGTTTCATTTTTTTTCATCCCCCTTTCCTTCACATCTCATGTTTCACTTTCCCCTTTATATTTCCACCGCTTCAGCCCTTTCGTCTTGGTCTTCACACACCTTTTCCCTCTCCTTGTTTTTATCTCTAGCCTGCTCCTCTTCTTCGTGTTAATCATCATCGATCGTCATCATCATCCATTCGGCACCTCTGCTTTCTCTGCTGCAATCCGCTGCTACTGCTGCTGCGTTATGCTGCTGTTCACGTTAATTCCCGCTACTGGCGTTACTCTGCTGCTGCTTTTAACGTGAGATATCCTTCTTCTTTTTCGTTATAACTCTTTTCTTCTTCGTTTGCTGCTGCATGTGCTGTTTCTTCTCCGCTTTCTTCTTCCCCTTCGTTTCTCTGTTTGCGGGTAGCTGTTTCTGCTGGTTTCTTTTTGTTCTCGTTTTATCTTGTGTTTTGCTTCGTTTTGTCGCTGCTTTTGCTGCACATAATGCTGCTGATATGCGTGCTTTTGTTCTCGGTTCTGTCTTGGGTTTATTCTTATTCCTCCCTTTCTTTTCGTGCTTCTTGTTGTAGTTGTTGTTCGATGCTCGTGTTGCTGCTGTTTTCTTCTTCGTTTTTGTTCTGTTGCTTCCTCTTCATCTCGTCATGGTTTGATTCGTTTTGCTGCTACTGTGGTCGTGTTGTTTGCTGCTACTCTTATCGTTAATTTCTTTAATCCATTCCCTGATTTTGGCGTCGTAATCATTATTCGATCTCCCGTCCTTCTTTTCTTCTTCTTTGTTCGGTTCTTATACTTTTGTCTTGTCGTTCTGCTTCTGTCTTTGTCGATTCGGATCTGTCGCTGTTGTTTTCGTGTACTGTTGCCGCTGCTGTGTGCTGTTGTGACCATACTCGTTTTTATTCTTCTTCTTCTTATGGTTGCTTTTAATTCGTTTTGGTTGCTGCTACTTATTATTCCTTCTGATGCTTTTTTTGTCCTACAGATGTCCTTTGTTTCCGTCTCCTTGATCGGTTCTTTTCAGTCCTTATCCTTCCTTCACCTCTAGCCCTGATAATTCGACCATAAATCCAATCTATTCTGTTCCCGTCTTATGTCGATTACGCTCGTCTCATTCTTTTGTTTTGTTTTCTCGATTTCCGTGGTGGATCATGCATAGAAGACTATTGATTCTACAAAAGATGACATTTCTACTGGATTGATCAAGAAGGACGAGTACGAGTTCGTTTCGGATGTCGACTTAAGGTAACTTTAGGACGTTACTCGATTTTATATCGTATGATTGAGTAGTAGTATGTAGTAAGTATTTTTAACTTCGATTTTCTAATTTTAGCTATTTATTATTTGTTAAAAATATTATTTAATAAATCGTGTGCTTATAAATATTTTTACAGCTTTCGATATCGTTTTATAAATCGTTAGTAATTTTATTTATAATATTTTGTTGGTTATCGTGACACTAGTAAGTAAATAATATCGATTTCATATTTTCGTCATATTTCATTAATTTATAATTTTAACTTAAAATCGTATTTTTATATTATAATCGAGATTTGTATACTTATTCAATAAATTAATTTTCGTTTTACGATTTATATTAATATAAGAGAACATAGTCGATTTTGTTTAAATATATTTTTAGTCGAGACTATTTTCACTAATAATTTCTCATTTGTCTACGATTAATTATTTTTAGTAAAATCAGTATTACTTATTGATAAAATCTATTTGCTAAAGCTAATTTGAAATATATATAAAATCTCGTTTAATTTATAAAATTCGTCGACTCAATTAATTTTGATATCGTTTTTCTTAAATCATCTCCTTTCTAAAATTTATAGTCTTAACTCAATTTTCTAATTATTTATATAATATTATATATTGACTTATTATATTTTCTTTATATTTTGAGTAACGAATTTAGAAATATATTAAAGTTACGATAACGACGATAATAATAAAATGCTAATTTCGTTAGAAATGCTATTTTTATACATTTCACTTATTTTAATAACTTACAAAATTTCTATAACAATATTTCTATTTTAAGTGAGTTTCTAAAAATAGTAAGTTTCTATTTATAGAAAGTTTCTCTTTTCATATAAAATGTTTATTTCTTTTTTCTCATATTATTTATTATGATTATATCTTTTATATATATATCGATAATGGCTGTTTTGGAGTTATGGAATGAGGACAAGTGTATGGGTAGAGTAATATAGTCTAGGGTATACGTTTTGCCATCAACTATAAAGCTGGTGTGTCTATGTTGAGACGCACTGGTCGTTGAACTGAGCATGGTTTGTGTTCGGGAGTGTGTATATTTAGACCTTAAACTTAGAGATCGCATCGTGTAAGTCGCCGTCGGGTTGAACTGGATTACGGTTGGTGTCCAGGAGGGGTGTACATTACTTAAGCCAGGACCTCGCTGCACGCAGTCCTGTTATAGTTGAGTTGCCTAGTTAGAGACCGAAGTCTAATTTGTTTTGACTAAGTTCTCGAAGCTAGTTTGAGTATTATCCTAGTGAAAGTCTATTCCGTTGCACTGATTGATTTCCATAACGCCATTTTTGAATATTATTATTATCGATTGATATTGACTTGCAGGTTTGCAAATGCTTTAAGTTTCGCTGAAAACTAATTTTTATTATATCGTTTTAATGTTTTCTCATTTTAATTATTTTGATATAGTAATACTATTATTTTTCATATGATATAATATGGCTGGGAGAACGTCTGAGTTACTCCCCACTGACGTGGCTGTTATGTTTATAACATGACAGGTATTTGCTGCTAGGTTTTGGGTGTGAGCTAGCGAGTAGTGTGGATCCTACTCTTTCTTCATTCTTGTAATTCTATGGATCTGTATAGACCCGTTTGAAGATTTTAATTTTAGCCCTTTTGTAAAAAGAGGCATTTGTATTGACTTACCATTTCTTTTAATAAGATATAGTTTGTCAGTGTGTTTTAATCCCAACTCTACAGTATTTCCGCCACTGTATTGCGTTAGAATTTCTAGGGGATTACACATGACTTCACAAATTCTAATACCTCACTCAACTCATCCCAAAGATTTTCTTTCCCAACTCCTTCTTCCTCAATAATAGGCTCATTAGAAGCGGCATGAAGGTCAAAAGAAGGGCAAGTGAAGGGGATTGAAGGTTCAACAAGAATGGAGGGGGTAGACTCTTGAATTTCCTCTATTTTATCGGTGTTTTCATCAATGAAACCCTTCAAATTCCCACTAACATCTTCCAATTATTCACTAGCAATGTCTTCATCAAGGATCATTTCCTCATTCGTCTCATCTTGGGTAGACAATTGAGGTTCTTCATAGCAAGTCTCACTTCTCAAAGGGATTTCATTAGCAGCTTCATTATTGGGTTGTTCCCCTTCCCCAAATGAACATCCTTTATCAAGTTGTGAAGTTCGAGTTAAAAACATTAAGGTTTTAGCCACTATAGCATTTAATCTAGCCTTACATGCCTCGTTTTCCCTTTGACATTGGGCCATGAATTCATATTGTTCCTTTTGCATTTGGATGGCCATTTCTTGTTGACTCTTTTGCATTTGAAGAATCGATTGATATAACTCCAAGTTGGGCATTTGGTGGTCATTGGGGTTTTGGAATGCTCCTTGAAAACCTTGATGATGCCCAAGGGGTGGGGCATCATATGGTTGGTAATGAGGTTGAGATGATGGGTAGTATGGTGGGTTTTGGGGAGATTGACTTCCATATGGAGAAATATGATGAGACATGGTGGGTTCACGATGGTAATTTGAGTAATAACCACCAAGATCATAAGGTTTATAAGCACTCACTTGATGGAAGCCATTTCTATGTCCTTGAAACTCGTACCCACGAGTCTTCTGATTACCCCATGAAGCTTGATAGTAGTTAGGAGACGTCATGGTATAGCTTTGATCCATAGAGAGAGAAGAGGAATTTACGGTGGCCTGGCCTCTATAGATGGAGAGTTTAGATCAATCTCCAAGTTTTGCTCGAAATCTTAGCTTGTACCCGGTTGGGAACATCTCAATCTAGCAACCGTCCGTTGATGAAAGTTTCAAAAAAAAACTTTTCGACTCTGAGTTGTAAAGAAGAGGATGGTTACCACCTCTAGGCATAAACTGTAGACTAGAAGCAAACGTGAGAAGTCTAGTGCTTTTTGGGCACTAGACAAGAAGGAAATAAACTTCACGCACACAAGAAGCAAAGATAAACAAAGACGAAGAACACACAAAAACACAAAGTCTAGTAGATAAGTAAACAAAGTCTAAACACACACCGTCCCCGGCAACGGCGCCAAATTGATGGAAGGGATTTGTCGTGGATTCCGACACCAAATAAAACCAACTAATCCTAAGCTAGGTAGCTAGGGTAAGTCGGGTCGATCCACGGAGACGGAAAATGGTCTAGACAAAGGTTCACCTAAGGACTAGACTATGCCAACAAAACTAAACAACTAAACAATGAAGGGGGATAAAACTATGACTAAGAATAAATTAAGTATAACAACTAAAGCTAAAAGATTCAACTAACTAGAGAAATAATAGCTAAGATGAAGAAGAAATCAATAAGGGGAAGAGTAGGGTTAGGTCGGGTTCATAGGTGTAATAGGCTAGTGGGGTAATTGAGGGTGTAGGTTTCACCTAGTCACTAAGGTAAGTCCGCGCTCTCGCGTCAAAAACAAACCCGAAAACCCAGGCAAGATGTTACCCATGACAAGAGAATTCAATCATCAATCAAACATACAACAAGAAGGAGGAAACTAGCAAGAGTAGTATTTGCAACTACCACCCTAACAAACATTTCATCAAACACATGGTATGCATAACAAGTGACTAGCAACAAAGATTCAACCTTTACCCACAATCAACCCTAATCACCCATAATCAACACCTAATCCCCCTACTAACCCCACAAGAATCTACTCACACATATTCAAACTAAAACTAACATTAACTAGAGAAACCATCAAAAGAACAAGAACATTCATAATGAATAACAAGCAAAAATGAACAATAAATAAAAGATAAAGCTTAAAACTTAACTAACAATGAAAGATTAAGAGAAAAGAGAGGAGAAGGATTATACCACTAGAAAGGAGATGAAAAGATGAAAACTTGCATATAGAGAGAAAACCCAAATACATCCACCAACGTTGTCAATCTTGATATAAATCTTCAAGAATTTCAATAATACAAGGATTAAACTAAGATTAAGGAAAGATTAAGCTAATCTACACTAATCTAAGCTAATCTAACCTAAAGTATGTCCAGGGTTTTGTGTTGTGCTTAAAACAATACAAGAGGGGGGTATTTATAGGGCTATACAAATGAGGGAGGTGAAGCGTCGAAGCGGGGGAGGAAACAGGGCCGTCCCGACTGGGATGGTGGGCTTCTCGACCGGGATGGGTCCCGTCCCGACCGGGATGGGTCCCGTCCAGACCGGGATGGGTCCCGTTCCGACCGGGATGGGTCCCGTCCCGACCGGGATGGTCTACCTGTAGCCTTCTTCTCTCGTCTTTGCTTCCCGACTTGCTAGTTTGTATTCCCGGTCGGGAATATGGGTAACATGGCTATATAGCTTCACGGGTCGATCATCCTTTACTCCTAAGCGATGCTGTGACTCGGGATTGGTTCGTATGACGATGAAAAATACTCAAAAAGCTGAGTTCTGTGCCAAATGAACCTACAAGCACAATCATAGCTGCAAGAGACATTAATAGCATAAAACCGTTTCTAAAAACGGTTAAATCAAAGGAAAATCAAGTAAAGCATGAAGGAAAGACGGTATAAATCAAGCATATCACTGTGTTTCTCCTGGAATATTACATCCAAAGATGGGATGTGTCTGCATACAGGTACACCCAGGACTTCAGAAGCAAGTCCCCGCGCAACTCCTTTACTCCCCAGTAGAAAACCCGAGGCGGTGTTTCTCCTGGAATATTACATCCAAGATGGGATGTGTTTGCATACAGGTACACTCAGGGTCTCAGAAGCAAATCCCCGCGCAGTTCAAAGATGGGATGTGTCTGTATACAGGTGTGGACGTCCGTCCGCACCGCCCGGCGCCCCGCGCGTGCCCGCGCGGGACCAACCCGGTTTTCATCGTGTGGCGGCGGCCACCCACGCGGCCCCCTCCCTGCCGGAAGCCGGTCCGATCTCGCATACGGGGCGAAGTGTCGGACCTCGATTTGGATGACGATCCGGACTTGTACTAGACGGGTGCGGGCACCCGTGTTTCCGTTTGGGAATCGATCGAGTCGTGGTTGTAAATGTTTAAAGGTCGATTCATTTGGTAAGGCGACCTTTTTTAGTGAACTGCATTCGTTGCCGATTTGTGGAGTCGCCACCGAGTCAATTATGGGGACTCAGAAACCGTTCAAGTCAACTTCGATCCTATGCCGGCCCATGGTTGAGTGGCACGGAACCTAAAGATAAAGACTTGTACCCTTAAGCACTCCATGCCTGTAATGACTCTCATTGCCAATGGTTTCGGACATCCGGAAACCGTCGATTCTGAGTAAGGGGTGAGGGTACGTATTGGGAAGCAAACATCCGATAGATGTCAACACCCAATCCCGCCCGCACTATAACGGCCTCTACTAATCAATCGGTGGGCTGATATCCTAGTTTCTTTGTTGTGGTGGAAGTACTGTAACATCCGTTATTTTAACCCTATGTTTCTTGCTACGTCGGTTGTTTTAAGGACAGGTAAGTTTTATCGTCGAAGTAGTTGTATTTACATTCTTTGCATGCGATTTCACGTGACAAGCAGGCCATGAAAAGATGCATGTAGGAGAGTAGAGAGTACTAATATTATAAGTATTAGCAAATCAGTTTTAACGTGATAATACGGATATTAGTCGTTCTCGTGGTATACCTTACCTGGTATTCTGCTTAAGATGCGTTGGTTCGGTACTAATAGAGATGTGTCGAACCCAATAAGGTGAGCACCCGGACTAATACGGAACCCGACCTTCACTTTGTTCTGTTTTAGTTATTTTATCTTTTGAATTCCGTGTTAGGTGATTTAGCATGCGATTATAAGGTCATAAAAGCAATAAATCATACGAAAAACTGTAAATGCGAATGTAAGTAAATCACATTGTGAGGAGTTGCACCCTCGGAGTATACACTAAACGGGATTCGATGCATAGATAATTTTGAGAACGGATCTCGGAATTACTCGGGTCTATTTAGTGTGTTTTAGTATTTGTGGTTGAAGTTGGGACATTATGTATTTTAGTAGATGCTCGTGGGCCTAGCGCCCACATCTAGTGTTGTCGTAATGCATAATAATAGAAAGTACAAATATGGAAAGTTTTGTTTAGATGGCAACCTAGTGACGACTCGATCAACAGGTGGATCCTCCTAGCTTGACCAGTGACTCCGGCAGAGCTCCGTTACCATTTGACCTTCCCGCGGCTACTCCGGCAGAGCTTCGTTGCTAAGGACTAGTTCTGCGGCTAATCCGGCAGAACTTCGTTACTAGTTTTGAGTTAGTCGATCACAGGCACCTCGGTATCGAGTGGGGTGCTCGAAGGTGAGGAGTAGCGTCGATGTCGCTTTTTATATCGAAACTACGATCGAGTGGATCGTTTGCCTCGGGTGTCGGAGTGCGAGCCCTTAGCGAGAGTTTAGAGGGGGAAGAGAAGAATGAATTGTGTGTCGAATGAATGAGGCGGAGGGAGGTATTTATAGGTGTTTTTGGCCCTCATCACCGGTACGGGCGCCTGAGCTGGGGCACACCAGGACTCGGGCGCCTGGGCCAAGGCGTGGTGAGACCAAGGCGCGTAGGGCGGGGCGGTTGGGATTTTGAGGATACGGTTTTGATACTTTCCAAAACCGTGAGACGGGTGTATAATACATTTCTTAGGTGTTAAGGTTCCCCGCGGCTTGACCTAGCGCCGTGGGTTTAGTGGGCCTCGGGTGTTCATCCCGAGGTTCGCTTGACACAGTGTTGACTCGGTTCGAGTTTCGGGACCGACTCGGGGTCCCGGTGTCAGAATTAACTCTAATTAGTGTCTATGTGACCGTAACGACACGACTAAGGCTGTCATCATGTTAGTTTTAATTTTTCCGAGTAATTATTTGATCCATTCTATAGGAAAACTACCTACAACATCGCGAACCCGCGTCGCATTGCAGTCCTATTGTCATCGGGTGTTTGTTGGGCACCTCTGCAGCCACCAGGTCCAAATCTAGGTGTCTACAACAGGTACACCCAGGGCTTCAGAAGCAAGTCCCCACGCAGTTCCAAGATGGGATGTGTCTACATACAGTTACACCTAGGGCTTCAGAAGCAAGTCCCCGCGCTGGTCCAAGATGGGATGAGTCTGCATACAAGCACACCCAGGACTTCAAAACCAGGTCCCCACGGAGCTATCCCAAATATCAGGTATGATTTCTATCTTATGGCTGGCGAGCCCTTTCACGCAAGTGTAATGGACTATAAACGACCCAACCGAAAGGCTGCCAGGTTGTAATCCTCGATTGACCTGGTAGTTACTCTGACTTTCGACTTGTCCAAGCCTCATTCAGAGTGGGGGATCAGTAGACACCCGCATTTTGCCTGCTAGTGTCGATAGTAGTCTCCAACAAAACACCCGATGATGATCGGACGTAAACGTGCTTTAATGCGCTCGAATATGGGTTCGGAATCAATAGTATCTGGCATGGGCTTCTAGCGGAGTACAAATTTCACAAAACCGGCCTCAAATTCAGGCTTAGTGAGCCGTTTCCAATAAAATGAGACTAATTTGAGCCGAAATCGTCACCAAAAATAAAACCGTCTCTTAGCGACCGAGTCAAACCCGGTCAAAGTCGAATCCCGAGACGAAATTAGCCATGCATGTGACTAGATACAAAGCCAAAGCAGTCATAACAACCAAATCAATTCAAATAAAGTCAAGAACCTTTCCTATTTTAGCTCCACCCGTATTGACTCACTCGATCGAGTGCCATGAGCCCACTCGATCGAGTGCACCCACAAATACAACCGGAACGCCTTCAAACCGGGCACTCGATCGAGAGCACATAGGGCACTCGACCGAGTAACCCCGGACGGGTGCTAACTCTATAAATACTCACCCATTTCACCACCTTTTCAATCACATTCAACCCTACACATTTCATACAACTTTACACAACACAACCTTTTGCAACCCTACACTATCAACCTTCAATCACCCATCATTTACACTACCTTTCAATTATCATATTCATACATATTCATTCATACACAATCAACATATTCAACCTACATTTTCACACACAACATACAAGCACATCCCGAGATCAAAACTTGTTAAAGACCGAGAGCAAAACTCGTCAAATTCTCTCTCCAATCATACACACCATAACTTGCCTACATATCTCGACGCTCCCATGCCTAAGCCACTACTAGACGAGCCTGTTTCTGAGAGACTAAAGCATGTAGGTTGAGGGTGTATATTCAAATCCCGACATTCCTTCTTCTCCCTTCTCTTTCTCGTTTTTTTGTATATATATTATTTATATTAATTATACTAACACTAACATATCAATTTCGTTACTAACATTTTAATTTTGTTACTAACATTTTATATTTTTGCAATCTAATATTTTATTTATGTACTCTAACAACTAACATTTTAATTATTGTTTATTACATTCTGTTATAATACTAATACCGCGTATAATAATCTAATATACAAAAAACAATTTCGGGTCGAACATGTCTAATTATGAATTCCGTCTAAAGTCTATTTAATCCATTTACAAGTCGTATTGGAGATGGCGTCCTTCGAGGTGTGTCGCCCTAAACACTTAAGAGCGTAATAGATCGCGGTGATTCGTTGTTAGATATGTCCGACACCATTTCTTTTCAAAACATTGTTCTAAAGGATTTATCGACAAATCAGATTAGAACAAAACCCGTTGATGCCGAATTAATTGTCACACGATCCGAAAGGATTGACTACGACATTATGACGCGGAGGGAATCGACATTTGTTCTAGTCCGATCAAACTCGATTTTGCGAAATTCGCTCTAAATACTAGATGTCGGTTCTATAACCGAATGTCGAGTATAGTGAGCCCTCCGAGAGTTAAACTAATATAAATCGAACAATATTTATATTTAGTATAATTACATCTCGACTCAGAACATAAAATTGCGAAATGGGTCGTTTTAATAAAACGAGTCCTTTCTCGTACAGAGAGCACTCGATCGAGTGCCTAAGACCACTCAATCGAGTGCTCTCCTCAAAAACAGGCAGCGGGTCCTCACGAAGGGCACTCGATCGAGTCCCTCCCATGACTCGGTCGAGTGGCCTCCATCACGCTTAAATGTGAGCCTCCTACATAATATAAGCCTCGACAAATCTTTTCCTACGACTTCTAGTCGTCACGTGTTAAGTCAATCACGTGCTTACTCTTTCATAATCGTGCATCACATCATTATTCTAATCATCTAACCTACTGTTACTAATTCGATTATTCTAATTTTGCTTGTTGTATTGTAATTTCGGATTGTATTTCCGTCCGTGTAATTTGTATTTATTTATGGGCTTTCTATTTTGATGTTTACATTTATCGCACTTAAATGAACATCACATGCTAAATCACTTTGGCGTGAACCAAGATGCATTAAAATGACGTAGCAACCCATTCTATTTTCATATTTCGTCAAACGTTGTTTGCATAACATTTTACAGAATCACTTGTGCGCGTATTAAAAAACCGAACGATATCTTAGTAGAGGTCGCTACGAGCGGGCCGGGTTGGGTGTCCTTTGTGGGCTTCCCAACACGTACCCTCACCTCTTACTCAGAACCTCGGTTTCCGGATCCCCAAAACTGTTGGCGCACGAGAGTCATTCGATGTACGATACCCGAATACTCGGCATCGGTATCGTAATGCAAAGGGACGAACCCCACATGCTCTAGTATCGAAGTGGACCGTACATTGTGCGCGGTCCACCAAATATATAGTGGGTTCGAATGGGCCCGAACTCCCACAAAGTTCGGTGGCGACTCCTAATTCGATTTAAATTTCAACCCGAGAACTATCTCACATGAAAAACATTTCGCCGCCCCAAACCCGTGCGTGGCCGCGTCAGGGTGGACCTATGTCATGTCCACAATACACACACACATTTCTGGGTTTATTATACTTCTTATTGTGGACATGACATAGGTTTTTATTTGTTTGATTAGAGCGAAAGTCGATTCCCTCCGCGTCACAACATCGTAATTAATCCTTGCGGATTATGTGATATTCAATCTGCATCAACAGGTTTCGTTCTAACCTTAAAAAAGGGGAACATGTTTAAGGAGGAATATTCGCGATCCTATCATGCCCTTTAGTGTTTAGGGCGGGGCTCCTCGAGAGGGCTCCACCACTATTACAACTCGTAAAGAGATTAGAAGGGTCTTATACGAAGTTCATCTTTAAACGTATTCGATTCGAGATCGTTTTGTAAATTGATGTATGCGCGATGTTTTAATGTTAATACGATAGTAGTAATGAAATCAAAAGAAATAAAAAAACGACGAAAAAAACGAAGAAAGAGACGGAATAGGCGGAGAGAAGAGAAGAGACAAAAGGAGAAATCGGGATTGAATTTTGCACCCTCAACCTACATGCTTTGTCTTCTCGGAATAGGGCTCGTCTAGTTGTGGCTTAGGCACGGGAACGTCTAGATGTATATAGGAAAGTTATGGTGTGTATAATTGGGAAAAGATTTGACGAATTTTGCTCTCGGTCTTTTTACGAGTTTTGATCTCGGTATGTGTGTATAGGGTTGAAGGTGGAAGAAGGTTGTAAGAAAGCTTGTGATGAATGAAAAAGTTGTGAAAATTGTGTTGCAAAGGGAGATATTTATAAGAAATTCAGCCTCCCCGTCCTAGGGTCACTCGATCGAGTGCCCCTATGGACTCGATCGAGTAGCCCATTATACGGTAATTAGCGGGCCTTTTGGAGGCCCACTCGACCGAGTGCGCTGACTCGATCGAGTGTGTCAGCACGGGTGAGATACTTTGAGGTTTTTGACTTCGAGTTGGATTCTTGAAGTTTGTATGGCTGGTTTGTGTCTCGGAAACGACTTTGACCGAGGTTTGACTCGGTCGCTAAAAGATAGTTTTATTTTTGGTGTCGGTTTTGACCCAAATTAGTCTTATTTGACTAGAAACGACCCGTTGGGCCTGAATTTGAGTTGGTTTTGTGAGATTTGTACTTCGTAAAAAGCCCAAGTCAAATACTAACGATTTTGAGCCCATATCCGAGCGCGTTAAAGCACGTTTGCGTCCGATCATCATCGAGTGTTTGTCGAAAGCTGCTATAGATCAGATACTAGCAGGCAAAATACGGGGGTCTACACTTATTAATACGTTGTTCCGCTGCAATTAAGGTATAATTGTTATCCCTCTACTTTTATCTTTTTGGTTAATACTTGTAACATGTCCTTGGGTTTAAGGGTTGTAACCCTACACAAAAAGCAGTGTTTTTAAGTTAAGTTAAATAACAACCTGAATCAAGTCTTCTAAAGAAAAGGCCACAAAGAAACATATGAAGCCACCTCGTAAGTTACATGCTTCTGGAGAGATATATACGATACAACGATACACGATAAATAAATGATAAAGTCAACCCCTAAAATAACAATGAAAGGAGAAATAAGAGTTATGAGACTCATCAACACAAATTGGAATTTGGAGAAGATCATAATCAACTTGACTAAAATCGTTGAATTGGAAGTCGACTGAAAATAGTCATCGTCGTAGGATGAGGGGAAGGAAAATGATGGACGGAGGAGGAGAAAGGATTGTGGTGGAAGTCCTTTAGGAGAAAAATTGTTCTGACTAGATGGGAAGAAGAAACATGAAAAGAAGGATCATTAGGGGAGGGGGATAAGAAGGAGTGCTGAAGAAAAGGGTCAACAAATAAGAGGGGTAGAAAGAGTAAAGACAGAAATTGAGAGGATCAAAATTACAAAGGGCGGTGAAGAATGGAGTACTTAATGCTATTAACTATCATGTTTGGATGCAGAGGAACAAGAGCAGAATTGAACTACATCTAGTGAGACGTGAGTGTTTAGCTAGTAAAGTAGTCCGGAGTTTAGCTTATACTATAAAGGCAAATGTTGCCAGAAATTTAGCATAATTGATGAAACATTCCTATCTAGCCTCATGAAGCAAACCTTGTAAATGTTGTAACCACATTACCATTTAATATACTTACCTTTTACCAAAAAAAGGAGTAAAGACCATGGATGATACCTAATTGAATTAAATTACAAATACGAGTCATATTTTAGGATGGATCTTAGCTTATGATGATGAGTATAGTAGGATAAAGAGGAGGAATGAAAGGAGAAGAGAATGTGGAGGAGTTGAACCGTCTAAATAGACTGGGAAAGAGGGAAAGAGAAATATTTAGGATCCATTTGGATAGAGCAAAATGACGGAAAATGGATGAAACAAATTCCTTTATTTGTTTGGTTAGGAAAATGAGGTTGAAGCGACTAGGAGGGGAGGAAAAATGGATCTCTCAAAAGCAAATGGACATGAGAAGTTAATTTCATGGAAAGTTACAGATCTCCCTTTATAGCACCTCCAACCATGAGTTGGAGGTTGCTCATGAGGATGGTGATGGTGCTCCAACCATGATTTTGCATGAATATGGTAATTCATCCTCATGAGCTTCATGAGGAGCCTCATGTTTGTGAGGAAGAGCATAAGGAGTGTGAAGTTGTTGTTTGGCCCCTTTTTTTTTAAAAAAAAAAAATTTAGTATCCAATAGGGACTTGACACTTGTCAAGTCCATATTCAATATATTTATTTCTTATTTCTTTTGAACTGTTTACGGTTTTTTATGAAAAATCTTATTTTTTTTTTCAAAAAAAAAACATATCTAAGTTTGAAATTTTTTTCTCTATAAATAGAGTATAATATTGGGTAGTATTATCACACTACTTCTTTCTCTCTCTATTTTATTTTGTTAATCACATTTAATACAAAACAAAATTAAACCTATTTCTTTCTAATATTAGTTATGGATAATTACAATAATCCGAGTAATAATGATAATAGTAGTAGTAATAATTTCGAACAACAAATGTTAGAAGTTTGAAAAACCGAGTCCAACAAATGTCTTTCGTACTTATATTTTTAAATAAATTGTTGTATTTGAAAACCGAGTACGAAATTCCGAGACAACAGCCGAGTACGAAATTTGAAAACCGAGTCCAACAATCAAATTAAATTATACGTACTCGATTTTGTTAATTACATTAGTTAACAAATTATTTTCATAATTAATAAAAAAGTGTGGAATGATGGGTATTAAAAAGTAAGAGAGATAAAAGATGAGAGAGAGTAAAATGATGAGGAAGAGATGATTATGGATGGAGGAGTGATTTTTAGATTGTGAGGTAGAGGAGTGAGAAATAGAAAAGATGTAAGGATGATGAGTAGTGGTAAACCATTTTTGGAGATGGTCTTAAGGCAACGAAACCACTCTAATTTTTTTCAATTCATAATTGCATATGTGCAATTTCCAAACAACGTCCGTCCGTGACAACAGAAATTTGTGAAAACCCCTTATCACTGTGCTGACTTCCACTTCCCGCTCCCAACTCCAACTCCAACTCCAACTCCAACTCCGGTGCAAAAATGCTGGGGCTTCGATTAGGCGCCATGTCCAGCGCCGCCATGCTTCACTCCGCCGCAACTCACACTTCTCCTTCAACCTCATCCAATCACTTCTTCCACAAACTCACCCTCGCTCAATCTCCTCGCTTCGGTTTCGCCTCTCTTCGCTGCTTCGCGGCCACTGCCACCGCTCCTGTTGACCGCATCAAAGTTCAAAACCCTATTGTTGAAATGGACGGTGTGTTGATGCATTTTCTTTCAATTTTGTCCTCTGCCTTTGAATTTCAATTGCCTTTTCGATTCATTTTTGGTTTGTGTTGTGTTGTGTTTGTGGATGTTCAGGTGATGAGATGACTAGAATTATATGGAAGATGATCAAAGATAAGGTATCTTCCCCTTGTAACTGCTTTATACGATAGTAAAGGCAGGGTTTGAAATTTCGCAGTTATACAACAGTTTGAGAAATTAGGGGCCAATCCTAGCTATGTTGAAAGCAAATATATGTTGTTTATCCTCTGTTTTTATCTTTTTAACCTTAATTGATTTCTGTTATTCATATGTTGTGGTCTGGAGAAGACTTCACGCTTTCGGAGAATGATTCAGGTTAGCCGACCCCAAATAAGGCTCTGATGTTGCTGTATATGTTGTGGTTTGTGAGCAGCTTATAATGCCGTTCCTTGACTTGGATATAAAGTATTACGACCTTGGAATACTTAATCGCGATGCAACTGATGACAAGGTTACAGTGGAAAGTGCTGAGGCGACACTCAAGTATGTTTAATTGTGTTAGCCAGCTAGGTTTATTCATTCTCGTGGTTAAGTATGTTTGAATGTTTTTTGGATGTAATCTACACGAAGCTGACTTTGGTTATCTATTCTTATGGTTTAGGTACAATGTTGCTGTGAAGTGTGCTACCATAACTCCTGGTTAGACCTCTTCTATTTTCTATGATTTTTTTTCTTGTGATCGTGCTGGCTGGAATATGTATTTTTTCCATCTTTGACATGATGATAAGTACTTATGAAAAAAGTCGGACGAAGTACCATGCATTGGTGCTGTATCGATTAATGGATCTACTAATTTTGTGGATGTTGTAGTTTAGCATAGTGGTTATTTTTCTCTCAGACTCCTTGTCCTAGGATGTCCAAAATGGGCACTTTTATGCTATGGTCATTGCTGTAGGTGAAATTCGAAAACGTTGCTTCCAAATAACAACCATTAGCTTTAGGGGGTTTTTGGTTCAACAAAGGGAAAGGGAATGAAATCAACAAAGGGAAAGAGGGGGAAAGGAATGGGATTACCTCAAATTTAGGTTGTTGTTTGGTTTTCATTGAAAGGGAATGCATTTCATCCAACATTAACGGTTTGTCATCATCAAATTCATTAAAATATTATTTTATAATACTTATACATTATATCTGAAATAATATTTAAAATTGATTAATTTTAATATTAAAATTATAAAAATAAATTTTGTGTAACTTTTATATATTTTAATAATAAAATATTTATAAGATAATATAATTTGATCCAAATCCGACTCGTATTTGACCCGACCCGATAGTGGGGTGATGGTCATAGTGGTGGTGGGGGACCTTGGTGGTGGTGGTGGTTCATGGCAATGTGGTGGGTTAGTGGGGAAAGGGAATTGATTACCTTGGGGGGTGGGGGTAAGGAGGTAGAGGAGTTAGAGGGTTAGAGAGAGGGAAAGGGAATGATTGAAATGGGTAAACAAACACCAACAAAGGGAATTACTGACTTTTATTCCTTTACCCTTTCCTGAATACCTCAAACCAAACGGCCCCTTAGTTTCTTTGGAACTAGCACACTTTGTGATGACTCATTCAGTTAGTGTGGCTACCCTTGACATAATGTTTATGTTGCTCCGTATTAGCACTCAAGCACACTTATGATAACTACTCTCACTATGAGGTTTTATGTTGGTCAAGCTGAGTCATGTATGTGTAGACCCCTTACGATGTTACATATTGCAACATTGCACCTTGGAGGTGTGTAGTTGTATTACTATATTAGAAACAATTTCTTTGAATGCTGGCTTGTGATGGTTAAGTGAGTTGGATGTTCCTTTTCTTCTAGTACCGCCTCTTCTCTTTATAGAAGTATTTTTTACATTACAAGATACATTTTTCAATCTCTAAGTCATTCTTCAGCTGTATATGATGATGTAGATTTCAATTAGGGCAATAGCAACATAGGGAGTCAGAACTTTTTGAGAAATTTCTTGTCACAAGTAAAAAGTGTCCCAACAATATCACATATTGGATGTCAGTATAAAGTGATCCTCGATTAGATTATCGTCATTTCATGTTCTTTAAGCTGTATTCACTTCCCTTCCTACTAACCGGGGTTCTTTATGAGCACACGACACGATTTGAGGAGCCATAGGTGTTCACAGAGAATGGATTGCCCTTCATTCTTTCAATACGTTATTTAGACAAGTTAGCACTATATTTTGACCACATGCTATTGCCTATTGGCATTGCACTTAATAATATCGTTGGTACAAGCTATCCCAATTCCCATGGTCAGTTCCTTAGATTCAATGCAGCTTAGGGCAACGCCAAAGAGCTAAGTTTTGGCAAGATGTACTGTTTTCTTGCAAGTGTTTTGATGGAGCTTAACACAGGGATTGTCATAATCAAACCCTTCCATATTTTATTATTCGTGATAAGATAAAATCTGTCAAATCCTTATACATACTTAGTGGGACAATAAGTTACTTCTAGGTATCAATTTGGATAATTGATAGCTATTAATTGCGTAGAGGGCTCAATAACTTAATTAACTTCTTTGCAAACTGGATGATGACTTGACGACCTCAGATATTGATTCATATTAGCCGACCCCAAATCTTTTTGGGACTAAGGCTCTGATGTCGTTGTTGCAAACTTTTTTTTTTGACAAATTCAAGAACGCTATCTATAACTTGCCCAAGGAGAATAATGTATGACGGTTCAGCTAAAAAAACACAGGTTATATATGAAAAAACATTAAAGTTGTATGTTGCTTATACAATAGATTTATTTGACTATTGTTTAATAAAAAAAATTATCTTTTTAAGTTGTTGAATCATTTGATTTGCAAATATGTTTTAGTCAAGATTGTGCAGCATTTGTAAGTTAGATAGCTATTGATATATTGGGTAACATATGCTTTATTGGTAGAGGAATGTTTTATGACCTAAAATCAGGTACGGCCTATTTTTGAACACTTTTGTTACTGGATCATCTATGATATACTGTGAAGCAATTCGAAGCTTGAATTTGTATTGCAATGGCTTTTTAGGGCATGCCTTCTCTCTTGTGCTATCTCCTGCTCTATTAATAGTTTTCATCTTTTACTCGAAGTTTTCTAGAGAAAGTCTATTGTAAGCCCTGGTCCATAGGTGACTTGAGGTACATGATTTGGATCAGAAAAAAATATATGCCGCCGCTATTAACCATGCTATTATCTGTGCCACCAAGTCATAGTATGATACCATATTTATTAACTGTTGCCATCATCATGATTGTTGCCTCGACTGCAATTGATTTTGCCCTTAGATACCATGCAAGATTTTGAACTTTGAAGTACCTTTGAATGATTAACTTTCCTTCTAATTTTCTGCTTTTGTACCACGGCTTATGACTGATGCTGTTGGTTTTTTATGGATACTGAATATGAAGCCTAACTCATTCTAGCATTCCATTTAGCTTTCTATTTTTGTCTTGAAATTATTTTACCGTCACCATTTCTGTGTACAAAAAGGTAGGAAATTCCATGTATGGGGTAGGATACAAAACAGTAATAGTTTTGAAATCAAATAAGATCCTATCTGATTATTATCTTTTTATGATTAGCATGAACTGTTCTGCAGATGAAACAAGAGTCAGCGAGTTTGGATTAAAATCGATGTGGAGAAGTCCCAATGGCACGATCAGAAACATATTAGATGGTAAGTAACAAATCAAACTTCTCTTTACTACAATGTCCAGATGGATTACAACAACTGCATGCCTGATTCTGTCTCTATTTAGAGCTGTTTGTTGGATTAATTATTACTCCAGGCCTACCATATAACTTGCTATCCTAGTCAATAAATATATACAATTGGTGATGTTAGCATATTTAGGCACAGATATAGGGTCTCAAGCAGTCATTTTGGCGTAACCTCTATTTCACTTAAGAAACTAGGAAATAGCCTTGACCTTACTTCAGCAGTTCAGCTATCTTCTTTTTCCAAAAAGGTTACACATACAATGGGTGTATAAGGGGGTTTGTACACCACCAGTTATAAGTTGTCACGTGTCCATCTTAGAATCTTTTTTTTCCATTTAAATTTTGTAGATTCCCTCATTATAAATACATCTTATTAAATGCATTGATTTATTGTATAAATTATGTTTAGTAATTATTAACTTTTTTTTTCTTTTCAGTTTTTTTAGTATTTCGTATTTTTTTACTTTCACCGTATATGTACGTATACTCTACTCGTATATTTCTAATCTCTGTATTTGTATCCTCTGTACATGTACACTTTATACTTTTACCTTATGTTTACGTATTTTATATTTGTATGTTTTAAAATGTTTGTTGCGGAATATTTCTTTTGTGTAATTTTTTATATGAATTTGTTTCTACGTTTTCGTTTGTATGTTACGGTATACAATATTTTTGTTGATTTACTGTAAACAGGTTAATCGTGTGAGGCAATTTTTTTTTACGGAGAAAATAATAAAATATGTAGTCATGTTATATAACTATGTGAATAAATATTACGTACGTAGTAAAAATTGTGTAGTCGTGTAATTTACTGACGATATACGATCTCCCCGAAATTCATTTAAAAGCAATTTAAATGTCATTAGTAAAAAAAAAGTAAAAAAATTTCTCGTGAGACCGTCTCAATAATTTGAAACGTAGTTAGGGGCTTCGAACCAACAAAACAGAAATAAAACGTAGAAACAAAAGCAACTTAAATGTTTACGTATTTTATATTTAATGTTTTAAAATGCTGTGTTGCGGAATATTTCTTTTGTGTAATTTTTTATATGAATTTGTTTCTACGTTTTAGATTGTATGTTACGGTAGACTATATTTTTTGTTGATTTACTGTGTCCTCTTCAATCGTGCGAGGCAATTTTTTTTACGGAGAAAATAATAAAATATGTAGTCATGTTATATAACTATGTGAATAAATATTACGTACGTAGTAAAAATTGTGTAGTCGTGTAAATTTACTGACGGTATACAATCTCCTCGGAATTCATTAAAAAGCAATTTAAATGTCATTAGTAAAAAAAATTAAAAATATTTACGCCTTGTACGCCTTGTATATTTTTAGGTCAATATTTGTACGCCTTGTATATTTTTCATATGTATTTTTGTATAATTTTGTATTTTGTACGCCTTGATGTTATATGTTTGGTGTAATTTTTTTACGATTAGTTTTTATACGTAGAATGTTTTTAAATATGGAGTATAATTTAAATTTAAGCACATTGTTATTAAGATACATTATTACGTATACGTCATTCGGTTACTTTTCTTAAATTTGATTATCGGTACTACGCTTTAAAGTCTTAACGATGTAGTATTGATAGTGTTATATGATTTACTAAGATTATTCGTTGTATCCTACGTCTCACAGACTCAAATAACCGTTGTACTTAGATTTAGTTTCCGATACAATATTTTGTTAGTGTGTGTATATACGCAATATATTCTAGAGACCTACGCGCTTATGCGTCTTTTACCACATTTGTTATACGATATTATTAACATATTATAATTTTGTGTTAATATATTATTATGTTAAAAAATAGTTTTAGTATTTATGTATATACATATGTTATATCTTAATTTTGATATAATTTGTAATTCTTATTATTATATTCCAACAAAACATTTAAGTAGTAAAGAATTTAATTATAGTGCACATTTTGCCTTTTAATCGTCTTTTTGTTCAACGATATTGAAGACGAAACACCGTAATTTCTGATGCCCAACAGGCCCATAGGAGTCAAAAATTACAAAAATATGTTACACTCAAGGCTCGAACCCACAATCATTTGAGCACAAATGAACCTCTTTGCCACTAAACCAGTTAAACATTGCTGGTTAATTCATACTAAAATATTATCTATATCTATTTCTAAAACCTCCTAAAATCGTCTATTAGTACAATTCTAATATTATTAATCATATTAGTGTTGTGGTGGGTGCAATTAATGTTGTTGGTTAGATCAATTAATGTTGTTGGCTAGATGAAATTTACTAAAAAGATGATCAACTTTTACAATTCTCCACAAAGAGCAATTAAGAAAGAGATTTTAATCTGCTTTCAACAATTCGGCTAACGTTAATTGACGGATAACATAATCATTCGATTGTCATTTGTAGTAACCAAAACTCGTTCGACTAAGGAAATAATTTGTTAGGTCGATTGATGTACATATCTAGTCGCATATTGTATCGTTGTTCGTTGTAACAATTTCATTCCATCTTATGTTATTTTTAATAATGAAAAAAATATTGTACGTATCTAGTCGCATATTGTATCGTTCGTTCGTATACATCCGGAATACACCTAATATAGTTACACTACTAAAAAATACCTTCCGAAAATATTGTATGTTAAACATCTTAAATTTTTTTTCCTATAAAATTTTTTAAATAAAAATAAAGTGCAAACGAAGTTTACAAAACGTAATAGAGCATAAATAAAAATGTATAAATACACTATAAATATGTATTCGGGTATACATACACAAAAGGTATAAATAAATTAATATACTAAGACGGTATAAATACATAACTATAACATACATATAAAATACATTGTAATAATACGTAACAAAATATATTGGGGTCAAAAAATACATCAATATAACACTAACGTATAAATACATTTACAATACAACACCGTATAAAAATACATGTATAATAAGGGATATAAAAATACATGTATAAAAATAAGAAGTATTAAATTTTAAGTTAATAAAATAACAAAAAAAAAGGTAATTAGGTGAGAAAAGTAGGTGAGAGTTAGGTGGGAAGGTGAATTAATAAGGAATATTGCAAAAGGTAGATTCTTTGAAGTGAACAAGTGGCATGCATATATTGGTGGTGTACAAACCCTTCCATACACTCATTGTATGTCTATCACTTGCCTTCTTTTTCTGTCATATGTCGTGCTTGGGATCGACGACTTCATTGAATCTTGAATTTTATTATTTCTTCAAAATCCATGACACTCCAGTGGAAGTGACAGTTGGAAAAAAAGAAGCAACAATTCATGCCATTTCTCTAGTTTTTGTGGACACCCTTTAAGATAAATTGATGTTTGGGAAAGCAACCCAGAGTTACTCTCTAATTATCCTTTTTTTTAACAGTAAATTTGCATGGCAGCGCCATTTAATCAGATAGTTTGCAGATATGTCATAGTTCATATTATACCCTTGAACTATTGTATGATATCATCCTCCTTCTGCTCGTGGTTAACATGCTGGATAACCTCCATACTTGAGCCACTGAGATAAATTGAAAGTAGATCTTCTTGTCTAGGACTTCGCTATGTACTATTGCTATACCCCTTTTCATGTCAAAAACTTGTCCTCTTCCCTCCTTCCTTCTCCCTTCTCGGACACTAATCCCTGCCCCTATATCTAACCAGTGCTTTTATGTTCACATCACTTAAGCTCTGAATTAGTTTGAATAATGTAATTCAGTGGATTAATGGATCATGGATACTAAAGTTGTCCATAGTTAGAAGGGTTTGGAAATACAATAAATTGCCTTTTTTTGCCTTCATTTTCTGTCCCTTCCCGCTTACTCCAACATTTATAAAACATCTCGTATGGCTTCGAAGTGGACGAGGGCTTGCTAGCCATTTGCTATTTAGTTTAAGCCTTCATTGGCCCACACATCTGTATCTTAGCTCTTCTCAATTTAAGCAAATGTACCTAATTGGGATGAAAGTTGTAGCTGAAGAGATGACAAATAATTCTGTGGGGAGACCTGCAATAATGGCATTGGATAAAAGTTGCGGAGTTGTCTCTCATGGCTTGATGAGATTTGCAGAAGAATATTGCTGTTACGTGTGAAGTCTTGATGTAGATTGATCAATGTTTGCTTGATTGCTTTTTCTGCAATTATGGCTGGAAATGTAAATTGCAATGTTTCTTACACATTTTGTTTGTATTGGTTTCTCTGGACTCGAAAGGACAAACAAACAAACAACTTATATAAACTTGTGTACTCTCGTTCTCATGGCTATTTAACAATATTCTCTTACTAGCTTCATTTTCTTTGTTATTCATTTAGTTATGTAACTCCATATATTTTGGAGCCAAATACATGGCATTCTTTGACGTGGTGATATCCCCGACTTCTACATTTTTTTTACGTTTGCCTTCTCTAAATCCCCACAAGAGTATTATTTAGTTGTTGATTGTGCTCTAGTGTCGTAATTGTGTGAAAATGCAGTATCAGACATATGACACATGCCAGATATGAACCGTGTTGGAGAGTCGGAGTAACATAGGGCTACTTTTTCTGTTCTTGATTTATAGATGTTTGAATATTTTAAAGGCCTCTTTCTTCTTTCTTGCTTTTCCTTTCTGCTGGCCTGGTCATGTGTTTTGTGAGGAAGAAGAGAGGGTTCTAGTGCTTTGCTTGGCTTTTGTGTGGATCTTAAGACTAGGCAGGGTCAACAATGTCCATTAAAACTAACCGGCTTGGCCAAATTATACCTGAAAAATTCTGCCGCGTCTTTCCATGTTGAATGTTTGAAACCATGATGCCAATGGTAATCAGAATTTCAGAAGTTTTCATCATTTTATGTTTACTTTCATTATGATTGTTCATAAGGTATTGCGTCTCTCCGTGCAGGCACTGTATTTCGTGAACCGATTTTGTGTAAGAATATTCCAAGACTAGTACCTGGTTTGTCTTCCCTCCCATTTCCCCTCAGGTTTTCTTATGTATAAATGTATTAGGGCAAGTCATATTCTTTCACCCCATTTTCCCAGGCTGGAAAAAACCCATCTGTATCGGCAGACATGCATTTGGTGATCAATATCGTGCCACTGATGCAATCATCAAAGGGCCTGGAAAGCTTAAAATGGTATTTGGTATGAAACTATTAAAATCCGCTTTACTCATTAAGTAAATTATAGATGACCCCATCTATTTAGATCTGTTCATACTCCTTGCCAATTACTGTTGCTTTTGCAGTCCCGGAAGATGGGGAAGAACCTTTGGAACTTAATATCTATGACTTTAAAGGGCCAGGTGTTGCATTGGCAATGTATAACGTTGATTCGGTACGTGTCATTGCTCTAGTCCATTGACATTTTTGTACTCTTCATTGAATAACGCACTAGTGATTTTATTTATCATGCTTGCTTTTTTTTAATCTTATATATTTCTGTTTTCCAGTCAATTCGGGCTTTTGCTGAAGCATCAATGTCACTGGCCTTTGCTAAAAAGTGGCCTCTTTATTTAAGTACCAAAAATACAATCCTTAAAAAGTATGATGGCAGGTAATAACAAATCTGTTTCATGTTTCGTTCTAGTATTGTATATAGTTGATTTGCAATGATGATGTGGAATTTTGGGAAATTCTACGAGGTACCACGTGCCTTTGCAAATTCTACCCAGCACCCCTAATTTTCAAAATTCTACATGGTACCAATACTAATTTCAAGCATGACCTCGAGTTATGTCAACCGTCAATGTATTCTTTAGTTGCTCTAATCTGGTATAGACCTAACTCGGGTATCTATTGCCAACCTTTGAAGCTCCACTCTTGGCTTCCTAATATCCCCATTGAAATTCTACCAATTTCCTTTGACAGCCAACAAACACCGCTATAAAAACTCCATGAACAACCACCACTATAGTGGAGTGGCGGGAGAAGAAGATAACATAGGATAGGGAAGATGGAGAAGAGTGCACAATAAGAGGAGACCTGTGACTTGGTTGTTTGTGGTGGTTTAGGGGAAGAGAATAATAAGAGGGAGGCTGGCATTGTTAATGGGATGGGTAAAGTGAATGAAAACTATAAATACTCCCTCCATTTTCCTATTTTCTACCCACTTCATTAAAATACTCCACCCATGTAATATAGAAGTGGGAAGAAAACAAAAAATGGGAGTAGTATATGATAGCTGACAGAAATTATAAGTAGGCGGTGTTAAATCTTACAGATGTTACTATTGAGGTCCAAAGCCAGAATAAGTATTAGTATTAGAGCGTAAGGATATTGTGTAGAATCAAAGTGTTAGAACTTTAGGAGTTAAGGATACCATGTAGAATTGAAGGACTATGAGTATTGCATAAAAACTGGAAAAACAAATAGGTGTGCCTCTTAGTTTTTCCCTTAAATTGTAGAAGCTGATGTCTTTGTGTTTGGGCAACAACAGGTTTAAAGACATATTTCAGGAAGTCTATGAAGCAACATGGAAAGCGAAATTTGAAGAACACTCAATATGGTTTGTTTAAATATAACTTGGATAACTCTGGCTGTTGTCGGGCATGTTCTGAAATTGATTGTTAATCAGGTACGAGCATCGGTTGATTGATGACATGGTTGCGTATGCTATGAAAAGTGAAGGTGGATATGTTTGGGCTTGTAAAAACTACGATGGAGATGTCCAGAGTGATTTACTTGCACAAGGTAACTGCTCTGATGCTGCTTGACAGACTATTGGGGAATTATTTTTACATACTTTCAGTAACATAGTGTTTTGTTATACTCCGTATTTCATAAAAAAATCATCAGAAAGTAAATAATATTTTAAGGCTCTATGCCCTTTCACTGAGCATGTTTATTTGTATGTCACATTTCAAAGGCAATAAAAACTCACGCATCGTTTGGGTTCAGTTTAAAATTGGTTCTTGGGCATTTTTAACTCATTCCTTTTCTATTTCACACGCTTCTAAAGATAACATTCTAGATGAGGTACTAAATGTAAGTGCCTAAGTGGGTAGCGGCAAACAGATAACAATGGAATTATGGAGGGATATGTAAGATTCCATAATTTTTTCCCAATGGAGCCAAAGATTCACTAACTTTGACTTGGAGTATGATGCAATAGCTAGAACTGGGTTTCTGACCTGATAAATATGGGTTAGATAATATTGGGTTGGGTTTGCTGGGCCAAAGGCACTATTCAGATCAGATCATTATGCCAGGGGCAAGTTTTGTGATAGGTGTGTTTCATATTATTATCGAGTGAATTATATTTGTATTGTCATTGACTAATTTTGGGTGCGGTTCTGCATATACATGCATGGGATGTCAGTTGAGTTACTTTGTTGTTAAGTTAAAATGATTCCTATATATCATTTGGATCATTATTGAGAAAAGTCATTGTTATCAATCTGGTTGGGTCATTATCAGGTCACAAATTATATATCAGGTGTTTATGTGGTCATATTAGGTTTTATTGGCCAGCTCTTGGAATAAAGCAAACTTGCTCAGTAAACTGTGTTTCTTAAATAGTGAAGATGTTTCTTAAGTGGCTGTAGCTTGATGCAACATTCATTATGGGTCATTTGGAACTTCCTTCCAACATTAAGGGGATTGCACTTGTTCGACTCATCTTAACACAGTATAGGTGGGCCTAGGGCAGCCTTTGGTGTTTTGGGATAATGTTATTTGTTGCATTTTAGGATTTTCATGTACAAATTCAACATTGAGTGAACATTTTAGTAAGAAGTATAATACTTTGCAAGAACTGTAACTAATTTATATTTTACATTCTTGACAGAAGCTTTTTGTATTGTCTACAGGTTTTGGCTCTCTGGGCTTAATGACTTCTGTGCTGGTTTGTCAAATTTCTAAAACATTTTCCTTCCCATTTTATTCTGCATGAGTGTTTACTGGTGATCGTTTTTGTATTGCAATGCTTGCAGCTTTCTTCTGATGGGAAAACTCTAGAAGCAGAGGCTGCTCATGGGACCGTAACACGACACTTCCGCTTGCATCAGAAAGGGCAAGAAACAAGCACTAATAGTATTGCTTCTATATTTGCTTGGACACGTGGACTAGAACACAGGCAATTTCGCTCTCCTTTTGCTGTTGATGTTGGCTTATTTGTGTTGAAGGGTTGTTAGTTTTAGTTATATGTCCTGCACTGCTGAGTTATATATATGGTGGAGAAATGTGTTAGACTACAATCATTAGGACAGTTAAAAATAGCACACATATGGTTTACACTTCTCTCCCTTAGTTATGTGAGAAAATATTTCTGTGGCTTTCTGTTGACAGTGTAGTTTATGTATTTTCTCACTTTCTACCAGAGCCAAGCTTGATGGAAATCAGAAATTGCAAAAGTTTGTCCAGAAATTGGAAGGCGCATGCATTGAAACAGTGGAATCAGGGAAGATGACTAAAGATCTGGCCATTTTAGTTCATGGGTCAAAGTGAGTAATCTACTCTTGTCGGCTAATTCCCCTATTTCATTGATATCTTCCTCCCTACAATGGCACAAGTTATATAAGAAAAACAACTAGCAATACAAAAGTAGTTAGATGAAAGAAGTGGGGTACTTACATGAGAGAGTTCGAAGGTATCAAAGAAACAGACTGAAAAAGAAATTTAAAGATCAAATTGAAGCAGTGGGAGCATTATTGCCACATGTTTGACAATCCTTCACTGCCTGCCTTTATTCTGAAAGTTTTGTGGTCATCTTGATTCTTGAGATTACAAGGTCGGGTCTTTGCTCAGGGAACATGTCAGTCACAGATTGTATTCTGCTTCTAACTTGAGGACTAGGTGGTTTGACAAACTTATGTCATTACTACTCCGTATTACTATATTAATGAGTAGCTTTTGAGAATTTTGGAGTATTAGGAGCATACGAAGCTGATAAGCCAACAGCAGTAGATATAGTTTGTGTTTAAATAAGTTCTCACTCATCTGATGATCTGACCATAGCAGAAAATGTTGATAAACCATCAAAATCAATTTATGGAGCCAATCAACGCAAAACATATCCTCGGAAGAGTTGTAAATACACTCCAACATTGGTGAAAAGGTCTAATGGTTTCCTAAACCATTCATCTTATTTAAAAGTTCTCTTATGGGACGGTCTTATACGAGATTGACCCATATTATGAAGTAATTATTTCCTACTTTTAGTTTTTAGTGGGTGTGGCGGTGAAAACTACTTCCTTCGTCCCTAGATAATCTTCCTAGTTTATTACTCCCTTCATTCATATACAAAGTGCACTTATGCTTTTTGGATACTATTGACAACTAAAGATAATCTTCATGAGAATCTATAATAGAGAATATAGTCACGTGGTATCTTGTTTGATTCATCTACATTAAGAGTATAATTTATTTATTTTTATATTTTTTACTAATGCAAAATGAAAGATATTGAGGGTAAAATACACAATGGCAAATGTGCCAAAAGAATAAGTGACGAGTGGATTTGAATGGAAAGAGTATCATGTTATATTATACTCCGTAGTTTTTACTATTTTAACAAATTATTTATGGTCAAAGTTTTAGAACTTATTCGACTAAGAAGATTATATTGAGATGTACGAGTAGGAAGTAATGCATCTCCACTCTCCAGTAGCATCTTATTCGACTTTAGTTACGTGTCTTTCAATAGTGATGTTCTCATGTTTGTGTACGTACCTGTATCTCATTATCTGCAGGGTTACTAGAGAATGGTACTTGAATACTGAGGAATTTATTGATGTTGTTGCGCAAAATCTTGTGGCCAAAATTGGTGTGGCATCTCAATAATTAGTTCCAACGCCAGTGTCACTTCCAGAGATCACTTCAAGTGAAAGGTTTTGACGACAAATATAAACCCACCATTTTAGTACGAAGTATCTTTTTGTCACCACAGTTATAAGCTTGGCAATCCTGATCTTCTGGCCCAAGTATTTTCAAGCGATAACAAATAAATTATATGGAATATATTCCGTGTAAATTTAATCGACTTTTTTTTTGGATTATGGACTCTTTTTTTGCATCCAAAGAGGTGTGCACTTTATTAGTCTAGCAGCTTCATTGTGTCTTGATGTTAGGTTGTGCTCGTGTATGTATGAATGGTGTAGTGACTTCGTCGCATTTGAACCGTACTTCCAATGCTCATCCTGCTAGTTTGCTTTTATGATTAGAGAGAATCTCAAGAGCGTCGAAAATGAGTACTCTTATTTTGGTTGAATACGTTCTTGGAAATTAATTTCTATTATTTCCTTCTAAATGAAGGGAAAAAACACAGCCAGAGGGTAACTTAATTTTGAGGCCAAACATTTCTCCATTTCATCCTTTTTTCCACCTTTTGGTGCAATCAAATACTTCCTCCATTTTTTTATATCTTTCCATTTTATTATGATACCTGACCTTGGCGACCTATATATTGAGTGGATGGGAAGATATAAAAAAATGGAGCAAGGATCCATTTTTATATCTTCCCATTTTATTATAATCTATGTGAAATCTTTCGTTCTCAATTACTCCATAAAAATCTTTTATGAAAGAGAGACATAATTATAGTTTGTTTTTGTGAATGGGCTAATATGTTTATGATATAAAAGCATAATGTAGAGATGGGCCGGAGCGTAGTTAGCATATAGAAAAGCGGCAAGTATACGCAATCTAATCATGAGAATTGGCCACAAGTCGTACTCTCACAAGTCACATGCAATGTTTCCAAATCCCTTTTCTCTGTTTAACACGGGAAGAATAAACATCACGAATGTCGTTAATGTCTAAAGTCTTATTGCGTACTTTTAATTTCGGTTCATATGTATATGTGGTGTTTATTCTTCTTCCATGTTTTGTTTGACAACGATTCTTCGTCCATCTTGTAGAGTCTATTCTTATGGGTTAACACTAGTTTTTCATATTCATTTCTTTCATTCAACATAATTTAGGTCTTTACAGTATTCTTTTATGGAATATATACATACATGTACAACCAGCTCATTTATTGTGTACCTACACAAACGAGTCTAATAAGATTGAAAAAAAAACGCGTAGCTCAATATGTTTACGGATTAGTTAGATAAGCTTCTTTTTTTTTGGCAAAATGTAAATTACGTTAATATGACCAAATCACCAATTAGAGACAATTTCGTAACCATTCTATCTCAATACATGAAATCTAAGCCAATATAGTCGGGATTACATTAACTCTTCGTTTCACCCTACTCTCCACTTCGCCCCTTAGCTTGTTGATTACTACTTGCGGTCTTTTAACCCAACCTTCTTTCCAACAATTGTTCCTTGCAATCCGAACTTCATATATAACCGCACACACCGTAGCAAATACGATCTGTTTAAGGCAGTCTGACTTATTGTTTATCCGGGTACAATGCTCAAGAAGCTCCTTATCCGGCAACTCCAGTCCAATCCAATCTTGCAGCATATTGTGCAGCTGTTTCGTGTATGGGCAGTCCCAATATAGATGCCCATGGTTCTCCCCGTGTTGTCCACACAGGTAGCATAAATTGGATATCGTGATTCCAAATCTCATCAAACGATCCTGAGTAAGTAATTTCTCATTCGCATAAAGCCACGAGATGAAATTATGCTTAGGTATTGTCATTCTACTCCACACGATGCACCACCAGTCTTTCTTTATATTTGTACCTCTAAGCCAACGATATCCTCCATCCACTGTATACCCCTTAGCATCTGCACTCCAACTATCATTATGATATCCAGCAAGCAAATCATTTTTTACACTACATATCTTCATCCATGTCCAACTTGAGCCCATTTGAGGTTGATATGTAGCCCATGGAACTCCCTTTAAGTAAATTGCATTCACCCATTTAATCCATAAATGATTCGCTAAGTATATATCCACCACCACGTACTTACCCAATAGAACTTTATTCCAGTCCTTACCAGCTTTGATGCCCAGTCCACCCATCTTCATAGCAGTACAACACTTGTCCCAACTTACTAGGGGGCTTTTATTCCCTCCTGCACTTCCACATGTACTCTCTACACAGACTCTCTATTCTCTTAATAACTGTATTGGGTAAGAGAAATATCTTACACCAGTACTGGTGCAATTGGCTTAGTGTCGCTCTAATTATCACCAGTCGCCCAGCATAACTCAAGTGCCTCGCTCCCCATCCCCGAATACGCTGCGTGATTCTGTCAATCAGTGAGCAACACTCATGTACCTGCAATCGCTTATACGATATAGGTACTCCCAGATATTTGAATGGAAGATACCCGCGGTTAAATCCACAACTCTGCAGAATGCGAAGCTCCATATCCGCAGCAACTTCATTCAAGAAAAACTCTGATTTATCCTTATTGACAGTAAGGCCAGAGCATTGAGCAAAGAAATTGAACGCTTTAGTCATCAACTGCACTGATTCCTCATTCTCATAACTAAAAACCATCAAATCATCGGCAAAAAAAAGATGTGTCAATTTCACCCGCTTGCACAACGAGTGATATTTAAACTCTCTCTTTAATGCCATGACTTCCACTAACCTTGTAAAGTACTTCGTACAAATAGTAAACAACACAGGTGACATGGGATCACCTTGTCGTATTCCCCTTTTACCCCTAAAAAACCCAAGCGTCGACCCATTCAGAGATAAGGAGAAAGACGGAGATGTTACACACTCCATAATCCAACCCACCATTTTGCTTGGCATATTTAATGTAACAAGTAATTGATGCACAAACTGCCATTCAATTGAGTCATATGCCTTTTTCAGGTCCACTTTCATAATACATCTCGGAGTACAACTCTTCCGATTATACAAACGGACAAGGTCTTGACATATAAGGATGTTATCCACTATGTCTCTGCCATGTATAAAAGCACTTTGGTTCTGATTGATCACATCCGGAAGTACTTCCATAAGTCTAGCACAGATAATTTTAGTTATGCATTTGTAGATGACATTACAGCAGGCGATTGGACGGAAATCACCAACACTTTCAGGTCTCTCTTTCTTAGGTAGCAAAGTGATATTAGTTACATTCAATTGTTTTAGGAGCTGCCCAGTCCTAAAAAATTCCTGTACCGCCTTCACTACTAGCTCTCCAACAACCTCAAACTCATCCTTGAAGAAGTCGCTTGTATACCCATCGGGTCCTGGTGATTTAGTCTCCGGAATAGAGAATAGTGCACGTTTGATTTCTTCCTCAGTCACGTTCCTGCACAGTTTTCTCCCTTCTTGAACATTAATCACTCTTCCTCGTTCAACCACCTGCTCATTGATGTTACGCACTTTGCGAGCTGAACCTAATAGTCCTTCAAAATAGCTCAAGAAGGCCTCCTGAATACTTACGGGATTATCACAACTTCTTCCATGTTCATCTTTGAGTTGGAATACATGGTTCTTCTTTCGTCTAGCCTTGATTAAGAAGTGAAAATAGCGGGTATTCTCATCCCCCTCAACAACCCAAGTAGCCTTCGGTTTTTGTTTGAGAAAGCTAATTCTGGCATCATCAAGTTCTTTATATGCATCAGCTACCTGCCTCTCCATGCCTTGGAGTTCAAGATTATGAGGGTTGCTATGTAGCTCCATTTAAACTCTCATCAGGGTCTCTTTAGCCAGCTGGGACGTCGTTTCAATGTTAGCATACCCACTGTTATTGAGACTCCTGAATGGCCCTTTCAGAGCCTTCTGTTTTCTGGCAAGTTGAAATTGGAATATCCCATGTACCTCCCTCCTCCAAATCTGCTGTATTATTGCCTTAAACTGCCTATCTTTTCCCCACATATTGAAATATTTAAAGCTCCCTCTCCTCCTCTCTTGCTGCTGCCATAAATCTATAGTACATGGACAATGGTCGAACATCCCTTCTGGATGGAAATGAATCTTACAATCAGGCATCTGAACTATCCAATCTTCATTCCCCATAGCTCTATCAATCCGACTAAACCTTCGATCACCCGGTTCACGCTTGTTATTCCAAGTATAGAAGGCTCCCGTAGCTGGAAGATAAGAAATTCCACACTCCGTAATGCGATTTTTGAAATCAATGATTTCAGCCTCAGTCACCCTATTGCCAATTCTCTCATCCCCACTTAAGACATTATTGAAGTCTCCCACAAGCAACCAAGGTCCATTCTCTTCCTCATTTGCCTGTTTAATGGCTGCCCATAATGGTCGTCGTTCAATAACTCTATTCAACCCATATATGAATGTCATTCTCCAACTATGTCCATTCATATTATAAGTCACTTTCGTATGAATGAAGTGTTCACCCATCTTGATCACCTGCACATCATAAAGATTATTCCACATCACCCATACTCTCCCTCCATCATGGCAACAATTATTCGTAATAATGTTCCAATCCAGCACAATCTCTGCAATCACTTTATTCAACGACACAGTTCTAACTCTCGTTTCCATTATTCCTAACAGTCCCACATTATTCCTATGCAAAAACGTAGTAATTTCGTTTTGCTTATTCAGACTGTTTATTCCTCTTATATTCCATGAGACGTAGTATTACTATATTGTGATTTGTTATTAAAGGATGATTTACTATTTGATTTTGATGAATTACTATTAGATCTAGATGTTTTTCTCTTGTTTTTAGCCATTGCTGAAATCAAGGAAAATCTCTAGACCTTTCTCTCTCTAGCATTTCTCTCTCTGGTCCCTTAAATAAGCTTATTAGTGTAGTTATTAGTGTAGATAAGTTATTACCTTTAAATATCTCATGACATATTAGTGTGTATAATGTCACGAGATGACTATTTCAACCCCTTTGAAAGACTCGTGTGCCACCTAATTTGTAGTCCTGTCACAAGTTAAGTAAGGCAAACCCAATACACTACGTCTTAAGTCGGATTAACAAGATCGAGATTAAGTAAAGAAGGAGGCCAGGAGACTAAGTTGTAAGGGAAAGATTGCTTTATTAAGAAAGCTTAACAAAGAGAGTTTTACAATGCTTGAGAGTGTGTTGTGGACTTGTGTGGTTTGGTGGATGGATGGCAAGTGAACCATGCACCCCTATTTATAGAGCTCCAAGGGAATCGTCGAAAACCTTAAGTGTCCTAGAATCCTCGCTCGGGAGCCTTCTACTACACAAAACTCTATATTTACATGTTGTCTAGAACTTTCTAGTATGTACAAGACCCTCTTAGACTATTCTATAACATCCTAAAACAATCTAGCACAAATCTTTAATTCTTTAGGCTTTGTTTGGATAACAAAAATAGAAAAGGTCTCCTGAGAGACGGACTCTCATTAACTTTACTGAGAGACCAAGTACAAATGGAAGTAACAATGGTACCAAACCTAATAGAAGTAGGTACGATTAACATAAAAGAGTATACAAATATAAAAGTGGTACGCTTGTTATAAAAACAGGTACATAACAAAGTTATCATTTAAGGGTACGAATAGTACATAGAGTGGTACTGAAGAATGGTCTCTCAATAAGTTATTGAGAGATCGTCTCTTCCAAGATTTTTGTGACAAGAATAATGGGGGGGTGGGGGTGGGGGGGAAAGGGATTTTGATTTATCTTGGAGGAGAAAAATGTATCTTTCCAAATCCTCCATCAGTTTTTCTCCATCTTCATTCCCCAACCAAATAGGAGGGGACCATCTCCAATACGTAGTACATTTTATCTCCATTACAAAATCATTACGCACTCCCAACCTCATCAAAATTGGTAACATTTGGATCGTTAAGAAACAAAATTTGAACCACCGATAAATAATGGAAGGTAACAGAGAGAAGGAGATGATGGAGAGAAACTTTTCCTGCTACAATAAAAAGATACTTTGAATAACATGTGAAAATAAGTTACTTGAAATTTTTTTGATTTGTTTTTTACCCCTTCAATAATACTATAACTAATCAACTACTCGTATAAATTATGTACGTTTATGTCATATTCTCAAAATCAGTTGTTTTTAGCTAGTTTGAATAGCTTATCAATTCCTTATTTACAACTAATTTTTCAACTAACTTAACAGATTTCAATTAGTTTTTAAGTCGGGGAGGACGTTGCACTGGAGATCAATTAAATATTTGAGTATGCCGAAGTTCATTGGAGGTCTTGGAATTAGAAATATAGCATTGACTAACAAAGCATTACTTGCTAAGAATGCTTGGAGAATTATTAGGACAAAGACTTGCTCATTAGCAAGGTTTTTAATGGGAAGTATGGGATGATAAGCAATTTTGAGGAATTCAGAAGAAGTAAACTCAAAGGCACTAAATCTAGAGCTGGAAAACAATTAGTATAGGAAGAGAAACTCTTGAGCATGGTCTGGGATGGAAGCTGGGAACAGGAGAGGAATATGAAAATAAAGTCGTTAACATTTTTCAAGATAGATGGGTTAATGGATGTATACCGGTGGTTAAAACTGGTGTGAATCTAGATGATACTAATGTGGATGTTTGTGGGTGGAAAATTAAGGATCTCTTTACAGCGGATAAAAAGTGGGATAGGGAAAAGCTTGCGACCATGATAATGATTGGTGTACTAAAATCCAAGCAATACCATCGGTCGCCACATCACAGAAAAATCGATGTTATTGGATTAAAACGGGAACAGGAAATTATATTGTCAAGAGTGGTTATTATGAATTACTTCAGCAGCATAAAGAGACCACGAAGAGTGGTTTAAAAGCTAAGAACACGGTTAAGAATTATCCTTCTTTCTACGAGACGGTGATTTGGAAGTTGACAAGTCCCTTAGCCTAGAAGATCTTTTATTGGAAAATAATGTCAAATTTTGTCGTTGGGGGTAGAAAGAGTGAAAAGGAAATTGATGGGTTCATACCATTGTGTTATGTGTTTTTCTGAAGGGGATGAGGGATCATCATCCGCTACACATTACACTATGGAGACCCTTAAACATATTTTTAGAGATTGCACGATTAGTAGGTTGTTGTGGCTATCTACCGGTTTCGGTCCAAGTATTCAGGAAGGTGGTAATTTGGAGTTTCGGGACTGGCTCATGAAAAATACTAAGCTTCTTTTTGAGAAAGATGACCAATGGTTTGGACTTTTTCACTTTATTAATGTATTTATTGTACAACATTTGGTTATTTAGGAATGACATTATTTTCAAGGGGGAGCCAAATCTGAGGTCTAGTTTATTAGCGAGGCACCAGGAGTCAGTTCATAGATTGAATGATCTATGGGAGGATATGAAGAAGAGGAATGGGAAGGAGAAGATTAACCTGGAAATGAGTTCTGTTAAGGAGAGACAGAGGCATATCATTAGAGAATCAAAGGAAGTGTGGCTTATTTCCTCGGGTAATAATGATTTTCATTGTACTTCTACGGTCATTAAAGTTGATGCAGGCCGGATGGAAAGATCCAGGGTATGCTGCGACGGGTTGGTTAATCAAGGATGATAATGAAGGATTGATAAGGTTGGGATCTAACTCTTTTTTAGCTGAATCGCCACTTCAAGCGAAAGATCTAAAGTTAACTGTGAAAAAGGCAATCCACTAGGCAAGACAGAAAGGTTATTTACATATAATGTTACAGAAAGGACTGTCTACAATTGATGTACCAGCTGGCAGATGCAGAAGATTATCAGCATAGTATCCAGGAACTTATTCCTAGGTTTCACGCTGAATCAACTAATTTTCATTGTTTAGCTATTAAGTATGTATCTCGAAACCTTAACACTGATGCTCATAATTTAGCGGCAATGCGTATGAGCAGGTATTAAGGTGGGCTTTTGATTTGATGGCAAAAAAAATAGTTTTTAAGTTTTCAGGTACGTTCGTGAAGCAAAGTCTTATTCTGAGATATTGAAGATAAAAATGAAGATTCAATATTTGTAGGTATTTTATCGCAGGATCATATTCTCCGTAATAATTATTGCTCAGGATGTGATACGAGTACGTATTTACAATAAAGGTTGTCCAACTTTAGTATTGAGTACTCAATATATATCTTGCTATTTGATTTCTATTTGATCTTGTTTATATATTTCTAGGAATGTCTTTCTAGGAATGATTCTCAAAAAATTCTTGTTTCAGTCTTTTGCTTACCTTTGGTTTTGACTTTTAACATAAACACTAGGAGGGGCGAGATTGTTACTCTGTATTAAGATAAAAGTGGACTAGAATGACGTGATGATCAAATTCTTCAACTAAAACAATACCAAAATACTTCTATAAAGATAAATAAATGACTCGATATCCTAAAATGAAATAAGTCAAACAATTGATCGAGAAGGAGGGAGTACTAAGATAATAGGGAAATAGTACTCCTGTCGTATCTATATGTTCGTCTTTTTTGTCTAAACATGTGAGGAGTATTTTAATAAAAGTAGACGAACATATAAATACGGAAGAAATACTATGGAGTAATCTCTCCCATCTATTCAATTCTTTACATGGACACCGTTTTTATGATTAAAAATGGTGAATCTATGTAAAGAATTACTCGTAGATAAATGAAGGAGAATATATATACTCGGTAGAAGGAAGCATTGGATTATCTAGAAGCAAGAGAAACAAGGATAATAATGGGAAGTAATGGGGATTCGTACAGAAGAAGAGTTGAGTACTTGAGTTGGGTTGGGATGTGCACGAGAGCCAAACAAAGAAGAAGGAATGTATGACTGACAAATTTGTAACTATACAATACATACATACATACGAATACGATTCCCGTATTCACGTGGCCTTGAGCTGGCCTTTATTATTAATCAATCAATAATCAACCCAAAACTCAAACTCTTTCTTTCATGTTTCTTGCGCACTACACAACACCATTTCATTTCATCCTCAATAATAATAATTGACACATTTCATTTATGAGGTGTTGAAAACTAGCTCGCATCACTCCTCCTTCTTTTCCGCAAGACTTACTTGTCCTGCCAAAGTCATATACATTGCAAACGTGCGACAGGTCAAATGTTATCTATATGGTAGATAAAACAAAATACATTATCATTTTTTAGGCATTTTACTTTTGTCTGGGTAGTATTTGACCCGTCGCGCACTTACGACGGATATGACCGTCACAAGTAAGAGTTTGTGCCTTCTTTGAAGCCTTTCCCACCTCAATTAGTCTTTCTTGCGATATAGTTATCCGTAACTCTATTATAATGGGTCATATACGGCTCATTTGTGTAGAAAAGACAAAGAACATTAATTTTGTTACAGTATTTTTTTCTATCAAATAGATAATATTTGACCCGTTACAGTAAAGTAACGGATAACTCCGTCGCAAACAAAAATTTGTGTTCCTACCTTTTATTAAGTCTCCCTCATCAGATGTATATTCGTCAAAAGTATGTAATAGCCTGACAGGTCAAATATCTCCCCCATAATATACATCATACATAACATACATCATACATAACATACAAAAATCACAATGTCTGAAATATACTCTGTGGTAAATAATTTATCTTTATTTATTTATATACTTGGTAAATCTTTATCTGAAGGTACTACTTCCTCCGATTTTTATCTATTGTCTCATTTCATCAATATATGAATGAAATATTTTAATGAAACGAGACAATAAAAAAAATCCGGAATCCTAATTTAAGACGTAAGGTGGCAAGGACAATTATACATTTGGGAGTGCTGATATTTCTATTTTGGGGTAACTATATTAAACAGCTCATTTTTGAACCGTCTACAATAAATTTGCGTTGACAATCACTTAAATTCATCATTATTCTCCAATAGAAGAGGCCAGGCAATCGTACCACCTTGCTAATTGATTCAAATTGATTTTTGTAAAATTGCTTGAATTCCAAATTCATCATCAAAATTTTCAGTTGAAACTAGGTGACATGAATTCAACGAAATAGAACAGGTGGGTTAATGTACACTCTCTCCTAACTAAAATAATGGGTTAATGTGTACGTTAAGGAAAAAAAAAGAGTGAAGAATAAACAATTACGATACAAAAAGAAAGAGGAAAAAACTTGAAATAAATGGAGCCGAAATGTATCTAATAAAACTAAATTAAATACTTTTGACTTAAATGTGAATGAAGCGGAACTACTTTTTACCGTCGGCGTTAATTACGTGAAATGACGACTTTGTCCTTGCTATTTATTCTCGAAATAATATTACTTTTACATTTTTTATTATCGTAATACTCGATAATAAAACCGTTTTTTCCGATTACCGTAATAAACCAAAACCGAGTTCGTATATAGGTTTTATACGGATTGATGGAAAATGATGAGTTCTCCTTGTCAATTATTTCTCGAAGTATTATTATAATGAAACTATTTTATTTTACGAAAGTTTTTTTTCATCGTTTCGTTGTTTTACGTTTATTATCATAATGAAATTGTCCCGGTAATTTTTTTTTGTTGGTTGTCTAGATTTTTCGACCCACCGATCGGTCAGTCAAAGAACTTAGTCGAAACAAGTAGTTTTGAACCATTTGAAATATCAGTTTGTTCCGGTATTTTTTTTGTTGGTTGTCTAGATTTTTCGACCCACCGATCGGTCAGTCAAAGAACATAGTCGAAACAAGTAGTTTTGAACCCGAGCCACTTGTATGAAATACTGTCGATGTAACCAATTTCACTACCTTATATTCATGCTCTATATCATTGGAAGATTTATATTATATTTAAACTATTTCTCAAAACTTTCAAGTATTATAGAGAAAATAATAGCGTAAATTGTGGAGTAATTTATAAACTTAAAAAATGTCGTAATTTTTTTGTGCTCCCTAGATGAAAAATCATAGGTCCGTCACTGCTTAATTGTCTAGTTTCGATTGTTTCGTAATTAATAAAATCTTCATTCATTTAATTTCTATGTTTCGTTGGATTCGATATTATATAATTCCTTGTTTAATAATAATCAATTAATACACGGTTACTAAAAAATCGACTTTGTGAAGACGGTTTTAAAATTAAAAATCGAAAATATTATCGACTTCGTAAATCGCAAATATTAAAAACTAAAAAATAAAACTAAAAAGTAATCAAGAGCAAAGTCGTTATTTGACGTAATTAACGCTGACGGTAAGAAGTAAAGCGCCGACGACAAAGAGTAGCTTGAAATTAAATTGATTAAGAGTAGCTTGAAATCAGTTAGAGGATTATACAACCAGTTGTACATAGTTCTATGTACAACTGATTTTAAGATCTTGAGCTTTATAACAAAGATTTTGAGTTTTGCTATAAAATTTATGAGATTTAGTGTAAAGTTGTCGAATTAAATCACATAAATGTTCAAGCTCAAAAACTTACAACTCACTTCAGAAACTTTTTTAAACTCAGTAAATATACACAAAAGCTCAAAAACTTACACCTGGTTGTACAATGCTACTGTACAACTAGGTGTATAATCCTATTTTCCGAAATCAGTATCCATGTACTAGGAATTTGAGAGAGTCAAATTTGAAATACGATGAAATTGATAACAAACTACTCCAGATCCCGTGCAATAATGCACGGTAGTTGTAATACTCGTATTTTATTTTTAGTGCATTGCTTATAAATACTGGAATATTATGTATCTAATTAATAACCTATTAACTTTTCAGATTTACAATCAAGATAATTAAGTAATTTTTGCTACAAAGCTGATTCTATTTTTCCTAAATTTTTCCATGATAGTTAAATAAAAAGGTTTATATCACGAAACCGATACTCGCAAAATACGGAGTACATAACTTTACTACATAATATTTTACTCCATAGTTACAAAATTAGGTGTATATGTACGCACTTGACTTTCTAATTTGTGACACTTATATTTTGTTACAGAAGAAAATAATGTTTCATAAATATCTATTTTGTTTAAGGAATGAGTAGGTTTATTGAGAGACGATATTTTATTAAGTTTATTGAGAGACCAATTATAAATGAAGATAACATTGGTACCAAACCTAATAAAAATAGATAAGCTTAACCTAAAAGAGTATAAAAATATAAATGTGGTACACTTGTTATAAAAAGCGGTACAAACAACGTTGTCATTTAGAGATACGTCTAATCATAAAATATGTACGAATAAGACATAATCTGGTATTCACTAGCGGTCTCTCAATAACTTATGGAGAGACTGTCTCTTTCAAGACTTCGTGTTATGGAAAATGATAGATACTTAGCGTTATATGTAAGACACTAAAAGAGGAAATAAAGTTTTAATACATGCATTAATTAAATCAATGTTGTGCAATTTGTTTTTCAATTTCTTAATTCATTCCAATGGTAGAAGGTCTTAATGGTTTAAATACAACTCATAAGGTTGTATTTAACCGTACCCTTTTTAAATAGTCACTTACCTAGATGTTTCTTTATTAAAGTATTTTTGGTCTAATTTTCCATAATTATTTAGTTTGATTTCAATTTAAATTTTATGATTATACAGAGTATGAAGTTATCGATTCATTTGTTTCCATATTGAGTTAATAGTGTTTTGGAGGGAAAAACTTTTCATAAGAGCTCGACACCTCACCATATTCCTAGTCCTATCTAGTCTCTTAATATAAGAGGGATTGATCTCAATTCCAATTTAAAATTTTAAGGTTCTCACACACTTGAAACGTCTCAATTCCAAAATCTATCATGTTGAATTGAAAACGAACACTTCAGAACCGATGAGATCTAACTTTCGACTTTTTAGCTGAAATAAAATACTCCCTCCATCCTTTATGTTTCTTCCCGTTTCAATATAATACTTCTCACAAATCTTAAAAAGTGGGAAGAAACCTAAAGGAGGATGGAGGGAGTACTCCGTAACTCTTATGAGTGAGTTAATTCTTATTCAAAATTAAATTAAATGATTGAATTAAAAATAAAAGTAGGATGATATGCATGGTCCCTCCGTATGTGATAGGAAAGTGGATAGTAGAAGTGTCCGTATGTGCGCACATGAAAAAAAGAGATTTTCGTTGGTGGTCTTCTTTCTTCCCCACTTAGGGTAAGATTATTGATAGTCTTGAGGTGAGTCTTGAGGGAGTCTTGTCTTAAGACTCATGTGAGTCTTACCAATAATGTTGCAAAGTCTTGAGAAAAGTCTTAAGATTTTTGGTAGTATTGAGGAAGTCTTAAGATTTTTGGTAGTCTTGAGAAGATTATTGGTAGTCTTGAGATGATTCTTGTCTCAAGACTTTTGTGGGGTCGTGTGGGGTCTACCAATAATAGTACCAAAGTCTTAAGTTGAGTCTTGAATTTTAAAGACTCAACTTAAGACTTTTGTGGGGTCGTGTCTTGTGACAAACATTTCTCGACGTACGACCCGATAAATTACGCTCATTTATACAGTTTTTTTGCTTTCAATTGGTTTAAGGCCCTGTTCTCTTGAACTTGTATTCAAACAGTTTCAGTTCAGTTCAAACACTTCCAGTTCAGTTCAGACATATTCAGTTCAGTTCAGTTCAGACACATTCAATTCAGTTCAGTTCAGACACATTCAGTTCAGTTCAGTTCAGACACATTATTAATAATAATATTATTATTACTATTAAGTATAATAATAGTAATAATAATAATAATATTATTATTATTATTAATACTTACTCCATAATATAATAATAATATTATATTTAATAATAATAATAATAATAATATTATTATTATTATTATTATTATTATTACTTACTCCGTAAAATTTATAATATATAAATTATTATTAATTAATTAATTAATTTTATTATTATTATTATTGTTGTTGTTATTATAATTAATAATAATAATATTAAATACTTCACATTTATAATAATATTAATATTATTAAATATTAATAATAATATTATTATTATTAATTATTAATTATTATTATTATTAATTAATATTAATTTTAATATTAAAATTAAAATTAATTTATTTATTATTCTTGTTATTCTTCTTCTTATTATAATTATAATTAATAATAATAATATTAATATTAATAATACTTAGTAATATTTATAATAATAATAATATTATTATTATTATTATTATTTAATAATAATAATAATTATCACACGAACCCAAAAGATCGTCTACCCGTCTTTTTGTATATCACACGAAAATAAAATAAAAAAAGTTAATTTTTTTTAATAAAACTAAATACTCAGTAATAATAATTTGTACCAAACAAGTAAATTATATTGTTTAATCACAAATTAAATCAAATTAATTAACTTTTTAACCAAAAATGGGTAAGGTGAGTCTGAGCAGAGTCTGACTGATAATGTATAAAATCTGAGCTGAGTCTGAGGTGAGTCTGAGGAATAAATAAATATTAAAAGTTAGTGAAAAGCTGAGGTGGCAGAGTCTTAAGACTTTGGAGAGTCTTGCTGATAATGTTACCCTTAAGGAGAAGAAGAGGGGGCAGTGATGTCATTTCAGTTGTAAAACAGAGCACTGAACACATGCTCGTGTAGGAAAGTGGCCTTGTGCTGAGCTGTTGGTAAAAATGCCGTTGGGGTTGGCACAGGCACTCCCACAGTCCTCCACATTCACATTTTCACATCAACTTACAATCCATCAAACATATACTCTCTCCTCTCAAGTCCCTTTCCCCTTCTATCTTTTTGTTTTCAATTTATTCATTCATACGGTGTATTTCATACCCTAGGCTTTATACCTATATAGATAGATTATTCATATAGGAGTGTAGGTATATTTATTTGAGAATATATACATTACTTTAAGATAGAATACAAGGAGTACTATGTAGTACTCCCTCCATTCAAATCCAAGTATCTCATTTGCTTTTACACATTTGTCGAGATGCGTTTTACACTAGCGATATCTTTCATTTTACATTAGCAAAAATTATAAAAATTTGATATTCTTAATGTATTCATAAAGACGAATCAAACAAAATCCCACATGACTATATTCTCACTTATAGTTTGTCGAGAATATCGAAGATTCCTCTCAAGTGTGAATAGTGTCAAAAAGTGAAATGAGATACTTGGATTTGAATGGAGGGAGTACTACTTTACTGAATAGTATTTAACCAAACTCGTCACACATTTGGACATCTCCGTGTATTATAAATCTAACAAAGTATTGCCTACAATTTTTAATTTAATTGCATAATGTATCATTGTTTTAGGGGCATGCTATTTATACACGGAAATTACTACGTTGTACACGTAATTCTATAATCAAGTTAGGAAAATAAAATAAAAATAAAAAACACCAATACCCCTCCCTCCCTTCCACGATTCCAACACCGCCAACCCTAACCCCACCTAGTCCCCTACCAAGCTACCACCCTCAAATTCGTCGACGTCCGACGACCACCTATATCCGTCGGCGACCATTATCAACTCACAAAACCCACTTCATTCTCAACCCCAATCCCACACTCGAGCCCTCGCTGGATCCCCTAGCCCACTCCATCAACAACCACCACCACCCCAGCTGCGCTCCACTGCACCTCTCCCTATGTCGATCACCCTGCTTTGCCTATCTACCCACCAACTAGCCTCCCCAACCATCGCACCAACAACCCTAATTGCAAAAAAAATCATAATAGAAAGAAAAAAATCTAGGTATTAATAAAAAAAATAAACGAGATGATTAATGAGATGACTAACAAAATTCAAATTGAATTATATTTGATAATTGTAAAATTTTTGCTTAGATTGGTTAGGGTCAAGGGAAAAGAGTAAAGGGAAGTTTTTATTTGCGAAAATGGTAAATATGGAAATTAAATGACAAAATGTGTACAATGCAGTAAAATTTGTGTATATAGTATTGATGGGGTTGGAAATCCACCACGATTATCCACCGACCCTGGACCCGGATCAACTCCACCTGAGAAGGAGGTCGGAAAGCCATCAGGCCTGATATCGGAGCCTCAAGCCGGACGCTTCCGACCGACCCTCAGAAACCCACCAATAGGGAACTCTACGACCCTCGACACGGCCTCAAGGCCCGACCTGCGGCCGGCCTAGCCGATCTCTAGGCCATCCTAGCCAGGGACGTCTAGAGACCATCGAGGTAAGCCCTCAAACCATCGCCTAAGGTAAGGGACATGTCCTTGTTTTGTCCTCTCTCTCTCTCATGGGAAACTTATAAATACCCCTTTATGTCCACTCATTAAGGAGTAATGAATTTTTTCTCACTAAATCTTTCTCGAGAAAACGTCACCTTATTCCTCACGAATAAGGTCCCTTAAGTGCATAAAGGACTGACTTAGGCATCGGAGAGCGTCCCCTCGGATACCTCCGAGGCCCTGTTTGCTGCTTGTGCAGACAAGGCCAACCCGTTCCTCCAGGGAGGTCCACCAGCTAGGGAGAGAAGGAAGTGAACGCTTGGATGAAGCCAAGATCCAAGCCCAATAGTATCAAGATCTAGGCACGATTTAGATCCGATTGTTTCGTACCGAAACAATTTGGCGCCGTCTATGGGGACTTGACAAGATAATCTTTGGAAAAGAACAAAAAGTCACAAGAATATGCCAAACATCGAAGAGATAGTCACAACGGTAGATCCGACGGGACAGGTCATCGTCCCTTGTTACGGAATGCCGATATCCTCGCCGCAAACTGTCGTGCCAGCCGTTGCCCCCGGGGTGGCGGACAGGCCACAATTCACGGCACACCCGACATAGGAACATGAGCCTCAAAAGTGCAAGAAAAAGTAGAGTGAGCTGTCACGGTTGGCTTGTTGCCTAACCGACATTCTCGAATCGAGTGCGCTTCAAGGATCAAGCGGAGGTTTGGAGAAGAATCCGAAAGTGTCCAGAAATATCTAGAGTCTTGGAGAAGTTTCTAGAATATGGCAAATCTAGAATATTCTAGAGGGGTCTGGAATATTCTAGAACATAGTAGAGTCATCTAGAATATTTGAGAAGGGTCCGGAATATTCTAGAATATGGCAGAGTATTCTAGAAGTATCTAGAATACTAAAGAGTCTTCTAAGTTGTACTAGATTGTTCTAGAATAGTTTAGAAAGGTGTTGTACATACTAGAGAGTTCTAGGCATCATGTAAATATAGAGTTTTGTGTAGAAGAGTCTAGAAGGCTCCCGAGAATTCTAGGAGCCTTGGGGTTCCAGAGGGTTCCAAGGAGCCCTCTAAATAGGGGTGCATGGTTTATTTGCCACCCATCCACAAATCCACCAAAATCCACATAAACCACACAAGTTCACAACACTCTCAAGCATTGTAAAAACTCTCCTAGTAAAGCTTTCTTAATAAAGCAATCTTTCCTTTATAACCAGTCTCTTCGTTCTTACTTATTCTCGATCTTGTCAATCTGACTTAAGGCGTGGTATTTGGGTTTCTCTGACTTAACTTGTGACGGACTACAAGTTAGGTGGCACACGAGTCTTTCAAGGGGTTGAAAGAGTCATCTCGTGACAGAGGGCTCAACCTCAAACTCACGCCCACTCAAGATGTGCAAGCTGCCAGCTTCTTTACTGCCATGCTGAATAAGGATGTCATCCCTGAAGACCTGTTCGGTGGTATCGCAACGACCCCGCGGCGTCTCGAGTTCCCAAGCTCGACGACCGCGGGAGGAACGAAGCGAACGACCGCAAAGAGGATCCAAAGAAAAGCGAAAATGGCTGCCTTGGGCTATGTGAAAGCCAAGAAGCGCGACGAGTCACCGCACCGAAGCTGGAACCCTAGAAAGAGGTGGCCTCAGTGCATACGGTTGAATCGACTGCATCCGCCAGGAGTGAATCCCTGTCACAGGGCATGAGGGACCACTTTAAACCCCAGGAGCCCGTTTCTACACGCCTAGGGCCAAAGAGGGCCGGAGTGTTCGACATGATAACCCCCGCGGAGAAGCGGCCAAAGAAAAAGGGCCTGTCCAAAAGCATGCAAGTTAGAATAACACGCGGTCGACAGCCCGAGAAGGAACATCATCAGCTGAAGGGTCGGGAAAAATAGATTCGTCACTCCAACGACGAAGGAGGCAACTCCAAATAGGGCTTGGAACAAGACTAGAGTCGACACCCCAGGGTAAACGCTCGGGAGCCCGACATAGATCCCCTGAAGCGGAACTCGAGGCCGCAAGTAAGCAGAGCCGATCGCACCAACATTACCCATCAAGTGGCAGAACTCCAAGCCGATAGGAGGATCAAGGAACATACGACTACCAATCTGAGGGGGCCGACCAAAGGTCTTGGGCAAACCAACTAGGATCCAACTACATCCAGATATCCAGAGCTACCCTATCCCAAGAATCACGATGCCCACGGTCCATTTCGACGAGACACCGATCCCGAAGACCACTTGGCGACTTACGAAAGTCACATGGGGATGTATGACACGGAGGATGCGGCCTGATGCAAAATCTTCCCGACTACTCTTGTGGGTCTTGCCCAAGGGTGCTTCAGAGACCTCCCGCGATGATCCATATATACTTTTCATGAGTTAATCGGAGTATTCCTCGATCAGTATTCCGGGAACAAGAGGCGCCGAATCACCCGCTTTGATCTCATGACGCTAAGACAGAAACAAGGCGAATCTATCCGGGAGTTGACCTGGAGTTCCAGAAGATAAAGGAAATCGACGATCCCACGGCCGCCTACGCTTTGACAAACTCACTCGTGCCGGGTGAGCTAAAGAATCAACTCATCCGAGCCCAGCCTGAGTCCCTTGCAAAAGATCGCAAGATCGCCGAAGGGTTCATGGTCGAGGAGGAGTATCACTGCAGGCACGACCCTACGCCGATGTCAAACCGAGCCCCGGTCGCACCGCAGGGTGCTCGCGGCAGAGGTGACGCATCAGCCGGAAGGAACGGATACCCTTTCAACCAAAGTTTGAGAGCTATACCTCTCTCAACATACCAAGGGCCGAAATCTTCGAGCTTGAGAAGGATACAGCAAAATGGAATTGCCTCGGAAAGCTGCGAATTTCCAAGGGAGATCCAAAAATGTTTTGCGCCATCCACGACAGTATTGGGCACGACAGAGGAGTGCTGACACCTTAAAGATGTTATAGAGGAGCTCATCAGAAAAGGATGGTTAGCTACCTACGCCGCTCAGACAAAGAACTCAAAAGCCCAGCCAGACAAACCGGAGGGATCGAATAAGCAAGACAGACTTAGTGATACATACACGTCGTGTCCGGGGACGCTGAAGGGAAGATGAGCCGGAGGGGCCGAAAGCGACACCTACGCGAGCTCCATCATCAGATATGCTACGCGGAGGTGGCCTCAATACCTGCCGCACTGACCCTTAGCATCACGCTGGGAGAGAAAGGACGAATAGTATACCCGCACAGCGACCCCCTTGTCTTGACCCTCAGTGTCAGCAATCATGTCTTCAAGCGTTGTATGGTGGATACTGGAGCATACACCAATCTGCTATACAAAGAAGGTTTTGAAAAGATGAGCTTGGAGCCGAGACATTTGAAGCCAGCCCCAGGGTCCCTCTACGGGTTCAGCGGAGCAGGCATAATCCCGATGGGGAGGATAGAGCTGCCTATCACTTTCGGAGAAGGAGACACGGCCCAGAACAACCGAGAATCATTTATTGTCGTCGACGCCAAGTCTGCCTACAACGGCCTGATAGAACAAACGACCTTGGATGAGATCCAAGCTGCAATCTCGATCCGAGCGCTCACACTGGACTACGTCACTGACCTTGGAACCAAAGGAAAGATATGCGGAGATCAGAAGTCAGACCGTCAATGCTACTCCGTGGCCATGCAGGGCCCCATGCTGATTCCAAAGGATAAAGAAAGATGCACGATTCCCCTACCAAGGAAGACGAGCTTCCGGCCCAACAGCTGACCACCTAGTGGTTAACTGATAGTCCGGAACCGGTGGGGTGGGGGGGGGGGGGAGCATGTTGGTAGAACAGGAGCCCGGTCGACCCATTCTAATAGTCGGCCGGGGTACAAGGACGTCTTCGCGTACTCGGCCAACGAAATACCAGAGGTAGACTCAGGTATCATAGTCAATAGGCTGAATGTAGACCCAGTTGTTTGGCCAGTAAGGTAGAAGAGGAGAAACATGTCATGTCGCCCTCGCGCGGTTCATACCCAGGTAACAAGTCCGTTCTTCGAAGTCATAAAAGAAAACAAGTAGTTCAAATGGGAAACCGAACAGAAAGTGGCATTCGAACAACTAAAGGAACATCTCAAGACACTCTCCTTTTTTTCAAAACCCTTTTCAAACACTGCTACTACCACCTAGATTCCAAGAATCTAGCAACACAACGCGTTTGAACTTCCATTTTAACCATCGTTATGATGACCACCATGCTTTCCTAAAAATACCTTCTACATCGTGAACATCGAACTTCTAACTAATAGAAGTCTTGATAACCACGCAACCCAACAATCTTCACATCTCTTCAAACCGGTTTTCCTACACCATCATTTTACAAAATTGCAATTTCATGCTATTACTATCGTCATTTTTTCAACTAATGAACTCTTGACACCTACATGGGAAAACTTCCCGACATGTCAATGCGGTATCACTCAACCGTCGTAATATCGCTTTCAAAACTCTCACTTTCAAAAACTCACTTTTCAAATCCTCCATTAATTTTCAAAAAATCAAAATCCTTTGATTCCGAGCCGGGATTGAGATCAATTTCTTACGTTGTAAAACCGTGTGCTTAAATGTCTTTTCTAAATTGCTAAAAGAACCTCCGTCCGAGGTTTTACATTTTGGATCATCTCATCTGGAGAGTCCACCTAAATCTCACCCCGAGGTTTGTGTCAAATCATCTCGCTTTAGAGATCTGGGTCCGTTAGGCATCTCGCCGAATACACCAAGTGTCTAAGATTACATGAGTCCCAAAACTCGATGACCGCAAATACGCATGAATCAAGGGTCTCATTTCCGTTTCGCTCACCTACGAGCATTCCTCGAGTCACTCTCAAGTATCTTTTACGTCGTCTGGTGGGTCCATTATCATCTTTAGTCCTATCCTGCAGATCCATCATTCAACATGTCTTAAAGCAGCAACGAAAGCAACACTGATCAATTCAATGCTCTAATTAACGTGGTTCATGGCATCCTTGGTTTAATCTCGCCAATTTCCTCCTCCATAGACGAAATCAGACGTCCACTCGAAACCTTGAAAGGAATAGAAAGGAGGCGCAACGAGTTCATAAAACCAACTAGGCAAGAACTAATCCTCAGTGGCTACCCCTACATCGAATATACAAAAATCGCTCCCCATACGAAGATAACAACCTTTCAGAGGACCTTTAGACAATTTACGGAGTACGGGATATCTTATGCGAAGGCCCTCAAGAAACTACAGGAGGAATGATTGCTATGGCCCATAGGGCCCACTCCTGACCCACCAATGGATAAGAGAGGCGCGCCATGAAACCCAAATGCCTATTGTCTTTACCAACAAGGTCGGGGCCATGAAACCCAGGAATGCACTAAGCTCAAGCACGAAATCCAGGATCTAATAAAAAAGGGGGTCTATGTTCCCCCAGGAAATCTCCCAAGGCGCACTGATTTCAACTATCAGACCAATCAGACTAGTAACCCGAGCTGGCCTCAGAAGCCTCACCAACGGAGATTCTTCTGAAGCACGTGAATCTGGTCCGAGTCAGAGTCTAGCTCGTCATAGGGTCAAGACTTAGTATTACAATAATTATTATTATTATGCATCGAGTCGGAGGTCTAGAAGCCTGTCCCCACCTCTCTGAATCTTATCTAAGTATCTTATTTAAGCGTTATTAATAAAAAAAGTAATTTCCCTTTTCTCTCTTACTATGCGCCTCGACAAATGGTTGATTTAAAATACATAATTCTCGCTTATGACTCATTACTATGCCCTTTATCAGTAGCAATCAAGCAACCCTAAAGCATAAGGACATCAACCAATAGCCAACTTTGCCTCACCATGACCAAAACCGCAATGGGAGCCATACTAGCACGAGCCACAGACAACCCTAATGCTGGCAGAATTCAATCTAACCTATACGCCCCTTAAGGTCATCAAGGGAAAGGTCGTAGCCGACTTCTTAGCAGAAAACTCAATAGAAGAAACACATCCAATTGACACATGGTCCTTCCCTGATGAGGACATTCTATTCGCCGACGATGAGTCGTGGCACCTATACTTTGATGGCGCCTCAAGCATGACGGGTTATTGTGTAGGAATCCTCCTAATATCCCCGTACGGTGACCATACACCCATATCCGTTAAACTAGATTTCCCAGTAACCAACAATGCGACCGAGTATGAGGCTTGCCTAATAGGATTACAAGCCGCAGTAACACTAGGAATTAGGAGCCACGGTCCACGGAGACTTATCCCTGGTAGTTAACCAAGCTACAGGCATTTGGAAGGTTTACAACGAAAGCTTAGCCCCATACCAAACCGAAATCGAAACAATCTTCCGAGAATTCAAAGAAATCGACTTTGTACACATCCCACGTGAGGAAAACCAATTTGTGGACGCACTGTCCAGACTAGCCTCACTAATAAACATGGTCGACAACCTCTTCTCCATGTCCGTTTGTGTGGAAAGGAGCGAACAACCGACTTATATCCACAACATCGAAGCCAATGACACCCTCGAAGAGCCTTAGTACAAAACCATCCTAGATTTCAAAACCGATGGATCATACCCTGCCAATGCAAATACTAAAAGCAAGTGAGCCCTAAGAATGCTCGCCACCCATTACGTCCTAAGCCAAGGACTATTATATAAAGGAACACCGCAAGGAGTACTCCTTATGTGCGTAAACAAAGCCGAATCCAAAAAAGTCATGAAAGAAGTACATGACGGGGAATGTGGACCCCACATGAGTGCACACACATTAGCCCGTAAAATAATGAGGCTAGGTTACTATTGGATGACCCTAGAAGCAGATTGCCGACATAATGTCCGCCACTGTCACAATTGCCAAATATTCGCTAACATTCAACATATACCGTCATACCCACTAAACACTACAACAACACCCTGGCCATTATCCACATGGGGAATCGTATCATAGGAAAAGTACACCCATTTGGAACGGGCGGAAACTGTTTCATACTAGTAGCCCTCGATTACTTTACCAAATGGGTCAAAGTAGCATCCTACACATTGACCTCTAAACAAGTACTCAAATTCCTACAAAACAACATCATTTGCCCCTATGGCATACCGCACGAGATCATTAGTGATCAGGGGGTCACTTTAGAGCCGATTCTCAAATACTCCTAGACAAATACAAAATCCAATTGCATAGGTTGTCACCCTAGAGGCCTCAAACAAATGGAGCTGTAGAGGTAGCTAACAAAATCATCATCACCTTGCATAAGTATCGGGATTGGCCCAACAAAATACCATTCGCCTTATGGGGATACCGAACATCCTACCGAACTCCTACCGGAGCCGCACCACACTACGTAACCTACGGTTCAGAAGCAGTACAACCGATAGAAATAGAAATCCCTTCTCTAAGGATACTAGTCGAAAGCGGCATTCTCGAAGAGGAATGGAACCAAAAACGTTACGACGAGCTAGTCCTTTTAGATGGGAGCAGAATACACGCACTATCCAATGTGCAAGCCTACCAACTTAGGATTCAACAAGCCTTTAACAAACGAGTCAAGTCTCAAAACATACACGAGGGAGATTTAGTGGTTAAGTCCATTAGAGCCTCATTTCCCGTCGATCCCAGGGGGAAATTCGAACATAACTGAGCATGCCCATACCTTGCAAGAAAATACTCACGGGAGGCGTCGTGATAATCACCGACTTAGACGGACAAGAATTCTCAACTCCTATCAACATGGACCAACTTAAATGCTATTACCCTTAGCTTCCTAACGTCTCATCCTAACCTTTCAACTAGGGTGAAAAACCATGCAAAACACACTTTAAGCATTCTGCATCGATAATTGGCATGAGAAGTCTAAAGCACAATATCACTCGCACTATACGAACTACGAACATGGTTTGATTTCGTCTAACCACGGATACGTAGGCAGCCTTCTCAAGGGTACAACCAAAACAACAAAATCGACTACGATTGATCCGTGCAAAAAAATCAGAACACATCATACGCTCCGATTAACAAAGTAATTACAATGACGAAGCACACTAAAAAAACAAAACAAAAAAACGATGAGCCAAGGACGGAGTGAATACACCACAATAAATAAAACGTGTGCTTCTCATTAAATTCAAATAAATCAAGCAAAATCGAGCCTTTGTCGAGGCCCTTACATCAACATCCATCATCCAGATGCCACAAAAGCAAAAGAAAATGTATTAACAAGCTCCACAAAAAAAACTAGTGCTACTACGCCACATAATACTACATATTATGACATAATACTAACGGCTGCGCCATATTTGTCCATCTTTCCTTTTCTCTTTCCCTTCGGGTGTGCTTTCTTAGGCCTTTCGTCACGAGCCTTTCAAATACAAACGGTCACCTTCTTAGCCATTTATGGGCCCAACCAATATCACGCGTCTTCTATATCCGTGTCTTTAATATGGGTCTTGTTCGTCTTGACCCGTTTTGACGAATTGACGGTACTAGGATCAGTGACACTTTCTTCGGCCGGGAGCTTAGCGACATTAGCCCGCATAGCTTCCTTATTCTGTAGCTCCGTAATCTCCGCGATCCTTAATCTCTTCCGCTCTGTCGAATCTTCGCAAACCTTCCACTGAGCATAAGAGGGAGATGTCCATCGAGTGTATACTTCTGGAACGGTATGAATAGTCCTCCGTCTTCAAGTCATTTCGATTTTCGTAAAGGTGTCCTCCCCCAAAGGATGGGCATCAATGACAATAGTATTATCCTTAGGAATGATTTGTGCCTCGCCCATCTGGCGCATCAACCTATCGAGATAAACATAGACGCATGTGCTCAAGGATAAAACCTGCATGGTACAGGCCGACGATAAAAATCGAAGGTCGATGTATCTCTTAATGTGCCACCACGGGATAATCCATCGGATAATGATCCCTCAATCAGTCTGTAGACGAGAAACACATTTGTCTTCAGTACCATTGCCTCTTATAGTTATAACCCTCGATGAGCTGAGGTGGCTCGGTTAGTCGTAGCCTCCCTTGTAACCAAACCTGCATGGACCCAATACAATACGATGTCATAACTTCGAACCAGGACAACTTCGAATAAAGTTGAAAAGTCACACAAAGACATACCTGCAAAATGGCTTTAGAACCACGGAACGGAGCACGATGGATACGTACGCGCGTGTTGAGACCCATTATAATCTCACCAAAAATTAGCCAGGAGGGCGATCGCCCATGCTCCATATCCATCACGACGTCAATATCACAAGAGTTACCCCATCCAGCTTGCACCGATGCACCCTCGGACAAGTAGTAGCACACTATCGCAATACTAAGAGCATGCTTGCGAGCTAGAGGTGAAACACCATGAGCATCCTTTTGCGAGAACTCCATAACAAGGCGTTCCAAGCTAATACCACCTTCTCCAAAGAAACACTCGGCCTCTTCCGGCAAAGAAATATCTAGAAACCGACGAAACTGCTCCACAGGAACATCCCCTCGAACCGAAATAAAAGGCTGAAATGAATGCCACCCGCCGATCGCGTCTATTTCCTCGGGCAAGGGGCACACGTCACCCCGCGTAAATGCAAATACATGATATTTAGCGTTTCAAAAGTGTGAGCATGCACTTAAGAAGGCCTCTTGCACCTTAACTTGCTTCAACGACATAACAACGGACAAACCATTACTCAATAACTCTTCAAGTTCACCTTTCTTGAAGGAACTCATCCAATTGGTCAAAAGACAATCGAAACTCCACATGACTCAATAAATCGAGAATAGCTATCAGGACACTTGGGTGTTAATTATGTCTAAAAGTGAGTACCCATAGCATGAATATATAGCTACAACAACGTCGTAATTAGGAAAATTACAAAAATTTCCATAATCGCGAACGTGGCCGCTTCAGGCCAGGTGCCTGAAATCTAGGGCACCGAAGGCTGCGCGCATGAGAATCGGGTCGCCCAACGTGACGCGTCTCACCTCTTTGATATCCGACAACCTCGAGCAATAAGAACGACTTTCTAAATAAGTCACCTCCTTTCCCAAGGCTTACACGCATAATACAAGCACGATACATGAATGGAAATTCCTTTGTCGACGATGGAAGACCCATTTCTTCGCACCGACCCACCAGACTTAAACATTTTTTTCTCTTTTCTTTTGGGGGATAAGGTACCCCACCTATGCGTGTCGTATCCCTACACGGCACTGCCAATAAAGCATAAAAAGTGGTACAACTTTTTTTTCTTTTACCAAAGCTTTGTACACAAGCGTTGTTATCCAAATGCTCTTATACACGTCTTAAGCATCGCATGCTCACTTGGTTAAAACATCCGATCATAAAATGTTTTATGCACGTTTCAAACACTTCATACACATTTCGAGTCAAATGTTTTAATCGACGTTCTACTTGATCCAATTCCCGGCTCAAACTAGCAACAAAATTTTGACATCCTGAAAGCATTTTCGCGCTCTTGTTCAATCCTAACACCTTAAATCGTAGCTCAACCATAAAAAAATCAACTTCGAAGTATTTACGTGGTTACGTGTTATCTAAGCTAATATTTCAGTGTTCCTAATAAAAAGCAAGCCGATCAAGAGCGAGAAAGTTTGATCAAATATACAAATCCGATACAAATCCAAGTTTACAAACTAGGGAGAACCATCGATGTTGCTGCTACAGCTAATACAAACTCTCCGATGTCATCATCTAAGCTTAGGTCCTCGAGATCGAAAGTAGTAGACCCTATCCCGTCATCTATTGAATGGTCTAGACCAACCAATAAATCTACGCTAGCCATTCTTGTGCCTGGGACCCCTCCTGTAAGCTTGACCTCCTCAGCGACACGGTAGCCTGATCCTCAGCCGTAGCTTCAGCCTTAACCTTAGTCTCAGCCTCAGCCCCAACCCTAGCCTCATCTCGTCCCGAGGTCTCACCCTGAAACCGAGATAGCTGCTCCCTAAGCCTAGCAATCTCGATATCCCGAGTCCGTATGGACTGGATCAAACTGAGCTCGGTCGCCTCAAGCTGAGAAACCTGTGCTCCCAACTACGACACCATGTCGGGAATATCCTGCAAAAAGAGGCATGTTATCCTTAGAAAACCCAAAACACCCTAAAACAGCCAACCTGAAACCATCTGAAAAAACAACATGAAACTATCTACAAGAACAACACGTACCGATCGAGGCCCAGACGTATCGCGAGCCGAGGGAGGAGCCCTCCCCCATTGCTTAGGCCCGGAAGCAGTTTGCAGCCTGTCATAACCACCGGTGAGTAGCCGATGAGACCTGAACAATGAAACCAAACAAGTTAGCCACAAAAACCTAACCCACGAAAGCAAATTCAAAACAAAGTTAAGAAAAAAAAACTCACCCTGTACACCCGGTCGCGTCACTCCATCCCGACCTCCAACTCTTCCATGGAGCAGGGAGGAAGAGGCTTGGTAAAGGTCACCCCAGCCGCATCCACCCTAAGCAGCGTTAGGGGAAAGCCTGAGGATCGAACAGCGTCAACCGGATCAGCCAGCTGGAACACAAAAAAAACTGTTTCAAATACAAAAAACCCAAACCCAAAAGCAAACAACAAACAGACGACAACCAAAAGACTTACCACGATGCAGTGGCAAGCCAGCCGCTGACAAACATGGGACACGTACGAGGCATTAGGCACCAGTAATGCCTCACCGCCTTCACCGTTCCTGTCCTCATGAGCCTCAACCGTAGTAGAAGGTTTGAACATGGTCCAAGGAGGGTCAACGGGGACCCTAAACTCATCATAGAGGCACTGGCGCGCTAGCCTCTCTCACAGATACCAAACCGGACGAAACAGCACATGGAGGAGCATCCTTCGGTAGCTCCTCGGCCTCAACTCTGCCGCCACATACTCCGGAAACCCCTCGTAGTTAGCCCAAGGACGGGTCACAATTATAAAACCAGACACACTACATTTCAAAACTCCTAACCTGGGGGCTACCTAGGAAAACAAATGCATAGAAACTTACATCCTCGAGACGTAGCTGGTTCACCAGCACGTTCTCCATTGTATAGTGGCTCGTTGTCGACTTCGTCTTAGCCAATCTCCACTCAACCCCAGCTGGGAACCTAGCTGGACGAATCGGCACCGTCTCGGGTGCCAAACACGAGAAGTGAGAGTAGATCCAAACCTACAAAACCCAAGACACCCGTTAATAAACAAAGCAAAATCAAAGGAAATCCAAACCAAATACAAATAAGGCAACTTACCTCCAGCACGAGACCTGGACCCACAATGGGTATAGCTGAATCCGAGGCCACCCTCTGCGGCTTTACCATATCCTACAAATAATGGGTCATCTCTGGAAAACTCGCCGTCACCCAATCAAAACGTCCTAGCTGACTCAAGTCAACTAAGAACGACAAAATTTTAGTACTAAACCTCTCGCCTTTATCCGAGAAATGGGTCGAACTTAGGAAGTACCCCAACCATAGACGAGCATCCTGCTCCGCCGTGTTAGGCTCCCGACCCTCCAAAACTATCGCTCTCTCGAAGTGGTTGGTAATGTATGAACTAGCAAAAGCGTGAGGCGAGCCGTAAGCAGAAGGCTCCAAACAATCCTCTATCCAACCTCTCACCTCAGTACTATCCAACCTAGGCTCCTCGGAAACCCACCTAATCACCTCTCTACCCCAGGGTAATCCTGTGATCACCTCGAAATCCTCCAATGTCATACCGACCTCTCCGATCGACATATGAAATGTCGAGGTCGTGTTGTGAAAGTGATCTACCATCGCCCTAATCACCATCAGGTTGCTCTTAGTATGGCAATCGACCACCCGAGCCCAATGCTCAACTACGGAACCCAAAGTCGTCCCCCTAACCAACTCCTTAGCCTTAGGGCTTAACTTCTGCGAGTACACCTCGAGGCACATCGTGTACCCCGAGAAAGTCATCATCGAACCTAGGGGATGCAAATTAGGGCAATACAAGAACATAACTAAACCTTACAAATACAAATCTACATTAAAACAATCAAAAGGGTACTCACCTTGCCGTTGATAGTACGACTCGACACATGCAAGCCCGGATGGAATACTAATTGCCGCCCGTTCCAATCCCTAGCCCAAACGGGATCAACGTAAGCCACTTCTTCGACCTCGTCTACCGGCCTAGGCACTCGTCGCCTCCTCTGAACAGTCACTGGCGAAACCCGTCTCTTGACTCGATCAAAATCTGTCTCGTTTATTGCCCCAGGTTCTAACCGAGGCGAAGGAACGCTTTTCCGCTTCCTACGAGTCATCCTAGAAGTTAAGGAGCTCGACCTGGAAGCCTCACTGGCCATACCAACCAATGGGACCTCATCGGGACGTCTCGTACCATCTCCAAATGCAAAACAAAACAAAACAAACATCTCAGGCCATGTTAGGATGACCTAAATAGGTCAAAATAGGTCCAAAATTTACAAGCAAGCTATCAAACTTCCAAAAGCTACCTAGCACCCATTTTTTTTACCCCAAACACAATAAAAGATGTTTCGGGAAAATCCGACATCATTACGGTCTCATTTGGTCCGTTGTAAGCCCCACGGTCTCACACAAAATAACCTAGAGTGCATTCCGGGTCACGAAAATCAATATGTAAGTTACCTATAACATCACAAGCAAGAAACTAGCAAGTTTACGGGAATAAAGTAAGGGAACAATCGGGAAATCAGTCCCTAAACCCTTACATTTCAAATTTTGGCCATGGGAGACCATTAAAGGACCTTCAAGCTCCTATTCCAAGGAAATAACTACTCCTACAAGTTCTATGCTACCTCTGGACATGACATAGGTCCACCCCGACGCGGCCATGCGCGGGTTTGGGTAGGCGAATGAATCTCGTGCTAAGATTCTTCTCGGGTCAAAAATTAAATCGAAATAAAAGTCGCCACTGAACTTTGTGGGAGTTCGGACCAGTTCGAACCCACTCTATACTTAGGCGTATCGCGCAAAAAGCACGACCCGCTTTAGTACTAGAGTCTATGGGGTTCGTCCCTTTGCATAACGATACCGATGCCGAGTTATCGGGTATCGTGTATCGAATGACTCTCGTTCGCCAACGGTTTCGGGCATCCGAAAACCAAGGGTTCCGAGTAAGCGGTGAGGGTACGTGTTGGGAAGCCCACGAAGGAAACCCAACCTCGCCCGCTCTTAGCGGCCTCTACTAAGATATCGTTCGGTTTTCGTGTACCCGCGTTAGTAAGATGATTAAATGTAATGCCAACAACGTGTTTAGCTATGCATGTGAAATACGTGTTAAGCTACGTTATTTAATACATCTAAAATTATGTCGAAGTTGTATTTAAATATGCGATGTTCATTTAAAAGCAATAAATGGCAAACATCACAAATAAACAAACTCGGAAATAAATTACAAATTACACGGGCGGAAATACAACCCAAAATTCACAATACTTGTACAAAGCAAGAATATAAATTGGTTAGCGACGGTAATGGTGATCTATAAACGGACCTGTAAATAGAAAACGTAATTGAAATCGTAAACCGACTAAAATGGACAAACTACGATCGCTTACACATTGTATTGTGTATTGATCGGACGACGGAGATTTTAATACGTTTTTAGCGTACGGGACCGAAGCGTAGTACTAGCTTGATCCTGGGCCTCAGAATCTTGTCCCAACTTATCATAGCGAAACGAAAATGCCTCGACCCGTCCTATATTGGATACGACTAAAGAGTCGTCAATATAGGACTAGTCTTACGAGACGTTGCTCAAAGTCGTAAAGGTGACTAGAAAATAACGGATATAATGTATGGGTTTTGAGAAAGGAAATAAGTGATTGAATTAACACGTGACAACTTCAATGTCGTAAAAATGTATTAGTGGGACTTTATGTCACTTTTAGACTCACGTTGGAGACCTACATGGGTTACTCGATCGAGTCATTGAGGGACTCGATCGAGTGACCTTCGTGAAAACCTCCTGCCCATTTTTGAGGGGGTCACTCGATCGAGTGGCCCTTGGGCACTCGATCGAGTGCCCTCTGTAACAGGCGAAGGGTTTGCTTCAAAATGACCCATTTCGTAAATTTGATGATTAAAATCGAGAAATAATTGAGCTAGACATAAATATTAACTAATTTATACTCACTCGGTTCTCGATAACTCATTATGCGCGACGCTCGGTTACGAAACCGATATCAAGCATCTAGAGTAAAATTTGTAAAATTGTCATTAATTAAATTAGAACGAATATCAATTCCCTTCGCGTCATAACATCGTTAGTAATCCTTACGAATCACGTGATGTTTGATTCTACGTTAATGGGTTTGGTGCTAACTCAATTGTCGACGAATCTTTTAGGCATGACGTTTGACTACGGAGTCAACATCGCACCTTTTAGAGTAACATTTTGAAAATAACGTCGGACACGGATAACGAATTACCGCGATCACATTATACCTTTAAGTGCCTAGGGCGGCGCACCTCGAAGGGTGCCACCTCCAGTACGACTTTTTGAAGGATTATAACGGACTTTGGACGGAATTCGTTATTGAACATATTCGACTTGAAAAAATCGATTGTCGTCACAAACTTAGATCCTTCGTGTTTTGATGTCGTGATTTGGATTTTAAAGCCTACGACTATCGATTTAGCGTCATTGGATGTTGCTCGAATCGATTTAAAATAGTTTTGTTAAATTAGTATATGTGGTATTATATATGACGGAATAAATAAAAAGCGATAATAAATGTTAGATTGTTAGTGATGTTGGGAACGATAATTAAAAAGTTAGATGCGGAAAATAAATGTTAAAAGTTAGTAATATGAGAATTAAATGTTAGGTGCAAAATGTAAATTTAGGTGTTAACGGTTAGTATACAAAAATTAAAAGAGAATAGAGATTAGAGAAAACGGGGTTTGTTTACACCCTCAACCTACATGCTTATGGTCTCGGACACGGGCTCGTCTAGTGGCGGCGTAGGCATGGGAGCGTCGAGAATGTACGGTGAGTTGGGATGTGCATAGTTGTGGAGACGGTTTTCTCGGTTATCGGGAGGTTCGGTCTTGTGACGGTTTGTGTATGGGTGAGGCTCTCGAAATGGAGGAGTGGATGCAAGTGTAGGTTGAAAAGGGTTGAAATGTAATGTGAAAATGATAGGTGAAATGAAGAGCCAAGGGGGGTATTTATAGATTTATCCCCCGGCTAAGGGTCACTCGATCGATTGGCCCTAAGTGCACTCGATCGAGTGGCACAAAAAAAGGTACCTGGTCGGTTTTTGAGGGTTCGCTCGATCGATTGGCCCTATGGCACTGGATCGAGTGAGTCTAGGCGGGTAGAGCTTTTTTAGAAAGGTTTTGATTTGATTTTGACCTTTGACTTTGTATTTGGACGCATGCAAGGTTGGTTTCGTCTCGGGTTTCGACTTTGACCGGATTTTGACTCGGTCGCAAAAGACGATTTTATTTCCGGTGATGGTTTTAGCTCAAAATAGCCTTATTTTATTGAGAACAACCCGCTGAGTCTGAATTTGATGTCATTTTTGAGAGATTTATACTCCGCTAAGTGCCCACGTCGGATATTATTGATTCTGAGTCCGTATTCGAGCGCATTAAAGCATGTTTACGTCCGATCATCATTAGGTGTTTTGTTGGAAACTGCTTATAGACACTAGTAGGAAAAATGCGGGTGTCTACAGAGCCCCCACTCTGACTAAGGCTTGGAAAATGCGAAAGTTCGAGTAGCCACTAGGCCAATCGAGGATTATAACCTGGCAACCTTCCGGTCGGGTCGTTTATAGTCCATTAGACTTGCGTGAAGGGATCGCCAGCCATAAGTAGAGGGTCATACCTGTCTTGATGATTGATGCGCGCTGTCGCTGACACGCATGCAAACAATATTTATAGTCCCAACTAGCTACTACGTAGTAGTGGTAAGTCGGGGTCGAACCTCAGGGAGACAGTGTGATGTAATTGGTCAAGTCCGGGATTAATTGCAATTGGGGTCTAAAAGGGGGGGTTTTAGGACGAAGTAATAAAACTAAGGCAAACGAATTAAATAATTAGAGACGAGAAACAATAATAAGAAAGGCGCCAAGGAGAGTCGAGGAATCAAAACTAAAGATAAGGTACATGAATCACAAGAATTATCACAAGATGAATAAAGGGATGAGCCACCTTTCGATTTTCCTACCCGACCTAGCCTAAACCCGCTTTCGCGACGAGAAAACTAAAGTCTCAAGCCAAGATTGCCCAAACCCCGAGTTTCCCCATATTGGTTTGAGTGAGTCAAGGTAACTGAGTTGATCAGGCTAAGTCAACAAGACAAAATAATCCCAAGCAAGATAAATCACCCTCAAATGCAATAGTCCACATAAAACGAGACCCAAATCTAGAATTCCTCCTCCCTTAACCCTCTAACTAAAATCTACTCAGTATCCATGCTAATCATAACAATACAAATAATAAAGAGGCTAAGAGAAAGGCTAAACATGTTGAACAAAATGAAAGGAAATTAATCAAACACAATGATGAGGACTACACTAATAAAACAACAATAAAGAAAAAAAATAAACAACAAGGTAAAACAAGGGAAACAAATACTAGATATGAAAATGGTGGGAACAAACAAAGGAGAGAGAAAATAAGAAATTGCTAACAATGGAAATGTGAAACAACTTAAACATAAAGAAAACAAAGGTAAACAACAAAGTAACAAGAAATAAAAAAATTGAAACTAATCAAAAGAGAAAGAAAGAAAGAAAGTACCAACTATGGATAAAATGAAAGGAGGAAAATAAAGATTAAAATAAAACTTGAAGCTTGGAGAAGAAAATACAAGAACTTTGTCACCCAATTCTTGCAAACCTCTTCAATCTTCCAAATAAACACAAATCTAGACTAATACAAAGGCTTGATTGCAAAATAGAAGATGAAATAATCTAAAACAAAGAAAGCTTTCTAAATCTATGTAGTTTTCTAATGGAAGCTTACTACAATGTAGACCTACCTAAAGAAAGCTTAATCTAAAGGAGGTACTAATGAGGGGTAATGTGGCATACTTAGAAGGACACTTAGGGTTAATTATATATACTAAACCCTTAATGGGTCACACAACCAAAGCCTAAATCCTATCATTCTTCCTTTAATGAGACTTTCACCCTATGCATCTTCACATGGCAAAACTTCATCCCGCGATTAATTGGCATCCGCGAGCTAATACCGCCGGGTGAAACTTCTCCCGGTGGTTTCACCCGATGAAACTCTTTTCCAGATATGTAATTTGGCGCTACTTTACCGTCAGGCAAAACTTTACCCGGTGGTGAAAGTTTTGCTCGGTCATTTCTCCCGGTGGTGAAAATTTCTCGAAGATCATCAGGGAGGCAAGAATGTCGTCGAAAGAAACTTCGCCCGGTGGTGACTCATTGAGTGAAACTTCGCCCGGTGGTGACTTCACCCGATGGTCATCTGCCTCTTTTCCGGTCTCTTTCTTTGCCGATCGATTAGATTACTTGAACTTTTAGTTACGTGCTTTGCTCTTCGAACGACCTCCCTCTCTCTCGTGCTCATAGAAGCTCGGACACGCTTTTGATCGAAAATCCTATCAAAATAGACAGAAATCTACCAAAAACACGTAAAATGTAAAGAGAGACGCTGATGCGAGAAATACTAAAAATACGTCGATAATCGCACTCTAGTTTCGCAAAATATAGGAAAAACGGGCCTAAATGGGAGGAAAAACGGTCCAAATTTGACACACAACAATTCCCCACACTAAACCGTTGCCCGTCCTCGAGCAAAAACACAAAAAGAAATTAGCTACTACTACTTAGCTAGACTATGCTAAGCCGATACGGGCAATTAACGGGTCCGCTCCGTCCCTTCAACTCACATCGAGATACCCATGAGGTAGGGTACCTCCATGCAAGGCAAGTTGGGTCTTGCTCAAAATTGGGGATGCGACTAACACACACAAACACATAAAACAAAGAAGACACACAAAAAGATAGACGCATCCAAAGAGAAAATAAATCGCCGAGTCCCTCATCAAAACGGCGGAGAAAGCACCGATTTTAAACTTAAGACAAGCGAGAACACTACCAAGTTAGTCACTCAAATTGACATGGACAAAATTCTAATAGGATGACAATCAAACAATAAGAACATTGAAAATTTACCAAGGTTCTTCTAAATCCACGAAAGATGCCTACAAGGGGACGATAAATGGAGTGGAAAGGTGAGAACCATGGAGTTAGTAAGCACTGTAGGTAAGTGTTATCCCATCTTCTAAGCTAAGCCTAGAGGGTCGTCCCAAAACTCGAGAAAACCAATTAGACCAAACAAAAAATGGGCAAGTGTTTGGAAAATGGTAAGGGTCGACTAATCACCCTCTATTTTCCTTCCTCGGGACTCGGCCCCCTAGTAGGCATTTAACGGCAAATAGTCAACCAAGGGATCATTTGGGTTTGAGAATATTTTTCGAGGTTTTGATTTTTTTTTTCGGTTTTTGCAAACTTATTTATGGATATGGGTGAATGGTAGAGAAATAGGCTAGTCGGGTGTGCACCCCCTCCGAACCCACAAGAAGATGGAAATTTGGACTAAAAATGGCTTCTCAAGTAAGGTCACCTAAGAGAACGGGAAACGGTAACCAAGGCCTTATCACTCCACGGGTGGTCAAGTTGGTCAAAATGCAAATCCCGTTATAGACTCCTAGTAGAAAAGACGGACTCATGATAAAAATTCAATGCAAAAATTGGTTCAAGGTCATTCTACTAGAATAATGTCCAAAAATAAAAAAGGGTTACTAACAAGGGAGTAATAAACACTCGACTTAAACTCAAAATCGGATTTTCGAAAACTTTACCTAGACAAACTATACAAAAATGAAAAAGAACACAAAAAGAACAAAACACGAGAAAAGAAAACAAGTATACAAGTATAGCCAAGCACTCCAAACTCCATTAAGTCAACACAATCCACAACCACCAATTCCAAAATGTTCACCAAGTGAACCTCCAAATAGCATACAAGCCCATACTCCCGCACAAATAAGAGAAGAGGAAAAAAATGAAGGTAGAGGGTATTACCACGTTGTCTTCATTTTCGCTACCTTACGTACCCATGCTAAATGGTTGGTTGTGTACCTACAAGAAGGAGAATGCAAAGAAATACAAGTGACACGAAAACGAAAAGAAAATAAAACTAAAATGAAGAGAAAAGGAAAAAAAATCGGGTTTTGATTTTTAAAAGAAAAAAAGGATAGTAGATCTATCCCCCACACTAAAACTGTGCATTGTCCTCAATGCACGAGTAGGGGAAGAATCGAAAAGAAGAAAAAGAGAAAAGAACGGAATATCTTTTTGAATTTTTATGCTTTTTCGATTTTTTTTTGTGTTTTTCAAAATTAAGTGAATTAAAATAAAATAAAGAAAATAAAATAAAAAGAAAAAGAAAAGAAACGAAATAGAGAAAAAGAAAATAAAATAAAGAAAAGAAGGTGGCGGGTCTGGGTGTAATCACGTCACCTAGACCCTAGCCAAAGAAGAAAATGAAAAATAAGGAGAAAATAAGACAAAATAAGAAAATAAGCTAGAATAAAATAAAATGAAGTAGGAAAACAAAATGAAAACAAAGAGAAAATGAAAGAAAAAAATTAAAATGAAAAATAGAAAAACCGAGAGGGGGAAAAGGGCGTAGGTGTAATCACGTCACCTCGCCCTGATTCCGCACGAATCGGTAAAATCAGAAGAAAAAGAAAAATTTGTATTTTCCAATTGGTCTTGGTGCAATCACGTCACCTAAGACCGGGAGCTAATAAGAATCAGGTCCTCCTTCTCTAAGGCACCTGCAATAAAACCTCACGTGTGTAACGACCCAAGTAGGGTCACGGATGGGCTGAAAACTCACCAAACCATCAAAAAATATCACCACAAATAACCAACAATCATTAATCATCAAATGCCAAAATTTGGCGTTGCAGAGACTGACAAAAATTACTGATAATAGGAGAAAAATACCAACGATTGACACCCGACACCCCCTCACACTAACACTAACGACACTCAACCACTCACATAGGACCCGGGAGACGAGGTGGTGGGTAGTAAGACCCAGGCGGAGGCATACCAAAGAACCGATCAAAGTAATGATGCTGTTGTTGCAACATCCTCTAGTTCTCCTCCGCCGCCAACCTCGCTGCTTGGGCATCCCTAGCAGCGTCCCTGGCCTTCTCGTAGCCGTGCCGGGCCCACTCAAAACCGTCTATAGAGTAGGTGTAGGAGTTATCCGCAGTATTGCACGCATCCCGGGCTACATTATAGGCGCTTTGGGCCAAGTTGAGTGAAGTGGTCGAGTTCTCCCAAGTCTGACGTGTACGATCATAAACTTTCCCCATTGGTTATAAAACTCCTCCGATCCGAAGAACGAAGAGTGTCTCGGAGGACTCATATTCACGTCCTCCTGGAAACCGGGGGTAGACTGGGTGAAAGTGGAGTGTCGGTGTGGGGTGAAGTCAGTAAAATCGGGGGTGAACAACTGAGAGGTCTGCGGTTCGGACTGGTGGAAGGAAGAGGGTCCACGGGATGAAGATGGCAATGTTCTCTAACCCTCGTCCCGGAAGGTTTCGACCTCCGGTTCCTCCTCCGACACATCTACTACCTCGACGTCATCATCACCATAGTCTAAAGGTCCAGCGGGGTAATTAACTTGATAGAACTTACCACGAGTATGATCCCGAATGTACTCCCCTGACCTTTTCGGCATGCCAAAATTCTCCTCAATATCGAGCTTAACCCATTCGGGGTTAGGCATTGAAATAGCTCGCAAATCAGTAATTTTGTACAAGAACAAACTGTTATAACTCCCCTCTTGGGGCCAAACTAGAAAAGGGCAATAGGTCTCGTCTAAATAATTCCCGACTCCGACTACTGGCGTCATGTCGCTAAAGTCTACGTTCAAGGCTCTAGCTATCATCGTAACTACGACACCACAAGAGATGTTCTTGCGGTTGCCCTTCGCAACTTGGGCAAAATGCGTAGCTAAAGCCTCAGACATGTCAATAGAAGGGCGTCTGTTCAGAACCGCATCCTCTAGCAGTTGTACGGCCGTAGCACCATATTTATGGTGCGTATCATAGCTTGAGAGAAAAGAATTGGCTATGATACGTGCCAAATATTTTAGGATGAAGTTCCGAATGGAGAATGAACGCATTTTACCCCCTTTGAAAGTCCTTTGACGGGCAATCTTAAACCAAAATCGATCACGGACAAATTTCTCATCTCTAGATTGCCCCGCCCGAGGCCTTCCTAAGACAGAAGTGGGTAGGCTGAGCAATGCATCAAATCCTTCAGGGAAAAGACATAAAGAATCTCACACAACTGAAAAGTGACGGTAAGGTCATCACCACCACTTAACTCATAAGTCGCAAAAAACTCACAAGTCAATTTTTGAAAGGTCTCCTCGGTCGAGGTATAAAATTTAATCAAACCAAGATTTTGGCACATCGCTCGAACCTGCGATTCAATACCCATACGCCCAAGAACATCCCGAGCTGCCCAACGAGTTGGTTCAAAGCGACAATTCCAAAAAAATTTAAACTTTTTCAAGTGGGATTTCTTGGCAAAACAGACATTAGACTCGGAGTGACGAAAATTACGACGAATTGACGGGTAGCATACCTCTAGCGGAACTGGTTGTTCGCGCGGGGCGGAGCTTTGCACCTGAACCAGTGTTGGAGTAGGTTCTTCGTGGAATTCGACCGGCTCCTCCGAATGAGATGACGACATTGAACCCGATTGACGATTAAACACAGATGAAAACCTTTTCCTTGCCGTTTGTTTGATTCTCCTCATAGTTGATGATTGAATTGGGTGATTTGGTGATGGAGGTTAGGGTTTGGGGTTGTCAAAAATTGGGTCGATTTCTCAAAAAGAATTCCTAGAAGATGTTAGGAATTTGATAAGGATGAAGAATGTGGGATTAGATTAGAATTTAGTGAAGAAATTGGAGGATTAGAAGGGATTTAGGGTGGTAGGATTTGGGGATTCTTGGGGTTTATTTCAGGAGAGAGAGAGAGAGAGAGAGAGAGGAAAAAGGGTGAAATGAAGAAGAAAGGGGGTTTGGTTTGGGGTATAAGGTGATGCGGGGTGAAGTTTCACCCGGTGGTCACCATCGGGTGAAATTTCACCCGACGGTCTTCAGACCATTTCTCGCCAATTCCGCGCAATTCACCGTCGGGCGAAGTTTCGCCCGGTGAGATTCCATCGGGTGAAATTTCACCCGACGGAGTTCCGTTAATATCCTAGTTGTGAATAAGTTTACTGTCGGGCGAAGTTTCGTCCGGTGAGATTCCACCGGGTGAAATTTCACCCGACGGATTTTCCGTTAATTTCATTAATTCCAGCATAATTGCCATCAGGTGAAGTTTCACCCGACAGATTTCGGGTAACAATTCCACCGGGTGAAGTTTCACCCGGTGGTATCCTCCACTTAAATTAATCCTTTTGCTGCGAAAATTCCCTTTGACTTGGTCCAAACCAACCTTAATTCTTCGATAAAACCAATCTTCCCAATCCATGTATTAACTACATGGAGAAAAACTCTCATAATCATTGCAGAATAACCCAAAAACTCCAAAACAAATCTTCACAATTCCTGCAAGTGCCATTAGAAGCAAGCTCCAAAGGAAAATCAAAAGCTATTGTCCGAGAAAAATAAAAAGAGTACGAATTATACAAATTATTTACAAGGTGGTTATTGAGGACACCACCAAACCGAATAAAATTGTTTAAGCTTAATCAGTGTTGCTTGAAAAGTAACCCGGAGGGTCTTGGGTATTAATTTCAAACTCAATGTTACCGATCTTAAACTCTCTTCTTAACCCCGGCAAGCCCATAAGTCGTGCTACCTCGGGAAGCATGGCAAATTCCTCTGGAATACCTTTTTCGGAGGTAGGACCAAGTATGAATAGGGCATCGTCATCTTCTTCGTTATCATAATCAAGATCTTCAGTGGATGGTTCTTCATTAGAGGGAAATTCCACCGTTTGATTCCATAGTTCCCCGCCAAAAGAATTTCTGGGAAGGAATGCGGGCAATACAAATTGAACTATGTCATTGGCAACATTGAAAGATAATCGTCCTCGCTTCACATCAATAATCACCCCCACCGATGGCTAAGAAAGGTCGTCCTAAGAGAATGGGGTTGCGCTCTTCTATCGGCATATCGAGTATAACAAAGTCGGTAGGGATGTATAGATTTTCCACATTGACCATAATTTTACGAGCTAAACCGTAAGGCTCTTTTGTAGTCCCGTCAGCCATCTGGACATTCAATGGAAAGTAGTCCAGGTCCTTAATGTTGATAGTTCGGGCGATGGCTAAGGGCATAAGACTTATATCTGCGCCTAGGTCACACAAAGCCCGATCTATTAAGACATGGTCTATAGAGCAAGGTATAGAAAAACTACCCGGATCATCCAGTTTGATGAGAATTGTAACCTTCGGGGTAACTCTTGGGGAAACAGGAACTTCTTCCCTCACGGTGGGTCGCAAGATGATATCTCGAATATAATCAGATGGGGTAGGCATAGAGGGACTTGTATCGATGTTTTCGAGTAGATTGGTGAAAGTTATCTTGTCCAAAGCTTGGTTATTTAAAGGGACTTGAGGCATGTTGTTCAAGAGTGGCACATCAATTCTAGAAAATAAGTTCATGGCTTTCCAAGGAATTTGTTCTATCACTTATGCAAGGTCTCCTACTAGGTATTTGGAGGGATCTCTCTTCGGTTTCTCAGTTACGTCCCTAACCACATTCTCATCAATGTGGATAATTGAAGGATGAGGTGTAGAAGATTGTGGGTTGAGAAGTTTCACCAATTCCTTGTTGCTCACTACCTTAACGACATTCATGGATGCATAATTGGGGGCACAAGTTGGTTCATGGGAAAATTGAGCTCGCGAGGCGGCACGTGACTCTAAGGCTTTGATCCTAGCTCGATTTGATGCGTTTTCCTTCAACAAGTATTTAAGCATCTCTTGCATATCATAAGATGGTTGAGAGTTACCTTGAGTGTACCTTGAGGGGCCTTGATTGCATTGAGGGTAAAATCCAAAGGAATGACCATAATTAGATTGATAGGGCCCTTGGGGATAGTAATTTCCTTGATTAGCATGATTTTCATGAGGATATCTTTGTTGATGGTCAAACCCATAAGAATTAGAATAATCCCTTTGATTGGGGGCTCTTGGAATTGCTTGATCTTGGTAGGGATACGATCCTTGGGATGGCATGAGATAATATCCGATTCTCAAATTAGAATTTTGCATATGAGGTGCTTCATAGGTTCCTCGAGTGTCAACTCGTTGTACATTCTCCTCTCTCATACACAAATCGGAGTCGTGGTCATATTTCCCGCAATGATCGCATAGGATTTCAACTCCATACAATTTGGGTGGTGAAATGGATGATCGTCTTGGTGAACTCACCCTCCTTGGTGGGGTTGATCTTCTTGGAAAGGTTCTAGTCTTGGGTGGAGAATTGGCTCTAGCAACATATATTTCAAATTACTTGACCAACTAATTGATTCTAGCTTCAAGAGCAGCTCTCCTTTCGGTTGATGACATTGACTCACCAATTAACTCTCCATGCTGGTAATTTTTGGAATATTCACCATTCTTGGCTATCCTTTCAATAAGTTTCTCGGATTCGGTTTCATCGAGTGAGAAGAAATCGCCTCTTACCTTCGTATTGACATTATCTTTGGCGCTATCCAATAACGAGTTGAAGAAAATATGAAGTAAAAGCCAACTAGGAATGCCGTGGTGCGGACACTTCCTTTGCAAGATCCGGAATCTTTCCCAAGCTTCATTTATACTCTCATTGTCACTTTGTCGGAAGGTTTGAATCTCCATCCGATATTGATTGGTCTTGGAAGGTGGGTAATACTTTTCTAGAAATGCATTGGCTAATTGATCCCAAGTTTGAAAGGTGTCATCGGGATGACTTTGTATCCATCTCCTCGCATCATCTCGTAAGGTTTTCGGGAACAAAAGCCTATGAAATTGGCACGAAGTAAGTCCATTCAATTTCATTCCGACTAGCTTCTATTTAAACGTCGCCATGTGTTCTAGAGCATCTTCTTGTGGAAGTCCATGATAAGTGTCTTGTTGGACAATGACAATTAAAGAAGTCTTGAGCTCAAAGTCATCGGATATGGTTCCATATGCAACGGGAGAAGAAGTTTGTTCATTGGTGGGTTGGGAAAGAGATCTTAAGCTAGGCATGTTTGTTTGTTATGGAGGTGGTTTTTGAAGGGAAAAGATGGAAAGGAAATTTTGTAGGAGTTGATGAAAGGTATGGATGAGGTTTCACTTTGGTTGAGTTGAGGGTCGAAATAATAATAACGCTTCACTTGCACCGGTATAAGCAATGCCGAATATAACTCTTTCTGTACACAACTCAATTCAAAGATGAGACTCCTAGCACCGAGTGGTACTAGGGTAGAAGGGGAAAATAAAACTAAAACAATTAACCAAACACAATTAAAACAAAGACTTAATCAACTAACTACCGTTGTTCCCTGGCAACGGCGCCATTTTGATGCGCACTGTCGCTGACACGCGCGCAAACAATATTTATAGTCCCAACTAGCTACTATGTAGTAGTGGTAAGTCGGGGTCGAACCTCAGGGAGACAGTGTGATGTAATTGGTCAAGTCCGGGATTAATTTCAATTGGGGTTTAAATGGGGGGTTTTGGGACGAAGTAATTAAACTAAGGCAAACGAATTAAATAACTAGAGACGAGAAACAATAATAAAAAAAGGCGCCAGGGAGAGTCGGGGAATCGAAACTAAAGATAAGGTACATGAATCACAAGAATTATCACAAGATGAATAAAGGGAGGAGCCACCTTTCGGTTTCCCTACCTGACCTAGCCTAAACCCGCTTTCACGACGAGAAAACTGAAGTCTCAAGTCAAGATTATCCAAACCCCGAGTTTTCCCATATTGGTTCGAGTGAGTCAAGGTAACTGAGTTGATCAGGCTAAGTCAACAAGACACAATAATCCCAAGCAAGATAAATCACCCTCAAATGCAATAGTCCTCATAAAACGAGACCCAAATCTAGAATTCCTCCTCCCCTAACCTCCTAACTAAAATCTACTCCCACTATCCATGCTAAACATAACAATACAAATAATAAAGAGACTAAGAAAAAGGCTAAACATGTTGAACAAAAGGAAAGGAAATTAGTCTAACACAATGATGAGAACTACACTAATAAAACAACAATAAAGAAAGAAAATAAACAATAAGGTAAAACAAGGGAAACAAATACTAGATATGAAAATGGTGGGAACAAACAAAGGAGAGAAAAAATAAGAAATTGCTAACAATGGAGATGTGAAACAACTTAAACATAAAGAAAACAGAGGTAAACAACAAAGTAACAAGAAATTAAAAAGAAAACTAATCAAAAGAGAAAGGGAGAAAGAAAGTACCATCTATGGACAAAATGAAAGGAGGAAAATGAAGATTAAAATAAAACTTGAAGCTTGAAGAAGAAAATATAAGAACTCTGTCACCCAATTCTTGCGAACCTCTTCAATCTTCCAAATAAACTCAAATCTAGACTAATACAAAGCTTGAATGCAAAATAGAAGATGAAATAATCTAAAACAAAGAAAGCTTTCTAAATCTATGGAGCTTTTTAATGGAAGCTTACTACAACGGAGATCTACCTAGACAATGCTTAATCTAAAAGAGGACACTAATGAGGGGTAATGTGGCATACTTAGAAGGAAACTTAGGGTTAACTATATATACTAAACCCTTAATGGGTCACACAACCAAAGCCCAAATTCAATCCTTCTTCCTTTAATGAGACTTTCACCCTATGCATCTTCACATGGCAAAACTTCACCCCGCGATTAATTGGCATCCACAAGCTAATACCGCCGGGTGAAACTTCACCCAGTGGTTTCACCCGGTGAAACTCTTTTCCAGATATGCAATTTGGCGCTACTTTACCGTCGGGCAAAACTTCACCCAGTGGTGAAAGTTTTGCCCGGTGGTGAACATTTCTCGAAGATCGTCAGGGAGGCAAGAATGTCGTCGGGCGAAACTTCTTCCGGTGGTGACTCATCGGGTGAAACTTCACCCGATGGTCATCTGCCTCTTTTCCGGTCTCTTTCTTTGCCAATCGATTGGATTGCTTGAAATTTTAGTTACGTGATTTGCTCTTCGGACGACCTCCCTCTCTCTCGTGCTCATAAAAGCTCAGACACGCTTTTGATCGAAAATCCTATCAAAATAGACAGAAATCTACCAGAAACACGTAAAATGTAAAAGAGAGAAGCTGATGCAAGAAATGCTAAAAATACGACGATAATCGCACTCTAGTCTCACAAAACGGAGGAAAAACGAGCCTAAACGGGAGGAAAAATGGTCCAAATTTGACACACAACAATGACGATAGCTCCGTGGGGAGTTGGACTTGCCTTTGAAGTCATGGGTGTACCTGTATGCAGACACATAATAATTCGAATGTAGCATTTAGGTGAAATACCGACTCAGTTCCGCTGGGGAAATAAAAAAAATTGATGTTTTGAAAATTTTGAATTTTTTGAAAATTTGTGAAGTAGGAATGCTCGGGATGACTCGATTTCTGTATCAGGTTTTGAAAGAGCTGACGACTGGGATCGGGCTTGCGCGTGCAAGCTCGCGCGGGCTAAGGAGGCGTAGCAGTTGTTGAGGCTGTCAGGGTTTTGTGTAATAAATACATGATCCCTGCGTCATTTTGTTGTATCTCAACTTCACTCCATATTCCCTCCTCAAAAATTCTTTAAACTTTCAAGAAAAGATTCAAATATCTGCTATGGGTATCGAAAATTTAACCGGGATGCTCCTGGTGTGGTCCCAATGCTTCAGGGACGAGGAAAAGGTTCAGCTGAACCAAATGGGAATTTCTGCCTTATTCCCGCTACAACATCTCAGGATAGATTCACACTTCCTAGATGCTTGCCTAACATTTTGGGACACTATCCATCACGTTCTTGCGTTCACTCGAGGAGAGGTATGTCCTCTTCCCAAAGAAATTACGACTATTGGTGGTTGGTGCCCTGAGGCTCGTCCTGTCATTCCTCCGTTCTATCCTGATCCAATGAAGAGGTTGAGGGAGTTTTTGGGTCTGTCTCATGCTGAGGCAGACCTGATGGTACGGGGGAATTTCGTTTCCCTATTTGACTTTGCTGAAAAATTCATGAATACCAAGGATGTGAGAATTATTGCTTCTCACGGGCGTAGGGCCTTCGCCTTCTGTGTTCTGCACCGGTATGCCTTTGAGGGGCGGATGGAGGCTAACTCTTGCTTGGGTCAAATTAAACTAATTGGTGTTGTTGATCAGATGACCTGGCTTGGCTGATAACGGGTCAGATCATTATGGGTCTCGATGCTAGGAGAGTTGACCCGGACTGTCAATTAACGGGTAGCATCCGCCTTTTGCAGGTATACGTCTCGATTTTTTTTTTTTTTGCGAAGTCCTGACGTATAAGGCTCACTCGACCGAGTAGACCCGTCACTCGATCGAGTGACCTCGGCAAAGACACCCGGCCTGTTTTTAGAAGAGTCACTCGATCGAGTCAACCATGGCACTCGATCGAGTGCCCTCTAGAAAAACCCCGTATTTACTCACGGAAACTTGTATATTTTACCCTGTCAGATTTGGCTGTACGAGCGTTTGTCGATCATGGAGCCTCCCATGAATGTACCCAATTATCATAGTAGCCAAGTTACCTCACGAACGCAACACATAAGTTCGAGTCATGACATAAATCGAACTTATTGGGATGAGGAGCTAGTGTTCCACGGTGTCCTTTGATCAGGTGGAATATTGCTTGGTGGTTCCTCTCGAGATTGACGGGGCTGGCCAAGAGGGACCAAGCCCGATACCTGGTGGTCCTGTCACTTGATTGGACTTTCCATATTTACCCGGACCGTATTCTGAGGCAGTTCGGTTGGTCTCAGCGAATCCCCGAGACTGAGGCCATCATCAGCGTTCCTCTCCAATTGACGAACGTGATGTGTGATACATGGTTACACCGATGGTACCCCCATGCTATCTAGACCATACCAAACCCTTGACATTCGGCTTGAGTTTCCGAGTCATATTGGAAGTGGACTTCCGAGGAGTCGGAGGAGGCCCGAAAGGCCTTGAAGGTCGGTGAGGCCTTCGACTTGGTTCGCCGGGAGATGGTGACAAACAATAAGGGTTTCTACGACGAAGGAGAGACTCCTGCTACTTTGGTTCGGTTGGAGTCGCGTCTTAAGTCACAAACTAAGACTCGAACTAAGAATGCTGGTGCTAGCAGTGTGTGGAGGCGGCTGAGCCCCCAGACAGACTTAGAGAAGAGGCTCGGGCCAAGACTGGCGGCCAGGGATCGACTGGGCCTACGTGATAGGTTACCCGAGCACGTAAGGGTCCGACTTGGGCCAATTGAAGTGACCGAAGATCCGCACTCGAAGAAATGGGTCCGAGCTAAGGAAGTTCCCGTAGTGATTCGGGAACGTTCGCCTCCGCCTCGTCGTCAGTGGACGGCCAAAGAGGCCAAGGATAAGGGTAAGGGCAAGATGCTCTGAATACCCGAGTTCTTAGTTTTATTTTTTAAGTAGTATTATTATTTATTCGAAGTGTCGTGTGCTTTTTTTGAATTCTGAATTTTTTTGTGTTTTGTAATTTCCCGAATTTATCGGGTTTTTTAGTAATAAATAAAGGCAGTTTATTAATTAAACCGCTCATGTCCCTTTTTCTCAATTGCAGTGGTTGTGCCCTTTTGAGGGGCTGCCTGCGTATCCACAATTAGCGGAATCAAACCAAACATAGTTCAGTCTTTTGTAAATTTGCAATCTCGAAATACACCAAGACTATTGGTTCGAGATGTATACGACAGTAGGATAAATAATCCTAGCTTATTGACTTGCTTTTGAAAGTTTATGTAAAAAACGACTTTGATAAACTTTTGCAAATGACAATAAGAAAAGGTTAGGGGTACTAACGCTTCAGCTGGTCTAGGTTGGTAGGGTTGACGAATTCATTCCCGTCCAGATCCGTCAGCTTCACAGCTCCGCCTGATAGAATATTTTTTATTAGATATGGCCCGGCCCAATTGGGTTTGAATTTTCCCCTTGGGTCTTCTGGTAATAAAGCTCGAATGGACTTGAGAACCAATTCTCCTTCCTTAATGTTCCTGGGCCTTACTCTTTTATTAAAGGCCCGTTGGATCCTCTTCTGATATATCCGAATATTATTGAGGGCACGAGATGTCGTTTGTCTAATAGAACTAGCGAGTCATACCTCGCTCGGACCCAATCGGCTTCAGATACTTGACTTTCTAATAAGATCCTGAGGGACGATACTTCCAACTCGACTGGCTGGACTGCTTCCATCCCGTATGTCAGGTAATAGAGCGTGGCACCTGTTGTGGTGCGGATCGACGTCCGATATTCCCATAGAGCAAAAGGTATCTTATCGGGCCAGTCTCGGTAATTATCATCCATCTTTTTGAGGATGGTGACAATTGTTTTATTGGCTGCTTCTATCGCTTCATTTGTTTAGGGACGGTAAGGTGAAGATGTATGCCTTTGGATCTTGTATTTGGTTAGCAGGACCGCTGTTTCGGCTTGAAAGTGGGTCCCGTGATCACTGATGAACTCATGCGGGATCCCGTACCGACATATTATCTTGTTCTAGATTAACTTAGCTACATGCTTGGCATTGAGAATACTGTAGGATTCAGCCTCGACCCATTCGGTGAAATAGTCGATGGCTACCAAGATGAAGCATTGTCCACTTGTACCAGAGGGATTTATTTTCTCGATTATGTCGATACCCCATGTCAAAAACGGCCAAGATGACGTCATGGTATATAGCAAAAAATGACGGCATATGTTGCACGTTGGCGAAGATTTGACAGTTATGGCAATGTTTGATAGACTTCCTGCAGTCGGTTTCCATATTGTTCTAGTAATATCCGAGCCTCATGATTTTCTAGACTAACATCTGGGCATTCATATGCGGACCGCACACGCCGTCGTGTACTTCGGCAATATTTTTTTCTGCCTTAATTTTATCGACTCATAGGAGAAGAGCCCCCTGTGCCGTCATTCTGTACAATTGCCCGTCGTCGATACGGATAAACTAGGTGGCTAGTCTTCGTAGGGCTTTTCTGGCCCGACTGTCGGTTTCGGGAGGATATTCTCCCGTCGACATGTATGTTAAAACAGCCTGATACCATGGCTCGGGATCGGCTATTACAATGTCTTCGATGGCGTGGATATATGTCGGCTCGGACCGTCTTTCGACACAAATCGGCATACTGGTCAGGTGATCGGGAATGTTCAGTAAAGATGCCAATTTTGAGAGTGCATCTGCAAACTGGTTTTCTTCCCGAGGCAGGTATATATACTCTACCTTTTGGAATTGTTTCTCGAGAACCCTTACTCGCGCCTGGTAGGCCACGAGGTTGGCGTTCCGAGTTTTCCATTTCTGGAGTGCCTGATTAATGATCAAGGATGAATCGCCGTGTACCCGGAGATTTGTGACCTCTAAATCAACAGCGGCTTGTAACCCATGGATGCATGCTTCGTACTCGGCGGCGTTATTAGTAACATCGAAGTCCACTTTGATGGACACGGGAGTATGTTACCCTTTTGGCGAGATTAAAAGAATCCCGACTCTGAACCCTCAAAAATTGGATGCCCCGTCGAAATATAGATCCCATGTTTCTGTATTGGTATGGAATATATCTTCGTCTGGGAAAGACCAAGTGTCGGTGTGTCCTTCTTCGGTTACAGGACTATCAGCGAGGAACTTGGCTACTATCCGGCCCTTAATAGCTTTTAACGTTACGAACTTTAGGTCGAACTCTGTCAACATTAGATTCCATCTAGAAATTCTGCCATTGAGAATGGGCTTTTTGATGAAGTATTTGATGGGGTCCATCTTGAATAATACTTGTACCTCGTAGCTGAGCATATAATATCAGAGCTTCTTGGTGGCCCAGAGTAAAGCTAAGCACGTTTTCTCGAGCATGGTGTATTTGCATTCATACTCTAAAAACTTTTTGCTGATGGAATAAATAGCTCGTTCTTCTGAGTCAACTGTCTGTGCCACCATAGCCCCCATGGTTGTCTCGGTCATTGTTAGGTATAACAACAAAGGCAAACCGGGTTGAGGTGGCATTAAGACCGGCGGAGCAGACAGGATTTCTTTGATTTTGTCGAAAGCCGCTTGACATTTATCGTCCCACAATGTTCGTTCCCACACTTTCAGTTTCTTGAAAATTGGTTCACATACCATGGTCAGTTTGGAGATAAAACGGCTAATATTCTGGACTTTCCTGAGAAATCCCCGTATTTCTTTTTCTGTCTTAAGAGGCTTCATCTCGGTGATGACTTTGATTTTTGCTGGATCGACCTCGATACCATGTTGGCTAACGAAGTGACCCATTAATTTGCCAGATGTTACCTCGAAACTGCATTTTTGAGGGTTTAACCTCTTGTTGTATTTGCGTAGTCGGGTAAAGAATTTCCTTAGGGCAGTGTTGTGCCCGTCCCGGTCTTTGGATTTGACGATCATGTCGTCTACGTAAACTTCTAGTTCCTTATGCATCATGTCGTGTTAAGGTTGTAGCGGTCTGTTGATACGTGGCTTTGGCGTTAATGAGACCAAACGACATGACGGTATAACAGTAAGTACCCCAAGGTGTAGTGAAGGTAGTTTTACTCATATCTTCTACCGCCATTTTGATTTGATTGTACCCGACATATCCATCCATAAATGACAAAAGGGCATGATCGGCCATGTTATCCAACAATATGTCGATGTGTGGTAACGGAAAGTCGTCTTTCGGGCTTGCCTTGTTAAGATCCCGAAAGTCCACGCATACGCGCACCTTACCGTCCTTTTTAGGAACGGACATGATGTTCGCGACCCAGTCCGAATATTCGGACACCTGTATGAAGCCGGATTTGAACTGTTTATTGACTTCTTCTTTGACCTTGAGAGACCGTTCGGGTCTCATTCGCCGGAGTTTTTGCTTAACCGGTTTGCACCCGTCTTTAAATGGTATGTGATGCTCGGTTGTTTCCCGGTCTATCCCCGGCATGTCCTTGTAGGACCATGCGAAGACGTCTTTGAATTTTTGGAGGAGGCTTGTGAACTGTTGTCTCTCCTTGAGATCTAAGGATAACCCTATCTTAAGCATCTGGGGCTCTAAGGTTGTTCCCACTGCACATTGATGGATTCGGTTTCTTCGATTACTGGATTCCAGGACTCCCTTTTCTATAGTTGCTCGATCAGATGAGGAGGTAGGGCTACCTGTTCGTCGGGTTTCTCAATGTCATTGCATAAAATGTTTTCGAAATCAGAATTAAAAATAGACAAGTCGTAAGCAGAACGGTTGTTATTATTGGTTGAAAATTTAGAAAACAGCTCGAAAAGAGCAGCCATCTGATCATTGGTCAGTGGCGGGATAGGTAAGGCACTTGGGACAGACCCCGAGGCGCAGGAGTAACTAATAGGAGAGGGGTACATGAGTGACTTTTGCACCGGACCCCCTAGACTCGACCTTAGACTCTGACTCGGACTCCGACTCGGACTCAGACTCAGAAGCAGGCATATCTCCTTCCCCGGTGACCATCTTGTAGATCCCCCTTGACTGTCGGTCCACTTGACAGTCTTTCTCCAAGCCATGTTTCCCATTTCGGAGCCAACATCTGGGATCAGCTTTGTTAGGTCGAACTTGTTGCTACGAAGGATGAGGTTGACCATGTCTTCCTTTGGAGTCGGGGCTATTGTGTCTTCACCAAACAGTAGCCCCAGTGCGGGCTCAGCATCGTCGGCGCCTTCCCTCGGCTCCGATTGAATGAGCGTGAACACGTCATTCGAGATATAATTGCAATCTCGGGCCAATTAGGTCCCGGGGTGCACAGCATTGGGTTGGAATATACCAATCGGACGACCCCAAATATCGACGTGACAAAGTAGTCAGTCAGTCGTGGGCTATAAGGACTCAAGTAGATACCCTTAATGATATTGCAGGCCTTTACGATACTTGCTCGGACAACGTTGCCCGGTGTTGTGGCATAACCGAGGCCGAAGTGAGAGTCTTCTTCCTTAAGAACCTCGATAATTTTCCCAGCTGGAAGATAAGGTCTGGAGGTAGCCCCCGGAAAGTACCCCAAATTCTGTAGCATCGTGTCGATGATAATGGTGAAGTAGGGCCTGAATTGACATTCCTCCTCGATCATCCCCATGAAATCGAACCCCCAAAGGTCTGTGCGGCCCGTGGCGTTGCAGCTAGCCACGGTCATAAGGGTTGCCTCCTAAGTGATAACACTATCGTGCATGGGCAGCTTGATTTTTTGGTGGAGGGTAAAGGATACCGCTTTGATAGCATGGATCCATGGCCTCCCTAAGAGTAGGTTGAAGGAAGAGGTGACGTCGATCACCTGGAATTCCATCTCCTTTTCCACTGGGCCCGTTATGATGGTCAATTTTATGGCCCCAGCTACCGACTTTGGGCTCCCATCAAAAGCCTGGATGGTTTGTGGAGTCGAAGTGTAGTCAGCCTTGGTAATGCCTAAGGCTTTGGCGGTCCTTAAGGAAGGACGTTGACCGCAGACCCATCATCAATTAGGGTCATCGGGAGGTACTTCTTGCGGAAAATCACCGTAATATAAAAGGCTAAATTGTGGGAAGCCCCGAACGATGGCAGATCGGCTTCGGAGAAGGTAATTAATGGTCCTCCTTCCTTAGCTTTGCCCTTCATCTAGTGGGGTAGGACCGTGGCTACCATTTCAGCAGAGGTAACCAGGGAGTCGATCTTAATCTGATCGAGAGCCTTAGTAAGTGCCTCTCGATGTTCTTGTGAGCTAACCAAGAGTTGCCAATATATAGTGAGGTCAACTCGGATTTTCTTCAATTGTTTTACAAGAGTCGTGTTAGTGGTCGGCTCTTCAGGAGAGACTTCCATCCTAACAGGCTCAGTGACGTTTGCCGGAATAGGGGTGTCCCTAGAGCTAGTAGCTTGATAGGGACAACCAGATTTGGAAAGGGGGTTACTGGCTAAGACTTTGGGTTTAGCCTTTCGGACGTCCTCACTGGTAATGGGGACAGCTTCCCCTTTGACGAGGTACACGTCATCTTTGTCGTCGAACCAGATTACGTTCACTTGCGGGATGAAAGGAGAGATAAGATGGGAATAGTCGATCACCTCCCCGGTAAAGATGGCGTGGGAGCTGAAGGGATTGTCTTTATTACTCGGTCTGTCCCCGGGCAATGGAATCTTACCACTTTCAATCAGGTCCTGAATAAGATGCTTTAGCTTCCAGCATTTGTGCCATTGCCCCGGTGGTATTGTCAAATAGGCTTGTGCATTGTAGCTTTTGGACCGTCGGTTGACTGGAACTTCAGGAGTTGGGCCTATCGGTTGGATTAGGCCCTTGAAAGATAGCCTTTGTAAGGCATAAGTATAGGTAGTACCTATATCAGTGAATACCCGAGGTGGGGTATTCTTCTTGGATGAGGCATCAAGTAGATTGACCTCATCAAAAATGTTGCGGCTGCAGCTGGGGCCTTAGCAGAGAAGGAGGAGGAGGAGGCCCCTTGATAACCCTTGCCGGAGGCCTTAGTTAGGCCCTCTATTATCAGATCGTCTTCAATCCTCATACCCATTTCAGTAAGGGTGGTGAGATTGGGTATGACAGCATACCAGAGATGGACCTGATAGGAGGGGAGGAGGTTCTTGACAAAGACCTCCACCAGAGTTTTCTCGCTGGGCTTATCGACCAGCTTCACACTTTCGGCCCTCCAGCGTTGAAGGTATTTAGTAAAACCTTCTTTGGGCTCCTGGTTCATAACCTCCAGGGAGCGCATAGTGGTTTGGATCTCAGTGTTATCAGCATAGTTCCGAGCAAATTTCGTAGCCACATCATCCCAAGTTGGATATTTTTTTTGGGTCTAGCCTGTAGTACCAGGCCCGTGGGTGCTTCTCAAGGGACGCAGTAAAAAGATTCTTGAACATGGAAGAATCTACCCCCTTAATTGCCATAAACTCTTTGAAGGCCCGTACATGTAGAAACGGGTCTTCAGTCCCCTCAAACATCGGCAAACCCGTGAGATTCAGGTTTGCGGGCAACTTGTCGTTCACCGAGGAGTGGTCACGAGAATTTTCCGGATGGATGTTGTTACCCCCAGATAGGTGGACCTGTTTCTCTAGTCGACACATTATGCTAACTAATTCAGTCATGGGCCCAGTGTTTTCGGTCCCGGAGTTAGGAAACCCTTTCCCCACAGCAGTCAGACGGGTATTGGCGGCCGCTTGATCGGCCCTCATTACTGCCAGTTGGGCCTCGATCTCGGTCTGTTTCCCGATCATGGTTTCCACCATGGTTTTCAGATTGTTCAAAGCTTGCTCCATTCTGAGCCTAGTTGACGGTGGCATGTCTGTAGTAATCAGAAACCGAACTCAAACCTTGGAATCAAAATAGTACATCCCGAGCAAGGAAAAGACTGAACGAGAAAACAACTCGAGAAAGACACCTAGACGGGTGACTCGTGGGTGGTGTGACTTCCTTAGGATTCGGCTATGTGGGCCAAGTCCTGTTCGAAGGAAGGACCTCGTGAGATTTTCCCCAAACTTTTGACTCGAGTGTCTAAACGGACTTTCCTTTGTAGGGGTATGCCCTACGAGGGTTGGTCATGCCTTTATGATAAGGCGAACTTGGGATGGGGTGGAAACCTGTGATGTAGGATCGACGGAGTTTCGACGCTATAAACCTTCGACGTACTATGAAAAGACCCGACACACGGATAACGGTTGGTCCTATAATAAGAAGGTTTTTTGAAAAGAAAATTGAATTCCGAAAAATTCGGAGGACGATCCTGACTTTTGAAATTCGTAGCATGCCGACAGAACCGAGTTTTTTGAAAAGGTTGAAAGTTTTGAGTTTCGAAATGGGTAGCATGCCGGCTAAAAATAGGTTATTTTAAGTCAAATCTTAAGTCTAAATTTCGGCAGCATTCCGAGTTTTTGAAAACTTAACATTTTGAAAAGATGCATATTTTGAATGACGGTTTTTGAAAAATGACATGGAAACCAAGTAGCACGTAGTCAAACAAGCAATATGACGACAACATGTATGCTTTAAACTAAGTCTCGGTCAGTCAAAATCGGGTCTATACCAACACCGATGGCTCTCTCGTAAATCAGGAGGGACTTCCTAAGCCGAGTTGGTCTTACAACATGCCGCGAAACCTATACGAGTTCGACCATAGATGTTTTTAGCGCACCCATTTAGGAATGCACCATGGTATAGTGGGACGTTGATCACAAGTAACCGGCCAGGCCAAAAATGAGTTATGCATGAACCATCGAGCTAAAACGCGTACATTATTAACCTAACGATTTCTCTTCGAGTGTCACCATGAGAATCCCGATGACAAGTAGTACGTCAGGTATCCCCAGCGGAGTCGCCAAATTGTGGACATGACATAGGTCCACCCTTACGCGGCCACGCGCGGGTGTGGGTAGGCGAATGAATCTCGTAGTAAGATTGTTCTTGGGTCGAAATTTAAATCGAAATAGAAGTCGCCACCAAACTTTGTGGGAGTTCGGACTCGTTCGAACCCACTCTATACTTAGGCGTATCGCGCACAAAGCACGACCCACTTTAGTACTAGAGCCTATGCGGTTCGTTCTTTTGCAAAACGATAACGATGCCAAGTTATCAGGTATCGTGTATCGAATGACTCTTATTCGCCAATGGTTTCGGGCATCCGGAAACCAATGGTTCTGAGTAAGGGGTGAGGGTACGTGTTGGAAAGCCCACGAAGGACACCCAACCCCGCCCGCTCTTAGCGGCCTCTACTAAGATATCGTTCGGTTTTCATGTACGCGCGTTAGTAAGACGATTAAATTAAATGCAAACAGCGTTTTTAGCTACGCATGTGAAATACGTGTTAAGCTACGTCATTTAATGCATCTAAAATTATGTTGAAGTTATATTTAAACATGCGATGTTCATTTAAAAGCAATAAATGGCAAACATCGAAAATAAACAAACTCGGAAATAAATTACAAATTACACGAGCGGAAATACAACCCGGAATTCACAATACTTGTACAAAGCAAGAATATAAATTGGTTAGCGACGGTAATGGTGATCTATAAACGGACTCGTAAATAGAAAATGCAATTAAAACCATAAACCGACTAAAATGGACAAATTACGATCGCTTACACATTGTATTGTGTATTGATCGGAGGACAGAGACTTTAATACGTGTTTACCGTACGGGACCGAAGTGTAGTACTAACTTGATCCCGGGTCTCGAAGTCTTGTCCCGAGTTATCATAGCGAACAGAAATGTCTCAACCCGTCCTATATTGGATACGACTAAAGAGTCATCAATATAGGACTAGTCTTACGAGACGTTTCTCAAAGTCGTAAAGGTGACTAGAAAATAACGGATATAATGTATTGGTTTTGAAAAAGGAAACACGTGATTGAATTAACACGTGACGACTTAAATGTCGTAAAAATGTATTAGTGGGACTTCGTGTCACTTTTAGACTCACGTTGGAGACCTACAGGGGTCACTCGATCGAGTCATTGAGGGACTCGATCGAGTGTTTTTCGTGAAAACCTCCTGCCCATTTTTGATGGGGTCACTCGATCAAGTGCCCTCTGTAACAGGCGAAGGGTTTGCTTCAAAATGACCCATTTCGTAAATTTGATGATTAAAGTCGAGAAATAATTGAGCTAGACATAAATATTAACTAATTTATACTCACTCGATTCTCGATAACTCGTTATGCGCGACGCTCGGTTACGAAACCGATATCAAGCATCTAGAGTAAAATTTCTGAAATCGTCATTAATCTAATTAGAACAAATATCAATTCCCTCTGTATCACGGCATCGTTATTAATCCTTAAGGATCACGTGATTTTGCGTCAACGGGTTTCGTGCTAACTCAATTGTCGATGACTCTTTTAGGCATGACGTTTGACTACGGAGTCAACATCGCACCTTTTAGAGTACCATTTTGAAAATGATGTCGGACACGTTTGATAACGAATTACCACGATCACATTATACCTTTAAGTGCCTAGGGCGGCGCACCTTGAAGGTCACCACCTCCAGTACGACTTTTCGAAGGATTATAACGGACTTTGGGCGGAATTCGTTGTCGAACATATTCGACTTAAAAAAATCCGATTGTCGTCACAAACTTAGAATCTTTGCGTTGCGATGTCGTGATTTGGCTTTTAAAGCCTACGACTATCGATTTAGCGTCATTGGATGTTGCTCGAATTGATTTAAAATAGTTTTGTTAAATTAGTATACGCGGTATTATATATGATGGAATAAATAAAAAGCGATAATAAATAATAGATTGTTAGTGATGTTAGGAACAATAATTAAAAAGTTAGATGCGGAAAATAAATGTTAAAAGTTAGTAATACGAGAATTAAATGTTAGGTGCAAAATGTAAATGTTAGGTGTTAACGGTTAATATACGAAAATTAAAAGAGAATAGAGATTAGAGAAAACGGGGTTTGGTTACAACCTCAACTAGACCTGTCAAACGGGTCGGGCGGTCGGGTTTCGGGTTCGGTCATTTCGGGTTCGGGTAAAATACGGGTCGGGTGTATTTCGGGTTTGAAAAATACGGGTTTTATACGGGTCGGGTTTATACGGGTTTCGGGTCGGGTTCGGGTCAAATACGGGTTATTAACGCACTTTAAAAACATTAATTTTCTTTACTTTTTTTTAGTCATAAATACAATTTTATTCTTAATTTTCTTAATCATCTCATTTAATATATGATATTAGTGAAAATAAACATGTTTTATTTAATATATCTTTTAATTTACATTGATATTTTATTTCTATAGGAAGTACGAATATATATGACGAACTTTGACTCGATTTATTGATTTTTTTTCTCATTATAATAATCATCTCATAAAAATATGATTTTAAAGATGTATATATAAATATTATTTCTTAAAATTTTGAGGGAAAAAAAATATTTCTTAGTGTTTTTGAGAAACTTTATTGTATAATAGTAATATTTTTTTAATTTATCTATTTTCGGGCGGGTAACGGGTTCGGGCGGGTTTTGACCCAATATATTCGGGTTATTATCGGGTCGGGTCACTTTCGGGTTTCGGTCATTTTCGGGCGGGTTTTTTCGGGTTTTTTTTGGGCGGTTTCGGGTCGGGTTTTCGGGTCGGGTCAGTTTTTGACAGGTCTAACCTCAACCTACATGCTTATGGTCTCGGACACGGTCTCGTCTAATGGCGGCGTTGGCATGAGAGCGTCAAGAATGTAGGGTGATTTAGGATGTGTATATTTGTGGAGACGGTTTTCGGGAGGTTCAGTCTCGAGACGGTTTATGTATGGGTGAGGCTCTCGAAATGGAGGAGATGATGCAAGTGTAGGTTGAAAAGGGTTGAAATGTGATGTGAAAATGATGGGTGAAATGAAGAGCCAAGATGGGGTATTTATAGACCTACCCTCCGGCTAAGGGTCACTCGATCGATTGGCTCTAAGTGCACTCGATCGAGTGGCCCGAAAAAAGGTGCCTGGTCGGTTTTTTAGGGTTCACTCGATCGAGTGGCCCTATGGCACTCGATCGAGTGAGTCTAGGCGGGTAGAGCTTTTTTAGGAAGGTTTGGATTTGATTTTGACCTTTGACTTGGTTGCTTTGACTTTGTATTTGGACGCATGCGAGGCTGGTTTCGTCTCGGGTTTCGACTTTGACCGGTTTTTTACTCGATCGCAAAAGACGGTTTTATTTCCGGTGACGATTTTAGCTCAAAATAGCCTTATTTTATTGGGAACGGCCCGCTGAGTCTGAATTTGAGGTCGGTTTTGAGAGATTTATACTCCGCTAAGTGCCCAGGTCGGATACTATTGATTCCGAGTCCGTATTCGAGCGCATTAAAGCATGTTTACGCCAGATCATCATCGGGTGTTTTGTTGGAAACTGCGTGTAGACACTAGCAGGCAAAATGCGGGTGTCTACACTACCCTAATTTGAAAATGGAACAAAGAGCATGCATCGAAATGTAGCAAATACAAAACATCCAAAATCGATTTCTAGGGTTTAAGCAAATTCAATTCAAAATCATACTAATCAAGTTCAAATAGACAATAAGTGAGTAAGGAACACTTACTTGGGGTCGACATTATCAAGTTGAACAAAAATCGAGCTTGAAAATTGGTTAACAATGGTGAAAAGGCGAGAGGAAGACGAAGGAAGGGTTGCGTCTGATTTCTGAGCAAATGACCTGAACGCTCCTTGCTCCATGTTCTTATCACCGGCCGCTGAAATGCTTTTTCGGTCGCACCAACCCAAGCGCTCAAACTTTGGAGCGCTGAGGGTGAGGCGTCTCAGTATTGGGTCGCCCAAAAGTCGGAGCCTACCCTTCAGCTCAAGACAAAACCGGGTTAATCCAGACACAGTTCTCAGTACCCAAAAAACATACACTCATCTACCAACAAAAAGAAACAATAGCAAACCACGTTAACATCCCTGACGGAGTAACCAACTACATTATCGTCCTCAGCGAAACGTCCCATAAGCCAGCATAACCCATTACGCAAACCAATAAAAATCCCTAGCGGTACCCATCGGTTCAAGCCACTCTCTGATACCAAATAGCAAAACTTTCAACAAGACTGGAAAAAAATATATCAATTAGCCCCAGCAAATCTTATATCTTCAATCAACCGAGCCATATCCCCAGCAAAAATCATGAACCCCAGAGTCCAAGTCTAAGGTGCAAAAAACAAGCGAAAACAAAAAGCACGAAGCAAAAAGCAATACGAATGAGATTAGGCACTCGTCAAGAGTTTATACCATGATCCAGGGAAGGATCAAAATACAAGTACAATCACGCACTCGTCAAGAGTTTACGCAACGATCCAGAAAGGATCAAAGTACAAATACAATTACCAAGAGCTTATGCAACCTCTTATCAAAAGCAAAGACCAGACATAGGCAAGGGACCTATTTCAAAGAATACAATTGTACAAAGTCCAAGAATAAACAGAATCTATTCCAAAGATTACAACTACGCAAAGTTCAGGAATATACATAATCTATTCCAAAGAACACAAAAAGCAAAGACCAGAGATAGGCAAGTGACCTATTTTAAAGAATACAATTGTACGAAGTCCTGGAATAGACATAATCTATTCCAAAGAATACAATTATGCAAAGTCCAAGAATAGATGAGATTTATTCCAAAGAATACAATTATGCAAAGTTCAGAGACGGACAAGACATGTTCCGAAGAATACAATTATGCAAAGACCAGAGATAGATGAAATAATCTCAAAGAATCTGACAATCACGCAAAGGCCAGGGATAGACAGGATCTATCTCGAAGATACAATTACAAAGACCAAGGACAAATCCAAGCAAGGGGTTTATTCCGAAGATCAGGGCAACTAATCAACTGCAATAACACTTCAAACCTAAGTCAAGATAAGCAAAATCTAGATCAAACTTCAACAAGCAACCGCAGGCAAGGAGGCCAGGTATGATTTCTATACCTTGGCTGACGAGCCTTACTACGTAGTCTAATGGACTTAAAACGACCCGAGCGGACAGCCACTGGATCGTAATCCTCGATTGACCCGGGTGGCTATACTTTGACTTTCTCCTTGTCCAAGCCTCATTCAAAATGGAGACTTCTGTAGACACTCAAATTTGGGCTTGGTGTCTACTGGAGCGTCCGACAAACACCCGATGATGATCGGACTGAAACACGACACAATTTAATGATGTTTTAGACGATTTTTCTATAGAACGGGTCAAATAATTACTCGGAGAAATTAATTCAACATCAAGACAGTCTTAGTCGTGACATTACGGTCGCGTCAACACCAACTATAGTCAATTCCGACTCCGAGACTCCGAATTGGTCCCGAAACACGAAGTCAAACCCGAGTCAACATACCGGACCGAGTCAAACCTTGGGATGCAAACTCAAGGCCCATCGGCGAGTGCTAGGGCGGGGTTCTAGAACTCTTGGGAAGCAAGTCATTAGCAAAGATCACGAATATCTCCATTTTGGAAACTTTCCAAATCGCATCTTCAAAATCTCGGGTGCATGACCTGGCGCGCCTGAGAACTGAGTCGTTGGGCTTCAAGCGCCTCAATTTTGGGTCGCACGACATGCTGCGTCCAAAATCTCGAAATGAGCTACATGAAACACTATATATACCCCCCTCCTCTGCTCATAATCGACACACAAATGCAATATGCGACTCTCTCCCCTCTCAAGAGCTCCAAACAACTTGCAGCTCTTTCTTTAGCATCGTACTCCACTATATTAGGAATAATCCACTCGATTGTTATCATCCTGATTCGCATTCCACGAATCAATACTACTCTTAGGAGTTCCTACGAGTTCTTACTCGCAAGGACGAACAAGGGCACTTGTATTGATCCGTCGACTTGCCTTTGATAGCAGTGAAGCTTTGCCAAAATCGATGCAGGGCCTAAAGGAGTTCATACGTCCAAGTCTATATCGTCACTAGGTTGTCATCTTAACCAAGCTTTACATATCACATTTTCAATTATGCATTTTAATATAGTCAAGTCCGACCAATGACGCGTAAATCATCCGCACTCCTAATGGTGTACAAGCCTTACTCCTATTTGGCTCAGTCGCTAGACCAACTCGTCTAAAATACGTAACGTCCACAATTTCAACCCCATTTACTAAAACACCTAAATCGAATCCGAGTATTCGTTACTAGATCCGTTCTCTATCGTTTACACATCGTACTTCGTTTAGTGTACATTCTGAGGGTGTAACTTCTCATACAATGTGACATCTCACACTTTACCACTTTCGTATGATTTAGCGCTTTTACGACCATAATCGCATTCTAAATCATCTAACCGGAAGTTAAAACGTAAACAACTAAATAGTAATCAAAACGAACCGTGTTCTGATCCCGTACTAATCCAGATACTCTCCTCACTCATGGCTTGATGCGTCTCTATTAATACTGAACAGACGCACTTTAAGCAGAATACCAGGTAAGGTATATCACGAGAATGACTAATATCTGTATTATCACGTTAAAACTGATTTGCTATTACCTATACTATCTAGTACTCTCTACTTTCCTACGTTCATCTTAACATGGTCTGCTTATCGCGTGAAATCGCATGCAAAGAATGTAAAACATTTACCTCGACGCCAACTTACTTGTCCTTAAATCAACCGAATAGGTAAGAAACTAGGCTTAAAACAATGGTTGTTACCGCATTACACCACCTTGGAACGAAGTTATCCGTCCACCGATTGATTAGTAGAGGTCGCTATGTGCGAGTGGGATTGAGTGTTGCGTCTATTCGATGTTAGCTTCCCAATACGTACCCTCACCTCTTACTCAAAATCTAAGGTTTTCGGATGTCCAAAACCATTGGCAATGAGAGTCATCCTAGACATGGAATGATTAAGGGTACAAGTTTCTATCTTTAGGTTCTCATGTCACACAACTTTGAGCCGGTTAAGGATTAAAGTTGACTTGAACGGTTTCTGAGCATCCCATAATTGCTCGGTGGCGACTCCACAAATCGACAACAAATTCGATTCATTAAACCGGTCGCTAGACCAAATTATCCGAACTTTAAACATTTACAACCACATCTCGATCGATTAAACGGAAAGATAGATGCGTTCATACATCTATCTAGTACAATTCAAAACGCCAACCAAATCGAGGTCTGACACATCTCCCCGAACACGGGATTGGACCGTCCCAGACCGCAAGATGGGACGTGTGCGTGGGTGCGTGGCCGCCGCGGGAGTCCGCGCGGGTGCGCGTGGCAAACGGGTGGGAGCATCCACACATACACGTGTCGCTTTATGAATAACCAACCAATCACATTCCAGTGTTATCGAAATTCGAAAAATAGAAGCTGAAATGACAAACTTGCATAATATGTCATCCAAAGAAGCACGAGAAAAGAGAAATTCAAGAGCAAACACATTCCATTAATAAACGACCCCTCAGGGTTGGGTTACAAAATGACCATATAGGTCGGATGGAAACATTACATATACGTGAACAAAAGAAGAAATCATGTCACACCCTTGACGCGGCTCGTCAGAGCAGAGATCTCAATCCTTAACTCCACTGCTCCCCCCATCGAAGTCGGGGGGAGGATGCTCCCTGGGACTATCCGGACCTTCACCATCAGATCCTCAGTCCCAGTCATTTGGGATATTCATAGGGTCATACACCCCCTCTTCATCACTCTCATTCTCCTCGATCTCGTCCTCCTTTTTCTCAGCCTCGCCATCATCACCGTCCCCTTCACCGTTGGCCTCATCTTCCTCGTTGCTCTAGGCATCACCAAACTCGACGATCTCTAAGCCCCGACGGTAATCAGGGTCGTCCCTCATCTCCCGAAAGAAGGCCAGCAACTCATTAACATCAGCATGGGAAATTTCAGCTAGGGGAAAGCGAGCAGAAGATTGGCGAGAGCTCCACCGACCATCCTCACTCCGAGGAGTGGCAGGGGTGGAAGGAGATGACTCAGAAGCCGGAATGTTAGGGTCAGCATTCTCTGGCCTCAACCATGGAAAGCACCGACGACACCCTCTGTACTCATACCCCCCAGCCTGAGTGCAAGGGTCGGGCCTCGGTTTCATAAAGAATGAAGGTTTCTTGTGACGGCGTATGGCTAGCGAAAGGTCATTAAAACTCGGGGAAAAGCACGATCGGCGAGCTATCAGCTTGCACCTATCAAGAATCCTCCGGACCAGACGAGGGTATCGGAATTTAAGGCGGGGACCAAAATACTTTGTGACCTTTACATTGACACCCCTCTTAAAAATTTGATCAAGTACTCAACCATAGCTACCGGAGGGAAAGGGATGCAAAGGTGCGAGAACGTTTCAAAAAGTTGGGAAACTTTTGCGCCTTGATCCTCCTTTTATACCCAGGCAAAGGGAGTTTAGGACATTTAATGCCCCAACCGTCCCAAAATCAAGTGCCACATGTCCCAACGACGTGTATCCCAAAGGGATTTCTTGAAAAGCAATCATTGCAAGGAAGATATTCTGATACCTCAAGTACACCAAAAGCCCGAAGCAACAGTCGAGGAATGACAATAGCTTAAAGAACTAGCAAAAGCATTCAAAGAGGAGAGTTGATGGGGCAACCCCTGTTGGACAACGGCTTAGATTTGTCGACGCCGCCCGCCGCCAACCGAATATCGACAGCTGCATGACAGGAGACCCACTCCTCCCAGCTGCCGAGGGGTAATTGATGCGGTCAGAAATCCACCACGATTATTTGCCAACCTTGGATCCGAATCAACTCCATCTTGGGAGGAGGTCGCAGAGCCCTCAAGCCCGATGCCGGAGCCTTAGGCCGGACCCTTCCGGCCGACCCTCAGAAACCCGCCAATAGGGAACTCCACGACCCTCAGCACGACCTCAAGGTCCGACCTGCGGCCGACTTAGACGATCCCTAGCCCGTCCCAGCCAGGGACGTCTAGAGACCCTCGGTCAGTCCGACCTCGAAGGTACGCCTCGAGGTAAGCCCTTAAACCATCGCCGTGAGGTAAGGGACGTGTCCTTGTCTCGTCCTCTCTCTTTCTCTCATGGGAAACCTATAAATACCCCTTTATGTCCACTCATTAAGGGATAATCAATTTTCTCTCACTAAATCTCTCTCTAGAAAATGTCACCTTATTCCTCACCAATAAGGTCCCTTAAGTGTATAAAGGACTGACTTAGGCATCGGAGAGGGTCCCCTCGGATACCTCTGAGGCCCTGTTTGCTGCTTGTGCCAGCAAGGCTGACCCGCTCCTCCAGGGAGGTCCACCAGCTAGAGAGAGAAGAAAGTGAACGCTTGGATCGAGGGTCTCTAGACCCAATTTAGATCCGATTGTTTCGTACCAAAACAAGTACTCCCTCCGAGTTCCTGTGTTTTTCCCTTTTCTTTTTTGGGTGGAAAATAAGGAAGGGAAAATGAGTGGCTCAAAAAAGGAGGAAGAAAGAGAAATGAGAGGGTAAATGTGAACCACATATTGATAGCCTAAAAAGGAAAGAGGGAAGAAGATCAAACTCAGCCCAAAAAAGAAATAGGGAAGATCATAGGAACTCAGAGGGAGTATAATTTAACAATTACATTGTTTTATGTCATATAGGATTGTATTTGTATAAATTTCCACCCATGATCATCATTTATCCCTTAAAAATATATATTAGTGGGGATTTATACCTTTTATTATTGCATTTTTATTATTAGTTGTACATTCATTTCTTAGTTTATGGTGATTCTTTATTCATATTTTCTACATAATAGCTAGTAGTCTTCTCTTTTAATACGGAGTACGACATAATCACCTACTATAAACTTCGAACATCTTAATTGTTGAACGTACAACAAATCTATCCTATCAACAATAAAGATTGCAGTGGTCTGGACACGCGTGATGATGGGCTAAAACATGATTCAAAACAACCCACAACCGAATAAATAAGGCACAATTCGTGTTTGGTACAACCTAACACAACGCATCACATTACGGGTCGTGCATGGGCTGAACTTTGATAAAGACGACTATGTTTAGCCTTTACACGATAAATACGGTTTAAACACGACACACTTAACAGTTGACAATGTGAATTAGGCCCTGTTCTTTTCAGCTTAATTTCAGTCCGTTTTAGACCAGCTCAGCTTTTATCAGCTCAGTCCAGCTCTTATCATCTCAGCCCAGCTCCTATAAGCTCAACTCAGCTCTAATATTTTCAGCCCAGCTTCAATATTTTCACCCCCTAAAATAATACTTCAATAATAATAATGATAATGATAATTTTCGGCACTTCGTTCTCATTTAGAGCGTGTTGTTGTTGCATCTGGGCCTGGGTTTGGGATTGGCAGTGGCGGCTTGCCACCCTTCCCTTTTCCTTTGGGGGGCTTGGGGTGTATGCTGCTGGAGATGTCCTACATTATGCTTTTGTGGCATCCCGACTGCAATCTGCAGGTTTACAAGCTACGCTGCTTCGTGCTGCGGACGTACTGACCCCGGGCCCGGCTTTCGATGTGGCCTTGCGTAGGCTTAAGGAGGTTCTGGGTTCTGTTGAGTGTAATCCAAGTGAGATCGCTGCCCCCAAACTTATGAAGTCTTTGGCAGATATATATTTCACGAGGGTTGTGGCTACTGCGGAATTGGATTTCTCCTTGACCTCCCGTCAGGTTGCCTTATGGAAGTCTCAGCAAGGCCGTCATGCTTCTGATTGGCTTCGCGCTGTCCCTATTTCTGGACTAGGCCAGACTATGAACGGTCGGACGTACAGATGTGTGCTTAGCTATCGGTTGGGCATTCCTTTGTTTTCTGTGCCTGGACCGTGTTCTGCCTGCTCTCGGGTTTTTGGCGACGATATTTTTGGAGACCATGCCGTGTCTTGCGCGGTTGTTGTCGAAATTAAACATCGACATAACCTCGTTCGTGACACTCTTTTGAATATTTGTTTCCGTTCCGGGGTCTCGGCTGGTAAGGAGATCGAAATTGGCTTGATTGATGATCATGACAGATCCTTGCGTCCTGCAGATTTGCTTCTTTATTCGTGGGACAGGGGGCGTGACGTTTGCGTAGATCTTACCGGGTCTTCTCCTTTGACTCAGTCCGAGCTCTCTGATTTCACGTCAGGCCGTGCGGTGGGCGACGCTGCTCGGCGCAAATGCGCTAAGTACATGGGTCTATGCTCAGGGCTTGGGTATGGGTTTGTGCCTTTTTCCTTTTCTTCGCTGGGGGAATTGGAGGCGGATGCTATCGGCTTACTAAAGAGGATTCAAAAAATTTCGATAGCACAGGATGCCGGAGCACGCGCTGCTCCTTTTATTTTTACCAGACTTAGCTTTGCTATAGCTAAGGGGGTGGGGGCCCAGATTGTATCTCGACTACCCACCAATTTTTTGTAAACTGCTTTTTGATTCATCAATAAAATTTTCCTCTTATAATAATGATAATAATAAAATATAATAATAATAATAATAATAATAATAATACCAATAATAATTATAACAATAATAATATTATTATTATATTTATTATTTATTTATTTATATGAAACGGAAGTTGCATTAAGATCAAAACAAATTACAATAAGTCATTATTATTATTGTTGTTGTTATTTTTATTATTGCATTTCGATATTAATGCGAATTTCTTTTTATAAAAAAATAATAATATTATTGTTGTTGTTGTTGTTGTCGTCGTTGTTTTTGTTTTTATTACTCATATCTCTTAATGTTAATAATAATAACAAATTATTATTATCATCGTCATCGTTGTTGTCGTCATCATCATCATTGTTATTATTATCGTTATTATTATTATTTTCTATTTATTTTTATCATCATTGTTATTATAATAATTATTAATTAATATTATTATGCACTTCATAGTATTTTGAGGTCCTGAAATAGATATCGCATTCAAATATTTACAACTCTGTCTCAATGCCATTACCATTAATTTACGTTTTTTACACTATTTTTGAGTAAATAGAATATCTAATATACTCGTACTCCGTATATACCATACAATATAGCATATGGGTATTATTTGTATTGTATTATGATTTAAGAAAATCAAAATTTAACATTTTGTAATTACGTAGTCAAAGATATATACATCATAAATTTTCTATTGCCAAGTATGAAAAAAAATAAAAGTAGAAATAAAATGAATTGGAGGGAATGTTATGTTGTTGTTGTTATTATTACTATAATAATAATAATAATAATAATTATTAATTAATTAATTAATTATTGTTATTATTATTATTATTAATTCGTATTATAATTTTTTTTTCATATTTTAAAATATTATTAAATAATTTATATAATTAGTTATTAGTTTCAGTTTCTTTTAGTTCAGCTCAGCTTCTATCAGTCCAGCTCAGCTCCTATCAGACCAGCTCAGTTCTTATCAGACCAGCTCAGCCCTGTTTCAGCCGAAAAGAACAGGGCCTAAGTACGACTGAAGTGGAGGAAATGTTTTGGCACGTCCAAAATGCAAAAAAGGAAGAAAAGGTTAAAGTGGAGAAATCGCTTGGATATATATGCCTAGCTAAACCCAACACGCCATCGGCGATAGGTCGTTCCTAAAAGTCACCATTTTCATTTTGCCACTACAACACACCAAGGAAGCAATTTTTTTGTGTCCAAGCCGTGTTATTTTCTTCAAGTGTAGTGAATTGACATGAGACACGATCCAACAAAACACAATACAGTCTGAAATCAACGATATACTTCTTCATATAATATTAATATACTTTACTTAAATGCCACAAATTTCAAAAAATACACACATAATTTACCAAGTAATTAAGTTATTTTCATCCACTACTATATTTTGTATCACGAAAAAAATTACTCCGTAGGAAGATACGATCTCTCGATAATTTATTGAGAAAACATTTTTTTTGTACTCCGTACCATTTTATGTGTTATTAGTATTTGTTTTATTATTAGTTGTCCCTCAAAATAATCATCTCATTTTGTATATGTTTTTTTAACAAACTTACCCTTTTTATCGTAAATTGTGATCATTTTTATTACTCCTTAGTATACTTTTTTATATTAAGAGTATTTATTTATATTAGGTTTTATACTATTATAACATCAAGTTGTAATTAATCTTTCAATAAATTTAACGAGAGATCGTATCTTATTAATCATCATCTACTGTATACAAACAATTTCACATCAAATACTCTCTCTGAGTTTCTAACATTGTCCCATTTGTGTTTTGGGTGGAAAATAAGCAAGAGAAAATGAGTGGTTAAAAAAAAAAAAGGAAGAGAAAGAAAATGGTGGATAAATGTAAACCACACATTTATGGGCAAAAGTAGAAAATGGGTAAAAGATCAAACTCAGTCCAAAAAAGAAAATAGAACAATGTTAGAAACTTGGAGAGATTACTCCGTATCCACAAAAATTCTTTTTTGGGGGTTTGAGATAATATCCAAATAATACTCTACTCAGTAATATAGCTTTTACATAAAGTAACACAGCTAGTTTTTCTTATGACGGGGGTATCCGTCACTTTGTTATAATGTGGAATATTATACATTTACGTAGAAAAGATAATACATTATTTTGGTAGTGTTTTTTAACATATATATAAAAAAATCGATATTTGACCCGCTATAAGAAAATGATAGATAAGTCTATCACAAACTTTAGCAAGGAAACATGGGGAGATTGAGGGGGAGGGGGCATTATGGTAAAAGTGAGTTAAAGAGTAAAGAGTGAGTGAAAAGTTTTCTTTGTCTTTTATTTTTAATTTGTAATGTGTACTGTATTATTTTATTTAATAATAATATAAACTGAGTCAGTCTAGTCCCTCCTCCCAATCTTTCTTTTTCTGGCACCAACAACACTACATCATCCTTCCTTCCTTCCTTCCCTCTCTCTCTCTCCTCTGCAAAACTCTATTCTACTCTCTCTCAAGAACACCACCAACACCAACAACAACATCAAGAAGAAGAAAAAGAAGCAGCAGAGAAAGAGAAAGAGAGAGAGTAGAAACCAAGTAATAATAATATTATACTACTGGTACTGGTAGTATACGGAGTAGTAGTATATTTATACATACAACAATGGTGGTGGTTGTTGTCCTTTCTCTCTCTAACAACCTCAACAAACTACTAGACTAATACTAATAATATTATTATCCCCCTTTCTTCTCTTCCTTCCCTCATCTTTCATCTTTCATCTTTCACGTCACATTCTCTCTCGTAGTATTTTACTGTGACGCCTATTTCTTGTTGCCATATCACTTTCCTTCACAACACTCACTTTCTGCTCTCTAACGATACATTTTTGGACACATTTCCGATTCCCCCCATCCATTTGCATTTCCCTCCCACTTCTTTCTCCACAACTCAATTCAATTGATTGATTGATTGATGATGGAAGCCGGTGGAGGAGGCGGCGGCGAAGATTGTTGTGTGAAAGTGGCAGTTCATGTGAGACCCTTGATTGGTGATGAGAAGCTTCAAGGATGTAAAGATTGTGTTTCTGTTGTTCCTGCAAAACCTCAGGTTATTTCATTCATTCATCTTCTACAATCAAAGTTGCACTCAACAACCATACGCGCGGACGCGGTGTATGTGTATCAACCACCAAACATATACACTATTTCCGTTTAAATACTGTATTTATTATTTAATTTTTAAAAAAAATAAGAAAAAATAAAATAAGGGTCTGGTATCTTCGATAGGTTAGACTGATCTAGATCTTACAGTTAAGGTTGCTGAATTTTTATTTTTATTTTTATTTTTTGGGCGGGGGTGGGGGTGGGGTTGGGGGGTTGGTGGTTGAGCTGCTCAAATGTGTTTATTTACATGAATGAATCAAGGATCTGATTAGAGATACAGTATACGAGTAATTATTTATTAAGTATTAATGTAACATGGGGTTTGTCTTCCATTTTAGTCCCCAAGGTTATTATCTTCATTTTCCCTGTCTTCTTCTCTTCTAATTTTAGTGATAATCCCATCAATAATGATTTTTCATAATTTGCTTCTTGATTAAAAAAAAGTACTGTACGTAGTAATGAATTTAGGGTTAAGAAACTACTATTTTTTTTTTTTTTTGGATTCAGAACTACTTATTCAAGTAATGACCCGGGTTGTGATTTGGTAGTTAAATAGGGTACTCTAATGTTTTTGCATGTGGACTTGACCGATCACATTTTCACTGTTAATCACGTACATTTCTGCTAAATGTCTATTCAAAGGCAACATTAACCTAAACAAAGACTAAACTTCCATCCAGTCACCCCCCCTAACTTTCTGGTGTCGGAACTCGGAACCATGACTTCTAATTATGACTCTGGATTCTCCTTTTCTTTTTCTCAATTCAATTATTGGGGGGTGAAAGTTGATTGTAACACCTATTCCACGAATTCCTTACTTTGGATGTGCATTCCATAATGCAAATAATATGGAGATGGGAGGGAAGGGGGGGCTGGGTCTGGGCCAACACTCACATGATGAAGAGTGTAAGTGGAAATGTGGTCAACTGATTTGGACATCCCAGCTAGCTAAAATATGCCAAACTCCAAATGAATGAATGAATGAATGAATGGATGGAGGGAATATTGTTTTGGGTGCTCCGTACTCAATTCATATTCATGTGGGCGCGCTACAGATGCTCCAAGACAAACACATGTGAATGGTTTCCTTGTGCCTAATTAACTAACTAGTGCTAAAGCTCTCAACTTTACAGAGCAAGTTTCGTTACATGATCTGGTTATTGGACCTATGGACTGGATATGCCTGTTTAAGCTAATGGAGTCTTTTACATGGAACACCCGCAGTAGAGTCAGATAATGTTAGCATAAATCTACCAGACACAAAGTATTATGTGATCTGGATATGTAATACGGAGTTAAAAAGCAGATATAAAGATGTTAATTGTTGGTGTATCTCTTGTGTGTTTTATGCAGGTACAAATTGGCACACATTCCTTCACTTTTGATCATGTCTATGGGAGTTCCAGCACTCCATCAACTTCTATGTTCAAGGAATGCGTTGCTCCACTTGTTGATGGTTTATTTCAAGGTTACAATGCAACCGTTCTCGCCTATGGCCAGGTATGTTCCCTTTAATGTGTGACATTGAAGCACTAATTAATCACGTCCATGATGCTGCTTTGACTGTATTATTTTCAACGTGAGATGCTCACACTTCCATCATGTTATTGCAGACAGGGTCTGGTAAAACTTACACCATGGGTACAGCTTTAAAAGAGGAAGGGGGGCACTCGGGCATAATTCCACAAGCTATGAATGCATTATTCAGCAAGATCCAAAAGTTGAAGGATGAAACTGAATTCCAATTACATGTCTCATTCATCGAGGTCGGTTCTATATGTCAACTTCTTTTTTCTACAATTGTCGTACTTAAAAATTGACTCTATTTTCAATGGAGCCTAAGACTTAGTGTAAGGGCTTTTGGAGTATGATTAAATACCCAAAATCGTTTGCACTTTTTATGTTGTGAATTGGCAGCCATCAATGCAATTCTTAGCGCAGTTTTAATGTTTTATTATGGGTTATACGGAAATAGTCTCTCTTTGATTTCAACATAGAGGTAAGGTTGCGAACAATCAAAATTGACACTGCTTACTCCCTCTTAAGCAGCAACCTTTGAGGTTCCAAGTTATACTGTTATTCTATTGTTGTTGCTGCTCTACGTATTTACAAGGTGGAAGAATAAAAGTGGTGTATCTATGTCTTTCAGTTTTCTCATTTTCGTAATTTATTCGTGCTACTGTATGCTAATACTTTTGACTCTTATGGAAATCTGATAGGGCCATACTTGTGTAGAGGGCCTATTATATTCCTGGCTCATATCCAATATCTAAGTTAGGGGTTTAGGCCTTAAGGGCTTAGTTATATTCCAAGTCCCAATGATTCTTCTGTGTTTGCTGTTCATCCCGTAGTTCGTATTTCATTACATCAGATTAAATTGAATGTGCAACATCGAGCGAAGTTGTTTATATGTCCTGCATTTGTGTTTGATTGTCCAAAGCCTTACTAGGTAAGATTTATAACCAGCAACGTGGCTCATGTGTAGATTCATAAAGAGGAAGTCCGGGATCTATTGGATTCCTCGCTATCGACAAAATCAGATGCTGCTAATACTGGCAAGCTAAATACTCCTGGAAGACCCCCTATACAAATACGTGAATCATCCAGTGGGGTGATCACTCTAGCTGGATCTACTGAAGTAGAAGTGAGGTCATTAAAAGAAATGGCATCTTGCCTTGAGCAAGGATCACTTAGCAGGGCAACTGGGAGTACAAATATGAACAATCAATCGAGGTACATGGTGCTTATAAAACAATTTTTTTCTTTTGTTGGGGGGAGTCTATAAGATTGAACGGAGTGAGTTATCATAGTTTTGTGATGCGTGTTATACTACTCGGAAACCTAAAGCCTCAACCCTTAAAGCAATAAACAAACACTTCCCTCGTTCTTACTGTTGGACAGTCTTATTAGGTTTTTCCTTCCTCTGTTTTTTATTGTACATGGACCTCACTCCCTTGATGTTCGTTGATTAATGTTATTTCTTATAAAAAAAATGGCGGGAGAATGCTGCTACCTTTTTGGTTTTGTTTTAGTTGTTTTATACACTGCTGAAGCATGGTTACTTGCTGTTACAAATGTTATTGGCGACTATCATACCGCTAACATCTTTTTTATATGCAGTCGCTCACATGCTATATTTACCATAACACTAGAGCAAATGCGCAAGATGAATCATGCAATTCCCGAAGATAGTAATCTCAATGGAAGTATTAATGACGAATACCTTTCTGCCAAATTGCACTTAGTAGATCTAGCTGGGTCTGAGCGTGCAAAAAGGACGGGTTCTGATGGGATGCGTTTTAAAGAAGGTTTGTAAGCCAGATAATTTATGTGCCATTCTTTTCTGCTCCCTTTGACAGTAGCATGAAGACGGCCATGTCTTTTATGAGCAGGAGTTCACATAAACAAAGGTCTTCTCGCCTTGGGAAATGTCATAAGCGCACTCGGAGATGAGAAAAAGCGGAAAGAAGGTCTGCATGTTCCTTACAGGGATAGTAAATTAACTAGATTACTGCAGGTACTGCATCAATTCTACTTTGAGCTGTTAATTGCTCCTTTAATGTGCCATTACGTATTTATTTGAAGATGAATCAAATGAGGTGTGCATTGAGTCAGTAATGCTCGAGAGATAAATAAATTTTCATGTGCTCCATCTAAAATACTCGCATGGCAATTTAGCGTTTCAAGATCTCTTAATAAACTCGCATGTTACTTGATGTAATGAACTACAATCTTCAATTACTATGAAGATTAAAACCGTGTTTGGATAATGAACTTAATCTCTGTAAAGTTATTGACAAGCAACAATCATTCAGGTGGTGAGGTTGTGGACACAAGTAATTTTTCTGCGACTAGAGTGGTTTGTTGATTATATGAATTGAGATTAGACTGGTAAAAAGCCAATGAAACCATTATGTTATGCAACATCACACGTGAAAAATTAATGTTATGTCTGATTTCATGTATTGCTCCAGGACTCTCTTGGTGGCAACAGCAGGACTGTTATGATAGGTAAGAGACCATCTCAATGTGTTGTCATTATATTTGAGAAGTAGCTTGGTGCTAAACTAGGCATCTTCTCATATCTCTGCCCTGTTCCTTCTGCATTACTTCATGAAAACATAAACTGGTTTAGGTTTTGACAGAAGATTGAGTTGTGTAGCTCCCCACTTTTTATGTCACAAGCATTATAATGAATTGATGAACAATAGTATGCAAATATACTTTCCCCTCATTCTGGCTACTCACTATACACTATCTATCTTCTACATTCTCTAAATTACAGTCTTCTGCTATTAATCTAGAGTAGTGACTATTCTGAGTAATGCGTGTTCTGAGTAGATGTAACGCAAACTGAATGACTTGTTTCTTTTATTTGTTCTTTTGGATGTCGTGATTGTTTTGAATTGGCTTCGTGGTGAAAATATTTGGTTCTGCATGCTTTTCATGCTTCCCTTATGCACACTTCTCCGGCGACTACTTATTAGTTGCATCTCTAGACTTTTTTCATATATTCGATGGCCACCTCAATATAAAATCCAACTTTATTGGATTCTTCATTTATGATGGAATAAATCATTATCTAGTATACACCATATCTGGGTTATTCCTCCAAATCACATCATTTGTAAGCTCCTTTCCACTTGCTTCTTGTCCCCTTTTTGTTGTTCTTATAGATCCTTATGAAATATATCGCCTAACCCTCAAATTGCAACATTTTTTCTCAGCATGCATCAGTCCGGCAGATATTAATGCCGAGGAAACACTCAACACGCTCAAGTATGCAAATCGTGCCCGTAATATACAAAATAAACCAGTGGTAAGTGCGACTTTACTTTTTTTTATAGCTTCCATTTCAGGCTTTAAAGCCTAGTTAAATTATTTTAATGTTATGGGTTCTTGTTATTGTAGATCAATAGAGATCCAGTATCCAATGAGATGATAAAAATGCGACAGCAGCTTGAGTATTTACAAGCTGAACTTGGTGCTAGAGGTGGAGGGATATCATTAGATGAAGTACAGGTATTGGAATGCAGTCCTGGACGGTTTTATGATAATTCTAATAAACTAAATAATTTTGTCTACTACACTCCACATAAGCTGCAACTTTCTGATATGATATTAGTGTAGTCATTGAAGGAAAGGATTGTGTGGCTTGAATCGGCTAACGAGGGTCTCCGCCAAGAGCTTTATAAGTATCGCAATGGATGTTCTGCTGTTGATCAGGTGGATACCTTTGGTGAGGTTAGTGATTTGAATTTTGTAGTGTCTAAATTTTCTCCCGAAGCGATTCTTTGCAAATTGCAATACAACATTTCTACCTTTAATATGTCTGACTGCCAGGTTGGAGAAATCTGTTCTGTGAAGAATGAGGGACACAGAAGGCGCCAAAGTATGGACTCATCTGATTATCCTATGAGTGAAATTGTTATTGGTATGGTTTCTATATTCTAGAACTCTAGCCTGCTTGTTACTATAAAAATACTCTGTAGGTCTTTAGTTACATACAAGGACAAAATCATTGATCTAGTGCTAAAAGTGTGCTTGCTAAAATATTGAGTTGCGATTATAATTATCAATTGTGCATAAAATCTTGTATGGGTGGCTCTCATGTGTGAGTGTGTGGCCTATCCAAATTATGGTTAGTGGGCTAGTCTCACATGTAAGATCACCTCGTATAAGTCTGTTGGATGCACTTCTTTGTGCTATCTGATTTATGATTTATGATTGAGGACCAATGTGGTGGCCGAAGAGTAATTTTGATAAACCTGCAAAATTTAACAGGCGATCAGAAGGAAATAGATGAAGAAGCTTCAAAGGAATGGGAGCACAAGGTCCTTCAGAATACTATGGACAAAGAATTAAATGAGTTAAATAGACTTCTGCAGCAAAAAGAGGTATACATTTTTCGATGGTTCTTTGTATCACACAATAGTTCGTATGCCGAATTCTCATCTGACATTCCGACACATATATGGCTACTTTTTTGCATTTCTTTCGCTCATTCTTCAATTGATGAACTGCATATTATTTGATTTATCTGGAGCATGCCTCTTAGGTTAGAGAATGTAATTTGACATTTCAATCTTGTGGAGTGCTATCCCCTCCTCCCCTCTCTCCTTATGGCCGTTCTCTTTGTGTTTATGCTATTCACGACTAATTTCACTTTGGATGGTGAAAAGTTCCTTCATAAGGTTGTGCTTTTTTCCTTATTCAGTTACAGCCAAATTGTTCACCCAGCATTAGTTTTAAAAGGCACAAAGAGGATGAGGTGCCGTGTGAAAATGAAGGTGTGGGCCTCCTACACATGAGGCACAATTTTTTGGGGGGCACAAAAGCATGGAATGTGCATGGCATGGCAATGCACTTAGCCTGCTACACTTATACCAAGGCACACCTAACGTGCCTTGGCCCCTGAGGCGAGTGGCTAGTGTCTCTGAGCTATGAGCTTAAGATGTGCTATTTTAAGCTAGGTTCTATGAAACATTAGTGGATGCTTACACTTAAGTTTTAACTCATTGAAAAATAAGGTGATTACATTTAGTGCAACACAATGGCGTATTGGGCTAAGTATTTTTTCCCTCCACTGGCAGTCTGAAATGAGGCTATTTGGAGAAGTTGATACTGAGACTCTCAAGCAACACTTTGGAAAGAAGATCATGGAACTTGAGGATGAGAAAAGAACTGTCCAGGTCCAGTTGATTTCCTGAGAATTTTTTATTTCTCTGCAATCTGTTAAGACCTCATTGTTGATGATCCTTAACTATGCTCTTTGGGATACCTGAAATTACAGAAAGAGCGGGACCATCTTTTGACTGAAGTTGAAAATCTTTCTGCATCATCTGATGGACAAACACCACCGAAATTTCATGATGTCCATTCGCAGAAATTAAAGGCACTTGAAGCACAGGTAATGAGACCTTTACAAATTCTGTTGGTCTCACATTGTATAAATATGAGACGCGAGATTTTTTATTTACTCGAGGGATTGTACTCTAAATATCGCACATGATGCACATCCTCAGATTCTTGATCTAAAAAAGAAACAAGAGAGCCAGGTTCACCTGCTAAAACAAAAACAAAAAAGTGAAGAAGCAGCAAAACGCTTGCAAGAGGAAATATTGTTCATGAAAGCGCAAAAGGTGAACTTCGAATCTCATTCTACTCAATATTGAATCTTGTACTCCCTTTACATTTTATTGTTCCTCCGCTTTCATTATAATACTCCTCACATATATTAAAGAAAGGGGAGGAACAATAAAATGTAGAGGGAGTATATACATATTAAGAAATTAAGGTTATTGATTGTTCAATATGAAATTAGGTTCAATTGCAAAACAAAATTAAGCAAGAAGCAGAACAATTTCGACTGTGGAAAGCCTCTAGAGAGAAGGAACTTTTACAGGTATTGTGCCTTTTTCTTCTTGTGTTATGTGTCCTAATTTCCTTTGTTAAACGTCATGTTTTCCGTTAATTTGCACTTGTAGAAACTATTTCAATTTTTTTGCCATGTTTGGATTATGTTGCCTTTGTCCTCATGTGTTGACAGACCCTGTCAAAACTTTCAACATATGTGATTTGCTATATGGGTCGAGTTGTGAAGGGAAGAGGGAGACCCTGGAAAATGTGGGGTTGATCTAGAGCAAAATTATTGTGCTTGGGATTGATCAACTACGCTGCCTGTGAAGTTTTTTATTTTAAAATTTTCTGTTCATGCTACTTCCTCATTTGTTCAAGTTAGTGAAACCCCTGAAGTTTTTTTTGGTACTAACACTACGAAGGCTTAGTTGTATCATTCTTTTTGATATTTTCCATGGCTGAAAATAACAGTTGAGCATCTTGTTTTTTTTTTCTCCCTTCTGGTTTATTCACTAGTTATTTATCTTTATACAGTTAAAGAAGGAAGGCCGAAGGAATGAATATGAAAGACATAAGTTACAAGCTCTAAATCAGCGCCAAAAATTGGTGAGGCTTTCTGCTGCTCTGTGTATATTTCCTATATCCATCCCATTTCACTTGAAACAAAAAGATAATCGTCAAAGATTTTAGGTTTCTCTGCTGTCTGCGCAATCATCTTTTATGAATTGTGTCAAGTTTTTTGTAATAACTATTTGTCAGCTTTTCTGTGGCTTACCAGGTCACGTCAGTTATTATTCTGCTACATTTATGCTTATTAAAATGTCTGATAGGATGATTCCATTGGTCTTAAAAACAGAACATGGCGTCTGCGGTCTGCCTAATTTGAACTATATGTTATATATGTAATTCTCTTAGGTTCTTCAAAGAAAAACAGAAGAGGCTGCCATGGCGACCAGGAGATTGAAGGAGTTGTTGGAAGCTCGTAAATCTTCAACACGCGATAACTCAGGTACGGAACTAGATGGCACATATCCCATATTTTAACACAGATACACTTGGAGTCACTGGATAAGTTGAAATACTTTCACGGTAGATACTCTAGAAATTCCTGTGTTGCGAGCGTTGTTAAGTGGAAAGTTTTGATATTTGCTAAATGTGCAACATGCAATAGTTCATGTATGGATACTAGATGGCAATCCACAACCCCATAATTTAGGCAACAATATTATGTTATTCAAGTGAGACTTAGGCTGTCCTAATTGATAAGAAAGGAGGAAATCTCCGTACATAAAATGTTACATATAGCGTAGCCTAGGTTGCATGTAGGAAGTATAAAATGTTACATATAGCATAGTCTAGGTTGCATGTAGGAAGTATATACTTTTTATCTTCTTTTCTTGTGCTGATGCCTGCGTTTTTCTTCTTGTGCGTCTTATTTTTTCCCCCAGCTATTTCAAATGGCAATGGAGCAAATGGCCAGGTAGCTTTTCATGCTTGTTTGATTTGGCTTTTGTTACCTCAACATATTTCCTGTATACTTTTTATTGATACCTCACTTTTTTTATATACTTAGGTGAATGAGAAAGCACTACAACGCTGGCTTGATCATGAGGTAGAAGTCATGGTAAATGTCCATGAAGTGCGTTCTGAATATGATAAACAAACCCAAGTGTATGTTTTCTGATTAGTAATCGCGTGAGTTATAGTGCATCAAATATTTTCTGTGAATTCTGATTCTCTTGCCTTTTTCTTTTCAGACGTGCTGCGCTGGCTGAAGAGTTAGCCGTGCTGAAACAACTGGAAGATCTTTCTTCGAAGGGTCTAAGTACTCCTAAAGGGAAGAATGGGCTATCTAGGTATAACATCATGGGGATAACCTACCATAGTTTCAATTTCTTAAGGCACCTGTCACTGTATACGAAGAAATTGGCGTTCTTATGGCATTAGTTTGATTGTGTCCTATCATCTTCTTTTCAGGCTTGCATCCTTGTCTCCTAGTGCTAGGATGGCCAGAATAGCTTCTCTAGAAAATATGCTAAGCATCACTTCAAATTCGTTGGTTTCAATGGCTTCACAACTTTCAGAAGCGGAAGAACGAGAACGTGCCTTTAGCAGCCGTGGTCGCTGGAACCAGTTGCGATCCATGGGGGATGCCAAGAGTTTACTCCAATATATGTTCAATTCTCTTGCAGATTCTCGGTACTAATTATTACTGATTACTCCTGTGTTAATAATTCTTTGCTTTCTCCATATGGATCTCAATACATCATAATCATTTTTTTAATTTGTTGTCAGATGTCACATATATGAAAAGGAAACTGAAATGAAGGAAATGAAGGAGCAACTGAAAGAACTTGTTGGTCTTTTGAGGCAAAGTGAATCTCGGAGAAAAGAGGTCGAGAAGGAGCTGAAATTGAGAGAGCAAGCTATGTCTATTGCTCTTGCCACATCTGCTTCGGTGAGATATTTTTGTTTTGCCATTTTGATTCTTGCACAAAGAACTTAAAAATTAGCAACCGAAGGAAACACTGACAATCTGATAAGAGTGGTCTGTTTGTGTAATCAATTGCTAGTTTGCTACGTTATACCAAAGCTTTCATTTTTCCTTCCTCTAAGTTTCTAATGGTATGGACGTTACCGTGAATCAGCCGAATTCCCAAGGATCACTGAAGCACACGGCTGATGACAGTAGTGGCCCATTATCTCCCATATCTGCACCAGCTCAAAAGCAGTTGAAATATTCTCCCGGGATTGCTAATTGCCAAATCAGGGATTCAACTGCTTATATGGATCCCAAAAAGGTTTCACTTCATTTTTCTTGTTTATCTAATTAATCATCCTCGTCAACTGCTCCCTACGATGCTTACCTTTCCTTAATACATAGATGATACCGCTCGGACATTTATCCATGAAGAAACTAGCTGTTGCTGGACAAGCTGGTAAACTTTGGAGATGGAAAAGAAGTCATCATCAGTGGATAATGCAGTTCAAATGGAAATGGCAAAAGCCATGGAGACTATCAGAATGGATTAAGCACAGTGATGAAACTATTGTGAGGTCAAAGCCTAGGCCGCATGCATTGACTGATATGATATGATATTTCGGGGTCACATGCTCGTTTTATTTGGCCTTGGCATTCATTCATTCATTGATGCATGTGTGTGTGTGATCAATTCACAAATCCTATGTAGGTCAGTATCCATCCTTTCTTTCATATTCATAATGACCTGATAGGTCTTTAATTTCGTATGGTCTTCATTGTAATCTAACCTTGACACCCCAACAAACTGGATTAGACGTCTGCATTCCGTATCAATGCCAAATTACCAATATGATTAACGACTGTGATGAAAACAGAGTTGGTGTCCATTTCAGGTTAGGAGCAGAAAGGTGTTTATACATTGGTCCATATGTATGGTTTGTGGTATGTGTTGGTTGTAGTTGGAACAGTGACAGTGAACTGGATTGCGTTAATATTTTATAAATCCAGAGCTGGTTAGCTATGAGGGAAGGCATCTTGTAAAGTAAGTGTATTGCCGAGCTAGTCAATGGAGGTCGCCCATGGACGCTAATTCTGAAGGCCCTGTCGGCTTCTAACATTATTAACATCTTCTCCTAAGGTTCCTTCCTGTGAATAATAAGGGAAGATGCTGCTGCTGCTACTACTTCTATGGGGTTTATGTTATTGTAGTACTGTATGTTACTATACGATAGAAGGGGTTGTTTTAGCGTTTCCCTTTTGCTTTCCAGCTTTTCCGTAGGTAGTGTCCTATTAGTTTGCAGTTTGCAGTGTGTGTAACCACAGAATTATTTTTGATAGTATATGCAGGAGAGCTAGGAATTTGTAGAAAAAACAAACATATATGTAGGGATATGTAGAAAAAATATCAAACATATTTAATTGTAACTGGGTTTTGTATTCTATGTATTGTAAAAGTGTGATTGAAGGATATAAAAGGGCTTCTTATTCTGTCATGTTCTACATAAAATAATTTGGAATTTTGGGACTAAAACTCTGTAAGGTGATACTGTTCATTTCAGTGGTTTACATTGGTAAGAAATGTATAATAATTATTGACAAAAACGATCTACTCTGTAATCTGTCTGTAATAGTATAGACAAGGGTAACATATATTGCAGTTGTTTTTTCATGCATGGATTTTACTGCAACGTACATAATTTTTCCAACCCTCTATCTCCAAACTTTACCAAATTGGTGTCTGAGTTTACTCCATGCATTTTGTACATGAAATTGGGTGGACGGCAGCCAGCGGGTGGGGATGGGCTGCGCAGGGGAGGGGAAATTGCAGGCTTGGGTCTGGCTGTAGGAGAGGAGAGAAGGCTGTCCTGTAAGGAGGGTGGGAGCGGCATCTGAGGTTGCACCTAGTTGAGTGAGGGTAGTGGTGCCTTTTTGTTTCAAAACTGAAAGGCCGAGAGAGGAAAGGCGAGAAAATTTGGTAAAAAGGATAAAGAAGATAATAGCGCAGCTGAAAAGAGATAACAGGGTCAAGGCCGAGTCCCAAATTATTTGCCATCTACAAGTACTCATTCAATTCAACAGCACAGAATTTTTGCCATATTGTACAACAAGCTCGAACAACAATCAACCCATACAACCACCAATTTCCACTGAACCTACCAGGGGTGCAAACCACAGTAGCATTTCTCATCGTAAAACTAAACATCGCTGAGTATTCATTTCAACTTAGCACTATAGTAAGCTGTGCTTTCCAATAGCATACAAGGTAACAAATAGAGCATACCGTTACGATGGTGTTTTTAAAACTCACACCAATAAGCATAATGCTCATCTTTCCGGTGGTTGCTAACCAGACCACCGCACTGCAGACATATGAAACTACTGCCATCAGCGAAAGCATCCAGCACTATTTGCTTCCTCCCACTCTCTACCAATATTGATTTTCCACGAGCATCCGAGTCGATTTGGGCTGGTAGAACTACTGATTGCTGAGATGGCGATGGCGATGACAATTGACTTGCTGCAGGTTCAGCTTCTGCAATCACACATTCGGCAAATAACGAAGCAAGTTGATCGGCTGCAGCACTAGCCTGCAATTTTGATCTATAGAGTTCTCGAGCACGTTGCAAAATATAGTATACTGCCCCTTCTCCTCCCTTTGTTTTCATAGCCATAACTACCTGTTTGTTCCAACAAAGAGGATGCTTCAGGACACACATTCGCAAAATATCATACGAGACTGACCCAATTTGGTTAAAATCTAAACCCTAAAGGCCTAAACCCTATATTTTGCATGATAAGCATTTTTACAGATAAGGATTTTTACAGAATTAGCATGAGAGTAAACATTGCTTGTGCTTATGCACAAGGCACATCTAAAGCACCCCTACTCCTTTTGGTAGGTACTTCAGTGAGCTTTTGAGGACATACTTTTTTCTTTTTTCTGAAACTATTGTCGCTTTTGATGTCCACAAATATGACAAGTGTCTAAGTGTCGTGTCACAACAGATGGCTCATTTGATGTATCCGTGTCTAAGTAAAGTAGCTTGAGATAATTCCACCGCACCACAAGCTTTTTCTTTAAGAAAATAACAAAACAGATAACTTCAAATGAATGCGAAGATTGGTTTTCGAAATAAATGAGATTTCAGTAGAAATGCAAGCACAACATGTTCACACCTAAATAATGATTGGCGGAAGAACATATCTTCAATACCGAGACAACTTTTATAGCTGATCATGATCAATTGTGTGCTGAAGTTGACAATTATGGCTACATGAACATTGCAACTTACTATCTATGACATGATTCATGCAATAACATGATTAATGAAATCCAAACAGGGTTTGACTTCTAACATTCTGAACATGGGTATATACAAGAATGACACTGGTACCACTATGAGGAAGATACCCTTCATGTGATAGCCTCCACTAAAGTCCAGCAAAAGAAGCTGAAATTTAGTATAGTTTCCATGAGGATGTTGGAATACATACTAATACATGGCTAACCCCCCTAATATTCCCTCAAATACAAGACTTCAGCCCTTGACACATTCCCTGGGCAGCTAAAGCTTGAGGTCAAGCATTTATGGGCTTATCGCTATGGAACTGTTGACTCTGGTGTGTACTAGTTACGTTAGTCTCTTCGGAACGCATCATACTATCCAGAGCATTTACAGCGTCACTTCACACCAAACTAACAAACATTGATTTTGGAAGAAACCTCCTAACATATTGCTATAAGATACCTACTGTTGCTTCACAGAATAATATCAAAAAATCGATTTAGGATTATTCTTTTATTTATATAGTACTCCCTCCGTACCCATGAAATGTTTACATATGTCTGCTATGGGATACGGAGTATCAATGGAAGGACCCTCATAATTTTGTGTCCAGGAACAACTTCTATCTGTTGTCTAAATAGTTTAGAAATGTATCTAATGTAGCATTGACTAGTGCTGTAAGAGAGACGATTGCACATCAAGTCTCAGCTCTTGCCTCAAGATATGCTATGGTTTTGGACTTGCAGCATAGCTATCTGGCTTATAAAACATTTCATCAAACCCTATGGTAGAATAGGTCTTAACATTAGCTAAGGAATGTCACATGCAATAGATGTGACCTCGACCCCTCCAAAAGTTTAGTTTTTATATAGATATTCGGGGTAACTTTAACCTAGACATACATGAAGTCATTTCTGTCTTTAGCTCATGTTAAGAGCCTTCAAAGCACAATACACAGACGCTACCCTCAATTCTTGAGGTACAATCGAAAATCTACCAAGTGTAGTTACGCGCCACTAGAATTCATGTAAAACTGAAGAAAAGAAAGATATCTGCAATAGGTAATTAGGTACCACAACTTGTTCCGTGAACGAGAGATCCAAGAAGGAAGCAAATACTAGACTTAATGGATATACATTTTCGCTCATCTTGGTAGTCTCAAGATTTATAAGGAAACAAAAGATGAGAGCTGATGGGTAAGAAAATCACGACTTTCTAACAAAGATGACAGAATTAAACCGGAGAGAAAATCGAAAAGCACCTACCTTCTCTTTCCTCCTGATTCAATCCCTTGGCAAACAAATGAGTAAAGAATCTAAACATCTTGCACATTTCCTGCAACCTAAATATATCATCTATTGACCAAAATTCTGCATGTCTAAGTGTCGAGAGTTGAAGATGAGAATGGCATATCATATGATAGAACATCAATTATATGATCACTGACCCTCCGTATTAACATTCAAACAATGCTCTATATCCTGAAGCTTGGAAACCCTAAGCTCCTAATATAGTTGCTGGGAAATATGACCCTAAATTCATCCCTCCTTTCTTCGTCAATTGCCAGACTAAAGAAGAAAAAAAATGTAACTTTTCTTTTCAGTTAAACTAATCGACATAGTTTCGAGTTCGCCTCTGACTACGACTACAACTCCCAGTTCCAACTTAATGCACAATTCAACATCAATTCCACATACAAATCAAAATAATAGTACAAACACATACAAAAATTGCTTTCTTCAACTACAATTACTCGTACAAGCGATTTGAAGAATCAAGCACCTCAACAAATTCGAATTGCGGTAAATATGATTAATTTAATTGATAAAATTACCGCTTGAAGAGCCTGTGAAGGGAGGCCTTGATCAACGAGTTGGCGTGCGAAAGTGAGGTAGCTTCCGGCGATGTCGGTTTGAGGAGGCGCGGCGGCGTTGGAAGGCTGCTCCGCCGTCTCAACCACCTCTGTCATTTCCATTTCCATGTCCATCGTCATTTCATTCATATAGATTCTTCGTTTCTGTAACCAGTACAGTATATTGTTGCATTCGACGTTTAAATATTCTTGATTGCTACTCCCTACTCGTATTCGTATATGATTTCCCTTGTGATTTGGCAAGTTTAAACCTCCAGATGTTTCTAGCTCTTCTGTTTGTAAGGCTCTTTTTAGGACTTGTATTCAGCACAATTCCCTTTTTAGTTCAATTCATACATTTTCGGTTTAGTTTAAAACATTGAGTTCACTTTATTCAGTTATTTATGTCACTTCAGACTCGTTCAATTTAGTTTAGTTCAATTCAATTCAGTTCATTTTACACTTATTATTATTATTATTTTTTGTGGACGTTACTTTTCGCAGTACGTAATTTACCCGACGCATCAACACTTTTCCAATTTTGCCTCTCTCATTTCCTTTAAATTCATCGGGAGTAGGAGTATCTTTTTCCTCTCTTAGTACATCATTTTTTCTTGGGAAATGATAAATACAACCCTTAGAGTTGTATCTAAGAGGTCAAAGAAGGAAACAAATTCTTAATATTTGTATTAATTGTATCGGTGTATGTGTAATTTATTCTTTAATTTATAAGTTTATACCAAATTAAGAAGGTTTTAAATGCTTAAATATAGCCATAAGGGTTGTATGTAACATTACCATTTTTTCTTTTACGTGGTACATTTTCTTTTAATTTTGATGCAGTGGACTGGGAATTAGAGAAATCACGATTGTCAATCAGGCCCTTCTTGCAAAACTAGCATGGAGATTGTTGAGTGAAGAAGACTGGTTATTTAAAAGGATCTTTGAGGGGAAATTCGGCCCAATAAAGAGCTGGATGCAGAAAGGAGAAAGACACAGAGATAGTACCCCTTCCAAGATCTGGAGAGATATTATGTGGGGAAGTGAAATTATTGAAAGTGGACTTTCCTGGAATTTAGGCAACAACCCTAGGGACAACAGAACCAACAGCATGATTAGAGCAGGCAGTTAGGGCCGGGCCGCCGCCGCCGGCCCGAGCCGGCACGAAATTTGGCACGACCGGCCCGGCACGAGGGCAAAATCGGGCCTGGCACGGGCACGGCCCGTCGGGCCTCGGACCGGGCCTCGGCGAAGGAGTAGCTGAAAATCCCGTGCCAGGCACGGGCACGACGGGCCCGATCCGGCACGGCCCGCTGACAGCCCGCTGACAGGCACGCGGGCTGGCCCGACCAGGCACGACCGACCCGGGCACGGTGGGCCCGAGGCCCGGCCTCAAACGGCTCTTTGCAAACGCGCATGCTGCTGCTGCTCTTCTGCATGCTTCTGCTGCTCCTGCACTCTGCCCATTCCTCTTCCTCTATATTTTTTTTTTTTCATTTCTTTTCCTATAAATTACCCACTTTCATCCATCTTCATTTCACAAATCATTCTATTCTTCTTCTAATCTTATAAATTATAATCATTCTTATCAATTTTTTGAAAATTTCAATACTCTATAAGTCTACATTTCTAAATTCTAATCGTCTAATCTTATAAAATTATTACTAATATATATAAAAATTATTAATTATAAAAATTATTACTAATCTTATAAATAATATATAAATAATTACCCGAAACCCGAAAACCGGCACGAAAACCGAAACACGGGCACGAGCACGAAACTAGCACAACGGGCCGGGCACGACCGAGCACGAGACCCGGCCCGAGCACGGCACGACCGGGCCCGGGCCTCGGGCCGTGCCTCGGCGGCAAGGTCGGCTAGAGCTCCGTGCCGGGCACGGCACGAGCCCGGGTCTAGGCACGACCGGGCCGGCCCACCCAGGCACGAAGCCCGCCGGGCACGGCACGAAGCCCGGCCCGGCCCGACTAAGTGCCAGCTCTAAGCATGATCAACATCTTCCAGGATAAATGGATACAAGGATGTGTTCCGGTGCCAAAAACTGGTATTGATAGTGTATATAATGAAGAAGGAACACCCTGGTCACTAAGAGACCTAATCTCTTTTGATCGTTCCTGGAATATTTCTGTTTTGGAAAATAATTTCGACCCTGATTGGTGTTCCAAGATAAAGGCTATTTACATTCCAGCCAGTAAAAACTCTAACTCACCGGTGTGGACAAAGACTAAGGACGGCCGTTACAACGTTAAAAGTGGATACAGAGAAGGAATCTCCAATAACAATAAATTCAATATCCACAGAAACAGAGCGGCTAGAGGGATCAAGAGATTTCCGAACTTCTACAAAAGGAAACTGATTTGGAATCTACCAGGTCCCTAAGTCTGGAAAACGTTCTTATGGAAAATTTTTGCTTCGGCATTGCCAATTGGAAAGGAAAGGAGAAGAAGGAGGAGAAGGAGACCATTCAAATGTGTCATGTGCGCCGACTCTGTGGTGCAGTCCTCTGAAGAGTCTGATGAAGGGGTTCTTGAGACCTTGGAACACCTCTTCAGAGACTGTACTATCACCGCTAGAATCTGGGCAAGTAATTCGGTTGGTATTAGAGTGGAGACTGCCTCAGAATTCTCTCTCCAGGAGTGGATTATGGGATGGATTGTGTATCTCATCAAGACTGACAAAACTAATTTTGGACTCCTTCACTTTCTCAACTTAATGTACTCAGTTTGGGTTTTCCGAAATGGCATCATTTTCAAGAAATGGAGTAATACGATTTTTGAGTTTTGGAAGAGATATGAGACTTCATTCATAGAGCTGCAAGTTTTCCTCAAAGATGAAGAAAAGAAACCCGATTCAAAGTATCATTCAGAAGATGGTGAAGGAGGGATAGGAATCAACACTAGACTAATCTCCTCTCTAGAAGGGGATGTGACTCCGGTAGAATCTATTGAACAGCTACGTGCCTCGAAAGAATTTTTGGTCATCAGATAGGCTTGTCTGAATAATGTTTGTGAGAGAACTGAGATGCAGGTAGATGCAGGGTGGTTACCCAATTATAGAGCGGCAGGGGGTTGGACGTGGAAAGGCATGAACGACGAGAGGTGGGAGGAAGCCAGCCAACAGTTCTCAGCGGAATCACCAATTTTGGGTGAAGGAATTGCGATTTTAAGGGCAATTAGATGGATCAGAAGGAGGAACATTAGACATGTATGCATCATGTCGGACTGCCTTCAGCTTTTATCTCAAATTATCGGTATTACCAAACCAGCGGGAGCTCTGTCATCTCTAATCGATGATATCCTTGGAGAATGTTCCTTCTTCCATTGCTGTGGTTTCAAGTTTATTCCTAGAAGTAGAAACTCTAAAGCACATAGACTGACAACTATGGCGCTTAAGGGTTTGTAATATATATAGATGATCGTTGGCAAAAAAAATTGATGCAGTAAATTTATTTTAATCTTTGATGTACTTTTTTTAACTTTATTAACGCACGTTTCAATTCTTTTATCACCTAATACATACTCGCTTCATATCATATTGTTTCTCTCTTTTCTTTAATATATGTGAGGAGTATTTTATTGAAAAAGGAAGAACGATATATGTTTTTTTTTCTTCAGTTTTGACACTGTACAATCCTTTTTTCCAACTTTGACACGGTACATCTTTTATAAGACATTTGCTCTTTTTATTTAATTGACATAATACATACTCCCTCCGATTTTTAATAATCTTCCCTTTTGTTTAATATATATGAGGTATAATTTAATCAAAGGAAGATAAATAAAAATCGGAGGGAGTATTTTTTTTCTTCATTTTTCTCCTTTAATTTCATTTTACCATTGACATAAAAATAACTTCATATTCAGTAAATCCAATTTGATTTGATGAGATAAATTTTTTCACCAATTTCCTTTCATTTCAAACTCTAAAATCTCATATTTAATTTGAACTTTGAAACAAAAACCTTAACTTCATTAAATCTCATATTTAATTTATTTTAGCTTTGAAACAAAAAACCATAATTTTTGTAATCAATGATAATTAATGGTTGATATTTGTTCTTTAATCAAAATCGTATTTATAATCTATTAAATTTGGTAAATTGAATGAATGTATAGTTTTTTTTGGTGCTAAGAAGGACTAACCCAAACAAAACGAGACCAACAAACTAGACGCAACTAAGACGCACGGAAAGGGACATAACGTGGCCACGAAACTCCACCCAAGTCTGCTCCATAAGTTTAAATAGAGGTGCCAGAATATCTCCAAACTCGAGCCTAACCAGGCGCTCCTGCTGTCTTGCACCGTAATTTGTGAGCCAATCCTCACAAGAATTTGCTTCTCGATAGATATGTTGTACGTCCACGCTCCACTCATGGTCGAAAATTAAGGATTGACATAGTTGAACCATGTGAGAGTGAGCGGTCGGGAATGACTCTGTCTTTTTGAGAAGGTTCACTATTACTAAGGAATTTGTCTAGATGATTAGCTTGTTGATGTTTCTTTCCCGAGCGATGATGAGTTCTCGTTTGAGGGCCTTGAGCTCCACTCTAGTCATAGTGGCCAATCCCAAGTGTTCTGTGAAAGCATCAATAAATTGACCAGCCGAATCTCAGAATATGCCCCCTGCTCCCGACATACCCGGGTTACCTTTCGACGCCCCATCGATATTCAGAGCAATGTACCCAATGTATCAGAATTTCCACGGAGCGTGGTCTCGTAGACGGGTCCAAAGGCTCCCCCGTCTCTCTCGCTTTAAAAACTTCTGTTACTTTACCATGGAGGAAAAGAAGCTTGTTACCTAGGATATCCTCCGTACGACCAAATATACGACAGTTACGCCATTTCCATACCCACCAAAGAATCATAGCAAATGTCGTTGGCCATTTTCCGATGCCCAGTGTGTCCTGGTCCCCAAAATTATTAGCTACCCAGTCTCGGATTGGGATGTCATTGCTTTAAAAGTGAGTAGGAGACGACAATTTAGACCAAATAGCCCTAGCTAATGGACAATCCCGCAGAAGGTGGAGGGCAGTCTCCTCGTCGGTGTGACAGGCGCTGCAAAAAGGGTCATCAGCGAGCCCCCTCCGCACTCTGTTAACATTTGTTAGAATCCGATTGTGCATTACTAACCACAGAAAAAGGCGGACGCGTTGAGGAACCCAAGTTTTCCATGGCAGCCTCCACGTTTTCTCGAGTTCGGGTTCTGAGGCATTCCTGATAATTTTAATAGCAGATTTGATGAAAAACTTTCCTAATGACGTTGAGTTCCAGAAAAAGGAATCGCTTTTGTCGTCTTCTGGTGCAACTTCATTGGAAGCTATAGTCTTCAGAATGTCGTTTTCTAAGAAATCCGCAAACTCATGAATTTTCTAGCCCGTGGCCGGGTCCCACATCTCATCGACAGTGACGTCTTGGAGATGGAGTGGGATATTTCTTGTAGCGAGATCCTCTAGAGGTGTTGAAGTAGCCCATGGATGTGACTAGAACAGAGTTCCACTACTACAAATCTCTTACTTTCTAGACGCTTCTCTATTGACGCTTTTATAAGCGTCCCCGTCACATCTCCTATCTCTCCCTCATTTAACATTACCCGCTACTTTGAAATATGAGCGCTTATGTGAAAACTCATAAAAAAAAAGAACAGCGGCATCAATTGCTAAGGTGTAAGATCCCCAAAAATAAACCCTCAAACTTCCCAAACAAAACACTGCGCCTTTCTTCAATTTTGTTTAATTCACGTCGTCTTCATCCTCTTCGCTGGAAACAAATAAACCATACTCAAGCACTGCCCATTACTACCTCGATGCAGAACTCTTCAGCAATTTTATCATATATATATATATATATAGAGGTGGGATCAGGTGAGTCCACTTATATATGTTGAGTCCGTGAGTCCCCATCTTAGCCCTTGATTCAACGTTAGATTAATGGACAAGATTTGATCTCATAATTAAGGAAATAACTAACAAATCTGGTAAATATATCATTTCTCTCTCTCCTCCTTAATTATCTCAATGCAAATCTTCTCTCCCTTATCCATATTTTTAAATGTCTCTTTCTCTCACACAACAAGTTTTTTCAAAACTAAGTTTTTTTCATCTTCACCAAAAAATCATCATTTTTCTACTGCCATTGTACGTATGTTACTATGTTACTGCCATAATCCATAAACTATGTTACCTTAACTCATATAACGTGTTACTTTAATTCATGAACTGTGTTACTTTAACTCATAAAATCTGTTACGTTGTTTAATATATTCTCTTGCAAAAACTATTACTATAACTCATACAATGTGTTACTCTAATTCATGAACTGCGTTACTTTAACTCATAAAATCTATTATGTTGCATAATAATCTTTTGCAAAAACAAGACTTTCAATCAACCAAAAGAATAATGTATGTTTTTATTAAGGATACTCTAAAACAAAAATTATAAAACTCCATTATAATTCCAATGTTTCACACCTGTAACTATAAGAATTGGATATTTGAAATCAAATTATAATCATAAACTGTGTTACTGTAACTCATTAAAACTGTGTTACTGTAACTCATTAAGTATGTTACTCTAACACAAAATGTGTGTTATTCTAACTCATTTTACTCCAATCAAGGATGTTACTCTAACGAATAATGTATGTTACCCTAACAATATATTGTCCTACTAAGAATTGTGCTTCTTCTTCTTCTTCTGATTCTTCTTCATTGTCACGATGATTTACATGACATTTCCTTCTTCTTCTTCTTCTTCTTCTTCTCATCTACATCTTTGAAGATCTGCCCTATGTATGGAGGAAATTCTCACCCACATCCCTACGTCATTCATGTGCTTTTGCGTCTACTGAAAAAACAATAACAGTGCCAATAAACGTGGCGAAAAAAAAACAATCAAAACATGAAATATGGATTAAAGTAACAGATAACAAGAGTTAAAGTAACAGATGAAGTGCATTGAAGTAACATTGAATTAAATTAACATAGTATGCTTATACACCAGGTATAAAGTAACAGATGTCAGACATTAAAGTAACGGATAGTATGAATTAAAGTAACAGATAATGTTCATTAAAATAACACCAGAGATAAGTTAGTGCAAAAAATTCATATAATGATAAAAAATGAGAGTATGACGCAGTATCTTACTCTTTGATATTGTTTCCTATTTTGAAGTCATCACGTCCCATAATTATAGGAAGTAGTATTTTTTTTTCTTTTTTTTATATGGCGTTACTCTTTGATATTGTTTCCTATTTTGGTGGCAATCACATCCCATTATTATAGGAAACAATATCTTTTTTATTTTTATTTTTTTAATATGGCAGTTTCCTAAATTCTTAGGACACTACAATGCACTACAATAACAGATGAAAAACACTAAAGTAACAACTGTAGTGTATTAAAGTAACACGACATATAAAGTAACAGATGGTAGACATTAAAGTAACAGATGCTCTACACTAAAGTAACGCAGTATATGAACTACAATAACTCAATATATTGTAAACGTAAAAACTAATAATTGAGTAGCATCTTAATGACTTCCATGGCGATTCCAGTATAAATTACAAAGCATATATACTCACCGTTTGTGTGCTCTACGATTTGCATATGAATCTATGATGAATAACACGACCATGAAAACAATATCAACATGAAAATTGACGCAAAACATGAACACAAATTGACGCAAATTAATCAAGATAATGAATAAAAATTGACCGCAAAACATGAAAGCAATATCGAAACTCACCATTGTTATACTCGATGATTTGCTTATCAACAGTTAATGAAGATGTCGCGATCATTGAATTCATAGTAACGGAATTTCGAGCACAAATTTGATTGAATGAATGAATGAACGTGATGATCGATGGGAGCATTTTTTTTAAGGTTTTGATGAACCTGTAACGTGAATGAATGAATGAGGAATGATTGTGATGATGTGAGGTATTATTTCCTAAAATCATGGAAGTTATTTTAGGATACTAAATCTTTTTTTAAAAATACAAAATATTAGGATGCATCTTGTCCATCCATCCTCAATACATATATAGAGACTCATTAGAACCTATCTCTCTCTCTCTCTCTTTCTCTCTCTCTCTCTCTCTCTCTCTCTCTCTCTCTCTCTCTCTATATATATATATATATATATATAGTAAGGCTCTTATGAGTCCTTTACTCTATATGAGTCTCTAAGTCCTCATCTCATCCATTGGATGAGATGAGTATGGATGCACAAGATGCATCACATTTAAAAAAAAAGAAAAAGAAGGAAGATTTACATTTCTAAAATAGCTCCCATGAATTTAGGAAACAATAACTCCCTTGATCACGTTCATTCATCATTCAGTCATTCACGTTTCAACATTCATTCAATCCTGAAAAAAAAACCTTTCTTTATCACGTTCATTCATTCATTCAACCAATTTTGTGCTCGATATCCCGTTACAATGGATTCAATGACCGCATCATCATCTTCAACTGTTGATAGGCAATTAGTCGAGTATAACAATGGTGAGTTTCAATATTTCTTTCACATTTTGATTCAATTTTTATTCATGGATATTGCGTTCTTTTTTTACGTCAATTTGCGTTTTTTTTACGTCAATTTTGATGTTGATATTGCTTTCATTGTCATTTCATTCATCATAGTTTCATATCAATGTTTAATTGCTCTCTTGATCTTTATAGATTCCAGGGTTTTATGTTTGTGATTTAGATTTTGCATGATATCCACTGATACTATTGTTTTGTTTTCTATTAACGCAGAAACGTCGTTGAAGTAACATACCTTCTGAGTTAAAGGAACACTTATTGCAATTACAGTAACACAAATGCACGTTGAGAAAAAGGTTTTGATGATGATGTTAAAGTAACATACTGTACTCGTTAGAGTAACACAACTTAGGAATTGAAGTAACACATTGTTTGCATGGATGTAACGTTGTTTAATTTTGTGCAGGGGGTATTGGCAAAGATGCGAACGCGCAAGAGAACAATGGAAAAGGTGAAATTTTATTCATTTGATTAATCATGGATTAATAACAATGGTTCATTGCTCTCGTTTTAGTATAGATTCCAGGTTTAACGTATGCTTCACTGATATTATTGTTTTGTTTTATGTTGAAGCAGACATGGCTTTGAAGTAACATACGTTATGAATTACAGTAACACCTAATTCTAATTAGAGTAACACAAACACGTATGAGTTGAAGTAACTTTCTTTAAGAGTTAAATTAACACAACTTATGAGTTGAAGTAACACGTATGTCCCATGTGCGTAACGTTTTTTAATTTCTTGCAGGAAGCATTGGAAAAGAACCGAATGCACAGGAATGGTGCGGAGATGTGGGTGAGGCTTTCACTCCGTACATGAAGCAAGTATTCAGAACAATTGATGAGGCAGTGGAATTTTACAAAATCTACGCGCTGGCTTGCGGATTTGATGTGAGAAAGTATACCACAAAGCGATGATACGGTGGTGAGATAAAGTCGAAGCTCCTAGTCTGCAATAGACAGAGTTTTACGAAATCTGTTAAAGCTGTTAACGATACACCTGCAGCTGTGAAAGTTGTTAACGATGCAGCTGGGGAAGGAGCTATTGTGGACGCGCTTAAAAAGAAGACGAAAGTCCGTCGTTGCGGGTGCAAGGCAAGGATTAGGCTGTTCAATAAAGGCGGCATTCTCAGGATTGATAGGTTCCACATCGGCCACAACCACGAACTGATCTCACCAAAAGACAGAGAATTCCAAAAGCTGTCGAAGAACCATATTATTGTAAATTATTCAGTGCTATGTTATTCAGTACTATATTATTGCAAATTATTAAAAATTCAGTACTATATTTAACCAATTACCAAGGTTAACCGAGAAGTATGCGACACTCACTAATGTGATTATCTATCTATAAGTTTAATAAGAAAGCAAAAACTTTATAATAACTCTAAAACTATGAAAAAACAATACATATATGTAAGCAACAAACAAAATGCAATAAGAATAAATTAGAGTCGAATGCAATAAGAATTAATCATATTTTATAAATTTCTTCAAGCTTGAATATAAATAAAAGCACACTCTTACAAACACAAAATTCGTGATATTTAAAGTTAACTTGAAATATATTTATATAAATAATCAAGAGAAATTCCCATTTGTACCCTCTAAGTTTTCACTTTTCCCAGTTGTACCCCTGCGTATAAACAATTTTCAACTGTACCCCTGAACTCTGTTAATTACTCTCAACTATGACTAAACTAGAATTAGCCGTTAAGTATGGCTGTTAAGTGCCAACTTGCAGTCCTAATCTAATAACATGGTGAGTGACATGTCGGTCTAGTAGCTTTTTGGCCTTCGTTAATCCCTAATTACTCCCTTCATTCTAATTTCAAACTACAAATCCTTCCTCTTCCTTCCTTTCTTCCCCTATTCAAATTCACTAATCATCACCATATCATCTGTCATTCTTTCTCTATGTACTATCATCATCATCATCATCATCATCATCATCATCATATTCTCTGTTGCTTTTCTCACTTATTATTGCATGTTGTTGTTGATTTCGACGAGGCGAAAACTCGAAATTAGAATGAAGGGGTAATTAAGGATTAACGAAGGCCAAAAGGCTACTAGACCGACATGTCACTCGCCATGTCATTAGATTAGGACTGCAAGTTGGTATTTAACAGCCATACTTAACGGCTAATTCTAGTTTAGTCACGGTTGAGAGTAATTAACAGAGTTCAGGGGTATAGTTGGAAATTGCTTATACGCAGGGGTACAACTGGGCAAAGTGAAAACTTGGAGGGTACAAATGGGAATTTCCCAATAATCAATTAGAATAAAATTATTATACCTGAGAAATGAAAATTTGCAGACTTGATTATTGGCTTCGCATGAATTTACTAAACAAAAACAAATGCAGAAAGATTAAATCAGCACTAAAATTAGAATCAAGGAAGACAATTATACAACTGAAGAGAATATTTTAAAAATAGAACGGAAATACATCTATCTATAATCATGAAAAAACAATACATATATAAGCAACAAAACAAAATGCAATAAGAATAAATCAGAGCCGAATGCAAGAAACTGAAAAACAAAAACAGTTGTAACCTCTTCTTAATCATATTTTGTAAATTTCTTCAAGTTTGAATATAAATAAAAGCACACTCTTATGAACACAAAATCCATTATATTTAAAGTTAACTTCAAATATATCTATATAAAATCAATTAAAATAAAATTATTATACCTGAAAAGCGAGGAATTCCAGACTTGATTATTGGTTTCATATAAGTTCACTAAATAACAACAAATGCAAAAAAAATAAAATTTAGCACTAAAATTAGAATCAACAAAGATATTATCGCTTAAAATAAAATAATCAATTAAAATAATTTTTTTATTATCGCTTAAATTTTTTAAATCACATATTTTTCTACGACTTTTATATCTAATACTCCGTTACTAATTTATAATACACTTTGTAATTCTATTCTAATTCTAATTCTAATTAGTAATAGTAATTAATTCAACACCATCTCCATCCCATTCTCATATCTCATGCCATATTAATAGCATCCCTCATCATTCTACAACCGTCAATTAATTAGGCAGTTACAATAGATTTTAAGTGGCCACATCAGCCGACACATAGGATCCACCTCATCATTCTACTCATGATCCTACGTGGCGCGATATGGAAGCTCAAAATGTTGCTACTTTAAGAAATAAAGGATAAAGGATTGGTTTCACATTTCCGTGAAATTGCACCTTTTGTAGATGATTTTCTCTACCCCATCCTCTTATTACTAAGAGGATAGTAATTGATGAGGTGTCAAACTCTCATGAAATTTTTTCCCTCCAAACATTATTACTCAAATAAGAAAATATATAAAACATTAAACTCAAATAGTTATAATATCTAAATTCAAGATAAAGTAAATATTGATGTAAAATTAGAAGAATTTTTTTTCAATAAGACAATAAATAAAATTATTATGTATGGGCACCTAAAAAATTAGACATTTACGAGACATTTTTTTAAAATTAAATGTAAGTGTTACAAACTATCGAGATCATATATTGACGTAAACAAATATAAAATATTTGATGATGAAAAAATATATAAAATACTTTCAGTTTTTGATTTTAATATATAAATAATTTTTTTAAATCTAATAATATTTGGAGTATTATGTTATCTTCTAATTTGTTGGAAAAAATTCTAATTAATCTAAATATATATAAAAAACTGTATCTTTATTCGAGATGCTTTGTTTTGTGATAACAAAACTAAACTTTTAATAAAATAGTCAGGTTAAAAATTATGAAATTTCTCTATATACTAAAAGAATAACATTTGCTATGATTTTTCTCTCCAAATGAATTCATTTCTAAATAAGAAAGAAAATGAATATTTCATGTATAAATTCACAAACTATTCATAAAATGACAAAAAAAACTCCTTTTATTAATAATTAGAAAAAATTTATAATACATTCTTCTTAATTGTAATTTTATTTTCGAGATGATTCTTTTTTTACTTTAATGTTTATAAAAGTATACCGTACAAATCCTCTTACTACTAAGAAGATAACAATCCTAAGAAATGGGTGAAATGTCAACCTCTCATGACATGTTTTTCCTTCAAAACATCATAGTTTCAATTAGGAAACAAATCAATATTAAAATATTATCTTATTCCAATTACAATATCCACTTTAATTTCAAAGTAAAAAAATCATATGCTACGATTATAATATCCAAATTCAATTCAAGTTAAATATTTATGTAATCAAAGAAAATAATTGTGATACTATTAAAAAAATATGTAGATATTTATGATAACGTAACAAAATATAAATCTCACAACTATCGAAACTAAGTGTTGAGATCATATTACCTAAGCTTGGTCCGAGAAACAACTATAATACGCCAAAAACAAAAAAAAAGTATACCATCAATATACGAGAAGTCTCATTATGGAATTAGTGAGAAAAAAATATGTTCATCAAAAAATTACATTGGGTAAAATTACTCGATTTTATTTACCATCTTTGAAATTTTAAATAATTTTCTTAGATCAAAATGTAAAGATTAAAAATGTGAAAAATTACTAACTTAACGATGAGATATTTAAAAGTAATCACTTAATATAAAATTCTAAATTTACCGTGCATTATTGCACGGGATCTATACTAGTAATCGTTTAATTAGTTAGTGATCGACCTCGCCTTTTTTTATTTCGCCTAGCTATTGTTTATTCTCTTCTAATTCTTAATAAGAATCATCCGTTTTAATGGTGGATAACAAATGGAGTAATCTAAAATAAATGTTAACTTATCTCGTAAAAGTATGGAAAGATATCATTGTTTTTTAGTTTGCAAACCAATTCGTATAAATCCCTCCTTTAATCCAACAACTTTAAATTTGAAAAGTTAGTTAAGGAAAATGAAAATATCAAGAGATTTACCTTTAAAACTGAGTAGCCATCTCATTTTGCGGATCCAATACGGAGTATAGTACAGTCAATGCAGAGTATCTGCTTAGAGAGAAAAGGCCAGACATGTCATCTTCACTATCATCATACAATTAAGAATGCATTTTCCCTAATCAGTTCGAAGAGCCCTAATTTCGTAAATCTGAATCCATGTGTAATTGCAAATACAAAACCCAACTGAATGATAATATGTTGCATGTCTTGGCTAACGACTTGATTTTCAAATCGATGAAAACCTACCCGAAAGCACACATATGATCAGGGGAGGATACATAATTTTTTGTATGGTGTAGCAAATCTATATTAGACACGTAAGGAAATTTTTAAGTATTATTTTCTCTTTTCTTTTGAGCATTTGTATAGTTTGTTACTCCATATTTTGTAATTTAAAAAGTATAATACAAAAATATATTATTCGCAGTACAAAAATACATTAAGTCTAGTACAAAAATATATTGGGTAATACATAAATATACTACTTAGTATAAAAATATAGTCATCGGCATCTTCAGTCATGATATTTACAATATTCTCTCAGTTATGTATACAGCCATATATATTTTACTTTTTACTCTGAAATATGATACATAATATCTACGGAAATCACGTAAATCAAAAGATAATAACAAAATTACATATACTTACCAAAATTCTATATTCTCAAAACCTTTGGTATAGTAAGTGTTACACTATTCTTGTACATAGGTCTGCCCATGCATATGATTCATTTCATGGAAACGAGAAGTGATAGACTAAATCATCAGTTTCAAAACGCATGCCTCCTCCTCGTTGTAATTGTACTTGTCATTTGGCTGTTAGTTTCCTAACCAAAGGAAGAAATAAAGTAAATTGACATTGCTAGTACAAGATTTGGACATAACTGAAGATGTCCTACTTCTTCCCTATATTGTAATGTGACTAAGCACACTCTTTGTTAAAAAAATTAATGGATGAACAACCATTATTATTATTATTAGAATATTATATTGTGAAGTAATTTGTTAAAGTGATTGGTTTGGGTGAGGGTGAATAAATCATATGATGCCATCCGCCTTATATAGTGGAATGGCGAGAAGTGACTTTCTTAAGATGGTGCCACGTGTTCAGCTTAGATAAATTAATGGCTGTGATTTCCTTTGTCTAATTTGTTTGGGCGTGCTCACATCTTCGTTAATATTTTCTTCCTTCAAAACAAAACACACCAAAACTCATTTTGATACTATTTACAAGTGAAGAGAATCTTCAATATTCTCGACAATTTACGAGAGAAAATATAACCATGTGAGATATTGTTTGATTCGTCTACATAAGTTGATCAAAAATATCAAATTTTTATATTTTTTAATAATGTAAAATGAAAGATACTAATGATGTAAAACGCGTCTCGACAAATGTGAAACAACAAATGGTGTGATTGTGATAGAGGATACCGTAGTATTACGGTATCACGATATAGTTTAGAAAAGAATAGGAATATTACGGTATATTGTAATATACCAATATATCGTAATACCGATATTATAGAATAATTATATTAGCTACCGATATTAGAATATTGCGATCATATATTCTTATTCCTATAAATAGAACGTTGTTGTAATTGTTTGATACAAGAATTCAATAATACAAAACCGTTATTTTTGCATGGTGATAGAGGATATCGTAGTATTACGGCATCACGATATAGTTTAGGAAAGAATATAAATATTACGGTACATTGTAATATACCAATATATCGTAATATCGATATTATAGAATAATTATATTAGCTACCGATATTAGAATATTGCGATCATATCTTCGTATTCCTATAAGACGTCGTTGTAATTGTTTGATACAAGAATTCAATAATACAAAACCGTTATTTTTTTTACAATATATCGTAATATTCCTATTCTTTTCTAAAATATATCGTGATACCGTAATACTACGGTATCCTCTATCAGTTTGGTTATGGAGAGAGGGAGTACTCCATATGAGTTATAGGTTGGGTGTTTGGTTGGATCCGCGTGGGATTCTTTTTTGGGCGGATCGTCTCGGAACAATTACGATTATACCTTAGAGAAGAAAGGAATCAATGGCTATCATGAAGTAGAATACTTTGCCTTTTCTTTTTTACGGTACTGCTGCAATCTGGTTGGTTTAGGTCCAGTCAAGTTGAATTGGACAAAGTCTGACTCAAGTCATGTCGAGTCAGCATGGATAGAATTAGGTTGGATGACGGATGAGGTTGTTAATCTGTCATATCATTTCGAGTCAATTGATCCAAGCATAGGATGTTCTTTGAAGAAATACCTCGTCAAGTTTACGAGCTCTAATCCATAGCGTCATTTTATAATGCTAATTGTAACACCCGCTATTTTCTTTGCGTTTTTATCATTTCCGTTATGACTTCGTCATAACTCTGTCACATTTCGGCATTGTGTTTCATCATTTTTTCCCAAGCTTTATTTTTATCTTGAATTTAATGATATTTATTTTTATTTTAAAAGATTTTAATTATTTTAAATCTATTTATTTTAATTTTCTTGGTAAACTAATTAATTTTTTCGCGAGGAATTCTACTTATTTATGAATTAACGTTTTAAGCTCGGATTTAAGTTATTCCTTTTCCAACAAATGTCTAAGCATATTTATATAATATTTTCAACTTAAAAATATTTTTACTTACGAAAATTTAGTCATTAATGATGAAATTAGATAATTCTTTACATCCATTTAATTGAATGATTAATGCACAAACTTTTCATATTTCCTCCCTCTTGATTTGGCCGGCACATTTAACCCATTTTCCACCTTGTTTTCGTCACTTTTAATATCATTCAAGCATAAAGGAAACCATTCATTTTCTTTACATTCATTTTTGCTCTTAAACAATAAATATCATATTTTTCTCCCTCTTTGGTCGTGGTACCTGCTGCATTTTCAAGGGTGATTCCTACTCCAATTCGAGTCATAATCGTCTCATCTTTATCGTCAAATTAATCTTTATTCCGATCCTTTCGTTAAGTTAATAATCGATGTTGTTTTCGATCCTTACTCACCTTCATTTTCTTAGTTTTCTCATGGTATTTTTCTACCATGATTTTCGTGTATTATAGGATTAGTGGACGATCCCAAGGCCAACGAGTATATTATCGATTCCAATTTGGATTAGAGGTAACGTCGATGTTACTCGGTATTACTTGATTTTAATTGTGTAATTGCATGTATATTTTTATATTTCATTTTTGACAATATATGTATGTCATATAATCTGAAAAAATTTTAAAAGTTAAAAATTTGCATGTTTCGGTATTTTTATCGCTTTTACGAGATTAACGATTAAATTGTTATATTAATTTGTAAAATCGTAATATTCGGCCTAGACTTGTAATATATGATTATATTTATGCTCGTTTATTCCTTTCAATCTTGATTGAACTTTAAAAATAGAACGGGAAATTTTTTAATAAGACAAAGTTTGCCATTGTGTAAAAGCAAAACTTGGCGACACATATATACGAGGGAAAAATAAATTGACAAAAGGAAAGAAATTATAAATAATAATAATAATAATAATAATAATAATAATAATAATAATATAAAGAAAGGGTTGTTTGAGCATTTAATTTCCGCCACGTGGCAAAAAATTAAATACTCAAATAACTCTTTTAACTTTATATATAGATAATCGCATTATTGGGGGTCACAAATTTTTCGGTTGCCCTTAGTAATTAGTTATAGTAATGAATATTTAACAATTTTTTATGATAATTAATTTTTTTTTTCATTAATCGAAAGTACGGAGTAGTAAATTGTGTAATACCTTTTTAGAAATAAGAATTTGTATATGAAAAAAATCCTACTCCAATAATCAAATTTAATGTTAATCAATTGTTACACTTTTTCATCTACTTTTATCTTAATAATCAAATTTAATGTTAATCAATATATACTAATAAAGCTGGAACTTTTCGAAAATTTGATTAGTCCAAATTTTTTAATATTTTTTTTAAGTTAAATAAATAATATAAAAATTTGTATATGAAAAAAATCCTACTCCACCTCACACTCGATTTTTTAAATTTAAATAAAGAATATATGAATCTGTATAGAAAAAACAATCCTGCCCCATTTAAGATTAAAAAATATCACTATATAAACCAACGATTATCACCTCATTAGGCAACAAAAATTGGACAACGACAGCGTGAAACACTTAGTCAATTTTGTTTGATACGAGTAATTGTTTTAATATTTATTTACTCACCCTCAAAAAAATAAAATTAAAATTTTGAATTTTTTAAATAATTATTATAGTTTCAATATATTTTTTAATTTAAATAAAGAATATATAGAAATTTGTGTAGGAAAGAAATAATCTCACACGAGTATTATGATGAAGTGATGAAATTATATAGAAGTAAGAGCAATAATTCGTTATTAGATATCAACCAACAATATTTTGAATCTTAAGAAAGTTGCTAAGATTCCAAACTTAGATAAAAATTATCGCACATCGAAAAATTATGATGAGGTGATGAAATTCTATATAAATAAGGGGACTACTTTTTACCGTCGGCGCTTTACTTCTTACCGTCGGCGTTAATTACGTGAAATGACGACTTTGTCCTTGCTATTTATTTTCAAAATAATATTACTTTTACATTTTAATTATAGATTATCGATTTATTAAAACTCGATAACAAAACCGTCTTTTTCGATTATCGTAATAAATCAAAACCGACTCCCTATATAGTTAATTACGCAAAATGACAAGTTCTCCTTTGCAATTAATTCTCGAAATATTATTACATTTACATTTTATAGAGTATCGGTTTATTAAAACTCGATAATAAAACCGTTTTTTCGATTATTGTTACGCCTCCGATTTTAAACAGTTAATTAGATTAATTAACGACTTAATACAATTTAATAAACGTAATTTAAGTATAATGTAAATCATCCAATGGTATGAGACACGAAGTATAAGGTGGTGAAATTGGTTACATTGATAACATTTCATACAAATGGCCCGGGTTCGAATCCTCTTGTTCGCACATTTGCCTTTTGGAAAAATAATTAAAATTTACAAAATTATGCAATTAATAAGGATTAAACCCCAGACCTATTGAATAGGAGGCAAATGACCAAACCACTACACCACCATCAACAAACTGATATTTCAAGTGGCTGAAAACTGTATTAAAAGAGAAAAAAAACCCGGAATGGGGGAGGGAGTCGAAGAATTTCTTCGACTCGTAGATGGGGGAGTCGAAAAATTTCTTCGACTCGCGGATGGGGGAGTCGAAGATTTTTTTCGACTCCCCCATCCACGAGTCGAAGAAATTCTTCGAACCCCCCATCCGCGAGTCGAAGAAATTCTTCGACTCCCCCATTTTTTCGGTTTTTTTTTGTCTTTTAATATAGTTTTCAGCCACTTGATATATCAGTTTGTTGATGGTGGTCTAGTGGTTTGGTCATTTGCCTCCTAATCAATAGGTCTGGGGTTTGATCCTTGCTAATTGCATAATTTTGTAAATTTTAATTATTTTTTCAAAAGGCAAATGTGCGAACAAGAGGATTCAAACCCGGGCCGTTTGTATGAAATATTATCAATGTAACCAATTTCACCACCTTATACTTCATATCTTATATCATTGGAAGATTTATATTATACTTAAATTATTTCTCAAAACTTTCAAGTATTATAGAGAAAATAATACGACCCTTAGGTGGGTCGAAAAACCCAATTGACCTGACCCATTTCCGGAATTTTTTTTATTTTAATTTGCATTGATCTGTATAATAAATCTTGATTGTCGACTTGTCGTAGATTAATTAGGATTTAATTTGCATATTACTCGTATTTGTTAATTATGTTTATTAAATTGTATTAAGTCGTTAATTAATCTAATTAACTGTTTAAAATCGGAGGCGTAACAATAATTGAAAAAACGGTTTTATTATCGAGTTCTAATAAACCGATATTCTATAAAATGTATATGTGATAATATTTCGAGAATTAATTGCAAAGGAGAATTCGTCATTTTGCGTAATTAACTATATAGGAAGTCGGTTTTGGTTTATTACGATAATCGAAAAAGACGGTTTTGTTATCGAGTTTTAAAAAAAAAATTATAATCTATAAAATGTAAAAGTAATATTATTTTGAGAATAAATAGTAAGGGCAAAGTTGTCATTTCACGTAATTAACGCCGGCGGTAAGAAGTAAAGCGCCGACGGTAAAAAGTAGTTGCGATAAATAAAAGTAATCATCCGTTCTTAGATATTCCTTCCCCTTCGTCCACTTTACTTTTGGGAAGAAACCAAGAAAGAAAAAAATAAAAGAGAGTGGGGTCACACAAATAATATGAATCACAAAATATATACTAATAAGAAAAGTGAAACATCTTAGTGAATTTTCCTAAAAGAAAAATGTGGAACATTTTATTGAAGGGGAGAGAGTATTTATGTGAACCAACAATCTTTTGAGTCTTAGAAAAATCTCATAAGATTATAAACTTTTAATTATTATAATATATATTTAATTTATTATATTAATGTGATGTTTTACCATTTAAAGTAAAAACTTTTAAGTTTCATTTAATAAAAAAATTATCGTAACAAAAATATACAAATGAAATACGAGTAGTTAGATTCTGTGGTAGAATTTTTTTCATTAGAGTATAAATTTCATATTATTTACTCGAAAAAGTGATGAATCTATTCTCATCACATATATATAAAAAAAGTAAGTAAGATTATCCACTTCGAAAAATTATAATGAAGTGAAAGAATTATATTATATAAATAAGAGTAATCTTTCGTGCTTAGATATCAACAAAAAATCTTATTAAGTCTTAAAAAGAGCGGTTAAGACTACAAATCAAAAATATCACTATAAATTTTAAAAAACTCTTAAAATATAAATTAAGTTAAATTGTCCACACTGAAATATTATAATTCTATAAATAAGAATAATCATTCATCCTTAGATATAAAAAAAATTTAAGTCTTAAAAAGAGCGATCTTATGATTATAAACTTAAGTTGAATTATCTCACATTGAAAAATTATAATATAATGTGATATAATTCTATTATATAAATAAGAGTAATGATCATTCATTTTTAGATATTAACCAAAAATATTTTTAGTCTTAAAAAATCTCTAAAGACTATAAAGTTAAAGTAAAATTATCTCACATCGAAAAATTATAATGAGGTCATAGATTTCTATTATATAAATAAGAGTAATAATTCGTTATTGAATGGTTGGAATGGAGGGAGTAATATTAATCAAAAATCTATTGAGTCATAAAATGTATTTTAAAGAATTTTTAAGAATATAAACCAAAAAACTTTTAATTCTCTAGAAATTAAAAATATATATAATTAAAATTTTAAAATAATTAATATTAAAAATAAAATTATTACTATTATTATTATTATTATTATTATCCTAATACAAGTAGATATATTTTTTTTTTACTTTATTTTATTATGATAAATAAGTGTAGTCGTTTGTCCTTAGATATCAACCAAAAAATTATCCTACATCGAAAATTTAAGAGTAATTGTTCGTTCTTAGTTCAACCAAAAATTTAAGAACATATTGCATGGTCCTAAGACTATAACGTGGTGAGTATCTACAGTTATAAATATGAAAGTCGTAATTTTCAACTTTACTATCATTTAAAATGCGTTCATAATTGTACTACTTTAAATAAGCAAGGGTATGCATCATTACTTTAACCGACAACATTCATTATTATAACTTGTGCGCTGATGATGAGAATTTTATTTTTTTTAATCACATGTTTCGTCGTTGTTTTGTAATATGTTCTGATTTTACCAAGTGATTAGTTATATCTACGTATATTTATATGCGAGATACTTTAATTAGTCCTTCATTCTAACTACAATACAACATATATAATGCCTATAATTTAATTTAACGTTTACCGGATATATTATCTCTGATCCCTTGAAACACATCATATTATCTCTGATCCCTTGAAACACATTCACCAGCGACGCAGCTACTGGTAGGCCACCATGGCCATGGCCCGAGGTCCGTTTTCGGGAAAAAAAATTCGAGTAGGTTCAATTTTATTTTATTTTATAAATCTTCACTAAGACACTAATTACTCTATTTTGATAACTGATAACCACAAATCAGTAAGACAGTAATTATGGAAACAAATTCCAAAACACAACAATTACTTATCCAATTTCCTAAAAATTTATATTCTTTTCCTAAAAAAAATTCAATATCATCCATTCATCCCTGAGTTTTAAGAATAAATTTGTATATAATGAACTTAAACATTGATTTGGGATAAATTGGTAACCAAATTACAAAAAAAATAAAGACTTTCTGGAAAAAAATAAAGAACCCGAGTTACCCGACAAATCACAAATCAACAATAAAAAAACCGGAGTCCAAATCGGCGGCCTGTTGGAGTCTCGAGACTGGAGTGCTGGTGGACATTATTGTGCCGGCCTGTCGCCTGTCGGAGTGTCGGACTGTCGGAGTGCCGAGTGCGGAGTGCCGGATCTTGGAGAAATCAATCGAGGAAAGTAGAAGGTAATATCCTAAATACTAGTTTTTGATTTCTTTGTGAAAAATTTGATCAATTTGTTTGATTGTATCACTTGTATAGTTGTATGAATTTGTATTACAATAAAAGAACTTAGTATTTGTTAGCTAATTGTTTGTTTGTTTGGATATGAAATTCACTAAATATAATTTCGATTTGGGTAATAAATTGGGTAGAAATTAGTAATATTGGTAGGTTGAATTTAGAATTTGGAAGGAAACTAAATTATTAGAGGAATAAAGGATGAGAATTGAGAAATACTGAAAGAGTATTGAGATATGCGAGTTGCCGAGTTGGGTAGAAATAATAAAATAATCAAATAATGAAATAAAGGTTCAAGGTTGGAGTGTCTAGCATAAAGAATTGGGAGCACGAAATAAGGAATTGATTACTGCATTTGATAAAGTAACTCGGAGAAGGCGTGTGACGGTGTGAAAATAGTACATTGTACTGCTCACTGCTGTACACAGTACACTTGATAAAAAAAAAGGGAAATGACAATTCAGTGTGTAGAAGTGTAGAATTGATAATTGTTTGATTCATTTTAATTTTAAGATGGACATATCCGTTTTTAAAAAAACTCAATTGATTAGAATTTTTGGAACGAATAATCAATTTAATGGAGTATTCGAGATTTCGAGTACGAAGTATAAATATATACTCTCTCGGTCTTTCCGTCTCAGTCATTTGTTTACCTTTGATTAAAATACGACTCACAAATAATATCAAATTAAACAAATAATGGAAACAAAAATAATATAATACTATATTAACGAAAAATAATGTCAATTTTATTTTATGTAGTTCGATCATAATGGGAAAAACTCCTACGATTACTGAACTCTTCAAAAGAAAAATTGGTGAAACATCGACAAATGTGTCAACTGAACAATCAACGGATATTCCCAACGAGAGAATTGAAACTGAACGAGCTTTCTCATCGATGAATATAATAAAGACTACTCTTCACAACAAGATGGAAGGCAAATTTACTCGAGAGTTGTATGATTATCAACATTGAACGAGAGATAGCGAAAACGTTCAACATTGATTCAATTATAGATGAATTTCGAGACTCAAAAGAGCGGAGAGTCCTATTATAGATAGATTTTATTAGAATTAATTTATGCACTTTATTTGTTTATTTGGGATACATTTTAATGGATATCAACTATTTATGAAGCTTTAAAATATTTGTACTTATAATGCGATCATATACGCATCATCTTTTTCCTAACATGTAACCGTGTTAAATTTCGGCCCTATGCGAAATTAAATCTTGGCTTCGTCCCTGACATTCACATTGATAATATTCATTTACTATTAGGCATAATCTTACCTTCGACTGACTCTATACTGTTGCAGTCTACCAATTTATGCAAGCATCCAACTTAGTATCGTTATCAACGTCACTAATAAGTGGCCCGTGCATCGCACGGGCTTTCCAACTAATATATATTAATAAAGTAGGAACTTTTCGAGCGATATGATTGGTCGGATTTTTTTTTACATTATTTAATAAAAAGTTTTAATATATTTTTTAATTTAAATAAGAATATAGGAATTTGTATAGGATAAATTAATCCTACTCCACCTTAGATTTAAACGATATTAGATTCGTATAGGAAAAACCAATCCTACTACACCAAAAATTTAAAAAATTACCACTATATAAACAGTCAATTATCACCTCAAAATATTACAAAAATTTAAGAAACCGCGTGTAACGTGTAGTCAGTTCTATTTGACAAATTTTTAAATTTTTACGAGTATTTATTTATTCACCCTATAATCAATATTAGAAATTCCAAAAATATAAAATTACGAGAATTTTGTTGTTTACATATATATAAAACAGTAAAAAATTATCTATCATTGAAAAATTATAATAACGAGACGTGATTATAATAAATAAGAGGCATCATTGGTCATTAGGTAATTTTTTTTAAAAAAAATGAGTCTCATAAGTATTGTTTTTTTTGCTCGAAAAAATGTCAGATTAAGTTTTAATGTGTTTTTCTCCCACATCCAAGAAATAATGTTAACGGTGAAACTATTACATATTCCCTCTATTCATATCCAATGCTCACATCTGCTTTTTCACATTTCTCGAGATGCGTTTTGCACCATCAATATCAAATATACATTAGCAAAAAATATAAAAGTTTGATATTATAATATATATACTCATAACGACTAAACACACAAGATCTCACGTGACTATATTCCCTCTTATAGATTGTCAAGAATATTGAAGATTTTCTTTATTTGTGAATAATGTCAAAAACAGAAATGAGACTAAAATTATCTCACATCGATAAACTATAATGAGGTGATGAAATTTTATTATATAAATAAAAGTAATAATTTGTCTTTAGATATTAACCAAAAAAATTGAGTCCTAAAAAGAGTTATTAAGACTATAAATTTAAGTAAAACTATCCCACATCGAAAAATTATAATACTCCGTAATAAATTGATGAAATTCTATTATATAAATAAAAGTAATCATTTGTATTTAGATATCAATCAAAAAAAAATTTAGTTCTAAAAAGCGTTCTTTAGGTTATAAACTTAAGTAGATTTATCCTGCATCGAAAAATTATGATGAGGTGATGGAATTCTACATCATAAATAAGAGAAATCATTCGAGTTGAGATATTAACCAAAAATCTTTGAGTCCAAAAAAGAGTTTTTGAAACTATAAACTTAAGTAGAATTATCTCACTTTGAAAAATTGTGATGAGGTGATAAATTCTACGTACTATATCATAATTAAATAAGAGAAATCCTTCGTTTTTGGATATTAACCAAAATTATGTTGAGTATTATAACATCTTTTAAGGCTATAAATTTAACTAGAAATATCTCACATCGGAAAGTAATAATAATAGTTGATGGAATTCTATTACTGAGTACAGTAATAATTCGTCTTTAGATATTAATATGAAATCTTTTGAGTTCTAAAGATTACTATAAACTTAAGTAAAATTATTTCACATCGAAAAATTATGATGAGGTAATGAAATTCTATATCACAAATAAGAGACAACATTCGTTTTTGGATATTAACCAAAAAAGTTGAGTCTTATAACAGTTTTTAAGGCTATAAATTTAAGTTTAAGCAAGATTATCCCACATCGAGAAATTTTAATGAGGAGATGAAATTCTACTATATAAATAAGGGTTATGTTAAATACAACCCTTAAGGTTGTTTTTAAGCCTTTAATACCTTCTCAATCTTCTATACATTAAATCAGGAACCAAAGCACAGTATTTAAGAGCAATTACATCCACCATTTCAAAATAAGTCCTAATTTTTACTCAATTAGATTTTTACCATTTCAATTCCAATTCCTATACCCAATTTCAATTCAACAATTGCAATCAAATCCCAACCACCTCAATCCAACAACCCGCGTCATTAAATGCTTCGAGTATCATTAATCACATTCATCGGTAATTAGGAAAATTAATGAGTTGTTTTTCCTCCTTCATCATCGATTAATCCCCCAATTATTGATTCAAAACTCTTGATCATGGATCCTCGATTGCCGTCAGCATTCTTCTCCGGAAATAGTGATGCAATTTATGGGCGTTTCTTCGATTGCATTCATCTTCCTCAGTCACTTGCCAGAATCCTCTATATATTACGTCTAGCAGGTTCGTTGATTTTCCATTCTGCCTGCCACCATTCCTGATATCCTCTCTTCTCCTCAAGTTCTCCCTTCTTTCTCTGCTCTCATATCTTAATTTATCGCTCTTTATTTCAAAATGTCTGACGTACGCAGTGTTTCAATTCTCGATCTCTGCGTTGGTGTTCGAGTGAAGGATTTAAACGTGAGGGTAATCAATAGATGGAATAGGTTGAATTTCAATGATAAATCCGTTATCGAGTCAGTTGAGTTGCTGCTTATTGACGAAAAGGTTGTTGACTATGTACCTTTCGATACATTATTAGAACACTTTCGTGGAACATGTTTCAAAATAAAATCGTAAACGTTTTCTATATTTGTTCGCACTTTTCTATGTCAGGATGACTTGGTTCAAGCTACGATTAAGAAGTCTTTGATTAGCATGTTCAAGGATAAATTCGTTGTGAAGGAGGCGTACAACATTCGTAGTCTCACTGTCACGTCTAATACTGGATCCGAGCGTGCTACTACCCATGGTTGCAGGCTTCATGTCGAGTTCTCGACTAAGGTCACTCATTTGCCTAAAAATTCATCCATTCCTTTGAACATATACAGTTTCGCCCGGTTTGAAGATATCGTCAATGGCAAAGTCCCAATGAATCAGTACATAGGTCTCCATCACTCCTCCTTTTACACACTTCCACACCTATGTTTACTGTTTTCATGTATTTCTCACGTCTTATAATGGTTGAACCGTTTCTCAGATATTGTCGGCAAGGTGTACGAAATTGGTCCAATGCAGGAAACAAAGAAGGCTTACAAGTGCCGGAAAATCAAACTTGAAGATGTTGAGTATGTTCCCCTATTGGATTCTTATATGGTTGTGTTGGTGTGTTTTCAGCCTAGCATTTTATCCGCACTTGAATTCTATCATGCATTAACCACCCAAATCTTTGTTCTCCTTCCGGTGGTGTCGTTCTTCAGTGCACCCTTTGGGCGCCTCATGCTACTAAACTCCCGGAGGTTCTGCAACTTCTTCCCTCCCCGCAGCAATCTAAAGTTGTCGTCCTCAGAGGAGTTGAGACGAAGCTTTTTGACAGTAAGATACTTATGCAGTTTTATATTTGATCTACTCCCTCATAACATCAGTAAAGAGGAAACTTACCAAGTCACGTTGTATTTTTTGTTAGATGCATGGGTTGTGCAAACCACATACAACGCCACAACTTACGAATTTAATCCAGCGATCCCTGAAGTGGAAGCTTTCCATGAGAGGTTAGTCATCTCACTGTCCTTTGTAGCTTGAACGACTGAGTCGAGCGCAGTTGCTTTCACCTCTATCGTGTTAATAGGTTAAATATTTTTCCAGCCTATCATCTCAAGCTCCGAGCAACTCACTACAATTCATAGAGGAAAGTACTGAGGAAGAGATATTCAACTTGCCCGTCGACGGTGTGCTTTCAATTTCACAGATTGTTGAAAACGAAAAGGTTACCACCTGATCAAAGCCATTTAACGCCCCTTATATTTTCCTCTATTATTTCATTTACGAACATTGTTGAATTTCTAACATACAGGCTGGGTCGTTCTACACTGTGGCAACTATCTTGGACATAGACTCATCAGCTGGATGGTACTACCGAAGCTGCAAGTCTTGCAGGACGAAAACGGTGAAGAACGAAAGGGGTAGGTGGATGTGCAAGAACACATACTGCGAGGGAAGCAAGAATGGGTACATGAGTTGCAATACAAAGTAAGTCTAACACTTGAACTGAAACTAATTATACAATGTTTCGTACAACCCTCTAATCTAGGATATGTTATATTTGTTTTTTTTCTACATCCTTCACAGATTTCAGGTTAAGTTCGTCGTCCAAGATATTTCTGGAACAGAGTGTCATTTTGTTGTCTTCGATAATCAAGTTGAGCAGTTTCTTGACCACACCGCTATTGAGCTAATTGGTAAGATGGAGAAGGTACTTTTCCTGTCCTAAAACATGCATTTTCATCCGCGAGTTAAGAAGGCTTTGCATTACCATTTTCATCTTTTTCGTGTACTCTACTTCTAGGACGGAGAGGGTCATTTTATGCCCAAGGAGCTTTCCATTTTCCTTGATCGACGTTATCTCTTCAAGATTAAAATAGATGAAAATTTCAATGTCAAGCACTTTTCCAAGTCATACACTGTATCCTGGATGTCCGACGATGCTGACAAGATCCACCAGTGGGTCATGACATATGAGCAGGCCCTTAAGGTACATACATATTTACCCACATGCAAATCTCCAGAGATTGTTTCGTTTTTGTGGATGCTTCAAATGAGTACAAGTGTCTGACAATTTCTACGCTAATAGCTTAAGATGGAAAGCTTCACTTTAAATACAAGGAATGTTCTCCGTTCATCAACCCCTACAGGTAGTCGCTCACAGGAAGATGATGCTGCAGCAACGTCATTGAATGGCTCTAAAGACATTGATGCTAGATCTACTGAGGTGGTAATTGATCGCATGCTTATACGTGTACCTCTAATTATCTTACATTCCACACATATTCTAACCACTTTATTACTGCACACACTATTAGGTTATTGATTGCGAGACCGCATCGACGTCATCTAGGGTTACCCCCTTGAAGAGGAATGGAGCCGCACTTGAAGTTCAGTCCATCGATTTGAGTTGTGGTGCAGATGACGCTGCGTCTGCCACTAAGCAGATACTTGCCATTAAAAAGGAAAAATTAGCTTGACAAATTTCCAGTTCGAATTTGTTTCATGTTGTCTGTTACATTTGAAAACCCTTTTCATCAGTTTTTAATTTTGCTTTGTATTGAGATAACTTTCTTGACATTTTCAACGCTCTTCTCCAGTTTACTGTAGAAGGGACGAGCCAAATTTTAATTGGCAATGTCATTTGCTTCATCACCTGCTGTTGTTTATGAGTATATTTCTTTGCAGGATGACGTTCTCCTTTTTTCTGTTTTCGTTGCTTTGGACCTTTATGTGCACTCTATATCTGTTGACTCTTAACAAACTCTGTTTTTGATTTATCTGTAAGTCGTACCATTTTTCGTAGCACCAGACAGGAGTTGCACCAGCAGTTCCTTCGGGTTTTCGGACTGTTACTTTCCACCCCAAACAGGATGCAAGGATTTTACAATATATGGGATCAACTTCTATAACACAGAAACAACTGATGCAGTATTCGCCAAGAAAGCAAGAATGCACTTGGGTTCATGCAATTGTGTTCTACCTAATTTGTCGACAAATCAATAATGCAGTTGGATTCATGCTATTGTACTCTACCGTTATTACTTACAGATCATCCTATTCCTTAAATGTACTTTCCCATTACTATCGATACGTTAACTTTCCGATTTGATGCACATTCCACCAGAATATGTAAACATTTGAATCGTGCATTTTCAGTTAAAGCACAGTTGTCTTTTTGCAGCCACGATACTGTAATCACATATTTTGTTTATGGGTGCCAAGTAATGTGAATCAGTGAGTGTATAATTTATGTATCTTATCATAAACCGTTACAGCTTCACAATCTTCAACCTTTGCAGCCAAGATACTGTAATCACATATTTTGTTTATGGGTGCCAAGTAATGTGAATCAGTGAGTGTATAATTTATGTATCTTTGATTAGTGTAGTTTGTAGTGCCTATTTCGTAGTATTTTGGTCCCATTTTCCTTGTGGAATCGCTCCTTGGGAGCGGTTTAGGGGCTTCTTATGCTTCCTTTAGTTCGTTTCAGGTTCCCGGGACCGATTTGGAAGAGTTGGAGCGATTCCGACTCTATACATACACATTTTGGAGCCAACGGAGTAAAGGAACGATGACTCGATGCTTCGGAATCGACCCCGAGACCTTGGGACCCAATACCGAGCCTCCGAGACCCGATCCCGAGTCCCGAGAATCGATGAGTAGCTCATGTGAAGCAAGGAGGAACCAAAAGGGTCATATTGGAGGCCTACAAGACTCATCCCCGACGGGTATGCACCTCATCCCGTCGAGGATGAAGTGCACTTTTGAGGGAGCTACTGCAAGGCCGTCCCGGTCGGGACCAACCCGTCCCGGTCGGGATGGTGGGTCCGTCCCGGTCGGGACCAAATAGCTGTAGCCCGCATTTCTTTCTTTCTTCTCCCTTCCATTTGTAACCCTATAAATACTTCCCTCTTGTATTGTTTTTGGATCCTACATTAGTTTAGCCTCTCTTAAGCCTCTCTACAAGTTATAAACCCTAGATTTAGTTCCTCACATTAGTTTGAATCTCTCTTTAATCCTTAGTTAATCTTAGTTAATCTTAGTTAATTAGTTCTTGTATTAAGAAGATACTTGAAGACTTCTCCAAGATTGACAACCTTGGGATTATTTGGGTTTCTCTTTTATGCAAGATATCATCTTTCATCATCCTATTGTTGGTATAACTTTCTTTTCTCTTGTTTATTGTTATTGAATCAAGTTTGAATCTTTACTTAGTGTTTATTGTTATTGATTGTTATTGTTCTTGATGATGAATGTTAGGGTTGTGATGTGGTTTTCTCTTGTTATTGTTGTTAGTTCTTCTTTGATTATGAGTGAGTAGATTACTTGTGGGTTAGTAGGGGGATTAAGGGTAGATTATGGGTGATTAGGGTTTGATTAGGGGTGAAAGGTAAATCCTTATTGTTAGTCACATTCTTGGCACACCATGTGTTTGTTGAAATGCTTGTTTGGGTTGTAGTGGCCATGCTTCTCATGCTAGTCTTCCTCTACTCATTGTTTGCCTAGTATGTGGACACCCTTGACCACCCAAGTCACCCTACTACACTTATGAACCCGACCTAACCCACCTCTTTTCCATATTTGATTCATCTTGTTAGCTAGTCATCATTTCTTTAGGTTGCTAGTTAGTTGGATTATTAGCATTGTTTAGCATTTCTCTTTAGATTGCTAGTTGGTTTGTGTTTAGTTATTCTAGCTTAGTCTCGTTTAGCCTAGTTCATTGTTAGTCTACTTCCTACTTCTCCTCTCATCATAATTCATCTAGTAGTAGTTCTTTGTGTTTGTTTGGTAGCGTAGTCTAGTTCTAGGCCGACATAGTCTAAACATTGCGACACCGTCTCCGTGGACACGACCCGACTTACCCTAACTACCGTTAGGTTTTGCCGGTTATTATTTGATCGGTGGGGATCCACGACAAATCCCTACCATCAATCTTATCATAAACCGTTACATCTTCACAATCTTCAATCTTTGTACCCCAAAGGAGTACAAAGATTTATTCGACAATGTCAAGTCTTGCTTCGTATAATTAAACTCTAGGAACTCGAATGTGCATTTGTCTTGCAAGTATGTCTGCAGTTGTCTTCAAAATTCTACATAAATGTCCTTTGCAGGATAGACAATACTCCGTATTCACTTAACGTCTCCCTACCAACATCTACACTCACATTTATTCAATATAAATTGTGTTCAAGAAATATAATTTAAAAGTAGCTGATATAGGGATGAGTATCCACGGTCTTAAGTTCAACTTTGAAATTGTATACTCCGTCTTAATCGTACCACATTCTTTCTAACACCTTTTTGTCTTGCTCCTTTTAATTAGCCTCTGCAAACACGAATTTTCATTTTTTGCACACATGTTTACAGTCTCCTGTAAAATTATCGAACAATTTTGGGTCGAGGATAAACCAAATCGAGTACACAGGTTTTTATCAAAATTTACATTCACATTCATTCAATCACCATTAATTTACCATGATTTGTGTTGAGGCCATGACTCATCGACTTCAGGTTTTAACTTTCCAATACATTTAAACAACTCCACAACTACCCATGATACTATGTTGTATAAATTTCTTACCTTCCAACTTACATGAACACTGATAGATTCTCATTCAAACATCATGGGTCGTCATCCGACTTCATCTGCACATACCACCAAGTCGGGCAATTCTAAGAAAAAGTTTGTTAGAGACTTTGTCCCCGTTCGCGTAGAGGCTGATGTTGGTGAGAATGCAAACATTAAAGAGAACGACTCGCGGAAGAGAACGTGTCTAAATGGTGAGCAACTACAAGGGGAAGTTTTCAATTGTTTTTGCACTTAAGCATTCTGTAGTTTACTAGCCTGTGGTTGTCATGCTATATCTTACTCTCTTTTTTATTCTCCATTACCAGGACGGAGGTCCCCTTTCCAGGATGTTACGAACACAGTAAACAGTCACGCGACCTCTTTGAATCCAGGAACTTCACGATACAGTATACGGTTAGATAATTCTATACCTTTGAATGAGAATGTGCATTCTATATGTTCCCAAGATACCTCAGGTTCAAAAAATTATGTTTATTTCATCAAATACATGAGTAACATCATTTCCTTTGAACATGGCAATATTGCAGCATATCGTTGACATTGTTTTCTTGCTTCTGCTCACTACATGTACCCGCCTTTATGCAGGTCTTTTTGAATGTCCTGTTCAGTACAGCTCCGCAGAAACTAACCTATGCAAGAGTGAAGTTTCTGAGCAACCAGGTGAATTGTTTTCCATACCATAGATCTTACGCTCAACTGTTTTGTTTGATCTACAAGTTGATTAATCTTGGTCACTTAGCTGTTCACATAAGAAACCCTTACATTTTGACGGAATCGTACAATGTGCAAATTTTGAAATGTTAATCAGAAACTATGAGTCAAGTTTGCAAATTTGTATGTTAGCTCCAGCTCGACTAAAGTAAACTATGTTGTCAGGTGAGCGTGTTTTATCAGAGGTTCCAAATCATTTAATCACATCCTATGATGAGGATTCAGGTATAGTATTTCCATAGTTATCTGTTTTTACACATTTATCCATTTCGTAGTACTACCATCGCTGTATCCTGGAAATCTGTGTTTGTATTATCTTCCAATAGTAATATTGGTTCTCTCAATTTTACAGTTCCCGAAGAACATCTGGCAGCATTCGATCGAGATAAAGACCTGTATGAAGATGGTATACCTTTCAGAAATGATCACCCTTTAATATACTGTATATCTATTGCATTGGAGGCGTGAAACGTACACTTTGTAATGTCACTTCGCAGCAATCGGATTGGAGAAGTACCTCATTAAATATCTCACAGCGCAACAGGCTAGAAGGGATATAAAGCATATTCTGGCTGATAAGAGGGAGGGGCATAGTTCATATCAGGATGCCATGTACACTGATAATGATCCTTATCGAGATTGGCGGTCCAAACTTGCGCGTCGTAAACATGTCATCAAGTTCCGTGAACGGAGAGACCGCCACTTGCTCCATCCGTTGCATGAAAATATTGTGCAGTCTCCTGTTTCTGAACTTACACAAGGTACACTTCCTAACCACTTTGAAAACATATTTGGTGGCACTCTATGTAGCAGCTCTGTTTTCTTCAGTTGGTGTACCAATGTGTTTGATCATGAATGTTGTAGCTTCGATCGGCCGTGTAGTTGATTATATCAGGGAGTCCTGCTTAACTGAGTCTAGAATGCCACAGAATCTACTTTCCAATACGAGGTTTAACCAATCCAGTCACTCTGATATGATAATCAATAGCCTAGCACGTGACATATTTGGCGTCTCATCCACTGACGATGATCTAGAAATTACAGGTTCGCCAAAATCACTACAGCGCCGACGTAGATTGTTTTTTTGTCAGTCTATATGTTTCAATTTCGCACAATTACGTGTAGGTTGGGAAGGGTACGACGACATTGGTGACCCTGTATACAGCTGCCAGAGATGTTATGCTCAATTGTGGTACGGGGAGCGTGACAGGATGGGTCGAACACCTAAAATTCCAACATTCTCCATGTGCTGCAAGGACGGCAAAGTTGAATTACCATACCTTACGGAGCCCCCTAAGCTAATAAAGGATCTACTCCATGGTGTTCATCCCTAGAGTGGTCATTTTAAGGACAATATTCGGATGTACAACTCCGCCCACTCATTCACGTCAAGCGGGGGTAAGATAGATCATTATGTTAATGAGGGGAGATACACATACCGGATTGGCGGCCAGAATGCGCATTTAATCGGCAGCCTATTGCCGGATGGTGATGAGTCACCGAAATTTTGTCAGCTCTACATCTACGATACTGGTGACGAAGTGAACAACAGAAAACGAGCTTTTAGGTAATATTCCACAACTTCCCTTCTCAAAAATTCGATGTATTCGTTTTTTTTAAATGTCGTTGCCAAATTATATTATTTGATATTGTACCACCTTCTAGGGGCCAGTCCGGAAGAGCTGATAGGTTTGATGACGCCCTCATGCTTGATATTAGGGCCATGATTGATGAATACAATCCTCTCGCTAAGTCCTTTCGAATGGCTAGGGATACCATATCTAACCGGCAGGACAGCGTTGAAGTTAGGCTAAGACTTATTGGTGGCCGTCATACAGATGGCCACACATACAACCTTCCCTCAGTGTCAAAAGTGGCTGCGCTCATAGTCGGTGACATTGACGAGGCCATTAAGAACAGAGACATTGTTATTGTCGAAAGGAGCGGTCGTCTGCAGCGCATATCTGAACTTCACCCATCCTATCTAGCACTTCAGTACCCATTATTTTTCCCACATGGAGAGGATGGTTATCGGCTAGGAATTAAGCACTGCCAGCTATCCATCGATTCCTGTCTTAATCCAGATACTGCCCATTTGAATACAACATTGAGAGAGTGGTTTGCATTTCGTTTCCAGGATCGTCCATCTCACATTGAACTGGACACTTTGTTGCAGGGAGGTAGGTTATTCCAGCAATTGATTGTCGATGGATACACCATGGTCGAATCTCAACGAATAACCTACCTGAAGTTCAATCAGCCAAAACTTCGATTTGCCAATTATAAGCAGTTGAGCAATGCAGTTGACAATGGAGAAACAGACACATCATCACAAGGTGTCAAGTACATTCTTCCGTCAAGTTTTGTCGACGGTAAAGGTTATATGAGGGAGACTTATCAAGATACGATGACAATATGTCGTTGGTGTGGTTATCCCGATTTGTTTATCACATTTACGTGCAATTCTAAGTGGCCTGAAATAACCCGTTTCGTAAAGAAGAGAGGATTGCAGCCTGAAGACAGACCGGATATAGTTGCCCGCGTATTCAAGCAGAAGTTGGAACTTCTCATGAAAGACTTGAAGGACAATCACGTCTTTGGACGGACCAGGGCCGGTATGCTGCCCCTCCTTTAAGTTATTATTTTTTTTTTCTCTTTTGATGCTTATATTCACTTTGAATTTTCAGTTGTGTACACCATTGAGTTCCAGAAGCGAGGGCTGCCCCACACACACATTTTGTTATTTCTTGAGAGGGAGGACAAGTTCCCCGAGGCAGCTGATGTCGACTCCGTTATTTCTGCGGAGATACCTGACCCTTTGGTTGACCCATCCTTACATGAGGCAGTGAAGGATCTAATGATTCATGGTCCCTGCGGCCTCGCCAATCCAAAGTCACCGTGCATGACAAACGGTGTTTGTACTAAAAGATTCCCGAAGGCGTTTTGTGAACGCACAACTGTTGACGGTGACGGTTACCCAATGTACCAGAGGAGGGACAATGGAATTAGATTTGAAAAGGGTGGTGTAAGCGTGCACAATGGATTTTTTGTTCCTTATAATGCCCAATTGCTCACAAGATACCATGCCCACATCAACGTTGAGTGGTGTAACCAAGCACGATCCATTAAATATCTATTCAAGTACGTGAACAGGGGTTATGATAGGGTCACTGTTGGTGCGTCCTTCAGGACGAATCCCGATGAAGTAGATCACATTCAGGAGTACTATGACTGTCGGTACGTTTCCCCTTGCGAGGCTGCCTGGCGCATCTTTTCCTTCGAAATTCATTATAGGACGCCCCCAGTCCTTCGTCTCGAGTACCATTTGCCGAACGAGCAGAATGTTGTATACAACGATGATGACCCTCTGGAGGAAATAGTTGCACGATCCAATGGTGCTAGAACAAAGTTCACCGCTTGGTTGGAGTACAATGCAGACCATTGTGAATCAAGAGAGTTGACATACTCCGAGTTTCCTACCAAGTATGTTTGGCAGAAGGAGGCCAGGTGTTGGACCCCCCCGTAAGAGGGGATTCAGTTTAGGTAGAATGTATCATATATCGCCAAACGGTGGGGAACGATACTATATGAGACTGTTACTCAATTTTGTTCGTGGTCCGACATGTTATGCCGACATTCGTACTGTCAAGGGTGTTGTATATGATACCTACAAGGATGCGTGCTATGCTTTAGGCTTACTTGGTGACGATAAGGAGTATGTCGACGCTATAGAGGAAGCCAGTTACTGGGGCAGTGGTGTGTACTTGAGGAACATGTTTGCCACCCTTCTGTTTTCTGGAAGTTTGGTTAAACCAGAGGAAGTTTGGGAGAAAACCTGGCACCATCTCTGCGACGACATCCTGTCCAGGCGACGGAAGGAACTCCTCAAATTTGGTTAGTTATTATCAGCCATCACAATCGAAATCTCGGTGTTCTCCAGTAATTGTTTTTTATTTGTTTTTTAAACTGTTGAAAGGAAACACTTATCGTTACGCATTTGGTTCAATTTCTTTGTCTGCATTTTCATTGCAGATTTGCAAATGACCGATGAGCAGTTGAAGAATTACGCTTTATCTGAAATTGAGGCTATCCTACTTGGTAACGACAACTCTCTTTCAAAATTTCCAAATATGCCGCTTCCTGATCACGACCTATTTCGTCAGCATTCAAATAGGTTTATTTCCGATGAACTTTCGTATGACCGTGCTGCTATGAAGTCCGAGTACGTATCCTATATGTCAACTATCACAGATGAACAGGGAGCAGTGTACGACTCAATTATCGATGCAGTCGAGTCTGGTAGTGGTTGTCTTTTTTTCCTATACGGCCACGGCGGTACGGGGAAGACTTTCATCTGGAAAACTCTTTGCGCTGATTTGCGCAGCAAGGGCCAGATTGTCCTCCCTGTTGCGTCAAGTGGTATTGTTGCTACCCTTCTTCCTAGAGGCCGTACTGCCCATTCTAGATTTAGTATACCCATTAATGTTGATGAGAAGTCAATGTGCCCTGGAATTAAACCGGGGTCCGACTTGGCTGAACTTCTTATCAAAGCGAAGCTAATTATATGGGATGAAGCCCCAATGGTTAGTCGATATTGTTTTGAAGCCCTTGATAGAAGTCTTAGGGATATCATGAGATTTGTCAACCCATCTTTCGCGGAAAAGCCATTCGGAGGCAAGGTCGTTGTCCTGGGTGGCGACTTCAGGCAAATTCTACCAGTTGTTCCCAAGGGTAGTCGACATGATATTGTCTACGCGTGTATTTGTCCGTCTCTTATTTAGAGAAATGTGAATGTAAAATTTGTCAAATGAGATCTCTTTTAGGAATTGTTGTAACCGACCTCCGTCGTATGTAGAACCCGAAAGTACATAATATAATATTCACCGGTTCTCATATCCCTTTGCAGGTTCTTCGGTTGAATACAAATATGCGACTTCAGTCCGGTCGCTCTAGAGACGAAGTTGATGAAATCAGGGAGTTCTCTGAATGGATATTGAATGTAGGTGATGGTCTCGAAGGGGGTCCTAACGACGGCGTAGCAACCATAAAGATACCAGACGAGTTCCTCATCCATCCTGGTGCAGATTCTGTTGCAGCAATTGTTGGTAGCACATATCCTGACTTTGAAAACAAATACGAGGACACGGACTACTTGCAGAAAAGGGTTGTGCTTGCTCCAACTCACGACGTAGTTGAGAAGGTTAACGCTTATGTACTGTCCATATTACCCGGAGATGAAGTTGTGTACCTAAGCTCAGACGAGATAAGCAGTGGCGAAACCTGCCGTGCCATTCTAGATCTGTACTCTACCGAATATTTAAATACAATAAGGTCGTCGGGCCTGCCAAACCACCGGCTGTGTCTAAAGGTTGGAGCAATAGTAATGCTCTTGAGAAATCTAGACCAAGTAAACGGTCTATGTAACGGGACAAGGTTGGTTATATCGAAACTCGGTGATCGTGTACTGATAAGTGTGTTTTGTATTGATTATTTCTTGTGTTTAGTCCCGGTTTCTCTTATGAAATCGCTCATTGGAACGGTTTTCGAGGCTACTTACGCTTCTTCTAGCTTGTTTTAGGTTCCTAGAGCTATCTTGAAGAAACGGAACTATTTCGACTCATTTCCGATGCATATGGAGCCAAAGAAGAGAAGCGGCGATGACTCGGTGGTTTAGACTCGACTTAATGATATCCGGAACACCGAGCATCGATAAGAAGTCAAGGAAGAGCAAAACAGGACCCATCCCGATCGGGACCATACCTTCCCGGTCGGGAAGGAGGAAGAATCCCGGACGGGACGAGCCCTTCCCGTTCGGGAAGGATGGAGCAAAACAGCCCCCTCTGTGAAGCCGTCCCGATCGGGTTCGAGTCATCCCGGTCGGGACCATCAGTTCTTCCCGATCGGGACCATTCCTTCCCGGTCAGGAAGGACTCAGCTCCTAGTCCGCTCCTTTCTTTCACTTCTCTCACTTGTGGAACACTATATATACCCCTCTTGTAATCATTTTAGTGACACAAAACCCTAGAGAGAAAACCTTGCCTCTTAGACTAATCCTAGTTAAAACTTTCCTTAATCATTTCTCATTTAGCATTAATTTAGTGTTAATCTTAGTTTCTACTTTGGATTCTTGAAGACTTGTAATTGATATTTCAATCTTGACAACATTGAATATCTCTTTGGGTTGAAGTTTATTCAAAGTCTTAATCTTTCCACTTCATACTTGTGTTGGTATAATTCCCTTAGTCTCTTTCCTTTTATTCTTAGTTATTCATTAAAGTTTCAATCTTTATCTCTTGAATATTGTTTATCTTGCATAATGGATGTTTTAGCTTTTGTGTTATTTTCCTTTGGTTATGTTAGTATTAGTTTAATCATGAGTGAGTAGACTTTTTGTGGGGTTAGTAGGGGGATTAGACGTTAATTATGGGTGATTAAGGTTAAGCATGGTTAAAAGTTGAGTCTTTATTGCTTGTCACTAGTTTTGCATGTTGGGTGTTTGATAAATTGCTTGTTAGGGTGGTAGTGGCCATACTACTCTACTTGTTGCTTCTCTCTTGATATTGCTTGACTTGTGATGAACTTTTCAGGTATTGGGTGTTCAATTGCATGAATCGTTGGGTTCGTTTAGTTGCGAGAGCACGAGCTTGCCTTAGTGATTAGATGACACTTTGACCCTCGTTTTCCCTTAGCCTATTACGTCTATGAACTCGATCTAACCCTACTCCTTTACCTATTTGATTTCATCACCACTTTAGATATTGTTATAGTTGTTTGCTTTAGTTCATTCCTATTCGAATCATTTAGTTTTGTTTAACTTAGTTTCTAGTCTTACCCAAACTCAAAAGAAAATATCTTCCCTCATTGTTTCTTGTGACTTTGTCTTAAACTTAAGCATACTCTAGTCTTTTCTCTACCGTCTTCGTGTACCGACCCGACTTGCCCCTAGCTACTAGTTAGGATAGTTGGTTTAATTGGTGTAGGATCCACGACAAATCCCTACCATCAATTTGGCGCCGTTGCCGGGGACGGTGTTTGTTTAGACTTTGTTTGCTTAGTTTCTAGATTGAGTTACCATCTTGTGTTTTCGTCGATATAAATTGTGTTCCATATTGTGTTTCATCCATCTCTCCTTGCTTCTTCGTTGTGTATAGTTTATTTCTTTCTTGTCTAGTGCCCACAAAGCACTAGACGTCTCACGTTTGTTTCCTAGTCCACAGTTTATGCCTAGAGGCGGAAACCATCCTCTTCTCTTCAACTCAGATCCGGAAAGGTTTTTCCGAAACCTTCGAAAAAGGACAGTTGTTAGATCGAGAGGTTCCCAACCGGGCACGAGCGAAGATTCCGAGCAAGGCATAGAGATTGATCTAAATTCCCCACCGGGAGGAGCTACCGACGAAGGATTTTCAAACTTCTTCGGCACCCACAATTCTAGCGCATCTTATTCCACATCACCGGCATACTCTCCATCCACTTCACCTCCTACATCTCCAACCTCTTCTATTCCAAGTTCCACACCCACATCACCAATCCGTCGCATCATGCCCAAGTTCTCTTCACACTCGACATTCACGGAGGATGTCTTGTCCGGTCCCGCCACTATGCCGGGTACTTATACCGGGAACTTTATAACCAAGACGGCAATCATCCAATTGGTTGAGCGGAGCCAATTTAGCGGGTTACCTACCGTGGATCCACACCAACATATTGGAGGACTACAAGACTCATCCCCGACGGGTATGCACCTCATCCCGTCGGGGATGAAGTGCACTTTGGAGGAGGCTACTGCAAGGCCGTCCCGGTCGGGACCAACCCGTCCCGGTCGGGACCAACCCGTCCCGGTCGGGACCAACCCGTCCCGGTCGGGATGGTGGGTCCGTCCCGGTCGGGATGACCCGTCCCGGTCGGGACCAAGTGCTGTAGTCCGCATTTCCTTTCTTTCTTCTCCCTTCCATTTGGAACCCTATATATACTCTTCCCTTGTTTTGTAAAGCTTATGCACTACATTAGACATAAAACCCTAGACTATTTTTAGGTTAGATTAGTTTAGATTAGTGTAGATTAGTCGGTAATTAGTAGTTAATCTTAGTTTAGTACTTGTATTAAGGGAATTCTTCAAGATCTTCACCAAGCTTGACAACCTTGGTGGTTTGTTTTGGGTTTTCTTCATTAATGCAAGTTTCAATCTTTTCTCTTCACTAGTTTGGTATAATCCTTCCTTCCTTTTACTCTTTTTCTTGTTTGTTTAATTCAAGTTCTAATCTTTGATTGTTGTTCATCATTTTCACTAGTTTGTTTATGTATGTTTTGATGTTTGTGTTGTTTCCTCTTGTTTATGTTAGTTGTAGTTTGATAATGTTAGAGTAGTGTTCTTGCTAGGGTTAGTAGGGTGATTAGGGTGTTAATTGGGTGATTAAGGGTTTGTTGGAGATGTTGGTGGAAGATTTGGGTTTCCTCTTGAGTGATGCACATTACATGTTTGTTGGAATGCTTGAATGACTAAGTAGGTTGGAATGCTTGTTTTTCTTATCTTCCTTTGTCATGTGTGTCGCTGGATGGGTTCCATGAGGAACCTCTAGGCGAGTCTAAGTTGCGAGAGCCCGAACCAACCTAGATTACCCTACTACCTCATTCACTCTACTTCTCCTTGACCATTCCGTTACCCCTTTGACCCTGACCTAATCCTAGCCCGTTTTCCTTAGTTGTTCTCCTTAGTCTTAGTCTAGTCTTCTCTCCCTCTTATCATTCTCTAGCTTAGCTCGTTGACTTGGTCTCGTTCTTGGGTGAACTTAGTCTATACGCCTCTACCGTCCCCGTGGATTCGACCCGACTTACCCTAGCTACCCTAGTTAGGTTTCGCCGGTTTTATTTGACGGTTGGGATCCACGACAAATCCCTACCATCAAATTGGCGCCTTTGCTGGGGACGGTGCTAGTTTAGACTTTGTTTTCCTAGTTACTTGACTTTGTCTTTGTGTTTGTGTTTTTCTTTTTTCTTTTGGTTACCTTGCTTCTTGTGTGTGTGTGGTTTATTTCTCTATTGTCTAGTGCCCAAAAAGCACTAGACTTCTCACGTTTGTTCCTAGTCTACAGTGGTGACTATCTTCTTCTTGCGACTTAGAGCCGCTTTAACGGACGGTTGCTAGAATGAGTGGTTTCCAACCGGGTATGAGCTATGATTTTCGAGCAAGCATGGGGTTTGATCTAAACTCCACACACTCGGGAGCCGATATGAGCTACTCCCCTTCTTCCATGAACCAAGGGTATGACATGACGTCCCCCTACCATAATCAAGCTTCTTGGGGTAATCAAGATGGGTATGATCCTCAAGAGTATGGAAATGGCTACCAACAAGTGAACGATTACCAATCCTACGATCATGGTGACTATTACTCGGATTATCAATGTGAACCCACCATGTTCAATCAAGATTCACCTTATGGAAGCCAATACCCCCAAGACCCACAATATTACCCTCCACTCCAACCACAATATGAACCCCATGACCCACAATACTACCAATCACCTCAACCCCACTACCAACAATATGATGCCCCACCCCTTGGGCATCATCAAGACACCATGTTTAATCAAGATTATCAAGATTATCATCAAGATTATCAAGATTATCATGGAGCTTTACAAGACCTCAATGACCACCAATCGCCAAACTTGGAGTTGTATCAATCGATTCTTCAATTGCAAAAGAGCCAACAAGAAATGGCCATCCAAATGCAAAAGGATCAAGATGAATTCTTGGCCCAATATCGGAAGGAAAACGAGGCGTTTGATGCTTGATTAAATGCATTATCGGTTCAAACCGTAATGTATTTATCCCGAACATCGCAATTAGATGAAGGGTGCCCACTTGAGAGAGAGGAGCAACCTAACCATGAAGCCGCCGATGTAGTTCCCTTTGATGGAGAGATTTGCTTTGAAGAACCTCAATCGTCTACCCACAAAGTGACGAATGAGAGTATGACCCTCGGTGAAGACAACATTGGTGAGGAATTGGAGGAGGATGGTGAGTGGGATGGTTTGGTAGAATTTGTGAGGATGTTGGGTGAAATTGTTAGCCTTGAGTTGCCCTTGTGCGATAATGTGGATAAGCATCAAGAGCCTCTAGCTAGTGAACCAAGCAATGACTTGGAAGAGATTGAAACCGCCGGTAGAAGTTTCAATTCTCCTCTCCAAGATGATGTGGGGCCGAGTGATGAAGATGGGGAACCACAACTTGAGGAAAGTGTGGGGGTGTGTATTGAGGAGATGAGGCCAAAACCGCTTTTTGTGCCTTGTTTCTTGGAGATGAAGCTTGCTCGTGATTGGAGGCGATGCCTAGGGAGGAAGAGGTCGGTGAAGCTCGTAGGATGGATAGACCCCGGAGACAACATGAATGATGACGTTGGGTCTTGGGATTCCTACTTCTTGCCTCCACCTTGGAGGCCGTGGAGGTTGGCAAAGCTCGAGCGCTTCTTGGGCCTCCACTATGATGTCGGTAGCGCGTTCGACTTGCTCCTCCATGCCCTTGAGGGCTACGGTTGAAGAAGAGTCCACCATCCTAGGTTTGACGGAGTTCCTAAAGAACCGTCATGTTGTATATTCCCCTCCTCTCCTCTTTAGAATACTTGTGCTTGTATTTGTGTGTTTTCTTTTCTCTTGATTTTGTTGGTTTTTGTGGGATTCTTGTAATTATTTTGGTATTTTGATGAGCGATGTGAGGGAGTGAATTTGATGTGTACTTTGAGTTTATTGTGATAGGTGAAGTGAAGGTGACTCCTAGAAAGGAGTGGTTAGTGATAGAGCTTGGATCGTGAGTAAGGGAGCCGGTTTTTGGGGTCATGGGAGTCATGAAGGCCCTTCCCGACCGGGAAGGGTGTGTCGTCCCGACCGGGATGGGGCCGTCCCGATCGGGATAAGGGTGCCAAAAACCGAGTCCACTGGAGTGTCATCTCGATCGGGAAGGAGGCTTCCCGACCGGGACGGGTATGTCATCCCGATCGGGACCACCCATCCCGACCGGGATGACCCCCTACTCCTTTTTGGTGCCTCTTCTTCGACATTCAAGCCCACCCAACCATTATATACCCCCACCCAACCTCCCTACCTTCCTTTCTCATATCATACCACCCATGTACCTCATTTCCATACCTTAACCTCATTTCCTCCTCACTTTAGACCGGTATACACATCAATTTCTACCCCCTCACACCATTACTACCTCTACCGTGCGGTTTTCTCAAGCTTGAAGAAGGATGACAATAACAACAACAAGCAAGTGCCTATATTGATCATTGAGACGATGGAGCGAGTGAGTTGCTATCCGGGCGGTATAGCAACTATCCTTTCTTTTCCGTTTTTTTTATTGCTTGTTTTCCCCTTGTTCATCTCCTTCCACTTTGTCATGGTGGCCTTCGAGGCCTTGGTAGTTATTGCTCCCGACTCTCGATGATGTGATTACGTCGAGAGTCATTTTCAAAATCCAAATTTTACAAGTTTTTCACTTTTTCTCTTTGAGGATTTAGTCGGATTTGGGCGGACTCCGGGCTAGGTGACTTGATTACACCTAGTCCTCCCCTCCCATTTCCTTTTATTTCCTTCTTTTTATTTTTCTTCCCCCTTCCATATCTTTTCTTGTCTCGGCCCATGGTGACTTGACTACACCCCGGCCGGACACCTCCTACCCTTTTCTCCACTTTTCTTTTTGATTTCTAGCTTTATTTTCGTAGTTTCTTTTTTTTGCTCCCATGCACTACGGTCGAGCATGAGGACATGGCTCAACTTAAGTGTGGGGGAGTGGTATTCTAGCATAGTTAGCTTTATTCTTGTAGTCTTTCGAAAAAATCTTTAAAAACCCTAAAAATTTGAAAAAATCACTAAAATCAAAAAGATTTTTATTTTGTGTGTTTTCCTCTTGTGTCATTGTGTCGTATATTTGTTTTGTGTGCGTGTTTTGCCTCCCTTTCCCTTATAGGTTGCTTTAATCGCCGTTAACTTTGGAAGGCTTTCAAGACTCCCGGTAACATCTTATCTCTTTTTCTTCTCTACCTCTTGCGGAGTTTGAAGGAGATTGTGATGTTGTGTGCTCGGGTGGAGCTTTGTAAAGTTTGTGGGTGATTTGGTGATTTATTTGGAAGCTAGGGGTGGTGTTTGTGTTGTTCATGTGTTTGTTTTGTTTTGTTTTTGTTTTGTTGCTTTTGCTTCTTTTTCTTTCGTTCATTTTCGTCATGTCTTTGATTTTGTGTTGTGCTATGTTGTGTGTCATGTGTGTAAACCGTTTTTGAAAACCCGGTTTAGAGGCTAGTGTGTGAGTGTGTACTTTCCCTTCCTAGTTGTATAAATCGAGTCTTGGACTTTAATCTAGTAGAATGACCCTAAATCAATGATTCCGTTGGTCTTTTACCTTGAGTCCACCTAGCTTACTAGGGATTTACTACGGGATTTGCATTTTGATCATTTTGACCACCCACGGTGTGAAAAGGCCTTGGTTACCGAGTCTCGTCCCTTAGGTGACCGTGTCTAGGATCGTTTGATTAGTCCAAGTTCTCCACTTTTTGTGGGTTAGAAGAGGGATCGCGACCCCCGACTTACCCATTCCCCTACCTCCTACACATAACCACAAATAACTTACAACTTGTTGATTCCTCTCTTTCTTGTCATACAAAGAAATGCCAAAAAGCCAAATCTTGCCAAAAAGGGCAAAGAAAAGAAAAAGAAAGAAATGAAAGAAAGAAAAGAAAGAAGAAAAAGAAAAGGCACAAAAGCCAAAAAGAAAATAGAAAAGAAGAAAAAGAAATGGCATGGCAAAACAAAACAAAAATGCAAAAGAAAAGAGAAAATGCCAAAAGAAAATCGTCTCACAAAAAGATCTTAACCCCACAAAAATAAGCCTTTTTCCGACTTTTGCCGTGAAGAGCCTACCAAAGGACCGAGTCCCGAGGAAGGATGATAGCGGCATTAGTCGGTCTTCCCTCATTTTGCATGTTTTCCACCTTTTTACTTGGACTAGTTAGGCGGTTTTGGACACGGGACGACCCTCTTGGCTCACGCTAAAAGGGGCGGGGTCTCACTTACCTACAGTGTCGACTAACACCGTGGCTCTTCACTTCCCACTCCGCCGATCGTATCGTAGTACGTTTTTAGAAAGTTAGGAGGACCTAGGTAAGTTACCAACGTTTTTGTTGCTTTATCGTCATACTATTAGGGTTTAGTCCACCTCGGTCTGTATTGCTAGCTTGGGAACGTTGTCATTTACCTCGAGTCCTAAACCGGTGCTTCTTTCACCACTTTTTAGAGGGAAGCGGTATTTGTTTTCTTTTGGGTGCAACCGATTTTTGTTTGTTTGTTTGTGTGTTTGTTGTTTATGTGTTTTGTGTCCGGTTGCATCCACAGTTTTGTCGCAAGACCCGACTTGCCTTGCGGAGTGCACTTTTCCTCTAAGTGCACTCGGGTGAGTTGAAAGGGCGTAGGGTGCGCTAATACCCATTCGGCTAGTATAGTAGTTAGTATGTGCTTACTCGAGGGCGAGTAAGGGTTAAGTGTGGGGGAGTTGATAAGTGTAGTTTGTAGTGCCTATTTTGTAGTGTTTTGGTCCCATTTTCCTTGTAGAATCGCTCCTTGGGAGTGGTTTAGGGACTTCTTATGCTTCCTTTAGTTCGTTTCAGGTTCCCGAGACCGATTTGGAAGAGTTGGAGCGATTCCGACTCTATACATACACATTTTGGAGCCAACGGAGTAAAGGAACGATGACTCGATGCTTTGGAATCGACCCCGAGACCTTGGGACCCAATCCCGAGCCTCCGAGACCCGATCCCGAGTCCCGAGAATCGATGAGAAATCCATGTGAGGCAAGGAGGAACCAAAAGGGTCATATTGGAGGCCTACAAGACTCATCCCCGACGGGTATGCACCTCATCCCGTCGGGGATGAAGTGCACTTTGGAGGAGGCTACTGCAAGGCCGTCCCGGTCGGGACCAACCCATCCCGGTCGGGATGGTGGGTCCGTCCCGGTCGGGATGACCCGTCCCGGTCGGGACCAAGTGCTGTAGTCCGCATTTCCTTTCTTTCTTCTCCCTTCCATTTGGAACCCTATATATACTCTTCCCTTGTTTTGTAAAGCTTATGCACTACATTAGACATAAAACCCTAGACTATTTTTAGGTTAGATTAGTTTAGATTAGTGTAGATTAGTCGGTAATTAGTAGTTAATCTTAGTTTAGTACTTGTATTAAGGGAATTCTTCAAGATCTTCACCAAGCTTGACAACCTTGGTGGTTTGTTTTGGGTTTTCTTCATTAATGCAAGTTTCAATCTTTCCTCTTCACTAGTTTGGTATAATCCTTCCTTCCTTTTACTCTTTTTCTTGTTTGTTTAATTCAAGTTCTAATCTTTGATTGTTGTTCATCATTTTCACTAGTTTGTTTATGTATGTTTTGATGTTTGTGTTGTTTCCTCTTGTTTATGTTAGTTGTAGTTTGATAATGTTAGAGTAGTGTTCTTGCTAGGGTTAGTAGGGTGATTAGGGTGTTAATTGGGTGATTAAGGGTTTGTTGGAGATGTTGGTGGAAGATTTGGGTTTCCTCTTGAGTGATGCACATTACATGTTTGTTGGAATGCTTGAATGACTAAGTAGGTTGGAATGCTTGTTTTTCTTGTCTTCCTTTGTCATGTGTGTCGCCGAATGGGTTCCATGAGGAACCTCTAGGCGAGTCTAAGTTGTGAGAGCCCGGACCAACCTAGATTACCCTACTACCTCCTTCACTCTACTTCCTCCTTGACCATTCCGTTACCCCTTTGACCCCAACCTAATCCTAGCCCGTTTTCCTTAGTTGTTCTCCTTAGTCTTAGTCTAGTCTTCTCTCCCTCTTATCATTCTCTAGCTTAGCTCGTTGACTTGGTCTCGTTCTTGGGTGAACTTAGTCTATACGCCTCTACCGTCCCCGTGGATTCGACCCGACTTACCCTAGCTACCCTAGTTAGGTTTCGCCGGTTTTATTTGACGGTTGGGATCCACGACAAATCCCTACCATCATGTACTCGAAGCCAAAGTTATATCAGGGGTCAGAAAAGGAGAAATGGTGTACATACCAAGAATTAAACTGTCACCCTCAGACGAGACTAAGTACCCTATTCAATTCGAACAGAGGCAGTTTCCGATTGCCGTATGTTTCGCAATGACCATAAACAAAAGTCAGGGTCAGTCTCTGTCTAATGTCGGTCTGTTTTTACGGCGACCTGTTTTCACCCACGGGCAGCTTTATGTCGCGTTATCAAGGGTAACGACTAAGAGGGGCCTAAAAGTACTCATTCTAGATGGAGATGGTTTCGACACGGACTCCACAACGAACGTCGTGTATAAAGAGATTTTCTCAAACACTCGATGACAAACATGTTGTAAACTACGCAAAGTATATGTAAACCATTGCTCTTACTGAGACGATATGGATGTTGTAGTATATGTATCGCTTTTCAGGTCTACAATTTCTACCACACCGAATACTGATTTTTGTGCACGCCTGCGAATCCAACCGTATACATTCACCATTCACAAGTACCAGTAATTTTGAAGCATACCATAGGCAGGATTCAAACACAAGTATACCAAAAAACGAAGGGGGTGCCAATTCAGATTGAAATTGTGCAGATATTAACGGAGTTGTTGGCAGTTAACGATAGAAGTTAAAATATTCGGGATAACAAACAGTTTAAACAAAATACCAACAATCGTAACTGAAGTCCAATAATCCATTACAAACAGTTTTATATATAACAAAAAAAGTAACAAATCACCAAGAGTTCGACAGTTAATTGAGCAAGGTAGTGGATTAGGTTATGCAGAAAAGTTTTTTGCGTCGAGTTAGGAAGAGTTACCTTTCAGACGTAGAATCCGGGGCAGTGTTGCCTCAGAATATTGAAGACGCACACGTACGTGGAAAGGCTGTCTTTGTCCGCATCTCCGTAACCTAGCCTTCTCCAATTAGCTGAAGCATAAGTGCTCTGCCTTCCCTCCTTCAACAGTCCTCTATCTGCATCAGTTGCGACCCATAGGTGAGGACCAGTCATTCCGTCTGCTGTATTCCTGAAGTCCGATCTCCCCCTCCCAACCCTCTCGAAGCACTTCTGCAGCTTGAAAGCACTCCTGTACCTATGCTCGCCACTGAATAACTCGATTGCGATAGCCCGCTTGAAAACTCGAGGGTTCCCCTTCCATAAATGGTGGACTTTCCTGATAGGGTATCCCAGTTTCAACAGTTCATCCCTAACGCACGTGAAACTCTTTCTGATTACCTCTCCGTCGCCCGTGACTTCGTATGGCAGATTGTGCATGATGATGGTCGGTGGGTAGATTAATCTGTCAGCCATTGGTTCGAGTTTTTTGTTTATCTTCTATTGTGATGTTTTTTTAGGTTGAAGACTGAAATCGATTTGGGAATGATCATAAATTTGGTTGTTTTGCATGCTAAATATCCTATGAGAGATACGGTTTAGTGGTTCTGGGTGATTGTGATGTCATAATTACTGCATATGGGTGATGCAGCCGTAGTAATTGAGTAATTATCCTTGGAAAACTGAAGAATTTGCCCATTTGCTTGCCAATTGATTTAATTTGTCATCATTGCACTTTTGCTCTATCAAGTCACCTTCATATCAATTGAGTTAAACGATTATCTTTTTGTTCATCAGTGCAAACGTGGACAGACACGTTTTCTTTGAAACCGTATTTCGTTGTTATCCGTGGTACGATATGTTGTACGTTAATTTTTTTTTTCAATGCGTATACTAAATGTTTCCGATATTACCTGTTATATTTGTCGGCCGTCATTGTCACTGTGTAGTAGTAAGGTACGCAATTTAGTCGTTGCCCAACTAATTATTGACATTACCTTGAATCGAACCTTTCAAATTCCTTTGTGTTGAGTACTTACAAACTCATTACTTTCCTTGACTATTTGACCTACGTTGTGACTAATTAATACTCGACATTACTTCGTAACACGATGAGTTCCACTCAGACGATGTTCGTTAAATTAATTTGTTAGATAACAATTTAATTCATACACGTTCAGATATATACCCACATTTGTAATTAGTCCGTCAACTAACGGACGACCTACAGCTTCCGTTAGTATTACGTATTTAGTACAACTTCCAACTATTTATTAATATCACCAAAACACATTGTGTAAGTGCTCAATTAGTAACTTCACCCGTAACGTTTGGTGGCAGTTTATTCATACTATCGAAACTGTGACAAAGTCTTGACGACGTTGAGCAGGAGATTCGTGATCAAATTGAATTACTGGCCAACAAACGCACTACTTCGACTAACATTCGGAATTAGTTCTTTTACCAACACCGTAAAAAAAATTGTAGATTACTGACTACTGTTATCTTAACATGCAAGGAAGTTACATATTAACCAAAAACTTTTCACCAATCAGTAATGCACGCAACAGTAGTATCAAAAACAACTTCCAAACCGTCACCATGCAGTTAATTGTCGGAGAAGAGCATGTAGTTTTCGTTGATTGCGTTAATAACATATTCTTAACTTTCATTTACATAACCAATTACACATTGTCCGACACTCGACCTTCATCTAACTTCTATGTACAACGCAACTTAATCAAAATACTTACTTCCCTTCCCGTTCATCTAATCGACGTAGAAATCCCTGTAAATTTCGTTCAACGCGTCCATAACACGTCACTCAGGTCCCAAATTCCTCACCCTCGCCCAAATACGTTCCAACATAACGACACCATATTGGCACCATACGGTAGTCCGTTTCCGTTGACAGATACTTCTCATCCTCCCAAGAAGCAACCCAGCAATGTGGGCCGGCTTAGTGATCCCATTGGTAGGCCATTTCTTCCTTGGTCATCCCTTCATTTTCAAACTCCTTTTGAAGTTTGTAGGACTGGAAATAGTATGGCAGCCTCGCTCCGAACTCAACTACAACCGCCCTTTCGAAATCAAGCGTCGGCGATATACACGGATCTAACCTAACCACATCATACCCAAGGTAGTTTAGTCTCATTTTCAGAATGTGCAAATTCTGGCAAATATACCACCCGTCCTGCACGTCGTACGGCATGTTGTCGAGGATGCACTTAGGCGGCCACATCAACTGTCTATACATTTTGATTGATTAGCAAAAACTGTTTGTGGGTATGGTTTTTCTTATTATTGTGGAGAAGCTAGATGTGCATGCAAGTTAAACGTTTTTCTAAAATGAAGTACATGAAGTTGTCATACTTGCTTACTTTGATTATATGTTGTGATGATAATGACTCTTTGACTTCCGTATATTGTATTTATCTATGGGTTTTCGTTTGTCGATAATAGTACTAACACATACGACTCATTTTAATTACGACAATTTTACACCTTCAGAAAATATACTATTAAGTCACTGTACCGTTAACTTCATGTCATTCACCGCATACTCGATGTTGAGTAGTATTTTATATGGGCTGATGTTACCGTAGCTGACAGAGGGATAGTATCTTGCCCGTCATTGGATTGGGTTAGTCATACCTATGGTCAGTGTCATTAAGCAAGCTCACTGGACCAATGTACTTGGGCCATGTGAATTCTTCTACACTATTCTTCGAACAACAAGAGTTGGGGGAGTATACAAGGGAATATGGCCCATCCCAAATCTCGATCCCTCACCCTTTTATGCAGCCCAAAACAGTAGATGATTGGTAAATGTGTACGTATTTCTATCCAGCCCGCCGAATTAATAACGTTGTCCTCTCATTAATGGTGCGTGCGAAATGATCAGCGCCTCCAATTGTGTAATCGTGTTAACATCGACCCAGAAAAATAAAAACAAGATAAGATTTTTCTGTGTACAAAATCGTTTTATTTGATTATATGTAAGAACAAACGAACATCTCAGACGAACGAGAATCTGTAAGAATGCCAAACGACATCATTATGAACCTTTGCGATGATTTCTTGGGACATGTTGGTAGATGTCGTGTAAACTACTAACGATTGCGTAGGTGGAATGATCAATTTACAACATGGAGTACAAAGTGGAATGACCAAGGCATCTCGAAGAGATTGCGTCATACTTACTATAGGTTGTTCATTATTTCGATTACTTAATAACACTTTACTTAACTTAAACACTCTTAACGAATAACTTAATTTCAGTTGTTACATCATTCCACTCTTTATATACCTAAAAGCGAACAACCCGTGAAATTTTTCACGGGTAACACACTAGTTTGGTATAAAGTTAAAAATTAAAGAATAAACTACACATACATCGATGCAATTAATACAACTATTAAGAATTTGTTTCCTCTTTTACACTCTTAGATGCAATCCTAAGGACTGTATTTATCATTTTCCTATAAATAAAAGTAATCATTCATCCTTATAAATCAACCAAAAATCTTTTGAGTCCTAAAAAATTTCTTAACACAATAAATTTAAGTAGAAATATCATACATCAAAAAATTATAATAAGTTGATGGAGTTCTATTATATAATTAAGAGTAACCATTCGTCTTTAGTTATGAACCTGAAATCTTTTGGATCTTAAAAATAGTTTTTAAGATTTTAAGACAACAAACTTTAAGTAAAATTATCTCACAAATCAAAAAAATTATGATGAGGTGATGAGATTCTATTTCATACATAAAGAGAAATCATTCATTTTTAGATATTAATCAAAAAATCTTCTGAGCCCATAACAGCTCTTAATAAGACTATAAATTTAAATAGAAACACATCAAGAAATAATATGAAGTAATAAGTTGATGGAGTTCTATTTCTCCGTATAATTAAGAGTTTTCATTCGTCTTTAGATTTCAACATGAAATCTTTTGATTGAGTCATAAAAGAGTTTTGAAGAGTACTACGGAGTATAACTCTAAGTTGAATTATCCAAATTTGAAAAATTATAATGAGGTGAGAAATTTTATATCATAAATAAGAGAAATCGTTCATTTTTAGATAATAATAAAAAAACTTTTGAGTCTTATAACAACTCTTAGCTTAAGGTTATAAATTGAGGTAAGATGATCCCACATCGAGAAGTTGATGAAATTCTATTATGTAAATAAAAATAATCGTTCGTCTTTAGATATAAAAACAGAAATCTTTTGAGTTATAAAAAGAGTTCTTAAGAACATCAAAAATTTCTACAAAGATAAGAAATGAATATTGGTACGAATATGTAACTGAAAATGTATTTGTGTGTGAGGTACTTAAAAATCGGCCCGTGCATCGCACGGGCTTTTGAACTAATAATTATAATATTTATAAAGAACTTCATTATCATATATATATATATATATATATATATATATATATATATATATATATATATATATATATATATATATATATATATATATAGTTAAAAGAGTTATTTGAACATTAATTTTTTGCCATGTGGCGTATATTTAATGTTTAAACAACCCTTTTATATTAAAAGTTTTATTTTTACAATTTTTTGTCTTTTGATCAAATTTATTCTTATTAAATTATTTTTTATTACTTATATATGTGTAATAAAGTTTTAGTTTTATACAAGGTCAAATTTATTCTTATTAAATTTTGTTTTTTTAATTATATATGTGTTCTAAAGTTTTCGTTTTATATAATTATTAAATTTAAATGTTTACACAACCCTTTTATATTTAATGTTTTTGTTTTTACAATTTCTTGCCTTTTGCTCAAATTTATTCTTAGTGCATTTTGTTTTCTTGATTATATGTGTGTGTGTTAATTATATATATGTTATAAAGATTTTATTTTATTAAGTATTAAATTTATAGATAATCACATTATTGGGGGTCGCATACTTTTCGGTTGCCCTTAGTAATTGGTTATAGTAATGAATTTTTAAATTTTGTTATGATAAAAAATTCTATTTAATATTTTTTTTAATTAATCGAATGTAGTAAATTGTGTAATACCTTTTTTAGAAATAATAATTTTCATTTGTGAGTGTAATTTTTTTTACCAAAAGTATTTTTGGTTCGTTATTTTATTTCTATTGCATTTACAATTTATTACTCCGTACGTTATTAGTTTGTTTTATCAAATGAAATCAAATTATTTTCATTTGTCTTTATTAATAAATTTATTATGACTTGCTACATTTGTTAAAATCTCAAACTTTTCTAAAAAATTTATATAATAATTTGTTGTATTATTATATGTGATATTTAGTTTTTTTTCTTATTAAATTTGTAATAATTATATTAGTAATTGACCAAAACCTTTTCATTATTTAATCTCATTTACCCTTATTTAATTATTTGTTATAATAATCAATAAAAAATAAATATTCATTGATAAAGAATGGAAAATTTCATTTGGCTTACCTAACTGCATTATTTTATTTTATTTTTATACTTTTCAACAAAGCTGATTCATTTTATTAATACATTTATTAACACTTACATTTTTTTAAGGGTGGTACTTTTTTGTAATTGAACTTTTACTCAATCATACTTTAAAATTATTACCCTATCCTTCTCATTTCTCCCTCTCACCCCCTCACCACTAGGGATGTCATTAGGGCGGGCCGGGTGCGGGGGATAGGTACCCCACACCCGCACCCATCACTCAAAAGTAGCACCCTCATCCGCCCCGCTATCCACCGCGGGTACAAAAGCGTCAACCGCCACCCGCCTTGCGGGTATAACTATAGGACCCATCCCCGCCCTGCTATCTACCAATTCGTCTCCCTTTACCCGCCAAATTTGCGGGCACCCACGATGCCCGCATAGCGCCGTCAAAATTAATAAAATTAAAGTTTGAATACAAAATTCATAGTACAACTTGTTCAAAATGATAAAAACGATATAAGTTCGACAACCAAATAACCAAAATCAAAGTTGAATTATGCTATGAATACAACTTCTCGACAAAGTATTGCTTCAATTAATTGATCTCAACAACCTAGAATATAAAAAAAATGAACTTGTGAGGAAGTATGGAAGCAAATAATATTCTCATTACTCATTATTTACTTTTAAGTAACGAAAACAAACTTGTTTAGTACCTCATCTTCCGTGATACATTCTTCCTCCTCTAACTCATCCGCTATTTGTTGATATTGTACTTCTTTCAACTCTTCACCACCTAAAAATTAAAATTAAGAGATTGAATATGCCAATTCATGATATGTTAAAACTAATTAAAATAATAAAACACTTGTAATATTAGAATAGAATTTCTTACTCTTAATGTTAGTCCAAATCCAGTTTTGAGTGCACATTAGAGCCTCCACTGTTGATGGAATAAGACGACTACGATGTGCGCTTAGAACACGGCCTCTTATACTAAATGCGGACTCCGAAGCAACACTAGATACCAGAATACTTTAGAGGTCCCTTGCTATCTTTTGAAGTATGGGAAATGTTGGCCCATTAGTTTTCCACCAAATAAGAATATTAAAATCACCCTCAAGAGGTACATTAGGAGTCTCAAAATACTTTTCTAGTTCTGATTTCTCATGCTCTTGATTTTCCTCTACCTCCAAGTACTTAGCAAAACCACTTAATTTCCCTTTTGAATTATTAGAACCACATGTGGACAGCCCAAAACCACTAGTTCGTTCTTTCCCTTAGTGTTTCCATAAACACTAGAATACTCAATCACCAAGTCCCTCAAAACGTCTTTAACCTTCTCAACCTCAAACTCAACTTCATAATCCTCATAAAATTGCTTATAATAAAAATGAACAAGCAGTAGTTTATACCTAGGATCGAACACGGCTGCCACAGCTAAAAGGGTATTCACATCACTCCAATACTTGTTATATTTTTCCAACATGATGGTCGTCATATTTTTTATCAGAGGATCAGAAGATGTTATCCAATTATTCAAAGCACATCCAATTTCACATATATTAGAAAAATATATATTGGCAGTGGGATATTTCGTGCCAGAAAAGTCATGGGTATCATCACTAAACACCTCCAGCTTGTCACAAATTTTTTCGGCCTTTTCCCAATCTTCTTTACATGGTGCACACTTATAAATCGATGATTCTCGACCACTCAAAACATCAAAAACATTCTTGTACATGATCGCAACTTTCAGCATGTCATGAGTTGAGTTCCAACGAGTTTTACAATCAAGTACAAGCTTCTTTGAACAATTCTTAGCAATTGTCCTAGCTACATTGTGAAATTTTGTTACCTTTGAGACCGAAGCTGTCCAAAATACAACATTGTTTCTAACCCTTTCAATGTCCTCACCAATTATACTTAAACCATATTGGAAAATTAGATTTAAAATATGGGCACAACAACGCATATGTAGAAACTTTCCATTCAAAAGCTGGGAATCCTTAGGAAGCTTTAGACGCACAATGTCAATCATAGCATCATTTGTTGTACAATTATCCAAAGTGATGGAAGAGATTCGACAATCAAGATTCCAATCATATACACAATTACACAAAGCCTCGGCTAAAACTTCCTTTGTATGAGGTGACTTTATATATAAGAATCTAGGCACAAATAAAACATGTTATTAGCATTTTTACAACATGATAAAGTCACTTTTGATAAAAATAAGCTTAAAAAAACAGCAGGTAACAACTATATAACAATCGTTATTCGTAAGTAGACAGTTTCATCAATCATCAACTTCATAATATGAGGATGGAAAAAAATGTACCTGAGAATACGACTTTGTAACTTCCAAGAATTATACATGAAATGTCCCGTAACTGCCATGTAGCCTTTCCGTTTGTGGACATGACGTAGGTCCACCCCGACGCGGCCACGCGCGGGTTTGGGGAGGCGAATGAATCTCCATATGAGAATTGATCGAATTGAAATTTAAATCGAAGTGGAGTCGCCACCGAACTTTGTGGGAGTTCGGGCCCGTTCGAACCCACTCTATGTCGTAGTGGGCCGTGTACAAAATACGGCCCATTTCCAATGTCAGAGTTTATTGGGCTCGTCCCTTTGCATTGCGATACCGATACCGTCACTATCGGTTATCGTGTATTGAATGACTCTCGTACGCCAACGGTTTCGGGCATCCGGAAATCGAGGTTCTGAGTAAGGGGTGAGGGTACGTGTTGGGAAGCCCACTAAGGACACCCAACCCCGCCCGCACATTAGCGGCCTCTACTAGGATATCGAATGATTTTCTAATACGCGCGTTAGTTGAACGGGAAACTGATATGCAAACATTATTTTCCCTAAACATGCATGAAATTGAGAGGGTTTCTATGTCGATTTAATGCAACTAATTCAAACGTCAAAGTTAAATTTAGCATGCGAAGGTTCATTTTAGTACGATAAAATAAACAAAAAGTGAATCGACAAAAGAACAAACGGTTAGTAACGGTGTAACGATAATAACGGTTTGTAGAACGATGTAATATGGAATGAAGTGAAATAATGTAAATAAGACGTATCATGATTTTGAAAAGTGATGTTTCACGTGATTGATTAAGCACGTGTTGACCTAAGTCATAAAAAATGTTGGTGAGACTAGAAAAGGGATGTGAGACTCACGGTATTGTCGTGATAAGAGGCCACTCGATCGAGTCATTGAGGGACTCGACTGAGTGGACCTCTGAAAAGGCTTCTGTCCCGTATTTTAGACCCTACTCGATCGAGTTGTTGACGAACTCGACCAAGTACGCTGCCACTCGACCGAGTCATTGTGAGACTCGACCGAGTGGAGATCGATAAAGCATTCTGTCTCGTTTTGAGGTACCACTCGACCGAGTGGGCTAGGCACTCGATTTCGAAATTGGTTTTTGATTTTGCTAATTCGATGACTTTGTCGAACCGGACATAAATATTGATTAATTTGTGCTCGATTCATGTGTATGATACTCGTCATATCCAACGTGCGATTATTGAATCGACATCGGATATTAGAGCGGGATAAAAAAGTTGCTATGAGTCGTCCTTAAATTAACCAAAACGATCCAAATTCCCTCCGCGTTTATAGCGTCGCATTAATTCTTGTCGAATTAGATAACGTCTATTTTAGCATCAACGAGATATCGTGTTAGTTAAATTATTTGACTAGATCGTTAGATTCATCGTCCAATTACGGAATTGGTATCGAATCTAACAGATCGATGCTTGAATTAAAAGACTTGATTCCCTCGGCTTCTCCGACATCGTAACGAATCCCTAGGGATTATGTGATGTCGGATCCGCGTCAACGGGTTTCGACCCTTATTAAAAAACACTTGTTTTGACAAAAGGGTTTTAGAATTGACGAGATATGCGATTGAATGATGACTACGCGAACGAAAATAAAAAGCTATTATTTAGGTTGACTTGTTTCAATAATCAAGTGATCGGGGTGATGGGATAAGCGACCGGCAACGCTGAGTGCAATACTCTTGTATATTCGGGTTTCCTTATCCCACCATCACTCACACTCGACACAAATTCACAATTATTTTAATGTTTTATACTAGTGATATTATCGATATTACGGATGCGATAAATAAATAAAAAACAAAAAAACGGAAAAAGAGGAAGATGACGAGAGAGAAAGGAGAAGGAAAGAAAGCTGGTTTTGGCACCCTCAACCTACATGTTCTTGTTCTCGGACGGGACTCGTAGTTGTGGCTTGCACGTGAGTATCGAGATATAAGTTGAGTTGTGGTGTATAGGGTTCGAATTCCTAAACGCTAGGGTTAGGGTTTTGAATGTATGTGATTTGTGTAGAATAGGGTTTGATTAGGGTTAAAGGATGATCCAAAAAAGTTGTGAAAAGGTGAGTGCATGGGTGTGTTTATATAGGCTAGGCTATGCACACCCGGCTAGGGTTACTCGACCGAGTAGCCCCTTGACTCGGTCGAGTGGCCCAAACGCCAGCAGCCGGGGTTGGACGAGGGCCCACCCGATCGAGTGGAGCTGACACTCGATCGAGTGGGTCAGCTGGATCGAGTGATCCGGGCTTCGGACCTGGAATTGGATATTTTATGTTTGGGCTGAGTTTTTGATGTTTATGTGGCTGTTTTTTGTGTGTCTCGGAAACGACTTTGACCGGGATTGACCCAATCGTAAAAAGTCGATTTTATTTCCGGTGTCGGTTTTGACCCAAATTAGTCTTGTTTGACTGGAAATGACCCACTGGGCCTGAATTTGTGGTCCGTTTTGTGAGATTTTTACTCCGTAAGTGCTTAAGCCAACAAATAATGGTTTTGAGCCCATATCCGAGTGCGTAGAAACACGTTAGCGTCCGATCATCATCGGGTATTTTTTGGAAACTACCATAGACACCTGGCAGTCAAAATGCGGGTGTCTACAGAGCCCCCACTCTGACTAAGGCTTGGACAAGGCGAAAGCCAGAGTAGCTACCAGGCCAATCGAGGATTGAATCCTGGCAGACTTCCGATCGGATCGCTTATAGTCCATTAGACTCGCGTGAAGGGCCCGCCAACCATAAGATAGAAATCATACCTGAGCTGATGATGATGACTCCGTGGGGAATCGGACTTGTTGCATAAGTTCTGGGTGCGCCTATGTGTAGGCCCATCCCGTGCTATTCCGGGGAAAATGCCACCTAGGGCTTTTCGCTGGGGAGATATGTGGGTCGTATGTTCTTGCTTGAGTCGTACCTGTATAAGTCACATAAAATTTTGCATGCAACATGTAGGTAGAAAATATGACTCGCGTTGGGGAAAAATGATTTTTTGAATTTTTGAAATTTTTTGAAACTTTAAAATTTGGAATTTTTTGAAAATTTTGACTCCAAAGAAATTTTGGAAAGTTCGGGATGACTAGTTCCCGGGTTAAGATTAGGGAGTCTCGAGACGAGGCCTGTATGTTTAAGCCGGTTGGGATTAGGAAACTTTTCATGGAAAAGTGATATGGAAAGAGGATTGTAAGGTTGATGCTATATATAGCCCCCCCTTGTCTTTGATTTTCTTCACCAACTCTTCATAATTCATCCCTTCTCAAAAAGAAAGTCTCTTTATTCCCTTCAAGAATTTTAACCATGGGAATCGATCGATTGACCGTGATGTTGCAAGAATGGTCCCGACACTTTAGGGATACGGATAGGGTGGCCCTCAATCAGACGGGTATTACTCAGCTGTACCCATTCCGTCAGATGCAGGTTGATCATTATTTTCTTGATGCCTGCTTGTCTTACTGGGACGACATATATCATGTCTTTGCCTTTTCCCGGGGAGAAGTTTGTCCCTTACCTGAGGAGATTGCTGCCGTGGGAGGATGGAACCCGATACTTCGTCCTGCCGTCCCGTATTCAGTTTATGACCCGAGGAGGAAGCTTCGAGAATTTTTAGGGCTTTCTCACAACGAAGTATCCCGCATGATGGAGGATGGTAATATTTCTCTGACCGACTTGGCTGAGAAATTTATGAATCCCCTCGATGTCCGGGTCAGACCGGTTCACAGCCGTAGGGCTTTTTCTTTCTGTATGCTCCATGTTTATACTTTTGAAGGTCACATGGATTTATTGTCTTGCATGGGTAATGCCCGCCTCTTGACCGTGGTTGATCTGATGGAGACGGAGCACAGTTCGACATGGCTTATTACGGGCGAAATTATCCAAGGCCTAGACCGCAAGAGGGATTCGTCAGCCCGCTTGACCGGGAGTACCCGTTTGTTGCAAGTATGTCGGGTTTTTCCTGATTTTTATTTTCTTGATTTTTGATTTTTTTTTCGCGATTTTTCTGCTGCAGTGGGCACTCGATCGAGTCACCCTGGCAGTCGATCGAGTGTCCTCGTAAAAAGCCCCCTCTTCGCTTTCGGGGATGCCACTCGATCGAGTGACCCCTAGGCACTCGATCGAGTGCCCTTAGGCGGACGCCTATTTTGTCTTGGGAACTTATATTTTTGCTTCTTTTTCAGATTTGGCTATACGAGAGGTTATCGGTGATAGATCCTCCCTTTGACGCAAGCAACTATCATCATAATCAGGTGATGACGAGGAGACGGGCCATTGATTTTTCTTGCCAGATTACCCAGAAGTATTGGGACGAGGTGTTATCATTCCATGGTGGTCCATTGATTCGATGGGTAGTGCCATGGTGGCCCATATATGTTTGGACTGGCTTGGGCCCGAGGGACAAAGCTCGTTATCAAGTAATTTTGTCTTTCAAGCAGATGATCCATCTTTATCCCGACCGCATACTAAGGCAGTATGGTTGGACCCAGAGAATCCCGGAGATTGAAGCAGTGGTGAGTGACCCTACCCAACTGACTGATGTGATGTGCGATACCTGGATGCAAAAATGGTATACTCGACATACTTGGCCTATTCCCACATCTCGTCACTCCATCTGGGTTTCAGACTCTTATGTGAAGTGGACTAAAGCAGGCGATGCCAAAGACCGAGCTGCTCTGAAGGTCGATGAAGCTTTTGATCTGCTGCGAAGGGAGCAAATTAAAGACAATAGGTGCTTCTTCGACGAAGGTGACACTCCAGGTACTCTGGTCCGTCTAATGTCAGGTTAGAGAAAGAAGACTAAAACTCAAGTTGAAGGGTCTAGTGCTAGAGGTGCGCGAAAGAAAGTGAGCCCCCAGACTGACTTGGAAAGGAGACTGGGCCCAAGACTAGCAGTGCAGGACCAACTTGGCCCACGAGATAGGCTACCCGAGCACGTGCGGGCTCGACTTGGGCCGAAGACGATAGCAGAAAACCCGCTGTCGAAGAAACGGGTTCGAGCTAAGGAGGTTCCCCTCGTGATTCGGGAACCCCGGCGACCTCGGGCTCCACGCGACCCAAAGGACAAAGGAAAGGGCAAAATGCACGAATATTAGTCTTCTTTGTTTTATTATTTGAGTATTATTATTATTTTTTGGTGTTTTTTTATGTAGTTTGAATTTCCCGAGTTTATCAGGTTTTAATAAAGACGTATTAGTGAATACCGTTCCCGTCTTTTCATTTATTGCAGCGGTTGTACCCTTTTGAGGGGTTGCCTACGTATCCACAATTAGCGGAATCAAACCAAACGTAGTTTAAACATGAATTTTTTGCAATTTTCGAAATACATCAAGACTATTAGTTCGAGATGTGCGACAGTAGAATAATTAATTCTAACTTATTGACTTGTCTATAATTTTGAAAATTTATAAAAAGACAAATTTTTATAATTTTTTTTTTTGCAAATGACATTGAGATAGGGTTTAAGGGTAGTAGCGCTTCAACTGGTCCAAGTTGGTCGGGTTGACGAACTCGTTCCCGTCCAGGTCTGTCAGCATCACCGCTTCTCCTGATAGGACCTTTTTTTACTAAATATGGCCCAGCCCAATTGGGTTTGAATTTTCCTCTTGGGTCGACCGGTAGTAAGGCACGAACCGATTTTAGGACCAGGTCCCTTTCTTTGATGTTTCTGGGCCTAACTCTTTTGTTGAAAGCCCGTTGGATCCTCTTTTGATATATTTGGATATTGTTGAGGGCCCGAGATCGCCGTTCGTCCAGAAGGACTAGCGAATCGTATCGAGCTCGGACCCAATCTGCTTCCGGTACTTGGCTTTCAAGTAAAATCCTTAGGGATGGTACTTCTAGCTCGACCGGTTGGATTGCCTCCATTCCATATGTCAGATAATATGGCGTCGCCCCGGTTGCGGTGCAAATTGAAGTTCGGTACCCCCAAAGAGCAAAAGGTATTTTGTCGGGCCAGTCTCGGTAATTCTCAGCCATCTTTTTAAGTATGGTGACAATTGTTTTATTAGCTGCTTCTACCGCTTCGTTTTTTTGGGGATGGTAGGGAGAAGATGTATGCCTTTGAATTTTGTATTTTGCTAGCAACGTAGCGGTTTCAGCTTGAAAATGGGTCCCATGATCACTGATAAACTCGTGTGGGATCCCGTATCGGTATATGATCTTGTTCTGGATAAATTTGGCCACGTGCTTGGCGTTCAAGACACGGTATGACTCGACTTTGACCCATTTGGTGAAGTAGTCGATGGCCACCAGAATGAAGCAATGACCTCCCATCCCGAAAGGGTGCACCTTTCCAAATATATCAATACCCCATGTCGAAAATGGCCATGGTGATGTCATGGTATATAATAAGGAAGATGGCATATGTTGTACATTAGTGAAGATCTGACAGTTATGGCAGTGTTTGACATATAGCTGACAGTTTGTTTCCATGGTGTTCCAGTAATACCCGAGCCTCATGATTTTTCGGGCTAGCATATGGGCGTTCATATGCGGGCCATTTTCACCATCGTGTACCTCGGCCATAACCTTTTCGGCCTGTATTTTGTCGATACACAGGAGGAGAGCCCTCTGTGCCGTCTTTTTGTATAGTTGCCCGTCGTCCGTACGAACGAATTGGGTCGTCAATCTTCGTAAGGCCTTCTTGGCCCGGTTTTCACTTCCCGGGGGATATTCTCCCGTTGCCAAGTAGGTTAGGACGGCCTGATACCAAGGTTCTGGATCAGTTATGTCGATATCTTGGATGGCGTGGATGTAGGCCGGCTCGGACCGCCTTTCAACGCAGATTGGCATGCTAGTTAGATGCTCTGGTATGTTTAGCAGGGATGATAATTTGGAAAGTGCATCTGCAAATTGATTTTCTTCTCGGGGTAGGTAAATATATTCCACCTTCTGGAATTGTTTCTCTAGAACCCTTGCGCTTGGTAAGCCACGAGATTGGCGTTCCGAGTTTTCCATTTTTGGAGTGCTTGATTGATGACCAGCGATGAGTCACCGTGGACCCGGAGGTTTGCCACCCCTAAATCAGCGGCGGCTTGCAACCCGTGAATGCATGCTTCATATTCGGCTGCGTTGTTGGTCACGTCAAAGTCCAATTTGATGGATAACGGGGTGTGCTCCCCTTGTGGTGAGATTAACAGAATTCCGACCCCGAATCCTCGAAAGTTGGATGCCCCATCAAAATACAAATCCCATGTTTCGGTGTCAGTATGGAAATGTCTTCATCAGGAAAGGCCCAAGTATCGGTGTGGTCCTCTTCGGATATTGGACTATCGGCAAGGAATTCTGCCACTACCCGACCCTTGATGGCTCTTAATGGTACAAACTTGAGGTCGAACTCAGATAACATTAAAGTCCATCTGGACATCCTGCGATTAAGGATGGGCTTCTCGAACAGGTACTTGATGGGATCCATTTTGGATAGCACATGTACCTCGTGACTAAGCATGTAATGTCGGAGCTTTTTAGTGGCCCAAACCAAAGCTAAGCACGTTTTCTCGAGCATTGTATACTTGCATTCGTATTCTAGGAACTTTTTACCGATGTAGTAAATAGCCCGTTCTCCTGAATCGACTGTCTGGACCAGCATAGCCCCCATGGCTGTCTCGGTCGTTGTTAGGTATAACGACAAAGGCAAACCGGGTTGAGGTGACATTAATACCGGCGGTGCTGACAAAATCTCCTTGATTTTATCGAAAGCTATTTGACATTTGTCGTCCCATAGTACCCGTTCTCCGATCTTCAGTTTTTTGAAAATGGGCTCACATACCATGGTTAGCTTCGAAATGAATCGGCTGATATATTGGACTTTCCCGAGAAACCCCCTTATTTCTTTTTCGGTCTTGGGTGGTTGCATCTCGGTGATGGCTTTGATTTTAGCTGGGTCGACCTCGATGTCGCGTTGGGTAACGATATGGCCCAGTAATTTGCCTGATGTTACCCCAAAACTGCATTTTTGAGGGTTTAGCCTCATGTTGTACTTGCGTAGTCGGGTAAAGAATTTTCTTAGGGATGCAATGTGCCCACTTCGATCTTTGGACTTGACGATCATGTCGTCCACATAGACCTCCACTTCTTTAAGCATCATATCATGTAATAAAGTAGTGGCGGTCCGCTGATAAGTGGCCCCGGCGTTGATAAGCCCAAATGGCATAACAGTGTAACACTAAGTACCCCAAGGTGTAATGAAAGTGGTCTTACTCATGTCTTCTTCTGCCATTTTGATCTGATTGTATCCGGCATACCCGTCCATGAATGATAGAAGGGCATGATCGCCGTGTTATCCACCAGTATGTCGATGTGTGGTAATGGAAAATCGTCTTTTGGGCTGGCCTTGTTAAGGTGATCAACGTATTTTATATCGTATTTTATTGTCCCCGACAAGCGTTTTTGAGCTTTTCTTCCTCCATAACTATATGTTTAATGTCGATTTCTATTAGAAAGTCGATACTGTCGGTTCTCGTGCTATTTTGCAGGTTAAGTGCAATTTCGAGCATATCTAGGAGTGATAGCCCAGATAGCCGAGACGAGGACGAAGAACGAGGAAGAAAACGAAAAAGCCGAGAAGCAAATGAATAGCTCAATCGCGAGCTCAACAGCACCCACTCGATCGAGTGGTGCTAAGCACTCGATCGAGTGCCTATTTTCGTGCTCAACCAGACTGCAGATACGGATCCACTCGATCGAGTGCACGCATGTACTCGATCGAGTGCGTTACACTCAGGCCGCGAATTGGATTTTCATTTATTTAGAATTATGGGCCTGTTTTGTAAGCCCAACTGATCTCTTTTAAATCAGTTGGAGGAGGATTGTCAGACAGACTTTTGGACTGGGAAAAAAACATACATTACGTTAATTTTAGGCTAGGATAGAGGACGACGTACGTTTCCGTTTTCTTTTGCAAGGTTTATCGAATTCCATTCTTCTTTTAGATCTCAATTGTTTGGTATTGATAATACTTAATTCTAATTTCAATTTCTATTTCAATTCGCTAGTTTAATTCTTGTCTGAATTCTCTAGTTTAATTCTTGTCTTAGTTCGTTCTTAGTTTACATAGTTATCTGATTTCAGTCTTGTAGTTTAATTTAATTCTTATTCATCATGTTTAATTGCAATTCATATTTTGTTAGTTTTAGAACAATCATCATGAGTAGCTAATTTTTATCTAGGGTTTAAGGGGATCGATGGGTGTTAATTGGGTTATAGAAGATTGACCTGTCTCTGATCATATGAACTGTCGCCTGAATGTTGTTTTAATTCTGATTGATTAATTACTGGCCAGGATTAATTAGTTAGTATCACAATTAGGACTTTTCACCGACCGGGTTAAGGACTAATTAGGTCACGACATTTTGGGTAGACTAACTTAATTCTAGAGACCGCAGGTTAAATTTAGTTCTAAAGTTTGTAGTAGTACCGACCGGACCTACACCTTAGACAGTTCGATTATTGACCTGTTAGTTGACTCCCTAACCCGATTGATATTCATTGTGAACCTGAGACCCTAGACCTTTTTATTATTGATTTACTTTATAGCAGTTAGTTGTCAGTCTACTTAACAAACAGAAAAACAGTGACCCGTAATCTTTAGTCTAGACCTTAGAACAAGTAATTGAGTCCCGTCTCCTGGTGGTTCGACCCCTACTTCACTATCTACATTAGTTAGTGGACCTTAGAGTATCTTTGATTAGGGATACGACGTACATTAGTTAGTGGACCTTAGGGTATCTCCTTTTCTCAAATCAGTTTCCAAATTAAAACCCCTCCCCCCTTACTAGTCTTAAGAACCCTAAACCCCCAAATCACTCAATTCACTCCTAGTTCATCAATTCTTGACCAAATTTCACAATTTTTGCTTCTAAATTGCAATTGGGAGTGTTTATTTGTGTTTCTTGGTGTTGATTTCTGAAATTTTCGTCCCTTTCTCTCCTATTCTCGTCACTTTCGTGCCCTCTTAAGGTATATTTCGGGTTTTTGATTTTCTTGCTTCTTTTCTTAGTTTTATGGTATAATTTCATCCTTAGTTATATTTTAATCTCATTGCATGCTTGATTTTGTGTTAATTTCACCACTTTGTGCTCAAAAATCGATTTTCGTGTATGGGGTCTGATTTTGGCCGAAATTTTGGTATTTTTGTGGGATTTTTGTATGATTGTGTTTTGTTATTATGCTATAGTCATGGCAGGAAGAAGGAATCCACCCCGGAACAACAACAGGAACATGAACGCAAAGCAGCCGGCTGTTCAGCCTGTGCCAGGCTACGAAGAAATTGTGTGCAGGGACGAGGCCCAGAGAGCTCGTTTAGTTGAATTGATACCTAGGTCGATGGAAGCTACCCGGTGCTGCTCGTCACAATTCACAATCGAGCTCGGTTTGAACGAGCAATTATTGCACCTCTTGTCCATGACCGGATTTGGTGGCTTATGGACACTACGTGAGTTATCTTACCGAGTACTCAGTTTAGAATTCTTAAGTTCATTTGAGTTTGATAGACGAGATAACACGATATCCTTTCGGTTGAACAATGAGGAGCAATCCATCCCTCTTAGTACCTTATCCGAGTGTCTCAGGCTTACCTCTAACCAGAATGAAGACATCCTAAACATACCCGAGAGTTCGAAAGCACCTCCCTACTTTCAGTTATTTTCGGATCGTCGTGCAAGTGTCACCGTTATGGCACTCATTGCCATCCCACACCCTACTATCCGCCTCTTCTTGCGGATTTTGAGTCATGTGGTTTTTCCACGCTCCGACATGAGTAAACTTCACTCATTGGAGGTGTTGATTCTAGGACACTACCTGAACCCCTTTAGGAAATCCCTAAAGGCATTCAGTGCACCCGGTATGATTTGTGTCGGTATCGAGCGCCAGATCAGTGGATCTGGACCACTCGGTTGTGAAGCCATTGTCACCGCGCTATATTATGGGTTTTGGGGAAACAATCACTTTTGAGAGTCTCACCGACCGAGTCCCCTTGCTAGACTGTAGCTACCACTTCTCCACTTTGAAGTGGATTCGGGGCAATCCCCCGGACTTTAAGTGGCGCGTCCGTGACAAGATTTGGATGAAACTCCCGGTTGTCGAAGGGACAATCCTACCACCACTCCTCGCCTTGCAACCCACTCCCGCAGGCGAGGACACACCCGACCCGCCAAGCTACCTCATTCCCGAGGAGCTCTTCATTTTTGACGAGGGCGTTCAACCCCCTCGACGTAGGGTTCGTGTAGAGACCGAACCCGATGAGACCGACCCCCCCAGGGCCACACACACACACACCCCAACTTTCCCGTTCCAGACTCCGGGTGCCAAGTTTCCTCACCCGTATCCGTTTATGTATGATCCAGTTTACAATCACCAGCAACGGGTACACGAGGGGATTAACCAGAGCATCGTCAACCGGGAGATCCACGAGTTCATGCTTACTCAAGGAATCTCGGCGCCTCAGTACCCGTCTTACTAGAGAGGTCCGGGAGATACTAGTGGTATTTTCCACGATTATGGGGTTGATCCAGCTGCGTCGGGCCCGGACTACGGGCACACCTACGGCGGCCTAGGAGCACAGTGGTTGAGGGACTTGCGACAGTCGGGTCAGTAGGGTGGTACTGGCGGCTCAGGCCAGAGTGATACTGGAAATGGTCCATCTGGGACCGGTGGAGATGATGAGATGGCTGATTAGCCGGTTTGGGGGAGCTACCATTGTATATACGGTACTTTCTTTCCTTTTTATTTCTGTTTTTTATTGCTTTTCCAGATTTTTTTTTACTTCCCCTTAGGTCGAGTTGTCCTTAGGATTGGTTGTGGATTTGTTTGTCATATATGCTGTAGAGTCACATTGAGGACACTGTGACATTTAGTTTGGGGGAGAATTTGTGTGCTTTTGTGTGCTTTCAAAAATTCTAAAAATCCAAAAAAATTGAAAAATAAAATAAAAAATTCAAAAAGATTTTATTTTTATGTGTCTTGTGTCCGGTGTGAAACATGCAAAACGGCGATGATGACAATGCGTTTTACTTGATTTTTCCTAATTGACAGCTGACTCCATACCTAAATGCATGTAATACTTGAGATGAGATGATTTTAATATGATTGCCTATTAAACTGTTAATTGCCAAATGAGTAAATTTGACCATTTTGTCGGCAAACCACAAAAATTCTGAGAATTTAGAACTTCCTAGGCCAGTAACATCTATAACTGGTCTCATTTATAATTAGGAATTGAATGGTTTCTCCTTATGAAATGTGTAACGTAAATTTGCATAAATATGACATCCGTCTCTTGATATTGAATACGTGTTTGGTAAGAGGAGGAGGTACATGAGGAAAGACATTTTTGTTTTTGATGAGCTCCACATAGCCAAACGACCCATTTTTACTACCCTGTAGATTTAGGTCAGTTTCCCTTTGTTCAGCCCGTTTCAGCTGTTGTAAGCCTGTTTTCATGATTTTTATATCAATTAGCTACAACCCAGAATAGCCTACCTTACCAGGACAGTCACAGTGAACGTAATTGGAATCACCTTGATCATATTTTGGGATTTTTACATCTTTTGGATCGTAGTGTGTAATATTATTGTGCGACCTTGTATTCGCCTTCCCCTTGTCCGAATTGAAAAAATATAGAAGCGTGAAAAAGAAAGAAAAAGAAAAAAAAAATGGAATTAGAAAAAGAAGAAAAATTCCAAGAAAAGAAAAAGAAAAGAAAAACATATATGCTTCTTATAATATTTCGGGGAACGGTCGAGATGTTGGAACTAGAATTGAATTATAATTAGGAGGATGACAAAATTCCCTCTTATGCTCTTTTGAGTCTTATTTCTAGTTAGTGGCCAGAATTCATAGTTGAGGTTTTTGGATGGATAGTTTTCATTGTGTAGCTGCGACTACTGGTCTTAGCCCCACATTCCCATACGCGCTTTAAGCACAATCCATTTTATTCCCTCACATATAGGCCACCCCTTGTAAGTCCTTGGCATGTACTACGGTCCTGATTGGTGGAACACGTATTTGATTGGGGAGATTGATTTCATATTCGACTGCATGCATATTTCATAAGTCGAGTGAGTGTCTTTATTCTTTTCTATCTTCACATATATACTTACCCGTACTTATGAGTGTCGAGCGACAACCGTAAGAAAGTTCGACATTATTGGTCTTGCAAGATTGAAAGTTTGGCAGGCAATTGTTTGATTATAGCATGATTATTGATCTCGTTGCATTCTTGAGCATTACGTGTTTTCTCGTCGGTTTTAGTCGATTTTAGGAGAATGATTGTAATTCAGCTCTGAGTCGTGTTTCACATCACTTGTCTTCGTTTGTATATATTAGTTGTTTGCTTGAGGACAAGCAAAGATTTGGTTTGGGGGAGTTTGATCAACGTATTTTATATCATATTTTATTGTCCCCCGACAACCGTTTTTGAGCTTTTCTTCCTCCATAACTATATGTTTAATGTCGATTTCTATTAGAAAGTCGATACTGTCGGTTCTCGTGCTATTTTGCAGGTTAAGTGCAATTTCGAGCATATCTAGGAGTGATAGCCCAGATAGCCGAGACGAGGAAGAAAACGAAAAAGCCGAGAAGCAAATGAATAGCTCAATCGCGAGCTCAGCAGCACCCACTCGATCGAGTGGTGCTAAGCACTCGATCGAGTGCCTATTTCCGTGCTCAACCAGACTGCCACTCGATCGAGTGCACGCATGTACTCGATCGAGTGCGTTACACTCAGGCCGCGAATTGGATTTTCATTTATTTAGAATTATGGGCCTGTTTTGTAAGCCCAACAGATCTCTTTTAAATCAGTTGGAGGAGGATTGTTGTAATCTCCTGGAAATTCTAACGCAATACAGTGGCGGAAACACTGTAGAAGTGGGATTATAACACACTGTAGCCATGTCTTGATTAAATAAAAATGTAAGTCAATACATAAGCCATAAAATAAGAATGGCTACAAAATAAATAAATAAAATCCATAAAAAGGGTTTTAACAATCCATAATACAGTTATCTGATGAAATTAAGCAGGATCCATAACTGCTCGCTAGCCCACGCGAAGGAAAACACATATATACCTGCCATGTTAAAAACATAACAGCCACAATCAGTGGGGAGCAACGTCAACGTTCTCCCAGCCGAATAACAGGATTTTAAAACTGTAATTACTATTATAGAAAAATAGTAAAAATGGAAAACAGTAAAACACATTATAATAAAAATAAACTTTCAGTGAAAAACTTCACGTATCAGAACAATATAATAAAAATGAGTTTTCCGAAGAAAACATAAAACATTTGCCAACCTGCAACCAAATTATATCGATAATAATAAAAATATTCAAAATGGCGTTATGGATAGGAGTAGTGTAGACGGCTAGACTTTCACTAGGAGAGTACTAAAAACTAGCTTCGAGAACTTAGTTCAAACAAATCAAACTTCGGTCTCTAACTAGGCTACTCAACCATAATAGAGCGGCGACTTATAAATGTGTGACCCTAGTTTAAGATAATGCACACCTCTCCTGGGATTGCCTGTCACCCAGTTCAACTTATGACAGCGACTTACTGCGAGGCCTAAGCTTAAGATCAAAATGTGCAAAACTCCCGGGATACCTGTCACCCGGTTCAACAACCAATGTACCGATTCCTGATACACTAGCCTTATAGTTGATGGCAAAACCGTAAACCCTAGAATATATTACTCTAACCTCACACTTGTCCTTATTCCATAACTCCAAAACAAAGTCGTTATCGATATTCAAAGATATAATCATTATAAATAATAAGAGAACAAAAGGAAAAGGTATCACTTTCGAAAAGAGGAAACTTTTTATTTTAGGAAACTTCTATTTTTAGAAACTTAACCAAAAATAGCATCATATCAAAATAGCAAAAATATTAGTTTATACTAACATCACATTTTTAATAAACGATATAGATTTATAAAACTAGTACTTTCGGCCTTAACGATATTAATTACCAAAGTGAACATTTAATTTTATGAAATTACTAAAATATCGTATAAGCGTTATAAAATGATTAAAAATGTCTTAAACATTTTAATATTACTAATTAGGGTGTTTTCAAAAGTTATACAGTTAAAATTCCCTAATTATTAGTTTCGACAATAAAATTATAAATAGGATTTTACGGCAAACATTAAATTAAATATTTGAACGTCTTTATTTAATTAAACCAACAAATATATTTAGAGTATGTTAAAGGATGATTTAACTCTTAAAGTTTCAGATTTAAATATTTTCAAAATAGCTGGAAAAATAAATCTTTTAGGTAAGACGAAGAATTTTAACGATAAATCACAATTTGTCCGAAAATCAATACTTATTAATTAAAGACTTTAATAAATAGTACAAAAATTACGTAAAAAGGTTAAAATATATTTATGGACATACTGTCCAGAAAATAAAATTTTCCAGAATCCTAAATTCGGTTTTTAAAGCGTTTTCTCGTTAATCGTCTAATCTCGACAATAACGATTAATAAAAATAGTAATTACAAAACGATTTAAGTATTAATATCCAAAAATTATTATTATGCTTAAAAATCATGATTTTCCAGAAAATACTATTTTTCCAGATTTCCAAAAATTCCAGCTTTAATAAATCCCATCAAAACCGTATTTAAAACCCATTTTCACAATTAACGATTTCATTAATAAAACTTATCGTTCCTAACATTTTATTAAAGCACTAAAAATCATAAAAATACATTTTATTAAGAAACCATCAGAATCATAATTTTTTCCAGATTAAATCAAAAGACCAAAAATCGAGAATTTAAACGACAAACGCGGTTTTAACGATAAACGATGATTTAAAGTGATTAATTAATTCATCCACTTAAAAATTCCAAAAAAATTACGAAAACATTCAGAAAATTCTATTTCATCAGAAAGTTTCACCACGTCAAAAATCAGATTAAAATAAAATGTTTAAGTACTAGAACTAAAAATCGGCTTTTAATCGTTTTTGTCCGTAAACGGAAATAATTCAATAATCAATAACTAAAATATCAGAAAAATACTAAATTATTAAAAATCATCAAAAAAATCATTTTTACAGAATATAAATAAATATTACATGTTTAGGCCGAATATTATGATTTTACAAATTAATATGACGATTTAATCGTTAATCTCGTAAAAGCGATAAAAATATCGAAACATGCAAATTTTTAACTTTTAAAAATTTTCCAGATTATATGACATACATATATTGTCAAAAATGAAATATAAAAATTATACATGCAAATACACAATTAAAATCATGAAATACCGAGTAACATCGACGTTACCTCTAACCCAAATTCGAGTCGATTATAAATTCGTCGGCTTCGGGATCATTCAAAAATCCTTCAACACAAGAAAAGCATGGTGGAAAAATACCATGAGAAAACTAAGAAAATCAAGGAAAATAACGATCGAAAACAACATCGATTATTACCTTAACGAAGGGATCGGAATGACGATTATTTAGGAGATGAAAACGAGACGATCGAGACTCGATTTGAGACAAAATTTGGCTAGAAAAGCTGCTGGAAAATCTCAGCCAAGAGAGAAAAAGGGAGGAAATGTTGTTTACTTTTTTGTAAAATGAATGATAAGAAAGTGGATGGTTTTCTAAAGCATAAATGATAAGTAAATTTTGATGAAAACTATGTCATAATACATGCACAAATCAGCCGAAATGAGAGAGGAAGGGAGTGTGAAGAGTTTCTGTTTAAGGCCAAAAATAAATGGGTGAGAAAAAGAAAATATCTAAGGCTTAAACGTCATAAAATGAAATGTATACAAAGTTGTAGTGTAAAAATGTGACATGGGTGTGTCACGGTCCAAAACATGGGGAAAATGTCCCAAATAATTTCTAAGTTGATAAAAAGATGAATCGTAAAATTGTTAAAGATATTTCAAATCAGTTCGAGTAAACCGCGCGTTGGAAAATAATTATTTACGAAACTTCGTAATAAAATAATTAAATGTCAAATATAAAAATAATTCTTAGTTGGAAATATCATATAAACGTGTTTTGATATTTAGGAAAAATAAATAACTGAATTCCAAGCTTAAAACGTTAGTTCGTAGAAAAATAGAACTTCACGCGCAAAAATAAATAGTTTACAATGAAAATCAAATAAATAGGTTTACAAGAATTAAAATCTTTTAAAATAAAAATAAATATTATTTGATTCAAAAAAAATAATAAGAATTCAGAAAGATGAAGGAAATAGAAGACGAAACTGACATAGAGTCATGACGGAGTCACAACAGAATAATTAACGGCACTAGAAAATTAGTGGGTGTTACAATTGTCAGACAGACTTTTGGACTGGGAAAAAAACATACATTACGTTACTTTTAGGCTAGGATAGAGGACGACATACGTTTCCGTTTTCTTTCGCAAGGTTCATCGAATTCCGTTCTTCTTTTAGATCTCAATTGTTTGGTATTGATAATCCTTAATTCTAATTTCAATTTCTATTTCAATTCGCTAGTTTAATTCTTGTCTGAATTCTCTAGTTTAATTCTTGTCTTAGTTCGTTCTTAGTTTTCATAGTTATCTGATTTCAGTCTTGTAGTTTAATTTAATTCGTATTCATCATGTTTAATTGCAATTCATATTTTGTTAGTTTTAGAACAATCATTATGAGTAGCTAATTTTTATCTAGGGTTTAAGGGGATCAATGGGTGTTAATTGGATTGTAGAAGATTGACCTGTCTCTGATCATATGAACTGTCGCCTGAATGTTGTTTTAATTCTGATTGATTAATTACTGGCCAGGATTAATTAGTTAGTATCACAATTAGGCCTTTTCGCCGACCGGGTTAAGGACTAATTAGGTCACGACATTTTGGGTAGACTAGCTTAATTCTAGCGACCGCAGGTTAAGTTTAGTTCTAAAGTTTGTAGTAGTACCGACCGGACCTACACCTTAGACAGTTCGATTATTGACCTGTTAGTTGACTCCCTGACCCAATTGATATTCATTGTGAACCTGAGACCCTAGACCTTTTTATTATTGATTTACTTTATAGCAGTTAGTTGTCAGTCTACTTAACAAACAGAAAAACAGTGACCCGTAATCTTTAGTCTAGACCTTAGAACAAGTAATTGAGTCCCGTCTCCTGGTGGTTCGACCCCTACTTCACTATGTACATTAGTTAGTGGACCTTAGGGTATCTTTGATTAGGGATACGACTACCCCTGTCATAAGGTCCCGAAAATCCACACATACCCACACCTTGCCGTCCTTCTTGGGTACCGGCACGATGTGTGCGACCCAGTCTGGATATTCAGACACTTGTATAAAGCCCGCTTTGAATTGCTTGTCGACTTCTTCTTTGACTTTGAGAGACCATTCGGGCCTCATTCTTCGGAGTTTCTGTTTTACCGGTTTACACCCATCTTTGATGGGTATTTGGTGTTCGGCTATTTCCCGATCTATCCCCGGCATGTCCTTGTAGGACCATGCGAAGACGTCCTTGAACTCTTGGAGGAGGTCTGTGAATTTTTTTCTCTCCTCTGGATCTAAGGATAGGCCCAATTTCAACATCTGGGGCTCTAAAGTGGTTCCCACGTTAATGGACTCGGTTTCTTCAATTACCGGATCTCGGGATTCCCTTTGTTCGAGCTGCTCGATTAGATGAGGAGGCAGAGGTACCTGTTCGTCGGGTTTCTCAATGTCATTGCATATAAAATTTTTGAAATCGAGAGAATTTTGGAAATAAGACAAGTCGTAAGCAGAACGGTTTTCGTTATTATTATTAATGGTAAATTTTGAGAAAAGCTCGAATAGTGCAGCCATCTGATCGTTGGTCAGTGGCGGGATAGGAAGAGGTCTTGGGACAGACCCCGAGACCTCAGTGGCTAAGGGAAGAGGGGTTACAGACTCGACTCTAGCACCAGACCCTCTAGACTTGGACTCAGACTCCGACTCTGACTCTGACTCTGACTCGGACTCGGTATTCGGCATGTCTCCCTCGCCGGTGGTTAACTTGTAGGTCCGTCCTTGGCTGTCGGTCCACTTGATGGTTTTCATCCAGGTCCTTTTTCCGGTGTCTGCACCGACTTCGGAGATTAGTTTGGTTGGGTCAAACCGATCGCTGCGGAGGATCAGATTGACCAAATCATCCTTCGGAGCAAGGACGACCTTGTTTTCTCCAAATAGAAGCCCCACCACGAGCTCGAAGTTGTTTTCCCCTACGGCTTGAACAAGGGTGAATATATCATCGGGGATGAAATTGCATTCCCGAGCCGTTTTGGTCTCGGGATATGTGATGGTGGGTTGGTAGAGGCCCACTTAAGTAGCTCCGAAAATTGGAGTAACGAAGTAGTCACTTAACTTCGAGCTATAAGGGCCTAAGTCAGTGCCCTTGAGGATATTGGTGGCCTTGTGGATACCGGCCCGGACCACGTTTTCCGGGGTTATAGCATACCCCAATCCGAACTGTGATTCGCCATCGTTTAGGACTTCGATAATCTTCCTAGCTGGAAGATACGGCCTCGAGGTAACCCCCGGTAAGTAGCCCAAGTTTTGTAGCATCGTGTCGATGCTAGTGTTGAAGTAAGGCCTGAAGAGATATTCCTCCTCGATCATGCCCACGAAATCAAATCCTCGTGGGTCGGCCCGGCCCGTAGCATTCCAGCTTGCCACGGTGATGGGGGTGGCCTCTAGCGTGATGACACCGTCTTGAAGTGGCATCTTGACCTTCCTATGTAGGGTAGAGGACACGGCCTTGACCGCGTGGATCCAAGGCCTTCCAAGTAGCAAGTTGAAGGATGAGGTGACATCAATCACCTGGAACTCCAGTTCTTTTTCGATTGGGCCCGTTATTTTTGTCAGCTTAACGGCCCCGGCGACTGGTTTTGGGCTTCCGTCGAAAGCCTGGATAGTCTGCGTCGTCGGGAGATAGTCGGCATCTGTGATGCCGAGGGCCCTAGCGGTCCTTAAGGGAAGGACATTTACGGCAGATCCGTCATCGATCAGGGTCATCGGGAGGTACTTCCCTCGGCAAGTGACCGTGATGTATAGGGCCAAGTTATGGGCGGCCCCAAATGGCGGTAGATCGGACTTAGAGAAGGTTATGAGTGGGCCCTCCTTCGACTTGCCATTGAGATAGGGCATGATAGTGGCTACCATTTCAGCGGGGCTAACCTGACAGTCGACCTTGATTTCATCGAGAGCCTTAGTCAGTGCCTCTCGACGTGCCTGTGAGCTAACCAGAAGCTGCCATATGGTTATATCAGCTCGAACCCTCTTCAATTGTTGAACCAAAGCTGTGTCACTGCTTGGTTCTTCGAGGGTGGATTCCGTCCGGGCAAGTTTAGTGACGGTTGTTGGAGTAGAGCGCCCGGCTGTGGCGAGGTGGTTAGTGGCTAAGGCTTTGGACTTAGCTTTTCGAACCTCTTCACTGGTGATGGGGACAGCTTCCCCTTTGGCCAGGTAGACGTCGTCCTCGTCATCGAACCATATCCCGTTGATTTGTGCGATAAAAGGGGAAATGAGGTGAGAACAGTCGATTACCTCTCCTGTGAATATAGCATGGGCACTGAATGGGTTTTCTTTGTTGCTCGGCCTGTCCCCGGGCAACGGTATTTTCCCACTTTCAATCAGATCTTGGATCAGATGCTTCAGCTTCCAACATTTTTCTGTGTCATGCCCATTACTTCGGTGATACTGGCAATAGGCTTGGACATTGTAGCTCTTGGTCCTTTTCTCCACTGGAAGTTCGGGAGTCGGGCCTATTGGTTGGATAAGGCCTTTAGAAGATAGCCTTTGTAAGGCGTAGTTATAGGTAGTCCCTATATCCGTGAATACCCGAGTTGGTGTATTCTTTTTGGATGAGGTGTCAAGCAGATTTACCTCATCGAAGATGCTGCGAGTTGCAGCCGCATGTGTGGGCTTGCTCACAGATGAACTGGCCCCTTGATAGCCTTTGGTAGAGGCCTTAGTCAGGCTCTCTAACCGTAAGTCGTCCTCGATCCTTGTACCCATTTCAGTTAGGGTAGCAAAATTGGGGATGACAGCGTACCGGAGATGGACCCGGTAGGATGGGAGGAGGTTCTTGACAAAGGCATCCACTAGCACTTTTTCGCTGGGCTTATCAACCAGCTTCACACTCTCGGCCCGCCATATTTGGAGATATTTTGTGAACCCTTCTTTGGGCCCTTGGGCCATTACTTCTAGAGTACGCATTGTAGTCTGGATCTCGGTATTGTCAGCATAATTCCGAGCAAATTCAGTTGCCACATCATCCCAAGTCTTATATTTTTTGGAATTGAGCCTGTAGTACCAGGCTTTGGGATGCTTTTCAAGGGAGGAAGGAAATAAGTGCGTGAACATGGTGGACTTCACCCCTTTTACCGCCATAAAATCTTTGAAAGCCCGGATGTGGTGGACCGGGTCTTTGGTACCCTCAAACATTGGAATTCCCGTAAGGTTGAGGTTAGCAGGTAACTCGTCATTTAAAGGAGAATAAGAACGAGCAATTTCAGTGTGGATTGAGTTGTTCGTTGACAGGTGAACCTGTTCTTCGAGTCTGCGAACAATGCTGATTAGTTCAGCTATGGGCCTAGTGGGCTCAGATCCAACAGGAGGAGTCCCCTTCTCCATGGCGCTCACACGAGTGGCGAGTGTCGCTTGGTCAGTTTGGATGGCAGTCAATTGGGTTTCGATCTTGGCTAGGGCGTTCTTCAGTTCGTCCATCTTGCGTTGATATCTGGTCTCGGGTGGCCTGTCTGTAAGAACACCGCATGATCAGAAACTAGCCCAAATCCCGGAATAGAAAGTACATCCCGAACAAGACTGAAAAGGGAATGACTCGGAAAGGACACCTAGACGGGTGACTTGTGAAAAGCGGGCCTTCTTTAGGATTCGGCGGGTGGGCCTAGTCCTGTTCGAAAGAAGGTCTACGTGAGACATCCCCAGACTTTTAGACTCGATTGTGTAGACGGGCCCTCCTTTGTAGGAGTATGTCCTACGTAGGTGGGCCGAGCCTTAGTCTAATAAGGCGGACTGGGATGGGGAAGAAACTCGCGATGTAGGATCGACAGAGTTTCGACGCTAAAGACTTCGACGACTTATGACATGACCCGACACTGCTAAATACGGAAAGTCCTAAGAAGAGGAAGGTTTTGCAAATGGATTGTGTTTGGAAAATCCAAGCAAACTCAAGGAAGGGCCCGATTTTTCGAAAAAGAACGGAAAGTGCTCGGGCCACAAATTTGAAGGTTTGAAAATATTTTTGAGTTTTGAAATAGGCAGAATACTGGCTAAAAATAGGCTATTTTGAGTAAAATCATAAGTCCTAAATTCGGTATATGTCCCGGGTTTTGAAATTGAATATCCTGAAAAAGATGCATTTTTTGAAAGAGTTGACGGTTTTTTGAAAACAACACAGAAACCAAGTAGCATGTAGTCAGGCAAGCATTATAACGACGCCATGTATGCTTTACACTAAGTCTCGGTCGGTCTAGATAGGGTCTATACAAGTGCACATAGTCTAGACGTTGATCGGGACGGACTTTCTAAGTCGAGTTTAGCTTAGAACATGCCGCGAAACCCACTCGAATCGACTATGGACACCTTTGACATATCCATATTGGAGTACATCACGATATAGTGGGACGTCGGTCGCGAGTACCGGCCCGGGAAAATATGGGGTTATGCATGAAGCGTAAAACTAAAACGCGTATTATACTAGTCAAACGATTTGTATTCGAGTCTCACCCTGAGGATGTCGATGGTAAGTCACGCATCAGTTAATCCCCAGCGGAGTCGCCAAATTGTGGACATGACGTAGGTCCACCCCGACGCGGCCACGCGCGGGTTTGGGGAGGCGAATGAATCTCCATATGAGAATGGATCAAATTGAAATTTAAATCGAAGTGGAGTCGCCACCGAACTTTGTGGAAGTTCGGGCCCGTTCGAACCCACTCTATGTCATAGTGGGCCGTGTACAAAATACGGCCCATTTCCAATGTCAGAGTTTATTGGGCTCGTCCCTTTGCATTGCGATACCGATACCGTCACTACCGGTTATCGTGTATTGAATGACTCTCGTACGCCAACGGTTTCGGGCATCCGGAAACCGAGGTTCTGAGTAAGGGGTGAGGGTACGTGTTGGGAAGCCCACTAAGGACACCCAACCCCACCCGCACATTAGCGGCCTCTACTAGGATATCGAATGATTTTCTAATTCGCGCGTTAACTGAAAATGATATGCAAACATTATTTTCCCTAAACATGCATGAAATTGAGAGGGTTTCTGTGTCGATTTAATGCAACTATTCTAACGTCAAAATTAAATTTAGCATGCGAAGGTTCATTTTAGTACGATAAAATAAACAAAAAGTGAATCGACAAAAGAACAAACGGTTAGTAACGGTGTAACGATAATAACGGTTTGTAGAATGATGTAATATGGAATGAAGTGAAATAATGTAAATAAGACGTATCATGATTTTGAAAAGTGATGTTTCACGTGATTGATTAGGCACGTGTTGACCTAAGTCATAAAAAACGTTGGTGAGACTAGAAAAGGGATGTGAGACTCACGGTATTGTCGTGATAAGGGGCCACTCGATCGAGTCATTGAGGGACTCGACCGAGTGGACCTTTGAAAAGGCTTATGTCCCGTATTTTAGACCCTACTCGATCGAGTTATTGACGAACTCGACCAAGTACGCTGCCACTCGACCGAGTCATTGTGAGACTCGACCGAGTGGAGATCGAAAAAGCATTCTATCTCGTTTTGGGGTACCACTCGACCGAGTGGGCTAGGCACTCGATCGAGTGCCCCCTGTACGAACCAGGGTTCGCTTTGCAATTTGTTCTCGGTTTCGAAATTGCTTTTGATTTTGCTAATTCGATGACTTTGTCGAACCGGACATAAATATTGATTAATTTGTGCTCGATTCGTGTGTATGATACTCGTCATATCCAACGTGCGATTATTGAATCGATATCGAATATTAGAGCGGGATAAGAAAGTTGCTATGAGTCGTCTTTAAATTAATCAAAACGATCCAAATTCCCTCCGCGTTTATAGCATCGCATTAATTCTTGTCGAATTAGATAACGTCTATTTTAGCATCAATGAGAAATCGTGTTAGTTAAATTATTTAACTAGATCGTTAGATTCATCGTTCAATTACAGAATTGGTATCGAATCTAACAGATCGATGCTTGAATTAAAAGACTTGATTCCCTCGGCTTTTCCGACATCGTAACGAATCCCTAGGGATTATGTGATGTCGGATCCGCGTCAACGGGTTTCGACCCTTATTAAAAAACACTTGTTTTGATAAAAGGGTTTTAGAATTGACGAGATATGCGATTGAATGATGACTACGCGAACGAAAATAAAAAGCTATTATTTAGGTTGACTTGTTTCAATAATCAAGTGATCGGGGTGATGGGATAAGCGACCGGCAACGCTGAGTGCAATACTCTTGTATATTCGGGTTTCCTTATCCCACCATCACTCACACTCGACACAAATTCACAAGTATTTTAATGTTTTATACTAGTGATATTATCGATATTACGGATGCGATAAATAAATAAATAAAAATAAAAAAAACGGAAAAAGAGGAAGATGACGAGAGAGAAAGGAGAAAGAAAGAAAGCGGGTTTTGGCACCCTCAACGTACATGTTCTTGTTCTCGGACGGGACTCGTAGTTGTGGCTTGCACGTGAGTATCGAGATGTAAGTTGAGTTGGGGTATATAGGGTTCGAATTCCTAAACGCTAGGGTTAGGGTTTTGGATGTATGTGATTTGTGTAGAATAGGGTTTGATTAGGGTTAAAGGATGATCCAAAAAAGTTGTGAAAAGGTGAGTGCATGGGTGTGTTTATATAGGCTAGGCTATGCACACCCGGCTAGGGTTACTTGACCGAGTAGCCCCTTGACTCGGTCGAGTGGCCCAAACGCCAGCAGCCGGGCTTGGACGAGGACCCACTCGATCGAGTGGAGCTAACACTCGATCGAGTGGGTCATTTGGATCGAGTGGTCCGGGCTTCGGACCTAGAATTGGATATTTTGTGTTTGGGCTGAGTTTTTGATGTTTATGTGGCTGTTTTTTGTGTGTCTCGGAAACGACTTTGACCGGGGTTGACCCAATCGTAAAAAGTTGGTTTTATTTCCGGTGTCGGTTTTGACCCAAATTAGTCTTATTTGACTGGAAATGACCCACTGGGCCTGAATTTGAGGTCTGTTTTGTGAGATTTTTACTCCGTAAGTGCTTAAGACAACAACTAATGGTTTTGAGCCCATATCCGAGCGCGTAGAAACACGTTAGCGTCCGATCATCATCGAGTGTTTTTTGAAAACTACCATAGACACCTGGCAGTCTACACCGTTGATTATTCGAAGTCGACATATCAGTTAAGGCAATCTTAGACTTGATCTTTTCTAAAAGTTGAGTCATACTCTCTTTTCAGTAGCATATCTTCCCATGATATCTTTTCTAGTCGTGTTTCGACATGGTACTTTGAAACCCGACTGTAATGTCTTAGAATACTTTCGAAAGCAATAATGTTCAACCATGCTCAAAGGGTATTCATGAACTATAATCATTTCTGCCAAATCTCGCCTTCCATCGTCTTGACGGAACTCATAAGGAGCCATGGTCAATGTCTCACTCTCACGTGATGGCTTAGATGATGATCCAAACAACCTAGTTTGTCGAAGGTCTGTGCATTTTCTCTTTAGACAAGATTTAAAGTGCTCTCTCAAATGAGTTGTGCCGGATTTACGACCTGCCGCTAACATGCTTTGACAATATTTGTACTCTGCCTTTTCCTCATTCTTAACCCTTTTTCTTATGTAGTGATTTCAAACATCGGAGGTATGCTTACTAGTAGTGGGAAGAATTGTAGGGTCAAACTGATTTTCATTCGGGCTCTCTAAATCAGTTCGTATTGAATTAGTCGAACCCTCAAATACATTTTTTGAGTCGGAAGCTCTTGCACTAGGATTGATGTTGTCATCAACCATGGTTTATGAATACTTACGCTGCAGTAACAAAATGAATAAAATAAACTAATTTATAAAGAAATCATCATGTAAATATGATTAGTAGCATTAGTCACATTAGTCCAGTTGTTTGTATATATATATATATATAGATAGCTTTACGTGTAATAAGATAACTATCCTAATACAAATACATTTTATTTACCTTTGCCTCTCTCTCTCTCTCTTCTTTCTCTCACTATAGCAAGCTACTGACCACCTTCAAGCTCCATATTAATGGCGAACTACACGATTCTAGACATCACATGCATGCATTGTTACGAAGAACAAAAAACCAATTGATAAACATTTACTTATAAGGAAAATCATTGTAATTTATCAAACATGATGAAAATTAAAAGAATGGAAAACCATTAATGATAATGGATGAAGGTGTAGACACCCAAATTTGGACATGGTGGCTACAGGAGTGTCCAACAAACACCCGATGACGATCGGACTGCAACGCGACGCGAGATTGTGATGTTTTAGATAGTTTTTCTATAGAACGGATCAAGTAATTACTCGGAAAAATTAAATTAACATCAAGGCAGCCTTAGTCGTGTCATTACGATCGCATAGTGTAGACACCCGCATTTTGCCTGCTAGTGTCTATAGCAGTTCCCGACAAACACCCGATGATGATCGGACGCAAACGTGACTTAGTATACTCGGATTTGGGCTCGGAATCAATAATTTCTGACATGGACTTTTAGCGGAGTACAAATCTCTCAAAACCAACCTCAAATTCAGGCCCAGTGGGTCGTTCCGAGCAAAATAAGACTAATTTGGGCCAAAACCGACACCAAAAATAAAACCCGTCTTTTGGCGACCGGGTCAAAACCCGGTCAAAGACGAACCCGTCACAAAAATCAGCCAAATTCACCTTCTAGAAACTGGCGCCCAAATCAAATTCAAATAAGACAAACAAATCAACAAGGTCAACACCTTCCTATTTTACCTCGATTCACTTGATCCACTCGATCGAGTGGATTGACCCACTCGGTCGAGTGGAGCGTCATTTTCCGGATCAGGCCCATTATCTTGGGCACTCGATCGAGTGCAATAGGGCCACCCGATCGAGTGACCCTAGGTCGTGGGGTAAAATCTATAAATACCCCCTCAAACCCTTTGCATTTTCAGCTTTACCTAATGCCATTTTACCCTACATTTTCACCCTAACCCTCCTATACTCTTCACACTACAACCCTAAGCAAATACACACAAAAACCGAGTCCTTCGTCCCTCGAAAAACCGACGAATCACACACATACACACACACACACACCATAACTCGCGTACATCCTCGATACTCCGGCGTCCCGTCGCTATTTACGAGTCCATTTTCAAGGTTCCTACTAAGCATGTATGTTGAGGGTCTCCTAAACCCCACCTCGATCTTTACTACTTCGTTTTCATTTACGTTTTTGTATTATCTATATTATATTTATGCTAGTATCCTAACATTAATTGTAACATAACTCTAACATTTCATTTCCCGCATACTAACTTTTACCTTTTCATTACTAACACATTATCATACCGTGTATGTATATACTAGTACAAAAATTTCGGTTTTAAATACGTTTGACTATAATGATCGCCTAAAGTCCGTCTAATCCCTTTACAAGCAACGACGGAGGTGGAGCCCTTTCGAGGAGCCCCGCCCCAATGTACTCAAGGGCGTGACGTGATCGCGATTAATAATAGTTGAACGCATTTGATCCTATTTTATTAGTGCGGAACCCATTGACACGAAAATCGACATCACATAATCCGAAGGGATTAGTTTCGATGTCGTGACGTAGAGGGATACAATTTCGTCACTAATACAAAATTTCTAATCTAGCAAAGGCATTTTTATAAAACTCCGATAACGGTATTATAATCGCATGCATACGCGATTATAGCACCGGAAGCCAAGTTAAATACAAATCGTGCGATATTTGTATTTGATTTGGCCAACCATCGATTTTGAAAAAAAGAACAAAACGAGTTGGCACTCGTACAGAGGATACTCGACCGAGTACGTTGGCTACTCGATCGAGTAGCACCCATAAATCTGGGCAGAAGCCTTTTCGAGGATACACTCGACCGAGTCAGACCATGACTCGGCCGAGTGGGTCCTGTAGCCCAGAAAACCGAGAGCTTAAATGCAACATTTAAGCCTCGTCTTTTTTTACGACTTTTAGTCGACACGTGTAAAGCCAATCACGTGAACCTATTTTTCAAAACTCACGCATGTCACGAAATCTAGAACAACTTTGATCGATTTTTCGACGTGATAAGTTGGGACAAGGCATCGAGGCATGGGATCGGGCTAGCGTCACGCCTAGGTCCTATGTCTCCGTCCTTCGTTTAATACACAATGCAATGTGTATTTAATCGGGGTTCGTCCACCTACACAATTCACGGTCTAGTTTACATACGGGTCCGTTCCTAACTTTTTATTATTTATTATTCCGTTTGTATATCGTTTGTAATTTTTGTATTGGCCGGGTTGTATTTCCGCCCGTGTAACTTGTACGTTATTTACTTTCGAGTTTTATTTATTTACTTGCTTATCGCTTTATAAATGAACCTCGCATGCTAAATTACTCCGACCATATTCAAGATGCATTAAATGACGTAGTTAACGCAAAATTCACATGCTTCGCCTGAAAACGCTGTTTGCATATCATTTAGTCATTTTACTAGCGCGCGTACACGAACACGAACGATGTCTTAGTAGAGGCCGCCATGTGCGGGCGGGGTTGAGTGTCCTTAGTGGGCTTCCCAACAAGTACCCTCACCCCTTACTCAGAACCTTGGTTTCCGGATGCCCGAAACCATTGGCACACGAGAGTCATTCTATATACAAAAGCCGGTTTAAACGGTATCGATATTGCAATGCAAAGGGACGAGCCCCATAAACTCTGAAATCGAAGTGGGCCGTACATTGTGTACAGCCCATGACGACATAGAGTGGGCTCGTATGGTTCCGAATAACCACAAAATTCGGTGGCGACTCCATTTCGACTTAAATTTCAAACCCGAGAACAATCTCACCACGAGATTCATTCGCCTACCCAAACCCGCGCGTGGCCGCGTCGGGGTGGACCTACGTCATGTCCACAATTTGGCGACTCCGCTGGGGATACCTGATGTACCACATGTCATCGGGGTTCCTAGGTGTGGACATGACATAGGTCCACCCCGACGCGGCGAAGCGCGGGTTTTGGGGAGGCGATAGAATTTCCATATGAGATGGATCGAATAGAATTTTAAATCGAAGTAGGAGTCGCCACCGAATTTTATGGTTATTCGGAACCATTCGAACCCACTCTATGTCGTAGTGGGCCATACTTAAAGCCTGGCCCATTTCCGATGTCAGAGTTTATTGGGTTCGTCCCTTAGCATTACGATACCGATGCCGACATGAGCGGTTAATCGTATATTGAATGACTCTCGTTGCCAATGGTTTCGGACATCCGGAAACCACGGTTCTGAGTAAGGGGTAAGGGTACGTGCTGGGAAGTTCAGTGAGAACACCCAACCCCGCCCGCACTTAGCGGTCTTTACTAAGATATCGTTCGGTTTTGTGTACACGCGTTAGTTCGACGATGAAATGATATGCAGAGATTATTTTCCTAAGACATGTGAGGAAAAATAAATAAACGGGTTGCTAAGTCGTTTAATGCATGTTAAACTACTAACGTCAAAGTTATTTTAACATGTGAGTTCGTTTTAGTCTAATAAAACGATAAAAATAATATGAAAAAAAAAAATTTGCTACAAACACGAGAAAACGGGTTAGTAACGATGAATAGGAAATAAATAAATATATGAAATCGAGGAAATAAAAATTAATCGAAATCTGAAAAATATTGTTAAAACGTTGTTTTGTATAAAAAACGATGTTCGAGAAAAAATAAAAAAAAACGAGAAAGACGTGTTTGGGCCGTGAGCCGCGCGACTCGCCCGAGACTCATGCGGGTCGCGTGGCAGCCTGATTTCGACAACGGTTTTCGGAAAAATTTTAATTAAATTGCGTACGAATATCGCATAATTCGTACTCGACTTAATATTCTCGATATTCGTTATATTCGATAGTCGACTATGAGATCAATATCAAATATTTGGAATAGTTTTGGAAAAGATATAAATTTAGAAATCGTTTCGTAAAATAATAAAAATAAACGAACGAAAAACTAAAAAAAATAGAACCGGATCACAGACTCGTGCGCGAGTCGCCTGGACCGGGCGCGACTCGCGTACGGGTCTGATTTTTTTATTTTTTTTTTGTTCGAAAATCGTTAATTGTGTACAAACATGAATTAATTCACACTCGGTTTATATTTTCGATATTCGTCGTATTCGATATTCGATTACGAAATCGATATCGAATAGTCAGAATGACTTTAGAAAAGGTTTTGAAAAAGTTTGTTTTTGAACGAAAAATAGGAAAAGAGAATTTTGAACGAAAAAATTGTAAAAAGGATTTTGAACGAAGAAAAATATAATGAAGTCGTCGAAATCTTAATATAATTATTTTTGATACGATATTCGATTATATAGAATCGATATCATATTTTAAGAATATTCGATATAGGAAAATAGTTTTTAGTAGTATCGATATTAGAAAATAAAAAAGACCGATGAGAGACCCATAAAAAAATGAGAGGAAGGGAATATGAGTCGGGTTTGATTTACACCCTCAACCTACATGCTTTGTCTTCTCGGGATAAGGCTCGTCGGGAAGTGGCTTAGACTTAGGAGCGTCGAGATGATGAGGATGAGTTAAGGTGTATCGGTTTAGGTGGGTTTGGGACGCCGGGTTTGGACGTGCGGTCAAGGCTCCGAGGCCTCGGGAAAAGTGTCGGGATTTGCTAACTATCGGATTGGTGTATGAACTGTGTTATAAGGCTATTTTTTCGGTATGATGGGTGTGTAGAAACCGTGTATGTTGGCTGAAAAAACGATGTAATTGATGTGTCTTTTGTGTTGGACGGGAGGTCCTATTTATAGGGAGTTTCCGACCTTGGCTTAGGAGAGTTTGAGTTCCGCTTAGGATAGGAAACGTAGGAGTTCGAGGGAAATAAGAATTCCGCTTTCTTGGCCAAGAAGAAAGGGAAACACGGCTGACTTGAAGGTGAATTGGCCGAGTGTTTTACACTCGGTCAAGTGTTCGAATCGGTTTTTGAATAGGATTCCTGTTCGAGCTAGAATTACCGCTTGAGTAAGAAGCTGAGAAGAACGAGGATTCCGTTTTCTTGTGAGGGAAGAAAAGAGGAAAAACCGGCTGGTTGTGCATTACTCGGCCGAGTGTTTGCACTCGGTTGAGTGTCTGAGTCGGTTCTCGGATAGAATTCCTACTCGAGATCGAATTCTACCTTAAACGGAATTGTTTATTATTTTTGTATGGCTGATTTTTGTGGAGTTGGGGTCCGAATTGGACACGTGAATTATCACGGTCGGTCCGCAAGTCTCGGGGAATATCTTTGACCGGGTTTTGACTTGGTTGCTAAAAGATGATTTTACCCCTGGTGACGGTTTCGACCCAAATTAGTGTCATTTGACTCGAAACGACCCACTGGGCCTGGATTAGAGGTTGGTTTTGTGAGATTTGTACTCCTTAAAATGTCTAAACCAAATGTCCATATTACAAGCCCATATCCGAGTCTATCAAAGCACGTTTACGTCCTATCATCATCGGGTGTTTGGCGGAAACTACTATAGACACCTAGCGGTCAAAATGTGGGTGTCTACACTAGAGTGAGACTCGAAGAGAAATCGTTTGTATATTAGTGTGCGCGCATTAGTTTAATGATTCATGCATAACCCAAATTTTTCCCGGGCCGGTTACTTGTGACCGACGTCCCACTATACCACGGTGCATTCCTACATGGGTGCGCTAAAGACTTCGATGGCGGAACTCGTCTGGGTTTTGCGGCATGTCCTAAGACCAATTCGGCTTAGGGAGTCCGTCCCGATTCACGAGAATGCTATCGTTGTTGGTATAGACCCTATTTGGACCGACCGAGACTTAGTGTAGCATACATGAGCGTCGTTATAATGCTTGTTTGACTACGTGCTACTTGGTTTCTGTGTCATTTTTCAAAAAACCGTCATTTCAAAAATGCATCTTTCCAAAAACACCAAATTTTGAAAAACCCGAAATACTATCCGTTTCGAGACCCGTCTTTTCAAAAATATCCAACTTTCAAAAATTCGGAATGCCGCCGAAACTTAGGATCAACGATTTGACTCAAAATATCCTTTTTCTCTAGTCGGCATGCTGCCTGTTTTAATTCTCGAATTTCCGACGCCATTCCAATTTTTTGAATTTTTCAAAATTCTAATCTTGGTTTTCGAAATTCCGTTTTCAATTTTCGAACTCTCGGATATTCACCCATTTTATATTCAAATTTCAAACATCCAACTTTCCTAGTGAATCTTCCTTATTATAGGACCTACCGTCTAGCCGTGTGTCGGGTCTTTGCATAGTATGTCGAAGGTCTATAGCGTCGAAACTCCGCTGATCCTATATCACGAGTTTCCCCCCTTTCCCGAGTCCGCCTTATCTGTCAAGGCATGACCAACCCGCGTAGGGCATACCCCTACAACGGAAGGTCCGTCCATACACTTGAGTCAAAAGTCTGGGGAAAAAGTCTCACGTGGACCTTCCTTCGAACAGGATTAGGCCCACAAAGCCAAAGTCCTAAGGAAGTTACACCACCCATTGAGTCATCCGTCTAGAGGTCTTTCTCGAGTCTTTAGTCTTCCTTCTTAGTGTCGCTCGGGATGTACTTTTCCTTCTTTTTTTCCAAGATCTGGGTTCGGTTTCTGATTACGCGGTGTTCTTACAGACAGGCCACCGGCAACCAGACACGCCCGAAGGATGGCTACTTTGAACAGTCTGCAAACCTCTCTGGACGCCATGATCGAGAAGCAAACCGACATCGAAGCCCAACTGACCGAAATGAGGGCTAGTCAAGTGGCCATCGTTGCTCGCCTAGCTACGGTGGAGCAAAGGACTCCTAATGTCGAGGCTACTGGGCCTCTAGCTGAACTAGTCAGCGCAGTACGCTGACTAGAAGAACATGTCCATTTGGCTGGGAGTAACAACATCCATCGGGAGAATAGCCGAGAGTACAACCCGTTGAGCGACAAACTGCCCGCATACCTGAACCCCACGGGCCTGCCCATGTTTGAGGGAACTGAAGACCCGTTACTACATGTACGGGCCTTCAAGGAATTCATGGCCATCAAGGGAGTGGATCCGTCCATGTTCAAGAACCTCTTTGCTGCATCTCTTGAGAAACACCCACGGGCCTGGTACTATAGGCTAAACCCGAAAAAATACCCTACATGGGATGATGTGGCTACCGAGTTCGCTCGGAATTACGCTGACAACACCGAGATCCAAACCACAATGCGATCTCTGGAGGTTATGGCCCAAGAGTCGAAGGAAGATTTTACTAAATACCTTCAACGCTGGAGGGCCGAGAGCGTGAAACTGGTCGATAAGCCCAATGAGAAGACTTTGGTGGAGGCTTTTGTCAAGAACCTCCTCCCCTCCTACCGGGTTCACCTCCGGTACGCTGTCATACCCAATTTCACCACCCTTACTGAAATGGGTATGAGGATCAAAGACGATCTGAGACTGGAAGGCCTCACTAAGGCCGCTAGCAAGGGATACCAAGGGGCTTCTTCCTCCACCACTAAGCCCCAGGTTGCAACTCGCAGCATTTTTGACGCGGTTAATCTAATAGATGCCCCGTCCAAGAAGAACACCCCACCTCGGGTTTTCACCGATATAGGTACCACCTATACCTATGCCTTACAAAGGCTGTCCTCCAAAGGCCTAATCCAACCGATAGGCCCAACTCCTGAACTTCCGGTCGAGCGACGCTCCAAGAACTACAATGCTCGGGCCTATTGCCAATACCACCGGGGCAATGGGCATGATACCGAAAAGTGCTGGAAGCTGAAGCACCTGATCCAGGACTTGATCGAAAGCGGTAAAATCCCGCTACCAGGAGATAAACCAAACAACAAAGAGAACCCTTTCGGCTCCCATGCCATCTTTGCCGGGGAGGTGATTGATTGCTCTCACCTTATCTCCTCATTTATCCCGCAAGTGAACGGGATCTGGTTTGACGACAAGGATGATGTCTACCTCGCTAAAGGGGAAACCGTTCCCATCACCCCTGAACAGATTCGCGAGGCCAAGACCCGAGTCCTAGCCAGCAACCACCTTGGTCATCCCTATCTAGCCACAAGCTCTAGGGACACCCCCATCCCGACAACCATCACCGATCCACTCGGGATAGAAGTCGCCCCTGAGGAGCCGACCGCTGAAACGGCTATTGTGAAGCAACTGAAGAAGACCCGAGTTGACCTCACCATATGGCAGCTCTTGGTTAGCTCACAAGAACATCGAGAAGCACTCACTAAGGCTCTCGATCAAGTTAAGATCGACTCTTTGGCTACCCCTGCTGAAATGATAGCCACAGTCCTGCCCCACCTGAAGGGCAAAACCAAGGAAGGAGGCCCAATGATCACCTTCTCTGAAGCCGACCTGCCACCGTGCGTGGCCTCTCATAATCTGGCCCTCTACATTACAGTGATCTGCCGAGGGAAATACCTCCCGATGACCCTAGTCGATGACGGGTCCGCTGTAAATGTCCTTCCCTTAAGGACGGCCAAAGCCCTTGGCATCACCGAGGCCGATTATGTCCCGACGACTCAAACCATCCAAGCCTTTGATGGGAGCCCAAAGACGGTATATGGGGCCGTGAAGCTGACCATTATAACGGGACCAATAGAAAAGGAGCTTGATTTCCAGGTGATCGATGTCACCTCATCCTTCAACTTGCTCCTAGGAAGGCCATGGATCCACGCGGTCAAAGATGTGTCCTCCACCCTCCACCGTAAGATCAAGATGCCCTTGCTCGACAATGTTATTACTTTGGAGGCAACCCCAATGACCGTGGCTAGCTGTAACGCCACGGGCCGCACGGACCTCTGGGGGTTCGACTTTGTAGGGATGATCGAGGAAGAGTACCTTTTTAGGCCTTACTTCACCACGAGCATTGATACAATGCTCCAAAACCTAGGGTACCTTCCGGGGGCTACCTCTCGACCCGACCTTCCAGCTGGGAAGATCATCGAGGTCCTTAAGGACGAAGACTCTCACTTCGGCCTTGGCTATGCCGCCACTTCGGGCAACGTTGTCCGGGCAGGAATCGAAAAAGCCTGCAACATCATGAAGGGTATCCACTTGATCCCTTACAGCCCACGGTTGTCTGACTACTTTGTCACACCGGTATTCGGGGCTATCCAGGTTGGTCTGTACCAACCCAATGTTGCGCACCTCGGGACCCAATTGGCCCGAGACTGCAACTACATCCCGGATGAGGTGTTCGCCCTCATCCAGTCTGATGAAGCTGATGATTCTGAGCCCGCGCTGGGGCTGCTCTTCGGGGAAGGCACCGTAGCCCCAACCCCAAAGGAAGACCTGGTCAACCTGATTCTCCGCAGCAACAGGTTTGACCCGACCAAGCTGATCTCGGATGTTGGTTCCGAGACGGGAAACAGGGCCTGGAGGAAGACTGTCAAGTGGACTGACAGTCAAGGAAAGATCTACAAGCTGGTCACCGGAGAGGGAGACATGCCTGAGTCAAGGAAGATTGTTTATTATTTTTGTATGGCTGATTTTTGTGGAGTTGGGGTCCGAATTGGACACGTGAATTATCACGGTCGGTCCGCAAGTCTCGGGGAATATCTTTGACCGGGTTATGACTTGGTTGCTAAAAGACGATTTTACCCCTGGTGACGGTTTCGACCCAAATTAGTGTCATTTGACTCGAAACGACCCACTGGGCCTGGATTAGAGGTTGGTTTTGTGAGATTTGTACTCCTTAAAATGTCTAAACCAAATGTCCATATTACAAGCCCATATCCGAGTCTATCAAAGCACGTTTACGTCCTATCATCATCGGGTGTTTGGCGGGAACTACTATAGACACCTAGCGGTCAAAATGTGGGTGTCTACAGAGCCCCCACTCTGACTGAGGCTTGGACAAGGCAAAAGTCAGAGTAGCTACCAGGTCAATCAAGGATTAAAACCTGGCAGATTTCCGATCGGGTCGTTTAGGGTCCATTAGACCTGCGTGAAGGGCTCGCCAGCCATAGGATATAAATTATACCTGGGTTGATGCTGATAATGTCGCGGGAGCTTGCCTAGGAAGCTATGGGTATACCTGTTTGCAGATATATCCTATCTTAGAATTGCGCGGGAGCTTGCCTTGGAAGCTATGGGCATATCTATTTGCAGATATATCCTGAAAGAAATTGCTTGAGCTTTTCCACTGGGGAACTTAGAATTTTTTGGGAGTCTTGGGTGTACCTGTATGCTGGCACATAACACATTGTATGTAACATTTAGGTGAAACACCGACTCATGCTGGGGAAGAAAAAGGATGATTTTTTCGAAAAAAATTTGAAAAGGAGAATTCTGAAAATTTTTGGAAATTTGGAAATAAGGATGCTTGGGATGACTTTGATTCCCAATCGGATTCTGACACGGATTCCTGGAGCTACTTGGTTAGGCGTGTATGCTTAGATGAAACAGGGGAAGTGGTAAAATCCTATTCCTGTGATGACTAGGAAGAGGGATATTCTCCATTATAAATAGAGATCCTTGGCTTCTTTATTTTTTCATATTCCCATCCAAATCTTTTCTCCTACCTCTAAATCCCTTAGACTTTTTAGGATAAAATAAAAGAAACTATTCTTGCGATGGGTATTGACCATTTGACCGCGATGCTTCATGCGTGGGCCCAGGATTTTCGAGATGAAGACAGAGTCCAGTTAACTCAAATGGGAATTGTGGCTTTATTCCCACTTCAGCGACTTAAGGTAGATTCGCACTTCCTTGATGCTTGTTTATCCTTTTGGGATACTACCTTTCATATTTTTGCATTTCCTCGAGGAGAAATATGTCCTCTTCCAGAAGAGATAGCAGCTATTGGCGGGTGGTGCCCTAATGCTCGTCCTGCTATTCCCCCATTTTATCCTGACCCAAGGAGGAGGTTGAGGGATTTTCTAGGCTTGTCGCATGCTGAGACAGCCCGTATGGTGAAGGGAAATTCAGTTTCCCTATTTGATTTGGCTGACAAATTTATGAACCCGGTTGGTGAAAGAATTACTTCTACCCATAGGCGTAGGGCCTTTGCCTTTTGTATGCTGCATAGATACGCCTTCGAAGGTCGGATGAATGCTGACTCATGCTTAGGTGAGATCAGGCTAATCAGCATAGTTGATCAAATAGAGACAGGTCATAGCCCAGCTTGGTTGATAACTGGGGAGGTTATTATGGGTCTTGACGCTAGGAGGCTCGAACCAGGTCAGCAATTAACAGGGAGCATCCGTCTTTTGCAGGTATTCTAACCATTTTTCCGATAAATTGCCCGATTTCCCGATTTTCACGGTAATCCCGAATTTTCCCGGACTTTTCCAGAATTTCCAATTTTCTGGTTTTTTTTCCGAAATTTTTTGATTTTGCCGAAATTCTCGAATTTTTACGAAAATTTTTAATTTTTCCGATTTTTCGAATTTTTTGGTTTTTTTTTTTAAATTTTTTTTCGAAAGTTTTTTACTTTTCGAAAATTTTGCAGATCTGGTTATCCGAGCGTCTGTCGATTATAGAGCCCCCGGTAAACATACCCAAATATCGCAATAGTCAGATCGGTTCAAGGTCTCGCCGAATTAGATCAAGTCATCTCATAACTCAAAAATATTGGGATGAAGAGCTAACGTTCCACGGTGGGCCTTTGATTAGATGGAATGTTATCTGGTGGTTCCTTTCGAGGCTGACAGGGTTAGATAGGAGAGACAAGGCTCGTTATCTGGTGATATTGTCTTTGGACTGGACTGTCCATATCAATCCAGACCGTATCCTAAGGCAGTTTGGTTCGTTTCAGGAGATCCCTGAGACTGAGGCAATCATTAGCGTTTCGATCCAATTGACGGACGCTATGTGTGACACGTGGCTACAGCGCTGGTTTACCCGTGTCATGTGGACTATACCTCGCCCTTACTTGTCAAACCACTTGGGTTTCTGAATCCTATCGAAAATGGACTTCTGAAGAATCCCAGGAGGCCCGTAAAGCTTTGAAGACCGAAGAAGCTCTTGACTTGGCCCGCCGAGAATCAGCCAAAGACAACAGGCGGTTCTTTGAAGAGACTCCGACTTCCTTTGCTGAGCCAGGATCGGGTTCTAAATCAAAACCTAAAACTCAGACTAATGAGACCGGTGCTAGTGACTTGGAGGGAAGACTCGGACCGAGGCTAGCGGTCCGAGACAGGCTAGACCCGCGTGATAACGAGGTGACCAGGGAGTCAAGTTTGAAGAAACGAGCCCGGGCTAAGGAGGTTCCCTTGGTGATTAGGGAGCGATCACCTCCACCTCGACGCCGATGGACCGAAAAGGAGGCTAAGGGCAAAGGAAAGGGAAAAATGCCCTAGTTTTTTATTATTTAAGTATTAGTATTATTTATTTTGTGATGTTTTTTTTTAATTTTTTTTAATTTTATTATTATTTGAAAATAAAGAAAGGTTTATTTAAAGAACCGTTCTTGTTTTTTTCTTTTTTTGATTGCAATGGTTGTGCCCTTTTGAGGGGCTGCCTACGTATCCATAATAAATGGAATCAAACCAAACGTAGTTCAGACTGAATTAATTTGTAATTTCGAAATACATCAAGACTATTGGTTCAAGATGTTTGAAACAGTAGAATAAGTAATTCTAGCTTTTGACTTGTCTTTTTTTTTTAAAAGTTTGAAAAAAATGTTTTTTTAATAAACTTTTGCAAATGACATTGAGAAAGGTGGGTTAAGGGTAGTAGCGCTTCAGCTGGTCCAGGTTAGTTGGGTTGACAAACTCGTTCCCGTCCAGATCCGTTAGCATTACCGTTCCACCTGATAGAATATTCTTTACCAGATATGGCCCAGCCCAGTTAGGTTTGAATTTTCCTCTTGGGTCTACTGGTAATAAAGCTCGAACAGATTTGAGAACCAAATCTCCTTCTTTGATGTTCCTGGGCCTCACCCTTTTGTTGAAAGCCCGCTGGATTCTCTTCTGATAGATTTGAATATTATTGAGGGCACGAGATCGTCGTTCATCTAAAAGGACTAGCGAGTCATATCGTGCTCGAACCCAATCAGCTTCAGGTACCTGACTCTCTAGTAGGATTCTGAGTGATGGTACTTCTAACTCAACGGGTTGGACTGCTTCCATGCCGTATGTAAGGTAATACGGTGTTGCCCCCGTCGCAGTACGAATCGAGGTCCGATATCCCCAAAGTGCAAATGGTATTTTGTCGGGCCAGTCTCGATAATTATCAGCCATCTTTTTGAGTATGGTGACAATTGTTTTATTAGCCGCTTCTACCGCTCCATTGGTTTGGGGTCGGTAGGGTGAAGATGTATGCCTTTGAATTTTGTACTTGGTCAGCAAGGCTGCTGTTTCGGCTTGAAAATGGGTCTCGTGGTCACTAATGAATTCATGAGGGATCCCATACCGGCATATTATTTTGTTTTGAATGAATTTGGCAACGTGGCTGGCGTTGAGGATACGGTAGGATTCAGCTTCGACCCATTTGGTGAAATAGTCGATTGCTACTAAAATGAAGCAGTGTCCTTCGGTTCCCGAGGGGTTTATCTTTCCAATTATGTCGATTCCCCATGTTGAAAATGACCATGGTGATGTCGTGGTGTATAGCAAAGATGGTGGCATATGCTGCACATTGGCAAAAATTTGACAATTATGGCAATGTCTAACATATTGCTGACAGTCGGTTTCCATGCTATTCCAGTAGTAACCGAGCCTCATGATTTTTCGGACTAGCATTTGGGCGTTCATGTGTGGACCGCATTCGCCATCGTGTACCTCGGCCATAATTTTTTCGGCGTTGGTTTTGTCGACACATCGAAGGAGAGCCCCCTGTGCTGTCTTTTTGTAGAGTTGCCCATCGTCGGTGCGGATAAACTGGGTTGCCAGTCTTCGCAGGGCCTTTTTGGCTCGGTTGTCAGCTCCGGGTGGATATTCCCCGGTTGCTAGGTATGTCAACACAGTTTGATACCACGGCTCGGGATCAGGTATCTCGACTTCTTCGATGTCGTGGATATATGCTGGCTCGGATCGTCTTTCGACACAGATTGGCATACTGGTCATATGATCGGGGATATTTAGCAAAGATGCCAGTTTTGAGAGTGCATCTGCGAATTGATTTTCTTCCCGAGGTAGGTATATATATTCTACCTTGCGGAATTGTTTCTCGAGATCCCGTACTCGTGCCTGGTAGGCCATGAGATTAGCATTTCGAGTTTTCCATTTCTGGAGCGCTTGATTAATGACCAGGGATGAATCACCGTGTACTCGAAGGTTTGTGACCCCTAAGTCGGCGGCGGCTTGTAGCCCGTGGATACATGCTTCATACTCAGCGGCGTTGTTAGTGACGTCGAAGTCTAATTTGATGGATACGGGAGTATGTTCCCCTCTTGGTGAAATCAGGAGAATCCCGACTCCAAATCCTCAGAAATTGGATGCTCCGTCAAAGTATAAGTCCCACGCTTCGGTGTCAGTGTGGAAAATGTCTTCATCCGGGAAGGACCAAGTGTCGGTGTATCCTTCTTCGGTTACGGGACTGTCAGCGAGAAATTCGGCTACTACTCGTCCTTTGATGGCTTTCAATGGTACGAATTTTAGGTCGAATTCTGCTAACATCAGGGTCCATCTTGATATCCTGCCGTTGAGGATGGGCTTTTCGAAAAGGTACTTGATTGGATCCATTCTGGATAGCACTTGTACCTCGTGACTGAGCATGTAATGTCGGAGCTTCTTAGTGGCCCAGACCAAGGCTAAGCACGTCTTTTCGAGAATGGTGTACTTACACTCGTACTCTAAAAACTTCTTGCTGATGTAGTATATGGCTCGTTCTTCGGAATTGACCGTTTGAGCCAGCATAGCCCCCATGGTTGTCTCTGTCGTGGTTAGGTATAGTGACAAAGGCAAACCGTGCTGAGGTGGCATTAGGACCGGTGGTGAGGCCAAAATCTCTTTGATTCTATCAAAGGCTATTTGACATTTATCGTCCCATAGTAACCGTTCTCCTATTTTCAGCTTCTTGAAGATTGGTTCACACACCATGGTTAGCTTTGAAATGAACCTACTGATGTACTGGACTTTTCCGAGAAACCCTCTTATCTCTTTTTCGGTTTTAGGGGGCTGCATCTCGGTGATGGCCTTGATTTTGGCTGGATCGACTTTGATACCTCGTTGGCTAACGATATGACCCAGTAATTTGTTAGATGTTACCCCGAAACTGCATTTCTGAGGGTTTAGCCTCATGTTGTATTTGCGTAATCGGGTGAAGAACTTTCTCAGGGCGGTGATGTGACCGTCCCTGTCTTTGGATTTGACGATCATGTCGTCCACGTTGACTTCCACTTCCTTATGCATCATGTCATGCAATAAGGTTGTGGCGGTTCGTTGGTAGGTGGCCCCAGCATTGATGAGACCAAATGGCATAACTGTATAGCAATAAGTACCCCAAGGTGTAATGAAGGTGGTCTTATCCATATCTTCTTCTGCCATTTTTATCTGATTATACCCCGCATATCCATCCATAAACGATAGAAGGGCATGATCTGCTGTGTTGTCCACCAGTATATCGATGTGTGGTAACGGGAAATCGTCTTTCGGGCTTGCTTTGTTAAGATCCCGAAAGTCTACACAGACACGAACCTTACCATCCTTTTTAGGGACTGGTACTATGTTTGCAACCCAATCTGGATACTCGGAGACTCGTATGAACCCAGCCTTGAATTGTTTATCGTCTTCCTCCTTGACCTTGAGGGACCATTCGGGCCTCATGCGTCGGAGTTTTTGTTTAACCGGCTTGAACCCTTCCTTGATTGGTATATGGTGCTCGGCTATTTCGCGATCAATCCCCGGCATGTCCCTGTAGGACCATGCGAAGACGTCTTTGAATTCTTGAAGGAGAACTATGAATTGTTGTTTCTCCTCGGGATGTAAGGATAGCCCTATCTTAAGCATCTGAGGCTCTAAGGTTGTTCCCACGTTGATGGATTCGATTTCCTCGATTACCGGATTGCGAGATTCCCTTTGTTCTAGTTGCTCGATCAGATGTGGCTGCAAGGATACCTGTTCGTCGGGCTTCTCAATGTCATTGCACATAAAATTTTTGAAATTGAAAAAGTTTTGAAAATGAGACAAGTCGTAAGCAGAACGGTTGTTATTATTGATCATAAATTGGGAAAAGAGCTCGAAAAGAGCTGCCATCTGATCACTAGTCAGTGGCGGGATAGGTAGGGTACCCGCGACAGACCCCGAGGCACTAGGAATGGCTAAAGGGAGAGGGGGAGTTACAGGACTGACCCTAGCACCAGACTCACTAGACTCAATCTTAGACTCTGACTCGGACTCCGACTCAGACTCAGACTCAGATTCTGGCATCTCTCCTTCCCCTCTGATCAGCTTGTAAGTCTTTCCTTGACTGTCAGTCCATTTGACAGTCTTCCTCCAAGCTCTGGTCCCGGACCCGACTTCTGAGATTAGCTTAGATGGGTCAAAGGTGCGACTGCGGAGGATGAGACTGACTAGCTCTTCCTTCGGTGTTGGGACCGCAAGTTCTTCTCCAAAAAGTAGCCCTAGCGCGGGCTCGGCATTCTTAGCATCTTCGGCCTGGATGAGAGCAAAGATGTCGTCCGGTATGTAGTTGCAGTCCTGGGCCAAGTGGGTCCCAGGGCGTATGTTTGTGGGCCGATATAGGCCGGTTTGAACAGTCTCGAATACGGGAGTGACAAAGGTGACCTTACCGGTTTCAGTTTGGCCCATGTTTTCCGGAGTTAGGGTGTAGCCTAAGCCTGTTTGAGTCCTCCCATTGTCCAGAACTTCGAGAATTTTTCCTGCAGGGAGATCGGGCCTTGATGTAACCCCTGGTAAAAAGCCCAGATTCTGAAGCATCCGGTCGAGATGGACCATGAAATTAGGGCGGAAGAGATGATCTTCTTCGATGGCCCCTACGAAGTTGAACCCCCAGAGATCGGTGCGGCCCGAGGTGTTGCAGTTAGCCACAGTCATAGGTGTGGCTTCTAGAGTGATGACGGAGTCATGCAAAGGTAGCTTGATTTTCCGATGCAAAATGGAGGATACAGCCCTGGTTGCATGGATCCAAGGTCTTCCTAGAAGAAGGTTGAAGGAAGAAGTCACGTCGATCACTTGAAATTCCAGCTCTTTCTCTATCGGGCCCGTTATGATAGTGAGTTTTGTGGCTCCGGCTACTGACTTTGGACTTCCGTCAAAAGCCTGAATGGTTTGAGCTGTTGGAATATAGTCGGCCTCGGTGATGCCGAGGGCTTTGGCGGTCCTCAAGGGGAGGACATTGACCGCTGACCCGTCGTCAATTAGGGTCATGGGTAGGTACTTTCCACGGCAGATAACCGTGATGTAGAGGGCCATGTTGTGGGCTGGCCCAAATGGTGGTAGATCAGCGTTGGAGAAGGTAATCAGTGGGCCTTCTTCTATGGATCTCCCCTTTAGGTGAGGCAAGACTGTGGCTACCATTTCAGCTGGTGTAGCCATGGAGTCGATTTTGACTTGATCGAGGGCCTTAGTGAGTGCCTCTCGATGTTCTTGGGAGCTAACTAGGAGTTGCCATATAGAGAGGTCAACTCGAGTCTTGCTTAGCTGCTTTACAAGAGCCTTTTCAGGAGTTGGTTCTTCCGGAGCGGGCTCCACTTTGAGTGGCTCGGCAATGATGAGGGCTTGACTAGTGGCTAAGGCCTTGGACTTAACCTTCTGAATCTCCTCGGGCGTGATGGGGACAGCTTCCCCTTTGGTGAGGTAGACATCGTCTTCGTCGTCGCACCAGATCCCGTTTATTTCTGGGATAAATGGAGAAATGAGGTGTGAGCAATCCATTACTTCTCCGGAAAAGATGGCGTGAGTGGCCAACGGGTTGTCCTTGTTGTTGGGCTTACCCCCGGGTAAAGGGATTTTCCCGCTTTCAATGAGGTCTTGGATAAGGTGCTTTAGTTTCCAACATTTCTCGGTATCGTGCCCCTTACCACGATGATAGTGACAGTAGGCCTGGAGGTTGTAGGCCTTAGAGCGACGCTCGACCGGGATTTCGGGTGTTGGGCCTATCGGGGTGATCAGGCCTTTTGATGATAGCCTCTGAAGGGCGTTTTCATAGGTAGTGCCTATGTCAGTGAATACCCGGGGAGTGGTAGTTTTCTGGGATGAGGTATCGAGTGCATTTACCTCGTCGAAAATGCTACGAGTAGCGGCAGTAGTAGTGGGCTTGCTTGTTGATGAGCTAGCCCCTTGGTATCCCTTGGTGGAGGCCTTAGTGAGGCTTTCCAACCTTAAATCATCCTCGATTCTTGTTCCCATTTCAGTTAGGACCGCGAAGCTAGGTATGATGGCGTACCGGAGATGGACCCGGTAAGCTGGAAGTAGGTTCTTGACAAAGGCTTCAACCAGCACCTTTTCACTGGGCTTATCGACCATTTTGACGCTTTCAGCCCTCCAGCGTTGAAGGTAATTTGTGAATCCTTCCTTAGGTTCCTGGGCCATTACCTCCAGGGTGCGCATGGTGGTCTGGATTTCCGTGTTGTCGGCGTAGTTCCGAGCGAATTCCGTTGCCACGTCATCCCAAGTTTTGAATTTCTTGGGATCGAGCCGGTAGTACCAGCCTCTTGGGTGCTTCTCGAGGGAAGAAGCGAATAGGTGTTTGAACATGTTGGACTTAACCCCTTTAAGGGCCATGAACTCCTTGAAAGCCCGGATATGGTGGACCGGGTCTTCAGTACCCTCGAACATTGGCAGACCCGTCAGATTGAGATTGGTGGGTAGTTCATCGGTCAGTGGGGTGTAGATCCTAGCATTCTCCGTATGGATGGAGCTTTGGGTTGTCAGATGGACCTGTTCCTGCAGTTTGAGGACTGCACTGCCAATGCGGCTAGAGGTCCGTCATCTTCGATCGAAGCATTGGGGGTTCCCTGTTCTACGGCACTAACCCGAGTAATGATGGAGATCTGGTCTTCCCGCATTTTCCTCAGTTGGTCTTGGATTTGGGCCAATGAGGTGGTCAATTCATCTATGGCTTTTTGCGTCATGGCTCGAGTGTGGGGTGACCTGTCTGTAAGGGCACCGCGTAATCAGTAACTGACCCAGATCTTAGAATCAAAAGTACATCCCAAGCAAGGAAAAGGCTAGACTAGAAGAAGACCGGAGACTGACTTCTAGACGGATGACGCGTGGATGGTGGACCTTCCTTAGGATTCGGCAAAGTGGGCCTAGTCCTGTTCGAAGGAAGGTCTACGTGAGAATTCCCCAGACTTTAGACTCGAGTGTGTAAACGGGCTTCCCTTTGTAGGAGTCTGTCCTACGAAGGTGGGCCGTGCCTTGACAAGTAAGGCGGACTAGGATGGGGTAGAAACCCATGATATAAGATCGACGGAGTTTCGACGCTATAGATTCTAACTTATGACAAGACCCGACACTGCTAAATACGGGAAGTCCTAAGAAGAAGAGGGTTTTGAAAAGTGAATTTGGATTTGAAAACCGAGCAAAGCCGGATTGGAAGACCCGATTTTTTTTGAAAACCGAAAAGAAGGGTTATCGGGCCGAGATTTCGGCTTTTTTTTTTTTAAAAGGTTTGGACAGCATACCGGCTAAAAATAGGCTATTTTGAGTCAAAATCATAAGTCCTAAATTCGGTAGCTTTCCGGGTTTTGAAAAATGGATAGGTTTTGAAAAGATGTAATTTTTTTGAAAAATGACGGTTATTGAAAAAAAGACCAAAGAAGATCAAGTAGCATGTAGTCATAGAATCAGTATAACGACGCCATGTATGCTCTTAGTCTAAGTCTCGGTTGGTCGAATAGGGTCTATACCAACAACGATCGCATTCTCGCAAATCAGGACGGACCTCCTAAGCCGAGTTGGTCTTAGAATCTGCCGTAAAACCCATGCGAGTTCCGCCATCGAAGTCTTTAGTGCACCCAAGTGGGAATGCACCGTGGTATAGTGGGACGTCGGTCACAAGTAACCGGCCCGGGATAGAACGGGGTTATGCATGAATCATTGAACTAAAACGTGTACATTACTAATCGAACGATTTCTTTTCGAGTCTCACCCTGAGGATGCCGATGGTAAGTGACACATCAGTTAATCCCCAGCGGAGTCGCCAAATTGTGGACACGACATAGGTCCACCCCGACGCGGCGAAGCGCGGGTTTTGGGGAGGCGATAGAATTTCCATATGAGATGGATCGAATAGAATTTTAAATCGAAGTAGGAGTCGCCACCGAATTTTATGGTTATTCGGAACCATTCGAACCCACTCTATGTCATAGTGGGCCATACTTAAAGCCTGGCCCATTTCCGATGTCAGAGTTTATTGGGTTCGTCCCTTAGCATTACGATACCGATGCCGACTTGAGCGGTTAATCGTATATTGAATGACTCTCGTTGCCAATGGTTTCGGACATCCGGAAACCACGGTTCTGAGTAAGGGGTGAGGGTACGTGTTGGGAAGTTCAGTGAGAACACCCAACCCCGCCCGCACTTAGCGGCCTTTACTAAGATATCGTTCGGTTGTGTGTACACGCGTTAGTTCGACGATGAAATGATATGCAGAGATTATTTTCCTAAGACATGTGAGGAAAAATAAATAAATGGGTTGCTAAGTCGTTTAATGCATGTTAAACTACTAACGTCAAAGTTATTTTAACATGTGAGTTCGTTTTAGTCTAATAAAACGATAAAAATAATATGAGAAAAAAAAATTGCTACAAACACGAGAAAACGGGTTAGTAACGATGAATAGGAAATAAATAAATATATGAAATCGAGGAAATAAAAATTAATCGAAATCTGAAAAATATTGTTAAAACGTTGTTTTGTATAAAAAACGATGTTCGAGAAAAAATAAAAAAAAAACGAGAAAGACGTGTTTGGGCCGTGAGCCGCGCGACTCGCCCGAGACTCATGCGGGTCGCGTGGCAGCCTGATTTCGACAACTTCGGAAAATTTTTAATTAAATCGCGTATGAATATCGCATAATTCGTACTCGACTTAATATTCTCGATATTCGTTATATTCGATAGTCGACTATGAGATCAATATCAAATATTTGGAATAGTTTTGGAAAAGATATAAATTTAGAAATCGTTTCGTAAAATAATAAAAATAAACGAACGAAAAACTAAAAAAATAGAACCGGATCACAGACTCGTGCGCGAGTCGCCTGGACCGGGCGGGACTCGCGTACGGGTCTGATTTTTTTTATTTTTTTTTTGTTCGAAAATCGTTAATCGTGTACAAACATGAATTAATTCATACTCGGTTTATATTTTCGATATTCGTCGTATTCGATATTCGATTACGAAATCGATATCGAATAGTCAGAATGACTTTAGAAAAGGTTTTGAAAAAGTTTGTTTTTGAACGAAAAATAGGAAAAGAGAATTTTGAACGAAAAAATTGTAAAAAGGATTTTGAACGAAGAAAAATATAATGAAGTCGTCGAAATCTTAATATAATTCTTTTCGATACGATATTCGATTATATAGAATCGATATCATATTTTAAGAATATTCGATATAGGAAAATAGTTTTTAGTAGTATCGATATTAGAAAATAAAAAAGACCGATGAGAGACCCATAAAAAAACGAGAGGAAGGGAAGAGAAAAGAGAAGAGTCGGGTTTGATTTACACCCTCAACCTACATGCTTTGTCTTCTCGGGATAAGGCTCGTCGGGAAGTGGCTTAGACTTAGGAGCGTCGAGATGATGAGGATGAGTTAAGGTGTATCGGTTTAGGTGGGTTTGGGACGCCGGGTTTGGACGTGCGGTCAAGGCTCCGAGGCCTCGGGAAAAGTGTCGGGATTTGCTAACTATCGGATTGGTGTATGAACTGTGTTATAAGGCTATTTTTTCGGTATGATGGGTGTGTAGAAACCGTGTATGTTGGCTGAAAAAACGATGTAATTGATGTGTCTTTTGTGTTGGACGGGAGGTCCTATTTATAGGGAGTTTCCGACCTTGGCTTAGGAGAGTTTGAGTTCCGCTTAGGATAGGAAACGTAGGAGTTCGATGGAAATAAGAATTCCGCTTTCTTGGCCAAGAAGAAAGGGAAACATGGCTGACTTGAAGGTGAATTGGCCGAGTGTTTTACACTCGGTCAAGTGTTCGAATCGGTTTTTGAATAGGATTCCTGTTCGAGCTAGAATTACCGCTTGAGTAAGAAGCTGAGAAGAACGAGGATTCCGTTTTCTTGTGAGGGAAGAAAAGAGGAAAAACCGGCTGGTTGTGCATTACTCGGCCGAGTGTTTGCACTCGGTTGAGTGTCTGAGTCGGTTCTCGGATAGAATTCCTACTCGAGATCGAATTCTACCTTAAACGGAATTGTTTATTATTTTTGTATGGCTGATTTTTGTGGAGTTGGGGTCCGAATTGGACACGTGAATTATCACGGTCGGTCCGCAAGTCTCGGGGAATATCTTTGACCGGGTTTTGACTTGGTTGCTAAAAGATGATTTTACCCCTGGTGACGGTTTCGACCCAAATTAGTGTCATTTGACTCGAAACGACCCACTGGGCCTGGATTAGAGGTTGGTTTTGTGAGATTTGTACTCCTTAAAATGTCTAAACCAAATGTCCATATTACAAGCCCATATCCGAGTCTATCAAAGCACGTTTACGTCCTATCATCATCGGGTGTTTGGCGGAAACTACTATAGACACCTAGCGGTCAAAATGTGGGTGTCTACACTAGAGTGAGACTCGAAGAGAAATCGTTTGTATATTAGTGTGCGCGCATTAGTTTAATGATTCATGCATAACCCAAATTTTTCCCGGGCCGGTTACTTGTGACCGACGTCCCACTATACCACGGTGCATTCCTACATGGGTGCGCTAAAGACTTCGATGGCGGAACTCGTCTGGGTTTTGCGGCATGTCCTAAGACCAATTCGGCTTAGGGAGTCCGTCCCGATTCACGAGAATGCTATCGTTGTTGGTATAGACCCTATTTGGACCGACCGAGACTTAGTGTAGCATACATGAGCGTCGTTATAATGCTTGTTTGACTACGTGCTACTTGGTTTCTGTGTCATTTTTCAAAAAACCGTCATTTCAAAAATGCATCTTTCCAAAAACACCAAATTTTGAAAAACCCGAAATACTATCCGTTTCGAGACCCGTCTTTTCAAAAATATCCAACTTTCAAAAATTCGGAATGCCGCCGAAACTTAGGATCAACGATTTGACTCAAAATATCCTTTTTCTCTAGTCGGCATGCTGCCTGTTTTAATTCTCGAATTTCCGACGCCATTCCAATTTTTTGAATTTTTCAAAATTCTAATCTTGGTTTTCGAAATTCCGTTTTCAATTTTCGAACTCTCGGATATTCACCCATTTTATATTCAAATTTCAAACATCCAACTTTCCTAGTGAATCTTCCTTATTATAGGACCTACCGTCTAGCCGTGTGTCGGGTCTTTGCATAGTATGTCGAAGGTCTATAGCGTCGAAACTCCGCTGATCCTATATCACGAGTTTCCCCCCTTTCCCGAGTCCGCCTTATCTGTCAAGGCATGACCAACCCGCGTAGGGCATACCCCTACAACGGAAGGTCCGTCCATACACTTGAGTCAAAAGTCTGGGGAAAAAGTCTCACGTGGACCTTCCTTCGAACAGGATTAGGCCCACAAAGCCAAAGTCCTAAGGAAGTTACACCACCCATTGAGTCATCCGTCTAGAGGTCTTTCTCGAGTCTTTAGTCTTCCTTCTTAGTGTCGCTCGGGATGTACTTTTCCTTCTTTTTTTCCAAGATCTGGGTTCGGTTTCTGATTACGCGGTGTTCTTACAGACAGGCCACCGGCAACCAGACACGCCCGAAGGATGGCTACTTTGAACAGTCTGCAAACCTCTCTGGACGCCATGATCGAGAAGCAAACCGACATCGAAGCCCAACTGACCGAAATGAGGGCTAGTCAAGTGGCCATCGTTGCTCGCCTAGCTACGGTGGAGCAAAGGACTCCTAATGTCGAGGCTACTGGGCCTCTAGCTGAACTAGTCAGCGCAGTACGCTGACTAGAAGAACATGTCCATTTGGCTGGGAGTAACAACATCCATCGGGAGAATAGCCGAGAGTACAACCCGTTGAGCGACAAACTGCCCGCATACCTGAACCCCACGGGCCTGCCCATGTTTGAGGGAACTGAAGACCCGTTACTACATGTACGGGCCTTCAAGGAATTCATGGCCATCAAGGGAGTGGATCCGTCCATGTTCAAGAACCTCTTTGCTGCATCTCTTGAGAAACACCCACGGGCCTGGTACTATAGGCTAAACCCGAAAAAATACCCTACATGGGATGATGTGGCTACCGAGTTCGCTCGGAATTACGCTGACAACACCGAGATCCAAACCACAATGCGATCTCTGGAGGTTATGGCCCAAGAGTCGAAGGAAGATTTTACTAAATACCTTCAACGCTGGAGGGCCGAGAGCGTGAAACTGGTCGATAAGCCCAATGAGAAGACTTTGGTGGAGGCTTTTGTCAAGAACCTCCTCCCCTCCTACCGGGTTCACCTCCGGTACGCTGTCATACCCAATTTCACCACCCTTACTGAAATGGGTATGAGGATCAAAGACGATCTGAGACTGGAAGGCCTCACTAAGGCCGCTAGCAAGGGATACCAAGGGGCTTCTTCCTCCACCACTAAGCCCCAGGTTGCAACTCGCAGCATTTTTGACGCGGTTAATCTAATAGATGCCCCGTCCAAGAAGAACACCCCACCTCGGGTTTTCACCGATATAGGTACCACCTATACCTATGCCTTACAAAGGCTGTCCTCCAAAGGCCTAATCCAACCGATAGGCCCAACTCCTGAACTTCCGGTCGAGCGACGCTCCAAGAACTACAATGCTCGGGCCTATTGCCAATACCACCGGGGCAATGGGCATGATACCGAAAAGTGCTGGAAGCTGAAGCACCTGATCCAGGACTTGATCGAAAGCGGTAAAATCCCGCTACCAGGAGATAAACCAAACAACAAAGAGAACCCTTTCGGCTCCCATGCCATCTTTGCCGGGGAGGTGATTGATTGCTCTCACCTTATCTCCTCATTTATCCCGCAAGTGAACGGGATCTGGTTTGACGACAAGGATGATGTCTACCTCGCTAAAGGGGAAACCGTTCCCATCACCCCTGAACAGATTCGCGAGGCCAAGACCCGAGTCCTAGCCAGCAACCACCTTGGTCATCCCTATCTAGCCACAAGCTCTAGGGACACCCCCATCCCGACAACCATCACCGATCCACTCGGGATAGAAGTCGCCCCTGAGGAGCCGACCGCTGAAACGGCTATTGTGAAGCAACTGAAGAAGACCCGAGTTGACCTCACCATATGGCAGCTCTTGGTTAGCTCACAAGAACATCGAGAAGCACTCACTAAGGCTCTCGATCAAGTTAAGATCGACTCTTTGGCTACCCCTGCTGAAATGATAGCCACAGTCCTGCCCCACCTGAAGGGCAAAACCAAGGAAGGAAGCCCAATGATCACCTTCTCTGAAGCCGACCTGCCACCGTGCGTGGCCTCTCATAATCTGGCCCTCTACATTACAGTGATCTGCCGAGGGAAATACCTCCCGATGACCCTAGTCGATGACGGGTCCGCTGTAAATGTCCTTCCCTTAAGGACGGCCAAAGCCCTTGGCATCACCGAGGCCGATTATGTCCCGACGACTCAAACCATCCAAGCCTTTGATGGGAGCCCAAAGACGGTATATGGGGCCGTGAAGCTGACCATTATAACGGGACCAATAGAAAAGGAGCTTGATTTCCAGGTGATCGATGTCACCTCATCCTTCAACTTGCTCCTAGGAAGGCCATGGATCCACGCGGTCAAAGATGTGTCCTCCACCCTCCACCGTAAGATCAAGATGCCCTTGCTCGACAATGTTATTACTTTGGAGGCAACCCCAATGACCGTGGCTAGCTGTAACGCCACGGGCCGCACGGACCTCTGGGGGTTCGACTTTGTAGGGATGATCGAGGAAGAGTACCTTTTTAGGCCTTACTTCACCACGAGCATTGATACAATGCTCCAAAACCTAGGGTACCTTCCGGGGGCTACCTCTCGACCCGACCTTCCAGCTGGGAAGATCATCGAGGTCCTTAAGGACGAAGACTCTCACTTCGGCCTTGGCTATGCCGCCACTTCGGGCAACGTTGTCCGGGCAGGAATCGAAAAAGCCTGCAACATCATGAAGGGTATCCACTTGATCCCTTACAGCCCACGGTTGTCTGACTACTTTGTCACACCGGTATTCGGGGCTATCCAGGTTGGTCTGTACCAACCCAATGTTGCGCACCTCGGGACCCAATTGGCCCGAGACTGCAACTACATCCCGGATGAGGTGTTCGCCCTCATCCAGTCTGATGAAGCTGATGATTCTGAGCCCGCGCTGGGGCTGCTCTTCGGGGAAGGCACCGTAGCCCCAACCCCAAAGGAAGACCTGGTCAACCTGATTCTCCGCAGCAACAGGTTTGACCCGACCAAGCTGATCTCGGATGTTGGTTCCGAGACGGGAAACAGGGCCTGGAGGAAGACTGTCAAGTGGACTGACAGTCAAGGAAAGATCTACAAGCTGGTCACCGGAGAGGGAGACATGCCTGAGTCTGAGTCCGAGTCTGAGTTGGAGTCTGAGTCAGAATCTGAGGTCGAGTCTAGGGAAGTCGGTGCTAGAGTCACTCCTGTAACCCCTCTCCCTTCTATCATTCCTGTTGCTGGAACTTCGGGGTCTGTCCCGAGCGCTTTACCAATTCTGCCACTGACCAATGATCAAATGGCTGCTCTCTTTGAGCTGTTTTCCAAATTTTCAATTAATAATAACAACCGTTCTGCTTACGACTTGTCTCTTTTAAATTCTGCTTTCAAAAATGTTTTATGCTATGACATTGAGAAATCCGACGAACAGGTACCCTTACCTCCACATCTGATCGAGCAACTAGAGCAAAGGGAATCCCGGAATCCGGTAATTGAAGAGACCGAGTCCATAAACGTGGGAACAGCCTTAGAGCCTCAGATACTTAAGATAGGGTTATCCTTAGATCCCGAGGAGAAACAACAATTCATAAACCTCCTCCAAGAATTCAAAGATGTCTTCGCATGGTCCTACAAGGACATGCCGGGGATAGACCGGGAAATAGCCGAGCACCGCATACCTATCAAAGACGGGTGCAAACCGGTCAAGCATAAGCTTCGTCGAATGAGGCCCGAGTGGTCTCTCAAGGTAAAAGAAGAAGTCGATAAACAGTTCAAAGACGGCTTCATACAAGTGTCCGAGTATCCGGACTGGGTTGCAAACATCGTGTCGGTTCCTAAAAAGGACGGTAAGGTGCGGGTATGCGTAGATTTTCGGGATCTTAACAAAGCAAGCCCGAAGGATGATTTTCCGTTACCACACATCGATATACTGGTGGATAATACGGCCGATCATGCCTTTCTATCATTCATAACCGGGTATGCCGGGTATAATCAAATCAAGATGGCGGAAGAAGATATGAGTAAGACTACCTTCACTACACCTTGGGGTACTTACTGCTACACTGCATGCCGTTCGGTCTCATTAATGCCGGGGCCACATACCAAAGGACCGCTACTACTTTACTACACGACATGATGCATAAAGAGGTAGAGGTTTATGTGGACGACATGATCGTCAAATCCAAGGAACGGGACGGTCACATCACCGCCCTAAGGAAATTCTTCACCCGATTGCGCAAATACAACATGAGACTAAACCCTCAAAAGTGCAGTTTCGGGGTAACGTCAGGCAAATTACTGGGTCATATCGTTAGCCAACGAGGTATCGAGGTCGACCCAGCTAAAATCAAAGCCATTACCGAGATGCAAGCTCATAAAACCGAAAAAGAGATAAGGGGATTACTCGGGAAAGTCCAGTATATTAGTCGATTCATTTCCAAACTAACCATGGTGTGTGAACCAATTTTCAAGAAACTGAAAATAGGGGAACGGATAATATGGGATGACAAGTGCCAAGCTGCTTTCGACAAGATCAAGGAAATTCTGTCTGCTCCGCCAGTCTTAATGCCGCCTCAACCCGGTTTGCCTCTGTCGTTATACCTAACAACGACCGAGACAGCCATGGGGGCTATGCCGGCTCAGACGGTCGACTCCGAAGAACGAGCCATTTATTATATTAGCAAGAAGTTTTTAGAGTATGAGTGCAAATATACCATGCTCGAAAACACGTGCTTGGCTCTAGTCTGGGCCACCAAGAAGCTCCGGCACTATATGCTCAGCTACGAGGTCCATGTTCTATCCAAGATGGACCCGATCAAATACCTCTTTGAAAAGCCCATTCTCAATGGCCGGATTTCAAGATGGACTCTAATGCTGGCAGAATTCGACTTGAAGTTTGTACCGTTAAAGGCTATTAAGGGGCGAGTAGTAGCTGAATTTCTCGCCGATAGCTCGATAGCCGAGGAGGGACACACCGACACCTGGTCCTTCCCAGACGAAGATATTTTCCATACCGATGATGAAACGTGGGATTTATACTTCTATGGAGCATCTAATTTTCGAGGGTTTGGAGTCGGGATCCTCCTAATCTCACCAAGAGGGGAGCATACTCCCGTCTCCATCAAACTGGACTTTGATGTTACCAATAATGCAGTAGAATACGAAGCATGCATTTATGGGCTACAAGCCGCCGCCAACCTGGGGATCACAAATCACCGGGTACATGGTGACTCATCCTTGGTCATTAACCAAGCACTCCAAAAATGGAAGACTCGGAATGCTAATCTCGTGGCCTACCAGGCACGAGTAAGGGATCTCGAGAAACAATTCCAAAAGGTGGAGTATATATACCTGCCTCGGGAAGAAAATCAGTTTGCAGATGCACTCTCAAAATTGGCATCTTTACTGAATATTCCCGACCACGTGACCAGTATGCCAATTTGCGTCGAAAGACGGTCCGAGCCGGCATACATCCATGACATCGAAGACATCGAGATAACTGACCCCGAACCTTGGTACCAGGCTGTATTGACATACCTGACAAATGGAGAGTATCCTCCCGAGACTGAGGGTCGAGCCAAGAAAGCCTTACGGAGGCTAACCACCCAGTTCATCCGTACTGATGATGGGCAATTGTACAAAAAGACGGCACAGGGGGCTCTCCTCCTTTGTGTTGATAAATACAAGGCCGAGAAAGTTATGGCCGAAGTACATGATGGTGAAAACGGCCCACATATGAATGCTCACATGTTGGTCCGAAAAATCATGAGGCTCGGGTACTACTGGAATACCATGGAAGCTGACTGCCAGTTATATGTCAAACGGTGTCACAACTGTCAAATCTTCGGCAATGTGCAACATATGTCGTCATCTCTGCTTTATACCATGACGTCGCCTTGGCCGTTCTCGACATGGGGTATCGACATTATCGGGAAGATAAATCCCCTCCGGTACTGGTGGACACTGTTCATCTTAGTAGCTATCGATTACTTCACCAAATGGGTCGAAGCTGAATCATATCGCGTTCTTAACGCTAAACATGTCGCCAAATTTATCCAGAACAAGATAATATGTCGGTATGGAATCCCGCATGAATTCATCAGTGATCACGGGACTCATTTCCAAGCTGAGACCGCAGCCCTGCTGACTAAATACAAAATTCAAAGGCACACGTCCTCGCCCTACCGTCCCCAAACGAATGGAGCAGTAGAGGCGGCTTATAAAACAATTGTCACCATACTCAAAAAGATGGCTGATAATTACCAGGATTGGCCCGACAAAATACCTTTTGCCGTATGGGGGTACCGGACATCAATTCGCACCGCAACCGGAGCGACACCGTATTACCTAACTTATGGAATGGAGGCAGTCCAACCAGTTGAATTAGAGGTACCATCCCTCAGAATTCTGTTAGAAAGTCAAGTACCCGAAGCTGACTGGGTTCGAGCACGGTACGATTCGTTGGTTCTACTAGACGAACGACGGTCCCACGCTCTCAACAACATCCAAATCTACCAGAAACGGATCCAACGAGCCTTCAACAAAAGGGTAAGGCCCAGAAACATTAAAGAAGGGGATCTAGTCCTTAAGTCTGTTCGAGCTTTACTACCAGTTGACCCAAGGGGAAAGTTCAAACCCAACTGGGCTGGGCCATATCTGGTAAAGAAGATCCTATCAGGGGGAGCGGTAATGCTGACGGATCTGGACGGAAATGAGTTCGTCAACCCAACCAACCTGGACCAGCTGAAGCGTTACTACCCTTAGCCATTTCTCAATGTCATTAGCAAATTTTATCAAAAATCATTTATTTTACAAAAAAGCAAGTCAATGAGCTAGAATTACTTATTCTACTGTCACAAAACATCTTGAACCAATAGTCTTGGTGTAATTCGAGATTGCAAATTTACTAAGCTTGAACTATGTTTGGTTTGATTCTGCTAACTGCGGATACGTAGGCAGCCCCTCAAAAGGGCACAACCAATGCGATCGAGAAAAAGACAGGAACGGTTAAATAATAAACTCCTTTTATTAATTATCACAAAAAAAAGAGCCCCGATAAACTCGGGAAAATTACAAAATGCAGGAATCCAAAAAAAATTACAAAAAAAAGGGGGAGAACACGACACTCCAAAATAAGTAATAATAATATTTAAATAATAAAAAACTAAGGACTCGGTATTTAAGGCATCTTGCCCTTCCCCTTGTCCTTGGCATCCTTGGCCGTTCATTGACGACGACTCGGAGGAGAGCGTTCCCGAATCACCACAGGAACCTCCTTAGTCCGGACTCGTTTCTTGGAACTCGAGTCCTCATCCACCTCGATAGGCCCGAGTCGGGCCCTCACGGACTCAGGGAGCCGGTCACGCGGACCTAGCCGGTCCCGGGCCGCCAGCCTTGGCCCAAGTCGTCGTTCCAAATCAGTCTGGAGACTTAGCCGCCCCCGCATGACGCTAGCACCGGCATCTTTAGCTCGAGTCTTAGTATGTGACTTAAGAACCGATTCTAATCGGACTAAGGTAGCAGGGGTCTGTCCCTCATCCAAGAATCCCCTATTGTCCTTTGTCGTCTCCCGACGGAGCAGTTCGAAGGCCTCATCGACCTTCAGAGCTTTACGAGCTTCCTCGGATTCCTCAGAAGTCCACTTCTCGTAAGCCCGTGAAACCCAAGCGGATTGGCAAGGGTTGGGAATAGTCCATGTAGGACGGGTAAACCATCTCTGCAACCAGGTGTCGCACATAGCGTCTGTCAGTTGGAGCGAGACGCTGATAATGGCTTCAATCTCAGGAATGCGCTGAGACGAACCGAACTGCCTCAGGATGCGGTCCGGGTAAATGTGAACTATCCAGTCAAGGGACAGGATCACCAGGTAACGGGCTTGGTCCCTCTTCGCCAGCCCCGACAGCTTAGAAAGGAACCACCAAGTGACAGTCCACCTGATTAAAGGGCCGCCATGGAACACCAACTCCTCATCCCAGTAAGCTCGATTTATATGGTGACTTGAGCTTATCCGGCGCCCTCTTGAACTAATTTGGCTGCTGCGGTAGTTGGGAATGCTCGGAGGGGGCACTATGATCGACAGGCGTTCCGACAACCAAACCTGCAAAAAGTATATACAAAATTCGGAAGCAATGGAATGGTCCACTACTGCCCACTCGATCGAGTACACCGTCTGACTCGATCGAGTAAGGCTCTCTAAAGACAAGCAGAATCTCGTCAGGAGTGCCACTAGATCGAGTAAAACATCTGACTCGATCGAGTAAGCCCTCCACAGATGGGCAGAAGCACTTCGAAAGATGTCACTCGATCGAGTGACAGGTCCACTCGATCGAGTGACTTACGGACCTCAAGAAATCGCGCGAAACACAAAAAAATAAAATGAAAATCGCAAAGACATATACCTGTAGAATAAGGGTGCTCCCCGTCAATTGCCGGGTCGGGTCAAGTCGCCTAGCATCCAGACCCATGATGATTTCTCCAGTGGCTAGCCAAGCAGGGCTATGACCAATCTCCATCTGGTCAACCACTTCGATTAGCCTGATCTGACCCAGGCACGAGTCGACATCCATCATCCCCTCAAAAACATAGCGGTGCAGCATGCAAAAGGCGAAAGCCCTACGCCCAAGAGAAGGGGTAGCCCTTACATCTTGACTGTTCATAAACTTGTCAGCCAAGTCAAAGAGGGAAACAGTATTTCCCCGCACCATTCGATCTGTCTCAGCATGAGACAGACCCAGGAAATCCCTCAACCCTCTCCTCGGGTCCGGGTAGAACGGAGGAATGGCAGGACGAGCGACAGGGCTCCAACCCCCAATAGCTGCGATCTCCTCGGGAAGAGGGCATATCTCCCCCCGCGGGAACGCGAAGACGTGATGAGTAGTATCCCAAAACGACAGGCAGGCGTCCAAAAATTGTGAGTCAGTTATTAGACGTCGAAGAGGAAACAGGCTGACAATCCCAATTTGGGTCAGCTGAACTTTGTCCTCGTCCCGAAAGTGCTGGGACCAGGCAAAAAGCATCGAAGTGAGGTGATCGATACCCATGGCAGGGGTTTGAAGCTTCTTGAAAGTCTAAGTGATTTTGAGAAGTAGGAGTTGTTGATTCAGAATGCAGTAAACTGAAGCAGGGAAACCTATATTTATAACAGGAAACCCTAACTGTAACCCTAACTACCTTGCCTCCTCAGCAAACCTGGGCCCTATGCATGCGCAGGCCTGATTTCAGACGACAACCCAGAATAGGAATCAAGTCGTCCCGAGCTTTCCTGGGAATTTCTAAAAAATTCTGTGATAAATTCTATGATAAATTTTGTGATAAAAAAAAATCTCTTTCAAAAAATTTTGACTTTTCAAAATTCAGTATATCTTCCCCAGCACGAGTCGGTGTTTTGTCTATGTGCTACATGCAATTTGTTATGTGTCAGCATACAGGTACACCCCAGACTTCAGAAGCAAGTCTCCACGCAACTACTTCACTTCCCAACGTGAGTCAATATTTATCCCAGAATGCTACAATCAGAGCCATGATGTATCAGCATACGTGTACTCCTACACCTTCAGAAGCAAGTTTCACTCCCCACGGAGATATCATCGGCAGGACAGGTATGACCCTCTGCCTTTGGCTGGCGAGCCCTTCACGCTAGTCTACTGGACTATAAACGACCCGACCGGAAGGCTGCCAGGTCGTAATCTGCGATTGGCCTGGTAGCTACTCTGACTTTCGCCTTGTCCAAGCCTCAGGCAGAGTGGGGGCTCTGTAGACACCCGCATTTTGCCTGCTAGTGTCTATAGCAGTTCCCGACAAACACCCGATGATGATCGAACGCAAACGTGACTTAGTATTCTCAGATTTGGGCTCGGAATCAATAATATCCAACATGGACTTTTAGCGGAGTACAAATCTCTCAAAACCAACCTCAAATTCAGGCCCAGTGGGTCGTTCCGAGCAAAATAAGACTAATTTGGGCCAAAACCGACACCAAAAATAAAACCCGTCTTTTGGCGACCGGGTCAAAACCCGGTCAAAGACGAACCCGTCACAAAAATCAGCCAAATTCACCTTCTAGAAACTGGCGCCCAAATCAAATTCAAATAAGACAAACAAATCAACAAGATCAACACCTTCCTATTTTACCTCGATTCACTTTATCCACTCGATCGAGTGGATTAACCCACTCGGTCGAGTGGAGCGTCATTTTCCGGATCAAGCCCATTATCTAGGGCACTCGATCGAGTGCACTAGGGCCACCCGATCGAGTGACCCTAGGTCGTGGGGTAAAATCTATAAATACCCCCTCAAACCCTTTGCATTTTCAGCTTTACCTAATGTCATTTTACCCTACATTTTCACCCTAACCCTCCTATACTCTTCACACTACAACCCTAAGCAAATACACACAAAAACTGAGTCCTTCGTCCCTCGAAAAACCGACGAATCACACACATACACACACACACACACCATAACTCACGTACATCCTCGATACTCCGGCGTCCCGTCGCTATTTACGAGTCCATTTCCGAGGTTCCTTCTAAGCATGTATGTTGAGGGTGTCCTAAACCCCACCTCGATCCTTACTACTTCGTTTTCATTTACGTTTTTGTATTATCTATATTATATTTATGCTAGTATCCTAACACTAATTGTAACATAACTCCAACATTTCATTTCTCGCATACTAACTTTTACCTTTTCGTTACTAACACATTATCATACCGTGTATGTATATACTAGTACAAAAATTTCGGTTTTAAATACGTTTGACTATAATGATCGCCTAAAGTCCGTCTAATCCCTTTACGAGCAACGACGGAGGTAGAGCCCTTTCGAGGAGCCCCGCCCCAATGTACTCAAGGGCGTGACGTGATCGCGATTAATAATAGTTGAACGCATTTGATCCCATTTTATTAGTGCGGAACCCATTGACACGAAAATCGACATCACATAATCCGAAAGGATTAGTTTCGATGTCGTGACGTAGAGGGATACAATTTCGTCACTAATACAAAATTTCTAATCTAGCAAAGGCATTTTTATAAAACTCCGATAACAGTATTATAATCGCATGCATACGCGATTATAGCACCGGAAGCCAAGTTAAATACAAATCGTGCGATATTTGTATTTGATTTGGCCAACCATCGATTTTGAACAAAAGAACAAAACGAGTTGGCACTCGTACAGAGGCTACTCGACCGAGTACGTTGGCTACTCGATCGAGTAGCACCCATAAATCTGGGCAGAAGCCTTTTCGAGGATACACTCGACCGAGTCAGACCATGACTCGACCGAGTGGGTCCTGTAGCCCAGAAAACCGAAAACTTAAATGCAACATTTAAGCCTCGTCTTTTTTTACGACTTTTAGTCGACACGTGTAAAGCCAATCACGTGAACCTATTTTTCAAAACTCACGCATGTCACGACATCTAGAACAACTTTGATCGATTTTTCGACGTGATAAGTTAGGACAAGGCATCGAGTCATGGGATCGGGCTAGCGTCACGCCTAGGTCCTATGTCTCCGTCCTTCGTTTAATACACAATGCAATGTGTATTTAATCGGGGTTCGTCCACCTACACAATTCACGGTCTAGTTTACATACGGGTCCGTTCCTAACTTTTTATTATTTATTATTCCGTTTGTATATCGTTTGTAATTTTTGTATTGGCTGGGTTGTATTTCCGCCCGTGTAACTTGTACCTTATTTACTTTCGAGTTTTATTTATTTACTTGCTTATCGCTTTATAAATGAACCTCGCATGCTAAATTACTCCGACCATATTCAAGATGCATTAAATGACGTAGTTAACGCAAAATTCACATGCTTAGCCTAAAAACGTTGTTTGCATATCATTTAGTCATTTTACTAGCGCGCCTACACGAACACGAACGATGTCTTAGTAGAGGCCGCCATGTGCGGGCGGGGTTGGGTGTCCTTAGTGGGCTTCCCAACACGTACCCTCACCCCTTACTCAGAACCTTGGTTTCCGGATGCCCGAAACCATTGGCACACGAGAGTCATTCTATATACGAAAGCCGGTTTAAACGGTATCGATATTGCAATGCAAAGGGACGAGCCCCATAAACTCTGAAATCGAAGTGGGCCGTACTTTGTGTACAGCCCATGACGACATAGAGTGGGCTCGTATGGTTCCGAATAACCACAAAATTCGGTGGCGACTCCATTTTGACTTAAATTTCGAACCCGAGAACAATCTCACCACGAGATTCATTCGCCTACCCAAACCCGCGCGTGGCCGCGTCGGGGTTGACCTACGTCATGTCCACATATAGACACTAATTAAAGTCAATTCTGACACCGGGACCCCGAGTCGGTCCCGAAATACGAACCGAGTTAGCACCGCGCCAAGTGAACCTTGGGATGCGCACCCGAGGCCCACTCGGCGCAACGGCGCTAGGTCAAGATAGGGAAAGCTTAATCCCCAAGTCACGTATAATACGTACCACTCTCGGTTTTGAAAAGTATCAAAATCGTATCTTCAAAATCCCGAGCGCCTCACCTTGCGTGCCTGAGTCTTCACACGGCTAAACCCCGGCGCCTGAGTTCTGGTGCGCCTGGACTCAGGCGTCCATCCGGGTGACGAGAGGCTAAAACAACTATAAATACCCCCTCCACCTCCTTCATTCGACACACAACACACATTCTCTCTTCCCTCTTCACTCGTTAAGAGTTTCTCGTTAAGGGCTCGCACTCCGACACCCGAGGCAAACGATCCACTCGATCGTAGTTTTGATAAGCGAAATTGACACTATTCCTCACCTTCGAGCACTTCACTCGATCCCGAGGTGCCTGTGTTCGACTAGCTACTTCAAGTCTAGTAACGAAGTTCTGCCGGATTAGCCGCAGAATCAATAAATAGTAACGGAGTTCTGCCGGATTAGCCGCAGGAAGGGCCAACGGTAACGGAACTCTGCCGGAATCACCAGGCGAGATAGGAGGATCCGCCTTTTGAAGTCGAATCGTCACTAGGTTGACATCTAAACAAAAATTTACATTCTTGTACTTATAATATGCACTACGATAATGTCAAACATGGACACTAGGTCCATAACACGTACTAAAACACGTAACACCCCAACTTCAATCATAAACACTAAAACACTCTAAATAGACCCGAGTAGTTCCGAGATCCGTTCTCAACTATCTGTGCATCGAGTCCCATTTAGCGTATACTCTGAGGGTGCAACTCTTCCCTATGTGATTTACTTACATTTCACATTTACAGTTTTCGTACGATTTATTGCTTTTATGACCTTATAATCGCATGCTAAATCACCTAACACGGAAATCAAAACGTAAACAAGCTAAAACTGAACAAAGCGATGGTCGGGCTTCGTATTAGTTCCGGTGCTCACCTTACTTGGTTCGAGGCATCCCTATTAATACCGAGTCGATGCATCTTAAGTAGAACATCGGGTAAGGTATACCACGAGAATGACTAATATCTGTATTATCACGTTAAAACTAATTTGCTAATACGTATAATACTAGTACTCTCTACTCTCCTAAGTGCATTTTTTCATGGCTTGCTTGTCACGTGAAATCACATGCAAAGAATGTAAACACCACTACTTCGACGACAAAACTTACTTGTCCTTAAACAACCGACATAGCAAAAGGCATAGGGTTAAAACAATGGATGTTACCGTACTTCCGCCACAACAAAGGAACGAAGTTATCAGCCCACCGATTGATTAGTAGAGGCCGCTACGTGCGGGCTGGATTGGGTGTCGATGTCTAACGGATGTTGGCTTCCCAATACGTACCCTCACCCCTTACTCAGAATCGATGGTTTTCGAATGTCCGAAACCATTGGCAATGAGAGTCATTCCAGGCATAGAGTGCTTAAAGGTACAAGTCTTTATCTTTAGGTCCCGTGCCCCTCAACTTTGAGCCGGCTAAGGATCAAAGTTGACTTGAACGGTTTCCGAGTCCCCATAATTGACTCGTGGCGACTCCACAAATCGGCAACGAATTCGGTTCACTAAAAAGGTGGTCTTACCAAACATATTGGCCTTTAAACATTTACAACCACGACTCGATCGATTCCAACAGAAACACGGGTGCCTGCGCCCGTCTAGTACAAGTCTGAATCGTCATCTGAATCGAGGTCCAACACATCGCCCCGAACGCGAGATCGGACCAGCCCCCGACCGGGAGGAGACCGCGTGGGTGGCCGCCGTGATCAAAATCGGGTTGGTCCCGCGCGGGCGCGCACGGGGCGCCGGGCGGTGCAGACAGACGTCCACAGAAGGTCACAGTACCTCTAAAGATTGAAGAAGGGTTGAGATTTTTGAGGACATGAGAATGGTGAGTAGTGATTAGTGAACTGGTGAATGGGATTATAGAGGGGTAATGTCATTTCAAATTTGTAAGGATTGGAATTTGTATGGTTAAAGATTTTTCTAGAGAGGCAGACAATTTTGATTTGGAAATTGGAATTCTTTTAGAGATGTAATCATGGGAACATGGGACAAGTTGTCTAGTATTAATCATGGAACATGGGACAATTTTGACGGGGTAACCATTAATTCCCGTAAGTATAATGTGTCTAGTTTTTTTTTTCTTATTTAAATTAAGATGGTGCGGTATGAAACGGTGCGGGTAGACGGTGCAGGCATGGGGTGGTGCGGGCATGGGGAGGGTAATATATTAAAACCACTTCCGCCCCATTACCTATTGCGGGTAGCATTTTCATTCCTCTACCCGCCCCGTCACCCGCGTAGTCAAACCCCATACCCGCCCCAAGCGAAGCAAGCGTGGTGCGGTATCCGCCTTTTACCCGCCCCACTGACATCCCTACTCACCACCTAATTAAGTTTCTAAAGAGAGAAAATCCACAACTCAATTGCATCAATTAGGGTTCTTTGAAAAAAATTAATTTGCAAGATTCAATACAAATTAAGGTCAGAAATTTCAAATTCAATTGCACTAATTAGAGTTCTTCAAAAAAGTTTTCATTTGCGATGATACGAGTAGAAACTTAGCTTAGGACATTCAAATCAATTGCACCAATTAGTTGTAACACCCCGTGTTTTTGACCATTTTAGTTATTTTTAATAACGATTAATATTAATAAATCGAGTCTCGACAAACTATTTCAAATAGTAATATTCAATTATTGTGCCTTTGTAACCTTTTCTATTTCACTTCACTGTGTGCAAAACTGAAATTTCTATCGTTATCGCAATTCTGCGCGATTTCGTAAAACGATTCCTATTTTCTCATACGGACTCTGATTGAGGCGTTTCAAAAGCCTAACTTTATTATTTTTCCAATATTTAGATAATTTTAATATCCAAAATTTCATTTTCTAAGTGCATCAAAATAATATTGTACTAGACAGCTCCTTTGCAACGAAAATCGTCACCCGACGAATCGTTTCTCGACATTCGATTTCCGTACTTCCTTCCTAACCTTTGTGGAACCAAAATAACTCAAAAATATCATCTTTACACATCCCATACCGTCACCTTGGGGTCCAAGGGTCAAAAAATACTTTTCTAAACAAAAACACCAAAAAGGGTAATGTACTTCCTAAAGGGTGACTAGCCATTTGAAACAATTGTCATTTCTTTGTCCATTGCTTGATCCCTCACCAAAGGCACGCCCAAATGCTCTTATAATGAGCCTCAAACTCATATATTCATCCACCTAACATATTCCTCAAAATCCTTTCTAAAAACCAAAGGAAACCCATCAAAAAAAATACTAAGTTCTTAAGCCTTTACACCACCATTTTGAAGAGCATTAATCCCTTCATTCTCTTATCTTATTCTACTTTCGAAAATTATTTAATAGTATAACTACTAACTTAGTTCAGTCGTAGGCAAATCATCCAGACCACAAGAAATTGAATGCCATGATGTCATGGATATATATTGAGTTGAGTATCACTGATACACTCATTTGGTGACCTGACAATGTTGAAGTCCCCTAAAATAAGCCAATTAGTAACACCTTGCTTAATATTATGTAAGCCATTCCAAAGATCAATCCTCCTATCATCATCATTGTTACCATAAATCAATGTAATATCCATATGGGAGTTAGATGCAAAATGTAGAACCTTGCAATACACAAATTGTGCCTGAGATTGAACAATTTGAACAAAAATAGAAGAATCCCTCCATACAACCCAAATTCTACCATTATAGTGAGATTAATAGTTGCCCATCACCTGATAATTTTTTTAATATTTCTTGATATTTTTCTTTGCTTTTCCTTCCTTGATTCTTGTTCCCAAGACACCCATAAGATCCACCTGATTCATCCTCATAACATTAAGAATCTCAATCTTCTTTAGAGGATCATTTGCACCCCTGATATTCCAGGATGCAGTGATCATGTGATAGTTTTATCAGGAGGGTCAGTTTTCCTGACCTCAGTAACCATACTGTTTCTTTCTCCACATACTGAGTGCTGTGGACATGACGTAGGTCCACCCCGACGCGGCCACGCGCGGGTTTGGGTAGGCGAATGAATCTCGTGATGAGATTGCTCTCGGGTTCGAAATTTAAGTCAAAATGGAGTCACCACCGAATTTTGTGGTTATTCGGAACCATACGAGCCCACTCTATGTCGTCATGGGCTATACACAAAGTAAGCCCACTTCGATTTCAGAGTTTATTGGGCTCGTCCCTTTGCATTGCAATATCGATACCGTTTAAACCGGCTTTCGTATATAGAATGACTCTCGTGCGCCAAGGGTTTCGGACATCCGAAAACCAAAGGTTCTGAGTAAGGGGTGAGGGTACGTGTTGGGAAGCCCACTAAGGACACCCAACCCCGCCCGCACATGGCGGCCTCTACTAAGACATCGTTCGTGTTCGTGTACGCGCGTTAGTAAAATGATAAAATGATATGCAAACAGCGTTTTCGGGCTAAGCATGTGAATTATATGTGAATTACGTCATTTAATGCATCTAATTATGGTCGAAGTGATTTAGCATGCGAGGTTCATTTATAAAGCGATAAGCAAGTAAATAAACGAAACTCGAACATAAGTAACGTACAAGTTACATGGGCGGAAATACAACCCGGAATTCACAATACAACGATTATTATAACGATTAGAAGAAATAATAAACTAAATAAGAAAAGCGATAAATAAAATACACGACTCGACGAAGACCCGTATATAATAAATGTTCGCTAGATCGTGAATTAGTTAGACGGACGAACCTTAATTAATAACGCATTATATTGCATATTAATCAAAGGACGGAGGTTCGAGACCTAGGCGTGAATCTAACCCGATCTCGAACCTCGATGTCTTGTCCCGACTTATCACCTCGAAAAATGGAGTCTAAATTAATTATGTGTCGGATACGACTAAAGAGTCGTCGACATAAAAATTAATAGTGTGACACCGTCGATCAAAGTCATTTTAAGTGTCGTGATGTGCATGAGTTTTAGAAAAATGGGTTCACGTGATGGCCTTTACACGCGTTGACTAAAAGTCGTAAAGAAAAGACGAGTCTTAAAATATGGTCGTATGTCGCGAAGGTCGCATGTTAATGTAAGGACCGAGAAGGGTAGAAAGTCGAGAAAACAAAAAAGTGGACTCGGCCAAACAGGCCTGCCCGCGAGTCGCATGGCTGGTCGCGCGACTCGCGCGTGGGTCTGGTCGGGCATTTTTATTTGTCGAAAAAAATGAAAAAGTGAGTTCGGCCAAACAGGCCTGCCCGCGAGTCGCATGGCCGGTCGCGCGACTCGCGCGTGGGTCTGGTCGGGTGTTATTTATTTGCCGAAAACTCGTCAATTTTTATAATCACGTGCCAATGCCGATTTATTTACCCGACTTATGTTTTTGCTAAATTGGGAATTTTGAATTAGTGACGAAATTGTATCCCTCTACGTCACGACATCGAAACTAATCCTTCCGGATTATGTGATGTCGGTTTTCGTGTCAACGGATTTCGCACTAATTGAAATGGGATCGAATACGTTCAACTACAACCGATTGCAATCACGTCACGCCCTTGAGAACATTGGGGCGGGGCTCCTCGAAAGGGCTCCACCTCCGTCGTTACTCGTAAAGGGATTAGACGGACTTTAGGCGATCGTCGTACTTAAACGTATTTGAAACCGAATACTAGTATTAATATATATATATATATATATACACGGTATTATAGTGTTAATAACGAGGAAATAAAGTTAGTATGCGAGAAATAAAAATGTTAGCGTTGTGTTAGTGTTAGTATTACGATACTAGTATAAATATTGCAAAAACGTAAAATAGAAACAAAGTAAAAAAGATCGAGATGGGGTTTAGGACACCCTCAACATACATGCTTGGTATAGGCCTCGGAAATAGACTCGTAAATAGCGACGGAACGCCGGAGTATCGAGGATGAATGTGAGTTATGGTGTGTATATGTGTGTGTGTGTGTGCCGGTTTGTTTGAGAGCAAAATGGCTCGGTTTTTGTATGGTTTTTGCTTAGGGTTGTAGTGTGGGATGTTTAGGAGGATTAGGGTAGAATTTTGTAGGGTAAATGAGGGTTTGCAAAGGCTTTTCCTTAAGCTTTTCAATGCTGAAAAATTCTGAAAAAATGAATGAGGGGTTGAGGGTGTATTTATAGAGTAGGGGTGTGATTAGGGTTAATTTAGGAAGGGTTGACCTTTTATTTGATTTTGCTTTTTTGAATTCTGATTTGGGCGCAATCTTCTAGAAGCTGAACTTGGCTGGTTTGTGTGACGGGTTCGTCCTTGACCGGGTTTTGACCCGGTCGCTAAAAGACGGGATTTATTTTTGGTGTCAGTTTTGACCCAAATTAGTCTTATTTTGCTCGGAACGACCCACTGGGCCTGGATTTGAGGTCTGTTTTGTGAGATTATTACTCCGCTAAAAGTCCATGTCGGATATTATTGATTCCGAGCCCAAATTCGATTATACCAAGTCACGTTTGCGTCCGATCATCATCGGGTGTTTGACGGAGACTACCATAGACACCTGGCAGTCAAAATGCGGGTGTCTACAGAGCCCCCACTCTGACTGAGGCTTGGACAAGGCGAAAGTCAGAGTAGCTACCAGGCCAATCGAGGATTACGACCGGGCAGCCTTCCGGTCGGGTCGTTTATAGTCCAGTAGACTTGCGTGAAGGGCTCGCCAGCCATAAGCAGAGGATTGTACCTATCCTGATGATGGTAGCTCCGTGGGGAGTCAAAATCGCCTTTGGGGATGTATACCCATATGCCGACACATCCTGCCTTGGATGTAGGATCTCGGAGGAACCACCGACTTATGCTGGGGGATAAAATAGCTCTGTGGAGACTTGCTTCTGAAGTCTGGGGTGTACCTGTATGCTTGACACATAACAAATGCAACACATAGGCAAAACACTGACTCGCGCTGGGGAGGAAAGATACCGAATTTTAGAAAATGCCACGATTTTTGAAAAGGATGCTATCATAATTTTTTTTGGCACAGAAAATTTTCTAGGAAAAAAATTTTTTTTTTAGGAAAGCTCGGGACGACTTGATTCCTATTCTGGGTTTCTTGTTTGAAATCAGGCCTGCGCGCGCATAGGGCCCAGGTTAGTTGAGGAGGCACAGCAGTTAGGGTTACAGGCGGGGTTTCCTATTATAAATATAGGTTTCCCTGCTTCAGCTTTTTACATCCTAACTCAAATTCTCTTTTATCTTTCTCAAAATCTTTTAGACTTTCAAGAAAGTTAGAAACTTCTGCCATGGGTATCGATCATTTAACCGCCATGCTTCTTGCCTGGTCCCAATACTTTCGGGATGAGGAAAAGATTCGGCTGACTCAGATGGGAATTGTCAGTCTGTTTCCCTTCCAACGACTGATAGTTGACCCACACTTCTTGGACGCCTGTCTGTCGTTTTGGGATACTACCCATCACGTCTTCGCATTCCCACGGGGAGAGATATGCCCTCTTCCCGAGGAAGTCGCAGCCATAGGAGATTGGGGCCTAGCTGTCCAGCCTGCCATTCCCTCGTTCTACCCGGATCCGAGGAGAAGGCTAAGGGAATTCTTGGGTCTGTCTCATGCCGAGACAGATCGGATGGTGCAGGGGGATATTGTTTCCCTATTCGACCTGGCCGACAAGTTTATGAACAGCCGGGATGTGAGGGCCACCCCTACTCACAGGCGTAGGGCGTTCGCCTTTTGCATGCTGCACTGTTACGTCTTTGAAGGGCTGATGGAACTTGACTCATGCAGGGGTCAAATTAGATTGATTGGAGTGGTTGATCAGATGGAGACTGGTCATAGCCCTGCCTGGCTAGCCACTGGGGAGATTATCATGGGTCTAGATGCTAGGCGACTTGATCCGACCCGACCACTAACGGGGAGTACCCGTATTTTGCAGGTATACACCTCGCGTTTTTTTTTTCTTTTTTTTTTGTTTCGCGGGATCCTTGCAAGTTATCTGGCGAACTCTTCTGTTGCTTACAAAATCCGCGTACTCTTATCAGACATGGCTGTCGGAGCGGCTATCAATCATAGAGCCCCCTCCGAGTATTCCTAACTATCGGAGCAGTCAGCTTAGCTCCCGAAGGCGTCGGATAAGCTCGAGTCATCTAATAAACCGAGCTTACTGGGATGAGGAGCTGGTGTTCCACGGGGGTCCCTTTATAAGGTGGACTGTCGCTTGGTGGTTTCTTTCTAGGCTGACGGGGCTGGCCAAGAGAGACCAAGCTCGCTATCTGGTGATTCTGTCCCTGGACTGGACAGTTCACATTTACCCGGACCGCATCCTGAGGCAGTTCGGTTCGTCTCAGCGCATTCCTGAGACTGAAGCCATCATTAGCGTCTCGCTCCAACTGACGGACGTTATGTGCGACACCTGGTTGCAAAGATGGTTCACTCGTCCCACATGGACTATACCCAGCCCTTGCCAATCCGCTTGGGTTTCGAAGGCTTACCAGAAATGGACTTCTGAGGAGTCCGAGGAAGCTCGCAAGGACTTAAAGCTTGATGAGGCCTTTGAACTGGTTCGCCGCGAGACGGCGAAAGATAACAGGGATCTCTTCGTTGGGGGAGATATTCCTGAAGCTGTAGCCCGTGAAGAATCGGGTCTTAAGTCACAAACTAAGACTCGATCTAAGGAAGTCGGTTCTAGCAGCAAACGGGGGCGGTCAAGCCCCCAGACTGATTTGGAGAGACGCCTTGGGCCTAGGCTGGCGGCCCGGGACCGACTGGGTCCGCGTGACCGGCTTCCTGAGGCCGTGAGGGCCCGACTTGGGCCTATCGAGGTGATGGAGGATTCTGGCTCAAACGGGCGAGCCCGAGCCAGAGAGGTTCCCGTGGTGATTCGGGAACGCTCCCCTCCGCGTCGTCGCCAGTGGACGGCTAAGGAGGCCAAGGACAAGGGGAAGGGCAAGATGCCCTGAATGCCAAGTCCTACAGCTTTATTACTATTTAAGTATTATTATTATTTTTGGTCGTGTGTTTTTTTTGTATTTTTTGAATTCCTGCGTTTTGTAATTTCCCGAGTTTATCGGGGTTTTTTTTTTTTAAATTAATAGAAAAAGTTTATTATTAAACCGTTCCTGTCATTTCTCGATTGCATTGGTTGTGCCCTTTTGAGGGGCTGCCTACGTATCCGCAATTAGCAGAATCAAACCAAACGTAGTTCAAGCTTAGTAAAATTTGCAATCTCGAATTACACCAAGACTATTGGTTCAAGATGTTTTGTGAGAGTAGAATAAGTAATTCTAGCTCAATGACTTGCTTTTTCGTAAAATAAAGATTTTGATAAATTTTGCTAATGACATTGAGAAATGGCTAAGGGTAGTAACGCTTCAGCTGGTCTAGGTTGGTCGGGTTGACGAACTCATTCCCGTCCAGGTCCGTCAGCATCACTGCTCCCCCTGATAATACTTTCTTTACCAGATACGGTCCAGCCCAGTTGGGTTTGAATTTTCCCCTTGGGTCAACCGGTAGTAAAGCTCGAATAGACTTAATGACTAGATCCCCTTCTTTAATGTTTCTGGGCCTTACCCTCTTGTTGAAGGCCCGTTGGATCCTCTTCTGGTAGATTTGGATATTGTTGAGGGCACGATTTCGTCGTTCATCTAGTAGAACCAACGAGTCATACCGCGCTCGAACCCAGTCAGCCTCGGGTACTTGGCTTTCTAGCAGAATTCTGAGGGATGGTATCTCCAACTCGACGGGCTGGACTGCTTCCATCCCATAGGTTAGATAATATGGTGTTGCCCCGGTTGCGGTGCGAATTGACGTTCGGTACCCCCATAGGGCAAAAGGTATTTTGTCGAGCCAATCCCGGTAATTATCAGCCATCTTTTTTAGTATGGTGACAATGGTTTTATTAGCCGCCTCCACTGCTCCATTCGTCTGGGGACGATAAGGCGAGGACGTGTGCCTTTGAATTTTATATTTAGTCAGCAAGGCTGCGGTCTCAGCTTGGAAATGAGTTCCGTGATCACTGATGAATTCATGTGGGATCCCATACCGACATATTATCTTGTTCTGTATAAACTTGGCAACATGTTTAGCATTGAGGATGCGATATGATTCAGCTTCGACCCACTTGGTGAAGTAGTCGATAGCTACTAAAATAAAGCAGTGCCCACCAGTACCAGAGGGATTTATTTTCCCGATTATGTCGATACCCCATGTTGAGAACGGCCAGGGTGACGTCATGGTGTAGAGCAAAGATGACGGCATATGTTGTACATTGCCGAAGATTTGACAGTTATGACAATGTTTGACATATAACCGACAGTCGGTTTCCATAGTATTCCAGTAATAACCGAACCTCATGATTTTTCGGACCAGCATGTGGGCATTCATATGTGGGCCGTTTTCACCATCATGTACTTCGGCCATGACCTTTTCAGCATTATACTTGTCAACACAAAGGAGAAGAGCCCCTTGTGCCGTCTTTTTGTACAGTTGCCCGTCATCAGTACGGATGAACTGAGTGGCTAGCCTTCGTAAGGCTTTCTTGGCTCGACCTTCCGTCCCGGGAGGATATTCTCCGTTTGTCAGGTACTTTAACACAGCCTGGTACCATGGTTCGGGATCAGTTATCTCAATGTCTTCAATATCGTGAACATATGCCGGCTCGGACCGTCTTTCGACGCAAATTGGCATACTGGTCACGTGGTCAGGAATATTTAATAGAGATGCCAATTTTGAAAGTGCATCCGCAAACTGATTCTCTTCCCGAGGTAGGTATATATATTCTACCTTCTGGAATTGTTTCTCGAGATCCCTTACTCGTGCCTGGTAGGCCACGAGATTAGCATTCCGAGTCTTCCATTTTTGCAGTGCTTGGTTAATGACCAAGGATGAGTCACCATGTACCCGGAGATTTGTGATCCCCAGATTAGCGGCGGCTTGTAGCCCGTAAATGCATGCTTCGTATTCTGCTGCATTATTGGTAACATCGAAGTCCAGTTTAATGGAGACGGGAGTATGTTCCCCTCTTGGTGAGATTAGGAGGATCCCGACTCCGAACCCTCAAAAATTAGATGCTCCATCGAAGTATAAATCCCACGTTTCGGCATCAGTATGGAAAATATCTTCGTCTGGGAAGGACCAGGTGTCGTGTGTCCTTCTTCGGTTACCGGGCTGTCAGCGAGGAATTCAGCTACCACCCGTCCCTTAATGGCCTTTAATGGCACAAATTTTAGGTCGAACTCTGCCAGCATTAGAGTCCATCTTGAAATCCGGCCATTGAGAATGGGCTTTTCAAAGAGGTATTTGATTGGATCCATCCTCGATAGAACATAGACCTCGTAGCTGAGCATATAGTGCCGGAGCTTCTTGGTGGCCCAGACTAAAGCCAAACATGTCTTTTCGAGCATGGTATATTTGCACTCATACTCTAAAAACTTCTTGCTGATGTAATAGATGGCTCTTTCTTCGGAGTCAACCGTCTGGGCCAGCATAGCCTCCATGGCTGTCTCGGTCGTTGTTAGGTATAACGACAGAGGCAAACCGGGCTGAGGCGGCATTAAGACTGGCGGAGCAGACAGAATTTCCTTGATTTTGTCGAAAGCAGCTTGGCACTTGTCGTCCCATAGTATCCGTTCCCCAATTTTCAGTTTCTTGAAAATTGGTTCACACACCATGGTTAGTTTGGAAATGAATTGACTAATATACTGGACTTTCCCGAGAAATCCCCTTATTTCTTTTTCGGTTTTAGGAGCTTGCATCTCGGTAATGGCTTTGATTTTACCTGGGTCGACCTCGATACCTCGTTGGCTAACGATTTGACCAAGTAATTTGCCAGACGTTACCCCGAAACTGCACTTTTGAGGGTTTAGCCTCATGTTGTACTTGCACAATCGGGTGAAGAATTTTCTTAGGGCGGTGATGTGACCGTCCCGTTCTTTGGATTTGACGATCATGTCGTCTACATAAACCTCTACCTCTTTATGCATCATGTCGTGTAGTAAGGTGGTAGCGGTCCTTTGGTATGTGGCCCCGGCATTAATGAGACCGAATGGCATGACGGTATAGCAGTAAGTACCCCAAGGTGTGGTGAAGGTGGTCTTACTCATATCTTCTTCTGCCATCTTGATTTGATTATATCCGGCATACCCGTCCATGAACGATAGAAGGGCATGATCAGCCGTGTTATCCATCAGTATATCGATGTGTGGTAACGGAAAATCATCCTTCGGGCTTGCTTTGTTAAGATCCTGAAAATCTACGCATACCCGCACCTTACCGTCCTTTTTAGGAACCGGCACGATGTTTGCCACCCATTCCGGATACTCGGACACTTGTATGAAGCCGGCTTTGAACTGTTTATCGACTTCTTCTTTCACTTTGAGAGACCATTCGGGCCTCATTCGACGAAGCTTCTGCTTGACCGGTTTGCACCCGTCTTTGATAGGTATGTGGTGCTCAGCTATTTCCCGGTCTATCCCCGGCATGTCCTTGTAGGACCATGCGAAGACATCTTTGAATTCTTGGAGGAGGTTTATGAATTGTTGTTTCTCCTCGGGATCTAAGGATAACCCTATCTTAAGTATCTGAGGCTCTAAGGTTGTTCCCACGTTTATGGACTCGGTCTCTTCGATTACCGGATTCCGGGATTCCCTTTGCTCTAGTTGCTCGATCAGATGTGGAGATAAGGGTACCTATTCGTCGGATTTCTCAATGTCATAGCATAAAACATTTTTGAAAGCAGAATTTAAAAGAGACAAGTCGTAAGCAGAACGGTCGTTATTATTGATTGAAAATTTGGAAAACAGCTCAAAGAGAGCAGCCATCTGATCATTGGTCAGTGGCGGAATTGGTAAGGCACTCGGGACAGACCCCGAAGTGCCAGCAGCAGGCATAATAGAAGGGAGAGGGGTTACAGGAGTGACTCTAGCACCGACTTCCCTAGACTCGACCTCAGACTCTGACTCAGACTCCGACTCAGACTCGGACTCAGACTCAGGCATGTCTCCCTCTCCGGTGACCAGCTTGTAGATCTTTCCTTGACTGTCAGTCCACTTGACAGTCTTCCTCCAGGCCCTGCTTCCCGTCTCGGAACCAACATCCGAGATTAGCTTGGTCGGGTCAAACCTGTTGCTGCGGAGAATCAGGTTGACCAGGTCTTCTTTTGGAGTCGGGGCTATGGTGTCTTCCCCGAAGAGCAGCCCCAGCGCGGGCTCAGCATCATTAGCTTCATTAGACTGGATGAGGGCGAACACATCATCCGGGATGTAGTTGCAGTCCCGGGCCGAGTGGGTCCCGAGGTGCGTAGCATTGGGTTGGTACAGTCCAACCTGGATAGCCCCAAACACGGGTGTGACAAAGTAGTCAGACAACCGTGGGCTGTAAGGGCTCAAGTGGATACCCTTCAGGATGTTGCAGGCCTTTTCGATTCCTGCTCGGACAACGTTGTCCGGAGTGATAGCATAGCCAAGGCCGAAGTGAGAGTCTTCGTCCTTGAGGACCTCGATGATCTTCCCAGCTGGAAGGTCGGGTCGAGAGGTAGCTCCTGGAAGGTACCCTAGGTTTTGGAGCATTGTGTCAATGCTTGTGGTGAAGTAAGGCCTAAAAAGGTACTCTTCCTCGATCATCCCCACAAAGTCGAACCCCCAGAGGTCCGTGCGGCCCGTGGCGTTACAGCTAGCCACGGTCATTGGGGTTGCCTCCAAAGTAATAACATTGTCGAGTAGAGGTATCTTGATCTTACGGTGGAGGGTGGAGGACACGGCTTTCACCGCGTGAATCCACGGCCTTCCTAGGAGCAAGTTGAATGATGAAGTGACATCAATCACCTGGAATTCAAGCTCCTTTTCTATCGGGTCCGTGATGATGGTCAGTTTTATGGCCCCAGCTACCGACTTTGGACTCCCATCAAAGGCTTGGATGGTTTGAGCAGTCGGGATATAGTCAGCCTCGGTAATGCCGAGGGCTTTGGCGGTCCTTAGGGGAAGGACATTCACGGCTGACCCGTCATCGACTAGGGTCATCGGGAGGTACTTTCCTCGGCAAATCACCGTGATGTAGAGGGCCAGGTTGTGGGAGGCCCCAAATGGCGGCAGGTCGGTTTCAGAGAAAGTGAGCATTGGGCCTCCTTCTTTGGCCTTACCCTTTAGGTGGGGTAGGACTGTGGCTACCATTTCAGCGGGGGTAGCCAAAGAGTCAATCTTGACTTGATCGAGAGCCTTTGTAAGTGCTTCTCGATGTTCTTGTGAGCTGACCAAAAGTTGCCATATAGTGAGGTCAACTCGGGTTCTCTTCAGTTGTTTCATAATAGCCGTTTCAGCGGTAGGCTCTTCAGGGACGACTTCCATCCCGAGTGGATCGGTGATGGTTGTCGGGATAGGGGTGTCCCTAGCGCTTGTGGCTAGATAGGGACGACCTAGGTTGTTACTGGCTAGGACTCGAGTCTTGACCTCGCGAACCTGTTCAGGGGTGATGGGAACGGTTTCCCCCTTAGCGAGGTAGACATCATCCTCATCGTCAAACCAGATCCCGTTCACTTGCGGGATAAATGGGGAGATAAGGTGAGATCAATCAATCACCTCCCCGGCAAAGATGGCATGGGAACTGAAGGGATTCTCCTTGTTGCTTGGCTTATCTCCGGGTAGCGGGATTTTACCGCTCTCGATCAGGTCCTGAATCAAGTGTTTCAGCTTCCAACACTTTTCGGTATCATGCCCATTGCCCCGGTGGTATTGGCAATAGGCTTGAGCATTGTAGTTCTTGGAGCGTCACTCGACCGGAACTTCGGGAGTTGGGCCTATCGGTTGGATTAGGCCTTTGGAGGACAGCCTTTGTAAGGCGTAGGTATAGGTGGTACCTATATCAGTGAAAACCCGAGGTAGGGTGCTCTTCTTGGACGGGGCATCTAGTAGATTAACCGCGTCGAAAATGCTGCGAGTGGCAGCCTGTGGCTTAGTGGTAGAGGAAGAGGCCCCTTGGTACCCTTTGCTGGCGGCCTTAGTGAGGCCTTCCAGTCTCAGATCGTCTTCGATCCTCATACCCATTTCAGTAAGGGTGGTGAAATTGGGTATGACAGCGTACCGGAGGTGAACCCGGTAGGAAGGGAGGAGGTTCTTGACAAAAGCCTCCACCAAAGTCTTCTCATTGGGCTTGTCAACCAGTTTCACGCTCTCGGCCCTCCAGCGTTGAAGGTATTTAGTAAAACATTCCTTCGGCTCTTGGGCCATAACCTCCAGAGATCGCATTGTGGTTTGGATCTCGGTGTTGTCAGCATAGTTCCGAGCAAACTCGGTGGCCACATCATCCCAGGTAGGGAACTTCTTCGGGTCTAGCCTGTAGTACCAGGCCCGTGGGTGTTTCTCGAGAGATGCGGCAAAGAGGTTCTTGAACATGGACGAATCCACTCCCTTGATGGCCATGAATTCCTTGAAGGCCCGTACATGTAGTAACGGGTCTTCAGTTCCCTCAAACATGGGCAAGCCTGTAAGGTTCAGGTTTGCGGGTAGTTTGTCACTCACCGTGGAGTACTCTCGGCTATTCTCCCGGTGGATACTATTACTCCCAGTCAAATGGACTTGTTCTTCTAGTCGGCGCACTGCGCTGACCAGTTCAGCTAGAGGCCCAGTGGTCTCGACATTAGGAGTCCTTTGCTCTACTGTAGCTAGGCGAGCAACGATGGCCACTTGGCCTGCCCTCATTTAAGTCAATTGGGCTTCGATGTCGGTTTGCTTCGCGACCATGGCGTCCAAAGAGGTTTGCAGACTGTTCAAAGTAGCCATCTTGCGGGCGTGTCTGGTTGCCGGTGGCCTGTCTGTAAGAACACCGTGTAATCAGTACCCAAACCCAGATCTTGGAATCATAAAAAAAAGGTACATCCCGAGCGACACTAGGAAAGAAGACTAAAGACTCGAGAAAGACACCTAGACGGACGACTCGTAGGTGGGACGACTTCCTTAGGATTTTGGCTTTGTGGGCCTAATCCCGTTCGAAGGAAGGTCCACGTGAGACTTTTCCCTCGACTTTTGACTCGAGTGTATGGACGGACTTTCCTTTGTAGGGGTATGCCCTACGCGGGTTGGTCGTGCCTTGACAGATAAGGCGGACTCGGGAAAGGGGGGAAACTCGTGATATAGGATCAGCGGAGTTTCGACGCTATAGACCTTCGACAAACTATGCAAAGACCCGGCACACGGCTAGGGGAGGTCCTATAATAAAGAAGGTTCACTAGGAAGGTTGGATGCTTGAAATTTGAATAAAAGATGGGTGAATTTCCGAGAGTTCGAAAATTGAAAAAGGAGTTTCGAAAACCGAGATTAGAATTTTGAAGAATTCAGAAAATCAGGGTGGCTTCGGAAATTCGAGAGTTAAAACGGACGGCATGCCGACTAAAGAAAAGGATATTTTGAGTCAAATCGTTGATCCTAAATTTCGGCGGCATTCCGAGTTTTTGAAAATTGGATATTTTGAAAAGACGGGTCCCGAAACGGACAGTATTTCGGGTTTTTCAAAATTTGGTATCTTTGGAAATATGCATTTTTTGAAATGACATTTTTCGAAAAATGACACGGAAACCAAGTAGTATGTAGTCAAACAAGCATTATAACGACGCTTATGTATGCTTTACACTAAGTCTCGGTCGGTCAAAATAGGGTCTATACCAACAACGATGGCTTTCTCGTGTGAAGGACGGACTCCCTAAACCGAGTTGGTCTTAGGACATGCCACGAAACCGAGACGAGTTCCACCATCGATGTTTTTGGCGCACCCATGTAGAAATGCACCGTGGTATGGTGGGACGTCGGTCACAAGTAACCGGCCCGGGCAAAATTTGGGTTATGCATGAATCATTAAACTAATGCGCGTACATTAATATTCGAACGATTTCTCTTCGAGTCTCACCCTAGGAACCCCGATGACATGTGGTACATCAGGTATCCCCAGCGGAGTCGCCAAATTGTGGACATGACGTAGGTCCACCGCGACGCGGCCACGCGCGGGTTTGGGTAGGCGAATGAATCTCGTGGTGAGATTGCTCTCGGGTTCGAAATTTAAGTCAAAATGGAGTCGCCACCGAATTTTGTGGTTATTCGGAACCATACGAGCCCACTCTATGTCGTCATGGGCTATACACAAAGTAAGCCCACTTCGATTTCAGAGTTTATTGGGCTCGTCCCTTTGCATTGCAATATCGATATCGTTTAAACCGGCTTTCGTATATAGAATGACTCTCGTGCGCCAAGGGTTTCGGACATCCGAAAACCAAAGGTTCTGAGTAAGGGGTGAGGGTACGTGTTGGGAAGCCCACTAAGGACACCCAACCCCGCCAGCACATGGCGGCCTCTACTAAGACATCGTTCGTGTTCGTGTACGCGCGTTAGTAAAATGATAAAATGATATGCAAACAGCGTTTTCGGGCTAAGCATGTGAATTATATGTGAATTACGTCATTTAATGCATCTAATTATGGTCGAAGTGATTTAGCATGCGAGGTTCATTTATAAAGCGATAAGCAAGTAAATAAACGAAACTCGAACATAAGTAACGTACAAGTTACACGGGCGGAAATACAACCCGGAATTCACAATACAACGATTATTATAACGATTAGAAGAAATAATAAACAAAATAAGAAAAGCGATAAATAAAATACACGACTCGACGAAGACCCGTATATAATAAATGTTCGCTAGATCGTGAATTAGTTAGACGGACGAACCTTAATTAATAACGCATTATATTGCATATTAATCAAAGGACGGAGGTTCGAGACCTAGGCGTGAATCTAACCCGATCTCGAACCTCGATGTCTTGTCCCGACTTATCACCTCGAAAAATGGAGTCTAAATTAATTATGTGTCGGATACGACTAAAGAGTCGTCGACATAAAAATTAATAGTGTGAGACCGTCGATCAAAGTCGTTTTAAGTGTCGTGATGTGCATGAGTTTTAGAAAAATGGGTTCACGTGATGGCCTTTACACGCGTTGACTAAAAGTCGTAAAGAAAAGACGAGTCTTAAAATATGGTCGTATGTCGCGAAGGTCGCATGTTAATGTAAGGACCGAGAAGGGTAGAAAGTCGAGAAAACAAAAAAGTGGACTCGGCCAAACAGGCCTGCCCGCGAGTCGCATGGCTGGTCGCGCGACTCGCGCGTGGGTCTGGTCAGGCATTTTTATTTGTCGAAAAAAATGAAAAAGTGAGTTCGGCCAAACAGGCCTGCCCGCGAGTCGCATGGTCGGTCACGCGACTCGCGCGTGGGTCTGGTCGGGTGTTATTTATTTGCCGAAAACTCGTCAATTTTTATAATCACGTGCCAATGCCGATTTATTTACCCGACTTATGTTTTTGCTAAATTGGGAATTTTGAATTAGTGACGAAATTGTATCCCTCTACGTCACGACATCGAAACTAATCCTTCCGGATTATGTGATGTCGGTTTTCGTGTCAATGGGTTTCGCACTAATTGAAATGGGATCGAATACGTTCAACTACGACCGATTGCAATCACGTCACGCCCTTGAGAACATTGGGGCGGGGCTCCTCGAAAGGGCTCCACCTCCATCGTTACTCGTAAAGGGATTAGACGGACTTTAGGCGATCGTCGTAGTTAAACGTATTTGAAACCGAATACTAGTATTAATAAATATATATGTTCCGGTCACGGAAACAATTCACCCGGCTTTGGATCCGGGCCGTATAATTGGATTACTAGTGCCCAATTGATCGTCTGAATTCCTTAAGCCTCTCCTTCGTCTCACTCCCTGGATCAGACCTTCCCAGCGGAGTTTGGCCTGCTCCCTGCACAACGAACGCACAGGGCCTCGGAGGTTGTCCGAGGGAACCCTCTCCGATGCCTAAGTCAGTCCGTGAAGTGCCTTGATGAACCTAGCTCGTGAGGAACTAGGTGGCGTTTTTAGGAGTAAGAGTCTAGGGAGAGAAAATCCAACCCCTCTCATGTGGGAAATGGGAAAGTATTTATACCTTCCCACAAGAGAGAGGAAAGAAGAAAAGAGGAGAGGGAAATGAGTGGATATTTGCGCGACACGTGGACTCGTCTCGTCCACTCACTTCCCCTTACCTTTTGGACAAAATGACGGATGGGTCCTCGGTCTCCCTTTGGTCTGCTTGGGCGGGAGCGCCCTAGAAACAGGCGGGAAGCTGGGTCTGCCCTGCTCGGCAGGCGGCAAAACCAGGCCAGGTTGTTAAGTGATTAAGACTGTTCACTTGGAGTTTTTAGTGATGTTGCTGGGAGGTCTGCTAGGCAGGCCATCCTTTATTCGGGGATTTGGGCGTCTTGGGGCCTGACTGGTGGGCGACCCGAGGCTTGGCTACCGACCCCCATCAATTGGCCTTCGCCGGCTGAGGGGGAGCGAAGCTCCTGCTCGGCAGGCGACGTCTTGTTTTGGGGCGACGGGAGGTTGACTCCTTGAACACTCTTGCATTAAATGCGTCGCGTGTTCCCGAGGAAACGAGCTTTAACTTCTCTGGGTATACAGAGAGTTCAAACGTCTTCTTTCATGATTATTCCTCTTTGCAAAGTGGGTTTTCGAACAGTGTGCCAGTTTGATGATTGGCCTTCCTCTCTGCAGAGGTGGTTGAAGCTCCATTAATGCTCTGCTTCTCCTCTTTGTATAAATGGCATCTTCCTTCATCATTTTCACGCCTCACTTCCCACCTTCCTTTCTTCCATTGTCTTTAATCATGGTTTGGATCAAAAAATCTGTGACTCGCCGCGGGTCTCGCTATGTTACTTTCACTTTCAGAGGATTCTGGAAGCTTCGGTATGCTCGCGCTGCTTACCGAGTTGTTCGTCATAGCCGTTGTCCACGGCTTCTTTCCTGTCGGAGGGGTAGGAGGACTCCTGCTAGGCTAAACAAGCGCTTTAAGAGGCCCTCACCCCCTGCTGCACCTAGATTCAGGCGCTGCCCCCAGGGAGGGGGTTGTTTTGACAGGGGATGCCACGAGTGCTTTCTGTGGCTGCACCCTGAGCAATTTGATCCCAACCTTTCTGATACTGACTCCTCCTTGGCGTCAGGCCCCTCCTCGCCTGTGAAGAACACAGGTTGTCGCACCTGCGACGAATCCCAGGCCGTCCCTTTTGGTAAGGATTGGGAGGATAGCAGCCGAGATTCTGACGACAGTGGAGGTCTTGGTTGTTTAAGTGATAGGGATGAGGATGGGATCCCTGATGACCCTTTTCAAGACTCCCCAGATTGGGACTGGGGTTCGGACTTTGGGGGTCCAGGCAGCCCTGGGGACCCTTCCCCTGATTTGGATGATGATTAGGCCCGTTTAGCAGGGCGTTTACTCGTTGGGCCGTAATTCTTGGGCCCTTGTATTTTCTTTCCTTGCTGGCTACTGAATGTAATTTTCCCTTTCCAGATTTAATGAAATGAAATTCAGGCGATGTGTTTGTGTATTGTATTTTTAATATGTGTTTATTACTTTTTTGTTTGAGATGAAGGGGGGATGTCATAGGGTGATTAATCCCTTGACACTTTTTTGGTCTTTTCGAGGTTTTTCTTGGGAAACCACACAGGGCCGATTCCTGAGGAAGTGACGCGTGGGCAGTGGTCTTTGGGTGGTCTCCTGAGATTTTGGTGACCCTTCGCATGCCCTTCTCTCTATAAAAGCAATCAGTTGCACATTCTTCTTCTTTTTTCTTCTCCAATCTCTTTTTTCTTGAAATCTTCTTATCCCCTCTTTCTGCAAAAACCCCTTGGGTGTTTGACGGATCGTACCTCACTTTGTGCCCCCATTTCTCTGGGAGATTCCTTTTTCGGGCTTCCACCGCACTTGGCAGGCGGTCTTAGGTCAGACTTTTGCCTTCCACTTCCTGCTTTTTCTTTTTGATTTTCTGTTTTTCCGCTTTCATTAGAGTAAAATGTCTAGAACCCGTGAGCGGATCTTACCCTTCACTGACCCGTCAAAGAGGGGGGAAGGGGTGAATTTTGCCTCCTCCTCTAGGGAGGTTGGTTTTGAGGAAGAACATTCGGCGGACAGCGGAGGTGGTAATTCTCCCGACCCCCCTTCGTTTGACGCCATTGACTCGGATGATGATGCGCTGGAGGTTGACCCCTCCAGAACCTCAGGCCCCCTTGTTCGTCGGGAGAAGGGTAGGGTTTACTATTTAGACAAAGTCAAATATCGCATCCCTCTGAGTACCTTCCCTGACCGGAAAAATCGAGAGTTGATCCTGGCAAAGGACGCCGCCGGTGTGATTGAGCGGCTTTACAATTTCGGGGAAGGGTATACAGTCGTTGTCCCCGGCGAGAAGGATACCGTATGCAACCCTCCCGATGGGTGTATAGCGGTCTACCATAAATGTCTGGAGTTCGGCCTTCGATTTCCCCTCCATCCTGCCCTGGAGGAGATCTTCAGGCGTATGAACGTCGCCATCGCCCAGCTGACAGCCACGGCTGTCAGGGCGTTAATTTCATATGTCTGGACTTGTCTGTTCCACCGTACCGAGCCCTCCATTGACGCCCTGCGATTCATGGTGGGCTTACAAATGGTTTCTTCTGGGAGTGCGGGCTCCCCTAGTTATTGGTCCCTTTTGAGGCAGAAGGGACATTCTTTGGTGTGGCCTGCCATGGATAGTTTGAGGGACTGGAAGAACAACTTCCTCTTTGTACACAGCATTCATGGGTGGAAGATTCCCCGACATTTCCGGAATCATGTCCACACCAGGCTGGAGACCCCTGAGGAGTATCACCCTGGCGTGGGTGGAAGAGCCTTGGAGGTGAAGCTGGGCGAGAGAGACAAGGAATTGACGGGCTATTTTGCCGCCCATACTGATAAGTATGAGGTGTATGGCCCTACATTATGGCTCCCCCATGCGGAGGTTATTGCGTCTGATAAGTACTTGACCCGGTTGGGCATGAATCCGGGTCTAGATGAAGGTAGTTCAGGAGCGTCGATGATTATTTCTTACTCTCCCTTCTCTTTTTAGAGTCTCTTGACCATTTGCCTGTTTTCCTTGCAGCTCTTGCTACCTTTATTTGGAGAAAAGGGGAGGTGAGGCGCCTGGGCCTATCTGAAGACCTTGTTGTCGTCCAAAGTCGCCCTTCTCTTCCCCCTGATTTTAAGAGAGGTGAGAAGAATCTGATGAAGCACTTGAAGGGTCCTGGTGACTTCCACACCTGAACCCAAGCGCTTTGCTCAGGGGGTTCCTGGTACCCTCTTTTCAGAGGAGAACACCGAATTCCACTACACCGCCGGCGATAGCCAAGATGTTTCTGCCTTGCTTTCTGATTCTGGGGCAGTTCTGGCGGACCATCTTCTCAAGACTGTCCATTCTGCCACCAGCCAAGTGACCCAGTACGTCCAGCGTACTGCCCGCATCATCCAAGCTTCCGCAAAGCTGGCGGCCCTTAACCGCCTGAGTGATGAGGAACTGTCCAACTCTGACCGCCTTTCTGCAGTTGAGAGGGACGTTGCTCTCATTGCCAGTCTGAAGGACCAGTTGGCGAAAAGGGAGGCTGAGTTGGAAGAGGCCAAGGGTCAGGCGATCCACTGGAAGTCTGAGAATGAGAAGGCCATCAGGGAGGTGTCTCGCCTGGGGGAGGAGTCAAAGAGAGCTCGGCAGGCCTTCGCGGAGTTGGATCAGGCTAGGAAAGCCTTGGCTGAGCTGGATCACGCCAAAAAGAGCGTCGTCGACCTAGGGGAGCGCCTTTCCAAGGCACGTTCAGATCTGCAGGTGGCTCTTGACGATTTGGCAGCGAAGACCAAGGAATGGGAGAAAGAGAGGGACGAAATTCTCCAGGAGGTGGATACGGCTGTGTCAGCGGGCTTTGTGAATGGCGCCCACTCTTGTTTGGGGGGTAGTTATGGAGACTGTCAGGGAGATGTTCCCTGGTTTTGACGAAGATGCTTTTCGGGCCCTCTATACTGCCAAGGACGAAGCTCAAATGCGCAGACTGTCTGAAGGAGCTGCTACTTCCGGTCCAGACGCCCCTCCTGCCTAACATGGAGGGCAATCTTCCTCAGAGGGCTCCTGCTCGTCTCCTGCCGCGCCTGTGCCAACGTTTTAACTTTCTTACTTCTTTGCGCGCCGAGCCCTTTTGGTGGCCGGCTGCCGTGTTTTAATTTGTAATCACTTGTTCTAAAAACTCTTATCCTGTGTTCCTTTGACGCTATTCCTTTTATGTAGATTTTTCTGTTTGCTTTGTTTGTTCTTGTTTGCTTCTTCATGAGTTTGATGCGCAGCCTGTCCCTGCCTGCCCAGAGGTAAGCAGGGAGGCTTTTGCGTTTTTTATACAAGGTTGGAGGGCCTGCCCCCAGTCCTTGTTAGTTCGGCCTGTCCCTGGCTTTTGTTCAAAGTCCAGGGGGCCTGCCTCCTGCCTGCCCAGAGGCTAGCAGGGGGGGCTTTTGTGGTTTTTATACAAGGTTGGGGGGCCTGCCCCCAGTCCTTGTTGATCCGGCCTGTCCCTGGCTTTTGTTCAACGTCCAGGGGGCCTGCCCCCTGCCTGCCCAGAGGTAAGCAGGGAGGCCTTTGCGTTTTTTATACAAGGTTGGGGGGCCTTCCCCCAGTCCTTGTTGATCCGGCCTGTCCCTGGCTTTTGTTCAAAGTCCAGGGGGCCTGCCTCCTGCCTGCCCAGAGGCTAGCAGGGGGCTTTTGTGTTTTTTATACAAGGTTGGGGGCCTGCCCCCAGTCCTTGTTGATCCGGCCTGTCCCTGGCTTTTGTTCAACGTCCAGGGGGCCTGCCCCCTGCCTGCCCAGAGGTAAGCAGGGAGGCCTTTGCGTTTTTTATACAAGGTTGGGGGGCCTGCCCCCAGTCCTTGTTGATCCGGCCTGTCCTTGGCTTTTGTTCAAAGTCCAGGGGGCCTGCCCTCTGCCTGCCCAGAGGTAAGCAGGGAGGCTTGGATTTTTGTTGGGGGGTTCATTTTTCCTAACTTTGGCAACAGGGGGGTCTCCCCCTATTGCCCCCTGCTCGTTTGTGTGTGAATGCGCAAGATTGAACAGGCAACGAGTATAAATCTGGATCTTTCTCATTTCTTTATAAAACTTGTGACATTTTGGGTGGTCGGAGCCGTCGACATTCTTTGACCGTCCTCCGCCATTTGTTTTTAGCAAAATAAAAACTATCTTCGAATTTTGTTCAGACGTAATATTTCTTCAAAGTGTCCGCATTCCAGTGAGCATGCAACTCTTGCCCCTCAAGATTGGCGATTTTGTATGTGCCTGGTCCCAGGACTTGAGTCACTTGGTATGGACCCTCCCAGTTGGCACTTAGCTTTCCATGTTCCCTTGATTTTCCAATCGCCTGTGTTTTTCTTAGAACCAGCTCACCCATCTGGAAGTTCCTTTGACGGACTTTGGTGTTGAAGGCTTTCCTCATTCGTTGCTGGTAGGCAACGATGTTGGTACTGGCTTCTTCCCTTAACTCATTTACCAGGTCCAAGGCCTCGACCATTGCAGCTTCGTTTTCAGCCCGGTCGTACTGCAGGGAGCGCAGAGAGGGGATCTTTGCCTCAATTGGTAATAATGCTTCTGCTCCATATACTAGACCAAAGGGGGTCTGGCCTGTGGATTCTTTTCTGGTTGTCCGGATTGACCAGAGTATACTGGGAAGCTCGTCAGCCCACCTACCCTTGCAGTCATCCACCATTTTCTTCAGGCCGTTTAAAATTTGTTTGTTGGCTGCTTCTGCCTGTCCGTTGGTTTGAGGGTGACAGACAGCTGAATAGGCGACTGCGACGTTGTGGCTTTCTAGCCAGACTCTTAGAGGATCATTATCAAATTGTCTGCCATGGTCAAATACCAGCATTTTTGGCAGGCCGAATCTGGTGATTATGTTTCGCCAGACCACTTTTCTGATCGCCGGCTCAGTAATATTGGGTACTGCCTCGGCTTCCACCCATTTGGTGAAGTAGTCTATGGCGACGATCAAGAATTTCCTGCCCCCTGTGGCCACCGCGAAGGGTCCTAGTATGTCCATCCCCCATTGAGCGAAGGGGATGGGGGATAGGATTGGCCTGAGCTCCTGGGCTGGGGCATGGATTGATGGAGCAAAGAGTTGGCACTTTCTACATTTCTGGGTCAGATTCTTGGCATCCGCCAGCATAGTAGGCCAGTAGTAGCCTGCCCTCAGAGCTTTGTGGGCCAGCGATCTCCCACCGATGTGATGTCCACAAATGCCTGAGTGGATATCGTCCAATACTTCAGCAGCCTGGTCTGCCCGTAGGCATTTGAGCAGAGGGTAAGTAAAAGACTTCTTATAGAGTTCTTCACCAATGATCATGAACCAGGCTGCTTTAGCCTGTACCTTTCCCTTTTGTATTGTGTCTGATGGCAGGATACCATGTTTTTTGAACTGGATGAAGGGGGTCATCCAACTTTCCGGCCCTTCTTCAACGGTGCTAATTGCCTGACAGGCGCCGGTAGATTTTTCATGCAGAACATCGACCCACACCGACCTCCGTATGTCCTGCAGGCTGGAGCTAGCCAGCTTTGACAGGGCGTCGGCTCGGTTGTTCTGCGACCGAGGTATTTGCTGGATTTCATAGGATTTCAGACCTGACAACTCCTGTTTTACTTTTTCAAGGTAGGCGGCCATAGTCTGATCTCTGGCTTCATATTCTCCGTTAATTTGATTGGCAATGAGCTGAGAATCGGTGGCTAGTGTAATTCGCTCTGCCCCTGCAGCTTTAGCCAGTTTTATCCCTGTGATTACAGCCTCACATTCTGCTTCGTTGTTAGACGCTTGGAAGGTAAACCTGAGTGCATGCTCAAAATCCACTCCCTCAGGGCTCGTTAATACGACGCCTGCGCCTGCACCGTTGGCCGTTGAGGACCCATCAGTGTGTACGATCCACTCCTCAGCAGGGGGCTCTTCTTCCCCTGAATGGGAGCATTCAGCCAGAAAATCGGCCAAGGCTTGGGCTTTGATGGCTGTTCTTGGCTGGTAAGATATTCCCATCCCACTTAGCTCAATCGCCCATTTCAGCACTCTCCCTGATTTTTCAAACTTTTCCAACACTCTCTCCAGTGGTTGGTCGGTGAGGACCACGACAGGATGTGCGTCAAAGTAGGGTCTGAGTTTTCTGGCTGCAATGATGACTGCGTAGGCGGCCTTTTCTATCAGGGGGTAATTCCTTTCGGCTGTTCCCAGGGCGTGACTCACAAAGTAAATGGGTTGCTGTGAGTTTGCTTCCTCCCTTAGGATGACAGCACTTACCGTCGTGTTTGTGACAGCGATGTATAGATATAGCTTTTCTCCGGCTACCGGTCTTGCCAGGGTTGGGAGCTTTTTCAGGTGATCCTTCAATTGTTCGAAGGCTTTTTTCTGTTCGTCTTCCCATTTGAACTGTTTGTTGCCTTTTAATATTTTGAAGAAAGGGGTGGACTTGTCTGCTGATCTGGCGATGAACCGAGCCAGGGCGGCCATCCTGCCTGTCAGCCTCTGAATGTCCCTGATAGTTTTAGGCTCCGGGAGGTCCAGGACCGCCTGAATTTTCTCAGGGTTGGCGTCTATCCCCCGGGAGCTGACCAAAAAACCTAGGAATTTCCCGGATCGGACCCCGAATGTGCATTTTTTCGGGTTCAGCTTCATCTTATATGACCGCAGGGAAGCGAAGGTCTCTTGAAGGTCTATCAGATGTTCCTTGTCCCCCTTACTCTTGACGATTGCATCGTCAACATAGGCCTCTAAGTTTCTTCCTTTTTGGCTTTCGAAGACCCTGTCCACCAACCGCTGGTAAGTGGCGCCTGCATTCTTCAGCCCAAATGGCATCATCTTGTACATGTAGGTGCCATGGCTGGTTATGAAGGCGCACCTCACTCTGTCTGGCTGCCAGAGGTACACTTGGTGGTACCCTGAGAAAGCATCCAGAAAACTCAGCGTGGTGTATCCACTAGTGGCGTCTACTAGCTGGTCAATCCTGGGCAAAGGGTAGCAGTCCTTAAGGCAGGCCTTGTTGAGATTGGTAAAATCTACGCACATTCTCCATGCGCCTGATGATTTTTTTACCATGACAACGTTTGCCAGCCATTCTGGGTAATCGCAGACTTCAATGAAGTCAGCCTTCAGGAGCTTGTCTATTTCTTCCTTAATTGCCGCATCTTTTTCTACGGACATGTTCCTCTTCTTCTGCTTTACGGGGCGAGCCTCCGGACTGATGTTCAGCTTGTGAACAATAAATGTCGGGTCAACCCCGGGCATTTCGTCTGCAGAGTAGGCGAATACATCCCTGTTTTCTCTTAGGACCGCAATTAGTTCCTTTTGATAGGACTCCTCCAGGCCGGCTCCAACAAGGACCTGTCTCCCTGGCTCTAAATCCACCAGCATGCTCTCCCCTTCAGGCTCTAGGCGGACTGGCTCTTGCTGAGCAATCGGGATCTCGCCTTCCCTGTTAGGGGAGCACTGGGCTTTTCTCTTCCCCTTTCTTTCTGCCTCATGGGCCTGCAGGGCCACGGAATAGCAGTGTCTGGCCGACTCCTGATCCCCGTGGACCTTCCCCTCAATGCCAAAGTTAGTTACATAGGCTATGGTGAGGGCCCTAATTGACACGGCGGCTTCTATTTCATCCAGGGTGGCTCGGCCGATCAGGGCGTTGTACGCGGATTTGGCATCCACCACAACAAATGACGCCCTGATATTTCTTGCTGAGGTCCCTTCCCCGAACGTGACGGGCAGATCGATGACTCCCATGGGTAGCATGCCTGCTCCATTGAATCCATACAAGGATCCGGGGGCTGGCTTCAGGTGCCTTTTCTCAAGGTTCATCCTCTCGAAAGCATCCCTGTATAAGAGGTTTGTGTAGGCGCCAGTGTCCACCATACACCTCTTAACAATATGATTGTTGATTTCCAGGGTTAAGACCAAAGGGTCATTATGTGGGTACACGACTCTCCCCGCATCCTCGGGGGTGATGCTTAGGGTTGTGCCCCTTGGGCTGCCTGCCTTTTCGGCGTAGCAAATTTGGTTCCTCAGCTCGCGGATTTGTCTCTTCTGGCTGCGCCTGCTGGTCCGCCCCTCTGCATCCCCTGAAACTACATGGATGACCATGCGGTTTTGGGCTGAGCCCTCAGGTTTGTCTGCTACCTCTTTCTGGGGTTTGTTTCTTGTTGCATAGTTGGCCAACCATCCGTTCCTGATTAACTTCTCGATCTCGTCCTTCAGGTGGCGACATTCCTCGGTGGTATGGCCTATGCAGTCGTTGAAGGTGCAGAATTTCTTGGGGTCTCCCTTTGGGCTACGAGGTTTGTTCGGGCGATTCCACTTAGCGGTTTCCTTTTCTAGTTCGAAGATCTCTGCCCGGGATTTGTTGAGGGCAGTGTAACTGTCAAACCTGGGCTGGTAGACAGTGCGCTCTTTCTTGGGGGTGTCTCCCTCTTCCCTTTGCTTGCCTGGCTCATTTCTGCCACATCCACCCTGCGGTCCCCCTTGTTGCTTTGTTTGGCCTGCAGGGGTATCCGTCAGGCCGTGGAATTCCTCCTGCAGAATAAACCCTTCCGCAATTTTCCTGGCCATGGCCAAAGTTTCTGGCTGGGCCCTGATCATTTGATTTTTCATTTCCCCTGGAAGCAGGGAGATTGTCAGGGCGTAGGCGGCGGTGGAATCATCGATCTCCCTGACCTGCTGGTAGGACAGATCAAACCTTCTCAGATATTCCCTCACACTTTCACCCTTTTTCTACTTTAGGGTCATGAGATCGAAACGAGTGAGGCGTCTCCTTTTATTCCCAGCGTACTGTTCGAGGAAGATCTCGGCCAAATCTATGAAGAATTTGATTGATCCCTGGCGGAGATCTCTGAACCACCCTTGTGCGAGTCCTACCAGGGTGGTTGGGAAAACTTTGCACCATATGGCGTCATCCACGTCGTACATGCCCATGTGGCTCTCGAATGCCGCCAGGTGATCTTCAGGGTCTGTTGTCCCATCAAACTTAATGGTGGGAATCTTAATTTTTGGAATGGGGTATTCCTGCACCTCAGGATGAAGTGGGGTTTTTGTGGGCCTGCCTACCAGTCGTGACCTGCTTTCCCCAGACTGGTTACCGTAAGAATCCCATTGTCTATGGGTCGGTTTCCTTGTACTGGGTGAGCGGTGCCTTGGAGGCGGCCTGCTTGCTGCTTCATCTTCTGTCTCAGGGGAGACTTGCCTGGGTCTTTTCCTCTGAGAGTGGCAGAGGTTCTCTCCCTGGTGATACTTGGATTCAAGCGGTTGCCCCCGGTTGAGCCTGGATTGCAGGCTTTGGGATAAACCAGGGGCTGACTGCTCTCTAGCCGCCGGTGTTAGCCTGGAGAAAACCCCGCCTGGTTTTTCTCCCAAGCATTTTGACATGGGCTCCCTGGGCCTCATTCGCTCCTGTAACCCTCGAGATAAGCCTCCCTGTTCTCCAGACGCTGATTCTGTTGTGTGAATGGAGAACGCCTGCTGGACAGGTGGCTCTGGGTTGCCAGTGGTAATGCGCCTTTGTACATGTGCATACGCCTGTGCCGTCCTTCTTGCTTTCCTTTGAGCATTCCTGGCGGCGGTCCGCCTCGTGCCCCCAGCTCCATCCCTACTGATTGAGGATGGTTGCCTGGGGGCCGATGCGACCCTGCCTACCAAGTCCTCAGGAGTGAACTCCTGGTTCAGCATTGCAGAGAAGAAGGCGGCCGTCTGCGCCATCTGAGCTGGGGTTAAATTCAGAGCATGCCCTGGGTGTGCCCCCAACTCAGGTGCCACAGCAGTGTTTGGTCCGCCGAGGAGACTGGTTCCCCCTACCCCTAGGATCGTGGCGGGAGGAACCCTCTCCGACTGCGGCATACCATACAGGGGGGTCACCGGTGGGACCGTCGGACCCGTCCCTGCACTGGCATCGATGATTTCCGGCATGATTGTTGTAGTTTTGTGATTATGAGTGGTTGATTTTAGTGGGTAACTCGTGAACACAACCGTAAGCTCCCCACAGACAGCGCCAAATTGTTCCGGTCACGGAAACAATTCACCCGGCTTTGGATCCGGGCCGTATAATTGGATTACTAGTGCCCAATTGATCGTCTGAATTCCTTAAGCCTCTCCTTCGTATCACTCCCTGGATCGGACCTTCCCAGCGGAGTTTGGCCTGCTCCCTGCACAACGAACGCACAGGGCCTCGGAGGTTGTCCGAGGGAACCCTCTCCGATGCCTAAGTCAGTCCGTGAAGTGCCTCGATGAACCTAGCTCGTGAGGAACTAGGTGGCGTTTTTAGGAGTAAGAGTCTAGGGAGAGAAAATCCAACCCCCCTCATGTGGGAAATGGGAAAGTATTTATACCTTCCCACAAGAGAGAGGAAAGAAGAAAAGAGGAGAGGGAAATGAGTGGATATTTGCGCGACACGTGGACTCGTCTCGTCCACTCACTTCCCCTTACCTTTTGGACAAAATGACGGATGGGTCCTCGGTCTCCCTTTGGTCCTGCTTGGGCGGGAGCGCCCTAGAAACAGGCGGGAAGTTGGGTCTGCCCTGCTCGGCAGGCGGCAAAACCAGGCCAGGTTGTTAAGTGATTAAGACTGTTCACTTGGAGTTTTTAGTGATGTTGCTGGGAGGTCTGCTAGGCAGGCCATCCTTTATTCGGGGATTTGGGCGTCTTGGGGCCTGACTGGTGGGCGACCCGAGGCTTGGCTACCGACCCCCATCAATATATATACACGGTATTATAGTGTTAATAACGAGGAAATAAAGTTAGTATGCGAGAAATAAAAATGTTAGCGTTGTGTTAGTGTTAGTATTACGATACTAGTATAAATATTGCAAAAACGTAAAATAGAAACAAAGTAAAAAAGATCGAGATGGGGTTTAGGACACCCTCAACATACATGCTTGGTATAGGCCTCGGAAATAGACTCGTAAATAGCGACGGAACGCCGGAGTATCGAGGATGAATGTGAGTTATGGTGTGTATATGTGTGTGTGTGTGCCGGTTTGTTTGAGAGCAAAATGGCTCGGTTTTTGTATGGTTTTTGCTTAGGGTTGTAGTGTGGGATGTTTAGGAGGATTAGGGTAGAATTTTGTAGGGTAAATGAGGGTTTGCAAAGGCTTTTCCTTAAGCTTTTCAATGCTGAAAAATTCTGAAAAAATGAATGAGGAGTTGAGGGTGTATTTATAGAGTAGGGGTGTGATTAGGGTTAATTTAGGAAGGGTTGACCTTTTGATTTGATTTTGCTTTTTTGAATTCTGATTTGGGCGCAATCTTCTAGAAGCTGAACTTGGCTGGTTTGTGTGACGGGTTCGTCCTTGACCGGGTTTTGACCCGGTCGTTAAAAGACGGGATTTATTTTTGGTGTCAGTTTTGGCCCAAATTAGTCTTATTTTGCTCGGAACGACCCACTGGGCCTGGATTTGAGGTCTGTTTTGTGAGATTATTACTCCGCTAAAAGTCCATGTCGGATATTATTGATTCTGAGCCCAAATCCGATTATACCAAGTCACGTTTGCGTCCGATCATCATCGGGTGTTTGTCGGAGACTACCATAGACACCTGGCAGTCAAAATGCGGGTGTCTACAAGTGCGTTACAGCCTGAGGATTGGGAAGAAGAGCTACCTGGGAAGAGTTGTGACCTAGCCCTTGACATTCTTGATCAGCCTCCATTCCCATCTGCAAACTCCTCTCACCATCCCCACCTGAAGTACCACCTAGTGGAGGCTCCATTTCCATTTCATTCATCATATCAAATCTATTTGAGAGGACAAGTTCTTGCTTCTCATGAGATGTTAGCCCTTTTAGATCATCAGGGCCCCTCACTTTGTATCCTTTTTTTCTTTGCAACTGTAATGAAATCAGTTAACTTCTCCTTGAATGTGCATTCTTGATGCTTTACAGGCAACTCGGCGGGCTTTCCTGTGTCCCCATTCTGAGTATAACCAGCCTTAAGAACAGGCTTAACAAGATACACCATCAAAGAGCCTGAGGTACCACCTAACACATCACCCTTATGAACTTCTCTACTTATGTCTCTCTTAGGCATACAAACCTGTTTAGTTTGTTGTTTCCTTTTTACCAGCCTGCAACTAGAATATAAGTGCCCTAACTTCTTGCATTCCTCACAAAATTAAGGTACCCATTCATACTCAATATGTTGAACAAATTGTTCAATGACAAGGGTGTTAACCACAATGTCTTCAAGCAGCTCTTTTGAGACATCTACTTCAATAAGAATCCTATGCTAGCAAATCCCGGCCTAGACTTAGTGGTTGTAGTCATATCCGCAAAGAATGGTTTCCCTACTCTACTAGAAAGTTTGCTAAGAGCAGACTAGACCACAAGAAAGGGTCGAGATCACGAAATAGGACCCATATAGGCATAATAGACAGAGATTCAATCTCTTTTGAGAGAGAAGGAGACCACTGTTTCAGAATTAATGAATGGATTCCATACTTCCAAGGGCCTCCTTTCAGTACAGTATCCATATCACCTTTAGAGGTAAATCTGAAGCTAAACCATCCCTTTTTTAATATCTGAACTACAAGTAAAGGCACATTCCCCCAATTCTTTACCACATAGTCCTGAACCCCTTTAAGGTAGGTTTTGCCCCAATAACATGCCTCATTAATGTATGCTGCCATTTTTTCAATTCAACCTCAGAATCATCTAGGTCAAGGGTAATTTCCAATGCTTCAACACAGGATTCATCAAAATGTAACTCCATACCAACATTCCGTTGTTTATTCACCACATTCTTCCATGTAGCGGTATGATTCTCAATTGCAGGACTTACAATAGATTGAACAACGGGAATTACAGGTTGTTCGGTTGTTAGTTGTTCAGTTCGTGACTTAGAATCACCAATTTTAGTAGAAAAAGCTTTAGAAATTAAGTCATTGAGCAAAGAAACAGAGCGTACAGGAGATACCTCCTCTTCGCACACCTGACTTGCTTTCTCCACCATTTTTGGAGTGACAACAGCTTGAATAAGATTGCTTTGCTCTACTAAATCCGTCTTAGGACTTGCTCCAGTCGATTTGATGATGGATTCAGCAAAACCCCCAAATTTAGCAGACACCTAAGATTGCGTTTTTGATCGCAACACCGTACCAATCGAAGCTTGAGCTCTTCTATTGATACTAGTAGAGGATTCCGCTGAGTGATGAGCAATTTTTCGAGATCTTCCCCGACCTCGAGGCAAGGTAGGATCCATAACCATGGTGTTCGCGCGGGAAAAAGTTGTTATGTTTAACAGAATTTCGGAGAGAAAAGCTAGAGAGAGAAGGACTTCTCTCACCTGGCGAGAAATTATTATTATTATTATTATTACAATTAAATTTCTTATTAACTACATTATCTATCTATATCTATTATTAAAAGACAACCGTTTAGCATTAAATTTTTTGCCACGTCGTGGTTCCTTTAATTTTGTTTTCAAAATTTTGTATTTTTACTATGAGAATATCTATAGTTTTTTAAAATAAAATTATACATTAATAATTAATCACAAACTTTTCAATTACCTTCATTTATCAATTTGATATAATACTTAACGAAATTACTATTTTTTTGATCAAAAAAATTTCAATTTTATTTATTAATAATTTTATTAAGTATTCATCACAAACATTTATTACACTTTGTTAAAAAAAATTAGTAAATGGTATAAAAAATGAGGGCATGAAAAAAATTTGATTAAAATCTTGAAATATTTATATTTCATTGTTTAAATGATTTAAATTATATTAAATGGTAATAAATTTGATTTACTACACTTTATATATACTGTATTAAATTTAAATTGTAACACATTTTTTTTAAATTTACTATTTATTACATTTTTATACAATATACTTTAAAAACAACTTATTATACTAAATTTTATTCCATATGTCAAAAAAAGTTTTTTTTAAAAAAAATTAAGAAAATAGAAAAGAAATCTTAATATTTCATTTAAAGCATAAATCTATTGTTAGTATTAAAACTAAATAATTTTGAAAAAAATAATAATTAACCATTTAGGTGTTTCATCTTTTCATCTACTTTTCAATTATTGTTCAATCAAATTTGATATTATTAATTATGTTTTTTATTATTATGAACTTCATATTATACCTATTAAAGTAATATAATGGAGAGATGAGAAAACCCATTTTTATTTAGTGAAATCTTATTCACATTTGAATCGTTTTATTTCACGTATACTCAATTCAATTTTGTAAGAAATGAATTTGCATCGTCATTTGTTGATTCTATTTTTATTTCTAATTTTATCTTTTGCATTTGTTTTTATTTAGAGAACTTGTGCGAAACCAATAATCAAGTTTGCAATTTTTCATTTTTCAGGTATAGTAATCTTATTTCAATAGAACTTAATATTTCACTTAAAGCATAATTTATTATTCTTGAGAAAACTTAATATTTTTCTAAAAATAAATGTTGATAATTTGGTTGTTTCACCATCTAATCCACTTTTGTTGTAATGATCGATCAATCAATTTAATATAAATACTTACCAAAGAAATTATATAAAGCAATGTAGAGATACAAAAAATTGAGGACTTCGTATTTACATTTCATTCACTTTATTTTTTAGACATTACTTTCAGTTTTGTAAGACATCAATTTGCATTGTCTTTTATTGAGTATAATTTAGTTCTAATTTTACCTTTGCATTTTCTTTAGATAATTTATGCGAAACCAGTAGTCAAGTCCGCAATTTCTCCTTTTTTCAGGTATAATATTATATTTTTATTTATCTTTATATTGATTGATTTTATAAATACATTTTACAGTTAACTTTAAATCACATTGACTTTCTGTTGATAAATGTGAACTTTTATTTATATTTGAAGTTGTAGTATTTTACAAAATATGATTGAGAAAAGTTTCAATATTTTGAGTGTTAGTTTAAAGTAAAATACCAATGACTAGCAATTATTTGGGGCAAACACAACTTGATATTTCACTTAAAACATAAATTTATTGTTATTAAGAAAGCTTAATGGTTTTCTAAAAAAAGAACCTTAATAATTTGGTTGGTTTACCTTATCATTTCCTTTTGTCTTGATAATCAATTAAAGTTAATATTAATCATTATATTATCTTGCATTAAGAATTTCGTATTATAACTAAAGAAATAATATATTATATTTTCATCTATTTCGTCTTAAAGATTAATCAAAGTTAATATTAAATTAACATCATAGTATAACTTAAAAAAAACAATATAAAAAGTCATGGATAGATGATAAAAAAAATATTTGGGAGTTTGTACTAACATTTTGATCGCTTTATTTCATGAATACGAGCACCAGTTTTTAATATATGATACTCCGTATGAATTTGCATTGTTGTTTGTCGATTCTAACTTTAGTTCAAAATTTTATCTACGGGATTTATTATATTTATCGAAATTATGTGAAGCCAATGACTGCATGTCAAATCCATAATTTCTTTTTTTTTTCAAGTATAATATTATATTTTTATTGATCTTTATATTGATTATTATGTTTATAGACACATTTCAAGATAACATTAAACTTTTGTTTTTCTTATAAGAGTGAACATTTAATTATATTCAAAGGGAAAGTAATATACAAAAAATGATTGAGAAAAAATTGCAATATTTTGAGTGTTAATTTAAAGTAACATTTTAAAGAGTACATGTTATTTGAGTAATGTATACTAGTATAGGCTTCGTGCATAAATACACGGTATACATAAAATTTACTTATGTAGCATACTAATTAAAGATTTTAAATTGGAGGTATATTAATGTTTACATTCCTCAATTTTGAGAAAATAATTTCAAATTGATAAGCAATCAAGGTAATGAGTAAAATTAATAAATGTATGTTTAGATGAAAATATTATATCTACAAAGTATATATTTTTATTTATGTTATTCTCATATTTCGAGACACTTAATTCTCTTATATATATATGTAGACACCCGCATTTTGCCTGCTAGTGTCTATAGCAGTTCCCGACAAAACACCTGATGATGATCGGACGCAAACGTGACTTAGTATACTCGAATATGGGCTCGGAATCAGTAATATCCGACGTGGACATTTAGTGGAGTACAAATCTCTCAAAACCAACCTCAAATTCAGGTCCAGTGGGTCGTTCCGAGTAAAATAAGACTAATTTGGGCCAAAACCGAGACCGAAAATAAAACCCGTCTTTTGGCGACCGGGTCAAAACCCGGTTAAAGACGAATCCGTCCTCAAAATCAGCCTAGAGAGCTTCTAGAAGATGGCGTCCAAGCACAAAATTCAAAAAAAGTCAAGAGTCAACTATTTCCTAAAATGACTCGATTCCCTTGATCCACTCGATCGAGTGGATTGACCCACTCGGTCGAGTGGAGCCTCATAAACCAGAACAGACCCATTTTCAAAGGCACTCGATCGAGTGCACTAGGGCCACTCGATCGAGTGACCCTAGGTCGTGGGGTATTCTCTATAAATACCCCCTCAAACCCTTTGCATTTGGAGTTTTTTTTTCAATGCAATTATACCCTACATTTCTACCCTAATTCTCCTATACTCTCTACACCACAACCCTAAGCAATACTACACAAAAACCGAGTCATTTTTCCCTCAAAAAACCGACAAATCCACACATACACACACACATACATCATAACTTGCATACATCCTCGATACTCCCGCGTTCCCGTCGCTATTACGAGTCCATTGCCGAGGTCTTCCTAAGCATGTATGTTAAGGGTGTCATAAACCCCGTCTCAATCTTTATTATCTCAATACATTTTAAGTACATTTTCGTATTTTGTATTACTAACTACTAATACTAGCGTTAACATTTAATTCTATCGTTTACTAACTTTTATCTTTTCGTTACTAACAATTAATACCGTGTATATATATATAATAGTACTAAAATACGGATCCTAACCCGTTTGACTATGACGACCATCCAAAGTCCGTTTAATCCCTTTACGAGCAACGACGGAGGTGGCACCCTTTCGAGGAGCGCCGCCCCAATGTACTCAAGGGCGTAACGAGATCGTGCTTGTTCATAGTTGAACGCGTAGGACTCCATTTCTAAGATTAGTACGAGATCCGTTGATGCGAAAACCGACATCACATAATCCGTTAGGATTAGTATCGATGTCGTGACGCGGAGGACTACAATTTCGTCACTAATCAAACCTTTTCAATTCCATAATAATACATTTTCATAAAATCCCGATGACGGTCTCATAATCGTACAATACACGATCATGACGCCGAAAACCGAGTTGAATTTTAATAATGCAATATTTTCATTTAATTTGGTCAACCATCGACTTTAAAACACAAAAAACAAAACGAGGCATGCCTCGTACAGGGGGCACTCGATCGAGTGCCATGAGCCACTCGATCGAGTAGCACCCCAAAAAACTGGGCAGTAGCTACTTCGAGTATGCACTCGGTCGAGTCCATACCATGACTCGATCGAGTGGGTCCTGTAGCCCAGAAAACCAACAGCTTTAATGCCTCATTCGAGCCTCGCCTTTTTTTACGACTTTAGTCGTCACGTGTAAAGTCAATCACGTGATCCCATTTTTCAAAACCCACGCATATCACGACACTTTAACGACTTTGATCGTAGTCTTTCACGATTAGCCTTATATTGCCGACTCTTTAGTCGTGTCTAATATATGGCTAACCAAGGCGCCATTTTGCGATGTGATAAGTCGGGACAAGGCATCGAGATTCGAGATCGGGCTAGCACCACGCCTAGGTCCTATATCTCCGTCCTTCGATTAATACACAAAATAATGTGTATTTAGTTGAGGTTTGTCCGTTTACACTACTTACGGTCTAGTTTGTATCTATTGTATACGGGTCCGTTTCAAGTTATTATTTATCGCTCTTTATTTTATTTTCCATTCATGCTATTTTATTATTCGTTATTTTGTTTTGGCCGGATTGTATTTCCGCCCATTTATATTGTATTTTATTTACGAGCTTTATTTATTTCGATGTTTATCGCTTTATAAATGAACCTCGCATGCTAACAACTTCGACCATAATTAGATGCATTAAATGACGTAGTTAACCTATAATTCGCATGTTTAGCCTGAAAACATTGTTTGCATATCATTTAGTCATTTTACTAGCGCGCGTACACGAACACGAACGATGTCTTAGTAGAGGTCGCCATTGTGCGGGCGGGGTTGGGTGTCCTTAGTGGGCTTCCCAACACGTACCCTCACCCCTTACTCAGAACCTCGGTTTCCGGATGTCCGAAACCGTTGGCGCACGAGAGTCATTCTTTACACGATACCGGTGTAGATCGTATCGGTATCGCAATGCAAAGGGACGAACCCTATAAACTCTGAAATCGAAATGGACCGTACTTTGTGTATGATCCATGACGACATAGAGTGGGCTCTGATAAGTGTGGTTTGTAGTGCCTAGTTTGTTGTGTTTTGGTCCCATTTTCCTTGCGGAATCGCTCCTTGGGAGCGGTTCATGGGCTACTTATGCTTCCTCTAGTTCGTTTCAGGTTCCCGTGACCATTCATGAAGAATTGGAACGATTCCGACTCGTTTCATACACTTTTTGGAGCCAACGAAGTGAAGGAACGATCACTCGATGCCTTGGATTCGATCCCGAGCCCCTTAGACTCGATCCCGAGACCCGAGAGTCGATGAGAAGCCCATGAGAAGCAAGGAGGAACCTTAAAGATCATATTGGAGGCCTACAAGACCCATCCCCGACGGGAAGGAACTCATCCCGTCCGGGATGAGGTCCGCAAATGGCGATGGTTCTGTTTTGGACCTGTCCCGGTCAGGAACAACCCGTCCCGGTCGGGATCAGACCGTCCCGGACGGGACTATCTCGTCCCAGACGGGATGGCTCAGCTGTAGCCGCGTGACTCTTTTATCTTCCTTCTTCATTCTTGTAACCCTATAAATACTCCTCCCTTGTAATGTTTAAGCAGGATACCTTACCCTAGATTATTTTAGACCTCTCTTAAGCATTCAAAACCCTAATTAGCCTCTCATCATCTCTAGTTAATCTTTAATTAATTTTTGTTTAATCTAGCAATTAGTCTTGTATTAAAGAGATTCTTGAAGATTATTTCCAAGCTTGACAACCTTGGAGTTTTATTTGGGTTTCTTATTAATTCAAGTTCATATCTTTTTCATCCTCTTGTAGTGGGTATAATTTCTTTTCTCTTAATCTTTGTTTTATCATCAAGTTTTAATCTTTGATTATTGTTTATTGTTCTTGTTTGTTCTTTATGGATGTTTTGATGTTTGTGATGTTTCCTCTTGTTTATGTTATTGTTAGTTTGATAATGAGTGAGTAGATTCCTTGTGGGGTTAGTAGGGGGATTAAGTGTGGATTATGGGTGATTAGGGCATGATTGTGGATAAAGGTGATTCATTTGTTGCTAGTCACTTATTGGGCACACTATGTGTTTATTGTATTGCTTGTGTGGGTAGTAGTGGCCAATGCTTCTCATGCTTGTTCTCTCCTTCTCATTGTGTATTCAATTTGTGGTTGAATGTTTGTGTTTTGAGTACCATCTTACATGAATGTTCGGGTCTAGTCTTAGACACGAGAGTGCGGAATTTGGCTTTGGCGCGAGAGCGCAAACCGACCCTAGTGACTAAGTGGCACCTACACCCTTGATTACCCAATCATCCTACTATGCTTATGAACCCGACCTAACCCTACTCTTTTCCATATTTGAATTCTCTATCTCTTTAGTCGATCATCTTCTTTAGTTTATTTGCTTAGTCAATCTTTAGTTGTTCATTAGTTTTTGTTATAGCTTATTCATTGTTAGTCTTGTTCACACCTCTTCTCCCATCCTAATTTGTCAATCATCATTTCTTTGTGTTTGTTTGTGACTTAGCCTTGTTTGTGAGTAGACCATAGTCTAGACACTACAATACCGTCTCCGTGGACACGACCCGACTTACCCTAACTACCGTTAGGATTAGTTGGTTATATATTGATCGGTAGGACCCGCGGCAAATCCCCACCATCAATTTGGCGCCGTTGCCGGGGACGGTGCATGTTTAGACTTAGTTTGCTTATTAGCTAGACTTAGTTACCCCTCTTGTGCTCTTCTTCTATCTCTTGTGCAAATTGTGTAGTTTTTCTTAGTTTCTTTAGCTTCTTTTTCTCTTTGTCTTGGGAAGTGCTTGTTTATTGTCTTTGCCTAGTGCCCATAAAGCACTAGGTGTCCTCACTTTTGCTCTAGTGTGTAGTGTATGCCTAGGGGGGAGGCAAATTCTTTCTCTTCAATCCAGAGCCGGAAAGACTCTTTAGAACCTTTCGCCAACGGACGATTGGCCGGGTTAGAATTTCTCAACCAAGTGCTAGCGATACCACCGAAGAACAAGCCCAAGGATCCGACTTTATCGAGCAACCTCAAGGCAATACCGAAGGGATCTTCATAAATCCGTTTGGTACTTCTCAACCTAGTTCCCCTTCTACTTCTACATCAACACCGTCTACACCGTCCTCTCCCGCATATCCAATAATGCCTAAGTTCTCTTCACACTCGACGTTTACGGAGGATGTCTTGCCCGGTCCAACCGCTTTACCGGAGGCATATACCGGTAACTTTGTGGCAAAGACTCAATTCATCCAATTGGTCGAGCGAAGCCAATTTAATGGGTTACCAACCGAAGATCCCCATCAACACATGGAAACCTTTTCGGATTATTGCGATGTTATTTCACAACCGGGAATAACCCAAGACCAAATCCGGTGGGTACTATTTCCTTTCTCCTTGATCGGTAAAGCAAAGCAATGGTTCAAAGGGTTAGACAAGGTGACTCTTGGTATTGATACTTGGAAGAAGCTAGCATTGGCTTTTTACCAACAATTCTATCCCCCGGAGAAGACAAATTTACTGACAGCATCTATCACGGGATTCCAACAACGTGATGAAGAAAGCCTCTATGAAGCTTGGGAAAGATTCAAAGCCTTGATCCGCTCTTGTCCTCACCATGGTTTATCACAATGGTTCCTTGTTCAGCAATTTTGGAACGGGTTATATGAAGACTCAAGGGCCATACTCAATATGGGATCTAATGGAAGGTTTACCGAGGGAGATGATGACCAAACTTGGTCAAGAATTGAAGAGATGGCGGTCCACAATTCCCAATATTCAAGGCCTAGGAAGGCGAATCGAGGAGGTAGGCACGAGGTCGATGCTATCACACAACTAAGCATTGACCTTGGAGCTCAATTAAAAACTCACATGGAGACCATTGACAAGAAGCTCCAAAGCCACCTCAATCAAGTTCAAAGCGCTAGTTCCTCCAACCAACACTCGATTTGTGAGGTAAATGCTTTGGGAGTTGTGCCTCATACACTTTATTATGGGATGTGTGATACTTGTGGGATAGTTGGACATGAGCCTATACATTGTCGGGGAAGTATTGAGCAAGTGAACGCCTTTCAAGCGTTCAAGCAAGGTGCCCCTTATCCTAATATGTACCAAGCTTCCCATCAAGCTTCTCAACAACAGGCTCTACAACACCGTCCCTATGTTCCACCTCCATTAAGGGACAACAATCAAGGATACCAAGGTTATCAAGGCAACCCAAGGCCATTCAACAACTTCAAGCAAAATAACCAAGGTACCTTCAACAACAATCAAGGGTTCCAACAAGGGAATTTCAACCAAGGACATCAAAACTACAACCATGGCAACAATCAAGGCCTTAATCAAGGCAACTCTCATGGGTTCCAAGGGAACCATCAACAACAACAAGCAACTCAAGGTAATCGACAAGAAAGCAAGCCAAGGAGTCGGTCTCCTACTCATGATTATGGCATTCCTCTAGCCATCACAAACACTCCTCATAACCAACAATCTCCCCCTCGGGATTTCGACATGCAAAAGTCAATGTTGGACATGCAAAGGAGTCAATTGGAGACACAAAGAACCCAACAAGAAATCATTACTCAACTTCAAAGGGATAACTTGGCAAGAGATGCTCATATGAAGATGCTCGAGACCCAAATAGCTCAACTTGCTTCGGGTAGCTCTTCAAGGCAAAAGGGGCAATTACCTCCTCAAGGTGAAATAGCGAAATTCGAGCATGTGAATGCTATTACCTTGAGGAGTGGTTCACCTTATAACTCCCCCTTACCCCCTAATGAGCATGTACCAATGAAAGAAGTTGTGTCTCCAATTCAAGAAGATTTAAGCTTGGGAAATCCAATAGAGGAGCAAGTCTTATGGGAGATTGAGAAACCCCAAGAAGACAAGCTTCCCCCACTTCAAGGAAAAGACAAGGGTAAAAGGAAAGTGTCATTTGAGAATTCCACCCCTATTGAGCAGAACAAGGTTCATATCAAGTTACCTTTCCCAAAAAGGCAAATGAAGACCAAGGTGGATATCCAATATGACAAGTTCCTTAATATTGTGAAGAAATTGGATGTGAGTGTCCCATTTACCGAGCTACTTACCCAAATCCCGGCATATGGAAGATTCATGAAAGAAATATTGGCTAGGAAGAGATCCGTCGACAAGGAAGAGACTATAGCATTCACAAGAGTGGTGAGCGAGCTTATTCAAGGTTCTACGCTTCCCAAGTTGAAGGATCCGGGTAGTTTCTCGATCCCTTGCACCATAGGCAACTTCAAGATCGAGAGAGCACTATGTGATTTGGGTGCGAGTGTAAGCATCATTCCCTATTCCATTTGTGAGCGACTCGGGATAAAGGAGCTCAAGAGTACTTCCATTACACTCCAAATGGCCGATAGTTCCCTCAACCGACCTTTGGGGATGTTGGAAGATGTGCCAATTAGAATCGGGAAGTTCTTCATTCCGGTCGACTTTCTTGTACTTGACATGCCGGAAGATGCTATCACTCCCATTATCCTTGGGCGCCCATTCCTACACACCGCCGGTGTTATGATCGATGTAAAGAACGGTAGGATCACATTTGAGCTAGGCGACGAGAAGCTCGTGTTTGACCTCCAAGGCAACACTTCGCCTACTAATGATGAGTCTTGTAAAATGATCACCGCCATGAAGGACATCGGTCTAGGGAATGAGATGAGTAAAAGCTTGAAGAACGACTTCTATGGAATTGAGGACGATGATCCCGAGATTGGGGCGGATGAGTGCCCATATCATGAGTTTGATGACAAGTGCCAAGACAAGAAGGATGATGAGCCTCCCTTGGGGCCACATGAGGATAGATGGACGTTTAGGTATATACCGAAGGATTGAAAGTACAAGTTCAAGCCATTGAACTTAGTAGATCGGGATGCCCCGGGAACGTCGAGGCTAGGATGTGATGATCTTTCCGAGAGCCTTCGATTTGTTTCTTCGAGCTCTTGATGGAAATGGAATTGGGTATAGTGTTGATGAAAAAGAATTGAAGAATGCACCATCTTTGGTTTGATGGAGTTCCAAAAGAACCGTCTTATTGTATATATCTCTTCCTTGTAATATTTTTGGATTTTGTGAAATTCTTGTGATTTGGTATTTTGTTGAGTGATGTGAGGGAGGGATTTTGATGAATGTTTTGAGCCCATTTGATAGGTGTGAAGTGAAGATGAATCCTAGAGAGGAGGGTTTATTGATAGAGCTTGGATCATGCGAAGGGGAGTCGATTTTTGAAGCTTGGAACGAGCTTTTGGAGTTATAGAGGGTTAGAAGACTCCTCCCGGCCGAGAAGAGTGCATCCCGACCGAGAAGGATGAACCATCCGACCGGGAAGGATGTCATCCCGTCCGGGATGAGGGTGCCAAAAATTGGGTCTACTGGAGTGTCATCCCGACCGGGACGAGGGCTTCCCGACCGGGACGGGCATGTCATCCCGACCGGGATGGTCCCCTGCTCCTCCTTTGGTCTCTTCTTTGTCATTCGAGTCCACTCAACCACTTTGTACCCCCTCCCAACCTCCCTACCTATCCTTGCCCTTATCATATGACCCCTACACTTCATATACACATATTCACCTCATTTTCTCTTCACTTTACACCGACTTTCACATCAAAACCCACCTTCTCATACCTTTGTGCTCCAACCATGGAACCATATCGTGATTGGAGAGGAATAGCAATGACGACGACTAGCTACGTGCCGATATTGACTTATGAGACGATGGAGCTAGTGAGTTGCTAACCGCATGGTACGGCAACTATCCTTTCTTTTCCATCTTTTATAGCTTGTTTGCCTTTGTTTGTTCCCCTCCCCTTATACACTTTTGTGTCATGGTGGCCCTCGGGGCCTTGGTAATTGTTGCTCCCGACTCTCGATGACGTGACTACATCGAGAGTCATTTCAAAATCCATGTTCACAAAATTTTCACCCTTTTTGTAGGATTTAGTCGGATTTGGGTGGAATCCGGGCTAGGTGACTTGATTACACCTAGTCCTCCCCTCCCATTTCCTTTTATTTCTTTCTTTTTATTTCTTCCCCCTTACCATATCTTTTCTTGTCTCGGCCCATGGTGACTTTACTACACCCCGGCCGGACACATTCTACCATTTTCTCCACTTTTCTTTTTGATTTTTTTTAGCTTTATTTTCGTAATTTCTTTTTTTCGTCTCCATACACTACGGTCTAGCATGAGGACATTGCTCGGCTTAAGTGTGGGGGAGCGATATTCTATCATAGTTAGTTTTGTTTTCGTAGTTTTTCCGAAAAATCTTTAAAAACCCTAAAAATTTGAAAAAATTTCACAAAAATCAAAACGATTTTCGTTTTGTGTGTTTTCGTTTTGTGTCGTTATGTCGTATATTTGTTGTGTTGTGCGTGTTTTGCCTCCCTTTTTCCTTATAGGTTGCTTAATCACCGATAACTTTGGAGAGCTTTCATGACATCCGGTAATATCTTTCATCCCTTATCCCTCTTTGTCTCTTGTGGAGCTTGGAGGAGATTTGTGATGATGTGTGCTCGGGTGGAGCTTTGTGCATATTAGTGGGTGATTGGTCGCTTATTTAGAAATTCGGGGTGGTGTTTGTTCTCTTTGTGTGTTCGTTTTGTTTTGTTTTTGTTTTGTTGCTTTTGCTTCTTTTTCTTTCGTTCTTTGTTGAGTCTTTGTTTTGTGGTGTGTACTTGTGTCTAGTGTGTAAACGGTTTTCGAAAACCCGGTTTAGAGGCTAGTGTGCAAGTGTTTACTTTCCCTCTCTAGTAGTATAAATCGAGTCTTGGACTTTAGTCTAGTAGAATGACCCTAAATCAATGATTTCGTTCGTTTCTTACCTCGAGTCCACTTAGCTTACTAGGGATTTACTACGGGATTTGCATTTTGACCATTATGACCACCCATGGTGTGAAAAGGCCTTGGTTGCCGAGTCCCGTCCCCTAGGTGACCGTGCTCGGAATTGTTTGATTAGTCCAAGTTTCTCCCCTTTTTGTGGGTTTGAAGGGAAAGCGTGCTCCCGACTCTCCCATTCCCATACCTCCTACACATATCCACAAAATAAGATGCAATTTGTTGAAATCTCTTTCTTAGTTGCAAGAAGAAATGCCTACAACTCATATCAAGCCAAAAGGGTAAAGAAAAGAAAATGAAAGAAAGAAAAGATTGAAGAAAAAAGAAAAGGCACAAAAAGCCAAAAAGAAAATACAAAAAGATGAAAAAAAAAAATGGCATACCAACACAAAGCAAAAATGCAAAAGAAAGAAAAATGCCAAAAGAAAACCGTCTCGCAAAAATAATCCCCACATCTAAAAAATAAGCCTTTTTCCGATCATTACCGTGAAGAGCCTACCAAAGGACCGAGTCCCTAGGAAGGATGATAGCGGTAGTGGTCGGTCTTCCCTCATTTTGCAATCATATCCACCTTTTTGCTTGGACTAGTTGGGTGTTTTTGGGCATAGGACGACCCTCTTGGCTCATTGCTAAAGGGGGCGGGGTCTCACTTACCTACAGTGTCGACTAACACCGTGGTTCATCCCTTTTCTATCCCGCCGATCGTCCGTAGTACGTTCTTAGAAGGTTAGGAGGAACCTAGGTAAGTTATCAACGTTTTTGTTGCTTTGTCGTCATACTATTAGAATTTTGTCCATTTTGGTTTGTATTGCTAGCTTGGGAACGTTGTCACTTGCCTTGAGTCCTAAACCGGTGCTTCTTTCACCGCTTTTTGGAGGGAAGTGGTATTTGTTTCTTTTTGGGTGCAACCTTTTGTGTGGTTGTTTGTATGTTTGTTTGTTTATGTGTTTTTGTGTCCGGTTGCATCCACGGTTTTGTCGCAAGACCTCACTTGCTTGCAGAGAGCACTTATCCTCTAGGTGTTCTCGCGTGAGTTGAAAAGGCGTAGGGTGCGCTAATACCCGCTCGGCTAGTTTAGTAGTTAGTTTGTGCTTACTCGAGGGCGAGTAAGAGTTAAGTGTGGGGGAGTTGATAAGTGTGGTTTGTAGTGCCTAGTTTGTTGTGTTTTGGTCCCATTTTCCTTGCGGAATCGCTCCTTGGGAGCGGTTCATGGGCTACTTATGCTTCCTCTAGTTCGTTTCAGGTTCCCGAGACCATTCATGAAGAATTGGAACGATTCCGACTCGTTTCATACACTTTTTGGAGCCAACGAAGTGAAGGAACGATCACTCGATGCCTTGGATTCGATCCCGAGCCCCTTAGACTCGATCCCGAGACCCGAGAGTCGATGAGAAGCCCATGAGAAGCAAGGAGGAACCTTAAAGATCATATTGGAGGCCTACAAGACCCATCCCCGACGGGAAGGAATTCATCCCGTCCGGGATGAGGTGCGCAAATGGCAATGGTTCTGTTTTGGACCCGTCCCGGTCGGGACCAACCCGTCCCGGTCGGGATCAGACCGTCCTGGACGGGACCATCTCGTCCCGGACGGGATGGCTCAGCTGTAGCCGCGTGACTCTTTTATCTTCCTCCTTCATTCTTGTAACCCTATAAATACTCCTCCCTTGTAATGTTTAAGCAGGATACCTTACCCTAGATTATTTTAGACCTCTCTTAAGCATTCAAAACCCTAATTAGCCTCTCATCATCTCTAGTTAATCTTTAATTAATTTTTGTTTAATCTAGCAATTAGTCTTGTATTAAGGAGATTCTTGAAGATTATTTCCAAGCTTGACAACCTTGGAGTTTTATTTGGGTTTCTTATTAATTCAAGTTCATATCTTTTTCATTCTCTTGTAGTGGGTATAATTTCTTTTCTCTTAATCTTTGTTTTATCATCAAGTTTTAATCTTTGATTATTGTTTATTGTTCTTGTTTGTTTTTTATGGATGTTTTGATGTTTGTGATGTTTCCTCTTGTTTATGTTATTGTTAGTTTGATAATGAGTGAGTAGATTCCTTGTGGGGTTAGTAGGGGGATTAAGTGTGGATTATGGGTGATTAGGGTATGATTGTGGATAAAGGTGATTCATTTGTTGCTAGCCACTTATTGGGCACACTATGTGTTTGTTGTATTGCTTGTGTGGGTAGTAGTGACCAATGCTTCTCATGCTTGTTCTCTCCTTCTCATTGTGTATTCAATTTGTGGTTGAATGTTTGTGTTTTGAATACCATCTTACATGAATGTTCGGGTCTAGTCTTAGACACGAGAGTGCGGACTTTGGCTTTGGCGCGAGAGCGCAAACCGACCCTAGTGACTAAGTGGCACCTGCACCCTTGATTACCCAATCATCCTACTATGCTTATGAACCCGACCTAACCCTACTCTTTTCCATATTTGAATTCTCTATCTCTTTAGTCGATCATCTTCTCTAGTTTATTTGCTTAGTCAATCTTTAGTTGTTCATTAGTTTTTGTTATAGCTTATTCATTGTTAGTCTTGTTCACACCTCTTCTCCCATCCTAATTTGTCAATCATCATTTCTTTGTGTTTGTTTGTGACTTAGCCTTGTTGGTGAGTAGACCATAGTCTAGACACTACAATACCGTCTCCGTGGACACGACCCGACTTACCCTAGCTACCGTTAGGATTAGTTGGTTATATATTGATCGGTAGGACCCGCGAAATCCCCACCATCAGGCTCGAATGGTTCCGAATTACCACAAATTCGGTGGCGACTCCAACTTTGACTTAAATTTCAACCCGAGAACAATCTTACCACGAGATTCATTCGTCTATCCAAACCCGCGCGTGGCCGCGTCGGGGTGGACCTACGTCATGTCCACAATATATATATATATATATATATATATATATATATATATATATATATATATATATAGAGAGAGAGAGAGAGAGAGAGAGAGAGAGATATGTTCAAATAAGGTCACCATGTATCAGTAAGTCTATATTAAAGTTACAGATGACATACGATAAAGTTGCATTTGTTTAAAATTGATATGTAACTATAAAATTCAGCTCTTTTATCACTTCAAGTGATAAAGTGCAACTTTATCACTTTATCACTCATCTCGTATAACCTTAAACACTTTTTGTGTAACTTTAACACTGGAACTTATGACCTTAAAATAGTTGTTGGCCTTATTTGAACCTATCTCTCTATATATATATATATTACTTTTTTTTATGAAATAGAAATTGAACTATTTTCACATTTTTATAAAAATTAATTTTTAGAGATTCAACTCGAAAACAAAAACATTATTTAGAAAAAAGAACCGGATATATTTTTCTAGTGTGAAACTAAGAATGACTATACTAAAAATTACCATTTTGATAATTTTATCATCATCCATGAAAGGTAATGGGTTACCAATATATTTTTTAAAGTACTCTTTGTTTAACTTCCATCTTTAGAAATAATGCATTTTGGAGGGAAAATTTTGGAAAGTTGTTATTCTTTTAGTATATAGGGGATAGTATTTACTAAGTCTCAAGGTAATGAACATTATTATATATTTTTTAATCACCAAAACAAAATACCTATATGAAAATGGGGAAACTGAATATAGTAATTTAACAAACAAAGTATAGAGTTAGTATAAATTAAAAAAACGGTTATTTCATGACAATAATATAACTATAAGGGGGTTTCTTAGAATAATCTCAACTATACGTAATCTCGTTTTAATATGAACTATGCCTTCATTCATCTTATTTCGCTATGGACAAAATTATAACCTGCTATTACCGGTGATAGTGACCGGTTGTGACTTTCTAGGGTCCTTGAGTGTTCCGTCGTCGTTAATGAAAGCCAAAACAACAAGAAAATTAAATTATTTTTTTCATGGCTTCTATAATACTAATCGGAAAAAAATAATGCAAGATGAATTTTGAGAAGATTAAAAAAAACTTAACCAATAGCCGAAACTGAAGAGGAAGGTTCAACCAATTTTCCAGGTAACCGGTCACCTATTTCAATGAGAGATTAATGAAGGCATAGTTCATATTAAAACGAGATTACGTATAGCTGAGATTAATCTAAGAAGCCTCCTTATAGTTGGTATTATTGTCATGAAATAACCCTTAAAAAAAAGTGAAAATGAATATCTCCATGATTTTCACGGGATTAAAAAACTAGGTCCCATTTGTTGAAGGGACGTGCATAAATCCATGTTTAGTGATTTTTTTACAAAAAAAATATTAAGGTTATAATAAATAAAAGACATCATTGAAATTGGGTTTCAAAAAAATAAATAAAAATAAAGGACATATCATTGAAATTGGTCGATGTATCAGTTATGTAGTTTAGTGACATTGTTGAATTGGTGAGATTGATGTGTATAATAATCGGTGGCGACCTACAATTTTGGACACAATTATTGAAATTGAAACTAAATTCAAAGCGTTTACTATCCGCTTAGTTATGCAAAAATAGACCAACATATACAATTAATGAAAGATTTGGTCATGATTATCAAGAATCTGTGCACAAAATTTTGAAACAGATACACCCGTGAATTTCAAGGGTCACATACCTAGTTAGAAGGAGTAATTTATGAAAAAATTAGAATAATTAATATAGTGTTAAGAGATTTGCAAAGGGTAGAGAGGTTAAAAAAATGAATCCACTAACTCAATATACTGCTCCTAGCTAACAATATATTATAAAACGACATATTGGACTCCAATATGTCATCACAAAATGTCATTTACCAAACACCATAATCAACATACTCCCTATTTTTTTTTGTCAAATATGCTAAAGACTTTAAATATGCTATTTTTGGCGGATCTGCTATTAACCAAACGGGGCCTTCAACTCGACTTTTGCAAATAATAACCCAAGACGTTATTGATAGATGTTCAAGCTTAAGTAAATGGTCAAGTCGAGACCCGATCATGCTTAAACATGCACGCAAATCGTGTACATGATCAAGTCTCAAAAGGGCAATTTGTAAACACATGAAATTTGTGAATGTGCCACATCGGATACGAGACAAGTCAAATGCCAAAATATTGACCCGTCAAATATTTGGTGAAAAATGAAATATATTAATTTGGATGAAATTTAAATAAACTAGTTCATTTTAATTATACTCCTATTGAATAAGACTGTCTCATAAAGTGGTAAAAACTCGTTAAATGGTTCAAATACTTAAATGGGCCAAATCTATTAAGACGGACCAAATTGACTTCCAAATTCAGGCCCAATAAAATCCTAGCTAGGGTTTTAGATACTTCATTGTTTATAAATACTCCCTCCGTTTCATTGAAAGTTTCCACTTTTCCCTTTTCGTAAATTTCTTTGATAGCTTCCACTTTTTTTTTGGTATAACTCTTTCCCTCTTACCTAGGTGGCCCACCTACTTTACACCCTCTCTACTTTTGAATATTTTATTATTATCCTTAAAAAATGTGCCCTTTTTAGGTGGAATCTTTCACTGAAACGGAGGGAGTACATCATTGTGATGATGAAAGAAAGAGAGGAGAAAAATTGAAGACTAGAGAGCAAAGTTCGACTCTCTCGAGAAATCAAACTCCTTCAAATCCGAGAAGAAAATAGAAGACTGGACATGGACATGAAGAATTGTTCTCCGAGGATCCCGATGTGGAAGAACATATTCTCTGAGGATCCCGACCCAAGCACTCTAAATCGTGCAGTCATCTAAGGAGTAAAGGAGATCAAGGACGATTACTCATCTTCACCACGTCAAGTCCACCAAAGGAGATCAAATTTTAACGACCCGCCTCTCAATCATTCATTTCCTTCAAATTTGACGTAAAGCATCCCAAATCGTGCAGTCAAGATTGAAAGAAACGATATCTCATCAAAGGACTAAGTCATCGAGCTTATCTTTCAAAATCGTCATTCAAGTCGTCAAGTAGAGATCAAATCAGCGAATCAAATAGTGACCGGATCAAAACGACAGCTCCGGTCACTATTTTTTGTCCCATTCAATTAAAATACATGAAATGGAGAGAAAAATAGTGACCGCAGGTAGTAATTATTGTTTTGAAAGAGTACATATCCTTTTTGTTTTCTTACCCAATCAATGGGAGGATAACACCTATGGGTCATGGAGAATGTCAAGTTGATGAAAAAGTCATCACGTGACCTTTCTTTTGCATTGGATTACTTTAATTGAGTGTTAATGTATGATTAATTTGACCTAACAAGATCATGACTTAATGACTTCATACATGACCTAATAAGATCATGACCTCCTCCGTGACTTTACTTGGAAGTGGTCACATGAAATATCTACGAAACTACAACATGGCAACACTCTTATACTAAGGGAAAAAAAAAAGGAGAGATTTGTAGCAAAGTTTTACAAAAACGTAGAGGCGGAGGAGGAGTAAGATCCATAATTGATTATTGATCATTGATGTCTGGAATAATTGGTGTTCCAGCAAGGCAGGTATTTTGTGGTGAAGAGACCCAATAAAAAGAAGAGCTTTAATGCAACAAATGCAAATGCAGTCACGTACGTACGAACACCAGCATGAGTCCAACCTCTGTTTTCAGAACCAGCTCTCTTTTCCACCTCCTCCACGTGAACCTCTATGCCTCCCTCTGACCCAATTGACCCCCTCTCCCTTCACTATCACTATCTCCGTCTCTATCTCGGTTCTCAAAGAAACGATAGCAAGTAGAAATATCCAAATTTGTTACCGATCAAATATTATTCATACGAGTAGATAAAATAAAATAGATTATTACTCCCTCCGAGTTACTATTATTGTCTCACTTTCCTTTTTGGGCTGAGTTTGATTTTTGTCCCACTTTCTTTTTTAGGCCATTAATATGTGGTTCACAATTACTCTTCCATTTCTCTCTCTTTCTTCTTTTTTTTTCAACCACTCATTTCCCCTTCCTTATTTTTCACCCCAAAATCTTATGGGACAATAATAGGAACTCGGAGGGAGTATTTCTTAAGCATTTTAATTTTATTTTATCTATTTCACATGGTAATAATTGAACCATCGCAAATTTGCAACGGATTACAAAATTTATTTCACTTTATAAATATAATATAAAAAATTACAAAAAAAAATGGTAAAAAAAAAGTTAAATTAATTGAGTCCATCATAGATGTCAAATTTTTATAGGAGTAACTTTTATTAGATTCGGTAATATTTAGAGTAACTAATAAAGATACAAACGAATGAAAACGAGGATCGATGTATGTACCTAAAATAAACGTATACAAATGATTTGAAACTGAGGGAGTACGTCGAAAAGAGAAATCGATAACATGTTAAATACTCCTACGTAGTAGTGTATTTCTTGTATTCATTTTATCATCTAATACGAAGTATATGTGATCTATTTTTATCATTTTCTATTTAAATACTTCATATTCCGTATATAATATTCGTATTTGATATGGAGAACGTTGTATTACTTCAATATTCGGAAGTCGTCGTTATTCATTTGATTATCTTTTATTAAAATAATCCACGCTATCATCAATATAAAAGTAAACGGATGAATAAAACGAAGGGATGACCCAGTGTTATGTACATTTACGAAGGACAGAATCTATGTTTTCTGTTTAGTCGCCCTTCTTTCTCTCCTTTTCATCCCCTCATCACTCTCTTCCTCCACTTCCTTCCTTATTATTACCCCCAACCAAATATGGTAATCACTCCTACCCACCCCTACTTCTCTTTCTTCCTAACATTATCATTACTGTTGCACTCAGCTACTTCAGCAGATGATGCTCAAGCAATCCTACACTTCCAACAAAAAGCCGATTTCCACAACGTACTACACTTCAACACCAGCATTTCTCACTGCAAATGGCAGGCTGTTCAATGCATTCAGGACAAAGTCGTTCGTTTCGTCGTCGAAGGTCAAAATCTTGGTGGCATTTTCGTAGCTGACTCGCTCACTCGGTTGGACCAACTCAGGGTACTGAGTCTCAAGAACAACTCACTTAATGGTCCCCTTCCTGACCTTTCTGCCCTGTTCAACCTCAAGGGGCTGTACCTTCAGTATAACCACTTCACGGGCCGTTTTCCACCCTCCATCAAAACCCTTCACAGGATCAGAACCCTTGATGTGTCGTATAATAGTCTTACTGATGAGCTGCCCACCTGGTTGGCTGAGTTGGATCGGTTGTACTGTTTCCGAGCTGAGTTCAACAACTTTTCAGGAATGATTCCTGGATTTAACCAGACTACATTGTCGGTATTCAACGTGTCTAGCAACAATCTACGAGGTCCGGTGCCGGTGACTGTAACGCTGTCGCGCTTTCATCCCTCAAGCTTCTCACATAACCGGGGACTATGCGGACAGCTTGTGCGTAGGGAATGCAGGCCGGGGCTGCCCTTCTTCGATGCGCCGGCCGCAGCTCCGGCGAGGCAGCCTCCGCCGCATCCACAGTCGTTGTCGACGACGTTGGTGGGGCCTCACCAGGGACAGTCGCAGGGAGCTGTGAAAAGGCAAGGGAATAAGAAGGTGGCGGTTGTGGTGGGGTTTGTTACAGGGGTGGCTGTGCTGATTGGTTCGATGGTTTGTTTTGCAATGGCGGTGAAGAAGGGGAGGAGGAGGGATGATGAGATGGTGGGTGTGATGGAGTCAGATTATTCCGCCGCCATTAATGCCGCTGCCGTTATGATGTTGGAGGAGGAGAGGGAGGAGAAGGTAAAGAGCGCGCAGCAACAGGTACTACATAGTGCCTCGAAACTTGTGAATGTACTTGGAATTCTCCCCTCTTCGTTTTTTAATTTAGAACGTTTATTTTTTTTCTCTTTTCATTTTAATTAGACCTAACAAATGGTCAGATCATTCCCTTCAGGTCATTTGGTTCTTCTTCGAATCTAGTTGAATTGATTTTAGTTTTAGTTGGACTTCAATCCTGTTCTTTTGGATTAGTCACTTTTTATCGATTTGTGTTATTTTAGGGTGAGTATGATTGGGGTAGGGTCATGTGATTCGTGACATAATTTTATTGAGTTAAAGGTTAAAAATTGGTTTGATGTTGTTTATACTAACTTGAAATTGGCACTGGCAACAGGTGATAGCAGCAGTTAAAGAGACGGGAAGGATGGGGAATTTGGTGTTCTGTGGAGGGGAGGCGGCGGTGTACACAGTGGATCAGCTGATGAGGGCGTCAGCGGAGTTGTTAGGGAGAGGGACGATAGGGACGACATACAAGGCGGTGGTGGACAATAGTTTGATAGTATGTGTGAAGAGGATAGATGGAGGGAAAATGGGGGGTGTTGCCGAAGATGATTTCCAGAGGCATATGGAATCAGTGGGTGCGCTTAGACATCCTAACTTGGTGCCTTTGAGGTGTTTTTTTCAAGCCAGGGATGAGAAGCTCTTGGTTTATGATTATCAGCCTAACGGCACCTTGTTTTCTCTTATCCATGGTATTTCTTTCTTTCTTTCTCTCTATTGTCTAGGATACCTCCGTCTTAATCACTACGTTAAAATATCGACGATTGTTTTTTATATTCTTTGTGAAATCATAATACAAGGTTAACAAATGATTGATCGAAGGGAATAGACAAACTCTATCTATCCGATACGAGTTAGGATACTGATGTATGATGCCATAAAAGTATCAAGATTTTGAGGTTTCATGTTAAAATATGGCAATACTCCCTGGATATTCTCAATCTACCCGTGTAGTCGTGTACCTTTGTGAGACTGAGACTTGTCACGAAAAAAAGGCATGCCTATGGAGTATAGTACATTCACCAAGAGGTTGGTAGAGAGTAAAAGAATTGATTCTTTCACTTAAATATCACCCCATCACATGATTTAAGATAGAGGGCGATCTTTTTTTTTAGTATTATTCCGTACAAAGTTGTCCCTATTTAACTTAAAATGATCACTTATTATCATAAATTGCTCATTTTATTTTCTGTGGCAGGGTATAATATACTCACTCCGTTCCATTCAATTGTTTACTTTTTAGATTCATTGTGAGAAGTATTTTAATCAAAGACAAACATTTGAATGGAACGGAGGAAGTAGAGTAATTTGTAAAGTTGTATAGATAGAAGAGTATACCATGGCAATTAAGCTAAAGCAAAATGGAAGGTATAGTAGTAATATCTGCTCTTGAGATAGGCAGTGTATCAATTTATGCATATATACCAGGATTTCATATTAATTTCTTGTATAAGTCTATGGGCTCGACAAGATGGATGACCGGGGAAATTTGATCATTGACAAAACACGGTGAAGGGAGGGACTTGAGTTATTGATTATGATGAGTGTCATAGTGTGTGCAAGAGACGTGACACGAGGGTTAGCATGTTGTGGTTAGATTGGGTGGTAGTAAGTCGTGAAAAGGTGCATATATATTATATAGGCAAGAGTGAAGGCTTGGTTGATAGTGTATGCTCACATTCAGTTTAGTGATACGATATCATGATTATCTGTGAATGTATGATGGGTCTCTCCGTAAAAGAAGTAAGAACGTGAATTTGTTTTGTTGGTATACAGGAATGGAGTGACTACTGATTGTTTGATTAAAGAATACTGTAGCCTGTAGCCCTGTAGGTAGTAAAACATTTAGTGCTCCGTATTAGAGTTTTGGTAGTATGAGCACACTTAGCAGAGCGTGACAAAGAGAATCTTGGGAGATGCTAAACACATTGGGAACTGCTTACTGCCTCCCTCTCACTTAATTGGTACCACAAAACAAAATAAATTGGTACCACAAAAACTATACGGAGTAGTGTCTTTTGCTGTTAATGTTATTCTCATTTATTTTGGCATGCTTAAATTTCCTAGGAGTATAGCTTAAGACATTTGTAGATTATAAAACAGTTCTTCCTGTACTCCTATAGCTGACAATGACATCTAAGCAAATGAAGTGTACATGTATGGGAATTCAATTCGTGGGCATTTTTAGACAGGACGCACCTGCTACCAGTAGTCTCGATCCCCCTTAAAGCCTTTAAACCATAATCTTCCAGTGTTGGCAACTTGCATTATTGCGCAGCCGTAAGTAACCCCAATAATAGCACTTCTCGGGGAGAATTGCTGCTTACATAATGACAAATTTTAGTTTCACTGTCGAAAACTTAAGCCAAGGCATTTAGGCTTTAGTAATCAGATTTGAGATTACTGTCAGATGAAGATTTAGTAAGCAGAAATAAGCTACACAAGTTCAATGAAGCTAACTGTTGATCCTTTTTATGTTTTTTTTTTTTTTTTTTTTTTTGAAGTTTCACTTAAAATAGTTTAGATGTTAGTATTATACTGTATTGATCTTTTAGATCCCAAAAAATGTTGAATGCAGGTAGTAAAGCAGCGAGAGCGAAGCCTCTCCACTGGACGTCCTGCTTGAAAATAGCAGAAGATGTAGCACAAGGCCTCTCTTACATACATCAAGCGTGGAGACTTGTCCACGGCAACCTCAAATCCACTAATGTCCTCTTGGGCTCTGATTTCGAGGCCTGTATCACAGATTATTGCCTCAACGTTCTAACCGACCATTTGCCAGAAGATGATCCAAACTTAATTGGGTACAAAGCACCCGAGACTCGTTTTCCGAATTCTGAAGCAACACCCAAATCCGACGTATTTGCGTTTGGAGTCTTATTGCTTGAGCTTTTGACCGGGAAACCACCTTCTGAACACCCATTTTTTGCCCCACAAGATATAGCACAATGGGTAAGGGTGACTAGGGAAGTTGAAGACGGCGGTGTGGACGAGAATAGGCTAGTTATGCTTCTCGAGGTGGCCATCGCTTGTAGTTTAGCCACCTCGGAACATAGGCCTAATATGTGGCAGGTCTTGAAAATGTTGCAAGACATAAAGGAAGCTGTTTTGATGGATGCCCCTGAATTGAGCCCTGAACATGGAATATCTTAAGAGACCCTTATTTTCACAAGGTATGGTATTAAATTCAGATCTCGGAAGACAAGATCAAACATCTCGATGCCATATGATGGCGGTTTCAGAGAGCATAAGAAAGTTGAGCTCAAAACAGGCAGACGTTGGAGCCTAGCAACGTATTTTTGTGACTCCGAGAGCAAGTTCTGGGAGTATGGATTGTTCAACAATCTTAACTAAGAATTAGCATTTGTTTCAGGTAGTAAATTCACTAAATTGTTTGATCTATGAGGAATTTAGGATGGGAATACAGTTCTGAATGCATTTATGCTCTGCTCTAGTCTTGACTGTATTGTGTTTTTACTGAAAATGCTTGTGGTTTCGTACATTTAATATGTACCTTTCTGTATAAAGCTAACCAGCAAGTCTATATGACTGTTATTATTAGAAGCATGGTGAGACTGAGGACTAGAGATGATAATTAGTTCAATTATGGGTCTGATCAAGCAGCTTTGGGTTTAATCGGGTTGGATCCTTTGTTGGTCCGATCATTAAGGCCTTGTTCTTTAGGACAGAAGTAAATTGAATTGAAGTGAGCTGAAAAACTGAGACAAATTAGTGTTCTTGGGACTGAATTGAAATGGACTGAAATAAACTTCACTAAACTGAAATGAACTGAAAAAAAGATGAAAAAAACAGGGTCCAAGAGTGACATGTTGGACCAATTTCAGTTTGGATCATTATTGGACCAGCTTAACAACAAGTTGTGGACTACGTTTTCAAGTTTGGACATGTAATTTCATTTTTTGGGGGCCAGAAAAGCTACGATGATATTAGAGCAAGTCCAATAGTAGGTTTTAGGGACTTGTTTGCAATACTAGTGTAGATCCCGCGCACTAATGCGCGGTATATCTAGAATTTTTTATTTGGTTAATGTATCACTTATTTAGTACGGAGTACTCCGTATCTAATTGGCAACATATTAGTTTTTCACATTTTTAAGTTTTACCTTTTAATTTTAGAAAATAATTTAAAGTTTCAAAGATAATCAAGATAATCAAGTAATCTCATTTAATATATATTTAAATAAATATGTTTTTTTGTTACAAAGTTAATGATAATATTTTATAAATTTTAACCTGATTAATTACTTAAAAGTTTAGTTTCTTATCCTGAAACAAAGCCTCTCGAATAAAAAAAACTTTTTTTTTATATATATTTAGATTAGTTAGAACTTTTTCCAACAAATTAGAAGATAACATAATACTCTGAATATTATCAGATTAAATTTTTTTATTTATATATAATACTCCATATATTTTTTTCATCATCAAATATTTTATAGTATTTGTTTACGTCAATATATGATCTCGATAGTTTGTAACACTTGTATTTGGTTTAAAAAAATATCTCATAAATGTCTATTTTTTTAATAGCCCATACATAATAATATTATTTATTGTCTTATTGATTTTTTTTAAAATTTTTAATTTTTCTGATTTTTACATCAATATTTATTTTGTCTTGAATTTAGATATTATAACTATTTGAATTTTATGTTTTATTTGTTTCCTGATTTGAGTGATAATGTTTGGAGTGAAAATTTTTAATGAGAATTTGACACCTCATCACCTCCTACTTCTTAGTAGTAAGAGGATTTGTAAAATGCTTAGCATGTACTCCCTCCGTTCCAATCAATTCTATACATTTGGTTTTTTAACACTATTCATAAGTACTAAGAATTTTCAATATAACTTTTAATATATAAGATAAAATATAGTCAGGTGAGATCTTGTTTAAATTGTCTAATCGAATGCATTATTAATATCAAATTTTTATAATTTTTAGAAATATGTAACTAAAGATATAGACAAAAAAAACGTGCATCGACAAGTGTGCAAAAGCAAACGTATGGAATTGATTGGAACGGAGGGAGTAACTTACTATTGGAGATATTTTTTTTTGTTTGTATCTTACAAGCCATTATAACTCTACCAAGCTCATTTGCTTATATTTAAAAAATAAAATAAACTTTTCTAATTGGATGAAATTAATGATGTGGGTCCAAGCAAGTTACAAGACTTTACGATTCACCATTAGAGCGATACCGTAACCAAAACACGAAGTAGCTAGAAAAATCGATATGGTAATGCAAACTATACAAGTATTGTAGCTTGCTATTGGACTTGCTCTTACAAGTTACAATAGTGAAAACTGGAAAGAGATTTAAACTCTTAACTTCTCGAGAAAATGCTATCAAGTATCAAGCATCAGTTTGGTGTTTACTAGTTACTACTCGTAATTATCAATTTCTAAAAAAAAAATAAACAAAAAATACATCAGTACTATAATTCCCCTGCTAATAATTAGTCCATTAAAAAACAGCACTCATAATTTCAAATTATAGATGATACTTTGTTAACTAATTATAAATTCCGAAAAGGGCCTCAATTGCATTAATATAACTAATTTCTAAATATTTGAACATATCAAAATGTAAAAAGGAATGAAATATTTGTTAGCATATTATTAACATGACATAAATAAAACATAATTCCCATAAATCTTTGAACAACATGAAGGTCACAAAAGATTAATTAAGACGAGATTAAGACATACCTCATTACGGAATAAGTCAAAATCTAATACGAACGAGATTAGATCTCTATAAGACGACTTTATAACTAATAAGACGACTTCATAAATAATAAGATAACTTCGAATAATAGTAATACGTCTTCATATGATCTTCAAATAATAATAATAATAATAATAATAGGTCGGTTTCATAATTAATAGGTATGGTTTCCCTCTCTTGTCCCATAACGTAATAAGTGTGTTGTTCTCTTATTCATTATTCAAGCATAGAGTTTCTGATGGGAAGACTCCATTATATAGGCAGAGAGAGGACCAGTTTCCTATTAGGGTTTTAGATTACGGTAATCTCGACCTTCCATCAAGGTTGAGTAAATATGGAAAAACTCCTTATTTAGTCCGATATTATTGTGATAGCATATCTTTTAAAGATTCGATTTCCAATAAGACCATAATTATGGGAAGAAATATTAGCATAATAATAGGGAAGATATATTGCATATCCCATAATATTATTATATCATAAAATATTCTTACAGTCTCCCATGGTCGATTGAAACATCTGTAATGTTCTTTAGAGATATAAGTTGCGCATACTATGCTAAAAACACTTTATTTATATCGACGTTCATAAGTGCCTTGATTAATTCAATCATTAAAGAGAGTCATGGCGTGCACATGTCAATTTGCAACATGATTACTTCCATGTACCACTACATCAACGATTGAAACAGTTAGGCCATAAGTGGAGTTTTACATAATGGTCCACATAATGTCTTAAAAAGACAATATTTCCGTTATCATTCATCCAATAATAAATGTATACACATTGGAAAATAGAAATAATATTATATAGCAAGTGTAGAATCATTAAGGAGATCTCATTAATTCGTAATCTAACATCTTGCTTCAGTAAAAGATATTTAAGGTTCATGTGTTTTGACCCTTAGATATCCCACCATTCGTGGAGCTAGAAAAAGATTGCAATTTCATTATTATCACGGTAATTACGCAATCATGCTCCTATTAAAGCCTCATAATAAGTCACATATTCATCTTCCACGGTGGAGGTATAACGCAACTGTGAGTACAGTGCCTTTTGTTATAACATCCCCAAAATCTGAATCAGAATAACTAGTCACCTGTGGGTGATCTAATTTTCTATATGTGAGCATCAATAATGTCAGATTTATCTGAGCATAAATTAAGTTATCAACCATGCATAAGGATATTCTTTAGTCATTTCAATACATAAGTCTTGGTTCTATGTAATAAACCAAGATCGTTACTGGGTAATAAAATATCATCTACATACAGAATCAATTATATGAACTTACTCCCACTGATCTTGAGATTTATGCATAGATCAATGATATTTTCTTTAAAATCTGTAATGATTTTATCGAACTTTAAGTACCATTGTTTCAATGTTTGTTTCAGTCCATACAATGAATTCTTAAGTCTTAATGTTATCCAACATAGGAATAAAATGCATAATCTGTCAGATCTCTCCCAAAATTCATGGAAGGATATTTGAGCAATATAATACTTGCAGAAGTTAAGTCAGTCGGCTTGTCTTTGCGAAGACAAGTATCCAATTTCGTCAACCTCAGTGTGAACTTAAATTAATTACTCTTTTCGTTCAGAGTAGTTTGTTCGTTCCATTAAGCTCAACAACAGAGTTATATCATAAGTTTGCATTGATTAGGTAAATTTTAGTTGTGATAAAATAAGACAACATAAACAATAATAAAGCTTCAATATGTGAAACAACACATCTTTAATAATAGTGCTCATGTGGGTAGTCACTAAAATATTTAAATAGAATGTTACATATGACAATATAATCTACCTGTGGGTAAATATATATTTTTATATGTGAACGATATAATGAATAGAATGTTACACATGTCAATATAATCTACCTGCTAGTAAATATATATATATATATATTTATATGTGAATGATATAATGACTAAGTAAGTCAAAATTGAACATAAGTTGTAAATTCACTGTGGTGAAATTTAACCATAAGAATTTCATATTATCATCATCTAAAACCGGAATATGAAATTATATTTTATCATAAATCATTACTTGTCAAACGAATAATTATATTGAATGAGCATAAACAATAAGGTGAAACCATGTTTCAGTAAATCATAATCATACGGAGTATATCATAATTTATAATCAAATTGTCATGGAATTACTTCTCAAATAATAGAATTTTAATTCACTTCATATTAAAACTTTAATCTATATAATAATCAATATGCATATAGCAAATTCATATAACCATAATAAAATCAGTTTACCATAATCAATGATGATAACAATTTCAGGTTAAACTTTGATTAATTTCATATCGATAATAAGATCTTTGTCATGACAACAAATAAATTCAGGAGACAACAAGCTACAACTCATTACCAATTCAAACATTATATGATTGAATAATTGAAAATCACGGATTATGGCAATATATATGAGACGTATGTGCAACATTATATAGGACATATTAATTCAATACAACATTGTGAAACATTATCTACAGAACATGCACTTAATTCAGTAGCTTTAGTGACCATAATTTGAAGATTGGCAATTGTGGACATGTCGTTGTAGACTTCTATCATGCACAATCACACACACTATATTATCATACTCCAAAATGTAATACGAGTACATAATAATAAGAATAGAGTAATATGATGTATAATAATACTCGTAATAATAATGTTAATTAATGGACAATCATGAGTTCAATAACCTAAGCTCTGATACCACATGTTAGCATATTATTAACATGACATAAATAAAACATAATTCCCATAAATCTTTGAACAACATGAAGGTCACAAAAGATTAATTAAGACGAGATTAAGACATACCTCATTACGGAATAAGTCGAAATCTAATACGAACGATATTAGATCTCTATAAGACGACTTCATAAATAATAAGACGACTTCATAAATAATAAGATAACTTCGAATAATAGTAATACGTCTTCATATGATCTTCAAATAATAATAATAATAATAGGTCGGTTTCATAATTAATAGGTATGGTTTCCCCCTCTTGTCCCATAACGTAATAAGTGTGTTGTTCTCTTATTCATTATTCAAGCATAGAGTTTCTGATGAGGAAGACTCCATTATATAGGCAGAGAGAGGACCAGTTTCCTATTAGTGTTTTAGATTACGGTAATCTCGACCTTCCATCAAGGTTGAGTAAATATGGAAAAACTCCTTATTTAGTCCGATATTATTGTGATAGCATATCTTTTAAAGATTCGATTTCCAATAAGACCATAATTATGGGAAGAAATATTAGCATAATAATAGGGAAGATATATTGCATATCCCATAATATTATTATATCATAAAATATTCTTACAATATTTATCAGTATGAGTAAAAAAAACTAAGGACCGGTCAATATATTTGAGAGGCATCTTCTAAACGTTATAATCGGGTTTCTATAAATATTCGAATATGTAATTCAGGTAAAGATGGCTGAAAATTGTACAAGTAGTATATATAATACATGTTTTTTGAGTTTCGGAGTCCGAAATAAAGATGTCATAAAATTGTATGAAATTTTCATTGGGTTGGTGTGAACGTCCACAAAAAATATGAGGAGCATCTTCGGCCAGCCCCTCCATCTATCCTCTTCATGTATACTATCAAAATATTGTCCACCATCGCCTTGTATGTCGTCCCTATCGTCCCTCTCCCTAACAACTTCGCTGACACGTCCTCATCAGCTGATCCACTGTGTACACTATCGCCTCCCCTCCACAAAACACCAAATTCCCCCATCCTTCCCGTCTCTTTCAATACCGTCACCTGCTGTCAATGCCAGACCACCAATTTCAAGTTAGTATAACCAACATTAAAACAATTTTTAACCTTTATCTCAACAAAATTATTACAAAATCACATTATCCTACTCAACCCAAAATAACACAAATCAATAAAAAAGTGGCTAATCCAAAAGAACCGGATTGAAATCCGACTAAAACTAAAATCAATTCAACTAAATTCGAAGGAGAACTGATGAATAACCCATTTGTTTGGTCTAATTAAAATAAATAAAAGGGGGAAATAAACGTTTTAAATTAAAAAAGAAGGGGGAATAATAAGTGAAAGATTCACAAGTTTGAGTTACTATGGCATGAAGTACCTATTACTAGGCGCTCTTGACTTTCTTCTCCCTCTCCTCCTCCAACATCATCACGACAGCGACATTAATGACGGCGGAGTAATCCGACTCCATCATACCCACCATCTCGTCATCTCTCCCTCATTCCTTTCTTCACCGCCATTTCAAAACAAACAAACAAACCAATCAGCACAATCATCCTCGTAACTACAATGCATTAATGGCGCCAGAGCCGCGACTGGCGCTTCGAAGAAGGGCAGCCCCGACCTGCATTCCCTACGCACAAGCTGCCCGCATAATCCCGATTCCCCGATTATGTGAGAAGCTTGAGGGATAAAAACGCGGCAGCATTACGGTCATCGACACCGGATCTCATAGATTGTTGCTAGACATGTTGAATACCGACAATGTAGTCTGGTTAAACCCCGGAATCGTTCCCGAAAAGTTGTTGAACTCAGCTCGGAAATAGTACAGCCGATCCAACTTAGTCAACAGGTGGGCAGCTCGTCAATAAGACTGTTATACGTCACGTCAAGAGTTCTGATCTGTGAAGGGTTTTGATGGAGGGTGGAAAACGACTTGTGAGGTGGTTATATTGAAGGTACAACCCGAGGTTGAACAGGGCAGAAAGGTCAGGAAGGGGACCATGAAGGGAGTTGTTCTTGAGACTCACCACCCTGAGTTGGTCCAACCGAGTGAAAATCACGAATATATTTTAGATAATTAAATTGGGTCAAGTTACATATAAATTTGATGTTTGAATATTTTGCATTTTGAATATTACAGAGCAAATGTTGACACATATACAACTTTAATTGTATATTTTTGCCAACTATCAACTAAGATATCAAATAAATAACAAAACACACACCATAAAAATGATGTATTTTATAAAATTATTGTCACAATTAAATTTCAAAAAAAAATGTCACAATTTTTTTGAATTTTTTATCGTTTTAATGCTTTTTAATAAAATATTTATTATTTTAGCGTCATTTTGAAACTATTTATTCTAAATGGTTCCACGTCATTGATTATTATTATTTTTTTATTTAAGAAACCGGCCGCTAGATCAACTAGCGGCTCCCTAGTATACTAAAGCGAAAAAAAACAGAGGAAAATTCACCATCTTCATCATCATCTCATCTCGCTCGCCTAATTCACCACCGTCTCCCTCCAAAACAACCGATTCTCCAGCTCCATACCAGATTTGTCAGACATCTCATCTCTTTCCTTACTCCCTCGATCAACTCCTACAACTTCACCTCCTATGTTTCCACCGCTTCTTGCGGTCTCATCTCGCTTCGAACCCGATCGATTTGAGATAAAAAATCCTGTTGTGGTCATGGGAGCTCCCGAGTCAACCTTGTTTCACTCCACGATAGTAACTGCAACCTTTTCGACTCGATTCCCGATATCTTCAATTCGTTTTCGGGTTTAGCCGATCTCCGACTCGCTTACAACAAGCTAAACGGGTTGTTGTAGACACTCATATTTGGACCTGGTGACTGCAGAAGTGCCCATCAAACACCCGATGACGTAGGACTACAACGCGACGTGGTTTCGCGATGTTGTAGGTAGTTCTTCTATAGAACGGATCAAATAATTACTCGGAAAAATTAAAACTAACATGATGGCAGCCTTAGTCGTGTACTTAAGTTTATAGTCTTAAGAATTTTTTAAGATTCAAAATATTTTGATTGATATCTAAGAACAAATAATTAGTCTTATTTATAATCTAGAAAATCCATCGCCTTATTATAATATGTCGATGTGGGATAATCTGACTAAAATTTGTAGTCTTATTTATAATATAGAATCGTCACCGTACCTTATTTTAATTGTTTTGAAGTGGGATAATTTTAAATTTGTAGTCTTATTAAGACCTTTTTTAAACTCAAAATGTTGTTGGTTGATATTTAAAAACAATGATTACTCTTATTTAGTAGAATTTCACAACCCATCATAATTTTTTGATGTGGGAGAATTACTTTAGTTGATTGATGTCCAAGAGAAAAAATTATTATTAATCTTATTTATGATATAGAATCTCATCATCACCTTATTATAATTTTTACTTAAGTGTACAGTCTTTAAAACTTTTTTTAAGAGTCAAAAGAATTTTATTTGATGAAAAATTATAATTTTTCGAATGTGGGATAGTTTTACTTAAGTTAGTCTTAATATATTTTTAAGACTTACTCCCTCCGTCCACTATTTATCGCCCCACTTCATGAATATATGTGAGGAGTATTTTAATGGAGTGGGGCGATAAATAGTGGACGGAGGGAGTAAAAGTTTTTTGGTTAATATCTAAGAGCACATGATTACTCTTATTTATAATATAAAGTTTCATCACCTTATTATAATTTTTCGATGTGAGATTATTTTTACTTAAGTTTGTAGTCTTATTAAGAGACTTTTTAAGACTTAAAAGTTTATTTTATTAATATTTAAGAACGAATGATTAGTTTTATTATTTATAATATAGAATTCATCAACTTATAATAAATTTTCGATGTAGGATAATTTATTTAATTAAGTTTATAGTCTTCGTTCCATCACCTCGTCATAATTTTTCGATGTGAGATAATTTACTTAAGCTTTTAGTCATGAGAGCTTTTTTTAAGACTAAAAAAAAAATACATAATTACTCTTGTTTATAATATAAAATTTCATCACCTCACTATAACTTTTCAATGTGGGATGATTATAAGTTTTTAGTCTTATATATTAAAAGCTTTTTTAAAACTCAAAAGTTTTTTGGTTGATATTTAAAACTGAATGATTACTATTATTTATAATATAGAATTGAGTTATTTAATGGGAATAATACCAATTATGTGTGTGCTTCTTAAAATGATCCAAACTATACGTAATCTCATTTTAATATGAACTACGCATTCATTAATCTCGTTTTGTTATGTATGAAATTATGACTTACTATTACAGGTCATAGTGACTTGTTATAACTTTCTAGGGTTTTATTAGGTCCGTTGCAGTCATCGTGAAAGCCAAAATAACAATAAAAATATTTTTTTTCTAGCTTCTATAAGACTAAATGAAAAAGAAATGAAAGATGAATTTTCGGTAAATTTAATTTTTTTTTCAATGATCGAAAATGAACACGAAAAGTAAATCAGAAGAAGAGTTAGAGAAAGAGTTGAATAAGGGAGGTTCAACAGGTAGCCGGTCACTCAAAGCGAGGTTAATGAAGACATAGTTCGTATTAAAATGAGATTACGTATAGTTTGTATTAATTTAAGAAGTACACACATAGTTGGTATTATTCTCATGAAATAACCCTATAGAATTCCATTACCCCATCATAATTTTTCGATGTGGGATAATTTAAAAGTTTTTCTTGGTTGATATTTAAAACCAAATGATTACTCTTATTTATAATATATAAAATTTCATCACTTCATCATAATTTTTCAATGTAGAATAATTACTTAAGGTTTATAGTCTTAAGAACTCTTTTTGAGATTCAAAAGAATTTAGTAGATATCGAAGAGCGAAGAATTATTCTTATTTATAATATAGAATTTTATCATCATATTATAATTTGTCGATGTGGGATAATTTTACAACTTATATATGTAATAAATTGATCACATAATGTCTATTAAAATAAATTGATCAAATAATGTGAGACTAATAATATGAAATTTATACTCTAATGAAAACATTTTTTTTACCACGAATCTAATTATTTCATTTTTATAATTTATTTTACTGTAATTTTTTTTAAAAATGAACTCTAAAGTTTTTATCTAAGAATGATAAAACATCACATTAATATAACAAATTAAATATATATTATAATTAAAAGATTCTCTAATTTGTTTATTTATGATACTTTCCTTATTTGAATTTGATGAAACAGACCAATGAGATCGCTCGAAAAAAGCTTCAAATATATCGATATATTGATATTGATTCTTCCCTAATGTATATCAATAGAAGTAGTATAATAAAGATATAATTATACTACTCCATCCTAGTTTTTTTATCTTCCCCTTTTTTGGTACAAATATTAAGAAGAGAATAAAGAATTGATTAAAGTAAGAAAATGTGGGGTATAAAGTAGAAATATGGTGGGGTTTGTGAGTAAAGGAAAGAATAAAGAATTGAAGGAAGAATAAATAAATGATTAAAGTACACACCAAAAATGGAAAGATGAAAGATAATCGAACTAGTACCAAAAAGGAAAGAGGGAAGATAAAAAAACTAGGAGGGAGTATATTATTATAATTTTAATTATTTTCATAATACTATTATTATATATTTTTTTGTGATTATGTTTTCCATATTATTAAACTTAAGTAAAAAAATAAACGGACTAATGAGATCGCTAGGAAAAAGCTTTATATATATATATATATATATATATATAGATTTAGGATCGTATGAGAACCACTTGTATAATGAGAACCATGAGAACTAATTACATCCGTTAAATCAACTAGTGAACCTACGTATGGGATGCGGCCACAGCCCAGGTCCGAAACATTGGCTTAATTATTATTTTTGACGTAAAATACACAATTTCATCTTGTGTCTCAGTCGGTTGGGAATGAATGTACTGGTTAGGAGGTTATGGGTTCGAATACCCACACTTGCGTTTCAAATTTTACTTAACAGTCTAATAAATATACTTCCTAAATTTTAATTTTGAAAACAAATTTCAATTTTATTCTCATTTTTTTAATATGTTTTAATTAAGGTAACATTTCGTTTTCATTCTCAATCTTTTTCAAAGGGTTTAATTGTGGAAATACATTTCAATTTCATCCTCAATCCTTTTAATTAATAACTTGGATTTCAATTTCTTTCTCAACTTCATTCAATTTTAGCATACCCTTTTCCACTTTTAGCGTACCATTTTTCAATTTCAATTTTAGCGTACAAATTTCTCTATTTTAGCGTGTCCTCTTTTCTATTTTAGCGTGCCCCTTTTCAATTTCAATTTTAGTGTACCCTTTGTCAATTTTAGCGTACCCTTTTTTCAATTTTAATGTACCCTATTTCAATTTTAGCGTACCATTTTTCAATTTTAGCGTTTTTTTTTTTTTGAGCGTACTCTTTTTCCTGTTTTAACGTACCCTTTTTCTATTTTAATTTTAGTGTACCCTTTTTCTATTTTAGCGTATCCTTTTTCTATTTTAGCATACTCTTTTTTAATTTCAATTTTAGCATACCCCTTTTCAATTTTAGCATACTCTTTTTCCATTTCAGTGTACCGCTTTCTATTTTAGAATACTCTTTTTCACTTTCAATTTTAGCGTACCCATTATTAATTTTAGCGTACCCTTTTTCATTTTTAGCGTACCCTTCAAGTTTCCTAGTCTTCTAACCTTTAATACAACACCGATATCAACAAAAGCAAACAATGATACACAACGACGACATAATAAACGCGAAAATCAACTGTCGGTTCCATAGTCATCACACCAATTGAACTCATGAACTCCGTCATTCCCATGAAAGCCTTCACCTAGCACTGAAGTCGATCTCTCAGGTTGCGTTTCCATCGTTGAACCAATTCTATCAATCAAGTTTTCGGATCCAGACGAGGAAACCACAAAACAACAAGGTTCTGGTTGAGATTCGATCACCCCCTTTCTCTTCCGCTTCCTCTTTTTCTCGGGCTCTTCAGTTGTGACACCCTCCGAGACTCGCACCCACAACCTAGAATAATCTTCGGTAACCTCTTCCTCGTACGTGCAAACGAGGTGGTACATACAGACTGACACCATCAAGCGATTTGTGATAACTACTCCAAGCGACGTTTAAATCATCATTCAACCTCGGAACAAAACCTGCAACATCTTGATCGAACCCAAACTGCATTCCGACTCTATGAGGAAGGTATTGAACTGGTGATGCAAATAAAAAGAAAGTAAAAATTAAAAAAAGGTAGGATCTTTAAAGCTCAAATTGCACAAGTTAATCGAATTAGACAAATAGAGAATTAAGAACAATTCCAACACTCTAAAGTTTAGACGATTTTAAGCTGGAATCGGTAGAATTAAACAAGAAAAAACTAAAATCAATCATCAAATCAAAACTGAAATCGAATAATTCGAAACTGAAATCAAAACCCTAACCCTAATTTATTCAGATTAGATAACAAACCAATTTGAATTTATGAATGAAGCCTTAATCTGCGTTTTCTTGATTTTTGTTGAAATTATTCTTCAATTTTTGGTAAATTAATGAAGGAAGGGAGCGAAGGAATGAAGAGAGAGAGGAATGAGGCTCAAAATCAATTGAGCGTTACCCTGCAATGTTTTTTCTGTGAAATTGACCTGAGATCTAAAGATTTTAAAGAGTTCTCACAGTTCTCACCATAGTATGGGTTCTCACCCGATCTTAACTCTCTCTCTCTCTCTCTATATATATATATTTATATTTAGGTTCATGTTAGAACCACTTCTTCAATGAGAACTGTGAGAACTATAATATGAGCCATTGGATCATAGTGTTCAATCTCATTCGTTGGATCCTTCAAAATTCTTCAATCAAATTAATTCATCACAATTGCTTCAGCATCAACCTGTAACTCCTTCTTTCTCTACTAAATTCTTCGACCCATAATTCTTTAATCCATAAATTCTTCAATCGACCATTGAATCCGATTCTTCAATCCATCAATTTTTCAATCGGCTTTTCTTCAATCCATTAATTCATCACAATTGGGTATTGAACCCCAATAACCTAAGTAGTTTTAATTTTTTTAATTCATCATTTTATGATTAACTTATTCAATTAAATTCATTAATTCATTACAATAGTAACAGTATTATCGTCGGCAAATATAATTGTAATAATCTCAGCAATGGTGTGTTATCATTTTTTTTTCAAATTTCCTGATTGATTTAAGATTTCATCTAAAATATTGTCCTTTAATTAACTTTTGTATGGATTTTATATGAAATACAAACACTTCTTCTTCTAGCCCTACTCGATTTAATTTTCTTTTTAAATTGTGGTGTACCCTATTTCAGTTTTAGCGTACCCTTTTTCACTATTAGCGTACCCTTTTTTCTATTTTAGCGTACTCTTTTCGATTTCAATTTTAATTTTAGTGTAGCCTTTTAAAATTTTAGCGTACCATTTTTCACTTTTAGTGTATCATTTTTTCTAATTTAACGTACCCTTTTTCAATTTCAATTTTACCGTACCATTTTTCACTTTAAGCGTACCCTTTTCCAATTTCAATTTTAGTGTATCATTTTTAAATTTTAGCGTATATTTTTTAAATTTTAGCATACCATTTTTCACTTTTAGCGTACCCTTTTTTCAATTTTAGCTCACCATTTTTCAATTTCAATTTTAGCGTACCCTTTTTCCAATTTCAATTTAGCGTACCCTTTTTAAATTTTAGCGTACCCTTTTTCACTTTTAACGTACCCTTTTTAAATTGTAATGTGACTACAACTACTACTGTAAAAGTAGTATAACAAATAAGATGATTAATAGAAGTATAATTAGAGGGGAATGAAGCATTGAATAATTCCACGATAGGTGTTAAAGAGAAAACAAGAACCCTTAATTTGATATACAAGAACCCTAATTACACAAAGATCTTGAATCAAATGAACATATTTAATGGTTTTAACGAAAATATAAACCCTAATTTAAAGAAATCCTCAATTGTATATAATTCTCCAATTTTATGAACACCGGAACCCTAATTTGTTAAGATTAGGCAACAAATCTCCCGAATTTGCATTGATGAACAAAGCTTTATCTGCCTTTTTTTTATTTTTGGTGATTTTTGTTGAATTTTTTTTATTCAATTTCAGCCATTGTTGATGAAGGGAATGAGAAGGAAGAGAGAAAGACAGAGAAGAAAGAGAGAGAGAAACGGATTTGGTTTATTTTGTTAAAGGAAGATGAGGATGTTTTTAAGAATAATGTCAGGCATTAGATGTGAATAAGATCTAATGGTTCTTAATAGTTCTCACAGTTCTCATTGATAGATAGGTTCTCACCCGATCTCAACTCTCTCTCTATATATATATATATTTATATATAGATTGATAGGTCATTGAGCAATTTACATTTTTCGGAGTCCAAGCAAAGAGGTTCATTTTTTGAGACTGTTTGAAGTTGGGTGTGGAACTCAGCATGTGTGAGTGCGAGAAGGATTGCATATCACTTATTTGAAGGTAGATTGCTTATTGATGAAGTTTGAAGAAAACGAGAATATAAAGGTCTCGTAGATTTGGTTACGACAAAGGACATAACGACAGGTGTGGTTCAACATGGATAAAAGTCAAACGAGATCCGACATATTTTGGATCAAGGGGGTGTGTTGGATTATTATGATCCAAAATAATTGGTCAAATGTAATTTTCTAATTATGTGGATATAGTTAGTCAAACTATTTCATGGCATAATATTTGCTAGTAGTTTAGACGTGGGTATACTCCACTACTCCCACATTTATTTATTCCATTTTTACTCAGGTTGTATGCCTATAAAAAAGCTTTATCATTTAAGTTATTAATTGACTCAGTTTATCGATAACTTTCTCCCTTTTCTCTTGATTACATATTCCGCTTACAAATTCTACATTCCATTTTGTTGTGACTCGTTGATGTTGTACGTATTGTTGATGCTTCTGTGTTGCGTCCTTGCTACTGTGTTGATGTTTTCTACTGCTAATGTTGTGCGCGTCACTGTCGGTTTCGTGTTTATTGGTCGTCTCGCTCTTGTTATCGACGTCTTGTTCCGTTCGTGTCCCTTTTCTTTTCCTCGTGTTTCGTCTCCTTAATCTTCTTCCTCCCATTTCCGTTCTCGTGTCTCTTACTGCTCCTACTGTTATTTTCTTGTTCTGATGTTTGGTTCTTGATGTCGTCACCATTGTTGTTTTCTTATGGGCTACTGTCATCGCCGCTGTTTGGCTGTTGCTGCTAATACTATTGTCGATGTCGCTAATGTATATGGCTTGTTCGTAGTCATCGCTATTCGGTTTCGTGACTTTGTTCGCTCGGGGCATCTATTTCGGACCATTTCATGTCAATTCGTTGCCGTGTTTATCGACTCAGTTATGTTCGGTCTTCATGTCCTTGTTTGACACATCAATTCCCTTTCCGTTTTGTGTTGAATACCCTTGTCTTATTCTTTGTTTTGTCTTTTCGATTGTCGTGTGAATCATGCTTAGAATACTATCGACTAGATTAAAGCCCGTGCGCTGCACGGGTTAGTTGGCTTAATTACATTAATGATGTACATTCGTTAAATAAGAAACTTAATCAAACTATGTCATTACAATAAATAAGATGATCACATGATATTAGTAATCAAACTTAATTTCAACTGAATTTATAGTCTTAAGAGCTTAATTTAAAACTCAAAAGAACACATGATTGCTCTTATTTATAATATAAAATTTCATCACCTTATTATAAATTTTTGATGTGGAAATACTTTTACGCTTGTAGTCTGATGTAAGAATTTTTCGTGGATCCCCACAATCAAACAAGAACCTAACTCTACTAACTGGGTAGTTAGGGTAAGTCGGGTATCGAATCCACAGGGACGGTGAGCTAAATGAAAAGTCTCGGTCTAGTTAAAGTATTAGTCGGAGAAAATCGGTTTGGGTTGAATAAGTCTTAACTAAAGAACTAAACTAACAAAAAGGGAACACGTTAACAAATATAATGAAAGGGACTAGGGTCAAAGTCAGCAAGGTAGTCTCAAGGGAGTTGTCGGACCCATAAAATAGTTGATTAAGGTCGGCATAAGATAGGCTCTCTCGAGTCTCTATCTACCATGGGACGGTCCTAGCGGGCTCTCGCTACTTACTAGGTCAACCCACCCCAATGAATGTAAGTCTAACCTAAACTCAGCTCTCGATCTTAAGTTCAGGTCAACTAAATTGATTAACTAATCTGGCCAGGACAAGAAAATCATGTAATTATAACGTTCAAACGGAGATTAATAACGATTAATCAACAATTAAATCAACTCGAGACAAAACCCAAATTAAGACAAGCCGTGCTAACCCTAACCCTAGAAATTACTACTCTATCATGATTGAAATTAATATAATCAATCTACCCACTAAAATTAAATATGAAATAAGCATAATTATACAATAAAAATTGACACCTTAATATAATCGACAAGTAAATAACTTAAACGATGAACTTTAAATAATAAAAATCAAAGAGAAAGAAGGAGAAATATATAGTACCAAACGTGATGAGAATTGCATAGATAAAATAAGAAGTAAAATTCGGTCTACGATCTAGTCGTGATAATCAACTAATAAGATGAGAGTAAGTATCTAAGATCTAAGATGAAGAAAAAGTTGAAGAGGAAATCATCCTAAGACTACTGCTCCTAGCCTACGCCCCCTCCCCCTCTAAAAACTCCTTTTCATCCTTTTTTTTCGGCTGGACTGTTGGAGTCCATGGTGTTCATGCGTGATGCTCCTTAGGGTCTGGCCCATTCATGTAGGTTCGAGAATGAATTCAAGTTGGTCTTTTTGGATCCGTCCAACGCATGTCTTGACTTTTATTTCCATTGTATTTTGACTCGTCTCGTCCCGAAATGGTACCTAGAATATAGAAACGAGACAAAACAGTACCAAACCCTCGAGAAAAAACAATTATTCCTACAAATATTAAATAGAACTACTAACTATGAAATAAACCATAAATGAGCTATATGACAATTAACTCACACAAAATTGGACTAAATAACGGATAAAAGTAGGGAGTAAATCACTACTAAAATATCACTTATCATGCTTAGAATCATGCTTAGTTTGTGAATCATGCTTAGAATACTATCGACTAGATTAAAGCCCGTGCGCTGCACGGGTTAGTTAGCTTAATTATATTAATGATGTACATTCGTTAAATAAGAAACTTAATCAAACTATGTCATTACAAGAAATAAGATGATCACATGATATTATTAATCAAACTTAATTTCAACTGAATTTATAGTCTTAAGAGCTTAATTTAAAACTCAAAAGAACACATGATTGCTCTTATTTATAATATAAAATTTCATCACCTTATTATAAATTTTTGATGTGGAAATACTTTTACGCTTATAGTCTTATTAAGAGATTTTTTAAGACTCAAAAGTTTTTGATTGATATCTAAGAACGAATGAATTTTTTAATTGATATCTAAGAATGAAAGATTAGTCTCATCATTAATTTTTTAATCGCCTCATCATAATTTTTCGATGTAGGATAATTTACTCAAGTTTCATAGTCTTAAGATCTGCTTATAAGACCCAAAAAAACGCACGATTACTCTTATTTATAATATAGAATCATCGCCTTATTTTAATATTTTCGATGTGGGATAATTTTAGGTTTGTAGTCATTTTAAAAGGTTTTTAAGACTAAAAAGATTGTTGGTTGATATTTAAAACCGAAAAATGACTCATTTATGATATATAATTTCATCACCTCATCATAATTTTTCAATGTGATATAATTTACTTAATTAAAGTTTATAGTTTTAAGATGTATTTTTAAGACTTAAAAGAATTTGTTTTTATATCTAAGTTAAAAGGAATTACTGTTATTTATATAATAAAAAAAAATTCACTTTATTATAATTTTTCGATGTAGGATAATTTTACTTAAATTTATTTAAGTTTAGATATAGTCTAATTAAGAACTTTTATTTATAGACGAATGATTACACTTATTTATAATATATAGAATTTCACCAACCCATCTTAATTTTTTGATGCGGGATAAATATACTTTAACTATATAGTCTTAGTCTTAGGAACTTCTTTTTAGTCTCAAAAGATTGTTGGTTAATATCTAAGAACGAAAGATTACATAGAATTCTATCACCTGATTATAATTTTTCGATATGTGATAATCTAATTTAATTTTATTTGTAGTCTTATAAAAAAAAAATTTTAAGACTAAAAAGTTTTTTTTGTTGATATCTAAGGAAGAATGATTAGTCTTATTTATAATATAGATTTACATCACCTCATCATAATTTGGAGAAACGATTACTTTTATTTATATATAATAGAATTCCATCGTATTATCATACTCTCTTCGGTCACTATTTTTTTTCCTCATTTCATTAAAATATCCCTCACAAATATTAAGGTGAGGGGTATTTTAATAGTGAACGAAGAGAATATGATAATACGATGGAATTCTATTATATAAATAAAAGTTTATAGTCTTAAGAGTATTTTAAGACTCAAGAGTCTTTTTAAGACTCAAAAGAGAAGGGGTATAATTTTTCGACGTGGGATAATTACTTAAGTTTATAGTCTTAAGAGTTTTTTAAGACTCAAAAGATTTTGATTGATATCTAAGAACAAATAATTAGTCTTTATGTAATATAGAATTTCATCACCTTATTATAATTTGTCGATGTAGGATAATTTAACTAAAATTTGTAAACTTATTTATAATATAGAATCATCACCGTAACTTATTTTAATTGTTTTGATGTGGGATAATTTTAAGTTTGTAGTCTTATTAAGACCTTTTTTAAAATCAAAATTTTCTTAAAAAGACTACAAATTCATGAACTCATCATAATTTAAAAAAAATGATATAGAATTTCATCATAGTTTTTTAAAAAAACAAAATTTTTTTTGTTGGTTGGTATTTAAAAACAATGATTACTTTTAGTTAATGTCTAAGGAATTTTTTTATTAGTTTTATTTATAATATAGAATTCCATCATCTTATTATAATTTTTTCATTTAAGTGTATAGTCTTAACAACTTTTTTAAGACTCAAAAGATTTATGTTTGATAAAACTTTATAATTTTTCGAATGTGGATAGGTTTACTTAAGTTTATATAATCTTAATATATATTTTAAGACTCAAAAGATTTTTGGTTAATATCTAGGAGTACATGATTACTACGGAGTACTCCATTATTTATAATATAGAAATCTATCGTCTTATTATAATTTGTCGATGTGAGATAATTTAACTAAAATGTGTATCCTTATTTATAATATAAAATCATCACCGTATCTTATTTTAATTGTTTCGATGTGAGATAATTTTAAGTTCATAGTCTTATTAAGACCTTTTTTGAAACTCAAAATATTGTTGGTTTTGTAAAAACTCAAAAGAGAGGAAGTATACTTTTTCGATGTGAGATAATTTACTTAAGTTTATAAACTTAAAGAGTTTTTAAGACTCAAAAGATTTTGATTGATAGCTAAGAACAAATAATTAGCTTAGTCTTATTTATAATATAGAAATTCATCGTTTTATTATAATTTGTCGATGTGGGATAATTTAACTAAAATTTGTTTTCTTATTTATAATATAGAATCATAACCGTACCTTATTTTAATTGTTTCAATGCGGGATAATTTTAAGTTTGTAGTCTTTTTAAAACCTTTTTAAAACTCAAAATATTATTGGTTGATATTTAAAAACAATGATTACTCTTATTTAGTAGAAATTCATAATCTCATCATAATTTTTCGATGTGAACGAATTACTTAAGTTGGTTGATGTTTAAGGAAGAATTATTATGTCTTATTTATAATATATAATTTCTTCTCCTTATTATAATTTTTTGCTTAAGTGTATAGTCTTAAGAACGTTTTTAAGATTTAAAAGATTTTTGTTTGATGAAACTTTATAATTTTTGAATGTGGGATAGTTTTATAAGTTTGTAGTCTTCATATATTTTTAAGACTCAAAAGATTTTTGGTTAATATCTAAGAGCACATAATTACTCTTATTTATAATATAAATTTTCATCACCTTATTATAATTTTTCAATGTAAGATTATTTTTACTTAAGTTTGTAGTCTTATTAAAAGACTTCAATTTTTTTTGATTGATATTTAAGAACGAATGATTAGTTAGTCTTATTAATAATATAGAATTCATCAACTTATCATAATTTTTCGATGTGAGATAATTTACTTAAGATTATAGTCTTAAAAACTCTTTTTAAAACTAAAAAAAGTACGTCCATACTTTTGATTATAATATAGAATTTGATCACTCCATCATAATTTTTCAATGTGAAATGATTGTAAGTTTGTAGTCTTATATATTAAAAGCTTTTTTAAGAATTAAAAGTTTTTTTGTCGATATTTAAAATTGAATGATTACTATTATTTATAATATAGAATTACATCACTCCATAATTTTTCGATGTGGGGTAAATTTAAACGTTTTTCTTGGTCGATATTTATTTAAAACCGAATGATTACTCTAAATTTCATCACCTCGTCATAATTTTTCGATATAAGATTATTACTTAAGGTTATATTCTTAGGAACTTCTTTTGAGATTCAAAAGATAATTAATTAAGGTTTATAGTCTTAGGAACTCTTTTTGAGATTCAAGACTTTTGTTAGATATCGAAGAACGAATTATTACTCTTTATTTATAATATAGAATTTCATCATCATATTATAATTTGTCGATGTGGGATAATTTTAAAACTGTTATATGTAATAAATTCATTACATAATGTGAAACAAATAATATGAAATTTATACTCTAATGAAAGCATTTTTTTACCACGAATATAATTATTTTATTTTTATAATTTATTTTACGATAATGTTTTTCAAAAAGGGTTATTTCATGGGAATAATACCAACTATGTGTGTGCTTCTTGAAATAATCCAAACTATACGTAATCTCATTTTAATATGAATTACATACGCATTCATTAATCTCGCTTTGTTATGTATGAAATTATGACTTGCTATTACAGGTCAGAGTGATTTGTTGTAACTTTCTAGGGTTTTATTAGGTCCGTTGCAGTCACCGTGAAAACCAAAATAACAATAAAAACATTTTTTTCATAGCTTCTATAAGACTAAATGAAAAAGAATGAAATGGAAGATGAATTTTCGGATTTTTTTTTCAATGACCGAAAATGAACACGAAATGTGAATCAGAAGAAGAAGAGTTAGAGAAAGAGTTGAATAAGGGAGGTTCAACAGGTAGCCGGTCACTCGTAGCAAAGCGAGGTTAATGAAGACATAGTTCGTATTAAAATGAGATTACGTATAGTTTGTATTAATTTAAGAAGCACACGCATAGTTGGTATTATTCCCATGAAATAACCCTTTAAAAAAATGAACTCTAAGGTTTTTAACTAAGAATAGTAAAACATCCCATTAGTATGATAAATTAAATATATATTATAATAATTAAAAGATTCTCTAGTTGATTTATTATTATTATTTATGATAGTTTCCTAATTTGAGGTTTGATGAAACGGACCAATGAGATCGCTCGAGAAAAGCCTAATATATATATATATATATATATATATATATATATATATAGAGGCAGGATCTGGTACATTTGTCATTTTTTGTACAATTTACCTTTCAATCTAAGCCATTGATTTCATGGGATGAAGGGTCAAGATATGAGTATCTTACATACAAAAAACTCTCTCATATTCTATATATAACAGTTACACATCATATACAAACATAATCAAATAAAAAAAATTAACCTACACTTTAATTTCTGCATAAATGTGGCATTAAATTTGTTTAATTGTTCAATCTTTTCAATTAAGTCGTTCAATTTCTTCAATTCAAGTTCAATTTCTTCAATTAATTTTATCAGGTTATACGTAGTTATTCCAATGTAGATACGTACTTATTCCAATTTAAAAACCCAGTTATTGTATTGAATAATTTGTATTACTGTATTATGTTGTTCCAGTTATTGTAATATACTCCCTCCGTTCCAATCCATTTTAGAATAATGCTAATTATCTGATTTTACGTAATAATTTCGATGTAGAAATTCAGTTATATAAATAAATAACTCGTGTTATTGTATTGGGGTGAAACATCTTGTATATATTATTGAAGACGCACGCAACAAAAAACAAAACCTCACGGGAAGACAAAAAAACAAAAAATAGGGGATTAGTTGAAAGTACAATAAAAAAAATTGAAATACAATAATTACATATGTGCGATAGAATAACTGTAAACACTCTATAGAATAACCATAACAATAGTATAGAATAATTGGAATAATATAATAAAATAATTGGGTATTTCATAAAAATAATAATGTGTCAAAATAGAAAATTCCTACTGAAATAATTTTTAGTTATTTCAATGTTCATATTCAAGTATTTCATTGTTTATATTCAAGTATCGTAACATAATTTCAATTTTTAATCTTGTAAGTAAAGATGTAGAATTTACGCAAAGAATATAATGTAAGAATTGAAATAATTGCAACAATATATAGTGTAGAATTATATAATGGGCAATTCAGAATAACACAAAATCTTAATAAAAAAACAAAGAAATTATAGATTATACAATTTTTTCCAATTAAAATACAATAATCATGTATATGTATTGGAATAACTGGAACAATATAATAAAATAACCGACAATTTTAGAGCAATAATAATGTACCAAAAACAGAAAATTCATGCTCTAAAATAATTCGTAGTTATTTCAATGTTCATATTCAAGTATTTCATTGTTTATATTCAAGTATTGTAATATTCATAATTTTGAATTCCAATCTTGTAATAAAAATACAGAAATTAATCAAACAATATATCGAAACTTGTAGAATAACACAGAAAAACTATAAAAATTAGCAAAAGATTCGAACAAAAATAAGATACTAACAAGAACAATAACGACAATAACAAGCTAAGATATCTGCAGAAATCGTACAAAACTATAGGATTAAAATCAAAAAAATAGGAACTCAAAATCAATAAAAGGATCAAATATGAAAAAGAAACAAAATTAAAGAGTTGGAGAACAAAATTAGATGAACTTGAAAGACTAATCTTGAATGGAAATCAAATTGAATGATAAATTAAAGAGTTGTGTGTATATTCTTTCTTAAAGAAATAACGTTCAGTAGAAAACAATAAAAGAAGAGGAATAGTGAGAAAATTAGGGTTTGTTTTATAACCTCAAGTTTTAATCTCATCCGTTGATCTAGTCATATTCAATGGTTTAAAAAAGAAGGTAAAATGTAGGAAAAAAGGGTGAATGTAAAAGATCCTACTTCTATATATATATATATATATATATATATATATATATATATATATATATATAATCAGGTGAGTCCACTTATCTATTTTGAGTCCGTGAGTCACCATCTTAGCCCTTCATTTAATGTTAGATTAATGGTTAAGATTTGTTTTCATAATTAAGGAAATAACTAACAAATCTGGGTAAATATATCATTTCTCTCTTTCTCCTCCTTAATTATCTCAATGCAAATATTTTCTCTCTCTTATCAATCTTTTTAACCACCTCTTTTTCTCACACAACAAGTTTCTTCAAAATTAAGTTTTTTTTCATCTTCACCAAAAATCATCGTTTTCCTACTGTCATTGTACGTATGTTATTATGTTATTGCCATAATCCATAAACTATGTTACTTTAACTCATATAACGTGTTACTTTAATTCATGAACTATGTTACTTTAACTCATAAAATCTGTTACGTTGTATAATATTCTCTTGCAAAAACTATTACTCTAACTCATAAAATGTGTTACTCTAATTCATGAATTGCGTTACTTTAACTCATAAAATCTATTATGTTCCATAATAATCTTTTGCAAAAACAAGACTTTCAATCAACCAAAAGAATAATGTATGTTTCTATTAAGGATAGACCAAAACAAAAATTATAAAACTTCATTATAATTCCAATGTTTCACACCTGTAACTATAAAAACTGGATATTTGAAATCAAATTATAATCGTAACATAGTAACTCATTAAAACTGTGTTACTGTAACTCATTAAATATGTTACTCTAACGCATAATGTGTATTATTCTAACTCATTTTACTCCAATCAAGGATGTTACTCTAACGAATAATGTATGTTACTCTAATAATATATTGTCCTACTCAGAATTGTGCTTCTTCTTTATCATCATCATCTTCTTCTTCTTCTCCTGATTCTTCTTCATCGTCAGACGATGATTTACACGACGTTTCGTTCTTCTTCTTCTTCTTCTTCTTCTTCTTCTTCTTCTTCTTCTTCTTCTTCTTCTTCTTCTTCTCATCTACATCTTTGAAGATCTGCCCAATGTATGGAGGAAATTCTCACCCACATCTCTACATCATTCATGTGCTTTTGCTTCTACTGAAAAAACAATAACAGTGCCAGTAAACGCGGCGAATAAAAATAATCAAAACTTGAAATATGGATTAAAGCAACATATAACAAGAATTAAAGTAACAGATGAAGTGCATTGAAGTAACATTGAATTAAATTAACAGAGGATGCTTATACACCAGGTATAAAGTAACAGAGGTCAGACATTAAAGTAACAGATAGTGTGAATTAAAGTAACAGATAATGTTCATAAAAATAACACCAGATATAGGTTAGTGCAAAAAATTCATATAATGATAAAAAATGAGAGTATGATGCAGTATCTTACTCTTTGATATTGTTTCCTATTTTGAAGTCATCACGTCCCATAATTATAGGAAGCAGTATCTTTTTTTTTTTTCTTTTTTTATATGGCGTTACTCTTTGATATTGTTTCCTATTTTGGTGGCAATCACGTCCCATTATTATAAGAAAGAATATCTTTTTTTATTATTTTTTTTAATATGGCAGTTTCCTAAATTTTTAGGAAACTCCAATGCACTACAATAACAGATGAAAAGCACTAAAGTAACGACCGGAGTGTATTAAAGTAACACGACATATAAAGTAACAGATGGTAGACATTAAAGTAACAGATGCTCTACACTAAAGTAACGCAGTATATGAACAACAATAACTCAATATATTGTGCGTGCGCAAATTTCATATGATGAATAAGACATTTAACAGTATGCAGTTTCTCATATTGTAAACGTAAAAACTAATAATTGAGTAGCATCTTAATTACTTCCATGGCGATTCCAGTATAAATTACAAAGCATGTACTCACCGTTTGTGTGTTATACGATTTGCATATGAATCTATGGTGAATGACACGACCATGAAAGCAATATCAACATGAAAATTGACGCAAAACATGAATGACATGACCATGAAAGCAATATCAACATGAAAATTGACGCAAAACATGAACGCAAATTGACGCAAATTAATCAAGATAATGAATAAAAATTGACGCAAAACATGAAAGCAATATCGAAACTCACCATTGTTATACTCGATGAATTGCTTATCAACAGTTAATGAAGATGTCGCGATCATTGAATTCATAGTAACAGAATTTTGAGCACAAATTTAATTGAATGAACGTGATGATCGATAGGAGCGTTTTTTTTTAAGTTTTGATGAACCTGTAACGTGAATGAATGAATGAGGAATGAAAGTGATTATGAGAGTTATTGTTTCCTAAAATCATGGGAGTTATTTTAGGATACTAAATCTTCCTTTTTTTTTCTTTTTTTTTTAAAAATATAAAATATTAGGATGCATCGTATCCATCCATCCTCATCCCATCCAACGGATGGGATGAGGACTTAGGGACTCAATATAGATGAGGGACTCATTAGAACCCACCCCTCTCTCTCTCTCTCTCTCTATATATATATATATATATATATATATTGATTCTACAACTTGGATCTTAAAGACGTTACTATTGAAGGTTTGAGGTATGGACTTATTGGACGGGCATGCAGCTGCAAAGATTTCGACTCGGACTTGGATACAAGGTAACTTTAAGGCATTACTCGGTATTATACTATTATATCGTATGTTGAGTAGTAGTGTGTAGTAAATATTTTACTTTCGACTTTCTAATTTGTAGCTACGTATTATTTGCTAAAAATATGATTTCAAATCGTGTGCCTTATAAATATTTTATAACTTTTCGATATCGTTTTATAAATTGTTAGTCATTTTATTATTAATGATTGTTATAATTGTTGTTTATCGTGACACTAGTAACTAATAATATCGATTTCAGAACATATTTCGTTAATTTATTATTGGGTTATTTCGTTAATTTCAGTGACACTACCAACTATAAGGGGGCTTATTAGATTAATCCCAACTATACGTAATCTCGTTTTAATATGAACTATGCTTTCATTAATCTCTCATTGATATAGGTGACCGTTTACCTAGAAAACCGGTTGAACCTTCCTCTTCAGTTTCGGCTATTAGTTAATTTTTTTTTGAATCTTCCCAAAATTCATCTTGCATTTTTTTTTTCTGATTAGTATTATACTCCCTCCGTCCCTAAAAGATTGTCTCATTTCCCTATTATATGTGAGGAGTATTTTAATGAAACGGGACAATCTTAGTGGGACGGAGGTAGTACAAGTCATGAAAAAAATGCTTTAATTTTCTTGTTGTTTTGGCTTTCATTAACGACGACGGAACACTCAAGGACCCTAAAAAGTCAAAACTGGTCACTATTACTTGTAATAGCAGGTCATAATTTTGTCCATAGCGAAATGAGATTAATGAAGGCATAGTTCATAGTAAAACGAGATTACGTATAGTTGAGTTTATTCTAAGAAGCCCCCTTATAGTTGGTATTATTGTCATGAAATAACCCTTTATTATTTTAACTCGAAATCGTATTTTTATATAATAACGAGATTTGTATACTTGTTTAATAAATTACTTTTCATTTTACGAATTATATTAATAAATTAGAAAATAGTCGTTTTTGTTTGAAATGCATTTTTGTCAAGGTTATTTCACTATTAACTCCTTATCATTTACGATTTATTATTTTTAGTAAAACTCCTATTATTTATTAATAAATTTAATTGCTAAAAATAAGTTGAAAGGTTTTTAAATCACGTTTTGTTTCTAAAACTCCTCAATATTTAGACATTATCTATACTTATCATTTCGTTTCTAAATCGTACATTTTCTAAAATTATCGCTTCACCTTGATTTTCTTAAATATTTATAAAATATTGTATATTGTAGGGTGAGCAAAACAGGATATCCGACCCGGTTTTACAAACCGGATCGGATATCTGGTTTTTAAATTCTGGAATTTTACTATCCGTATCCGATCCAAAATAAACTGGATATCCGGTATCCAGTTTTGAGATTTCTTTTATTTTTAATTTTTCATTAAGTGCACATAATCAGAATTTTTATTTTAAAGTACTAAGGAACGTTGCATTAATTATTATACAAAAATAATACGATAAATAAATAGGAAATAAACTTAAAAATAATTTAATTATTACAATCATCTTGAATATGACATATAATTATCTGATAGAGTAACAGACAAACAACCTTTTTTAATCAATATTCTTCAAACAGTTGGTTTAATTTTCATTCTCGAATGAGTTGGGCTTTTCATTTACATATTAATCCATTCAGTCATTCAGCATTTCAGTTGGTTTAATTTTTTTGTATTTTTAAGAACCGGATCGGAAACCGGATATCCGATTTTCTTTTTTAGTTGATACATATCCACTACAGTTTTACGTAAAACCGTACCGGATATCCGGAAATTCGTATAATTGCAACCGTATACCGTATCATATACGGATAATAAAACCATATCAGATTTTTTTGCTCACACCTAGTATATTGACTTATTATATTTTATCTCTAATTTGGATAACGAAATTAGAAATATGTTAAGTTACAATAACGACGATATTTAATAAAATGTTAATTTTATTAGAAATGCTATTTTTCATACAATTAAATTATTTTAACAATTGACGTATTTTCCTATAAATAGATTGTTTCTATTTTAAGTAATTTTGTATAAATATAAAGTTTTCTTTTTAAATAAAAGGTTTATCTCTTTTATCTTCATATTATTTACAATGATTATCTCATTTGAATATCGATAATAGCTTTGTTTTGGAAGTTATGGAATAAGAACAAATGTACGGGCAGAGTAATACAGTCTAGGGTACACCTTTTACATTGACTATAAGGCTAATGTATATACCAATAACATAAAAAGAGAAGGAAAGATTATGTCTTTGCATAAATAAACCCAAAGAAAGATCTTCAATGTTGTCAATGGAGTAGATCAACCCAAAAAGTCTTCAATATTACAAAGATGAAACAAGGATTAAACTAGATTAAAGAAAGATTAAGGAAGGATTATGGAGGGATTAAGCTAATCTACACTAATCTAAGCTAATCTATCCTAAAGTAGATCTAGGGTTTCGTGATAACAAATGATTATAAGGAGATTATTTATAGGGTAGGAAGAAAGGGGAGGAGGCGAGAAATAAAAAAGAAGCAGCAGTAGAGTGAAACGACCGTGTCAGGAGCATCACGGTCGTGTTGGCCTGTGTCGACATGGCCATGTCCAAAGCGACATGGCCGTGTCGGTCTCCAGTGGTCTGATTTCCTGCATCTTTTGACACGGGCATGTAGGCTTCTGACACGGTCATGTAGGCCCCTACTTGCTCTTTTTTGGCTTCTTAACGATGCTCGGGATTATCTCAAGTGGGCTCCAAGGGACTTGGGATCGAGTCTAAGGCATCGAGTCACCATCGCTTCTCTTCATTTGCTCCATATGCATCGGAAATGAAATAAAATCATTCCATTTCTCTATGATAGGCCTTAGGAACCTAAAACATACTAGAAGAAGCATAAGTAGCCTCGAAACCGTTCTAAAGAGCGATTTCGTCAAAGAAAGCTGGACAAAAAACACGTGAAATAAACACTACAAAACATGCTTATCAACTCCCCCACACTTAAACCTTACTCGCCCTCGAGTAAGCACGAACTAACTAAAATAAACTATACTACTAGCCGAGTGGGTTTTAGCGCACCCTATGCCCTTTCAACTCACGTGAGAACACTTAGAGGAGAAGTGCTCTCCGCAAAGCAAGTGAGGTCTTGCGACAAAACTGTAGGCACAACTGAACTCGGAAACACACAAACAAACAATCAGTTGCACCAGAGAAGAAAAACACCGCCTCGCTCAACAAGACGGTGAGAGAAACTCCGGTTATGGGCTCGAGGCAAGTGATAACGTTCCCAAGCTAATAACACAAAACGAAATAGACAGAATCCTAATAGGATGACAACAAAGCAATAAAAACGTTGATGACTTTCCTAGGTCCTCCTAATCTTTTAAGAACTTACTACGGGATGTTAAGCGGGATGGATAAGGGATGGACCACAAAGTTAGTCGACACTGTAGGTAAGTGAAGCCCCGCCACCTTCTAGCGCTAAGCCAAGAGGGTGATCTCATGCTCAAAAATAGCCTAACTAGTTTAAATAAAAAGGTGCTTAAGGTTGCAAAATGAGGGAAAATCGCTAATTACCGCTATCATCCTTCCTAGGGACTCGGTCCTTCGTTAGGCTCTTCACGGTAACAAATCGGTGAAAGGCTTATTTTTGAGAGAGTAATAAAATCTTTTTGTTATTTGATTTTCTTGGTATTTTCCTCTTTTGTATTTGGTTTTTCAATTGTTGTGCCTTTTCTTTTAATTCTTTGTTCTTTGGTTTGGCCTTTTGGCCTAATGATGCGACTCGGGACCTACAATCATCACGACCCCCGCTTAGTGACGTAGGGCACAACCTCCTCTTGGAGTATGCCTCGTACGTGACTAGAGTTCCCAAGCCTAGTGAGCATCTATCACAATCAATACGAATAACCAAGTAAATGTAGAAACCTCGATAATATGCAACTTATTTGTGGAAATGTGTAGAAGGTAGGAAAATGGGTGTGTCGGGCGCGCGCTTCCTTTCAAACCCACAAAAAGGTGGAAACTTGGACTAATTAAGACAATTTCAAGCATGGTCACCTAACAGAACGGGACTCGGCAACCAAGGCCTTTTCACTCCGTGGGTGGTCAAGGTGGTCAATATGCAAATCCCGAAGTAACTCTCTAGTAGACTAGGTTGACTCAAGGTAAAGGATCAATACAATTATTGATCTAGGGTCATCCTACTAGACTAAAGTCCAAAAATCGTTCGGGGTCACTAGTATGGGAAGGTAAACACTTGCGCACTAGCCTCAAAACCGGGTTTTCGAAAATCTTTATACACTAGACTCACAAACGAAACAAAATAAAACACACCAAATAAAGCAAACACACAAAATAAACAAACACCACCCCAAACTTTCCAAATAAGCAAACAAGTCAACCACAAACTCCAAAAGGCTCCGCCCGAGCATCCATCATCACAAAAAATCACCAACCTCCAAACTCCGCAATGGAAAAAAAGGAGAAAGAGATAGAATGATATTACCAGATGTCTTGAGAGCCTTCCAAAATTAACAGTGATCAAGCAACCTACAAGAAAAGAGGAAGACAAAACACACAAAGCAAACTACAAAAATACAACACAAAGATACAAAAGAAAAAGACATAAAAGAAATTCTTTTTGGGTTTTTTGGAACTTTTTTAAAGTTTTTTTAGGGGTTTTAGAATTTTTTTCGAAAAAACAAGGAAATAATAAAATAAAATAAAAAATAACTAAGTCTACAATATCGCTCCCCCACACTTGAACCTAGCAATGTCCTCAATGCTCGATCGATAGTGTGTGGAAGACACTAAAGAAAAGAAAATAATGAAAACAAAGAACTAAAAATGAGGAAATGGATGAAAAAGGGTCGGGCCTAGATGTAATCACGTCACCTAGACCCGAGTCAAGAAAAGATATGGATGGGGAGGAAAAGAGAAAATAAAAAGGAAAATAAAAAGGAAATGGGAATGGAGGGCTCGGTGTAATCACATCACCTTGCCCCGATTCCGCAAGGTTCCGACTAAATTCTACCAAATAAAGAAAAAAAGGAAAAAGAATTTGTCATTTTGGATTTTTTCAAATGGTTCCCGTTGTAATCACATCATCGATAACCGAGAGCAATAATCATTAGGCTCCGAGGGCCACATTGACACGAATGAAAAAAGCAAGAAGGTTGCTAAAGAGGTTTTGAAAAGGATGAGCATGGAGTTTAAAGAGGTACAAGAAGTGTTAAAGAGAATGATAGGAAAGAGAGTAAAAGAAGAAGGGGGAGTTGACATGGTCATGTCCAAAGCGACATGGCCATGTCGAGCTGCAGGCGACATGGTCATGTCCAAAGCGACATGGCCACGTCCAAAGTCAGTTTCTTCACTTTTGAAGCTCGATCCATCCCTCCTGTGACATGGTCATGTCCAAAGCAACATGGCCATGTCCAAAGTCAGTTAAGCTTCAAAGGTCCAAGAAGGCCTTCAATTCTTTATTATTTCAACTAAAACCGCTCTTTATGCTCTTTTATCAACTCCTTCGTCATTAACGCTCCAAACCTATCAAAAGCCCTCAATCACAAGCGTTAAATCACTCCCTCACATCGCTCCCGGAAAAAATTCCAAATGACTCAACCTAATTCCGATCCAAGCACAAACAAACGCAAACACAAACACAACAAACAACGATACTAAAAACCCATAATAATCACCACAAACATATCACAAACACACCCCCAAACTCCAACAAGATCAACCAAACATCTTCAATCCACAAACCACAATGGAGCAATCAAGGAAAAACTCCCCCACACTTGATTGCTTCCATTTACTTCATCTTCTATCCATGTCGGTTCTTGTTGGAGATTCCTACAAACAAAAACAACAAACAACCACCAAAAGCGTAAAATATGCACAAAAAGGCTTGGGTTGCCTCCCAAGACGCGCGGATTTGGCTAGGACCGCCAAACCTTGAAGTTTTCTTTTCTCAATTACAACCATAACCCTCAAGTGCTCGGAGGAGCAAGTTAAAGGCTTGAGCCACATCTTCATGAAGGCTCATTGAGTACCCGAGCCAAGCTATCATGAATAGCTTCCAAGTCGGAAGCGAGAAGCGATCATCTAATTCATTATGCCCGGGTTTCTCATGATCTCCCGGGTCTTTCCAATCTACAAGCTTTACTGACCTCTTCATCCCTAAGCACCGTCTCCAACCACAAGCAAGCTTCAAATATTTAACATGAGGCACAAAAAGCGGTTTTTGCCCCATTTTCCTATTGCACATCTCCATATCTTCTTCAAGTTGTGGGCTCACATCCCCTAGCTCCAAGACATCGCTTGTCCTCATATCTTCTTGAAGGAGAGAATTGAAACTTCTACCGGCGGTCAATCTCTTCTAAACCAAAGTTTGGCTTACTTGCAAGAGGCTCATGATGCTTTTCCACATTTTCGCACAAAGGTAACTTGATTTCATAATTCATATCCCACGACTTCACAACTTCTATCACTGCATTCAACTCATCCCAAAGTTCCATATCCTCAATGATAGGCTCATTAGAAGCAGCATGAAAGTCAAGAGGAGAGCAAGTGAAGGGGATTAAAGGTTCAACAAGAATGGAGGGGGTAGACTCTTGGATTTCCTCTATTTTATTGGTGTTTTCATCACCCAAATTACCCTTGAGTCCGTTGTGTCCGGTTTTAATAAGGTCATTGGCAACTTCATTTTCTTCTTGAGGAAAGACAAGATGAGACACAATTGTGTTTTCACCATTGAAACTCTTCAAATTCCCACTAACATCATCCAATTCTTCCCTAACAGTGCCTTCATCAAGGATTATTTCCTCATTCGTCTCGTCTTAGGTAGACAATTGAGGTTCTTCATAGCAAGTCTCGCTTCTCAAAGGGATTTCATTAGCGGCTTCATGATTGGGTTGTTTCCCTTGCCCAAATGAACATCCTTCGTCAAGTTGTGGAGTTCGAGTTAAAAACATTAAGGATTTACTCGTTGTAGCATTTAGTCTAGCATCATATGCCTCATTTTCCCTTTGACATTGGGCCATGAATTCATATTGATCCTTTTGCATTTGGATGGCCATTTCTTGTTGACTCTTTTGCATTTGAAGAATCGCTTGATATGACTCCAAGTTGGACATTTGGTGGTCATTGGGGTTTTGGAATGCTCCTTGAAAGCCTTGATGATGCCCAAGGGGTGGGGCATCATGTGGTTGGTAATGAGGTTGAGATGATGGGTAATATGGTGGGTTTTGGGGAGATTGGCTTCCATATGGAGAATTATGATAAACATGGTGGGGTTAAAATGGTGATTTGAGTAATAACCACCATGATCATAAGATTGATAAACATTCACTTGTTGGAAGCCGTTTCTATGTCCTTGAAACTCATACCCACGAGTCTCTTGATTACCCCATGAAGCTTGATAGTAGTTAGGAGACGTCATGGCATCACCTTGATTCATAGATGGGGAAGAGGAATTCCCTGTAGGCACTTGAGCAAACATGAGAGTCCTAGTGCTTTTGAGGCACTAGAAAAAGAGAGAAAAGAACATAGATGAACAAGGAGAAAACACAAAAATCAAGAACCAAGCCTTAAACTAAGCAAACAAAAGTCTAAACTCCGCCGTCCCCGGCAACAGCGCCAATTTGATGGTAGGTGTTTGTCGTCTATCCTACCGATCAAATAATAATTAACGAACCTCGGCTTGGTAGATGGTAAGTCGGGTTGAAATCCTAAGGGACGGTAACTCGGACAAAGGTAAGCTAGGGTTCTAGACTAGGTTCAAGACGAATGAAGGTGATTGGATTGAGTTGTGGCTAAATGGTCTCAAAATGAAAAGGAAAAAATGTGATGATTTTGTTTGAGTTTTAATAGTATATATAGATTGTTAAGCAATCAAGGTAAATTAGTAAGTCAATACATGTATATTCTAATAAAGATATTATATTTTTATTATTATTCCGTATGTATTATTATCATACTTTCAAAGTCTCAATTTTCTACTTAAAATATACATATGAATTAATATCAACAATTATTAACAATTGATTACTCATATGAGTGATATAATCTTAAATTGTTTAATACGGAGTAGCAAATTTTTTTTAAAAAAAATTACATGTTTTTTTATAAATTGAAGAGAGAATAACCTCGAAAAGCAAAAATATTATTTAGAAAAATGAAGTGATTATATTTGTTTTTACTTTACTGATTTTCTTATTATAAGTTTCTTCAAATTATTTTGAATTTTTTTGTCTTATATGAAATTTAAGTATTTTGTTTTATTTATTACATGGAGTACCATTATTTATTTTTATATTAGGCATGATGCATTTTGGAGATAACTTTTTAGTAAGTTGTTATTCTATTAGTTAATAGGGGATTTGAACATATCTATATATACAATTAAAACTCAAACAAAGTCATCACATTTCTTCATCTCATTTTGAGAGTATTTGAGAAAGTCATGCCACTCTCTTCTCATTGGTTATTTTTTTTTAAAAAAGAAAAGAAAATAATTAATTTGTGTATTGAATGTGTAATTTTAAATGCAAATACTTCTATATATACAATTAAAACTCAAACAAAGTCTATCACATTTCTTCATTTCATTTTGAGAGTATTTGAGAAAGCCATGTCACTCTCTTCTCATTGGTTAATTTTTTTTAAAAAGAAAAGAAAAGAATTAATTTATACGATAAAGAAAATGCTTGATATTAAAAATTAGATTTATGTACTCCCTCTGTATTTTTTATATGATGTTTTGCTTTTTCAAGCTGAGGTTTTCACTTTAATTTATATGTAAATATATTTGTCCAAAAATTTTAAAATTTGCACCACAAAATTCTTTACGAAAAGAGCTTTCAAATGAATATACATTTCATAATATTTTTCTTATATTCTGAGAGATATTGAAGAGAAAATGGGTTGTTCCGAAAAATGAGAATGATTTATTAAAAAAAAAAGAGGGAGTATCTTATAAAAAAATTATGCATTCTATTCAAGTAGTTGGCTAATTTTTTATTTTTAATAAAATAATTAATTTGTATATTGAATGTGTAACCCTAAATCTCTTGGGACTAAGGCTCTGATGTTGTCGTTGTCGTTGTTGTTGTATTTGATGTGTAGTATTGAAATGTTTAGGGCGAATTATAAGACAACGGTCAGGCCAACCGATAAGAGGAGTGGAGATAACGCAATAAACATCAGATAATAAGAAAAAGAGAAAGAGAAAAGAAACATAAGAGGAATCATTACCAGGTCATAAACTTCAATCAAAATTGAATACGAAGTACACAACTAATAATGGAAAATAATTGAACAGAACTAACACAGACAAATGTGAAACATGAAAATTAGAAACAAGCACAACAAAAGACAGGAGCTGCAAACTCAACAATGTAGACTAGAGAAAACAAAAGAGAAGCTAGCACAAGGTCGAACAAAAAAATTTGATAGATCCCACTATTTGTATAATTTCACGTACAAAAGATGAGAAAGCAAAAAATATAAAATAGGGGAGAAGAAAAATGGAGAAAGAGATGTTATAGTACTATCTTATCTATATATACTATATTAAAACCCAAACAAATCATCCCTCATTGATAAGTGTGTTTTGTAGTGCTTTTTCCTTGTGTTTGGTCCCAGTTTCTCTTGTGGAATCGCTCTTTGGAGCGGTTTTGAGGCTAATTACGCTTCTTCTAGCTTGTTTTACGTTCCTAGGACCATTATTGGGGAGATGAAACGATTCCAACTCGTTTCAGACACATTTGGAGCCAACGAGGAGAAGCGACGATCACTCGGTAGCTTAGACTCGATCCCGAGCCCTTGGGACCCATTCCCGAGCATCGAGAATCGATGAGAAGCCTAGGGAGAGAAAGTGGGGGCCTATGAGACCATATTTGAAGCCTACAAGACCCATCCCGGTCGGGAACACATCCATCACGACCGGGATGAAGAGACGAAGGAACCAACGCTTCTGGAGGGCCTTCCCGGCCGGGATGATGAGCTTCCCGACCGGGATGGGTCCCTTACCAACCGGGGTTATCCCTTCTCGGCCGGGATGGGCCCAGAACAGGCTATTTTCGCTTTCCTCGTTTCCCTTACCCGTGAAACCCCATATATACCCCCCTCTTGTATTGTTTATGGACTTATGCTTTACTTTTCATTACCCACTAAACCCTAGATTACTTAGGTTAGATTAGCTTAGATTAGTGTAGGTTAGTCCTTAATTACTCCTTAATCTTAGTTTAATCTAGTTAGAGTACTCTTGTAATATTGGGATTCTTGAAGACTCTACCAATCTTGACCACATTGGTGGAGGTTTTGGGTGTTCTTTATATGCAAGTTCTCATCTTTTCATCCTTTTTAGTTTGATATAATCCTTTACTCTTCTCTTTTCTCTTAATCTTTCATAGTTAGTAAAGTTTGAATCTTTGTTTGTGTTTGTTGTTCATCCTTGTTCTTTATATGAATGTTTCTTTTGTTCCTTTGATTGATTCTCTTGTTAGTGTTAGTTTTAGTTTAGTTATGTGTGAGTAGTTTTCCCCTAGGGTTAGTAAGAGGATTGGGTGTGATTAGGGATGATTAGGGTGTGATGGGTGGTACTAGTTGTTGGTTTTGTTGTTTCCTTCTTACCTTGTACTCCACATGTTTGATATAATGCTTGTGAGACTTGAGATGATCAATCCTTGTTTTTCTTGCCTCTTCTCTTGTATGTGTTTGTTTGGTTGGTTGGTTTGGTTCCCTTATTAGTAGGGAGAGTGTGGTGAGGATGACCCCTAGGCCGTTTAAGCATGCTAGTAACCCCGTTTTTCCTCTTTTGGTCTCCTTGGCATCCATGAACCCGACCTAGCCCTAGTTTCCTTCTTAGTGATTTAATTTGCTTCCATTAGTCGTTAGTTGCTTGTTTTGTCTTGTTAGTTCATGTTATAGACCTTAGCTTAGTCATTAGTTAACCTTAGCCACCCCCTACTCTAGTTTGTCTCGAACCTAGTCCTTGACCGTAGCACTCCTTAGTCCGACACCGCATCCCTGTGGATCGACCCGACTTGCCCTTGCTACCTAGCTCAGGTTAGTTGGTTATATTTTGATCGGTGGGGTCCACGACAAATCCCTCCGTCAAATTGGCGCCGTCGCCGGGGACGGCGTAGTTTAGACTTTTGTGTGCTTAGTTTTAGACTTTCTTCTTGAGTTTGTGTTTTCTTCCCCTTGTGTATCTCCGTTCTATTTCTTGTATGCTATTCTCTCATCCTAGTGCCTCAAAAGCACTAGGCTACTAACGTTTGCTCAAGTGCTTCTAGTGCATTCAATTTATCAAGGCAACGTTACGACAATGTGGCATCCAAGCTACCATCAATCATCATGGGACAATCATGGGGCAAATTGCCAAGACCCACAACTTTACCAACCATACTAATCTCATCAACAATCTTATGAAGCCTCTTCATATGACTACCATGAAAGTTGTCAAGGATCATTCCAACATCCTAACAACTACCAAATACCCTCACATAACCCACAACCAAAAATCCCCAACTTTGAGACTTGTCAAATGATGATTCAAATGCAAAAGAGTCAACAAGAGATGATGATTCAATTGCATAAGAATCAACAAGAGATGATGATTCAAATGCAAAGGGATAAAGAGGAGTTCAAGACCCAATTAGAGGTGCAAGATGCTCGAATCAATGCACTCATGACTCGTTTCATGATGTTGGCCACTCGAGCTCCACAATTCGTTGAGGAAGGTTCATTTGAGCAAGAAAATCGGTTGTCTTCACAAGGAAATCAACCCGATCATGAAGCCACGAATGAAGAAGAGAGGGTCAATCAAGATATCATTATTGAGTGTTGCTTGGACGGTGAAGATAAGGGAATAATGAAGGAAGTTGAAGCTTCAAGGGTTAACAATGAGGAGGGAATTGAACATGATTCTCAAGGTAACTCTTGGGGAGCCAATGTATTGGCTATCAAATTGGATTTGTATGATTTTCTTTGTGATGAACCGGATCTTGACAATCCAAAGCCAAGTGAAGACATGACTCCTCTAGGCCAAATTGACAAGGATAGTGAAAAGGAAGGTAATACTTGGGAGAAAGAAATAGATGCCTTAGAACTTGCCTTGAATGGGAAATTGGAGGAGCTGATTAGGGGATTTGGAGATGCTATTCTAGACCAAACCGTCGAAGAAATTGAGGCTGCCATCAAAGGCCTTGAGTTTCTTCATGGTGAGAATTCTAGTAAGAATAACGATGTGGTCTCCCCTAAAGCCTCCAATGAAGAAAACTTCATGCCTTCACCTCCTTTATCGCACTCGATTTCAAGTCCCTTGTCTTGTGAGACGGTTGATGAAGAGGATCCTTGTCGTACGGTGGAAAAGAGTGCTACTCTTGACCCCGTAGAAGAAGCAACACCCTTAGGGTGTGATCTCCCAAATCACAACGCCAAGCATGACTTTAGACCACAATACCTACCGGATGGTCATAAGAGTCGTTGCTATGTTGGTTCGGAAGACCCGGAAGATCACAAGAAACCCGAGCGTAATGGATTAGATGATTGCTTCTCGACTCCGACTTGGAAACTCTTGTTGATGGCTAGGATCGGCCACATGAGCATTAATGAAGATGTTGCTAGAGCATTTGACTTACTACTCTGAGCTCTTGATGGCTATGGAGGTGTAGATGGTGAGAGTATCTTATTGTAAATATCTTTTTCCTTTTCTTTTGAGCTTTCGTATTTGTATATGTTTGGAATTCTAGGATTTGTTAGTCTTTGTGGAATTCTTGTAATTTGGAATTTTCTTGAGCGATGTGAGGGAGGGATTCTTGATTGTGGTTATTGAGCTTACTTGATAGGTTTGAAGTGAAGATGAAGAATTAGAGAGGGGTATTGATGATAGAAGCTTAAAGGCTTGGTGGAGGAAGTCAGTTTTTGAGCTTGGTACAAGCTTTTGGGGACGAGACTTTGGATCCCGAGGTATTACTTGTCTTTTGGGTGGAACTAGTATTGAATGAAGGCATTAGGGCTCAAGATGGAGGCCATCTCGGCCGAGAAGCATGCCATCTCGGTCGGGATGAGTTGTGCTGAAAAATGGGCTCCCTGATGTGCCATCCCGACCGGGATCAAGGTCCTCCCGCCCGGGATGGTGGCTTCCCGCCCGGGATGAGCTCCTTCTCGCCCGGGATGGGCTACAACATCCCCTTTCGACTTCTTTCCTTCATTTAAGCACCACCCAACCACTTTATACCCCCACCCAACCTCCCTACTAACCTTTGCCGCTATCATTTCACCCTTACACTTCAATTATACACCTTCATCTCATCTTCTCATCGCTATACACCGAGTTTTCCCAAAATCCCAACCTCATTACACCTATGCAAGCCCGATACTTGAGACTGCATTGAGGAAGAGGAATAATGATGATGAAGACAAGCAAGGTGCCGGTAACGATCTTTGAGACGATGGAGTTGATTGAGTTGCTAACCGTTTGGTAAGGCGACTCTCCTTCTTTTCCGTCTTTTGTTGCTTCGTCTTTCTTCGTTTGTTCCCCTTCCCTTTATCATTTTGGTGTCTTGGTGGCCCTCGGAGCCTTGGTGGTTATTGCTCCCGATTCTCGATGACGTGACTACATCGAGAGTCATTTCAAAAATCCAAATTTACAAGTCCTTTCACTTTTTCTTTATTTTATTTTCTTTTGGTAGGATTTAGTCGGATTTAGGCGGAATCCGGGCTAGGTGACTTGATTACACCTTGTCCTCCCCTCCCATTTCCTTTTATTTTCTTCTTTTTATTTCTTCCCCCATCCATATCTTTTCTTGTCTCGGCCCTTGGTGACTTGATTACACCCCGGCCAGACACATTCTACCCTTTCTTCACTTTCATTTTTCATTTTTAGTTTTATTTTCCCTTTTTATTTTATTTTTTTAGTGTCTTCCACACACTACCGATTGAGCATGAGGACATTGCTCGGTTTAAGTGTGGGGGAGCGACATCCTAGTCTAATTTAGCTTTATTTTCGTAGTTTTTTTTTTTCGAAAAATCTTAAAAATTCATAAAAATTTGAAAATTTTCATAAAAAAACCAAAAAAGATTTTCTTTTGTGTCTTTTTCTTTTGAATCTTTGTGTCTTATTTTTGTGTTTTGCGTGTGTGTTCTGCCCCCTTTTTCCTTGTAGGTCGCTTGATCACCGTTAACTTTGGAGGGATTTCAAGACATCCGGTAACATCATTCTATCCCTTTCCTTCTCTGTCTCTTGTGGAGTTCGGAGGAGATTTTGTGATGGTGTATGCTCGGGTGGAGCTTTTTGAAGTTTGTGGTTGAGGTGGTGACTTGTTTAGAAGTTTCGGGGTGGTGTTTGTTTTCTTTGTGTGTGTGTTTGTTTTGTTTTGTTTGTTTGTTTTGTTTTGTTGTGTTTGTCTTTTTTCCTTTTGTTTTCGTTGTGTCTTTGTTTTGTCTTGTTTAGTTGTGTCTAGTGTGTAATTAAAGGTTTTCGAAAACCCGGTTTTGAGGCTAGTGCGCAAGTGTTTACTTTCCCTTTCTAGTGATGTGAGTCGAGTCTTGGACTTTAGTCTAGTAGAATGACTTTAAATCAATGATTTCGTTGTTTTCTTACCTTGAGTCCACCTAGTCTACTAGGGATTTACTACGAGATTTGCATTTTGACTATTTTGACCAACCACGGAGTGAAAAGGCGTTGGTTGCCGAGTCCCGTCCCTTAGGTGACCGTGTTCGAGATCGTTTGTGTAATCCTCTAGAAATTCTAACGCAATACAGTGGCAGAAACACTGTAGAAGTGGGATTATAACACACTGTAGCTATGTCTTAATTAAATAAAAATGGTAAGTCAATACATAAGCCATAAAATAAAAATGGCTACAAAATAAAAATAAAATGGAATCCATAAATAGGGTTTTAACAATCCATAATACAACGATCTTATTAAAACAAGCAGGATCCATAACTGCTCGCTAGCCCACCCGAAGGGAAACACATATACCTGCCATGTTAAAAACATAATAGCCACAATCAGTGGGGGGCAACGTCAACGTTCTCCCAGCCGTATAATAGGATTTTAAAACAGTAATTACCAATATTGGAAAAATAGTAAAGACGGAAAACTGTAAAACATTATAATGAAAATAAGTTTTCAGTGAAAAACTTCACGTATCGAAACAATATAATAAAAATGAGTTTTTCGGAGAAAACATAAAACACTTGCCAACCTGCAAATCAAAATTATATCGATAATAATGAAAATATTCAAAATGGCGTTATGGACAGGATTAATGTAGAATCTAGACTTTCACTAGGACAATACTAAACTAGCTTCGAGAACTTAGTCAAAACAAATCAGACTTCGGTCTCTAACTAGGCAACTCAACTATAACAGGACTGCGTGCAGCGAGGTCCTGGCTTAAGTAATGTACACCCCTCCTGGACACCAACCATAATCCAATTCAACCCGACGGTGACTTACACGATGCGATATCTAAGTTTAAGGTCAAAATATACACACTCCTGAACACAAACCATGCTCAGTTCAACGACCAATGTGTCTCAACATAGACACACCAACTTTATAGTTGATGACAAAACATACATCCCAGAGTATATTACTCTAAACCCACACTTATCCTTATTCCATAACTCAAAAACAATCCATTATCGATATTTAAAAGATGTATTCAACATAAACAATAAGAGAACAAAATGAAAAGGAATCACTTTCAAAAAGAGGAAACTTTCTATTTTATGAAACTTTCTATTTTTATAAACTTACTAAAATTAGCATCATATCAAAATAGCAAAATACTAGTTTATACAAATAACACATTTTTAGTAAACGATATAAATTTATAAAACTAGTACTTTCGGCCTTAACGATATTAATTCTCAAAACGTGAACATTTGAGTTAATATTGAAACGTCATACAAGTGTTTATAAAATGATTTAGAAATGTTTTAAACATTTTAAATACTACTAATTAGGGTGTTTCCAAAATTTACAAAACTAAAATTCCCTAATTATTATTAGTTTCGACAATACGATTGTAAATAGGATTTTACGGTAAATGTCAAATTAAATCTTTTAACGTCTTTTATTTAATTAAACCATTGAATATATTTAGAATATGTTAAGGGATGATTTAACTCTTAAAGTTTCAGATTTAAATACTTTCAAAATTGCTGGAAAAATAATTCTTTTAGGTAAAACGAAGCATTTTAACGATAAATCACAATTTGTCCGAAAATCAATACTTATTAATTAAAGACTTTAATAAATAGTACTCCCTCCATTCAACTCCACTTGTCACTATTCATTTTGGCACATTTGCCGAGACGCGTTTTACATTAGCGATATCTTTCATTTTACATTAGCAAAAATTATAAAAAATTGATATTCATAATGTAGTCATAAAGACGAATCAAACAAAATCCCACATGACTATATTCTCACTTATAGATTGTCGAGAATATCGAAGATTCCTCTCAAGTGTGAATAGTGTCAAAAAAAGAAATGTGAAGAGTGGACTTGAATGGAGGGAGTACAAAAATTACGTAAAACGGTTAAAATATATTTATGTACATTCTGTCCAGAAAAGAAAATTTTCCAGAATCCTAAAACTCGGTTTTTAAAGCGTTTTCTCGTTAATCGTCCAATCTCGACAATAACGATTAACAAAAATAGTAATTACAAAACGATTTAAGTATTAATATCCAAAAATTATTATCAAACCCAAAAATCATGATTTTTCAGAATCTACCATTTTTCCAGATTTCCAAAAATTCCAGATTTAATAAATCCCGTCAAAACCGTCTTTAAAACCCGTTTTAACAATTAACGATTCCACTAATAAAACTTATCGTTCCTAACATTTATTAAGGCACTAAAAATCATAAAATCACATTTTAATATGAAATCATCAGAATCACATTTTTTCCAGATTTAATCATAGGACTAGAAATCGAGAATTTAAACGACAAACACGGTTTTAACTATAAACGATGATTTAAAGTGATTAAATAATTCATCCACTTAACAATTCCGAAAATTTATTAAAAAATTTACAAAATTCTATTTCATCAGAAAGTTTCACCACGTCAAAAATCAGATTAAAATAAAATGTTTAGGTACTAGAACTAAAAATCGGCTTTTAATCATTTTTGTCCGTAAACGGTAATAATTCAATAAGTGATAACTAAAATATCAGAAAAATACTAAATTATTAGAAATCATCAAAAACAACATTTTTGCAGAATATAAACATATATTACATGTTTTGGCCGAATATTACGATTTTACAAATTAATATGACGATTTAATCGTTAATCTCGTAAAAGCGATAAAAATACCGAAACATGCAAATTTTCAACTTTTAAAATTTTTCCAGATTTTATGACATACATATATTGCCAAAATAAAACATAAAAATATATACATGCAAATACTCAATTAAAATCAAGTAATATCGAGTAACATCGACGTTACCTCTAGTCCAAATCGGAATCGATAAAATATTCGTCGACTTCGAGATCGTCCAAGAAGTCTACAATACACGAGAATCATGGCAGAAAATACCATGAGAAAAACTCATAAAATCAAGGTAAATAATGATCGAAAACAACATCGATTATTACCTTAACGAAAGGATCAGAATAACGATTAATTGACGATAAAAACGAGACGATTATGGCTTGAATTGAAGCAAGAATAAGCCTTGAGGGGATGATGATGACACGGCCAAAAGAAGGAGCAGAAAGGGATTTTTTTGTTTAAGTGTAGAAATGAATATAAGGAAAAATGGATGGTTTCATATATTTGAATAATATTAATGTTTGATGAAAACAAGGTGAAACTAGACTAAAATATGCAGCCAAAATGAAGAGAATGGAGCATGAAGAGTTGTGCATGAGTCATCCCAGTAAATGGTAGTGAAGAATTATCTAATTTCTTAAATCATTTTTATAAAATGAAAGGTTATAAAAAAATGTAATGGGTAAGTCACAAGGGGGGGTGAGTCGGTCCAAAACATGGGGAAAATATCTCAAATGATTTGTAAGTTGATAAAAAGAGAGATCGTAAAATAGTTAAAGGCATTTCAAAGTAATTCAAGTAAACCTCGCGTTGGAAAATAGTTATTTACGAAACTTCGTAATAAAATCATTAATGGCCAAATTTTCGTAAATGAAAATATTTCTTAGTTGAAAATATTATATAAATATTTTTAGACATTTGTAGGAAACGAAAAAACTTAAATCCGAGCTTAAAAACTTTAATTCGTAGAAAAGTAGAATTCCTTGCGGAAAAATAATTAATTTACGATGAAAATCAAATAAATAGATTTAAAAGAATTTAAAATATTTTTAAAAGATAAATAAATATCATTGAACTCAAAATTGAAAATAAAGCTTGGAAAAATAAAGAAACATAAGGCCAAAATTTGACAGAGTTATGACGAAGTCATAACGGAAAGAATAAAATGCAAGGAAAAATAACAGGTGTTACAGTTTGATTAGTCCAAGTTTCCCCCTTTTTGTGAGTTTGAAGAAAAGGACGCTCCCTGACTCACCCATTTCCCTACCTCCTACACATTTCCACAAATAAGTTGCAAATTGTCTAAGTTCTTACTTAGTTGCAAGAAATGCCTACAATACAAGATTTATCCAAAAGGCAAGCCAAGAAAAGAAAGAAAAAAAAGATAGAAAGAAAAAAGAAAGAAAAGAAAGATGAAAAAGAAAAGGCACAACAAATGAAAAACAAAATACAAAAGAAGAAAAAGAAGTGGCATATCAACTCAAAAGCAAAATACAAGAAAAGAAAAATGCCAAAGAAAATCATTTCACAAAAAAATCTTAGCCCTCAAAAATAAGCCTTTTGCCGACTATTACCGTGAAGAGCCTACCAAAGGACCGAGTCTCTAGGAAGGATGATAGCGGTAATGGTCGGTCTTCCCACATTTTGCAAACCATATCCACATTTTTACTTGGACTAGTTAGGCTATTTTGAACATGAGACGACCCTCTTGGCTTATCGCTAAAGGGGCGAGGCTTCACTTACCTACAGTGTCGACTAACTCCGTGGTTCATCCTTTTTCCATCACGCCTATCGTCCCGTGGTACATTCTTAGAAGGTAAGGAGGAACCTAGGTAAGTTACCAACGTTTTTATTGCTTTGCCGTCATACTATTAGGGTTTTGTCCATATCGATTTGTGTTGTTAGCTTGGGAACGTTGTCACTTGCCTTGAGTCCTTAACCGGTGTCTCTTTCACAGCTTTGTTGAGGGAAGCGGTACTTGTTTCTTTTTGGATGCAACCGATTCTTTGTTTGTTTGTATGTTTGTTTGTTTATGTGTTTTTGTGTTCGGTTGTATCCACAGTTTTGTCGCAAGACCCCACTTGCCTTGCGGAGAACACTTGTCCTCTAAGTGTTCTCGCGTGAGTTGAAAGGGCGTAGGGTGCGCTAATACCCGCTCGGCTAGTATTCTAGTTCTTATTAGTTTAGTAGTTAGTTCGTGCTTACTCGAGGGCGAGTAAGGGTTAAGTGTGGGGGAGTTGATAAGTGTGTTTTGTAGTGCTTTTTTCTTGTGTTTGGTCCCAGTTTCTCTTGTGGAATCGCTCTTTGGAGCGGTTTCGAGGCTAATTACGCTTCTTTTAGCTTGTTTTACGTTCCTAGGACCATTATTGGGGAGATGAAACGATTCCAACTCGTTTCAGACACATTTGGAGCCAACGAGGAGAAGCGAGGATCACCCGGGAGCTTAGACTCGATCCCGAGCCCTTGGGACCCATTCCCGAGCACCGAGAATCGATGAGAAGCCTAGAGAGAGCAAGTGGGGGCCTATGAGACCATATTTGAAGCCTACAAGACCCATCCCGGTCGGGAACACATCCATCACGACCGGGATGAAGAGACGAAGGAACCAGCGCTTCTGGAGGGCCTTCCCGGCCGGGATGATGAGCTTCTCGACCGGGATGGGTCCCTTCCCGACCGGGATCATCCCTTCTCGGCCGGGATGGGCCCAGAACAGGTTATTTTCGCTTTCCTCGTTTCCCTTACCCGTGAAACCCTATATATACCCCCCTCTTGTATTGTTTATGGACTTATGCTTTACTTTTCATTACCCACTAAACCCTAGATTACTTTAGGTTAGATTAGGTTAGATTAGTGTAGGTTAGTCCTTAATTACTCCTTAACCTTAGTTTAATCTTGTTAGATTACTCTTGCAATATTAGGATTCTTGAAGACTCTACCAATCTTGACAACATTGGTGGAGGTTTTGGGTGTTCTTTATATGCAAGTTCTCATCTTTTCATCCTTTTTAGTTTGGTATAATCCTTTACTCTTCTCTTTTCTCTTAATCTTTCATAGTTAGTAAAGTTTGAATCTTTGTTTGTGTTTGTTGTTCATCCTTGTTCTTCATATGAATGTTTCTTTTGTTCCTTTGATTGATTCTCTTGTTAGTGTTAGTTTTAGTTTAGTTATGTGTGAGTAGTTTTCCCCTAGGGTTAGTAGGAGGATTGGGTGTGATTAGGGATGATTAGGATGTGATGGGTGGTACTAGTTGATGGTTTTGTTGTTTCCTTCTTACCTTGCACTCCACATGTTTGATATAATGCTTGTGAGACTTGAGATGATCAATCCTTGTTTTTCTTGCCTCTTCTCTTGTATGTGCTTGTTTGGTTGGTTGGTTTGGTTCCCTCATTAGTAGCGAGAGCGTGGTGAGGATGACCCCTAGGCCGTTTAAGTAGCGAGAGCCCAATCGTAACCTAGGCTACGAAAGCATGCTAGTAATCCCGTTTTTCCTCTTTTGGTCTCCTTGGCATCCGTGAACCTGACCTAGTCCTAGTTTCCTTCTTAGTGATTTAATTTGCTTCCATTAGTCATTAGTTGCTTGTTTTGTCTTGTTAGTTCATGTTATAGACCTTAGCTTAGTCATTAGTTAACCTTAGCCACCCCTTAGTTTAGTTTGTCTCGAACCTAGTCTTGGACCGTAGCATACCTTAGTCCGACACCCCGTCCCTGAGGATCAACCCGACTTTCCCTAGTTACCCAGTTAGGAATAGTTGGTTTATTTTGATCGGTGGGATCCACGGCAAATCCCTCCCGTCACTGATCCATCATTTATCTAATACTATCTTCTAATAAGTCATGTGTTCTGCTCTGATTGTGCAAAACAACTAAACCAACCGACAAACAAAATTTAAAAAGAAGGGAGTCTGTTAAAAAAATAAAGGCTATCAATTAACAAATTTTTTAACCAAAAAAACCCATCAATTAAGAAAGAAGAGAGAAAAGAGGAAAAACTCCTCATCTCTCACCTAGCTTCATCTTCCCCTTATATTCATCTTTCCTTTCCATAATTTAGTAACAAGTCTATTATCACCTACAACAATGGATACAAACATTATTACAGAGCATGAACCTCAATATGGCAACAACCAAAGCGGCCGATTAGACCTACGACCAAACCGGACTCAATATGAACCTCGGTGTACCACCCAAATAGAATTAGAGCTTGCGGTAAACACATCAATTTAAAAGGAGAAGATCGAGAAACCTAGGCAAGGGATAAGTAAACAATTATTATGTACATCAACTAAAAGTAATACATTGTTTATATTTTAAGAACAAACTAACACACTCAAAATGTATTATAGGTCTGAAGTGGTAGTAGAAGATGCAACCGTAACAATAGAAACATGAAAGAAAAGAGACCAAGATTTGAAAATCATAACTAAAGACGCGAAAGAAAAATTAACAAAGATCAAAGCCATAATTCAAGATAATTGCGTTCTCCAATAAAAGTTAGAAAAGATGAATTACTTCGTATTAATTATTATTCATTACATCTATTTTTTTCGGACAACAACTTAGCGTTATATCACATTTTCGTCAATAATCACTCATTTACTTTCTTACAAATACACTTTCAGTCTAATTCACCTTACTACACATATGGTGACATGTTTGATGCATATTTTGGCATTTTCAATCCACCTTTTTTTCTTTGTCATTCATTTAACATACATGCCATATATATTTCCGTAACTTGGATCGTTCAATCTTCCTAAGCTCAATTCTATTCACAATTTACGAATGCCTGTGGAAGTAAATAAACTTACAAAGACATTAAATCAAAACAAAAAAAAATGTATAAATAATAAAATAAATATTGGACAATGAGCCAAAAAGACGGAACTGTGATTTACAAAGGCCATAAAACAATATAGTCCCGTGCACCATCCCGTGCGATGCACGGGTATGACGACTAGTTAAAATGTAAAAAAGAATGACATATTTATCAATATGAGTAAAAAAACTAATTATCGGTCAATATATTTGAGAAGTCATGTTCTAAACATTATAATTGAGTTCCTACAAATATTCAAATATGTAATTCATGTAAAGATGACTGAAAATTGTACCCCGTAGTATATATAATACATGTTTTTTTGAGCTTCGGAGTCCAGAATAAAGATGACTGCAAATTGTACAAAGTTTTCATTCGGTTGTGTGGACGCTCGCCCATACCGCTCGCCCCGCAAGCACCCGCGTGGGGACCCGGTTGCGGCGGCCACCCACGCGGCCCGTCGTCGGGGGTGCTTGTCCGTGTTCCCGGGGGGGGGGGGGGGGGGGGGGGGGGCGATCCGATCTCGGGTACGAGGCGATGTGTAGGACCTCGATTTGGTTGACGATTTGAATTGTACTAGACGGATATGGGGACATCCGTGTTTCCGTTGGAATCGATCGAGACGTGGTTGTAAATGTTCAAAGGCCGATATGTTTGGTAAGACGACCTTTTTAGTGAACCAAATTCGTTACCGATTTGTGAAGTCGCCGCCGAGTAATTTTGGGAATTCGAATACCGTTCAAGTCAACTTTAATCCTTAGTCGGCTCAAAGTTGAGTGACATGGGGACCTAAAGATAAAGACTTGTACCCTTAAGCATTCCATGTCTAGAATGACTCTCAATGCCAATGGGTTCGGCCATCCGGAAACCGTAGATTCTTAGTAAGGGGTAAGGGTACGTATTGGGAAGCCAAAGTCTGAAAGACCTCAACACCAAATCAACACACCCGTTCGCCTCACGGTATATGTGAGTGAGTACAAAATCCCCATTGAAGTCTTTGATTAGGCTTTTGCATAAACGAATCATATGTGAATGAGTTGATGGCATAGTATTTGTCTGTTCCATAAGTTGCGTAGCAACTTGAGAACCGGTTTGAATAATGATGCGGCGGAAAATGCGTTCCCTTGTTATAAGGAGCCCTCGTCTGAGAGCCATTATTTCCGCCCTAGTGACTGTAGCTAATCCTAAGGATTCCGAGAAGGCAATAATAAGGATACCTGAGCTATCTCGGAACATGCCCCCCGCTCCGGGTTATCCTTTGACGCAACGTCTATGTTCAAAGCAATCCACTCTTTCGGGGGTGCTAGCCGTCAGACAAAAATTTCCGTCTCTTGGAGCTTGATTTGTCCGTTTGCATGGTCCATTCCACTCATAGCTTTCCTCACCCTATTGACCTGTATCCAAAGAAATCGGCCAGGGTGTTTCGGTATATCCTCTGTACGGCAAAAAATCCTGAGATTTCTCCACTTCCAAATCCACCATACAACTACCGTAAATATGGTTGGCCATCCGCATATACTAGCTTTAACTTCTTATTGAAGATTTCTATAACCCATTCCGCTGCAGATTTTCTTATTGAAGATCTTCTTGTTGACTTGTTCCCATGTCAAGACCCGAGATCGCATCCCAAACTTTTCTTGCATATTGACAATCACGCAGCAAGTGGATTACAGATTCCGTGTCCGCCTTGCAAATCCCACATATTGAGTCATCCGTCATATCTCTTTTTGCTTTGTTCTCGTTCGTCATAACTCGATCGTGAAGAACAAGCCAGATGAACATCCTCATCCTTTGCGGAGCACTTGTTTTCCAAGGGGTTTTTCATTCGGGTCGTTCACTTAGCATATCTTCATTGCGAATAGTAGCTATGGCAGTCTTTAAGGAGAACCGACCCGAAGAAGTCGGGTTTCAATACAAAGTATCCGTTTTGTCCTCATCAACCACAACCTCGAATGAAGCAATTGTTTTAAGAATATCTTCATTGAAAAATTCTCCAATGACATACCAATTCCACCCCACATTCTCCTCCCACATATCATTAACCGTGGCATGTAAGAGATGGTCAGGGACATTACCTTCCACAGTGTATTCTTTCCGTTTCCTATCGAAGCACTAACATCCTTCTTCATCATTGTAAAGCTTTTGCATATTCCTTTCCCAAGTGCCTGAGTTCTGCCCTTTAACTTCAAACATTCCCATATCGCATCTCCCATGACAATACTTGTATCGGAGGACCCTTGCCCATAACGAATTAGGCTCACTTAGCATTCTCCATCCTAGTTTCGCTAGGAAAGCCGCATTCACTTGCCTCATTGCCTTCAACCCGAGCCCTCCATCTCGTTTTTCCTTCGTGACATTATCCCACGCTACTAAATGGATGCCTTTCTTGTCAATCGATCTGCCCCACAAGAACTTTCGGGATTTTTTGTCAACTTCATCCCAAATAGATTTGGGTAATTTTGTGGTCTGCATTGAGTACATTGGTATCGCCGATAACGTCGATTGGATTAGCGTAGCCCTTCCTGCTAGCGAAAGCGTTTTCGCTTTCCACCCCGTCAGCCTCTTCTCCACTTTATTCAATATAAACTCGAAGTTCTCTCGTGTTACCCTGCCATTGATGGTCGGCATGCCCAAGTAGCGACCTAAATCCTCCTTACGTTCTATGCCCAGCTCATTGATTACTTGGTCAGCATGAAAATCGTTAGTATTCGACGAAAATAGAACTCGGGATTTATCACAACTCACTCGTTGACTTGATGCTAAGAAGAATTGGTCAAGGCACCGTTTTATCTATTGAGCTTGCTCCAGACTAGCCTCTCCGAACAGGATAATATCATCCGCAAAGAAGAGATGGGACAAGGTTGGCCCATTGTGACTCGTGCATATGCCATGCCACCTGTTGTTTTTCATCTCCTTCTCAATGAGTTGACTCAATTTCTCCATGCACATCGTAAATATGTAAGGCGAAAGTGGGTCTCCTTGTCGTAGGCCTCGTGTGGGCTTAAAGAATTCAGTTTGTTCCCCATTCCACAAGGTATTGAGTGACGTCGATTCGATGCATTTCATTATCGTTGCCACCATATTCACTGGAAGGTTCATATCACTCAAAGTGTGTTCAATAAACTTCCAGCTAAGTTTATCGTAGGCTTTCTCGAGATCTAGTTTAACCCCCATTAAACCCGTTGCCCCTTTTTTTCCCCGTAGAGTATGTAGTACTTCCTGGACAATCACAATATTATCCAAAATTTGCCTCCTTGGGACAAAACTCGTCTGGGAAGGGCCAATTAGAATTAGTAGAACATTCTTAATTCGATTGACTATTGCCTTCGTTATGACCTTGTAAGCAACATTAGAAAGTCCAAGAGGTCTGAATTGCTTCACCTTTTGCGGATTGTCTACCTTTGGAATAAGGGCAATGAATGCTTCTACAAGCGCCTCCGGGAATACATTACAATTCAGTGCTTCCAGGGCGACCTTTGTGAGATTACCACCCACAATGTCCCATTGTGATTGGTAAAATAAGGCTTGGAATCCATCCGGTCCCGGTGCTCTAAGAGGGGCCATTTGTTTCAAAGCAGCCTCAATCTCAACCGACGAATAAGTTCGTTCTAGGCAGGTTCGTTCCTTCATCATTAGAGTAGGGAATTAGCCAACCAACATTTGATCACCTGAAACTTCCTCATTTTCTCCCATAAATAGGCCCTGATAGTAATCCAAGACCATCCTTTTGACCACATGCTCATCCTACTGCCAACTCATTGTTTGCGTCCATTAAACCTTCAATGCGATTAAATTTACGACGGATAATAGTACTAAGGTGGAAGTATTTAGTATTCCTATCTCCATCACATATTGCTTCCATCCTCGATTTTTGGAACCAAAGGATCTCCTCTTCTTTGAGCACATCATCTAATTGGGTTTTGATTTTTTCTTCAAATTTGTGGTAGTAATGCGGACAGCCACAGGACAAAGATTTTTGGAGACCTAAAAGTCGTCTTTGAAGGCTATTTTTACGCTCAAAAATATTCCGAAAAATCCATTTGTTCCACCATTCAAGCTGATCTGCGAAATTGGACAAGAAGGGGTACAACGGCGCGTATTAGTAATATTAGAAGTGGTATGAATACTAGTCTACTAATAAGTAATATTAGTAGTAGTATTACTAGTAGTCTACTAATACTACTTCATTACTATTACTACTATTACTACTACTTATTAGTAGACCACTACTAATAGTACTACTAATATTACTAATGTACTACTAATACTAATACTAGTAATCTACTACTACTAATACTACTAATCTACTACAACTAATCTTCTACTACTAATCTACTATTACGACTACCCTTCTACTTCTACTACTACAACTACTAATCTTCTACTTGTACTACTACTACTACTAATCCTCCATTATACTACTACTATGGTCACATAATTAACCAACAATACAAAATTCTAACATCATTCCACCACAATTCTAATAATTAACCAACAAAATCAGACAATAAACAATTCCAATAACCCACCATAAATAACCATTCTAAAATAAAACATAAATCTAACAATTGTAACTCACTTAAATCAATTAACTCAAATCAAACATAATTATGTCAATTAACGTAATTATCCTCAAATCTAACAATTATTATGTCAATTAACTTAATTCTAACAATTCTAACTCAAATCCAACAAAATTATCCTCAAATCTAACACAATTAATAAAACTCAATCCATATCAACAATACAATCCTAGGGTTAAGGGAAGAACACAAACCGGAAAGAAGAACGAGAATCATACTTGATTTTGGGCTCGCCGGAGCTGGGTCCGCTGGTGGTCGCCGGAAAAGGGGATGGGAGGGACCTAGGGTTTTGATTTTGGGGGGCGATTTAGGGCGCAGGGTGAGTTGCCGGAGGTGGGTGGGACGCCGGAGGTAGGTAGGATTTGGCTGGTCGCGCGTCGTCGTCGAAATCGCCTTAGGGAGAGGGGGTTGGGGGGGGGGGGGTCGGGTATTGGGTCTATTGTGGGTATTGTCGCGTTATTTTTTTTAGTTAAAAAACTTTGCGTCGGATTAGCCGACGCAAACACTGTCGCAAATTTTAATTTTGCGTCGGCTAATCCGATGCAATATGCGTCGCCCTGTTTATTGACCGCGTCAGAAGACGCGTTGACTTTACGACAGTGCGTCGGATTAGCCGACGCAACACCTTCGTATTGGATCGGATTTGCGTCGGCTAATCCGCCACAACACTTCCACATAGTGGCGCCAATGTGAAATTATTGGCGCCTATTCCTTGGTGGCGGATAGCGTCGGTTAATTCGCCGCAAAAAAGTAGCGTCGGGTAATCCGACACATTGCGATGCAACTTAAACACCTGCGTCGGATTATTTGTCCGCCGCAAAATATCCGCCGCAATTTCCTTTGTTTTTAGTAGTGTTTCACGGCCTGCCTGTCACGTGAAATCGCATGTAAAGAATGTAAATACAACTATTTCGACGACAAAACTTACTTGTCCCTAAAAAACTGATGTAGCAAAGGCATAGGGTTAAAACAATGGATGTTATCGCACTTCCGCCATAATTAAGGAACAAAGTTATCAACCCACCAATTGATTAGTAGAGGCCGCTACGTGTGGGTGGGATTGAGTGTCGATGTCTATCGGACATTGGCTTCCAAATACGTACCCTCACCCCTTACTCAGAATCGACGGTTTCCGGATGTCCAAAATCATTGGCAATGAGAGTCATTCAAGGCATGGAGTGCTTAAGGGTACAAGTCTTTATCTTTAGGTCCCGTGCCACTCAACTTTGAGCCAGCTAGGGATCAAAGTTGACTTGAACGGTTTCCGAGCCCCCATAATTGACTCGGTGGCGACTCCACAAATCGGCAACGAATTCGGTTCACTAAAAAGGTCGTCTTACCAAACATATCGACCTTTAAACACTTACAACCACTTCTCGATCGATTCCAACGGAAGCACGGGTGCCCGCATCCGTCTAGTACTATCCGAATCGTAAACCAAATCGAGGTCCAACACATCGTCCCGTATACGAGATCGGACCGGCCCCCGACGGGAAGGGGGCAGCGTGGGGGGCCGCCACGACAAACCGGAGGTCCCGCGCGGGCGCACACGGGGCGTCGGGCGGTGCGGACGGGCGTCCACACAACTCTCACCTGAAAATAAGTTTATCGTGTAGAATTGACTTATACTTGTCGTTGGTCGTGAAATCGGGCAGGGTACATCCTGAAGACACTCTAGTCACGTGGTAAAAAACCAGGTTGATTTGATCGACACACGACGAGATATGAGCTGGTAAGATGTTCGATTTGTAGTGTATATAATAATACACTATTTTTAGAGTTTCGGAGTCCGGAAAAAAATGGCTGAAAATTGTAAGGAGTTTTGATTTGGTCGGTTGGAACGTTCACACAAAAAATGAGTAGAAACGAAGAACATTTGAGGGTCCCTTTATGTGTTTAACTACCTTCACCAGAAAATAGGTTTATCATGTAAAAGTCATTTATACTTGTCGTTTTTACGTGAAATCGGGAAGGGTACATCCTAAATACACCCTACTCATGTTGTTTGGAAATCAGGTTGATTTGAAACGTGACCCAATTTGAGCTCCCGTGCAGCTTGATTTGTAGTGTATAATAGCTAGTATACGTTTTTTACAACTCTAGGGATCGGAGTGAATAAGATGGTTGAAAAATGTAAGAAGTTTTCATCGGGTTGACGTGAACATCTATACAAAATATGAGAAGCAACGAAAAATGTGCGGGCGTTCAGGGATGTGTTAATAAACAACTCTCATCCGAAAATAGGTTTATCTGTAAAACCAACTTATACTTGTCGTTTGGGCGTGAAATCGGGTAGGGTACATCCTGAAATAGGTATGAAATTCAGGTTGATTTGAAATGTGACCCGATATGAGCTTCCGAAGAACTCGATTTGTAGTGTATAAGACTCCGTACTCCATATACGTTTTTTAGAGTTTCCGAGTCTGGAAAATAAAATGGCTGAAAATTGAACAGAGTTTCCATCGGGTTGGTTGGAACGTTCACACAAGATACGATAATAAACGGAGAATATATGGAGGTCATGTATATGTTTAACTACCTCTTCTTGAAATTACGTTTATCGTGTAAAAACAATTTATATACTTGTCATTTGAGCATGAAATCGGACAAGATATTTCTCAAAGACACTCTAGTCACGTGTACGAAAATATGGTTGATTTTAAACGTGACCCGATATGAGCTTTCGTGCAGCTTGATTTTTAGGGTATAATACACGTTTTTAGAGGTTCGGGGTCCGGAATAAAGATGACTGAAAATTGTATGAAGTTTTCTTCCGTTGGTAGGAACGTCTACACAAAAGATAAGGAGTAACAGATAACGTTTAGGGGTTTCGATATGTGTGTTAAGCAACTCCAACCTGAATATCATTTTATCGTGTAAATTAGTCTTACAATTGTCGTTTAGGCGTGAAATCAAAAGGTTACATCTTGAAGACACTCTAGTCGCATGGTATGAAAACCGAGTTGATTTGAAACGCAACCCGATATGAGCTGCCAAACAATTTGATTTGTAGTGTACAATACACGGTTTTTTAGAGTTTCGGAGTCCGAAAAATAAAATGGCTGAAAATTGTAGGGAGTTTTCATCGAATCGGTTGGAAAGCTCACACAAAATTTTAATATAAACAGAGAACGTTTGGGAGTCCCTGTATGTGTTTAACTACCTCCCCCAAAAAATAAGTTTATCGTGTAAAAAAAATTTATACTTGTCGTTTTAACTTGAAATCGGGCAGGGTACATCCTAAAGACACCCTACTCACGTGGTATGAAAATCAGGTTGATTTGAAACGTGACTCGATTTGAGCTCCCGCGCAGCTTGATTTGTAGTGCATAATACACGTTTTTTAATGCTGCTTCGGGGTCCGGGATAAAAATGGATGGAAATTGTACGAATTCGTAGGAACGTCCATATAAAATATGAGGAGTAACAGAGAACGTTTGGAGGTTTCGGTATGTGTTAAACAACTCTCATATGAAAATAAGTTTATCGTGTAAAACCGACTTATGCTTGTTGTTTGGCATGAAATCGGGTAGAGTACATCCTGAAGACACTGTAGTCACGTGGTATAAAATTTGAAACACGACTTGATATGAGCTTCCGTGTAGCTTCATTTGTACTTTGTACGGTATAATATACGCTTTTAGAGTTTTTTGGGGTCAAAAATAAAGATGACTTAAAATTGTACGAAATTTTTATCGTGTTTGTAGGAACGTAATCATGGGCAAAACCATGTCGTGTTGTTTGGGTTGTAGCCCAAGATATCATATTGAAAAATATATTTGAGTTGAACTGTTCGGTATGTTATACTTCCTCCCATCCAATCCAAGCTTTACGTCTCTTTTAGGGCAAAAAATTTGACCATACAATCTTCATATCCTTCATTTATTTAAACAAAATGTCATTACTTTTTACACACGCTATAATTTTGGTGGACCCATAAACCATTTGATTTACCAATAATACCCTTACTTGTACCCACTTTCTTAATATTGGTGAAATACTCTATGTCAAGAATATCCATATCCTTGATTCTACCATGACATCTACATTGTATACATGATATTTTAAAAGTTAATCCATTGTCCATTGTCCATTGTCCGATCCATTGCTTGAATTTGAATATTTGAGTCCAATCTCATAATACATACTACTCCCTCTGATTCTTACGATTTGCAATATTTAATTACAATAATCCTTAAAAATCTTAAAAAATGTAGCGATCCTAAAGAATCGGAGGGAGTAGTATACTACTGGCAAGGACATGTAGCATGCACTAAACAGAACATACATCATAACGATTAACGAATCCCAAATAGCCGAATATAATTTTACCTACACATTCTGATTTCATTCAGCAACGCTTTGATATCTTTGTATGAAGACCCCTCTGTTTCCACTGCTTTATACGCCATTTCACTCAACATTTTTGACACCTTGCGAATACTCATCGCTTCTTCACCACCATCCATCACTTTCCTTACGACCCTCTCTATCTTTTCTTTCTCAACCAATTTTGATTCATCGGTCGCCCACGCTTTCCACACCATGTTTCCTACTCCCACTCCATTTTTCAATACTTGAGTCACTAGCTTTTCATTGTAAAATTGGTCCGCAAAAATCGGCCATGTGATCAATGGCACACCGGCACACACACCTTCCAGAATCGAGTTCCACCCACAATGTGTCATAAACCCGCCTATTAATGGATACTAGTATGTTAGGAGGGTATATCAAATTTAGGACTAGGATATACTCAGTATTAGACTTTTTTTAGGAATATTCTTACCTATTGCAGCGTGCTCCAGAATCAGCACTTGCGGTGCCCAACCTCTAATTATGAATCCTTTCTGGTTCGCTAAGACCGCCTCTTCAAACCCCTTCGGTAACCACCATTCATCAGTTTCTTCTTCGCTTTGTTTTACGTCATCAATAGATTTCATAACTTTGCCGAGGACCCAAATGAAAGAGTGCCCTGAATTTTGTAGGGCATTTGCCATTTCGGTTATTTGAGGGATCGTAAATCGAGTTAAACTTCCGAAACAAATGTAAAGCACAGAACACGACTCTTTCGAATCAAGCCAACTTAAGCAACTTTGTGCATCCACCGCAGATTTGTCCCCTCGTTCGAGTTTATCATCTAATGTCCTATTGAAGAGAGATAATGGGCCTATATGCCACGACTTTATCCGAATTACATTTTTGTAATAATCGGCATACTTGGGTTCTAACTCGTAAAAACTGTTGATTAGTACCCCGAAACTCTTCCGTTCAGCATCTTTCAATCTGTCAAATAATTCACTAAAACTGGTTTTCCCCTTTACAAGGTCTTGCAATTGTGACTTTGTTATGGTTATATTATCAGGCAGATTCGGTACCACAAATTCTTCATATTCTGATTCAATTTTGTCATGTGGACGATATTTCTCAAGGCTATGACAAATGCATAGATTGAAAAAACAACTTCCACTAAATGCAAGCCTTGGGATGCCAATTCTTTGCGCGAAATCAACGGTCCAAGGATAAAGGTAATCGGACACAATACAGTCAGGGTTGTGTTGGGCCAACATTATCTCGAGTTTCGGCTGAAGCATTTCTATGGCCCGAAAAAGTTTGAAGGTGGATTCCCGAGTTTGTACCGAAATAAGGTTTTCACAACCATCTGGGAGGCCCACTTCCTTGGTGGGAAGAGTGATGGTCAGGAATGTGATTAGGTGTACAGTGTTATTATCGCGGTTAATTGTGTTTTGAAATCGAGAGGCGTTAGTAGGGGTGGTGATTATGGTTGCTTTCGTACCGCCTTGTGATGTAAATATTCGAGCGATTTCGATCATTGGCATCATATGGCCTGGTGCCATATATGGTAGGAAAATCATGTGGAGTTGCTTCTCATCCTTGGAAACCATATTTAGAGTGTATTTCTTTGAGTTTTATTGTATTTTTTTAAACATTTTTGAGGAATTGTTTTTGGATTTGAGTTGGCATGAATTAACCTTTATTGTTTAAGGGAAGATATCTTTTGTTGTTCCTAATTTAAATTGCACCACAAAAAAATGCATTGGGAAATAAGTGGTAGGAATTGTTTTTTTTGACAATGTCAATTCATAAAATAATCTAAATTTCTTTACTCAAAAAAAAATAAAATCTAAATTTATTGATGACCAATAAGCGAATAAATATAGTTGGCATGGAAAAGAATTAAAATTACTAGAAACCATCGGTTAGAATTTGATGTATACAATGTTTCATTTAGGAAGTCAGCATAATTTTCAACGTGTAATTAATACTAGTATAGACCCCGGACAATGATGCACGATATTTTTAATAAATTTATTTTATAGTATATTTTATTTTAGATTTTCAATTCTTTTATTTTTATAAATCTAACAATGGTACGTGTAGGTATATATATGAAAATATTGTTGACATTGCAAAACAAATCAAGATAATTGGATAATGTTTTGAATTGTCATTAAATGTGTATTTTAATGAAAATAGTACGTATATTTTTAATTTTTTATGCTCCGTATATATGTCATCTTTCATTTAAAGATGCATACTCATTTCTCTTTTCAATTACGGAGTACTATTTTGAAAAAAATGTGTACTGATGATTTTTTTAGTTGTTATAGTGAAACCATCTTTTTGTATTAAAAAGCCCTAATTTTTCAATAATAAATGAAGGATTTTTTTTATATAAAATGAGTCATCTCACATGTCATATGAACTCACTCTATGATTTAATTTGTGAAAAAAGAGTTTATTGGTATACTCTGTTTTTCGTAGAAATTAAAGTAAAAAATTCATCTCAAAAATATATTTACATTTCAGAGAGACGTTTTTTTTTTGTCACAAATTTAATGATATTATAATAAATTTCCAAAATGATTTCATAAAAAAAATTGCCATTTTTTTTGCATTAATGACATTAATAAATTGGAATTTATTAATTTATGCTGTGAGTTTTTCTTCCTTATTTAGGTCCTGTTTGGCCTTGCTTATGTGAAAGTGTTTTTTCTTTTTAAAAGGGGCTTATTGATAAGCTACTTCTCGAAAAAAACTGCACCCGTTTGGTTATTGCTTTACGGAATAATTTTGCTAAAAGAGATTTTTTATTTAACAAAATGAAAAAAATGAAAAAAATTTGTTTAAAAAGTATATCAAGATTTTTACACAATATTAATTCTAAGCGTTGTATATCAAAATGTGAATGAATAACTATTTATATTGTTTTATTAAAAATTTTACAACATGCGAATTTGTTATTTACGCATTAAATGACTTTGAAACAAAAAAGTAGATCTACTTTTAGAGCAAAAAACTTACTTTGAGCTTTTAAAAAGTACAGTAGTCTTTTGGATACAAAAAATATATGTTTGGCCAAGTTGAAGTTTTTAGAAGGGGAGCTACTTAACGTCGTCCGTCTATTTACTTAGTGTCGTTCATAATTTATGAGTAAATTACTGATTTGCCCTTTTTAAATTTACTAACCTAATTTAACCTAACTACTCATTAACCTAATTTACCCTACAATTTACCAACATCATTCTAATTACAACTCGGACAACAACAACTTTACACTTGAATTAATAAAATGCTTATATTATGAATTTTTGATTATTCGACGATTAATCCGGACATGTCGAACGCGAAAAATAATTTTCCTTCTGATTTGAATTTGCCCTATAACGAAAATAATTCGAACAACGACGTTATCGAGGTTAGTCTTTGTTTTTTTTCATTGTGAACGCCCTTATGATTCGTACAGTATTATTTTTTGTATTCATAATTGTAATCGTGACCCTAGATGTGACAATAGACTTTAGAATCTTATGCTCGAGCTTCACCGAAAGCGTGGAACTCCTACGCTCGTACCCAGAATGACCACTAAAATATATAAGACCGGCGTGGGTATAGGCGTAGAACACCCACGACTAGACCCAGGTCGAGTTTTAAAATTTCTAAATCCAGCTGTGGGTTGAGACACAGATATCCCAAATCTCTACTATGTTCAAAGCTCAATGATTCCACGTCTGGAAAATTTCTAGGTTTTTTTATTTAGTTTTATGTGTATTTTTGTATGTTTATTAATATTTTCCGTAAGTATATTGGATTGCTTTGTCTACGCCCCAATTTGGGTTAGAGCGTGGTTATTCCGCGCTTTAATCTAGAACAAGTCAATCGTATATTTTGGTCTCAATTTGATAAGAAATCATATAATAAGCTGAAATCGTAATCCAGCTGATGTACAGAAACTAGAAAACGATACCTTGAACTCAAAATTAGTATATCAAGGTTGAATTAATTGGAGTCAGATTGAGCTTAAACAGTTTAGTTGTAGGTTCAATTGTAATTGAAATAAGATGGAAGTTGATGAGTTGAGTGTTGGAGGTTAATTATAATTGAATGAGTAAAGGGGAGGGTGGGTAAAAAGGGTTAAACAAAGTGAGGGTAAAATGAGTATATTAGTTAAAATACAGACGAAACTAAGTAAAATTATGGACGACGAGAAGCGAAAGTGTTTTAGAAGTAAAAGCTAATACTTTGTAAGAAAAAGTTAGGCCAAACACCACCTTAGACTAGTGTAGTTTGGAGGGAAAACATTAGAGGGAGTTATTCTCTTAGTGTATAGGAGATTCCTATCAAATTCCAATATGATCTGGTTTTTTAAGGTTAAGATCCTAAAATTTTGAGCAGTGATTCCAATCCGAAATAACTAATTAATTTACAATCGAAATCTGATCAGATCTGTTGGATCAACGAAAATTTATTAAAGTTAATAATATATATAGAAATAGAGTGGTTCAAGGGAGTTACTAACTTCCCAAGAGTTGCTTAGTGTTAATCCTACTCCTCCATCCATCACACATTATCTATCCATCAAGATGTATGGATGAATGTGCTTCATTTTAAAAAAAAGAGGAAATTAAGATGACAGACAACAGCAACCATCACAAATCCTCTAACATCCTCCATGTCACCCAAAATCCCACGCTTTTCCCTCATTTCTTCTTCCTCATTTTGAATCCAATTTCATTTATTCTCATCTCCTCTCTACCAAACTATTCTCCCTCTCAACTCTCCCTAAAAATCAACATAAAGGTAAATAAAAATATGCAATTCCGCCTTCAAGATTCTACGTTCGTCAAGCCCCTACTTCCGAACCTCAATGATTTTCAGGTATTTGTTTTTATCTTTTTAGAGCATCTTTAAAATAATTAATCATTTTCATCTTCCAACTTGTTTTATTTTTCATACCTTCTTTTTTTGATATTTATAAAATTATTCATCTTCATTATCCACAAAAAATGAAGGTTGAATATGGATGAATGGAGGTTGAATATTAATGAATGTTTAAATACTTTTGTATGTGATTAATATTTTCGCTTTTTTTAAATGTCGATACTGAGGAAAGTCACAGTCGTTATCGAGAAAAGTCACATTCGTAATTGAGGAAAGTCACAGTCGTTACCAAGGAAAGTCACGCAAGTGACATTCGTGAGGATAAATGAGTGTGACTTTCCTCCGTAATGAATGTGACTTTCCTCATTAACGACTGTGACTTTCCTCAATTATGAATATCATTGCTTTATTTCATAAACTAATTGTCTTACAAATTTGTGTACAACTGCAAATGTCGTATGATAACAATTTAGATGAACGAAAGGTTACAATAGAAGTGTGATGTCGACGCACCCATCTAATGCTATGTACGAGGACCTAAAAAATACCTACACAAGATTATATATGTGTGTAAAAATGTTCGGATGTATTCACTAGGTATCATATTGTTTGTATAATGTTTGTATGATACATTTTTCAAATGAATGTTTAAAAATATGTTTATATACTTTAGTTATTATAATGTTTTCCTTAACGTATAATACCACCTTTAAATGAATGGTTAAATATTAATGTATAAGTTTTAAAAAATATATAATTCCAACTATTTTAATAGTCACACAGGTCAGACCAATAGTCACACTTGAGCAGAGCATAAGTCATATACATTATTTTCATAGTATTGAGGAAAGTTACATTTGTTATTGAGGAAAGTCACGGTCGTTACTGAAAAAAGTCAGGCAAGTCATATAATCAAAGAGTTCATGGTATTGAGAAAAGTCACAGTCGTTAAGTCACATACATTATTTTCATAGTATTGAGGAAAGTCACATTCGTTACTGAGGAAAGTCATAATCGTTTTTACAGCAATCAAAATAACCACCTTTGAACGGTTAAAAAATATATTAATTAGAATGTTTTTACAGTCAATCAATATAATATTTCCAACTAGAACATATTAATTAGAATGTTAAGTTGTTGGATGAATGAAGTTTGAAGATGAATTTGTTCTTTTTTTTATGAACGAAGCTTTAAGATTAAGATGTTCTTCTTTTTTTGTTGGATGAATGAAGTTTGAAGATGAAGTTGTTTTTTTTTTGTGGGATGAATAAAGCTTGAAGATGGAGATGTTGAAGATGAAGATGAAGATGAATGAATGTTGAAGGTTGAAGAATTTGGGGTTGTGATGAGGGAGCATGTGGGAGACAATGAGTGAGTGAGTGAGTGATTGAGAGATTACTCTCTCTCTCTCTCTCCACTGCCACAGCCACATCTCACTTTTTTTCTTTTTCTTTTTTTTTGTTTACCCAAATCAATCTAAGTCATCTATCTATCGCACAATAATGGATACAAATACAACTCTCGAACTTCTCAATCCTTATACAACTCTCTTGATATATATATATATATATATATATCTCTCTATATATATATTTATACTAGTTGGAAAGCCCGTGCGATGCACGGGTCGAGTTTTAGTGACAATGATAATGACACCAAGTTAGAGTATTACATAAATTTGTGAGACTTGCACAACAGTAGAAAGTAAGTTGAAGTTAATAGTATGTTTAATAGTAAGGGAATACTATCTACATACGTGAATGTATTTTTTGGTATCGGAGGTCATATATGCGGTAAACGAATAATGACTTCAGTGTATAATCATATGATCATTTCCTTATGATAATCTATCTTTCACTGTGGTACAATTATATTACGGAGTACTTCCTCCTTCCTTCTATCTTCTTCCATGTTCTATTTTGTTTGTCTTTTTATCTTCTTCCCATCGCAAATATTTTTTATTTGGTTCAACATTTTTACTATATTAACCTCACTTTTTACTTATAACTACAATTATAGAAGGGATGAATATTTAATTTATACATATGACGTTAGTCTATGACATTATTCTTTCAATGTGAGATAGTTTTAATTAATTTTATAGTCTTAAAAACTCTTTAATTTTAGTCAATATTTAAGGACATATTATATAAAGAAAATTCATCGCCCTATTATATAATTTTTCGATGTGAGATAGAGTTTTTCTAAGACTCAAAAGATCTTTGGTTAATATCAATGGACGAATGATTACTCTTATTTGTTATATAGAATTATCAGCTCATCATAATTTTTTTTGTTGATATCCAAGAACGAATGATTATTCTTATTTATAATATAGAAATTTATCACCTTAATATAATTTTTCAATGTGAGATGATTTTACTATTTCTATATATAATAGATTCATTACTTTTTCGGCAAATAATATGAAATTCATAACTTTATAATAATTTTTCAATGTGGGAAAATTTCACACACGTTTATAATCTTAAGAGCTTTTTTAAGACTCAAGAGAGAAATTTTTGCTCGAGTTTATTATATTCCTAAAGAGCTTTTCTAAAACTCAAAAAAGAGGTTTGGTTTATATCTATGAAATTCATGACTTTGTAATAATTTTTCGATGTGAGAAATTTTACTTAAGTTTACAGTATTAAGAGTTTTTTTAAGACTCAAAAGTGTGGATAATTTTACTTAAGTTTATGGTCTTAAGAATTTTTTTAAGACTCAAAAGAGTTTGTTTTCCATCTAAGTTATTAACGACGAACAAATGATCACCTTATTTATATATTAGAATTCGATCATCTTATTACGGAGTATACTTTTGGACAAATGATTATCCAAACAAATGATTTCTCTTATTTATGATATCTCATCATAATTTTTTGATGTGTGATAATTCTACTCAAATATATAGTTGTTTGATAATTCTACTCAAATTTATAGTTTTAAGAACTCTTTTTAGAACTCAAAAGATTTCTGATTGATATTTAAAGACGATGATTACTTTTATTTATATAATGGAATTTCATCACTTTTTTTTATAATTTTTTGATGTGGAATAATTTTACTTCAATTTATAGCCTTAAGAGAAATAAGAGGAATATTATAAGATTCAAAATATTTTGATCAATATCTTAAACGAATATTTCTCTTATTGGTGATGTAAAATTTCATCACCTCATCATAATTTTTCGATGTGAGATAATTTTAATTAAGTTTGTAGTCTTAAAATTTCTTTTAGAACTCAAAAGATTTCTCGTTGATATCTAAAACAAATGATTGCTTTTACTACGTATTTATATAGTACAATTTCTATCACCTTATTATAATTTCTCGATGTGGGTTAATTTTACTTAAAATTTATAGCTTTAAGAGATTTTATAAGACAATTATTTTTGGTTAATATCTAAAAACGAATGATGTTTCTTATTTGTGATATAGAATTTCATCACCTCATCATAATTTTTTGATATGTGATAATTCTACTTAGATTTATAGTCTTAAAAACTTTTTTAGAACTCAGATTTTTGTTACATAATATTTAAACACGAATAATTTTTCTTTTCCATCAGTTTACGTTCCTAAGAGCATTTTTAAGAGTCAAATGATTAATATTTATAATATAGAATTTCATCACATCATCATAATTTTTCGATATGAGACAACGTTAGGATAATTATAATAATAAAAGAGTTTGTTAAGAATGGACGATTACTCTTATTTATATAATAAAATTCGATCACCTTATTATAATTTTTCAATGGGAATAATCTTACCTAAGTTTATAGTCTCAAGTACTTTCGTAAGACTCATTTTTTTTGATATCTAAGAACGAATGATTTATCTAATTTATAATATCAAATTTCATCACCTCATAATTTTTCGATATAGAATAATTTTGACTTAAGTTTAGATATATAGTCTTAAGAACTATTGTAATAATTTTACTTGAGTTTATAGTCTTAATAGGTTTTTAAAACTCAATTGAGTTTTGGAAGATATCTAATAACGAATGATTAGTCATAATTTGGAGGAATGGTTATTTGTATAATAAAATTTCATCTTCTTATTATAGAATTAATTATTCTTATCTCTTATTTATAATATATTTCATCACATTGTTATAATTTTTCGATGTGAGATTATATCATTTAAGTTTGTAGTCTTATTAAGATATTTTTTAAAACTCAAAAGTTTTTTATTTTAATTTTAAGAACGAATGATTAGTCTTATTTATAATATATATATAAAATTCAATTATCATAATTTTCTTGATGTAGGATAATTTATTGTCTTAAGATCTCCTCTTAAGACCCAAAAGATCACATGATTGCTCTTATTTATAATATAGAATCATCGATCATCTTATTTTACTTACTTCGATGTGGAACAATTTTAAGTTTTTAGTCTTATTAAGAGTTTTTTTAAGACTCAAAAGTTTTTTAGTCGATATTCAAAAACAATGATGACTCTTATTTATATTATAGAATTCCATAAAGTCATCATAATTTTACGATGTGGGATAATTATTTAAGATTATAATCTTAGAAGTTCTTTATGACTCAAAAGATTTTTGGTGAATATCTAAGAACGGATGATTACTAAAGATTTTTTGTAATTTTTTAACGTGGGATAATTTGTATTATAAGATTCAAAAGATTTTTGATTAATATCTAAAACGAATAATTTCTCTCGATGAGAATTTCATCATCTCATCATAATTTTTCGATGTAGAATAATTTTAATTAAGTTTATAGTCTTACAAAGTTCTTTGTGGACTCAAAAGATTTCTCGTTGATATCTAAAAACAAATGATTGCTTTTACTCCGTATTTATATAGTAGAAGTTCTATCACCTTATTATACTTTCTCGATGTAGGATAATTTTACTTCAATTTATAGCTTTAAGAACTTTTATAAGACAATTTTTTTTGTTAATATCTAAAACCTAATGATGTCTCTTATTTGTAATATAGAATTTCATTACCCCATCACAATTTTTCGATATGCGATAAATCTACTTAGTTTTATAGTCTTAAACACTCTTTTTAGTACTCAGATTTTTGTTAATATCTATACACGAATGATTTCTCTTTTTCATTAGCTTACGGTCCTAAAAGCATTTTTAAAACTCAATTTTTTTTGCTGATATTCAAAGACAAATGATTACTCCCTCCGTCCCAATGAATTGTTTGCATATTCCATATTGGGGCGTCTCAATGAATTGTTTGCCTTTCTATTTTAGGAATGCTTTTTATATGTAACTTGGTCATTCTCATGAGTTTGGCTCCACATGTCACATTCTCATTGGATCTCTTCCTCTTGGTGCCAAAAACAAAGGCAAACAATTCATTGGAACGGAGGGAGTATTATTTATGATATAGAATAATCACATCAGCATAATTTTTCGATGTGATAATTATAATAATTAAAGAGTTTGTTTTAAATTCCATTATCATAATTTTTTGATGTGGGATAATTTACTGTCTTAAGAACTTCTTTTAAGACTCAAAAGAACACATGATTACTCTTATTTATAATATAGAATCATCATCTTATATTAATTGTTTCGATGTGGAACAATTTTAAGTTTGTAGTCTTATTAAGACTCAAAAGTTTTTTAGTCGATATTCAAAAACAATGATTACTCTTATTCATATTATAGAATTCCACAAACTAATCACGATTTTTCTATGTGAGATAATTACTTAAAGTAATAATTTTAAGAGTTCTTTATAAATCAAAAGATTTTTGGTGGATATCCAAAGACGGGTGACTACTATTATTTATAATATAGAATTTCATCACCTTATTATAATTTGTCGATGTGGGATAACTATACTATTCTTATATGTGTAAACACCCACATTTTAACCGCTAGGTGTCTATAGCAGTTTCCAAGGAACACCTGATGATGATCGGACGTAAACATGATTTAATACGCTCGATTTTGGACTAGGAATCAATAGTAATTGGCGCGAGCTTTTAACGGAGTAAAAATCTCACCAAACCGACCTCAAATCCAGGCCCAGTGAGTCATTTCCAGTCAAATGAGACTAATTTGGGTCAAAACGAGACCAGGGGCAAAACCATCTTTTAGCGACCGGGTCAAACCCCGGTCTAAGACAGTACCGAGACTGAAAATCTGCCACGCGACATTCGAGAATCCAATTTGAAGTCGAATACCTCAAAAAATCAGCTACAAAAACATTAAACAATTCCATCAGAGATAAAACTCGATCTCTAAGAAGAAATCCTACCCGACTTAGACCCACTCGATCGAGTGGACCGGCCACTCGGTCGAGTGAGCTCTTAAAAACCGCCAAGTCTGGCATCAGACAGGGCACTCGATCGAGTGTTGTGCACTACTCGATCGAGTGACCCTTATTCCAGCTGAAAACCGGATCCTTAGACGGAATCCCACTTCATCCCAACCGTTGCTTTCTTCCTTTTCTAGTAATCTCTTTCCTATCAAAATACCGGGAATCTCCTATCCCGAATGGAGGTATTTCATCCTATAAATACCCCCACATTCAACACAATAAACACATCAATAATACACAACGTTCATAACTCACACATCCAACATCCACAATTCCCGACGTCAAGTCACAACCCGAATCTCTAGCAACCTTAGGCGAAACCATACAAAAATACAACACCTTAACTCCTCCTATATTCTCGTTACTCCTACGTAAGCGCCGTTACTACGAGTTCCTAATCGAGACCGAAATTAGCATGTAGGTTGAGGGTGTTTCAAATCCCGATTTCTCTCTTCTTCTCTTCCCTTCTCACGTTTTATTCTTTCTTCTTTTCTCATCCGTCATCTGTCATCGTCGTTTTCGCTTCTAATATCATTATTATTACTATCGTAATTAGCAATAACGAGTCGTCCCTAAGGATTCGATACCGACTCTATAGTCGAATATCGGATCTAAAGGAATCAATCAAACGAAACGTTTTCAAAAGCTTTTCTCGTTGATGCCGAAGTAATCGTCACATAGTCCTACAAGACTAATACGACATTACAACGCGGAGGGGTTTACTTCGATTCAAAACAATTTCTAAAAATATCTTTTTTTCTAACAATCGGTCTAAGTATTGGATATCGATTTCGTAGTCGAATATCAAATATTTGCGAGTTTTGAAAGTTTTAAGGCGGGTATAAATTGGGCCATATTTTTACACGATTTAACGAAATCATCGATTTTCAAAAATTAAAAGCAATTTCGAAAATTGCGAATCGAGTCACTCCTCGAACAGGGGGCACTCGATCGAGTGACACCCCAAATCAGAGGCAGAACACTTTTTTCGAGGACCACTCGATCGAGTGTTATGCTTGACTCGATCGAGTGGCACCCCAAAATCGAAGCAGGAGGGTTTTTCAAAAGGCACTCGATCGAGTCTCTCAATGACTCGATCGAGTGGTTTCTATCACGACAAATCCGTGAGCCTTCAACATATTTCGAACTTCGATAAAACCTTTTTAACAACTTCGGTCAACACGTGTCATGTTTATCACGTGTCCTAATCTTTTCAAAACCTCGCATCATATCATTTATGTCATTCTAATCTTTTTACAAACCGTTATATCGTTACTAACTCGTTTGTTCCAAAGTTGGCATTTCTTTTGTTTTATTGTACTAAAACGAATCTCACATGCTAAAACAACTTCAACGTTAGTTTAGATGCATTAAAACGACTTAGAAAACATAATTCACATGTTTAGTCAAAAAGCCTTGTTTGCATATCATTCAACCGTCAAACTAACACGCGTACACAAAAATCGAACAATATCTTAGTAAAGCCCGCTAAATGCGGGCGGGGTTGGGTGTTCTTTGTGAACTTCCCAACACGTACCCTCACCCTTTACTCAGAACCGTGGTTTTCGGATGTCCGAAACCATTGGCATACGAGAGTCATTCAATACCCGATTTCCGATAATGTCGGAATCAGTATCGCAATGCAAAGGGACGAACCCAATAAACTCTTAAGTCGGAATGGGCCGTACTTTGTGCATGGCCCACTACGACATAGAGTGGGTTCAAACGGGCACGAACTCCCACAAAGTTCGGTGACAACTCCAACTTCGATTTAAATTTCAATTCGAGATCCATCTCACATGAGATTCATTCGCCTCCTCAAACCCGCGCGTGGCCGCGTCGGGATGGACCTATGTCATGTCCACAATTTGGCGACTCCGCTGGGGATAACTGATGTACCACTTCTCATCGGGGTTCCTAGGGTGAGACTCGAAAAGAAATCGTTCGATTAGTAATGTACGCATTTTAGTTCGATGGTTCAGGCATAACCCAAATTTTTCCCGGGCCGGTTACTTGTGACCGACGTCCCACTATACCGCGGTGCATTCCTAAATGGGTGCACTAAAGACTTCTATGGCCGAACTCGCATGGGTCTCACGGCATGTTCTAAGTCCAATTCGGCTTAGGAAGTCCGTCCTGATTTGCGAGAAAGCCGTCGTTGTTGGTATAGACCCTACTTCGACCGACCAAGACTTAGTTTAAGAGCATACATGGTGTCATTATACTGCTTCCATGACTACGTGCTGCTTGATCTACATGTCATCTTTTCAAAAACCGTTATTTCAAAAAACTTGCATCTTTTCAAAATTATTCATTTTTTCAAAACCCGGGAAACTACCAAATTTAGGACTTACGATTTTATTCAAAATAGCCTATTTCTAGCCGGTATGTTGCCCGAACACTTTCAAAACCTTCAAAAATCGGCCCGAGTACTCGTTTTTTGGTTTTCAAAAAATCAGAGACGTCCATCCGACTTTCTCGGATTTTTCTAAGAATTCAAATTTCCCTTTTCAAAACTTTTCTCTTCTTGCGACTTCCCGTATTTAGTAGTGTCGGGTCTTAAGTTGTCAAAGTCTCTAGCGTTGAAACTCCGTCGATCTTACATCACGGGCTTCCTCCCTGTCCCAGTCTGCCTTACTTGTCAAGGCACGGCCTGCCTACGTAGGACGTTGTAGACACCCGCATTTTGACTGCCAGGTGTCTATAGCAGTTTCCAAAAAACACCCGATGATGATCGAACGCTAACGTGCTTCTATGCGCTCGGATACGGGCTCAAATCCATTAATTGCTGGCTAACACACTTACAGAGTACAAATCTCACAAAATCAACCTCAAATCCAGGTCCAGTGGGCCGTTTCCAATCAAATAAGGCTAATTTGGGCCGAAACCGACACCGGAATTAAAACCGACTTTTAGCGATTGGGTCAACTCCGGTCAAAGTCGTTTCCGAGACACATCAAAGCAGCCACTCAAATACAAAAAGTCCAACTCAAGAAGCAAAACCAACAGTCCACTTTCAGACGGGCCATCAGGTCAAGTCCGTCAGGGCACAAAACCCTAGACACCAAAATACATGGGCAATGCCTATATAAGCAACCTCATGCACACTCAATTTCACAACTTTACAACCCTAATAAAAACATCAAACTCAAACCCTAATTTCAACCCTAATCAAACCCTAGCAATTCTACACTAGCAAAAAAACCCTAAACCTAGTTTTAGGAATCAATCCCGAGCCACCATAACTTAACCTCCATAAAACCTCGAAGACTCTTGTGTTAAAGACACGGTTACGAGTTCGATCCGAGACAAGAACATGTAGGTTGAGGGTGTCAAAACCCCGTTCTCTCCTTCTTCTCTTCCTCTCGTCATCTTCTTCGCTTTTTCTTACTTTTTTTTTTCTTTATTGCATCATAATATCGATAATAACTAATACAAAACATTAAAATACTTATCGATTTGTGTCGAATAAGAGGGGTATCGGAATAAGGAAACACGAATATACAAGTGTACTGCACACAGCGTTGACGGTCGCTTGTTCCAATACCCCGATTATTTGATTATTGAGATAAGTTAACTTAAACAATATTTTTTTTATTTTGTTTGCATCATTATCATTAGTCGCATATTTACATTAATTTTCAAAAAATAAGCTTTATATTTAATAAGGGTCGAAACCCGTTGACGCGGATCTGACATCCTAATCCTTAGGGATTTATTTCGATGTCGGAAAAGCCGAGGGAATCAAGTTTTCATTCAAGCAAAGTGTCGATACGTTAGATCCGATGCCAATTCCATAATTGGATGTCGAGTCTAATAATCTAATCAAACAATTTAGCCAATTCAATTTTTCGTTGATGCTAACGTAGTAGTTATTTAATTCGTTCGAATCATGACACTACAAACGCGGAGGAATATCTATTTCGTCTTGGTTATTTTAAACGATTCAAATCAATATTCTTTATTTTTTCACTCTAGTATTCCATATCGATTCCATAATCGAATATGGGATATGACGAGCATCACAATTAAAATCGAGTATAAATTATTCCAAGTATTTAATATCGATTTCATAATCGAATATTGAATACGACGAATATCGAAAATATTAAGTCGAGTGCAAATTACGCAATATTTGTACGCGATTTAATAAAATCATCAATTTTCCGAAGAAAACAATTTCGCTCTTTTTTATTATTATTCTTCGAACATCATTTTTTTTAGACAAAACATTTTTTTTAGATCTCGATATATTTTTTTTTTCTTGACCTCGGTCAACACGTGTTAATCCATCACGTGACCTACTATTCTTTTCAAAACCATGCATCATACTACATTATTCGCAAACTGTTATTATCGTTATACCGTTACTAACAAGTTTGTTATTTTCTTGTCAATTTATTTTTGTTTATTTTATTGTACTAAAATGAACCCGCATGCTAAAATTCAACTTCGACGTTAGAATTAATTGCATTAAATTGACTTAGAAACCCTTTTCAATTCCATTCACATGTTCAGGGAAAATAATCTTTGCATATCATTTTCCCGTTCAACTAACGCGCATATTAGAAAGTCACTCGAATTCTTAGTAGAGGCCGCTAATGTGCGGGCGGGGTTGGGTGTCCTTTGTGGGCTTCCCAACACGTACCCTCACCCCTTACTCAGAACCTCGGTTTCCGGATGCCCGAAACCGTTGGCGCACGAGAGTCATTCAATACACAATATCCGATAATGTCGGTATTGGTATCAAATGCAAAGGGACGAGCCCAATAAACTCTGACATCGGAAATGGGCCGTATTTTGTATACGGACCACTACGACATAGAGTGGGCTCGAATGGTTCCGAATAACCACAAAATTCGGTGGCGACTCCACTTCGATTTAAATTTCCATTCGATCCGTTTCATATGGAGATTCATTCGCCTCCCCAAACCCGCGCGTGGCCGCGTCGGGGTGGACCTATGTCATGTCCACAATTTGGCGACTCCACTGGGGATTAACTGATGCGTGACTTACCATCGGCATCCTCAGGGTGAGACTCGAATAGAAATCGTTTGACAAATACAATACGCGTTTTAGTTCTACGGTTCATGCATAACCCATATTTTCCCGGGCCGGTACTGGTGACCGACGTCCCACTATACCATTGATGTACTCCAACATGGATATGTCAAAAGGTGTCCATAGTCGATTCGAGTGGGTTTCGCGGCATGTTCTAAGCTCAATTATACTTAGAGAGTCCGTCCCGATCAACGTCTAGACTATGTACACTGGTATAGACCCTTTCAGACCGACCGAGACTTAGTGTAGAGCATATATGGCGTCGTTATAATGCTTGTGTGACTACGTGCTACTTGGTTTCCGAGTCATTTTCAAAAGTGTTAACTTTTCAAAAATTGCATCTTTTTTTCAAGACATTCGATTTCAAAACCCGGGACATACCGAATTTAGGACTTATGATTTTTACTCAAAATAGCCTATTTTCTAGACAGTATGCTGCCCAATTCAAAACTCGAAAAGCATTTCGAACTTTCGAAACCCTCGGCCCAATACCTTTTTCGTTTTTTTTGAAAAATTGGGCCTTCAACCGAGTTTTCTCGGACTTCTTCAAAAATAATCAATTTTCAAAACTTCTCTCTTTTTAGGACTTCCCGTATTTAGCAGTGTCGGGTCATGTCTTAAGTTGTCAAGTTTCTCTAGCGTCGAAGCTCTGTCGATCTTACATCACGAGCTTCTTCCCTATCCCAGTCCGCCTTATTAGACTAAGGCAAGGCCCACCTAAGTAGGACATACTCTTACGAAGGAGGGCCCGTCAACACAATCGAGTCAAAAGTCTGGGGATGTCCCACGTGAACCTTCCTTCGAACAGGACTAGGCCCACTTGCCAAATCCTAAGGAAGGCCCACACTTCACAAGTCACCCGTGTAGGTGTCTTTTCCGAGTCAACCTTTTACAAGGCATAGCCCTATAACAAAAGGTTCGTGGTCCTTACGTCTAAAGGGTCACTCGTCCCACACTCGAGTCTTAACAAAATTAACGATCCCACTTGGGGGCTATTCTCCAACGGAGTGATTAATCACAGTCACTGCGAGAATCGCGCCCTACACATTCGTCTTAGGAGGGTCTAACCCAAGTCAAACATGGTCGCCCCATTTTCAGACTCACCCTTCTGCAGCTCAAGTCTAATTTGCGGTCGTTACCTCGTCTAGGTCAACATTCAAGTATCCCGGTCCGAGAGTCCTAGTCATTTCCGTCACCCCGGGCCATGTCTAATTTGACTCATCATGTACGCAAAACCGAGCGTAGGCGAGTTCTAAAACCTGTCATTTCTTTCGATCAGGGACCCTATGAACGAGACACTACCAAACCTCGACAAATCCCATGTCGTCAAGAAAGGGGATATCCAGGGGAGTATGGTTATGCTATCTTGCTCCATTAACAACATCTTCTCGAAAATCAATACTGCCCTAGATAACCTAAGTTCCAGGGTAACCCTCATCGAAGAAGACCTTGTAAGAACCCAATCCCGTCTAACACAACTAGAGCGGGCAAGGCAGCCAATCACCCAACCGAGTCATTTGAAGGGTGAACACTCTTGCGAAACTGTCCGATACCCTCAAGATGGCAAGGCCGAGAGAAGTAACCCTCAAGTCACCTCTCCAAAAATCAAGAATCAGTCAAAGGAAAGGACATTTACCCACTTGGATATGTCCTACACCATCGCTTTCCAGAGGTTGGTTCCGAAGGGCCTAGTGCTACCTATAGGCCCAACAGCCGACCCACCTGTGGAGAAACGTTCCAAAGCATGGAACGCCAAGCATTACTGCAAATTCCACAGAGGGAGGGGACACGATACAGAACAATGCTGGAAGCTGAAACATCTCATTCAAGACTTCCTCGATGCCGGGAAGACTCCCGTTTTGGAAACATTGTCACTTGCAAAGCCCCTCGTGGACTACACAGGGCCCGATGACCGAAGCATCCAGTCTACCTCTCATGCATCCAAGAGTCCGGATATGATTTAAGTCCGAGTCTGAGTCTGAGTCTAGGATGTTCTATTCCAAAGTCAAAGTCAAAGTCAGAGTCAATTGTATTCTGTCCTCTTTTCCAAAGTTCAATAAAATCAGCTTTCCAGTTTCTCATATATACTTTCCTTATGTGTTTCCGAGAACGTGATGAACATCATCATACACTGTGAGCACACGCACGTGACTATTATAGGCACATCTGTAATGACTGCAGGAAACCGAGCCCGTGTTTTCCTTTTACCTATTCCATGTCTGGTATAGAAAAGCCACACGACTACCCGTAGCAGGAGCGGTATCGAATTCTATGACAAATCTAGGTAATCTCCTAGTTTGGGTTCAAGACGGGAGGCAAGCCCATTTCCCACAATAAAACACCCATCCGATAAGACTGACCAATCCCTACCTTAGGTGTTAGTCTGACCGACAAAAAAAAACAAAAAAGGCTCAATAAAAAAAAAACACTAGACAAAAAAAATCAAAAGTAAAAAAAAACAAAAGAAGGCCATCAAAAAAAGAAAGGGCCAAAACAAAAAAAAAGACCATCAAAAAAAGAAAACTGGACACACAAAAAATCGAAAGTCCATGAGGAAAAAAAGCAAAAGGCCAAAAAAAAAAGCAGGCCATCATCAAAAAAAAATTCAGAATACCCATGATCGTGGTCAACGGTCAATTCAAGTGAAAGCCCCACGACCAGGGTACGGTCAAAATTATCAAAAACCCATGACCGGGGCTAAGAGGTCAATCATAAAAAAATTCAGAATACCCATGACCATGGTCAACGGTCAATTCAAGTGAAAGCCCCACGACCAGGGTACGGTCAAAATTATCAAAACCCATGACCGCGGCTAAGAGGTCAATCAAAAATCAAATACCCATGACCGTGGTCAACGGTCAACTCAAGTGAAAATCCTTTGACCGTGGTACGGTCAAATTCAAAATTATCCATGCCATCCAATAGGGGAGTAACAATCAAGCTGGTCAGCTAACACCACACTCAGCCTTCCCACATTACAACCCTCAAGACCTTCCCGAGACCCAGGCCAGAGACAGCCCGGCTGAGGATTCAAGCTCCATAGGATACCCCTAACAATTAGGGCCAGACATGGAAACCAAATCCCGCATTATCAAACCAGCCCTCGAAGCCTTAGCTCCACAGAACCGAGCTCCATATTTCGAGTCATCAAAGCCATTTACTTCCTAGCACCACATTTCCAAAAACATCAAATTCCCCGAGAGCAGAACTCGTTAAAAATCCCGAGAACAGAACTCGTTAAAATTCCCCGAGAGCAGAACTCGTTAAAAATCCCGAGAGCAGAACTCGTTAAAAATCCCGAGAACAAAACTCGTTAAAATTCCCCGAGAGCAGAACTCGTTAAAAATCCCGAGAGCAGAACTCGTTAAAAATCCCGAGAACAAAACTCGTTAAAATCTCATCCAAACCAGTTACCAACCCCAAACACGGGAACTCAACTTGCAGTCGGCATAGAACATGCCCAAATAGTTCACACCACCTCTGGGGGCTACCCCGGAGAACGCTCACAGTCACAGGATTAACATCCTAACCATTCTAGCCCTTTGATCAAGACATCATTGGGAATGCACCTAGCCTGCACCATCGCTATGGCTAGTTACACACAAAGCCCTAATAAACTAGGCGCCATAATACATCTTCCAGTCCACTGAACTACGGCTTGGTTTGATTTCACCACACGTGAATACGTAGGCAGCCTTTCAACAGAGGCACAACCACCCACATTGACACAAATTCAAGAAGCGTCATCCTTCCGGTCACGACACCGTCATGTTCTCAAGAGCTAGCTTTGTCATCCTGGGGGCTTCTCCTAGGCAGAAGTTCTCCTTCCACTCACAAAATTCAAAATACTTTCAAAAACTAGCCTCTTTTCTGTAGTGTGTGCTAGTACTCGGCTCCTTCGAAGACAAGAATCTGTCAGGACTCGAAGTTATACCCATTTTGGACTGTACCCTAAAATCAGAGATCCGGAAGGGCACCAGACTAAAACAGTCCCATTACAGGCTACTGCAATCCCCCCATAGCATATCTATCCTGTTTCGATGTGCGACCGTGTTGCCACTCGCCTAGGCTACGGGATAGCGCAACTTAAGAGTCTTGTTAGGCGGCCCACACCCCTACCGAGTCACGGTCCAATCCCTCGAGAGTCCACTCGTGTCAGTCAACTCGTCCGGTCACGTCCAGAGTCGAGTCTGTCGGTAGGCCTCTCTCTTCAAATTCCACTTTGAAATTTGCAAAATCTAGCCATTCGAAAAAAGATCCTTTTCGACAAGGTCAAATTTCGGTCTATTTAAACTGCAAATTACTTTCCTAATCTTTGTTAGGAGTCAAAAATCTCAAAGTTTCCAAAATTCAAAAATCTCAAAATTTTCAAGATTTCAAAATTCAAGTTTTCAAAAAATCATTTTCCCCCAGCGCGAGTCATTTTGCTACCTACGTGTTGCATGCATTTTATGTGACTTATACAGGTACGACTTAAACAGGGACGTGCAACCCACTATACCTCTCCAGCAGAAGCCAACGGTGATATCTAACGGGATGGGCCTACATACAGGCGCACCCAGGACTTATGCGACAAGTCCAATTCACCACGGAGTTATCGTCATCAGCTCAGGTATGACTTCTAGCTTATGGTTGGCGAGCCCTTCACGCGAGTCTAATGGACTATAAACGACCCGACTGGAAGTCCGCCAGGTTTCAATCCGCGATTGGCCTGGTGGCTACTCTGACTTTCGCCTTGTCCAAGCCTCAGTCAGAGTGGGGGCTCTGTAGACACACGCATTTTGACTGCCAGGTGTCTATAGCAGTTTCCAAAAAACACCCGATGATGATTGGACGCTAACGTGCTTCTATGCGCTCGGATACGGGCTCAAATCCATTAATTGCTGGCTAACACACTTACAGAGTACAAATCTCACAAAATCAACCTCAAATCCAGGTCCAGTGGGCCGTTTCCAATCAAATAAGGCTAATTTGGGCCGAAACTGACACCGGAATTAAAACCGACTTTTAGCGATTGGGTCAACTCCGGTCAAAGTCGTTTCCGAGACACATCAAAGCAGCCACTCAAATACAAAAAGTCCAACTCAAGAAGCAAAACCAACAGTCCACCTTCAGACGGGCCATCAGGTCAAGTCCGTCAGGGCACAAAACCCTAGACACCAAAATACATGGACAATGCCTATATAAGAAACCTCATGCACACTCAATTTCACAACTTTACAACCCTAAAAAAAACATCAAACTCAAACCCTAATTTCAACCCTAATCAAACCCTAGCAATTCTACACTAGCAAAAAAACCCTAAACCTAGTTTTAGGAATCAATCCCGAGCCACCATAACTTAACCTCCATAAAACCTCGAAGACTCTTGTGTTAAAGCCACGGTTACGAGTTCGATCCGAGACAAGAACATGTAGGTTGAGGGTGTCAAAACCCCATTCTCTCCTTCTTCTCTTCCTCTCGTCATCTTCTTCGCTTTTTCTTACTTTTTTTTTTCTTTATTGCATCATAATATCGATAATAACTAATACAAAACATTAAAATACTAATCGATTTGTGTCGAATAAGAGGGGTATCGGAATAAGGAAACACGAATATACAAATGTACTGCACACAGCGTTGACGGTCGCTTGTTCCAATACCCCGATTATTTGATTATTGAGATAAGTTAACTTAAACAATATTTTTTTATTTTGTTTGCATCATTATCATTAGTCGCATATTTACATTAATTTTCAAAAAATAAGCATTATATTTAATAAGGGTCGAAACCCGTTGACGCGGATCTGACATCCTAATCCTTAGGGATTTATTTCGATGTCGGAAAAACCGAGGGAATCAGGTTTTCATTCAAGCAAAGTGTCGATACGTTAGATCCGATGCCAATTCCATAATTGGACGTCGAGTCTAATAATCTAATCAAACAATTTAGCCAATTCAATTTTTCGTTGATGCTAACGTAGATGTTATTTAATTCGTTCGAATCATGACACTACAAATGCGGAGGAATATCTATATCGTCCTTGTTATTTTAAACGATTCAAATCAATATTCTTTATTTTTTCACTCTAGTATTCCATATCGATTCCATAATCGAATATGGGATATGACGAGCATCACAATTAAAATCGAGTATAAATTATTCCAAGTATTTAATATCGATTTCATAATCGAATATTGAATACGACGAATATCGAAAATATTAAGTCGAGTGCAAATTACGCAATATTTGTACGCGATTTAATAAAATCATCAATTTTCCGAAGAAAACAATTTCGCTCTTTTTATTATTATTCTTCGAACATCATTTTTTTTAGACAAAACATTTTTTTAGATCTCGATATATTTTTTTTTCCTTGACCTCGGTCAACACGTGTTAATCCATCACGTGACCTACTATTCTTTTCAAAACCATGCATCATACTACATTATTCGCAAACTGTTATTATCGTTATACCGTTACTAACAAGTTTGTTATTTTCTTGTCAATTTATTTTTGTTTATTTTATTGTACTAAAATGAACCCGTATGCTAAAATTCAACTTCGACGTTACAATTAATTGCATTAAATTGACTTAGATACCCTTTTCAATTCCATTCACATGTTTAGGGAAAATAATCTTTGCATATCATTTTCCCGTTCAACTAATGCGCGTATTAGAAAGTCACTCGAATTCTTAGTAGAGGCCGCTAATGTGCGGGCGGGGTTGGGTGTTCTTTGTGGGCTTTCCAACACGTACCCTCACCCCTTACTCAGAACCTCGGGTTCCGAATGCCCGAAACCGTTGGCGCACGAGAGTCATTCAATACACAATATCCGATAATGTCGGTATTGGTATCAAATGCAAAGGGACGAGCCCAATAAACTCTGACATCGGAAATGGGCCGTATTCTGTATACGGACCACTACGACATAGAGTGGGCTCGAATGGTTCCGAATAACCACAAAATTCGGTGGCGACTCCACTTCGATTTAAATTTCCATTCGATCCGTTTCATATGGAGATTCATTCGCCTCCCCAAACCCGCGCGTGGCCGCGTCGGGGTGGACCTATGTCATGTCCATAGACGTACTCCTACAAAGGTGGGCCCATTTACTTTTTCGAGTCCAAAGCCTGTGGAATTATCACGTGGACCTTCCTTCAAACGGGACTAGGCCCACTGTGCCGAGTCCTAAGGAAATTACGCCACCCACGAGTCATCTGTTTAAGTGTCAATCTCGAGTCATTTTCTTGTCTACTCTTTTCCTTACTCGGGATGTGCCTTTTCTTTTTGGGTTCAGAGATCCGGGTTCTGTTTCTGATTACGGGGTATTCTTACAAACAGGCCACCCTTCACCAGATGCAAGAAGCTGTGGACCAATTGGCAGCCTCGTTGGCTAAAATTGAGACCCAAATGACAAAAATGAGGGAAGACCAAATAGATCTCATTACCCGTGTAAGCGCTATGGAGCAAGGAACTCCTGGAGGTGGGACCGAGAATACTGGGCCTTTAGCTGGATTAGCTAGCGCAGTCCGCAAACTGCTGGAACAGGTCCATTTATCGACCAACAGCAGCATTCACATAGAAAATGCCCGTGCCTATTCACCTCTGACCGACGAACTGCCCGCTAACCTCAACCTTACGAGCCTACCAATGTTCGATGGGACTGAAGACCCGGTACTCCATATCCGGGCCTTCAAGGAATTCATGGCTGTTAAGGGGGTGAAATCAACCATGTTTAAGCACCTGTTTGCCTCCTCCCTCAAGAAGCATCCAAAAGCCTGGTACTACAGGCTTGATTCCAAGAAATACAAAACTTGGGATGACGTGGCGACGGAATTTGCTCGGAAATATGCCGACAACACTAAAATCAGACCACGATGCGCACCTTGGAGGTTATGGCTCAGGAACCCAAGGAAGGATTTACAAAATACCTTCAACGATGGAGGGCCTAGAGTGTGAAGCTGGTCGATAAGCCCAGCGAAAAAGTCTTAGTGGAGGCCTTCGTGAAGAATCTTCTCCCCTCTTATCGGGTCTATCTCCGGTACGCGATCATACCCAACTTCTCCACCTTAACCGAAATGGGGACGGGGATTGAGGATAACTTGAGATTAGAGAGCCTTACTAAGGCCTCTACCAAAGGTTATCAAGGGGCCAGCTCATCCACAAGCAAGCCCCAACCGCAGCTACCACTCGCAGCATCTTCGACGAGGTCAATCTACTTGATACCCTGTCCAAGAGGAATACCACACCGCGGGTATTCACCAATATAGGTACTACCTATACACATGCCTTACAAAGGCTATCATCAAAAGACCTTATCCAACCGATAGGCCCAACGCCCGAAGTCCCGGTCGAGCGTCGCTCCAAGGCTTACGACATCCAGGCCTATTACCAATACCATCGGGGCAATGGGCACGACACCGAGAAATGTTGGAAGCTTAAGCATTTAATCCAGGATCTGATCGAAAATGGTAAGATCCCCCTACCCGGAGGCAAGCCCAGTAATAAAGACAATCCTTTAGCTACTCACGCCATTTTCTCCGGAGAAGTGGTTGATTGCTCACACCACATTTCTCCCTTTATCCCGCAAATAAACGGGATCTGGTGCGAAGATGAAGACGACGTCTACCTCACCGAAGGGGAAACTGTCCCCATCACTCCCGAGGAGATCCAAAAGGTTACGTCCAAGGCCTTAGCCAGTAACCACCTTAGGAACGCCCCTACCGCCACTGAACCTGTTAGGGGGGAGGCCGTCCTGGAAGAGTCGATCACCGAAAACACTCTCGTGAAGCAACTAAAGAAGACTCGAGTCGACCTCTCTATATGGCAACTTTTAGTCAGTTCACAAGAACATCGAGAGGCACTCACTAACGCCCTCGATCAAGTCAAGGTCGACTCCTCGGCTACGCCAGCTGAAATGGTAGCCACGGTCCTACCTCACCTAAAGGGGAAAGCTAAGAAGCAAGGCCCACTAATTACCTTCTCCAACGCTGATCTACCATCATTCGGGCCTACCCACAACATGGCCCTCTACATCACGGTAATCTGCCGTGGAAAGTACCTCCCGATGACCCTAATCGACAATGGGTCCGCAGTCAACGTCCTCCCCTTGAGAACCGCCAAAGCCCTCGGCATTACCGAGGCCGACTAGATTCCAACAGCTCAGACCATCCAGGCTTTCAACGGAAGCCCAAGATCGGTAGCTGGGGCCGTGAAACTAACCATCATAACCGGCCCAGTACAAAAAGAGATGGAATTTCAGGTGATTGATGTCACCTCTTCCTTCAACCTGCTCCTAGGGAGACCGTGGATCCACGCCGTCAAGGCGGTATCCTCTACCCTGCACCAAAAAATCAAGTTGCCTCTGCACGATAGCATCATCACTTTGGAGGCAACCCCTATGACGGTAGCCAACTGTAACACCTCGGGCCGCACCGATCTCTAGGGATTCGATTTCATAGGAATGATTGAAGACGAGTATCTCTTCCGGCCCAATTTCAAAACTAGCATCGACGCAATGCTACAAAATCTATGGTATCTGCCGGGGGCTACATTCCGACCCAATCTTCCAGCTGGGAAGATTATCGAGGTTCTCAAAAATGAAGACTCTCACATCGACCTTGGTTATGCTATAACTCCGGATAATGTCGTCCAAGCAAGAACTGAAAAGGCCTGCAACATCATTAAGGGTGTCTACTTGAGCCCTTATAGACCACGATAAACCGACTACTTCGTCACACCGGTATTCGGGGCTGTCTAGGTTGGTCTGTACCAACCCAATGCTACACACCCTGGGACCTACTTGGCCCAGGACTGTAACTACATCTCGGACGATGTCTTCGCCCTCGTCCAGTCAGGAGATCCTAACAAAGCTGAGCCCGTTCTAGGGCTACTTTTCGGGGAGGAAATCGCGGCCCCAACACCAAAAGAAGATCTGGTCAATCTTATTCTTCGCAACAATAGGTTTGACCCGACGAAGCTAATCTCGGACGTAGGATCCGAGACGGGAAAGAGAGCCTGGAGGAAGACTGTCAAATGGACTGATAGTCAAGGAAGGACTCACAAGTTGATCACTGGAGAAGGAGAAATGCCCGAGTCTGAGTCTGAGTCCGAGTCGGAGTCTGAGTCAGAGTCTGAGATCGAGTCTAGTGAGTCTGGTGCTAGAGTCACTTCTGTAACTCCCCCTCTCCCTTTAGTTATTCCTGGTGTTTTGGGGTCTGTCCCGAGCACCGTACCTATCCCGCCACTGACTAATGATCAGATGGCAGCTCTTTTCGAGCTATTTTCTAAATTCTCAATCATTAATAACAATCGTTCTACATACGACTTGTCTCATTTTCAAAATACTTTTAATTTCAAAAATGTTTTGTGCAATGACATTGAGAAACCCGACGAACAGGTACCCCTACCTCCACATCTGATCGAGCAATTAGAGCAAAGGGAGTCCCGGAACCCGGTAATCGAAGAAACCGAGTCCATTAATGTGGGAACAACCTTAGAACCTCAGATACTTAAGATAGGGTTATCCTTAGATCCCGAGGAGAAACAACAGTTCACGAACCTCCTCCAAGAATTCAAAGACGTCTTCGCATGGTCCTACAAGGACATGCCAGGAATAGACCGGGAAAGAGCCGAACATCGTATACCGATCAAAGATGGATTCAAGCCGGTTAAGCAGAAGCTCCGCCGCATGAGGCCCGAATGGTCCCTTAAGGTCAAAGAGGAAGTCGACAAACAATTTAAAGCTGGCTTCTTACAAGTGTCCGAATATCCGGACTGGGTTGCAAACATCGTGCCGGTTCCTAAAAAGGGCGGTAAGGTGCGTGTCTGTGTAGATTTTTGGGATCTTAATAAGGCGAGCCCGAAAGACAATTTCCCGTTACCACACATCAATATACTGGTGGATAACACATCTGATCATGCCCTTCTATCATTTATGGATGGGTATGTCGGGTATAACCAGATAAAAATGGCAGAAGAAGATATGAGTAAGACCACTTTCATTACACCTTGTGGTACTTACTGCTATACTGTCATGTCATTCGGTCTTATAAACGTCGGTGCCACATATCAACGAACCGCCACAACTTTATTACATGACATGATGCATAAAGAAGTGGAAGTTTACGTGGACGACATGATCGTCAAAGCTAAAAACAGGGAAGGTCACATCAGCGCCCTAAGAAAATTCTTCACACAATTACGCAAGTACAACATGAGGTTACACCCTCAAAAGTGCAGTTTTGGGGTAACATCTGGCAAATTACTGGGTCATATCGTTAGCCAACGTGGCATCGAAGTCGATCCAGCTAAAATCAAAGCCATTACCGAGATTCAACCTCCTAGAACCGAAAAAGAAATAAGAGGATTTCTCGGGAAGGTCCAGTACATCAGCAGATTCATTTCAAAGTTAACCATGGTGTGTGAACCCATTTTCAAAAAACTGAAGATAGGAGAACGAATACTGTGGGACGACAAATGTCAAGTAGCCTTCGATAGAATCAAGGAAATCTTATCTGCACCACCAGTTTTGATGCCACCTCCACCTGGTTTGCCTTTGTCGTTATACCTAACAACGACTGAGACAGCCATGGGGGCTATGTTAGCTCAGACGGTCAACTCCGAGGAACGAGCTATCTACTACATCAGCAAAAAGTTTTTAGAGTATGAATGCAAGTACACTATGCTCGAAAAGACATGTTTAGCTCTGGTCTGGGCCACTAAGAAGCTTCGACATTATATGCTCAGCTACACGGTACAGGTGCTGTCTAAAATGGATCCAATCAAGTACCTCTTCGAGAAGCCCATCCTCAACGGCAGAATGTGTAGATGGACTCTGATGTTGGCAGAGTTTGATTTAAAATTCGTGCCTTTGAAAGCTATAAGGGGTCGGATAGTAGCCGAGTTTCTCGCCGACAGTCCTGTGATTGAAGAAGGACACACCGACACTTGGTCCTTCCCAGATGAAGAAGGACACACCGACACTTGGTCCTTCCCAGATGAAGATATTTTCCATACCGATGCTGAAACATGGGACTTATACTTCGACGGGGCCTCCAATTTCCGAGGATTTAGAGTCGAGATTCTTCTAATCTCACCAAAAGGGGAACATACTCATGTTTCCATCAAATTAGACTTTGACGTTACTAATAATGCTGCTGAGTATGAAGCATGTATCCACGGGCTACAAGCCGCCGCCGATTTGGGGGTTACAAACTTCCGGGTACACGGTGATTCATCTCTGGTCATTAAACAAGCGCTCCAAAAATGGAAAACCCGGAATGCTAATCTCGTGGCCTACCAGGCACGAGTAAGGGATCTCGAGAAACAATTCCAAAAGGTAAAGTATATATACTTACCTCGGGAAGAAAATCAGTTTGCAGATGCACTATCAAAACTGGCATCTTTATTAAATATTCCCGATCACGTGACTAGTATGCCGATTTATGTCAAAAGACGGTCTGAGCCAGCGTACGTCCACGACATTAAGACATTGACATACCTGATCCCAAGCCGTGGTATCAAGCTGTGTTAACATACCTAACGACCAGAGAATATCCTCCCGGGACCAACAGTCGAGCCAAGAAAGCCCTGCGAAGGCTAGCAACCCAGTTCGTCCGTACTGATGACGGACAGCTATATAAAAAGACAGCACAGGGGGCTCTTCTCCTATGTGTAGACAAAACTAAAGCCAAGAAGTTTATGCCCGAATTACACGATGGCGAGTGCGGCTCACACATGAATGCCCATATGCTAGTTCGGAAAATCATGAGGCTCGGATATTACTAGAATAGCATGGAAACTGATTGTCAGTTATATGTCAAGCACTGTCATAACCGTCAAATCTTCGCCAATGTATAGCATATGCCGCCATCGCTGTTATACACTATGACGTCACCTTGACCATTTTTGACATGGGGGATTGACATAATCGGGAAGATAAATCCCTCGGGGACCGGCGGACACTGCTTCATTTTGGTACGTAGCTATCGACTATTTCACCAAAATGGGTTGAAGTTGAGTCTTATCGTATTCTCAACGCCAAGCATGTCGCCAAGTTTATCCAAAATAATTTAATATGCCGGTACGGGATCCCACACGAATTTATCAGTGACCACGGGACCCATTTTCAAGCGGAGACAGCAGCCCTGCTAGCTAAGTATAAGATTCAAAGGCATACATCTTCTCCCTACCGACCCCAAACAAATGGAGCGGTAGAAGCGGCTAATAAGACGATTGTCACCGTACTCAAAAAGATGGCTGACAATTACCGGGACTGGCCCGATAAAATACCCTTTGCACTATGGGGATACCGGACGTCAATCCGCACCGCAACTGGAGCAACGCCATATTACCTAACTTACGGAATGGAAGCGGTCCAGCCGGTCGAGTTGGAAGTGCCGTCTCTCCGGATTCTACTAGAAAGTGAAGTACCTGAAGCTGATTGGGTTCGAGCAAGGTATGACTCGCTAGTCCTGTTAGACGAACGACGATCTCGTGCCCTCAATAACATACAAATATATCAAAAGAGGATTCAACGGGCCTTCAACCAAAGGGTGAGGCCCAGAAACATTAAAGAAGGGGATTTGGTTCTCAAGTCTGTTCGAGCCTTATTACCAGTAGACCCAAGGTGAAAATTCAAACCCAATTAGGCCGGGCCATATTTGGTGAAAAAGATTCTATCATGCGAAGCTGTGATGCCGACAGACCTGGACGGGAACAAGTTTGTCAACCCAACTAACCTGGACCAGCTAAAGCGTTACTACCCTTAAGCCTTTTTTCAATGTCATCTGCAAAAAGTTCATTAAAATCATTTCTTAAAATAAACTTTCAAAAGCAAGTCAAAAGCTAGAATTATTTATTCTACTGTTGTAAACATATTGAACCAGTAGTCTTGATGTATTTCGAAATTGCAAATTACTAAAAAAATCTGAACTACGTTTGGTTTGATTCCGCTAAATTGTGGATCTGTAGGCAGCCCCTCAAAAGGGCACAACCACTGCAATCGAGAAAAAAAAAACAGAAACGGTTTAAATAATAAACTTCCTTTATTTATTTCAAAAAAAATCCGATAAGCTTGGAAAATTACAAGTTGTAAAAAGAAGAAAAGTCAAAAAAAAGCACACGACACTAAAACAAATAGTAATAATACTTAAATAATACAAACTAGGGGCTCGGCATCTAGGGCATCTTGCCCTTTCCCTTGTCTTTAGCTTCTTTTTCCGTCCACTGGCGACGATGTGGAGGTGAGCGCTTCCGAATCACCACGGGAACCTCCTTAGCCCGGACTCGTTTCTTCGAACACGAGTCCTCAGTCACCTCAGTCGGACCAAGTCGGGCCCGCACCCTTTCTGGCAACCGTTCACGTGGACCCAATCGGTCTCGGACCGTCAATCTCGGTTCAAGTCTTTTCTCCAAATCAGTCTAGGGGCTTAGCCGTTCCCGTGAGTCACTAGTACCGGTCTCTTTAGCTCGAGTCTTAGTTTTTGATTTAGAATCTGACTCCAATCGGACAAGGGTAGCGGGAGTTTCTCCTTCATCAAAGAATTTCCTATTATCTTTCACCGTCTCCCGGCGGACCAATTCAAAAGCCTCGTTAGTGTTCAAAGCTTTACGGGCCTCCTCAGATTCCTCGGAAGTCCATTTTCGATATGACTCCGAAACTCAAACGGTATGGCAAGGACGGGGTATAGTCCATATGGCACGGGTAAACCAGCGTTGTAGCCACGTGTCACACATAGCGTCCGTCAATTGGAGCGAAACGCTAATGATTTCTTCAGTGTCAGGGATCTGCTGAAACGAACCGAACTGCCTCAGAATGCAGTCCGGGTAGATATGGACGGTCCAATCCAAGGACAGGATCACCAAATAGCGGGCTTTGTCTCTCTTAGCTAGTCCCGTCAATCTCGAGAGAAACCACCAAATAACGGTCCATCTAATCAAGGGCCCACCATGAAATTTTAATTCTTCATTCCAATAAGTTCGATTTATGTGATGGCTCGAGCTTATTCGCCGTTTCCTTGACCTAATCTGGCAGCTACGATATTTGGATACACTCATCGAGGGCTCTAAGATCAACAAGCGCTAGGATAACCAGATCTAAAAAAAATGCAAAATTTTCGTAAGCAAAATCAGGTACCGCTGGCAGGCACTCGATCGAGTGTCATAACTGACTCGATCGAGCGGGCTATTAGAAAACAGACAGGCAGGTTTTTCCGAGATCACTCGATCGAGTGACAGGACCACTCGAGTGAGTGGCCCCTGTACGTCGGAATTCACAAAAAAAAAAAAGAGAAAGAAGTGCGAGATAATACCTGCAAGAGACGGGTACTTCCCGTCAATTGTCGGTCCGGGTCAAGCCTTCTAGCATCAAGGCCCGTAATGATCTCCCCAGTTGTCAGCCAAGCCGGGCTGTGACCCGTCTCCATCTGATCAACTATGCCTATCAGCCTAATCTGACTCAAGCACGAATCAACATTCATTCTTCCTTCAAAGACATATCGGTGTAACATGCAAAAAGCGAAAGCCCTACGCCTATGGGTGGGAGTAACTCTTACGCCGCTAGAATTCATGAATTTATAGGCTAGGTCAAATAAAGAAATGGAATCTCCCTTCACCATACGGTCCGTCTCAGCATGTGACAAACCAAGAAAGTCCCTTAATCTCCTCCTTGGGTCAGGATAAAATGGGGGAATGGCAGGACGAGCATTAGGGCACCAACCGCCGATGGCTGCAATCTCTTCGGGAAGGGGACATATTTCTCCTCGAGGAAATGCAAAAACATGATGGGTAGTATCCCAAAAGGATAGGCAAGCATCCAGAAAGTGCGAATCTACCCTAAGTCGTTGGAGCGGGAATAAAGCAGTAATTCCCATTTGAGTCAGCTGAACTTTATCTTCATCCCGGAAGTACTGAGACCATGTCTGAAGCATTGCGGTCAAATGTTCGATACCCATAGCAAGAGCTTTTTCTTAAAAGTCTAAAGCATTTTGAGAAAAGAAAAGAAAGACTTGGGTTGAGATATGAAAATTAAAAGCAAGAAACCCTCTATTTATAATAGAAAATCACTTTCTAATTACCTTAGGAATAGGGATTCTCATCATGTCTCCTAATTCGCATAGGCGTGGGCTCAACCCAAAAGGCTTTAGGAATCCTTCTCAGAATCTGATACAAGAATCAAGTCGTTCCGAGTATTTCCATTTTCAAAAATTTTGAAATTTTTAACATTTTTTTTTCAAAAAATCAACATTTTTACAAATTTTCAATTTTTCACAAAAAATCAAATTTTTACTTCCCCAGCGTGAGTCGGTGTTTTGCCTAAATGTTACATACGAATTGCTATGTGTCAGCATACAGGTACACCCAAGACTTCGGAAGCAAGCTTATGCAACTCATTAAAACTACCCAGCGGAAAACACGGGATGTGTCTGCAAACGGACACACCCGCAGCTTCTTAGGCAAGTTCCCGCGCAGCTCCAAGATGGGATATGTCCGCAAACGGGCCACACCCAAGGCTTCTTAGGCAAGTCCCCACGGAGGTTTTAGCATCCACTCAGGTATGATTTCTATCTTATGGCTGGCGAGCCCTTTTACGCAAGTCTAACGGATTATAAACGACCCGATCGGAAGTCTACAAGGTCTTAATCCTCGATTGGCCTGGTAGCTACTCTGACTTTCGCCTTGTCCAAGCGTCAGTCAGAGTGGGGGCTCTGTAGACACCCACATTTTGACCGCCAGGTGTCTATAGCAGTTTCCAAGGAACACCCGATGATTATCGGACGTAAACATGACTTAATACGCTCGATTTTGGACTTGGAATCAATAGTAATTGGCGCGAGCTTTTAACGGAGTAAAAATATCACCAAACCGACCTCAAATCCAGGCCCAGTGAGTCATTTCCAGTCAAATGAGACTAATTTGGGTCAAAACTGAGACCAGGGGCAAAACCGTCTTTTTTCAAATGGGTCAAACCCCGGTCAAAGACAGTACCGGGACAGAAAATCTGCCATGCGACATTCGAGAATCCAATTTGAAGTCGAATTCCTCACAAAAATCAGCTACAAAAACATTAAACACTTCCATCAGAGATAAAACTCGATCTCTAAGAAGAAATCCTACCCGGCTTAGACCCACTCGATCGAGTGGACCGGCCACTTGGTCGAGTGAGCTCTTAAAAACCGCCAAGTCTGGCATCAGACCGGGCACTCGATCGAGTGTTGTGGACTACTCGATCGAGTGACCCTTATTCCAGCTGAAAACCGGATCCTTAGACGGAATCCCACTTCATCCCAACCGTTGCTTTCTTCCTTTGCAAGTAATCTCTTTCCTATCCAAATACCGGGAATGTCCTATCCCGAATGGAGGTATTTCATTCTATAAATACCCCCAAATTCAACACAATAAACACATCAATAATACACAACGTTCATAACTCACACATCCAACATCCATAATTCCCGACGTCAAGTCACAACCCGAATCTCTAGCAACCTTAGGCGATGCCATACAAAAATACAACACCTTAACTCCTCCTATATTCTCGTTACTCCTACGCAAGCGCCGTTACTACGAGTTCCTAATCGAGACCGAAACTAGCATATAGGTTGAGGGTGTTTCAAATCCCGATTTCTCTCTTCTTCTCTTCCCTTCTCACGTTTTATTCTTTCTTCTTCTCTCATCCGTCATCTGTCATCGTTGTTTTCGCTTCTAATATCATTATTTTTACTATCATAATTAGCAATAACGAGTCGTCCCTAAGGATTCGATACCGACTCTATAGTCGAATATCGGATCTAAAGGAATCAATCAAACGAAACGTTTTCAAAAGCTTTTCTCGTTGATGCCGAAGTAATCGTCACATAGTCCTAAAAGACTAATACGACATTACAACGCGGAGGGGTTTACTTCGATTCAAAACAATTTCTAAAAACATCTTTTTTTCTAACAATCGGTCGAAGTATTGGATATCGATTTTGTAGTCGAATATCAAATATTTGCGAGTTTTGAAAGTTTTAAGTCGGGTATAAATTGTGCCATATTTTTACACGACTTAACGAAATCATCGGTTTTCAAAAATTAAAAGCAATTTCAAAAATTGCGAATCGAGTCACTCCTCGAACAGGGGGCACTCGATCGAGTGACACCCCAAATCAGAGGCAGAACACTTTTTTCGAGGACCACTCGATCGAGTGTTATGCTTGACTCGATCGAGTGGCACCCCAAAATCGAAGCAGGAGGGTTTTTCAAGAGGCACTCGATCGAGTCTCTCAATGACTCGATCGAGTGGTCTCTATCACGACAAATCCGTGAGCCTTCAACATATTTCGAGCTTCAATAAAACCTTTTTAACAACTTCGGTCAACACGTGTCAAGTCTATCACGTGTCCTAATCTTTTCAAAACCTCACATCATATCATTTATGTCATTCTAATCTTTTTACAAACCGTTATATCGTTACTAACTCGTTTGTTCAAATGTTGGCATTTCTTTTGTTTTATTGTACTAAAACGAATCTCACATGCTAAAACAACTTTGACGTTATATTAGATGCATTAAAACGACTTAGAAAACATAATTCACATGTTTATTCTAAAAGCCTTGTTTGCATATCATTCAACCGTCAAACTAACACGCGTGCACAAAAATCGAACAATATCTTAGTAAAGGCCGCTAAGTGCGGGCGGGGTTGGGTGTTCTTTGTGAACTTCCCAACACGTACCCTCACCCCTTACTCAGAATCGTGGTTTTTGGATGTCCGAAACCATTGGCATACGAAAGTCATTCAATACCCGATTTCCGATAATGTCAGAATCAGTATCGTAATGCAAAGGGACGAACCCAATAAACTCTGAAATCGGAATGGGCCGTACATTGTGCACGGCCCACTACGACATAGAGCGGGTTCGAACGGGCCCGAACTCCCACAAAGTTCGGTGGCGACTCCAACTTCGATTTAAATTTCAATTCGAGATCCATTTCACATGAGGTTCATTCACCTCCCCAAACCCGCGCGTGGCCGCGTTGGGGTGGACCTTTGTCATGTCCACAGTATGTAATAAATTGATCATTTTTTCGAGAAAATAATATGAAACAAATAATATGAAATTTATACTCTAATGAAATCATTTTCTACCACGAATCTAATTAATTCATTTTTATAATTTTATTTATGATAACCTTTTTATTTAAACGAAATTTAAAGATTTTTAGATGAAATTTTTAAAACATCACATTAAAGATTTTTAGTGACAATGATAATAACACAAAGTTAGAGGATTGCATAAATTTGTGAGACTACGCAACAGTAGAAAGTAAGTCGAAAGTAAGAGTATGTTTAATACTCGTAGTAAAGAAATACTATTCACATACGTGAATGTGTTTTTTGATAGGTCATACATGCGATAACGTCAAATTAAATTATACGCTTGCATTGTATTTAAAACTCATAATATCTCTCTTATAATACTCAGTAAATATTTGGGTTCATAGTTGATATCTAAGAACAAATAATGACTTCAATTTATAATCATATGATCATCCCCTTATGATAATCTTTCGATGTGGTACAATTATACTACGGAGTACATCCTCCTTCTTTATATCTTCTTACATATCCTATTTTCGTTTGTGTTTCTATCTTCTTCCTATAGTAAATATCGCTCGAAAAGTTCCTCCTTATATATATATATATATTGATTTGTAAGAGTTTTTTTATTTAAAACTCAAAATTTTTTGGTCGATATTTAAAAACAATGATTATTCTTACTTATTGTAAAAAAAATCCATAACCTCATCAAAAAATTTCGATGTGAGATAGTTAATCAATTAAGGTTTATAATCTTAATCTTGGGATTTCTACAAGACTCAAAATATTTTTGGTGAATACCTAACGACGGATTATTACTCTTATTTATAATATAGAATTTCATCACCTTTGTTCTGGTATGGAAGCGGTTGACCCGAATCGGATCCGGGTCTTTAATATTCGACGTTTGTTGTTCCAGTAATGATGGTTAAATCCTTCAGATCTCTCCTTCCTTTCCCTCCAATGATCGGACCTTCCCAGCGGAGTTGGCCTGCTCCCTGCACAGAGAACACACAGGGCCCAGGAGGTGTCCGGGGGAACCCTCTCCGACGCCTAAGTCAGTCCGTGAATGGCCTTGAGGAACCTTACTCGTGAGGAGTAAGATGGCGATTTTTAGAGTGAGAGTCTAGAGAGAGAAAATCCAACCTCTTGTTTGTGGGAGGAAAGAAAGTATTTATACCTTCCTCCAAGAGAGAGAGAAAAGAGAGAGGAAGAGAGAGAAATTGGTGGATGGGTGAGCGACATGTGGACTCACCTTTTCCACTCATTTCCCTTTACCTTAGGCATAATGACGGAGGGGTCCCCGGTTCCCACTTGGTCCTACCTGGGTAGAAGCACCCTGGAAGCAGGCTAGAGGCTTGGTTGCCCTGCTTGGCAGGCGGCAAGGCCGTGCAGGGCGGTTCGGCGATTAAGGCCATCTACTTGGAGGTTTTTCAGTGATATTGCTGGGTGGTCTGCTGGGCAGGCCTTCCTTTATTCTCGGGTCGGGCCATCCTGGGGACTAATTGACGGGCGACCCGTGGCTGGCTACCAACCCCCATCAATTGGCCCTCGCCGGCTGGGGATGAGCGAGGGCTCCTGCTCAGCAGGTGACATCTTGGTTGGGATGTCGGGAGGTTGACTCCTTGAATACTTTCGCATTAAATGTGTCGCGTGTTCCCGAGGGAACAAGCCTTAACTTCTTTGGGTATGCAAAGAGTTTAAACGATCTCTTTCATGATTATCCCTCTTTGCAACGTTGATTTTCGAACAGTGTGCCAGTTTGATGATTGGTTCTCCTCTTTGCAGAAGTGGTTGGAACATCATTAATGTCCTGCTTTTGCTCTTGTATAAATTTCAATTTCCTTCACCATTTTCACAATCCATTTTCACTCATCTTCTACTCCTTTTCAAAGAACCAAAAATGTCTTGGATTAAGAAAACGGTTTTTTGCTGTGGAGTTTACGTGGACGTCCTCTGCTTCAGAGGGCGTCGACGGTTGAAATACTCTAAGCGGGCTCATCAGATTCTTTGTCGCAGTAGGCGGAACCGCTCCCGTCCTCAACGGGCTACCAGGAGGAAAACTCTCTCCAGGGCTGGCAAGCGCCCCAAGAGGTCCCCATCCCCCACTGACCCTCCACCCAGACGCTGCTCCCAGGCGGGAGGTTGCTATTATAGGGGGTGCCATAGGTGTTTTCCTTGGCTGCACCCCGAGCAAATCGATCCTGGTTGCTCTGAACTAGTTTCTTCTGCTGAGTCGGGTCCTTCCCCGCCCTTGGTCAGGAGAGAAGGCCATGGTTACCCTGAAGGCTTCGGAGCGGTTCCCTATGGTAGAGACTGGGACGTGAACAGTCACGACTCGGAAGATAGCGAAGGTCAGGGCTACTCCTCTGGCAGGGGTGAGGAAGAAGGCCCTGATGATCCCTTCAAAGACTCTGATGATTGGGATTGGGGATCTGACATAGGTGGTCATGACAGCCTCGAGGATTACTCCCCGGGTTTCGATGATGATTAGGCCTGCTTTGTATATGCAGGTTGTTCGAGCCAGAATGTCAGGCTCTTTATGTAACCTTTTGTTTCCCACTTTGTAATTTTGGACATTTCAAGTCTTTTGAACTTAATGAGAATCAGGTGGGCCTTTTGACTCTTTAATGTGCGTGATTTGTTTTGTCATTTTTTTTTTGAATTGATGATGTCATGCTATGAAATGATTTCTTTCTCTGCTCTTGTTGCCTTCCCGAGGCTCTTTGGGAAGTGATGGGTGGTTGAATTTTGGATGTGCGACACGTGGGAGGGCTTTTCTTGGGAAAACCCTTTGATTGGGCGGCTCTTCGTCTTCCTGCGCCTATATAAGTACTGACTCCCCCTTCATTCCCCCTTTTACATATCCAAATTTTCGAAACTCCCCTCACAAACCCTTCTTCTGCCAAGTACTCTTTGAGGAATTTTCTTGTGTCTTCTTCCGGCGACTGCAAATTAGGTTAGAGTCCTAATCCATGAATTCCTCGTCTTTCTATTCTTCACTTTTTTCCTTTTTTCTTTGGTCATCATGTCCCAACGTTTTTCCCGGATTCTTCCTTTTACTAGTCGTTCGACTGAAGGGGCAGGGGGCAGGGATAGTGTTAACGCTGACCTTGCTTCCTCCTCTAGGGGACCGGGTGTCAGGGTGGCTGAAGAAAACCATTTAGAGGACAGTGGGGGTGCGAATTCCCCCGAGCCTGCTCCTCTCAATGTTATAGATTCTGACGATGAGGCGTTAGAGGTTGATGACTCTACCATCGCGGCCCACTCATCCCTAGGCAGCCAGGGAGGCTCTATTACTTAGATAGGACCAAATATAGGATTCCCTTGAGAACGTACCCGGCCCCTAAAAACCGAGACCTTATTCTGGAAAAAAGCGTTGAGGACGCCATAGCTAGGTTCTATAATTTTGGGGAGGGTTATACTGTCGTCGTTCCTGGGGAGAAGGACACAGTATGCAATCCTCTTGCGGGCTGCATCGCTGTGTATCATAAATGCCTTGAATTCGGCTTGCGCTTTCCCCTTCACCCATTTCTGGAGGAGGCCTTCCGGCGCATGAATGTGGTCATTGCCCAGTTGACGGCCCTTGCCGTCAGGTCGTTGATTGCCTATACCTGGACCTGCCTGTTCTGGTGTGTGGAGCCATCCATAGACGCTCTAAGGTTTATGGTTGGCCTTCAAATGGTGGCTTTTACTGAAGGGGGTGGCTCCTCCGGTTACTTTTTCATCCTCCGCCAGAATCAGAGCTCCCTGGTGTGGCCGGTGATGAGTAGCCTGAAGGACTGGAAGGAAAACTTTCTTTATGTACATAGCGCTACGGGGTGGAGGATTCCTCGTCATTTCAGGAATCATGTCCATACCCGGCTAGAGACACGCCAGGAGTACCACCCTGAGGTTGGGGGGAGAGCTCTTGAGGTCAATTTGACCCAGCCAGAGAAAGATTTGGTCGCCCGGTTTGCCTCTTCTAAGGACAGGAGAGGCTCATATGGTCCTGACATCTGGCTCCCTCATGCTGAGCTCATAGGGACCGATGAATATCTAACTCGGGTGGGTCTGAACCCCGGTCTTAGTGCAGGTAGCTCAGGGATTCTGTCAGCACTTGAATTTCCTTTGCTTTGTTTATTTGTGTACTTACTTAGTTATCTTTCTTTGTCTTTTTTCAGACCTTGCTACTTGCCTTTGGTCGAGGAACGAGTTGAGGGATCTTGGCCTGAACGAGAATCTCTCAGCCTTCGTCAAACATCCCCCTCTTCCTTCTGATTTCAAGAAACAGACCCTGATGAAGTTTGTGAGGATTTTGTCCATCAACAGGGTGAAGTTTCCTCTTCTTCCCCCAAAGCCAACTCCAGTAAAGCCTGCGGTTCCGGCCTCAGTTGTCAGGGATACAGAAGGGGTGGCAGCCTCAGAGGCTACCCCTTTCTCCTGCTAGTAGGCGCGGAGGTTCCCCTGCTGGGACTCAGCCTCAAGCGGGGTCAAAGCCTTCAGACTCCGAGGATACTGGGGAAAGTCGTCCCATGGTTGGTAGGAAAAGAAAAGATAAAGAGACACTGGACAAAGTCCCGGTGGTGGACCTAGAGGCCTATGCCAGCACACCTGAGGCCAAGCGGCCTGCTCGCGATGTTTCAGGCACCTTGTTCTCCGAAGAAAATAATGAGTTTCACTTTACTGTCGGCGAGAGTATTGATGCCTCTGCCCTGCTTTCTGACTCTACTGCTTCGCTAGCGGATCATCTCACCAAGTCTCTGACTTACTCCACTAACCAGGTGATCCAGTTTATTCAGCGCTGCTCCCGGGTGTTCCAGGCCTCTTCGGAGCTGGCGGCCTTGAGCCGTTTAAGCGACGAGGAGTTAAGTGTTACTCCTGGGTGCCCCTTCCCTGAACGTCTGGCGGTGGTTGAGAGGGACGTCACTCTGATTTCCAGCTTAAGGGATCAGCTGGTTAAATTTGAGGACGAGCTGAGAGATGCTAAGGACGAAGCAGCCCGGTGGAATTCCCAGGGTAAGAGAGCTGTGAGGGAAGCAGCTAACCTATCAGTGGAGTTGGAGCAGGCTAAACAGGCGGCAGCTGAGCTGGAGCGGGCCAGGAAGACGATTGCCGAGCTGGTGCATTTCAAGACGAAAACGTCTGAGCTGGAGGATCGTCTCACCAAGGCTGGCTCAGATCTTCAGAAGGCGGGGGGCGAGGAATGGTGCAAAGAGAAGGACGATCTGATCAATGAGGCCAACTCTGCGGTGGCAGAGCATTTTAACGCCGGAGCTACTTCCTCCTTGAAGTTTGTTATGGAGGTTATCAGGGAGATGCTTCCTGATTTTGATGAGGATGCATTTCAGGCCCTTTACGCTGTCAAGAATGAGGCCAGAGCTGACGGGTCACCTGAGGGAACTCCTGATGCTGATCAGGGTGCTCCTCCTATCTAACGTGCAGGGCAGTCGTCCTTTGAGGGTTCTTGTCCGTACCCCGCTGCGCCTTTGCTTCCCCGCTGATATTTTAATCTTTTTGCGCGTCGGGCCCTAATGTGGCCGGCTGCCGGTTTGATGTAATATTTTAACTCTCCAGCTCCTGGATTTTTATTGCTTGTTTGTTAAACTCTTCCTTGGTTATGAATATGCTTTCTTTATTTTATTTGCTGTTTTTCTTCTAAGGTAAGGCCTGACCCTGGCTTCGGGTCGAAGTCCAATGGCCTGCCCCTTGCCTGCCCAGAGGTGAGCAGGGGGAATTTTTTAGTTTTATATACAAGGTTGGGGGGGTGCCCCCAGTCCTTGTTCATTCGGCACGTGGGGCCTGGCCTGACCCTAGCTTCTGGTCGAAGTCCAGGGGGCCTGCCCCCTGCCCGCCTAGAGGTAGGCAGGGGGACTTTTGCGTTCTTTATACAAGGTTGGAGGAGTGCCCCCAGTCCTTGTTCATTCGGCACATGGGGCCTGGCCTGACCCTGGCTTCTGGTCGAAGTCCAGGGGGCCTGCCCCCTGCCTGCCCAGAGGTAGGCAGGGGGACTTTTGCGTTTTTTATACAAGGTTGGGGAATGTCCCCAGTCTTTGTTCATTTGGCACGTGGGGCCCGGCCTGACCCTGGCTTCTGGTCGAAGTCCAGGGGGCCTGCCCCCTGCCTGCCCAGAGGTAGGCAGGAGGACTTTTGCGTTTTTTATACAAGGTTGGGGGATGCCCCCAGTCCTTGTTCATTCGGCACGTGGGGCCCGGCCTGACCCTGGCTTCTGGTCGAAGTCCAGGGGGCCTGCCCCCTGCCTGCCCAGAGCAGGGGGACTTTGCGTTTTTGTTGGAGGGTCCATTTTCCTTGGTTCTATCAACATAGGGGCCTCCCTCTATTGCCCCCTGCTCGTTTGTGTGTGAAATGCAAGTTTGAACAGACAACGAGTATGAATTCAGTACACTTTCTAATTTCTTTAAGATATCCCTGGTCGGAGTTGTCTACATTTTTTCGGACTGTCCTCCGCCAATTTTTGAAAAGAAAAGAAAATCCTCCAATTTCTTGGGGCTAGACATAGTATTTCTTAAGAGTGTCGGCATTCCAGTGGACGGCTAGCTCCTGGCCTTCAGGGTTGGCAATCCTGTAGGTACCTGGTCCCATGATCCGGGTGACCTCATACGGGCCCTCCCAATTGGCGCTTAACTTTCCATGCTCTCTTAAACTTCCGACTGCCTGCGTCTTTCTTAAAACCAGATCTTCTATTTGGAAACTCCTTTCGTTCACCTTCTTGTTGTACGCCTTCCTTATCCGTTGCTGGTAGGCGGCTATGTTGACGCCGGCTTCCTGCCTGACTTCACTGACTAGGTCCAAAGCCTCGGCCATTGCTGCCTCATTATCTGCCCTGTCATACTGCTGGGATCGCAGGGTGGGTATTCGCACCTCAATGGGCAGCAGGGCCTCCACCTCATAGACCAGGCCAAAGGGGGTTTGACCCGTGGATTCTTTCCGGGTGGTCCTGATTGACCATAGTATGCTTGGTAACTCGTCTGCCCACCTGCCTTTGAGTTCATCCACCATCTTTTTTAATCCATTCGGAATTTTTTTGTTGGCAGCTTCGGCCTGCCCGTTAGTTTGTGGATGGTAGACGGCGGAGTAGGCGACTGCTATGCCATGACCTTCTAACCAAGCCCTTAAAGGGTCGTTGTCGAACTGTCTCCCATGATCAAATACCAACATCTTTGGTCGGCCAAACTTGGTTATGATATTCCTCCAAATCACCTTCCTGACTGCAGGCTTGGTAATGTTTGGGACTGCCTCTGCTTCGATCCATTTAATAAAATAGCCAATCCCGACTATTAAAAACTTCTGGCCCCCCATTGCCACAGCAAAAGGACCCAATATGTCCATCCCCCACTGGGCGAAGGGAATGGGAGACAGGATTGGCCTGAGCTCCTGGGCCGGGGCATGGATTGATGGGGCAAATAATTGATATTTTCTGCATCTTCGGGTCAGATCTTTTGCATCAGCTAGCAGGGTTGGCCAGTAGTAGCCTGCCCTTAGGGCCTTGTGGGCTAGGGACCTCTCTCCTATGTGGTGACCGCAGATTCCTGAGTGGATATCATCAAGAACTTCTGCGGCCTGCTCTGCCCCCAGTCATCTGAGTAGGGGTGAGGAAAATGATTTTTTGTACAGCTCTTCACCGATCAATATGAACCATGCAGCCCTCACCGACATCTTTCTCTTTTGTCCCCCCTGGTCCGATGGAAGAGTTCCGTGCTTCTTGAATTGGATGATTGGAGTCATCCAATCTTCAGGCCTTGACTCTTCAACAACATTGACCGGCTGGAAGGGGTGGTGGTAGATTTTTCTTGGACCACGTCTACCCAGACTGACCTTCTTATGTCTTGCAGGCTAGAACTGGCTAGTTTAGACAGGGCATTTGCCTGGTTGATTTGGAACCGGGGGATTTGCCTGATCTCATAGGACTTTAACCCTGATAGTTCCTGCTTTACCTTTTCTAGGTAGGCGGCCATGACCTGGTCCCTGGCTTCGTACTCTCCATTGATTTGGTTGGCGGTAAGTTGGGAGTCTGTTGCCAGGATGAGTCTCTCGGCCCCTGCAGCTTTGGCCAGATTAATGCCTGCTAATACGGCCTCGTATTCAGCTTCGTTATTTTATGCGGGGAAGGTGAACCTGAGCGCATGCTCGAAGTCCGCTCCTTCAGGGCTAGTTAGCACAATTCCTGCCCCCGCACCGTTGGCTGTAGAGGATCCATCCGTGTATACCACCCACTCCCCGGGAGGTGGATCATCTTCTTCTGAGTGGGAACACTCAGCCAGGAAATCCGCCAAGGCCTGTGCTTTGATGGCGGTCCTGGGCTGGTATGATATTCCCAACCCGCTCAGCTCCATGGCCCACTTTAATAGTCTTCCAGACTTTTCGAATTTTTCCAGGACCTTTTTCAGGGGCTGGTCAGTTAATACCACGACAGGGTGAGCATCGAAGTAAGGCCTGAGCTTTCTCGCTGCAATGATGACTGCATAGGCTGCTTTCTCAACCAACGGATAGTTCTTTTCTGCTGCCCCCAGGGCATGGCTCACAAAATATACCGGCTATTGGGAGCCTGCTTCTTCCCTCAGAATCACCGCGCTAACCGTTGTGTTTGTTACGGCGATATAGATGAAAAGCTTCTCCCCTGCCACTGGCCTCGCCAGGGTGAGCAGTTTCTTCAAGTGTTCTTTGAGTTGTTCGAAGGCTTCTTTTTGTTCATCTTCCCATTTGAACTGCTTGTTTCCCTTCAACACTTTGAAGAAGGGTGTTGACATGTCGGCCGACCTGGCAATGAACTGCGCCAGGGCGGCCATCCTGCCTGTCAGGCACTGGATGTCTCTTATTGTCTTTGGTTCTGGAAGGTCTAATACTGCCTGAACCTTTTCGGGGTTCGCATCGATACCCCTGGCGCTTACTAAGAAACCCAAAAATTTTCCAGAGCGGACACCGAAAGTACATTTCTTGGGGTTCAGTTTCATTTTATATGCGCGCAGGGAAGAGAAAGTCTCCTGCAGGTCTTTCAGGTGTTCCGCATCCCCTTTGCTTTTTACAATATCGTCGTCGACATAGGCCTCCAAGTTTCTGCCTTTCTGTTTCTCAAAAACCTTGTCGACCAATCGCTGGTAAGTGGCCCCTGTGTTTTTAAGTCCGAACGGCATCATTTTGTACATGAATGTGCCGGCACTGGTGATGAAGGCTCATTTTACCCTGTCCGGCTGCCAGAGGTAAACTTGGTGATAGCCTGAAAAAGCATCCAAGAAACTGAGTGTGGTGTACCCGCTGGTGGCGTCTACCAGCTGATCAATCCTTGGGAGAGGGTAGCAGTCCTTCAGGCAGGCCTTGTTGAGGTTGGTAAAATCTACACACATTCTCCAAGCCCCTGAGGATTTCTTTACCATCACCACGTTGGCCAACCACTCAGGGTAATCGCAGCTTTCTAAGAAGTCTGCTTTCAGAAGCTTTTCGATTTCTTCTTTTATGGCCTGATCTTTTTCGGCGAACATGTTTCTCTTCTTCTGTTTTACAGGGCGTGCCCCCGGGCTTACGTTCAGCTTGTGAACGATGTGCGCCGGATCTACCCCTGGCATCTCGTCTGCCGAGTAGGCAAACACATCCCTGTTTTCTCTCAGGACTTTGATCAGCTCCCCTCGGTAGGGATCCACTAGGTCAGCCCCTATGAAGACTTGCCTTCCTGGTTCAAGGTCTACCAGCATGCTTTCTCTCCCAGGTTCGAGGTGGTCCGCTGCCTGCTGGCCCGCTGGAATCTCCCCTTCCCTGTTGGGAGAACTGTCCGCTTTTCTTTTACCCTTTTGTTCTGTTTCCTGGGTGCGCAGAGCTACAGCGTAGCACTGCCTGGCCGACTCTTGGTCCCCATGCACCTTTCCTTCCAAGCCGAAGTCCGTGACGTAGGCTATGGTTAGGGCTCTGATTGATATGGCAGCCTCAATCTCATCCAAGGTTGCCCTGCCGATTAGGGCATTATATGCTGACTTGGCGTCCACCACGACAAACAACGCCCTGATGTTTCTGCTGGTTGAGGTACATTCCCCGAACGGCACTGGTAGGTCAATGATTCCCATTGGAAGCACGCCTGTTCCGCTGAACCCGTACAACGATCCAGGGGCAGGCTTGAGGTGCCTCTTTTCCAGATTCATCTTCTCAAATGCGTCTTTGTATAGTAAGTTGGTGTAGGCGCCAGTGTCTACCATACACCTCCTCACTATGTGATTACTGATGAAGAGGGATAATACCAGAGGGTCGCTGTGAGGGTAGATAACCCGCCCTATATCCTGGGGGTGATGCTCAGGGTCAGGCCCTTTGGACTCCCGACCCTCTCAGCGTAGCATATCTGGTTTCTGAGCTCGCGGATCTGTCTTTTCTGACCTCTTTTGCTCGTCTGGCCTTCCGCATCTCCCGATACTACATGGATTATTAGGCGATTTTGCACTGATCCCTCGGGTTTGTCCACTGTTTCCTTCTGGCTCTTGTTTCTTGCGGCATAGTTACTCAGCCACCCATTCCTGATGAGTTTTTCGATTTCATCTTTTAGGTGTCGGCACTCCTCAGTGGTATGTCCGACGCAGTCGTGAAACGTACAAAATTTCTTCGGATCACCCTTCGAACTGCGTGGCTTGCTTGGGCGATTACACTTTGTTGTCTGTTTTTCGAGCTCGAAAATCTCTGCTCTAGACTTGTTGAGAGCTGTGTAGGTGTCAAACCTGGGCTGGTAAGCTACACGCTCTTTTCTTGGAGTATCGCCTTCCTCATTTTTCTGCCTGCCTGCTTCACCCCAGCTGCGTCCACCCTGCGGTCCCCTCTGCGACCTGGAGGGGCCCGTGGGGGTATCCGGCAGGCTATGGAATTCCTCTTGCAGCATGAAGCCTTCGGCAATCTTTCGAGCTTTGGCCAGGGTCTCTGGCTGGGCTCTAATCATTTGGTTCTTCATCTCCCCTGGGAGCAGTGAGATGGTTAATGTGTATGCTGCAGTTGAGTCGTCAATTTCTTTGACCTGCTGGTAATACAGGTCGAACCTCTTCAAATAGTCCCTGACAGTTTCACCCTTCTTCTATCTGAGGGTCATCAGGTCAAATCGGGTTAGCCGGCGCCTTTTGTTTCCTGCGTACTGATCCAGGAAGGCCTTCGCCAGCTCTAAGAAGTAACTGATTGAACCCCGCGGTAGATCTCTGAACCATCCCTGAGCCAGAACCACCAGGGTAGTAGGGAAGATCTTGCACCACACTGCGTCATTAACCTCATACATCCCTAGATGGCTCTCAAAGGCCGCCAGATAGTCTTCTGGGTCGGTGGTTCCGTCGAACTTGACGGAGGGCATCTTGATCTTTGGGATGGGATATTCCTGCACGTCAGGGTGAAAGGGCGTTTTGGTGGGTCGGCCTACCATTCTTGACCTGCTCCCACCAGAGTGATAACCGTGGTCGTCCCATTTTTCAGGGGTCGGTTTTCCAGCGCTGGAGGAGCGGTGCCTGGGTGGCCGCCTACTCATAGCTTCATCATCCTTGTCAGGGGAGCGGTGCCTGGACCGTTTTTTCTGGGATGGCTCCAGATTATCACCCTGACGGTGCTTTAACTCCAGTGGCTGCCCATGGTTAAGCCTTGATTGCAGGCTTTGGGACAACCCTGGAGCTCGTTGTGACCCAGCTGGGGTTAGCCTGGAGAAGACATCTCCCTACTTTTCCCCCAGGCGTGTCATCGCCGGCTCCCTGTGCCTCATCCTATCCCGGAGATCCTGGGATAAACCTCTTTTTTCCATGGCTGAGGTAGACTCAGTGGTATGTATGGAAAAGGCTTGCTGCTGGGCAGGCTGCTTTTAGTTTTCGGTGAGGCGCTTCTGGGCCTGCACATACCCCTGAGCTGTTTTCCCTGCCTTCCTCTGGATATTCCTGGCGGCGGTTCGCTTCGTGCCCCCAGCTCCATCCACTCCTTCAAAGTGAAGCTGCCTGGGGGTCGTTGTGATCCTGCCTATCAGGTCCTCTGGGGTGAACTCCTGGTTGAGCATGGCCGAGAATAAGACAGCGGTCTGCGCAATCTCGGCAGGGGTAAGGTTCAGACTAGGCCTCTGATAGCCGACCTGCCCGGCTGCGACTGTAGTTTCTCCATTAGTCGCTCCTTGAAGGCTTGCTCGCCCTACCCCTAGGATTGTTGCAGCAGGTGTCATCCCAGGTGTAGGAATGCCATACAGGGGGATCACCGGTGGTACCGTCGGACCCGCCCCAGAATTGGCCTCTACGATTTCAGGCATTTTGTTTGATTGTGGTTGATTTTTTGTGCGTAACTCGTGAGCACAACCAAATTCCCCCCACAGACGGCGCCAAATTGTTCCGGTATGGAAGCGGTTGACCCGAATTGGATCCGGGTCTTTAATATTCGACGTTTGTTGTTCCAGTAACGATGGTTAAATCCTTCAGATCTCTTCTTCCTTTCACTCCAATGATCGGACCTTCCCGGCGGAGTTGGCCTGCCCCCTGCACAGAGAACACACAGGGCCCCGGAGGTGTCCGGAGGAACCCTCTTCGACGCCTAAGTCAGTCCGTGAATGGCCTTGAGGAACCTTACTCGTAAGGAGTAATTAAGATGGCGATTTTTAGAGTGAGAGTCTAGAGAGAGAAAATCCAACCTCTTGTATGTGGGAGGAAAGAAAGTATTTATACCTTCCTCCAAGAGAGAGAGAAAAGAGAGAGGAAGAGAGGGAAATGGGTGGATGGGTGAGCGACACGTGGACTCACCTTGTCCACTCATTTCCCTTTACCTTAGGCAAAATGACGGAGGGGTCCCCGGTTCCCACTTGGTCCTGCCTAGGCGGGAGCACCATGGAAGCAGGCTGGGGGCTTGGTTGCCCTGCTTGGCAGGCGGCAAGGCCATGCTGGTCGGTTGGGCGATTAAGGCCATCTACTTGGGGGTTTCAGTGATATTGTTGGGTGGTCTGCTGGGCAGGCCTTCCTCTGTTCTCGAGTCGGGCCATCCTGGGGCCTAATTGACGGGCGACCCGTGGCTGGCTACCGACCCCCATCAACCTTATTATAATTTGTCGATGTGGGATAACTTTACCATTCTTATATGTAATAAATTCATCATTTTTTCGAGCAAATAATATGAAACAAATTATATGAAATTTATACTCAAATGAAAGCATATTCTACCAAGAATCTAATTATTTCATTTTTATAAAAAAATTTTGGATTTTTTTGTTAAACGAAATTTAATGGTTTTAAGGTGAAAATTATAAAACATCACATTAATATGATAGATTAAATATATTATCATAATAATTAAAAGATTCTCTACTTGATTTTTTTACTATGATACTTTCCTAACTTGAGTTTTGATGCAACGGATCAATCATATCGCTCGAAAAGTTCCTCCTTTATATAGATTGGATTAATAATTGAAAAATTACTACTTTCAATATTTAAATTACAAATATAATTAATTTAATACTCTGCACAATTTTTTTATCATTTAATAATAAAATAATTTGAATATTTGAGCATAATAATAATAATAATCTAATATGGAGTACTAAGAAAAACATATAAAAAGTCTTTTTACTCAAAAAGCAGTAAAAAATTTGGCGCTCGAAGCTATTTTTGACCTGTAATTTGACCGTTCCTCGAGCCGTGGGCCCGTGGCCCATATATGGAGTATAACTCAACTCCTATTCGACCTAAAATATATTTTGACACAGCCGTATGACTCAACCCGTGACCCGACTAGCGCGATCCGTTTGACATGTCCAGTAACTAAGAGTCACGAATCCTTGACTTTTATTTTGAAGAAAAATGCAGTTTTAAATCCATCCAGTGTCGGATTTTATACTTTTACTCGTTGCGCGCAATCGTCCAAGTGTGCAGCGAAAGTATCTAGCCTAGCTCCCCATGCACGTAAAACATTGACTAGTGATACACCGATGAGACTAGCACGCTCGTTATATGATAATGAGTCACCAGTTTTGCATAAAACGAGGCTCTGATATATATATACACACACACACACACACATACATGAATAAGGCGGGGTTACCACTTATAACTTATCAGTCCCACTCATAAGCATACATAACCTAAACTAAAATCATACTCGCACTATGGAAGTTATTAGTCACATTAATCCTACTTAATAAATACGGAGTAACTGTTAGAATTATGAAAGAATTATGAATTGCATAAATAGTACTCCATCCGTTTCACATTTGTTCAAGTTTAAAAAGTGACACATTTATTAAGAAAACAATAAAATAAGTAAAAGTAGAGAGGGAGTAAAGTAAGTGGGCCACTTGGGTAAGAGAGAATGTGATATAAAAAAAGGAAAGTGGAAGAAATCAAAGAAATGGTTGAAAAGGAAAATGTGGAAGATATCAATGAAATAGAGGGAGTATTAATGAACAATGGTCCAATTTATTGGATTACACATGGTAACACAGTTTGGATAGTATACAAATACTAGAATATTCTAAGAGATACAAATTACATAAACAAAATTACATCACAATCTATAATATGAGAAAATAATATATTAACATATATACAATATCTCTTATATGCTCCCGCAAGATGTACGAGCAGAGCGAAAGTACAATCTTGAAAATCAAGAGGAACGAATATCGTGTGAATATCAGAGGCGTAAACTCGCCAGTCTCGGGTGAGGGTGCATAACTCGTCAGTGTAGGATGCGTAAACTCGCTCGTCTAAGGTGCGTAAACTCGTCAGTCTAGGGTGTCAGAACATTATTGTCCAAAAACATCCGACAAAATATTTGACCGAATATAAATTAAGCTTGCTTATAAGCACGATGTATTAGATTGAAGATGGGAAGGCCGAAGAAATTTGAAAGAAAATTAATCAAATTAGGTTAATTGTGTAGGTAGACGGAAACTCGAATCAAAAAATAGATTCAATAAAGGTGGGAAGATGTGTAAGTATAAAGGAAGGAGGAGGATAAAACGTAGTTTTTTTAGACTAATAATTTGAAACTTGACGGAAAATATATCTGATGCGTAACTCGTCAGTCTATGGTGCGTAAACTCGTCGGTAATTTGGAAGGGACCAAGAAATTTATGGTCAAATTGAATTTGAGAGAGGGTAGAAAATTTAATCACAGATTTGATTAAGGTGGAGAAGATTAAACCACAAAGTTGGGTTTAAGGGGTAAAAGATTAGATTTAGTGGGGGTGAAGGAATGTTTATGAGTGAGGGAGAAGGCAAAATTTTTTTGATACAATTCGACGGGAAGGGCGGCAGAAGACGGGCAGGTTCAGGCCGATACAACGGATCTCTACTATGATACCATGTTATAATAGAAAGAAGAGAAAGATGATTGAATTGATAATGAATTGCGTAATTAACATTGATGAACAATGAGAGTACAAGTATAATATCACTAGGATATTCTAAGAGATGCAAATTACCTAAACTAAAGATTCTAAGAGATATAATTAACTCAATCAATAATATGATACAATAACTATTCTAGAGATATTCAATCAAAATGGACGGTCTAGGAGCAAGTCCAATTTTGGAGAGTAACATCTAAAGTCGATCACGAGAAAGAGGCTTTGTCGAAGTAGCGGCACAAAATTGAGAAACGAAAATATTGTTAAGTTGGTTTAGTATAACAAAAGGCTTAGTTGGTTCATCGGAGTGAGGAATTTGATGGTGATACACTGTTAAGTGGTTGGGGGGTGCACGGCTGGAAGATAAAGGTTGTTAATTTTTTGTAATTTTTTTTGGAAAATAAGAGATACAAGTTAAGGGGTAATAAATTTGATTAGGGGTGGCTACAAAGGGGTTACCAAGAGGTAATAGAGTTTATAAGAGGTGGCCATGAGGTTAAAAAGGTGATAGGAGTGGTTACGAAGGGGTTACCAAGAGGTAATAGAGTTTATAAGAGGTGGCTATGAGGGTAAAAAAGGTGATAGGGGTGGCCGCGTAGGCGGTAATTTAGACAAGGGTGGTTTTGCGGATAACCAAGTTGATAAGGGCGGTCAAACATGAGGCGGCAAAGTTTTAAAAGGGGTGGTTGCACAAACGACTAATTAAATTTGTAGGGGTAGCCAAATAGATGGCAAAGTTGAAAGATGTGGTCGACCAAGATTATTAAAGGGGTGCCCATGCTTGATAAGAAGTGACTAAGTTTAGGAGGGTGATCGTGACCATATTCTTTTCTTTCCGTTTTGAGGGGTGGTCGAGGCCAATATTTTTGGAGGGTGTCACGTGACAACAAGGGGTAAAGGAGTGTCCGCGTAGACGAATTTTTTTTGGAGGGGCGGCCAAGGCCAAGCTTACAAAGGGTGTCAAATTAAACAACAATAAAGTGAAAAGGAGTGTCCATATAAGCGAAAAATTTTTGAAGGTGTGGCTGAAGTCAAATTAATAAGGGGTGAATCGTAGATCAGTTTGAGAAAAAAGTTTGTAGGGTTGATTATTATAGGATAGTTGATGCAGTTCGTGGATGGCGGAAGGTGAAATAAAGGGTAGTGGTTGGTGGTGGTAATGGGAGAAGATCAACTCTCAGAGCGTTAACCTTTATCGAGAGCAAAATGCTCCGATACCATGATAAAATTATGAAAGAGTTATGAATGCATAAATATTACGGAGTATTAATGAACAAGGGTCTAATTTATAGGATTACATGATAACACAGTTTGGGTAATATACAAAAACTAGAATATTCTAAGAGATACAAATTACTAAACTAAATTATATCACGATCAATAATATGAGAAAATAATATCTAAAATATATACGATATCTCTCATAGTAACTAGCTATTCATATATATATCATGTATTAGTGTTTCTAGTCATTGTACCATGTATCTATTCTCGTAGCATTAATTCGCGTAGTCTCTTCGTTAGCTAACATAGTCTCTTGACTATCCCGTGTACTTGTATATATATTGACGGAATGGCAACCTCAATCCTCAGGGGATTATACATTCAACAGAAGTATTCAAATAAGACATTCAAACATATGCAAGCAGGGCCGATCCTGAACTTTGGAAGGCCCTTGACGAAATTATAAAAATGGGCCCTTTAAAAATTTTGTTAAAATAATTACCGTGTCATTTTCTAATATATGATGTCAAGAAGACAAGAAATCATAATAAGATCTTAAAAAAAGGAAAATATAAAATAAAGAAAGATCATTACTCTAATTCTCTTGAGACGGTTTCTCAATAAACTTTACAAATTGGGATCTACGAGCATTTTGAGATGCGATGTCATTAAGGATAACATCAATATCAATATTTTGCAAAAGTTCTTTCTCGATTGATAATATTGCAAGACCATTCAACCGTTGTTCCGACATTGACGACCTCAAGTAGCTTTTGATCAACTTTAACTTCGAAAAACTTATTTCCGTCTATGCCACAGTTACAGGTACTGTTAAAAAAGCCTATAAGCAATTGAAGCATTTGGATAACAATCTGCAGATTTGACAAAATCAAGAATTTGAATAGCGCACATTAAAGTATCCGGCAAAGTAAATTGTAACACCTTCAATTCTGAATAAAGATCATTTAAATCAACATCGGATGTATATGCGAAGTGAAAAGTTACACAACATTCTCTCAATTTCTTTTCATCTAATGACTTTAACTTCTTTGAATCAAACAAAAATCCAAAAATAAATTCAAAAGTTTTTAGTTGCTCAAATCTGCTTCTCAGAAAAGTAATTGACATATCAACAACAACCAAGAAATATTCAAGTCTAAATACTTCTTCAGGCGATTGATTTTGTTCATCTTCTTGATTAGTTTCATCAAATTGTCTTCTTCTAATAACACAACACTTGGTCAGAAGAGTAGGTTCAACACCCATTTCAAGTGCAATACTTTTGGCGATATCATACAAGAAAGAAAGCCATCAACTATAAACTTCTCAAAATATAATATAATACCTTCAACTTGTACTACGATGGTGTCAATACACATGGATTTAGATTGCAATTTCTTACTCACCTTATTTATCGCAAATAAATTTCAACCAAATAATCATATCAAGCAAAAACTCAAAGCTCCCAAGTGCATTATACGAACTCTCTGCTTCACTCTTTGACTTTGCATCATTATCACAAGAATCAAATATACAACCGATAAAGCCAATCTTAACTCATGTGCTTGAAATCTAATGGCTTTAACACTTTTAATTCGACTCTCCCAACGAGTATTAGATAAAAATTTCAAAGTAAGATCAGTAACATTATCAAGCAAAATATTCCATCTTTTGGAGGAACCGAAAAATAAAGCATATATTCATTGAACAATTCCAAAAAATAAAACAGCTTTAGTGCAAGAATGTGTCATATCGCTAAGATCAAGATTCAAACTATGACAAGCACAAGGCATATATAATGTACTAGGGTTCACTTCAAGTAAACGTTTTTGTACACCTTGATGTTTTTCTTTCATATTTGAGTCATTATCATAACCTTGACCTCTTACATCATCAATATTAAGATCGAGAGACTTTAAAATCTTTTGTAATTCAGTGAAAAGTCTTAATCCTGTTGTATCATTCACCTCCATAAATTCTAAAAGGGTTTTTCTATGGGATACCCCTCAACTATTGGCTTTTCCAAGTGGTACCCCCACCTTTTTCGAATTACATGGTGTACCCCTAAACTTATCACTCCATATCATAACCAAAGTGATAAGGGTATTACAATTATTTTTTTAAAAATGAATAGTTAACACATTAATCAATCCAATTTGATGCTACAAACCACCTCTTTTTCTTTACCATTCAGCAAGCCACCAAATGCCCATCAAAACGCACTCTGTTGTCGGCCAACATCGACCTATCTCCCTCACTCTTTTAAATCCGTCAACCTCAATCCCTCCGTCACCCCCATGTCTTAGTGTGGTGGAATGGATTTTTTCGAGTAAAGGATGCAAATTGAAGAAATATATCATGGTTGATGAAAATAAAATAGGGAATAATCACTATTTATATCATCAATTGAGAAATTTCCGTTGGAAAATTATAACTTTGGTTACAATATAGACTAATTTACAAAGTTTAGGGGTACATCTTGTAATTCGAAAAAGGCGGGGGTACCACTTGGAAAAGTAGATAGTACCACTTGGGTACTCTTCAATTTTTATTTTGTCATTTGACATATTCACACAACGTACAATCAAAGTCATTTGTTTTTGATGAGCAATATCAGGAGTACAATCAAGAATAATAGAGAAATATTTTGCCTCTTTGATAATTTTGGTTATAGAGTTTTTCACATTATGAGCTAAAAGAAGGGTCAACTCATTTTGAATTTTATGGCCAAGATAATGATGATGAATATTGCGATTTTGAATTTGTCTAACATGATCTTGCATTACCACATCAAATTCCGCAATCATTTCAATTAATCCCCAAAAATTACCATTATTATCTTGATATAATTTTTTCTTTAATTTAGATCCTCTAAAAGCCAAATTATGAGTAGCAAGACATTTCACGGTTGAAAATATTCTAAGCAACACTTGCCTCCATCGATTTTTCTCCTTCATAATCTTTTCTTGCAAGTCTTTATCAATTGTTTCACGCTTATCTAGCCTTACTCTCATTTCATTCCATGTAAACCTATTATTCATATGCTCGGTACTATTTTCATATCGTTTTAGTCTTTCACAAATACGCTTGTAATCACGTACACCATCAATTGCCAACAAACTTTTATTATTAATAGATTTAAACAATTTACAACAAAAACAAAACACATTGTCAACATTTTTAGAATAAACCAACCATTTTCTATCATTAATCTCACCATTGTTCAATTTTTTAGAAAAGTAAGCATATGAAAAATGTCTATTATCATTATCATGAGGAAAGTCAATATTCAATTCTCTTATGGGCCCTTTTTCAACTATTATACCTCTTGTCTTATTATCAAGATTGACCCAATTCATAGGGTCGTAAATATCAATGAATGCATTAGATACATTTGACGCATCATTTGGCAAACTAGGCTCATTTATTTTCCTCGATAGCATAATTTGGCAAATTTGTCCCATTTCCAATATTTTTCTCACTAACATCATTTGGCAAATTAGGCTCATTGTGTCCACTTTTTTCATTGACATTTTCATTCAAACTTTGATTTGAGTCCGGTAAATTTTCATCAACGACATTTCTAACAATGAATTTATCGATAGCACCGTGTTTTGATTTTCTAAACTCCTCATTAAGTTTCCTCTTCCTTTTTTCACACCCGGATAAATGTTTTTTAGGCAACATCGTAATTCGTAAATACTCCACTAAATTAAGTCACTAATACCGGAAGTCCGTAATACACCCATAAACACTATTACACTAAACAACAATTCATCAAACAATTACGAGTATGATTTATGGATATGCAACAACAATAAAGCAAACTAATCAACTACGATTTTATTAAACCATCAAACAATTGCATATTTATTGAACTAAAGAAAATTGAAGGGAAAAAAAATTAGAAGAAAGGAAATTAGGAATTAGGAATAAGAACACCCTGGATTGGTCTAGAAGAAGCTAAGTCGCCTAAGTGTCGGAGAGACCAAAGTCTGGAGACGGGAAGACCACCGGCGAATCGGCAGACGGCAAGTCGGCAATGACGTTCCAGCGGCCAATGGGGCCCTTACGAATTGTAATGGATGATTTTTTTTATTTTTTTGTTTTGCAAGAATTGAAGGGTTTGAGAATTGAGAGATATCCTTTGATTTTTTGGTTTTTGGGAAAGTAACGTTAGATTAAGAATTATTCTTGAAAGTTGGAATTTGGAAGGAGAGAAGAAAGGTTTGTGTGGGCCCCAAAATCTTTTGGGATTTCTTTGTTTCAGCAAGTATTCCGTGTTTCCATTTTTTGTTGGTTTCTAATTTTTTTTTTCAAAATGGGCCCTCTCCAAGGCTGGGTCCATGGCGGCTGCTCTTCCAAACATGCCCCTGGGCCGGGCCTGTATGCAAGAATCAATTAAGAAAGAACGGAATCAATTGCATGTATTATGTACGAGTAATATGTATAGGAAGTATAGGAGCTCGAAACTCTAGACAAATTAAAATACAGAAAACCATGACGGCATGACCTATAGGGGTCTCTGTCTAGCTGCATTGGATTCTTATAGAAATCAATACAGTCCAGTCCTGATGAATCTGCTTTCCTTAATTATTCTATTATTTGTACATAAAATCTTAATGTGAAAACAAAACAAGTACAATGTAGCTAGGTTGATTATATGATCCATACTCCTAACTCCTATCTCTCTCTCTCTCTCTCACACACACACACACGCGCACACACACACAAACACACACACACACACACACACACACACACACATATATATATATATATATGAAAACAAAATAGCCTAAAGGTGATCCAAGAATGAAAAGGGATCAGTAGTGTAGATACACATACACTGAAGAAGAGGAAAAACTAGCTAGCTACATTGATCAGAGTGGAGTTCACTGCATGTGTGTGCCTTTAGCTTACTTACTACTCAGTAATAGTTATCCTCCCTCCGATTTTAAATGATTGTCCCATTTAGGTAATATATGTGAGGAATATTATATTGCAAACGGGACAATCATTTCAAACCGGAGGGAGTATATAGCTTTCACCTTAAAGGTTTCATTTGATTCATGTAAGTTGTTATAGTCAAAAGGATTGTTGGAGTTATTACTTCAAAAGAAGCATTTATGGTTTTGAGTATCCCACATCGCTCATTTATTGCTTCTTGGACTTGTTTATATATGACCACTTAAAATTCCTTACTAGATGTGTACAAATGAAGACTACGTATACCGCACAGACGCGCGCGTGCATGCCACGTCGGGCCGAGCCGAGCACGAGCCGAGCCGAGCTTTGGGCTGCTTCTTTTTTCCTTTGAACTCAGTCAGTCTTCATGTTGCTTTCCCGAGACTGTGTTCTTAATTGCTTTACACTGAACCATGTCTTCCTGCTCCACTATAAATTACATCTCTCATTTCAGTTCTAGACACACAAAAAGACATTCTCATCTCTTCTTCTCTTCTCACTGTTTTTTGGTTTAATTGTTGGCAACGTTCTTGGCGGTATTCATCTGTTTCTCCACCTACACTAGAGTAGTAGTTCGGTTGTGTAATCCTGGGAGTTGAATGTCATTGAGGCCGTGTGTAGCAGACGGGGCATAAATTAACTTTTGGACAGTGACGTTTCTGTCGCGCCACAACTTCTGTTCTTGTTCTAGATAAGATCTTACCTTTTCGTTTCTACTACCGTGATAACAATCTAAAGTTGATTTAGTTTTTCTTTACTTACATCATGGTTGGTAGTCCAGTTAGTGTTGTTTTTTTTGCTTCTCCTCCGGTTGTTTCTACTGCTGTTGTTCATAATCCTTTCATACCCGACATGTCCAGACTAGAACTTTTTGACGAAAAAAATTATCGTATGTGGTCTGACAAAATGGAATTTTTTCTAAATCCATTAGGGATCGATTATGCTCTCACCAAATTTGAGGCACCTACAAACTCGGGTAGAGATTTCGATAAGGATAATATTCCTTGTAGGGGGATGCTACTGCATTACATGACGTCTTCTTTATACTTGATTTACAGTAAATTTAGAAAGGCTACTAAAATTTGGGATGCTCTTAAGACCAAGTATGGTACTGATGATTATGGAACGAAAAAGTATGCTTGTAGTCGTTGGCTAAATTTCAAATTGGTTGATGAGAAACTCATTTTAGATCAAGTTCATGAATACGAAAACTTGTGTGCAGAGGTAATGGCAGAAGATATGAAAATTTGTGAGATTTTTCAGGCTAATTAATTGTTTACTAGCTAAACTTCCGGCTTCTTGGGAAAATTATGTCCGTAATATGAAACACAAACAAAAGGATTTCACCCTTTTAGAATTGGTGTCTCACATAAAAATTGAGGAGCAAAACCGGATTCAGACTCTAGGTAAACAAGTCAAACATTCTTCCTCCATGGCAAACTTGACCGAGTCTAAAAACCATCACAAGAGTCAAAAACGGGGTAACAAGTCTTTTAATCAAGTTCAAGGGACTAGAAATTAGAATACCTTCAAACGGGATGGCAAGGGGGAATCTAAAGGCGAAGGTAAACGAGAATCTAAGGGAACTTGTGATACATGTGGTAAGCCGGGTCACTCAGCTAGATTTTGTCCCGAAAAATTTTCTCCAGGTCGTAAACGGAATTCTAATAAATCGCATGTTAATCTTACTGAACAAGATGACGATATTATTGTTGTTGTTGTATCAGAAGTCAATTTAGTAAGCAATTTTTCCGAATGGGTCCTCGATACCGGCGCTACAAGACACATCTGCTCCAATTAGGATGTTTTCACGGATTACTCTCAAGTAACGAGTGAAGAATGCGTATTTATGGGAAATTCCAGCACTGGAAAAGTTCTTGGTAAGGGGAAAATCTTTTTGAAGCTCACTTCCGGTAAAAATCTTGAACTGAATAACGTGTTGCATGTTCCTGATATTCGAAGAAATCTTATTTCTAGAGCTTTACTAAATAAAGCAGGTATCAAATTAACCTTTGAATTTGATAAACTTGTGCTCACTAGAAATGATAATTTTGTTGGTAAAAGCTTTTGTAATGGTGGATTATTTGTATTAGACATAGAAACTATTAATAATAATTCGTCCACTTCTGTTTATATTGCTGAGTCTGTTGCTTTGTGGCATGCGAGATTGGGACACGTAAATGTAACCTCCATTAAAAATATGAAAAGGCATAATCTTAGTTCCTGTTTTTAGCGACACAAGTTTTGATAAATGTGAAATATGTGTCGAGACTAAGCATGCTAAAACACCATTCAATAAATGTGTGGAACGTTCTACTACGCTTCTTGAGTTGATTCACTCAGACTTAGCTGACTTTAAGAACACCACAAGTAGGGGTGGGAAACATTACTACATCACTTTTGTGGATGACTTTTCTAGATATACTAGGGTCTATTTATTAACAACCAAGGGTAAGGCTGAAGAAAAATTCATCATTTTTAAAGCCAAGGTTGAAAATCAATTAGACCTTAAGATAAAGCGAGTAAGATCTGACAAGGGAGGTGAATACGACGGTAATCCACTTAGTGACTTTTGCAAGACCCATGGGATTATACATGAAAGGACCGCCCCCTATTCACCCCAAGAAAATGGCGCTGCCGAACGCAAAAATCGATATCTTAAGAATAAGATGAATGCAATGTTTTTAAGTTGTGGAATGCCTTCTAATATGTGGGGTGAAGCTATTCTTTATGCATGTCATGTTCTGAATCGTGTACCTCATAAGAAAACAGGTAAGACTCCATATGATCTGTGGAACGGATACAAGCCCAATCTCAATTACCTCAGAGTGTGGGGGTGCCTGGCTAAAATTGGGATTTCAACGTTTCAAAGGAACAAAATTGGACCTAAAATCGTAGACGGTAATTTTATCATGCATGCTATGAATAGTGTCGCTTATCGTTTTATTCTTAAAGATTTGTCCGGTTTTGGGCCATAAAGGAATCCAGGGAAGCAGAATTTTTTGAGCATATTTTTCCTATAAAAACTAACTCATTGACACCTGTTGTTATAGCGCGTCCTTCTCCTCCTACGATTATTCCCGATGAACCTCGAAGGAGCAAACGCGCCATAACTGAAACCAGTTTTGGTCCAAATTTTGTGACCACTTTTCTTGCCAAAACTAGTTTTGTTGATGAGTATGTTGTAAATGTTTTTATGCTCGAATCAGATCCTAGGACTTATAAAGAGGCTATGAGCTCCATTGATTTCACTTTTTGGCTAGAAGCCATTAATAGTGAAATCAAATCTATTATGAGTAATAACACTTGGGTGTTAACAGATTTACCTAGGGGTTGTAAACTTATAAGTAATAAGTGGGTGTTTAAAAAGAAACTCAAACCTAATGGCTCAGTTGATAAATATAAAGCTAGACTTGTTGTATATGGCAATCGCCAAACGAAAGGTTTGGATTTCTTTGATACGTACTCACTTGTTACTAAGGTATCTACTATTAGAGCTCTAATTGCACTTGTCATTATACATGTATGATTTAGTCGTTCATTAGATGGATGTAAATACTGCCTTTTTAAATGGTGATCTTGATGAAGAGATCTACATGAAACAACCAGAAGGATATTTGACCCATGGTCAAGAGAACAAGGTATGCAAGCTTATCAGGTCCTTGTATGGTCTGAAACAGGCACCAAAGCAATGGTATGACAAATTTGACAAAACTATCAGATCTAATGGATTTACGGTAAATGATTCTGATGCATGTGTGTATTCTAAATATGATGATTCTGGTTGTGTGATAATATGTTTGTATGTGGATGATATGCTCATATTTGGAACCAACATGCATGTGGTAGATGCATGCTACCAAAAATTTCTTGAATTCGTGTTTTGACATGAAAGACTTAGGGGAGGCCGATGTCATTCTTAGGGTAAAAATCACTAGAACTAAAACAGGATTATGTCTGAGTCAATCTCACTACACGGAAAAAATTCTGAAAAGGTTCAACCAGTTTGATAGTTCACCCGTTTCCTCACCCTATGATTCTAGTATACATCTGGCTAAAAATCTCGGGAATAGTGTAGGTCAAGAGGAGTATGCCAAGATTATTGGTAGTGTCATGTACCTCATGAATTATACCAGACCTGACATTGCCTACGCAGTAAGCAGACTAAGTAGGTACACTCACAACCCTGGACAAAACCATTGGACAGCCCTTATTTACCTGTTGAGATATTTAAGGGGAACTATAGATTGGGGTTACATTTTGATAGAACACCTGTAGTTCTAGAAGGATATACTGATGCTAACTAGGTGAACGATTCTCATGACATTTTATCCACTAGTGGTTATGTTTACACTTGCTAGTGGTGCTATTTCATGGAAATCGTCTAAATAAACTTGCATTGCTAAATCTATAATTGAATCTGAATTTATTTCTCTAGAATTGGCAGGACAGGAAGAAGAGAGACTTAGGAACCTATTAGCCGACATACCATTGTGGGGGAAGCCAACTCCATCCGTCTCCATGCATTGTGACAATCAAGCTGCAATTGGAGTAGCTCATAGTCAAACATATGATGGGAAAAGGAGTCACATTCGCTTAAGGCATGAAATCGTGAGGAATCTGATCAAAGAAAATGTGATTTCAATTGAATATGTAAGATCCGAGAGGAATATAGCGAATCCTTTCACCAAAGGCCTTGGTAGAAAGATGGTGCTGGAGACAGCGCAGAAAATGGGATTAAAGCCTATTAAGGAGTAAACTGTGATGATACCCAACTTAGCCCAGCTAAGGTCAAATGCGGTCAAACGAAGTCACAGTGAACTCGATTTATAATGTCACAACCATTTCCTTTGTAACATGTTTATGTGACATATGTTTATTTTCATTATGAGATTTACTGTCTTGTGTTTTCAAGGTTGAGTTTCGGCTCTTAATAAATTCATAGTCCTAAACGGATGGTTTGTGACAGTCAAACCTGATGAATTTACCTACGTGAATGTACGGGATTATTGCTCTAAACCCCAATAGATCTTCAGGCTTTAGGATCTCTAGAGGCATTCATGAATTAACTGGATTCATTTGGAGAGCACTTGGGAATTCCAAGTAAAACACTTACGACATACAGTTGGCGTTCATGATGAGTTCATGGATTGTGTGAATACTTGGCCGATTTTAGATTGGTAAGTGCGCAAATAACCTTTTAATAATACCATTTGATGGTTAAAGGCTTCGATCCACCTCAAAATGGTGTGTGGTTCTAGGTTTTTGTATGCATTGGGTGTCAATTAATGTCCACAAGACACTGAACATCTAAACACTGAATCTCTGTTGCCAACATTTTTTTGTTTTTCTTCTTTTGAATCATGTGGGGATTGTTGGAGTTATTGCTTCAAAAGAAGCATTTATAGTTTTGAGTATCCCACATTGCTTATTTATTGCTTCTTGGTGTGGACGTTCGTCCGCACCGCTCGGCGCCCGGCGCGCGCCCGCGCGGGACCGACCCGGTTTTTTAACGTGTGGCAGTGGCCACCCACGCGGCCCCCTCCCTGTCGGGGGCCGGTCGGATCTCGCGTACGGGGCGATGTTTCGAACCTCGATTCTGATGACGATTCGGACTTGTACTAGACGGGTGCAGGCACCCGTGTTTTCATTTGGAATCGATCGAGTCGTGGTTGTAAATGTTTAAAGGCCGATTCGTTTTGTAAGGCGACCTTTTTAGTTAACTGAATTCGTTGCCGATTTGTGGAGTCGCCACCGAGTCAATTATGGGGACTCGGAAACCGTTCAAGTCAACTTTGATCCTTAGCCGGCTCAAAGCTGAGGGGCACAGGACCTAAAAATAAAGACTTGTACCCTTAAGCACTCCATGCCTGGAATGACTCTCATTGCCAATGGTTTCGGACATCCGGAAACCATCGATTCTGAGTAAGGGGTGAGGGTACGTATTGGAAAGCCAACATCCGATAGATGACGACACCCAAACCCGCCCGCACTATAGCGGCCTCTACTAATCAATCGGTAGGCCGATAACCTAGTTCCTTTGTTGTGGCGGAAATACTGTAACATCCGTTGTTTTCACCCTATACCTTTTGCTACGTCGGTTGTTTAAGGACAAGTAAGTATTATCGTCAAAGTAGTTGTGTTTACATTCTTTGCGTGCAATTTCACGTGATAGGCAAGCCATGAAAAGATGCACGTAGGAGAGTAGAGAGTACTAGTATTATACGTATTAGCAAGTCAGTTTTAACGCGATAATACGGATATTAGTCGTTCTTGTGATATACCTTACCTGGTATTCTGCTTAAGATGCGTCGGCTCGGTATTAATAAAGATGCGTCGAACCATGTAAGGCGAGCACCCGTACTAATATGGAACCCGACCATCACTTTGTTCAGTTTTAGTTGTTTTACGTTTTGAATTCCGTGTTAGGTGATTTAGCATGCGATTATAAGGTCATAAAAGCGGTAAATCATATGAAAAACTGTAAATGCGAATGTAAGTAAATCACATTATGAGGAGTTGCACCCTCGGAGTATACACTAAACGGGACACGATGCATAGATAGTTGAGAATGGATCTCAGAATTACTCGGGTCTATTTAGTGTATTTTAGTATTTGTGGTTGAAATTGGGACGTTACGTGTTTTAGTAGATGTTGTGGACCTAGTGTCCACATCTAGTGTTGTCGTAGTGCATAATAAAAGAAAGTGTAAGAATGTAAAGTTTTGTTTAGATGACAACCTATTGACGACTCGGCTTCAAAGTGGATCCTCCTAGTAGTCTGGTGATTTCAGCAGAGTTCTATTATTGGTGACCCCTCCTGCGGCTACTCCGGCAGAGCTTCGTTACTGTGGACCGATTCTGCGGCTAATCCGGCAGAGCTTCGGTACTAGACTTGAGCTAGTCGAACACAGGCACCTCGGTATCGAGTGGGGTGCTCGAAGGTGAGGAGTCGCGTTGATGTCGCTTTTATCGGAACTACGATCGAGTGGATCGTTTGCCTCGGGTGTCGGAGTGCGAGCCCTTAACGAGAGAAAAGAGAGGGAAGAACGAGTTATGTAGAAGTAGGCACAAACTCGTGATTGTGTGTCCAATGAATGAGGTGAGAGGGGAGTATTTATAGGTGTTTTCGATCCCCGTCACCCATTTGGACGCCCGGGGTCAAGCGGTTCAGTCTTCAGACGCCTGGTGTGAGGCAGTTCAGGCTTCAGGCGCCTGAGCTGAGGCTGTCGAAGTTTTGAAGATCCGATACCAAAACTTTCCAAAACGGAGAAGATGCACATCTTAGGTTATCTTGGAGGTTAAGGCTTCCCCATAACCCTAGTGTGTCAAGCTTCGGGTGGGCTTCGGGTGCGCGTCCCAAGGTTCGCTCGGCCCGACGCGTTGACTCGGGTTTGACTTTGCATATTTCGGGACCGATTCGAGGCCCCAGTGTCAGAATTGACTCTAATTAGTGTCGACGCGACTATAATGACACGACTAAGCCTGCCTTGATGTTAATTTAATGTTTCCGAGTAATTATTTGATCCGTTCTATAGAATAACTATCTAATACATCGTGAACTCGCGTTGCATTGCAGTCCGATCGTCATCGGGTGTTTGTTGGGCACTCCTGCAGCCACCGGGTCCAAATCTGGGTGTCTACACTTGGACTTGTTTATACATGACCATTTAGAATGCCATACTAGATGTGTACAAGTAAATATTACGTACGCCACAAACGCGCGCGCACGTGCGCACGCTACGGCTGGCCAGGCCGGGCTTTGGGCTTTGGTAGAGCGTCTGCGGCGCACCGCTTGTGGGTATTTTTTAATGATCGGTTTCCTTACATTTCAGAAGCTTCCCTTTTCCTTTGAACTCAGTCAGTCTTCATGTTGCTTTCCCGAGGCTGATTGCTACAAGTTCCCACTGTGTTCTTAATTGTTGTACGCTGAACCATGTCTTCCTCCTCTACTATAAATTACGTCTCTCATTTCAGTTTGTTATGTGTCAAATTTGGACCATTTTTCCTACCATTTAAGCCCGTTTTTCCTCCATTTTGCGAGATTAGAGTGTGATTATCGTCGTATTTTGAGTATTTCTCGCATTAGAGTCTCTCTTTTACATTTTACGTGTTTTTGGTAGTTTTCTGTCTATTTTGAGAGGATTTCGACCGAAAACGTGTCCGAGCTTCTATGAGCATGAAAGAGAGGGATACAATCCGAAGATCAAAGCACACGAGTGAAAGTTCAAGTAACTCAATCAATCGGCAAAGAAAGAGACCGGAAAAGAGGCAAAAAACCATCGGGTGAAGTTTCACCTGATGAGTCACCACCGGGCGAAATTTTGCCCGACGACATTTTTACCTCCCCGAAAATTTTCGTGAACACTCACCACCGGGCGAAATGACCAGGCAAAATTTTCACCACCGGGTGAAGTTTCGCCCGACGGTAAAGAAGCGTCAAAATTGCATTTCTGGAGAAAGTCCACCGGGCGAAATGGCCGGGTTAAATTTCACCTGGCGGTATTAGCTCGTGAATGCCAATTAATCGCGGGGTGAAGTTGTTTCATATGAAAATCCATAAGGTGAAGGTCAAATAAAAAGAAGGGAAGATTGGATTATGGGTCTTAAGTTGTGTGACCCATTAAGGGTTTAGTATATATATTAACCTTAGGTTTTCATCTTAAGTGTGCCTCTTTAGATTAGGCATAGTTTAGTAGATCTCCATTATAGTAGCTTCTTAGAAAACTCCATTTTAGATCTAGAAAACCTTCTTAGTTTTAGATTAATTTTGTCTTCCATTTCTACAATCAAGCTTCCATCTTTGTTGAAGATTTGGGTTTTAATTTGAAGATTGAAGAGTTTTGCAAGAATTGGTGACAAAGTTCTTGTCTTTTCTCCTCCAAGATTCAAACTTTATTTTGATCTTCATCTTCCTCCTTTCATTTTATGCAGAGTTGGTACTTTCTTTCCTTCTCCCGTCCTCCTTTAGTTGATTAGTTTTTTTTAATCTTTTCTTACTCCATTGTTTGTTTGTCTTGTCGTTTTTATGTTTGTGTTGTTTTAAATCCCATTGTTAGTAATTCCTTGTTTTTCTCTCTTCTTTGTTTGTTTCTCCATAATTTGTTTGTTTGTTTTCCCTTATTTTTGCCTTGTTGTTTATTTCCTTGTTTAGTTGTCATTTTAGTAGTAATTTCCCTTCTTTTGTGATTAGATTAATTTTCATTTCTTTTTAATCATCATGTTTTGTCTTTCTTCTAGTCTCCCTATTATTTGCTTTATTATGTTTTGTATGGATAGTGAGTAGATTTTAGTTAGGTGGTTAGGGGAGGAAGAATTCTAGATTCGGGTTTCATTTTGTGAGAACTATTGCATTTGAGGGTGATTTGTCTTGCTTGGGATTGTTGTGTCTAGATTGACTTAGCCTGATCAACTAGGTTAGCATGACTCACCTAAATCAATATGGGGAAACTCGGAGTTTGGGTAATTCCGTCTTGAGATTTTAGTTTATTCGTCGCGAAAGCAGGTTTAGGCTAGGTCGGGTAGGGAAACCGAAAGGTGGCTTCTCCCCTTATTCATCTTGTGATAATTCTTGTGATGCATGTACCTTTATCTTAAATTCCGACTCTCCGACTCTCCTTAACGCCTTTATCATTATTGTTTCTCGTTTTAGTAGTTTAATTCGCTTGCCTTAGTTTATTTATTTCGGCCGATCACATTTCTCTGCCTCCCTGTGGTTCGACCCCGACTTAGCACTACTACATAGTAGTTAGTTGGGACTATAAATATCGTTTGCATGTGTGTCAGCGACAGCGTGTGTCAAAATGGCGTCGTTGCCAGGGAGAGCGGTAATTAGTTGATTAAGTCTTGTTTTAGTTGTGTTTGGTTAATTGTTTTAGCTTTATTTCTCCTTCTACCCTAGTACCACTCGGTGCTAGGAGTCTCACCTTTGAATTGAGTTGTGTTCAGAAACAATTATATTCGGCATAGCTTATTCCAAACCGGTGCAAGCAAAGCGTTATTATTATTTCGACCCTCAACTCAACCAAAGTGAAACCTCATCCATATTTTTCGTCAACTCATCACCCACCCAATCTTCCCAAACCTCCTACAAAATTTCCCTTCCATCTTTTCCTTCAAAAATCACCTCCATAAACAAACAAACATGCCTAGCTTAAGATCTCATTCCCAACCCACCAATGAACAAACTTATTCTCCCGTCACATATGGAACCATACCCGATGACTTTGAGCTCAAGACTTCTTTAATTGCCATAGTCCAACAAGACACTTATCATGGGCTTCCACAAGAAGATGCTCTAGAACACATGGCGACGTTTAAAGAGAAGCTAGTTGGAATGAAATTGAATGGACTTACTTCGTGCCAATTCCATAGGCTTTTATTCCCTAAAACCTTACGAGATGATGCTAGGAGATGGCTACAAAGTCACCCCGATGACACCTTCCAAACTTGGGATCAATTAGCCAATGCATTTCTAGAAAAGTATTTCCCACCTTCCAAGACCAATCAATATCGGATGGAGATTCAAACCTTCTGACAAAGTGATAATGAGAGTATAAATGAAGCTTGGGAAAGATTCCGGATCTTGCAAAGGAAGTTTTCGCACCACGGCATTCCTAGTTGGCTTTTACTTCATATTTTCTTCAACTCGTTATTGGATAGCGCCAAAGATAATGTCAATACGGCGGCAAAAAGTGATTTCTTCTTGCTCGATGAAACCGAATCCGAGAAACTTATTGAAAGGATAGCCAAGAATGGTGAATATTCCAAAAACGACCAACATCAAGAGCTAAGTGGTGAGTCAATGTCCTCAATCGAAAGGAGAGCCGCTCTTGAAGCTAGAGTTGAGGAGTTGGTCAAGCGATTTGAAGTATATATTGCTAAAGCCAATTCTCCACCCAACACTAGAATATCTCCAAGAAGATCAACTTCACCAAGAAGGGTGAGTTCACCAAGACGATCATCCATTTCACCACCCAGATTGTATCCCGTTGAAATTCCATGGATCATTGCGGAAAATATGACCACGACTCCGATTTGTGTATGAGAAAGTAGAATGTACATTGAATTGATGCCCGAGGAACCTATGAAGCACCTCGCATGCAAAATTCCAATTTGAAAGTCGGATTCTATTCCATGCCACCCTAAGGATTGTATCCCTATCGAGATCATGCAATCCCAAGAGCCCCCAATCAAAGGGCTTATTCTAATTCTTACGGGTTTGATCATCAACAAAGTTATCCTCATGAAAATCATTCTAATCAAAGTTATTCTTATTCTCAAGGACCACCTCGGCCTAGTTATGGTCCTCCCTTTGGAAGTTATCCTCCACATAATCAAGGTCCCCCAAGTAACACTCATGGTAACTTTCAACCTTTTTATGATATTCAAGGAACGATCAAGTATCTATTGGAAGAAAATGCATCAAATCGAGCTAGACTCGAAGCTTTAGAGACACGTGCCGCCTCGCAAGCTCGATTTTCCCATGAACCGACCTATTCTCCAATCATGCATCCATGAATGCTATTAAGGTATTGCGCAACAAGGGACCGGTGAAACCCTTTGACCCACAACCCTACACATATCATCCTTCAATCAATGAATTCGATGTGAATGTGGTCAAAGATGTAACCGAAAGACCAATTAGAGATTCCTCTAAGTACCTTGTAGGAGACCTTACCTACGTCATTGAACAAATTCCAATAGAAGACATGAACCTAGTCTCTAAAGTTGAAGTACCACCCTTGAATGATAATCCCCAAGTCTCCTTCAATAACCAAGCTTTGGACAAGATTACCTTCACCGATCTGATTGAAAATATTGATACAAGTCCTACAATGCCTACCCCATCTGAATATATTCGAGACATTATTTTGAAAACCACCGTGAGGGAAGAAGCTCCCATTTCCCCAAGAGTCACCCCAAAAAGTTACAATCCCCATCAAACTAGGTGATCCAGGTAGTTTTTCTATACCTTGTTCCATAGACCATGTCTTGATAGACCGAGCCTTGTGTGATTTAGGCGCAGACATTAGCCTTATGCCCCTGACCATTGCCCGAACCATCAACATTAAGGATTTGGACTACTTTCCACTTAATGTGCAAATGGTCGATGGGAATACAAAGGAGCCTTATGGTCTAGCCCGCAAACTCTTGGTTAACGTGGGGAATCTATACATTCTCACCGATTTTGTTATTCTCGACATGCCTATAGAGGAGCGGAATCCTATTCGTTTGGGACGACCTTTTTTAGCATCGGTGGAGTAATCAATGACTAGTATAGACCCCGTGCATATGCAAATTTATTTTATAGATATTCTAAAATTTACATATTAAATTTTACATTACACAACTTTGAGAATAATTAAGAATTGTTAAGCAGTCAAGATAAATTAGTAATCCAATACATGTAGTATATTTTAATAAAGATATTATATAAACAATATTTTTTTTATTACTTCCTCTATTTTTTTATATCTTCTCATTTTCTTTTTTGGTTCATTTTTTTTTATCTTCTCATTTCAATTATTTCTATTTTGGTCCATACTTTTTACAATACTACTCCACTACTACCCTCATACATATACAACAATTAATAACAATTCTTTTCAATTGTTTTTTTTGTTGTTGTTGTAGTTGTTGTTGTTGTTTTTATTACTCATATCTCTTAATGTTAATAGTAATAATAACAAATTATTATTATCGTCGTCGTTGTCGTCGTTGTCGTCATCATCATCGTCATTGTTATTATTATCGCTATTATTATTATTTTTAAATTTTTTTCATCATCATTGTTATTATAATAATTATTAATTAATATTATTATGTACTCCATAATATTTTGAAGTTTTGAAATAGATATTACATTCAAATATTTACAACTCTATCTCAATGTCATTACGATTAATTTACGTTTTTTTTTTACATTGTTTTTGAGTGAATAGAATATCTAATACACACACACACACACACACACACACAGATATATATATATATATATGTGTGTGTGTGTGTGTGTATGTATATATATCATACAATATAGCATATGAGTATTATTATTTGTATTGTATTAAGATTTAAGAATATCAAAATTTAAAATTTTGTATATTACGTAATCAAAGATATATACATAACAAATTTTCTATTGCCAAGTATGAAAAAAATTAAAGTAGAAATCAAATGAATTGGAGGGAGTACTATGTTGTTGTTGTTGTTGTTGTTGTTGTTGTTAAAGTAAGGTAAGTTTGCAATAACTTCTTCAGTGTGCGTTATATAATCTTTTTAAGTGCTTATACAAATTATATACCAAATGAATTAATATTTTATGCCAATATACTGACGTTATATTTGGTATGCTATATTTTTAAGTACATAGTTATGCTATATATCAAATGTATGCAAAGAACTCTTGAAATGTTGATGTGGGGATTTGTCGTCGATCCTACACCAATTAAACCAACTATCCTAACTAGTAGCTAGGTTCAAGTCGGGTCGGTCCACGAAGACGGTAGAGAAAAGACTAGAGTATGCTTAGGTTTAAGACAAAGTCACAAGAAACAATGAGGGAAGGTATTTTCTTTTGAGTTTGGGTAAGACTAGAAACTAAGTTAAACAAAACTAAATGATTCGAATAGGAATGAACTAAAGCAAACAACTATAACAATATCTAAAATGGAGATGAAATCAAATAGGTAAAGGAGTAGGGTTAGATCGAGTTCATAGACGAAATAGGCTAAGGGAAAACGAGGATCAAAGTGTCATCTAATCACTAAGGCAAGCTCGTGCTCTCGCAACTAAACGAACCCAACGATTCATGCAATTGAACACCTAAAACATGAAAAGTTCATCACAAGTCAAGCAATATCAAGAGAGAAGCAACAAGTAGAGTAGTATGGCCACTACCACCTTAACAAGCAATTTATCAAACACCCAACATGCAAAACTAGTGACAAGCAATAAAGACTCAACTTTTAACCATGCTTAACCTTAATCACCCATAATTAACGTCTAATCCCCCTACTAACCCCACAAAAAGTCTACTCACTCATGATTAAACTAATACTAACATAACCAAAGGAAAATAACACAAAAGCTAAAACATTCATTATGCAAGATAAACAAGATAAACAATATTCAAGAGATAAAGATTGAAACTTTAATGAATAACTAAGAATAAAAGGAAAGAGACTAAGGGAATTATACCAACACAAGTATGAAGTGGAAAGATTAAAACTTTGAATAAACTTCAACCCAAAGAGATATTCAATGTTGCCAAGATTGAAATATCAATTACAAGTCTTCAAGAATCCAAAGTAGAAACTAAGATTAACACTAAATTAATGCTAAATGAGAAATGATTAAGGAAAGTTTTAACTAGGATTAGTCTAAGAGGCAAGGTTTTCTCTCTAGGGTTTTGTGTCCTCTAAAATGATTACAAGAGGGGTATATATAGTCTTCCACAAGTGAGAGAAGTGAAAGAAGGGAGCGGACTAGGAGCTGAGTCCTTCCCGATCGGGACGAACCAATGGTCCCGACCGGGATGACACGAACCCGATCGGGACGGCTTCACAGATGGGGCTGTTTTGCTCCATCCTTCCCAAACGAGAAGGGCTCGTCCCGTCCGGGATTCTTCCTCCTTCCCGACCGGGAAGGTATGGTCCCGATCGGGATGGGTCCTGTTTTGCTCTTCCTTGGCTTCTTATCGATGCTCGGTGTTCCGGATATCATTAAGCGGGCCCTAGGGGACTCGGTATCGAGTCTAAGCCACCGAGTCATCGCCGCTTCTCTTCTTTGGCTCCATATGCATCGGAAATGGGTCGAAATAGTTCCGTTTCTTCAAGATAGCTCTAGGAACCTAAAACAAGCTAGAAGAAGCGTAAGTAGCCTCGAAAACCGCTCCAAGGAGCGATTTCATAAGAGAAACCGGGACTAAACACAAGGGATAATCAATACAAAACACACTTATCAACTCCCCCACACTTAACCCTTACTCGCCCTCGAGTAAGCACGAACTAACTAACTAACTAACTAGAAAAAGAACTACTAGCCGAGTGGGTATTAGCGCACCCTACGCCCTTTCAACTCGCGCCGAAGTGTTTATGAGGTAAAACATTCCTCGCAAGACAAGTGAGGTCTTGTGACAAAAATGGTGGATACGCCTCGCACACGAAACAAACAAGCACATGAACAAACAAAAAGAGACGTATCCAAGCTAAGAAAAACACCGAGTTCCTCATCAAAACGGTGGGAAGACTCCGGTTATGAACTCAAGGCAAGTGAAACATTCCCAAGTTAGCTACACAAGAAGGAAGGGACACAAATTCTAATAGTATGACGGCTAAGCAACAATTAAATTGACAACTTGCCTAAGTCCTTCTAATCTACTAAGGGAAATTTACACCAAGACGATAAATGGAGTGGAAAAAGGATGAACCCCGGAGTGAGTCGACACTGTAGGTAAGTGTGATTTCATTCCCCAAGCAAAGCCTATAGGGTCGTCCCAAACTCAAAGTAACCAACTAGTCCAAACAAAAAAGGGAAAAATGCTAAGCAAAGAGGGAGACAATCGAATAGTCGCCGCTATCTTCCTTCCTCGGGACTCGGTCCGTTGGTAAGCCCTTCACGGCGACGCATCAACAAAAGGCTAGGTGAAAAGAAGGATAATCGAATAGTCACCGCTATCTTCCTTCCTCGGGACTCGGTCCGTTGGTAGGCCCTTCACGGTGACACATCGACAAGGGAAAAGGTTTATTGTTTTTGTTTTGTTTTTGAGGTTTATTCTTTGACTTTGGGCTAACACACTTTCTTTCATTCTTGATCTTCTTCTCCTCCCCTTAAGTCAATCAATTGGGGGCAAATTTTTGGGCATTTTCCTTTTTTTTTTTTTTTAGCCCCATTCTTTCTCGATTGGCTTGCCCATGACAACGTCTAAATGCAACTTGCCAATTACAATATGCAAAGCTTATTAAACGGAAATGGAGGAATGGTAGGAAAGTAGGTAAGTTAGGTGTGCACCCCTTCCTAACCCACAAAAAAGGTGAAAAATTTGGACTAGAAAGCGGTTACTTGAATAAGGTCACCTAAGGAAATGAAACCCGGACACCAAGGCCTAACACTCCGGGGGTGGTCAAGATGGTCAAGTGCAAATCTCGGTGTAAACACTTAGTACAAAAGATGGACTCAAGGCAAAAGGTCAATATAATTATTGTTTAAAGGTCATTCTACTAGAATAAAGTCCACAAATCCAAAAAGTGACGCTAACTAGAAAATAAGAGGCACTTGCACACAAATCACATAACCGGGTTTTCGAAAAAGAAACACTTTACCTACACCTAACACAAACTATACCAGACGAAGACAAGAGAGAAAGAAAACACAAAAAGAAGAAAAGAAAAGTAAGAGTAAACATACACAACAATTAACAAACACCACCCCTTACATTCCAAACAAGTTGCTTATGTAACCCAAACTTCACAAAGCTCCACCCGAGCCACCATCAACACACACACAATCTCCAAACTCCGCGACGGAAAAAGGAAAAAGGTAAGGGAATGATATTACCGAGCTTTTGTAGAGCTTTCCGAAATTGATGGTCGTCGAGCAACCTACAAGGAAAGGGGAGGCAAAACGCACACAAACAACAAATATACACAACACAAACAAAATAAGACACAAAAGAAAATATTTTTGGGATTTTTTTTTTCTAATTTTTAGGGATTTTTGGAATTTTTCGAAAGAAATTAAGAAAAATGAAAAGGAACTATCACTCCCCCACACTTAAATCGAGCAATGTCCCCATGCTCGATCGACAGTGTGTGGAAGACACAAAAGAAAAGAAAATAAAAATAAGGTGAAAAAGACTAAAGATGAAGAAAATATAGAGGGTTTCGGGCCTAGGTGTAATCACGTCACCTAGACCCGAGTCAAGAAAAGATATGGAAGGGGGAAAGGTAAAAAGAAACAAAAAATTGAAATGGGAGGGGAGGACTAGGTGTAATCACGTCACCTAGCCCGGATTCCGCCCGATTTCCACTAAATTCTACCAATTATCCTAAAAAAGAAAGAAAAATAAAATTAAAAAGAAGTAAAAAGAAATAAAAATTAAGTTAACTAAAAAATTATCGTTTGGATTTTGAAGTAACTCTTGACGTAATCAAGTCGTCAAGAGTCACCGGGAGCAATTTCTCAAAAGGGCCCCGAGGGCCACCAAATCACAAAAATGAGGGGATGCATAAGGGACGAGCAACAAAAACGGAAAAGAACGTTAGTCGCCTTACCAAGTGGTTAGCAACCGACATATCTGCATCGTTCAATAGTCAATAGTTAGCGGGCTCCTCGTCATCCTCCTCCTCACTTTCATCACCGTCATCATCATCATCATTATCTTCTTCTTCCTCTTCTTCTTGTTCACCGGCTCCATAATCACCCTCCCCCGTATTAGCATCAAATGCATCTTCGGCCTCAAATTCTTCGTCAACCACCATAGCGCCACTACTATTAGGATTAACGAAGTCCGGAAAGTAGTTGGGGCTATACCACGAGGGGAGATAGCCTCGCGGATTTATATAGCCTTGTTGAGCCAAAAGATGATAACCGGGGTATTGCGCATAGTAGTTATCCCTCCGTCTCTCGTATTGCCCAAGATGTAGAGCATCGAGCATAGAGGCCATTGATGCATCGGCCGGCGGATGAGGATAGACAAACGGGGTATATGGTGTATAAGAAGGGATATCAATAAAAGCCGGTCGCGGGTGGAAGGGGTAAGGTTGAGTGGGGCTACGTTGATGTTGATGTTGTTGGTGTTGTTGTTGTTGTTGGGGTTGTTGTTGTTGTTGCTCCTAGTGGACGGCGGGGTACGTGAGGAGGAGGCACCGGGGTCACTTCCAACAAAGGGGATTAAGAAGCTAGGTTCTTGGACCGGGGTGGTGGATCGCTCCAAAGGCGCAAGGATCGGGAGTGTATTACATGGTAGGAAAAAATGTGTCCGACCCGCCGTGTTCCATTGGTATTTTTTATGCACCTTGTCATACGCAATCCATCTATGGTATCGAGCCAAACGGTCCTCATCTATTCTTGTGTCCCCCGGTACGGGGATCAAGCCTTCCTCCCGAAATTCCGCACTAACCCTCTTAGCTAAATGAGTAATAAGTCCCCCAATGACAATTTCTTTCATATGTTTCCCCCCCTTACTAATCTTTTCAAAATGCTTAGCTAGAGCAAGGACAATGTCGGGGGTGAATCGACATTGACGTTTTATATTCAAGTACGCCCCAATAATGGTCAATTCTTGTTGGGTGAAGGTACCCGTTTCGCACCTCTCGAATAAGGTACCCGCCACTAATCGGTGCCATAGACGTAGGACCGGGTGATGGACTAGACGACTTGACAAGTGCCTAAAGTCCACGAGTGTAAGACCCGTGATACTACGCCAGACATCCGCCACATTAAATTCGTCAGGAATGCTACTATTAGTAGTGGAGGGAAGGCCAAAAATCTCACCGAATCGGGGGAGGGTGCGCATATAGGATGTGTTGTTGATCCTAAAACATACCCTAGGTGGTAAGCCATACATATCGAGGCGAAAGCTACTAAGGAACTCTAACGTGAGTTGCCTATAAGTGAGCTCATGCATGTCAAAGAGCGTTTCCATCCCCACCCCAACAAAAAATTGCCTACTCTGCTCAAGCAAACCAAGCTTCCTAAGAATTGAATTGCACAGAAAATGAGTTGGTTCAAGGTTCTTACCAAGGAGATTGGAGAATTTCTCCTTTTGCAGTTCCGACTCAAAAACAAGGTTGGGAAAATCCGGGTGACATGCAATTTCTGGCTCTCCGGCCTCGGCCTTGACCTCGGTCCTAGAACTCGACGTACTCTTTCTCTTTCTGCTAACTACCGATTGCCCTCTCTTCTTTGGAGCCATTGTTGAAGAAGCTTGATGCTAAACAACCAAATCGACTTTCACCCAAAAATAATTTCTAGAACCCACAAAAATACCAACAAGAAGCTTAGTATTGATGTAATAAGCCTCCAAAACCCACCCAAATAAGCTCAGTCAAGTTAGGAAAGATAACCCCAAATTTCGGATTTGGGGAAAATGTGGTATGAAAAACTTGATTTTTTTAGTTTTTGGGGGTTTTAATGGTAAAAAATAGGTCTAGGATAGTTATTAATGTGATGGAAACTGATTTTGAAGTGTTTTGGGAGTGATTTGATGAATTTTGGTGGAGGAAATGAGGGTTTATGTTGATTTGGGGTTAGGTTGAATATGGGGTTTTGAGTTTGGAGAGAGGTTGAAGATGAAGTTGAGTAGTAGGTAGGTATGTAAGGGTTGGGTTGAGTATGGGAGTTATAAGGAGGGTGGGATGGGGCGGGTTGGGCCTTGGAATAACTCTTCGTCCCGATCGGGAAGAATAGATCCCGTCCGGGTTGCCTCCGCCGTCCCGACCGGGATGAACTCGTCCCGATCGGGATGGCTTGACAGTAGATGCTCCAAATGACCCCTTCGTCCCGACCGGGATGGGATGATCCCGTCCGGGTTGGCTCCTCCGTCCCGACCGGGATGAACTCGTCCCGATCGGGATGCCGTGACAGTAGATGCTCCAAATGACCCCTTCGTCCCGACCGGGATGGGATGATCCCGTCCGGGTTGGCTCCTCCGTCCCGACCGGGATGAACTCGTCCCGATCGGGATGTCGTGACAGTAGATGCTCCAAATGACCCCTTCGTCCCGACCGGGATGGGATGATCCCGTTCGGGTTGGCTCCTCCGTCCCGACCGGGATGAACTCGTCCCGATCGGGATGCCGTGACAGTAGATGCTCCAAATGACCCCTTCGTCCCGACCGGGATGGGATGATCCCGTCCGGGTTGGCCCCGCTATCCCGAACGGGATGACCCTGTCCCGAACGGGATGATCCAAGAACATGACCTTAACATTTTCCTTCATACATAACCCCTCGGGATCTGGAATCCCGTTCCCAAAAGCTTGTTCTCAGCTAAAAAAACGACCACCTAGCCCCCGTCTTCCAAAAAAAATCCCAACGAGTCGGAACTTGTAGGAGAAATAGAAAACCGGGCTAGAAAGCTTGATTGATCGCTTCAAGTAGTCGCCTCCAAATACTCAACATACTAACTCAACAATCATAAATCTCCCTACACAACTCCACAAACTCATTAAAACCTCTCCCTCACATCACTCACAAACAATAATCCAACGATAATAGTAACACACACAAAACCTAGAGAAACAAGAAATACAAAATAAATCACGAGAAATAAAAAAAAGAAGGGAAAAGATATTTACAACATGGCGGTTCTTGAGGAACACCGCCAAACCGAGTTTGTTTGATTGGTTATGAGGGGATTGGTTGGAGGTGAAGTACCTCCACCGACCCCATGGTTGCACTCTCGTTGTAAAGCTTAATTCTTTGACCGTTTACCCGGAACGGTTCACCCATTTCATCGCTCAACTCGAAGTCTCCATACCGTCCGACTTCCGTGATGGTGAACGGTCCGTACCAACGTGAGCGGAGCTTCCCGGGAAATAGCTTAAGCCTTGAATTGAATAGTAGCACCTTGTCACCCACTAGAAACGATCTCTTCTTAATCCTCTTGTCATGCCATATTTTCGTGCGTTCTTTGTAGATCCGTGCACTTTCATAGGCGTGTAGTCGGAATTCTTCTAATTCATGCACTTGAAGCAACCGCTTTTCGCCGACTAAAGTAGGATCGAAGTTGAGTTCCTTTATGGCCCAAAAAGCTTTGAACTCCATCTCGACCGGAAGGTGACACGCTTTCCCGTAGACGAGCCTATACGGCGATGTGCCTATAGGCGTCTTGAACGTCGTCCGGTATGCCCATAGCGTGTCGTCGAGCTTCATGCTCCAATCCTTCCGGTTCCTTGTGACGACTTTCTCAAGGATAGCTTTGATTTCCCGGTTCGAGATTTCTACTTGGCCGCTTGATTGAGGGTGATAAGCCAAGCCGATCCTATGATGTACGCCACATTTCAACAAGATAGCATCAAGGCGTTTTTCATGGAAGTGGGTTCCTCCATCGCTTATAATGGCACGAGGAACCCCGAACCGGGGGAATATCACCTTCTTTAGGAGATTCATTACAACCTTAGCGTCATTTGTGGGTGTGGCAACGGCTTCCACCCACTTCGAAACATAGTCCACGGCTACTAGGATGTAGCGATTTCCCTTTGATGATGGAAATGGTCCTTGGTAATCTATCCCCCATATGTCAAATAATTCAAGCTCCAAAATCCCCCTTTGCGGCATCTCATGCCTCCACGATATGTTCCCGGTCCTTTGGCACGCGTCACATTGGGAAACAAATTCCTTTGCATTTTGAAACATCGTTGGCCAATAGAACCCGGATTGTAGTATTTTTGCGACCGTCCTTGAGGCACCGTGATGTCCGCCGTATGGGGACGAATGACAAGCTTCCATTATACCCTTTTGTTCCCATTGAGGGACACACTTCCTATATAAGCCATCGGCACATGCTTTGAATAGTTGCGGGTCATCCCAAAAGTATTGCTTGACCTCGTAGAAGAACCTCTTCTTTTGTTGGTAATTCAAATCCGGGGGAAGAACACCTCCCACAATATAGTTTGCATAGTCGGCGAACCAAGGAGGTTGGTCCGACGATGTAGTGCAAACAATCATTATAGCATCGTCCGGGAATGAATCATCGATGTGAGATTTCTTGAGGTCTTCAACTCGAAGGCGTGATAGGTGATCCGCTACTACGTTCTCGGCTCCCTTCTTATCACGAATCTCTAAGTCGAATTCTAGGAGAAGAAGAATCCAACGGAGTAATCGTGGCTTCGAGTCCTTCTTGGCTAGTAGATATTTCAAAGCGGAATGATCAGTGAAGACTATCACCGTAGAGCCGAGAAGATATGATCTAAACTTGGTGAGGGAGTACACAATAGCCAATAGCTCTTTCTCGGTCGTAGCATACCGAGCTTCGGAGTTGTCGAGGGTTTTGCTAGCATAATATATGGCATGTAAGATTTTCCCGTCCCTTTGACCTAACACGGCCCCTACCGCATAGTCACTAGCATCGCACATCACCTCGAACGGCTTGGACCAATCCGGCGATTTGATAACGGGAGCGGTGATCAAGGCCTCCTTTAACCTAGCAAAAGCCTCATTGCACGCATTAGTCCATACAAATGGGGCATCCTTCAAGAGGAGTTCGGTGAGAGGCTTGGCCAATTTTGAAAAGTCTTTTATAAATCGGCGGTAGAATCCCGCATGGCCTAAGAAACTCCGAACTCCCTTGACATTCGTAGGCGGGGGCAAATGCTCAATGACTTGAACTTTTGCCCCGTCTACTTGAATGCCCCGATCTTTGATCAAGTGACCTAACACAATGCCCTCATTTACCATGAAATGGCATTTTTCCCAATTCAACACCAAGTTCACTTCTTCACATTTAGCTAACACTTTAGACAAATTTACCAAACATGACTCAAAGTCTTTACCATAAACACTAAAATCATCCATGAAAACCTCAACAATAGACTCGATATAGTCCGAAAAGATGCCCATCATACACCTTTGGAAGGTGGCCGGGGCATTACACAAGCCAAAAGGCATGCGTCTATATGCAAAGGTTCCATAAGGACAAGTGAATGTGGTCTTAGGTTGGTCATCCGGGTGAATCGGGATTTGGAAAAATCCCGAAAAACCGTCAAGGAAGCAAAAGTGAGTGTGGGAAGCCAACCTCTCTAACATTTGGTCAATGAATGGGATAGGGAAGTGATCTTTCTTTGTAGCATTATTGAGTTTCCTATAGTCAATGCACATCCTATGACCGGTAACACACCTAGTGGGCACTAGTTCATCTCTTTCATTCTTTATGACCGTGATTCCACCTTTCTTGGGAACCACTTGAATAGGACTAACCCAATTTGAGTTTGATATGGGATATATGATCCCGGCATCAAGGAGTTTCATGATTTCTTTCTTTACGACCTCTTGCATATTAGGATTCAACCTCCTTTGTCCTTGGACACTAGGTTTAAAATCTTCTTCTAAGTGAATCCTATGCATGCAAAAGTCGGAACTAATCCCTTGTATGTCATCAAGACTATAACCAATGGTGCTCTTATATTTTCTCAAAACCTCAAGCAACGCATCCAATTGGTTAGACTCAAGTTTGGAATTGACTATGACCGGACAAGACTTTTTATCGTCTAGATAGGCATAAGATAAATTAGGGGGAAGGGGTTTAAGATCAAGAGATTGTACCTCAACCGAGTAGATTCCACAAAGTGTAGCTTGATCTTCGACCCGGTTCTCCCCATCTAGAGCCTCTTCAAGTACATCCAAGTCTTCATCCCATAATCCATCTTTAGCTTTCTCAAGCTCCATTGTTAGGAGAGCTTCAAGAGGATCTTTCACAAAAAATGTCTCGGTGGTATCCTCAAAAATTTCGTCGAGTACATCGATTACACAACAAGAATCTTTGATACTCGGAGTCTTCATTGTGCTATGGAGGTCAAAAGAGATCTTCTCATCTCCAATCTCCAAGGTCAACCTTCCATTCTTCACATCTATAAGGGCACCCGCCGTATGAAGAAACGGGCGTCCAAGGATGATTGGAATGTTGGCGTCCTCGGCCATATCAAGCACTATGAAATCAACCGGAACGAAGAAATTGCCTATACGAACCGGCACATCCTCTAATATGCCAAGGGGGCGCTTGATTGACCGATCCGCCATTTGGAGTGTGATAGTTGTGCATTTAAGCTCATTCATGCCTACCTTCTCACAAATGGAGTAAGGTATAACACTCACACTCGCTCCCAAATCACAAAGGGCTCTCTCGATGTGTACGTTCCCAATCTTACACGGGATGGAGAAGCTTCCCGGATCCTTAAGCTTAGGTGGGGATGGTTGTAGGTACATGTCGCTCAATCCCCCCGTAAAAGCAATAGTTTCGGGCTCTCCCAACGATCTCTTCCTAGATAGGATCTCCTTCATAAACCGAGCATAGGTAGGCACTTGAGTAATCAATTCGGTAAAAGGAATAGTCACTTCTAGGTTCTTCACGAGTTCAAGAAACTTGTCGAATTGCTTGTCCGTTTTGGACTTGGCTTGTCTTGAGGGAAAAGGTAATTGAACCTTAGTAGCTTCCCTCACTTCTTTGGACTTCAATTTCTCAACATGGGTTTCCTTTGACTTTGAGGAAGAAGTTCCCTTAGATTTTGTTTTGTCATGTGGAATGAAAGTAGACGAGGTTCTTTGCGAAGAAAGAACATTACCACCCTCGTCAATGTCTTCAACAATCACTTCTTCCCCTAAATCCGGGTTAGGGACTTCTTCATCACAAGAATCCTCTAGAGGTTGATCAACCTCTTCAAGTATAGGCTCCTCCCTTTGTTTTCCTCCATAGTCATCTTCCTTAGGCATCATAGGTGGCTCATAGCTAGAACCACTCCTCAAGGTGATAGCATTAGCGGTAGCTTGGTTCGGTGTCGTGTCTTGAGGAGGCAATTGCCCTTTTTGCCTTGAAGAACTACCCGAGGCTACTTGAGACAATTGAGTTTCCAACATTCTCACATGGGTGTCTCTAGCCTTGTTATCCCTTTGGATTTGATTATAAAACTCTTGTTGATTTCTTTGCATTTCCATTTGATTGCGTTGTACCTCTTGATTACTTCTTTGCATGTCCAACATTGTCTTTTGCATATCAAAAATCGGGTGTTGGAGCTTGTTGAGTATGGGGAACATTCGCAATAGTTAGAGGAAAACCATAATCATGGGTAGGAGATTTACTCCTAGGCTTGGCATCTTGTTGTTGGTTTTGGAAGTTTCCTTGAGCTTGAAAGTTACCTTGATTTTGACCTTGAAAATTCCCTTGATTTTGGTACCCTTGGTTGTTGCTTTGAAAGCCTTGGGAGTTAGGGTTTCCTTGGAAACCACCTTGGTGAGCTTGATAATTTAAATTACCTTGATTGTTGAAGCTTTGTTGATTGTTATAGGCACCTTGGTTTTGATAGGCATTTTGTTGTTGAAAATTGTTGAAAGGCCTTTGATTACCTGATAGCCTTGGTTTCCTTGGTAACCTTGATTGCTTTGGTAGCCTTGATTTCCTTGGTTGCCCCTAAAAGGGGGAGCAACATATGTTTGTTGGCCTTGTTGTTGGCCTTGTTGAGCACCTTGGAAGACCTGAGGGTTTTGGACATTTTGAGTCTTGTAAGATAGAAAAGGGTGCTTGTGAGTGTTGGCATTGTAGTAATTGGAGAATGGTGTCCCTTGCTTATATGCTTGAAAAGCATTGACTTGTTCCACATTACTCAAACACTCATAAGACTCATGCCCGAAGATTCCACAATTTTCGCACATACCATGATTTGATGGATTAAATGAAGAATCCATGGCATTGACTTGTTGCATGGTCGGTTGGGTGGAAGAACTTGTGCCTTGAAATAAGTTGGCTTGCCCTTGAAGCTTTTTGTCTATAGCCTCCATATGAGTCTTCAATTGAGCACCCAAATCGGCACTAAGTTGAGTAATAGCATCAATGTCGTGCCTTCCCCCTCTATTTACCCTCCTAGGTCTAGAGTATTGTGAGTTATGCACCGCCATTTCCTCTATCCTTGCCCATGTTTGATCGTCCTCCACTTCGGTGAATCGGCCATTCGAACCCATATTAAGTATGCCTCTCGAATCTTCAAACAAACCATTCCAAAATTGTTGAACAAGAAACCACTCCGACAATCCATGATGAGGACAAGAGCGAATTAAAGCCTTAAATCTTTCCCATGACTCATAAAGCCCCTCATCGTCACGTTGTTGAAACCCCGTGATTGAAGCCCTTAGTTGGTTGGTCTTTTCCGGTGGATAGAATTTTTGATAGAAGGCTAATGCTAGCTTCTTCCAAGTATTTATTCCTAGAGCCACCTTGTTGAGCTCCTTATACCATTGCTTTGCTTTACCAATCAAGGAGAAAGGGAAGAGGACCCATCGAATTTGGTCTTGGGTAATTCCCGCTTGCGAAATGGCATCACAATAGTCGGAAAAAGCCTCCATATGTTGATGTGGATCCTCGGTAGGTAACCCGCTAAATTGGCTCCGCTCAACCAATTGGATGAATGCCGTCTTGGCTATAAAGTTCCCGGTATAAGTACCCGGTATAGTGGCGGGACCGGGCAAGACATCCTCCGTGAATGTCGAGTGCGAAGAGAACTTAGGCATGGTGCGACGGATTGGTGATGTGGGTGTGGAACTTGGAATAGAAGAGGTTGGAGATGTAGGAGGTGAAGTGGATGGAGAGTATGCCGGTGATGTAGAATGAGATGCGCTAGAATTGTGGGTGCCGAAGAAGTTTGAAAATCCTTCGTCGGTAGCTCCTCCCGGTGGGGAATTTAGATCAATCTCCACGCTTTGCTCGGAATCTTCGCTCGTGCCCGGTTGGGAACCTCTCGATCTAACAACTGTCCTTTTTCGAAGGTTTCGGAAAAACCTTTCCGGATCTGAGTTGAAGAGAAGAGGATGGTTTCCGCCTCTAGGCATAAACTGTGGACTAGGAAACAAACGTGAGAAGTCTAGTGCTTTGTGGGCACTAGACAAGAAACAAATAAACTCTACACAACGAAGAAGCAAGGTGAGATGGGTGAAACACAATATGGAACACAATTTATATCGACGAAAACACAAGATGGTAACTCAATCTAGAAACTAAGCAAACAAAGTCTAAACAAACACCGTCCCCGGCAACGGCGCCAAATTGATGTGGGGATTTGTCGTCGATCCTACACCAATTAAACCAACTATCCTAACTAGTAGCTAGGGGCAAGTCGGGTCGGTCCACAAAGACGGTAGAGAAAAGACTAGAGTATGCTTAGGTTTAAGACAAAGTCACAAGAAACAATGAGGGAAGGTATTTTCTTTTGAGTTTGGGTAAGACTAGAAACTAAGTTAAACAAAACTAAATGATTCGAATAGGAATGAACTAAAGCAAACAACTATAACAATATCTAAAATGGAGATGAAATCAAATAGGTAAAGGAGTAGGGTTAGATCGAGTTCATAGACGAAATAGGCTAAGGGAAAACGAGGATCAAAGTGTCATCTAATCACTAAGGCAAGCTCGTGCTCTCGCAACTAAACGAACCCAACGATTCATGCAATTGAACACCCAAAACATGAAAAGTTCATCACAAGTCAAGCAATATCAAGAGAGAAGCAACAAGTAGAGTAGTATGGCCACTACCACCTTAACAAGCAATTTATCAAACACCCAACATGCAAAACTAGTGACAAGCAATAAAGACTCAACTTTTAACCATGCTTAACCTTAATCACCCATAATTAACGTCTAATCCCCCTACTAACCCCACAAAAAGTCTACTCACTCATGATTAAACTAATACTAACATAACCAAAGGAAAATAACACAAAAGCTAAAACATTCATTATGCAAGATAAACAAGATAAACAATATTCAAGAGATAAAGATTGAAACTTTAATGAATAACTAAGAATAAAAGGAAAGAGACTAAGGGAATTATACCAACACAAGTATGAAGTGGAAAGATTAAAACTTTGAATAAACTTCAACCCAAAGAGATATTCAATGTTGCCAAGATTGAAATATCAATTACAAGTCTTCAAGAATCCAAAGTAGAAACTAAGATTAACACTAAATTAATGCTAAATGAGAAATGATTAAGGAAAGTTTTAACTAGGATTAGTCTAAGAGGCAAGGTTTTCTCTCTAGGGTTTTGTGTCCTCTAAAATGATTACAAGAGGGGTATATATAGTGTTCCACAAGTGAGAGAAGTGAAAGAAGGGAGCGGACTAGGAGCTGAGTCCTTCCCGACCGGGAAGGAATGATCCCGATCGGGACGAACCAATGGTCCCGACCGGGATGACACGAACCCGATCGGGACGGCTTCACAGAGGGGGCTGTTTTGCTCCATCCTTCCCGAACGGGAAGGGCTCGTCCCGTCCGGGATTCTTCCTCCTTCCCAACCGGGAAGGTATGGTCCCGATCGGGATGGGTCCTGTTTTGCTCTTCCTTGGCTTCTTATCGATGCTCGGTGTTCCGGATATCATTAAGCGGGCCCTAGGGGACTCGGGATCGAGTCTAAGCCACCGAGTCATCTCCGCTTCTCTTCTTTGGCTCCATATGCATCGGAAATGGGTCGAAATAGTTCCGTTTCTTCAAGATAGCTCTAGGAACCTAAAACAAGCTAGAAGAAGCGTAAGTAGCCTCGAAAACCGCTCCAAGGAGCGATTTCATAAGAGAAACCGGGACTAAACACAAGGGATAATCAATACAAAACACACTTATCAAATGTAGATTACTATATTATTAAGGGTACTCTAATATTATTACCCTTTAAAAATTATACCGTCATAAAATTGATCCACCCAAATATAACGTACGAAGTATAAGTGATTGTTATAATCCAACCAAATATAAAGGGTATAGAATATGTTTTGGAGGATTGTTATAGCCCAACCAAAATATACTAAGTAGCCCAAAAATAGGCCCAAAAGGTAGTAGGCGGGAAAATTTTGGAGAATTGTTATTTGGTTAGTGGAAAAGGGATGTGAAGAGAGGGCAACTAACCTTCAATGTTGTTAATGACACGGTTTAATTTGTGCCCGCATGCCTTCCCGAGAATTCTTTTGGCGAGGAACTATGGAATCAAATGGTGAAATTTCCATTCAATGAAGAACCATCCACTGAAGATCTTTACTATGATAACGAAGAAGATGATGGTGCCCTATTTATACTCGATCCTACCTCCGAAGAAGGTATTCCGGAAGAATTTGAAATGCTTCCCGAGGTAGCACGACTTATGGGCTTGCCGGAGTTTAGAAGAGAGTTCAAGATCGGTAACATTGAATTTGAAATCAATACTCAAGACCCTCCGGATTGCTTTTCAAGCAACCCCGGTTAAGCTCAAACAAATTGATTTGGTGTTGTCCACAATAACCACCTTGTAAATATTTGTGTAATTCGTACTCTTTTATTTTCTTGGAGAATAGCTTTTGGATTTTTCCTTTGGAGCTTGCTTCTAATGGCACCTGCAGGAATTGTGAAGATTTCTTTTGGAATTTTTGGGTTATTCTACAATGATTATCGAAGAGTTAAGGTTGGCTTGGACCAAGTCGGAGAGCATTTTCGCAGCAAAAAGGCTTATTTGGAGTGGAGGATCTCACCGGGTGAAACTTCACCCGGTGGAATTGTTGCCCGAAGTCCGTCGGGTGAAACTTCGCCCGATGGCAATTATGCTGGAATTATTGGATTGACGGAACATCCGTCGGGTGAAATTTCACCCGGTGGAATCTCACCGGGCGAAACTTCGCCCGACGGTAACCATATTCGCGACTTAGGAATTGACGGAACTCCGTCGGGTGAAATTTCACCCGATGAAATCTCACCGAGCGAAATTTCGCCCGACGGTGATTTGGGCAGAATTGACGAGAAATGGTCGGAAGACCGTCGAGTGAAACTTCACCCCGCGTCACCCTATACCCTAACCAAACCCCCCTTTCTTCTTCATATCACCCTTTTTCCTCTGATCTCTCTCTCTCTCTCTCCTTAAATAAACCCCAAAATCCCAAAAAAAAACCAAATCCTACCACTCTAAATCCCTTCTAATCCTCCAATTTCTTCACTAAAATCTAATCTAATCCCATATTCTTCATCCTTACCAAACTTCTATCATCTTCTAGGAATTCTTTTTTAGAAATCTACCCAATTTTTGACAACCCAAATCCTAACCTCCATCACCAAATCACCCAATTCAATCATCAACTAAGAGGAGAATCAAGCAAACTGCAAGGAAGAGGTTATCATCTATGCCCAATCGTCATTCAGGTTCAACGTCCTCTTCACGTTCCGACGAGCCGACCGAAGTCCGGGACGAATCTGTCCTGATGCCCGTTCAAGAACAAAGCTCCATCTCGCGCGAACAGCCTGTTCCGCTAGAGGTACGTTACCCTTCAATTCGTAATTTTCGTCACTCCGAGTCTAATGTCAGTTTCGCCAAGAAAGCCCAATTAGAAAAGTTTAAAAAAATTTGGAATTGTCACATCGAGTCAACTCGTTGGGCAACTCAGGATGTTCTTAGGTGAATGGGAATTGAACCGCAAGTCCGAGCAATGTGCGAAAATCTCGGACTAACTAAATTTTATACCTCGACCGAGGAGACTTTTCAAAAATTGAATTGTGAGTTTTTCGCAACTTATCAGTTAAGTGGTGGTGATGACCTTACCATCACTTTTCAGTTGCTTGAGACTCTATATGTTTTCTCCTTGAAGGATTTTGGTGCATTGCTCGGTTTACCGACTTCGGTCCTTGGAAGACCTCAGGCGGGGCAAACTAGAGATGAAAAATTTGCCCGCGATCGATTTTGGTTTAAAATTGCCCGCCAAAGGACTTTCAAGGGGGAAAAATGCGTTCATTCTCCATTCGGAACCCCATCCTCAAATATTTGGCACGTATCATAGCCAATTCTTTTCTCTCGAGCTATGATACGCACCATAATTGTGGTGCCACGGTCGTACAACTGTTAGAGGATGCGGTTCTGAACAGAGGCCCTTCGATCGACATGTCCGAGGCCATAGCTATGCATTTTGCCCAAGTTGCGAAGGGCAACCGCAAGAACATCTCTTGTGGTGGCTTAGTCACGATGATAGCTAAAGCCTTGAACGTCGATTTTAGTAAAATGACGCCAGGAATCGGAGTGGGGAATCATTTAGACGAGGTTTATTGCCCTTTTCTTCCTTGGCCCCAAGGGGGGAGTTATAACAGCTTGTTCTTGTACAAAATTACTAAGTTTCGAGCTATTTCAATGCCTAATTCGGAATGGGTGAGGCTCGACATTGAGGAGAATTTTGGCACGCTGAAAAGGTTAGGGGAGTACATTCGAGATAACACTCGTGGTAAGTTCTATCAGGTTAATTACCCCGCTGGACCTTTAGACTATGGTGATGAGAAGGTAGAAGAAGAAGTTGTGTCGGAGGAGGAACCGGAGGTTGAAACCTTCCGAGACGAGGTCGTAGAGCATTACCATCATCATCCCATGGACCCTTTTCCTCCCACCAGACCGAACCTCAGACTTCCCAGTTTTTCACCCCCGATTTTTCAGACTTTACCCCACACCGACACTCCACTTTCACCCAGTCTACCCCCGGTTTCCAGGAGGACGTAAATATGAGTCGTCCTCCGAGTCACTATTCGTTCTTCGGATCGGAGGAGTTTTACAACCAATGAGGAGAATTTTATGACCGTACACATCAGACTTGGGAGAACTTGACCACTTCACTAAACTTGGCCCAAAGCGCCTACAATGTAGACGGTTTTGAGTACGCCCGGGATAGCTACGAGATGGCCAGGGATGCTGCTAGGGATGCTCAAGTAGCGAGGTTGGCGGCGGAGGAGAACCAGGGGATGTTGCAACAACAGCAACACTATTTTGATCGATTTTTCGGTATGCCTCCGCTAGGGTCTTACTACCCACCACCTCGTCCCCCGGGTCTTATGTGAGTGGTTGAGTGTCGTTAGTGTTAGTGTGGGGGGTGTCAGGTGTCGGATGTCAGTCGTCGGTATTTTCTCCTGTTATCAGTAATTTTTGTCAGCTTTCCGCTGCGCCAGTTTTGGCATATGAATGTTAGTTATTGGTGATATTATTTTTGATGGTTTCGTGAGTTGTCAGCCCCTCCGTGACCCTACTTGGGTCGTTACACACGTGAGGTTTTCTTGCAGGTACCCTTTGAGGAAGAACCTTGCCGTATGCTCCCGGTCTTAGGTGAATTGATTGCACCAAGACCATTTGAAAAATCCAAATTTTTCTTTTTCTTTTGATTTTTCCGATTCGTGCGGAATCGGGGCGATGTGACGTGATTACACCTACGCCCTTTCTCCCCTTATCGATTTTTCTTTCCTTTCCTTTTCATTTTCATTTTCTTCTTTCATTTTCTCCTTATTTTCATTTTCTTTTCTTACTTCATTTTGTTTTACTCTAGTTTATTTTCTTATTCTCTCTTATTTTCTCCTTATTTTTCATTTTCCTCTTTAGCTAGGGTCTAGGTGACATGATTACACCTAGACCCGCCACCTTCTTTTCCTCATTTTCTTTTTCTCCATTTTGTTTCTTTTCTTTTCTTCTTATTTTCTTTAATTTATTTTAATTCCCTTAATTTTGAAAAATACAAAAAAAAGGGTTATTTAACAACAATAATACCAACTATATGGCGTCTTCCCAAAATAATATCAATTTTAATAAATCTGAGAATAATACGTATTATTGGAGTAGTTAAACCAGAGTAGTATAGGTGACCGGTTACCTGAAGAACCCTTCCACCTTCCTTTTTCACCTTTAATTTTATTTAACGACAATAATACGAACTATAGAGCGTCTTCAGAAAATAATTCCAATTTTAATAAATTGGAGAATAATACGTATTTTTGGAGTAGTTAAACCAGAGTAGTATTGATGACCACTTAGCGGTAGAACCCGTTCACCTTCCTTTTTCGCCTTTAATTTATTTCATATTATTTAACTCTCTTTCACTTACTCAGTGTACGGAGCACTAAACGTCATTAATGTTCTCCGTCTTTCTCTTCCTTCAAGTTTTCAACCTCACCAAATCTAACTAACAACACAATCCTACACCAAAATCAACACGTTAATCTAAACAAAACGTATAGAAAAAAAACTGAAGAAAGATGAGGGGTAATGGAGGGAGAGGATGAAGGAGAGAAGTAAGGAGGAGTAGACCTGACAAAACTGACCCGACCCGAATAAGCCAAACCGAACCCGACCCGACACCCGAATTGAAGACCTGATTTTCACCCATAATCCAAATTGACCCGAAACTGACTCGGCTATTATTATAGAAAATGAGTCGATATCCCCAAAATTGTTGAAAACAAAAAACCCGAGAATGACCCGAACCCGAAATTATCCGACCCGACCCGAAGTCAACTAGATTATTATAACTTGAAAGTGGCTCGACCCGAAGCTGACCCGACACGGTTCACCGGTTATCCAAGTCTATAAAGAAGCATGGAGGATAAGTAGCAGGTTAAATAATAATTAGGTGACCTGATGTAGCAGGTTATAAAGTCAGTTATACTACTCCTGTTTAACTATTCCAATAATACGTATTATTCTCAGATTTATTGAAATTGGTATTGTTTTGGGAAGATGCCCTATAGTTGTTATTATTGTCGTTAAATAACCCAAAAAAATCAAAAAAGTATAAAAATTCAAAAAGATTTTCCGTCTTTTCTCTTTTTCTTCTTTTTTGATTCTTCCCCTACTCGTGTATTGAGGACAATGCACAGTTTTAGTGTGGGGGAGGGATCCACTATCCTTTTCTTCCTTTTCTTTTTCATTTTTCCTTAAAAAATAAATCAAAAACCCAATTTTTTTCTTTTTCTCTTCATTTTAGTTTTCTTTTCTTTTATTTTTGTTTTTGTTTTTGTGTCACTTGTATTGCCTTGCGTTCTCCTTCTTGTAGGTACACCATTGACCAATTAGCATGGGTACGTAAGGTAGCGAAAATGAAGACCGCTCGGTAATATCTTCTACCTACGTTTTTTCCCCTTCTCTTATGTGTGGGAGTTGGGCTTGTATGCTATTTGGAGGTTCACTTGATGAAGATTTTGGAATTGGTGGTTGTGGATTGTGTTGACTTGATAGAGTTTGGAGTGCTTGGCTATACACAAGCACTCGTGTTTTGTTCTTTTTGTGTTTCTTTTTCATTTTTGTATAGTTTGTCTAGGTAAAGTTTTCGAAGACCCGATTTTGAGTTTAGGTCGAGTGTTTATTACTCCCTTGTTAGTAACTCTTTTTTATTTTTGGACATTATTCTAGTAGAATGACCTTGAACCAATTTTTGCATTGAATTTTTATCATGAGTCCGTCTTTTCTACTAGGAGTCTACAACGGGATTTGCATTTTGACCACCTTGACCACCCATGGAGTGATAAAGCCTTGGTTACCGTTTCCCGTTCTTTTAGGTGACTTTACATGAGGAGCCATTTTTAGTCCAAATTTCCATCTTTTTGTGGGTTCGGAGGGGGTGCACACCCGACTAGCCTATTTTTCTACCATTCACCCATTTCCACAAATAAGTTTGCAAAAATATATTTTACCTTGATCTCAAATATACCATCTAGCCAACTAAGGGCTACTCAAAAGCAAAAGGGAAAAATGAAGAAGAAGAAGAAGAAGAAGGGCGAACGGAACAAAAAAAAACCTCAACCGAAATAAGGGGGAAAGAAAGAAAACCGAAAAGAAAATCAAAACCTTGAAAAATATTCCCAAACCCAAATAATCCCTTGGTTGACTATTTGCCGTGAAATGCCTACTAGAGGACCGAATCTCGAGGAAGGAAAATAGCGGTAATTAGTCGATCCTTACCATTTTGCAAACATTTGTTCAGTTTTTGTTTGGTCTAATTGGCTTTCTTGAGTTTGGGACGACCCTCTAGGCTTAGCTTAGGAGACGGGATAACACTTACCTACAGTGCTTACTAACTCCATGGTTCTCACTTATCCACTCCGTTTATCGTTCCGTTGTAGGCATCTTTAGTGGAAATAGAAGGACCTTGGTAAATTTTCAATGTTTTTACTGTTTGATTGTCATCCTATTAGAATTTTGTCCATGTCGATTTGGGTGACTAACTTGGTAGTGTTCTCGCTTGGCTTGAGTTTAAAATCGGTGCTTTCTCCGCCGTTTCGGTGAGGATTCGGTGATTTATTTTCTCTTTGGATGCATCTATCTTTTTGTGTGTCTTCTTTGTTTTTTGTGTTTGTGTGTGTGTTAGTCGCATCCCCAATTTTGAGAAAGACCCGACTTGCCTTGCATGGAGGTACTCTACCTCATGGGTATCTTGATGTGAGTTGAAGGGACGGAGCGGGTCCGTTAATTGCCCCGTATCGGCTTAGCATAGTCTAGCTTAGTAGTAGTAGCTAATTTCTTTTTGGGTCTTTGCTCAAGGATGAGCAACGGTTTAGTGTGGGGGAATTGTTGTGTGTCAAATTTGGACCATTTTTTCTCCCATTTAAGCCCGTTTTGCTCCATTTTGCGAGATTAGAGTGCGATTTTTGAGTATTTCTCGCATTAGAGTCTCTCTTTACGTGTTTTTGGTAGTTTTCTGTCTATTTTGACAGGATTTCGACCGAAAACATGTCCGAGCTTCTATGAGCATGAAAGAAGGGATACAGTCCGAAGAGCAAAGCACAAGAGTGAAAGTTCAAGTAATTCAATCAATCGGCAAAGAAAGAGACCGAAAAAGTGGTGAAAAACCATTGGGTGAATTTTCACCCGATGAGTCACCACCGGGCGAAATTTTACCCGACGACATTTTTGCCTCCCCGAAGATTTTCATGAACACTCACCACCGGGCGAAATTTTCACCACCGGGTGAAGTTTCGCCCGACGGTAAAGAAGCCTCAAAATTGCATTTCTGGAGAAAGTCCACCGGGCGAAATGGTCACCCGGCGGTATTAGCTCGTGAATGCCAATTAATCGCGGTGTGAAGTTGTGTTATATGAAGATCCATAAGGTGAAGGTCTAATTAAAAGAAGAGAAGATTGGATTATGGGCCTTAAGTTGTGTGACCCATTAAGGATTTTGTATATATAGTAACCTTAGGTTTTCATCTTAAGTGTTCCTTAAGTGTGCCTCTTTAGATTAGACATAGTTGAGTAGATCTCCATTGTAGTAACTTCTTAGAAAACTCCATTTTAGATCTAAAAAACCTTCTTAGTTTTAGATTAATTTTGTCTTCCATTTCTACAATCGAGTTTCCATCTTTGTTGAAGATTTGGGTTTTATTTTGAAGATTGAAGAGTTTTGCAAGAATTGGTGACAAAGTTCTTATCTTTTCTCCTCCAAGATTCAAACTTTATTTTGATCTTCATCTTCCTCCTTTCATTTTATGCATAGTTGGTACTTTCTTTCCTTCTCCCTTCCTCCATTAGTTGATTAGTTTTCTTTTTAATCTTTTCTTACTCCATTGTTTGTTTGTCTTGTCATTTTTATGTTTGTGTTGTTTTAAATCTCATTGTTAGTAATTCCTTGTTTTTCTCTCTCCTTTGTTTGTTTCTCCATAGTTAGTTTGTTTGTTTTCCCTTATTTTTGCCTTGTTGTTTATTTTCTTGTTTAGTTGTCATTTTAGTAGTAATTTCTCTTCTTTTGTGATTAGATTAATTTTCATTCCTTTTTAATCATCATGTTTTGTCTTTTTTCTAGTCTCCCTATTTTTAGTCATCACGTTTTGTATGGATAGTGAGTAGATTTTAGTTAGGGGGCTAGGGGAGGAAGAATTCTAGATTCGGGTTTCATTTTTGTGAGAACTATTGCATTTGAGGGTGAGTTGTCTTGCTTGGGATTGTTGTGTCTAGATTGACTTAGCCTGATCAACTAGGTTAACCTGACTCACCTAAATCAATATGGAAAAACTCGGGGTTTGGGTAATTCCGTTTTGAGATTTTAGTTTATTCCTCGCGAAAGCAGGTTTAAGCTAGGTCGGGTAGGGAAACCAAAAGGTGGCTCCTCCCCTTATTCATTTTGTGATAATTCTTGTGATGCATGTACCCTTATCTTAAATTCCGACTCCCCGACTCTCCCTAACGCCTTTATCGTTATTGTTTCTCGTTTTAGTCGTTTAATTTGCTTGCCTTAGTTTAGTTATTTCGTCCCAAAACCTCCCTTTTTGACCCCAAACGCAATTACACCTAGACTTGACCGATCACATTTCTCTGCCTCCCTGTGGTTCGACCCCGACTTACCACTACTACATAGTAGTTAGTTTAGACTATAAATATCGTTTGCATGCGTGTCAGCGACAGCGCGCATCACATTTCTAGACACACAAAAAGACATTCTCATCTCTTCCTCTCTTCTCTCTGTTTTTTCGGTTTAATTGTTGGCAACGTTCTTGGCGGTATTCATCTGTTTCTCCACCTACACTGGAGTAACGTACAGTTTGGTTGTGTAATCCTGGGAATTGAATGTCATTGAGGTCGTGTGTGGCATACAGAGCATAAATCAACTTTAGGACACTGACGTTTTTGTCGCGCCATAACATTTGTTCTTGTTCCAGATAAGATCTTTCTTACCTTTTTGTTTCTACTACCGTGATAACAAGGATCACCCCCACCCGGTCACCACTGCTAACAACATCGAGTGATCATCTGAACTGGATATTATGACAGTTGCTATGCACTTCCACACTCTTGTAACTCGATGACATAAATACTATTAGTCGTAGTTCCTCCGTTCCATTGAATTCGATCTTTCACGTTGGTTATATACTTATATACATGTATATCAGATCGATGCCTAATTTTTTTTATGTTAGTACGTAGATCATAAGCTGTATGTATTGAATATACTTCTCACTTATAAATGGTGCCTAAAAACAAACGTAAAAAGAATTCAATTGGAATGAATTGAACGAAAGTAATATGACATTAAAGAAAGAAGCGTAGAATAATGAAGAAATACATGCTATTACAATGATAGACATCTTGTCTTTCTTCTTTTCCTTGAAAGGAAAAGAAAAGAAGAAAGAAAAGCATATCCTCATGATTAATTAAGGACTTAATAACTAGCTATAGTGAATAATAATCAACCATCTAAATTACACAAGTTCATTCTCTTCCAAGATTGTTGTGCGAATAATTTTTTATGAAACGGATCCATCTCCGATACACCCTATATATTGGGTATATGAGATGGTTTAGATTCGTTTCACAATACAACGGTCACTAGCTAGTTAAGCTTGCTTGATTAAAGCATTATTAGTATTATTATTATTACTACTTGTACGTAATCTACATTATCTCATAAAATTATCCCTTTAATGGAAGTAATAATCTCATCTGCCTTCAGGATGCAATGGGAAGAGCTCTAGGGTTTGGTCACAGGGCCCATCATAGTTGTTGTTCTTGTTCATGTTATTCTCTTGAGCAAATTCAAATGTCCACTCTCGGATCTTCCTTTTGCATGGACTCGTCTCTTGCTCCTCCTCAATCTCCACCTATATAATACGGAGTACATGCATTCATCATTTTTAGACACAATATATACGGAGTATATATCAACTCGTACTCGTACTCATAATAATAATAATAATAATAATAATAATAATAATAATAATAATAATAATAATAATAATAATAATAATAATAATAATAATAATATAATAATAATAATAATAATAATAATAATAATAATAATAATAATAATAATAATAATAATAATAATAATAGCAAATAGTATATGGAGTAATTGATCAGTAGATGAATCTATAATAATTTTGTCCAAGTCATGTAATGTACGGTGGTAAAGGTTATAGTAATAATACTTGCAATAATATACGAAAGATTGACTTAAATAATCCATTTAGCTAATATTTTTGTTTGGTGTACACATTCTCGAACGTATTTAAACATAAATATACTACTTGTATTAAATTATACGAGTATAACAAAAAATATGTATTGGGCGAAGGTTTTTATTTTTTGATGCAAATGGTAGGAGATAAATATTAAGAAGGGTTTTTAATTAGGACGTTTAACTGTTAATTTCTTTTGTTTTCTTTTGTAACATAAGTAAGTGATGTAATTATTTTGTAAAGGTAAATGTTGGAGTAAGAAACTAAAGGCGGCTTGTTTTATTTGGTTTAAACTCATACGGACTATAATAACAATTTAGATATATAACAATCGTGACGGGCCACCAAATAAAGTAGAAACTTGAATCAAAAGTCAAAAAATGAAATAGGAATACATACTTTAGACTCCAAAGTCAAGAAGATAGAGGCGTCAAGAGAAGACGCAGTAGTAGTAGTAGTAGCAGCGTGAGTTCTGGGACTATGACTTAAGCCAAGGACGTTGCGCTTTAGCTTTTGACGTTCACGAGCTTTATGATTTTGAAACCAATAGAACACATTTTTGCCTTCGATCTTCCCGTACTTGCCTAGTTCTTCTGTTATCTGCTCTATTTGTTGCGCATTTGGTGTACGCATTCCTCCTTTGTACAATCTCTCTAGTATCCCTATTTGCTCTTGTGCCGGGTTCCACCGCGTCCCCCCTGCATGTGTTTCCACCTGTTGCGTATGTAACCAGAGCCCATCATCACAACATATTTAAGGTAGACATTTTTTGAAGTCGATCTACTCCGAATATTTTATACTCCTAAAAGTTTTAATCACTTTGTGCTTTTCAATTACTTCGATCTCTACTTAATCAAGTGTACTGGATGATAATACACGAGACACGACAATAATTAGTACGTGCATTATAATCTTCCCAAACAAACACTTAGTAAAACTAGAAATCAAGGTCAAATTCTCTACGTGATGATAATATCGCAAAACATATACAGACACTTTTGATGGAATATGTTGACAACTTTAACTTGATCATGGCAGAATATAATTATTATGAAGATCCTACTAATGTTATAAAACAAAAGTACATCCTATTTATTTGTTTGATTTTAATTAAAATATTTCTCATAATAAATATAAAAAACAATCAAGTGAACGAGACCGAATAAAAAAAGTATATACATGAGAATATGTGAAATGACAAAGTGTATACTCTCAGCCACCCTAATCATGCGTAAACACTACTTACATCACACGCCACCCTACGAACTAACTTTACTTAAAATATTACAAGCTCTATATATTTCTATGCACATATTGAAAAGCAACCACAATTGTCAGCTAGAGTAGTTGTGGAACTCATAATCCGGTTACGATTCTTCTTAATTAACCTCAAAACTGCCCTTATGATGCACAAGAAATCAAAAGAAAAGAAGCATTATATATATACTGTATATGCATATGAAAACACACCTGATGAGGAGGTGAAGCATCTTTGTTGTGATCAGGAGAAGAAACAAGCTTTGAGAAACCTTTCTCGGGTTTAATGAAGCTCTTAAGATCAAGAGAACCGACGCTAAGATTGATGTTGTCTAGCTTGGGAGCAAGCGGTCGAAACCGCTTGCACCCAAGGGATAGGGATGGGGGCTCATAGTATATTTGTTGTTGATTATTACTATTATTATTATTATTATTATTGGTATCCCAAAACCCACGTGCAAATGAGTGAACCTTCATGCCACTCCTGCTTCCCATGGAGATAATATTAATACATGCACAACGTTCGTTCGAGCAAACGTTGATAAAATGAGGTCCTAATTATAAGGCCATATATATAAATGTGAGTGTGATGATTGATAGGTGAACAAAAAAGTAGGCCAAATGTAGCAAAAAGAAAAGGGAATGGAAGAAGATTGATGATGACAACAATAAAGTGAAGAAAAAAATAAAGGAAGTGGGAAATGAGGTGGTGCTCAAATACACCAAGACCAAATGATGAGGTGAGGTTGACTTATATGATTTCCTGGCCCTAAAAAGAATTCAATTCAGAATTGGAGGGAAAATTTAGTAGTAGGAGGGAGTACTATGTAATAAAGTGATTTCACGTTGTCAATTACCTGCCTTAACTTTGTCATTATAGTTTTTCCTTGTTACGGAAACTACATGACATACTTTGCTACACTACACTAGGTTCACTTAATTAGTCTTAAACTTAAATCATTATACATACCTTAGTATTCAAGATTTAACGAGGAATACATTGGAGGTCCAATATCATTACACTAACGTTTAACTACTCATATCATATACTCCCTCTAATTGTCAAAAAAAAAAAAAACTACTCATATCATATACTCCCTCTAATTGTCTATTTTCTTCCCTCTTTCCTTCTTGGACTGAGTTTGATTTTCTTCTCTCTTTCCATTTAAGAAAAGTTTTCTATTCCTCATTAATTAATATAATATTCATCTCTCTTATTTTTCACCCAACTTTTTCTCATTTAATTAATAAAATATTTCTCTCTCCTACTTTTTCACCCCACTTTTTCTAATTTAATTAATAAAATATTTCTCTCTCTTATTTTTTCATTCCACCTTCCATATTCTACTACTATAATACTCTCTCCTTATTTTCTTCCCCAAACAGAAAGGGAAAGAAAATAGGCAATTGGAGGGAGTACTCTATATAAAAAGAGGGAGAGGTAGTTTGCGTAACATTTTCTTTTCAACATTATCCTCAATCATGTATAAAATTTACATAATTGCCCTTGGCAATGGCAATGGCAATGGCAATGGCTTGACTTGGCTTGTTATTTGTTATTGTACTTCCAACATTTACAATTTTTAGGATTCAAAAATGGTTATAGTGAAACAAAAACCATTACTCATTAACCAACCATGTACATCTAATAATATTGGATACGTTCATTATAATTGTAAAACTCTCTCTAAAAAAGCTCTCCGCACTCTCTAGAAAAACCCCAAAAAAAACCCTAACCCTAACAGCCTTGCAACCGTCGTCGCCCCTCCTTCACTCAATCTTGCCAGATCCACTTCTGGCCGGAGATATGGCCGACTCTCTTGGCTTATCTTCGCCACCCGTACAAGTCTACTCTTACTTTCTCGATCCCTTTAAGCTCCCCACCCCATCAGTTTACCCTTCTTGTTATCATCATTGGTCACATCCTTTGTATTACCTATCTTTTATCTTTGATTTTCGTTTTGTTCAGCCCAATTTCCGCCTCCCTGGTGGTCATCGTCGGCCCTCTCCGATTGCCATCCCCGTCTTTCCTTGTGCTCTCAAACGTCCAACCCTCACCCTCTTTCTTCTTTGACGTCGGCTCCCGTCGAGGGTGTTCCCCCTCCCCCACCCTTTGGCGGTCGACATCTCGTCTCGTAGTCCCCCTCCCCTGACTTTGGCGGCTCTCGGAGGGTGTTCCCCCCTCCCCTCATCCCCTTCCCCTACCCTCTTGTGTCGGTCGATGTCGGTTCGTGTTAGGTATGGTGGACTTGTCTTAGTTTCTCTCGATGTTGGTCGATGTCGGTTTTTTGTTTGTCTTTTTGTTGGACGTTTGGGTCCTCTTCTGTTTCGTGGGGTTTTGGTCATTGGTTGTTGTGTCCGTGTCGATTTTCTATGCTGAGATTGTGGTCTTTAATTTGTTTTGTTGTCTTTAATTAGTTTTCTGCTCTTGGTTTTTTGAATAAAATTGGGTTGTTGGAATAATTTGTGTTGTAACCCTTCGATTTCGACGGATGTGGGTAAATTTGTTGCGGAGCCTTGTGGGGTTGGGAGCTTTGCTGAGTTATTTCATTTTGGGTGACTTGTCGGGGTGGATCTTGTCGAGTGATGTGTGGCTGGGTTATGGGTGGCTTTCTTCCAAGATGCTCCTTTTTATAACCCCCTCACTACTTCTTTCGATTCTTTTTTTAATCTTATTAGCGGTATTTTAATAATAATCTTGAGTAGTGTTACGATTAGTAGTACTAGTATAGCTCTTATGGATCTTTTACATCGTATGTGGGTTGGGTTCGTTAGAAGACGATGCATTTAGGCAACTATGGATATGAAATTAGTTGAGTGGGCTGTCTGTTACATGCTTGTTATGCTTCTCATATTGTCGTGCTCATGATCAAAGGGTTCGATCACCCAAGTGTGGGAGTTTTATCTCCATCGACAGCAGACTTTTTCGTCTTGCTTAGCTTGTCACCTTTTCTTTCTATGTCATTTTCGCAAGAATGTAAGTACGCCTAGTTCTTGTCACCTGGCGATTCTTTTGCATTGGAAGTGTTCGGAGTTTAGCAGCATCGATTAAGAAGATTCTAATGCTCGTGCCCAATTTTCCTTTTTCCATTGCATGCCCGACTCCCGTTAATCGATGTATTTGTTGTTCTTATGTTGTTTTTATTTTCAATAATGAATGTAATAATAAGGACTTTTATAGTTCGAACATTATGTAATGCATTGTGTTTTCCTGCTGGCAAAAAAATATTGGATACGGTTTCACGTTGATTTTATTTTGAGACCTCTCACACAAATATAAATAAACCCAAAATTTGTGTAACTTTATATTTGGACAAATATGTCCTTTCACTTTTGAAGAATTTACATATGCATGCCCTTACCTTATTAGTTCTATATTATGTACGGGATAGGTATTAGGTACTATTTTCGTGGTCGTTTGTTTTCCTTTGATTAAAACATTTCTCATAAATATTATAAAAGAACAACAAATAACCGAGATGGAGGGAGTAATACTTAGGATAAATTACTAAATTATAGCCCACCTGAGATCTATTGTACAAGTACCCTGTCTTAACTAATAAATTATGACATTTACGATTACATGGAATATTGGTTTAAACACAAAATCTAGGAAGAGATCACTTATATATTCTCCGTTCAAAGAAATTATTTACTTGCTATTATCGGAGTATGTATGCACATTTTACGTCATATACGGACATTGTCTAATTTTTCTTTTTACAATACAAAATATATCGATATATCAATAAAAGTTACACAAATAAAAACATTAATTTGAGGTTGTTTTCATTGGTAGCGTAGTAAAGTATGGATTAATATGCTAATTCTTCCGTAATTGAAAATAATTCTGCGCGCTTTAATCTATTATCATAAATCGTTTCATATATTTGCATAACAAATAAAGTACATTCATGAAAATAATAGCTACACTTTCAATCATAATTAGAGACACATCGAATGAAAATTATGTCAATACATACACCAACAATGATAAAAGACATTTAAAAAAAATTAGACGTCGTAGCCCGAGCGTTGCCGGGCAAAAAACTAGTATATGGAAATTGTGATAACTAGCACAAAGTTACATGTCAATGGAGGGCAACACTATATATTACGTCAAACTAATTAACAAGGGATGGTTCAGGTAAATCAGGTTTATATGTTACATTGACCATTGCTAGACTACCCTTGTCAAAAACCGTATTGACGTATTCAGTAAGGAACAAATATATTGCACCATCAAGTAATATGTCACCATACATCTCAAGTAATAGAATGATATTTAAACAAAATAATACTCTACACTATTTTACTTCTTGTGAGTATGGTGATATGTAATTTTCTTACCATTCGGTGGTGCCCTAAATAGCAAATAACAATCCTCATTGATTAATACCATACATCTCAAGTAATAGAATGATATTTAAACAAAATAATACTCTGCACTATTTTATTTCTTGTGAGTATGGTGATACGTAATTTTCTTACCACCCGGTGGTGCCCTAAATAGCAAATAACAATCCTCATTGATTAATAAGTTCAGGTCTATGTGTTACATTAACCTGCTAGATAGACCATCGCAGTTAACATGGCGAGTGAAAGATAAATTCCTTTGTTAGTTAATCTAATAATCTTATAGGTCTAGTAATCTAGTTAAATCCCAGTTAAAGCGTCATTAGTTAAGATTTTCAGGTCGATTTATTTATGATAAATTTATATAAATATCTTGACTATGGTAAATCAACATTTTCTTTCGTGATGAATTACTTTACCTAGAAATAGATAACGTCGATGGGAGTATTATTAATCTGAATGAAACAATATTGTCAAAATGAAAATTGTACATAATAAATTGTACTCGATATACGGAAGGGAGTAATAGAGAGAAACTTTAATCTGATAATAGTAGTACGTGATGATAGGATTTAAGATGGGAAATGAGCGTGTGAGTGAATGAATGCGTGTGTGGTTGAGGAGTCTAATCAAATGGGGGTGGGGAATGGATGGAGTAGTAGTAGTTGTTGTAGGTCGTGTTTTTCTTTGGCTTTTATCATTATATTTAGTGTCTGCTTTTCGGTGCCTATGCATGGATTTACCTTTATTATTATTATGTGTTCACTAAAGTTAGGGATGAAAAATACCAATTAAAGTTAATTCCTCCAATCCAACTACTTTTAATTGGAACACCATTTGGCTTTTCAAGATACGGATAGATAGTGAAATTCAGGAAAGCTTACACTCACTAATTCCATCTCATCATCACATTCCTTCTTATAAGCTAGCTACTGTTATCCTACATCCTCCCTTCCTCATACTCATACATTCACCATCACCCCCTGTTTTGCTACCCTACACTCTAAGCAATAAAATAAAGAGTAATCGAGTGTATTAGAACAAAAACTTATAAGAAATGATCTCTCAATAACCTTATTTAATGATAAAATTCACATATGATGGAGACATGAAATATCTTGTACTATGACACCGTAATTTTAGTGGAATATATTGGAGAGCAGTAATAAGACAGTATAATCCCTATTTAATATGTAGAGTATTAGTGTCAAGAGTCTTGAATGATTTGACATATGCTCATGGAATATAAATTACTCCCTCCACTGTGAATTATGCCGTCACTTACATTCGATTACTTTTATCATAAATTTATCTTGAATTTATGAAACGAGTTTTCTATCCTCCTTCATGAACTAACGCAATCTTGATCATGTACGAATTTAACAATAATCTAACGATCAAATTTATTTTTGAGATGATGAAATATAAAGAAATATATTGACAAATCCACAACTTTTGATGAGTTGATAAATAAATAAAGTTGAATTAGATGGAGTAATATAGAAAGGAAAACCAAATCCACCTGAAAGGCAATATGTATATGCGTGCCCAACGATTGTTCATCTTTTTTCTGGGGAACTGTAGGTAGTCCCATGCATTTTTCCAAAAACAGTGTAAATCCATGTTCAAGCTTTTGGTTTATGTCCATTTTCCGTAGTAACGCATTGACTTATTAGTCGACAATAACCACCATGCGTTTTTAAGGAAATAAGGATTATATTAATATTCCATAAATATCATTTGCCGCTTTTGTCGCAATTAGTGGGTGATTGCTTGCTAGCTCACAACTCACAATCTTCTCTCGTTCTTTTTACCGGATTACTCTATTATCATTGTTAAACCTAGTAACGCGATGAACCCTTACTAATACTCCCTCTATTTATATCTGTTATATTCATTTACTTTATAGATTGTCAATAAAAAATAAATAAAATTTAAAATGGGAGAGAAGTTGATATCGTTCATCGAATAATATTATTAGAATTCGTAAGGTTGTAACTCGAATAGTCATAGTTGGATTCGATGTATGTATAGTCAACAACTATGTACCATATATTTGTAAGAGCCCTATGATGAATCAACATAACACAATTCACCAAAGTACTTCATTTATCAAACTCTATATTTGATCAGACGGATCTAATACATATCGAACTTTTTCTAGCTGAATTTTACGGATCAGATAAAGTAGTTTAGCACACTCATAGCCCTAAACATAACTCCACGACTCATTATTTCCCATGGTGATATACCAAAAAATGATTAAGCAATATTGATCCGCATGTTATGCATGTAGGTATGAGGTATCTAAGATAATGGCTTGTCACGGTTGTTGCGTGACAGGCTGCATGTACCGTCTATCATCCAAAAAATTACGGTCTAAGCAAGGTGGTGCATGTGGCCGGTTTAGAAGGGGTTAGAGCACCATTTATATGTGAGCTCGACGGGAGTCTATGTGCATTTGATGGAATAATAAGCTTACTAAGAATTGTTGCTGACTTGGTGGTATATACTGAGACCTACCGCCTACGTAGTATAAATCTACGAGCAAACTCGGGTAATAGGGAGGGTAGAGTAGTTGATGGAACGAGCCTCTAATTTTAAGTTTACCTACAAGGAGAACATAGGTGGGTGCTTCTATATATGTATATACTCCTATATACCACCGGTGGATGGTAGATCAGTAGATCACTAGATTGGTAGGATGACGGATATGGGTGTTAGTTTTGTGTTGTGGGTGCTGATGCGGAGAACCTATCCTGCATCTGGCGGCACACTGATGAGGTGATGACCTTCCAAATTCTGTAGGGTTACAACTCTTAAATCCAAGGACCTGTTACGAGTATTAATCGAAAAGACAAAAGAAGAGGGATAACAATTATACCTTATTTGCAGCGGAACAACATATTAATAAGAAGTATAATAACCCAGAAATATATATATAATCTCCACGGACAGAAAAAATAATCTTCACGGACAAGAATAAATAATTTCCACGGACAAGAATAAATAATCTCCACGGACATAATAAAGCACCCCAAAATTGATGCCTCTTTTTGTATCCACACGGTACGGAACTGCGACGTATATGCTAGTATAAAGGTACGTGAGACCATCTCACAACTTCTCTCTATATCTCTCTTATAACTCTTTATAAGACGAATATATATATATATATATTATGAGCCAATACTCTTTATTCCATATTATGGTTCATCACATGAACCTCCTTATATAGGAGATGAAAATGTAGAATTAGGTTATTCCCATAACTCTAATTACCAAAAATTAGATTATTAGTATAACTCTAATTATCATAACCCGACAACGCAGCTGGGTCCGTATTACTACTGACCCGATATATTTAATATATCGATATATATAAATAATATCCCGTACACATTGTGTGTGACCCAATGGGCCCACTTAAGACTACCAGACATATAACTCATTTATATGTCAACCCGACATCGACCTCTAGCAAGGCATATCGGATACATAGACTTAAGCGGGTAAATCCGTAGGACAGTGGACATAACTCCTTCAGTCTCCCACTTGTACATGTCCTCTCAAGAACGACGTTAAGTCTCTTTGCTACTATTGTCTCCAATTGAGAATGAGGTAAGAAGAAGTGTCATCCTCACATATCTCAATCTTTTACTCGAATCTTTGAGTTGACTTGTTAAAAGAGCAGATAGATGACAATCATCCTATCTGAGCGCGGCCACGCATTTGCACAAGTCACACTCTTCGAGTGGCCAAGAAACAATAAATTCCGTTCAATAAAGGAAAAGCAAATCCCCTCTTGTCTAACCAAATACTATCACATGTTCCATGCATGCCCAATAACCATCCATAGCCCCTTTTCACAGCTGACGAGGAGTAGTATCAAGGCATACACATCACATGTACAGAATAGTCAAAGACTCAGGTCTAAAGACCGTACAAGTTAGTAACTTGCAAAGAACTTTACTGACACTAAGCGAAATCTTAGTAAAATCCTTTCCGGCGGGTCTGTCTAATGCATGATCTTAACATACACCCGTATGCCTGGTTTAGTATCTCAATACATATGACTCAAGGAACTTAGTCATCAACCAACTCACACACCAGTCATTTAAGGGTATTCAAATGTCTCAACACAATACCCTGACTAGAGACAAAATAATTACATCATCCAAATAGAGTTCCAAGACTAAGTCACGTACTTAGTGATCTATTTTATCATTGTAAATTATTTAGGGACAAAACTCGGTTACATTAACCAAATGACAATATGTCATACAATATATCAATTATCGAAATAACTCCCACTAAACCAAACACCTCTAAAAGTACTAAGACCACTCGCCCATGCGTCTTATACCGATCATAACTAGTATGATCTTTATGTAGAGGAGGTTTCAGGACATACAACATTTGTATCGGTCATTTACAAGCATATGACCAATCTACCTTCACTCAATTAAGGCAAACTGTTAGTTTCATAAGTAACAATTGCTTCATAAACTTTAAAGTTGAGTGTGTGCTTGATTCATAATCAAACGTCTATTTGCTTCAAAAGCAATAGAACACTAACTTTAGTTATAATATTAGTCATAAAGTTGTCCTTTGGAACCGTTCCAACACACAACTTCTTATCCAAAACAAAATTTACTGAGATTACAATCTCACGTCATCTTTGTCTATTTGGAAATATGAATCGTTGTAACTTGTTTACAATAATTCGCTTATCACATCATGCCTCTTAAACAATTCCCCTTTTTGCTTCTCAAACGCAAATGAACAATTCTTAGATAGCATTCTAGTGACACTCACCAGATTAGTATCTACTCGTCACACGAGCACATAATAAACACATTTCTTGCAAAGTCTCATAGACTAAAGCAACCAAATGTCATTTAGTTAGAGAAGTATATCACTTACATACCAAATCATAACGATAAATGCACTCCCACTAGTCTCTTGTACACACTTTGTCTCTCTTCGTCTCAAAGGAAAACAAACATCTTTGAATTTCCACATTGAGAATGAAGATACTTACTCCAGGGGCTCCAATCAAATCGGAATGTTCACATTTGCCTAACAATTTTAATAACATGAAATTTATACAATGTGTCGCACACACATCATATTGCATCCCTTTTAAGAAATGTATTTCATATATATATATATATATATATATATATATATATAGTTGAGATCGGGTGAGAACCTATCTCTCAATGAGAACTGTGAGAACTATTTAGAACCATTAGATCTTATTCACATCTAATGCTTGACATTATTCTTAAAAACATCCACTCTTCCTTTAACAAAATAAAACAAATCCGTTTCTTTCTCTCTCTCTTCCTTCTCTTTCTTTCTCTCTTCCTTCTCATTCCCTTCATCAACAATGGCTGGAATTGAAGAAAAAAATTCAACAAACTTCACCAAAAATCAAGAAAAGGCAGATGAAGCTTTGTTCATCAATGCAAATTCAGGAGATTTGTTGCCTAATCTTAATAAATTAGGGTTCCGGTGTTCATAAAATTGGGGAATTATATACAATTGAAGATTTCTTTAAATTAGGGTTTATATTTTCGTTAAAACCATTAAATATGTCCACTTGATTAGAGATTTTTTTGTAATTAGGGTTCTTGAATATCAAATTAAGGGTTCTTGTTTTCTCTGAACACCTATCATGGAATTATTCAATGCTTCATTCCCCTCTAATTATACTTCTATTAATCATCTTATTTGTTACACTACTTTTACAGTAGTAGTTGTAGCCACATTACAATTTAAAAAGGGTACGTTAAAAGTGAAAAAAAGGTACGCTAAAATTTAAAAAGGGTACGCTAAAATTGAAATTAAAAAAAGGGTACGCTACAATTGAAATTGAAAAATGGTAAGCTAAAATTGAAAACAGGGTATCCTAAAAGTGAAAAATGGTACGCTAAAATTTAAAAATGATACACTAAAATTGAAATTGAAAAAGGGTACGCTAAAAGTGAAAAAAAGTACGATAAAATTGAAATTGAAAAAAAGTACGTTAAAATAGAAAAAAGGGTACACTAAAAGTGAAAAGGGTACGCTAAAATTGAAAAAGGGTACGCTAAAATTAAAATTGAAAAAGAGTACGCTAAAATAGAAAAAAAGAGTACGCTAATAGTGAGAAAGGGTACGCTAAAATTGAAATAGGGTACACCACAATTTAAAAAGAAAATTAAATCGAGTAGGGCTAGAAAAAGAAGAGTTTATATTTCATATAAAATCCGTACAAAAGAAAATTAAAGGAGAATATTTTAGATGAACTCTTAAATCAATCAGGAAATTTGAAAAAAAAAACGATAACACACCATTGCTGAGATTATTGCAATTATTGCAATTATATTTGCCGACGATAATATTGTTACTATTGTAATGAATTAATGAATTTAATTGAATAAGTTAATCATAAAATGATTAATTAAAAAAAATTAAAACTACTTAGGTTATTGGGGTTCAATACCCAATTAAGATGAATTAATGGATTGAAGAAAAGCCGATTGAAAAATTGATGGATTGAAGAATCGGATTCAATGGTCGATAGAATTTATCGATTAAAGGTTATGGGTCGAAGAATTTTGTAGAAAGAGAAGGAGTTACGGGTTGAAGGTTGAAGCAATTGCGATGAATTAATTTGATTGAAGAATCCAACGAATGAGATTGAACACTATGATCCAATGGCTCATATTATAGTTCTCACAGTTCTCATTGAAGGGGTGGTTCTCACATAAACCTATATATATATATATATAAATATTAGGATGCATCTTGTCCATCCATCCTCATCTCATCCAATGGATGGGATGATGACTTATGGACTCATATATAGAGAAAGGCTCTTATGTGTCCTTCTCTATATATAGAGCAAGGCTCTTATGTGTCCTTCTCTATATATGAGTCCATAAGTCATCATCCCATCCATTGGATGAGATGAGGATGGATGGACAAGATGCATCCTAATATTTGTATTTAAAAAAAAAGATTTAGTATCCTAAAATAACTCCCATGATTTTAGGAAATAATAACTCTCATAATCATTTCATTCTCATTCATTCATTCATTCATTCATTCAAGTTATACGTTCATCAAAACCTAAAAAAAAAAACGCTCCCAACATCACGTTCATTCATTCATTCAATCAAATCTGTGCTCGAAATTCTATTACTATGAATTCAATTATCGCGACATCTTCATCAACTATTGATAAGCAATTCATCGAGTATAACAATGGTGAGTTTCGATATTGCTTTCATGTTTTGCGTTAATTTTTATTCATCATCGTGATTAATTTGCGTTCATGTTTTTTGCGTCAATTTTCATGTTGATATTGCTTTCATGGTCGTTTCATTCATCATAGATTCATATCAACGTGTGGCGGCGGGCACCCACGCGTCCCCTGATGGGAGGGATTTGTCGTGGATCCCACCGATCAAATAATAACCAACTAATCCTGACACGTAGATAGGGAAAGTCGGGTCGAGTCCACGGGGACGGTAAAGAGGGTTTCGACTAAGTTTTACCTAAGAACTTGACTAGGTCTCGCGGCTAAGCTAAACTAGAATGATAAGAAGAGAAGGAAATATGACTAAAAATAAGCTAAGAAGGAGAAATAAAATAAGGAAAGAGGAGGGTTAGGTCGGGTTCATAAGTGTAGTAGGATGGTTGGGTAATCGAGGGTGTTGGTATCACCTAGTCACTAAGGTCGGTCCGCGCTCTCGCGTCAAAGCGAATGTCCGCACTCTCGTGTCTAAGACAGAACCCGAATACTCATGCGAGATATTACCCAATACACAAGGATTCAACCACAAATCAATCACCCAATGAGAAGAATAAAACAAGCAAGAGGAGCATTTGCAACTACCACTCTAACAAGCATTTCATCAAACACATGGGGTGTTCAACATATGACTAGTGACAAAGATTCAACCTTTACCCACAATCAACCCTAATCACCCATAATCAACACATAATCCCCCTACTAACCCCACAAGATTCTACTTAATCATACCTAAACTAATAATAACCATGACAAGAGAAATCAACACAAACAACAAAACATTCATAAAGAACTAACAAGAACAAGAATAATAATCAAAGATTAAAACTTGAAAGATTAAACATGGATTAGGAGTAAAGAGAATAAGAAGATTATATCTACTAATAAGAGGATGAAAAGATAAGAACTTGCATTAATGAGAAAAAAATCCAAAACAATCTCCCAAGGCTGTCAATCTTGGATGAATCTTGAAGAATTCCCTTAATACAAGACTAATTACTAAGATTAACGATAAACTAAAGACTAATCTACACTAATCTATGCTAATCTATGCTAAAGTAGTCTAGGGTTTACTGGGTAATGAAGAACATACGCTAAGATTACAAGAGGGGGGGGGTATTTATAGGGTTACAAGAGTGAAGGAGAGGAAAGGAAAGTCACGCGGCCACAGCCCATCCCGTCCGGGATGAAATGGTCCCGTCGCGGACGAAATGGTCCCGTCGCGGACGACCCCAAAACAGGCGCTGTTCAATTTGTGCACCCATTCCCGGACGGGATGAGGTCCTTCCCGACGGGGATGGGTCTTGTAGGCCTCCAATATGATCTTTAAGGCCCCTCCTTGCTTCTCATGGGTTTCTCATCGATTCTCGGGGCTCGGGATTGGGTCCCAAGGTCTCGGGGTCGAATCCAAGGCATCGAGCGATCGTTCCTTCACTTCGTTGGCTCCAAAAAAGTGTATGAAACGAGTCGGAATCGTTCCAATTCTTCGTGAATGGTCTCGGGAACCTGAAACGAACTAGAGGAAGCATAAGTAGCCCATAAACCGCTCCCAAGGAGCGATTCCAAAAGGAAAATGGGACCAATACACAACAAATTAGGCACTACAAACTACACTTATCAACTCCCCCACACTTAACCCTTACTCGCCCTCGAGTAAGCACAAACTAACTACTAAACTAGCCGAGTGGGTATTAGCGCACCCTACGCCCTTTCAACTCACGCGAGAACACCTAGAGGACAAGTTCTCTCCGCAAGGCAAGTGAGGTCTTGCTACAAAACCGTGGATGCAACCGGACACAAAAACACATAAACAAACAAACATACAAACAAACAAACAAAAGGTTGCACCCAAAAAAGAAACAAATACCGCTTCCCTCTAAAAAGCGGTGGAAGAAGCACCGGTTTAGGACTCAAGGCAAGTGACAACGTTCCCAAGATAGCAATACAAACCAAAATGGACAAAACCCTAATAGTATGATGACAAAGCAACAAAAACGTTGGTAACTTACCTAGGTTCCTCCTAATAACCTTCTAAGAACGTACTACGGGACGATTGACGGGATGTAAAATGGATGAACCACGGTGTTAGTCGACACTGTAGGTAAGTGAGACCCCGCCCCCTTTAGCGATGTGCCAAGAGGGTCGTCCCATGCCCAAAACCGCCCAACTAGTCCAAGTAAAAAGGTGGTTATGATTGCAAAATGAGGGAAGACCGATCATTACCGCTATCATCCTTCCTAGGGACTCAGTCCTTTGGTAGGCTCTTCACGGTAACGATCGGAAAGGGGCTTATTTTGAGAGGGTGAGAATCTTTTTGTGAGACGGTTTTCTTTTGGCATTTTTCTTTCTTTTGCATTTTTGCTTTGTGTGTTGCTATGTCATTTCTTTTTCATCTTTTGTATTTTCTTTTTGGCTTTTTGTGCCTTTTCTTTTTCTTCAATCCTTTCTTTCTTTCATTTTCTTTATTTTTTCTTTTCTTTGCCCTTTTGGCTAGATTTGAGTTGAAGGCATTTCTTTTTGCAACTAAGAAAGAGATTTCAACAATTTGCAACTTTATTTCGTGGATATGTGTAGGAGGTAGGGGAAAGGGAAAGTCGGGAGCGCGCTTTCCCTTCAAACCCACAAAAAGGGGAGAAACTTGGACTAATCAAACAATTCCGAACACGGTCACCTAGGGGACGGGACTCGGCAACCAATGCCTTTTCACACCGTGGGTGGTCATAATGGTCAAAACGCAAATCCCGTAGTAAATTCCTAGTAAGCTAGGTGGACTCAAGGTAAGAAACAAACGAAATCATTGATTTAGGGTCATTCTACTAGACTAAAGTCCAAGACTCGATTTATACTACTAGAGAGGGAAAGTAAACACTTGCACACTAGCCTCTAAATCGGGTTTTCGAAAACCTTTTTAAACACTAGACACAACTACACATCACAAAACAAAGACGACAAAAACGGAAGAAAAGGAGACAAAAGGCAACAAAACAAAAATCAAAACAAACATACAAAGAGAACAAACACCACCCCGAATTTCTAAATAAGCAACCAATCAACCACAAATATTTACAAGGCTCCACCCGAGCACACATCATCACAAATATCCTCCACACTCCACAAGAGAAAAGAGGAAAAGGGATGAAAGATGTTACTGGATGTCTTGAAAGCTCTCCAAAGCTATCAGTGATTAAGCAACCTATAAGGAAAAAGGGAGGCAAAACACGCACAACACAACAAATATACGACATAACGAAACAAAAGGAAAACACACAAAAGAAAATCTTTTTGATTTTTGTGAAAAAATTTCAAATTTTTGGGTTTTTAAAGATTTTTCGGAAAAACTACGAAAACAAAACTAACTATGATAGAATATCGCTCCCCCACACTTAAGCCGAGCAATGTCCTCATGCTCAACCGTAGTGTATGGATACGAAAAAAGAAAAGAAAAGAAATTACGAAAATAAAGCTAAAAATCAAAAAGAAAAGTGGAGAAAAGGGTAGAATGTGTCTGGCCGGGGTGTAGTCAAGTCACCATGGGCCGAGACAAGAAAAGATATGGTAAGGGGGAGAAATAAAAAGAAGGAAATAAAAGGAAATGGGAGGGGAGGACTAGGTGTAATCAAGTCACCTAGCCCGGATTCCGCCCAAATCCGACTAAATCCTACAAAAAGGGTGAAAATCTTGTAAATTTGGATTTTGAAATGACTCTCGATGTAGTTACGTCATCGAGAGTCGGGAGCAACAATTACCAAGGCCCCGAGGGCCACCATGACACAAATAATAAGGGGAAGGGGAACTAACAAAAGAAGACAAGCAACAAAAGACGGAAAAAAAAGGATAGTTGTCGTACCATGCGGGTAGCAACTCACTCACTCCATCGTCTCATAGGTCGATATCGGCACGTAGCTAGTCGTCGTCATTGCTATTCTCCTCCATTCACGATATGGTTTCATGGTTGGAGCACAAAGGTATAAGGAGGTTGGTTTTGATGTGAAAGTCGGTGTAAAGTGAAGAGAAAATGAGGTTGATATGTGTATATGAAGTGTAGAGGTCATATGATAAGGGCAAGGATAGGTAGGGAGGTTAGGAGGGGGTATAAAGTGGTAGGGTGGGCTCAAATGACAAAGAAAAGGCAAAAAGGAGGAGCAGGGACCCATCCCGGTCGGGATGGATGATCCCGGTCGGGATGACATACCCGTCCCGGTCGGGAAGCTCCCTTCCCGGTCGGGATCACACTCCAGTAAACTCGATTTTTGGTACACTCATCCCGATCGGGATGACTCCTTCCCGGTCGGGATGGTTCATCCTTTCCGGTCGGGATGCCTTCTTCTCGGTCGGGAAGAGTCTTGTAGCCCTTCATAATCTTGATAGCTTCACCCACAAGGCCACCAATACAAACCCGACTTCCTAGCTCAAAATCCATGCTCTATCAATAACCATTCCTTTCTAAGATTCATCTTCACTTTGCACCTAACAAATAAGCTCAAAACATTCATCAAAGTCCCTCCCTCTCATCGCTCATCAAAATACCAAATCACAAAAATATCACAAAACAAAGAGTCCTAGAAACAAAATCACAAATAACACAATTACAAACACAAAAACTAAAGAGGAGAGAAAGGGGAATATACAACATGACGGTTCTTATGGAACTCCGTCAAACCGAGGAAGGTGGACTCTTCATTCCTAGCCATAGCCATCATGGGCTCGGAAGAGCAAGTCAAATGCTCGAGCCACATTGTAATGAGGGCTCAAGCAACTGAGCCAAGCTATCCTCCACGGCCTCCAAGGTGGAGGCAAGAAGTAGTAATCCCCAGACCCAACGTCATCATTCATGTTGTCTCCGGGGTCTATCCATCCTACGAGCTCTAACGACCTCTTCCACCCTAAGCATCGTCTCCAATCACTAGCAAGCTTCAAGTCTTTATCATGAGGCACAAAAAATGGCTTTGGCCTCATTTTCTCATTGAACACCCCCATACCTTCCTCAAGTTTTGGTTCCCCATCTTCAAGTCCCGGAACAACACTTGTCCCCACATCATCTTGGAGGAGAGAATTGAAACTTCTACCGGCGGTTTCAATCTCTTCCAAGTCATTGCTTCGCTTACTTTCAAGGGGCTCTTGATGCTTTTCCATATTATCGCACAAGGGCAACTTGAGGTCGTCATTTTCACCCAAAAACTTCACGAATTCCACCAACTCATCCAACTCACTAACCTCCTCAAATTCTTCACCAACATTGCCTTCAACAAGGGTTATTTCCTCATTCGCCTCCTCTTGGGTGGACAATTGAGGTTCTTCAAAGCAAACCTCACTTCTCAAAGAGGATTCATTATCGGCTTCGTCATTGGGTTGTTCCCCTTCCCCAAGTGAACATCCCTCATCAACTTGTGAAGATCGAGTTAAAAACATGAGGGTTTGAGCCGTTAAAGAATTCAATCTAGCATTACGTTCCTCACTTTCCCTTCGGAGTTCGGCCAAGATTTCATTGTCTTTTTGCAATTGCAAGGTCATTTCTTGTTGCATTTGAAGCATCGATTGATTTAACTCCAAGTTCGGCATTTGGCGGCCATTGGGGTTTTGGAGTGTTACTTGTGAACCTTGATAATGCTCAAGGGGTGGGGCATCATATGGTTGGTAGTGAGGTGGATATAATTGGTAGTATTGTGGGTTTTGGGGCTCATATTGTGGTTGAGGTGAAGGGTAATGTGGTGGGTTTTGTGGAAATTGGCTTCCATAAGGTGAATCATGATGAAACATGGTGGGTTCACATTGATAGCTTGAGTAATAGTCACCATGATTATAGGAGTGATAAGCATTCACTTGTTGGTAGCCAATTCCATTTCCTTGAAATTCATACCCACGAGTGTCTTTATTATCCCAAGGAGCTTGATAGTGGTAGGGAGATGTCATGTCATACCCTTGATTCATAGAGGGAGAAAAGTAGCTCATGGCGGCTTCCATGTGTGGGGAGTTTAGATCAAACCTCGCGCCTTGCTCGAAAACTAGGCTCCTACCCGGTTGGAAACCTCTCAAACTAACAACCGTCCGTTTATGCGGCTCTGAGCCGTAAGGAAGAGGGTGGTCACCACCTCTAGGCAAAAACTGTAGACTAGGAGCGAACGTGAGAAGTCTAGTGCTTTTGGGGCACTAGACAGAAAGAAATAAACTTCACACACAAAAGAAGCAAAAGAAAACAAAAACTACAAAAAAAAAAAACCGGCAACGGCGCCAAATTGATGGGAGGGATTTGTCGTGGATCCCACCGATCAAATAATAACCAACTAATCATAACACGTAGATAGGGCAAGTCGGGTCGAGTCCACGGGGACGGTAAAGAGGGTATCGACTAAGTTTTACCTAAGAACTTGACTAGTTCTCGCGGCTATGCTAAACTAGAATGATAAGAAGGGAAGGAAATATGACTAAAAATAAGCTAAGAAGGAGAAATCAAATAAGGAAAGAGTAGGGTTAGGTCGGGTTCATAAGTGTCGTAGGATGGTTGGGTAATCGAGGGTGTAGGTTTCACCTAGTCACTAAGGTCGGTCCGCGCTCTCGCGTGAAAGCGAATGTCCGCACTCTCTTGTCTAAGACAAAACCCAAATACTCATGCAAGATATTACCCAATACACAAGGATTAAACCACAAATCAATCACCCAATGAGAAAAATAAAACAAGCAAGAGGAGCATTTGCAACTACAACTCTAACAAGCATTTCATCAAACACATGGGGTGCTAAACATATGACTAGTGACAAAGATTCAACCTTTACCCACAATCAACCCTAATCACCCATAATCAACACATAATCCCCCTACTAACCCCACAAGATTCTACTCAATCATACCTAAACTAATAATAACCATGACAAGAGAAATCAACACAAACAACAAAACATTCATAAAGAACTAACAAGAACAAGAACAATAATCAAAGATTAAAACTTGAAAGATTAAACATGGATTAGGATTAAAGAGAATAATAAGATTATACCTACTAATAAGAGGATGAAAAGATAAGAACTTGCATTAATGAGAAAAAAGCTAAAACAATCTCCCAAGGTTGTCAATCTTGGATGAATCTTGAAGAATTCCCTTAATACAAGACTAATTACTAAGATTAACGATAAACTAAACACTAATCTACACTAATCTATTCTAATCTATGCTAAAGTACTCTAGGGTTTAGTGGGTAATGAAGAACATAAGCTAAGATTACAAGAGGGGGGTATTTATAGGGTTACAAGAGTGAAGGAGAGGAAAGGAAAGTCACGCGGCTACAACACAGCCCATCCCGTCCGGGATGAAATGGTCCCATCCGGGACGAAATGGTCCCGTCGGGGACGACCCCAAAACAGGCGTTGTTCAATTCGTGCACCCCTTCCCGGACGGGATGAGGTCCTTCCCGACGGGGATGGGTCTTGTAGGCCTCCAATATGATCTTTAAGGTCCCTCCTTGCTTCTCATGGGTTTCTCATCGATTCTCGGGGCTCGGGATCGATTCCTAGGGGCTCGGTATTGGGTCCCAAGGTCTCGGGGTCGAATCGAAGGCATCGAGCGATCGTTCCTTCACTTCGTTGGCTCCAAAAAAGTGTATGAAACGAGTCAGAATCGTTCCAATTCTTCATGAATGGTCTCGGGAACCTGAAACGAACTAGAGGAAGCATAAGTAGCCCATAAACCGCTCCCAAGGAGCGATTCCACAAGGAAAATGGGACCAATACACAACAAATTAGGCACTACAAACTACACTTATCATCCCCCTCCCTACCGGGGGCCGGTCCGATCTCGCATAAGGGGCGAAGTGTCGGACCTCGAATTGGATGACGATCCGGACTTGTACTAGACGGGTGCGGGCACCCGTGTTTCCGTTTGGGAATCGATCGAGACATGGTTGTAAATGTTTAAAGGTCGATTCATTTGGTAAGGCGACCTTTTTAGTGAACTGAATTCGTTGCCGATTTGTGGAGTCGCCACCGAGTCAATTATGGGGACTCGGAAACTGTTCAAGTCAACTTTGATCCCTTACCGACTCAAAGTTGAGTGGCACGGGACCTAAAGATAAAGACTTGTACCCTTAAGCACTCCATGCCTGGAATGACTCTCATTGCCAATGGTTTCGGACATCCGGAAACCGTCAATTCTGAGTAAGGGGTGAGGGTACGTATTGGGAAGCCAAAATCCGATAGATGTCAACACCCAATCCCGCCCGCACTATAGCAGCCTCTACTAATCAATCGGTGGGCTGATATCCTAGTTCTTTTGTTGTGGTGGAAGTGCTGTAGCATCCGTTGTTTTAACCCTTTGTCTTTTACTATGTCGGTTGTTTTAAGGACAGATAAGTTTTATCGTCGAAGTAGCGGTGTTTACATTCTTAGCATGCGATTTCACGTGACAAGCAGGCCATGAAAAGATGCAGGTAAGAGAGTAGAGAGTACTATGTATTATACGTATTAGCAGATCAGTTTTAACGCGATAATACGGATATCAGTCGTTCTTGTGATATACCTTACCTAGTATTCTGCTTAATATGCGTCGGTTCGGCATTAATAGAGATGCGTCGAACCTAATAAGGTGATCACCCGGACTAGTACAGAACCCGACCATCACTTTATTCTATTTTAAGTTATTTTACGTTTTGAATTCCGAGTTAGGTGATTTAGCATGCGATTATAAGGTCATAAAATCAATAAATCATACGAAAAACCGTAAATGCGAATGTAAGTAAATCACATTGTGAGGAATTGCACCCTCGGAGTATACACTAAACGGGACTCGATGCATAGATAGTTTTGAGAACGGATCTTGGAATTACTCGGGTCTATTTAATGTGTTTTAGTATTTACGATTGAAGTTTGGACGTTACGTATTTTAGTAGATGCTTGTGGGCCTAGCGCCCACATCTAGAGTTGTCGTAGTGCATAATAATAAAAAGTACAAATATGGAAAGTTTTGTTTAGATGGCAACCTAGTGACGACTCGATCAACAGGCGGATCCTCCTAGCTTTACCAATGACTCCGGCAGAACCCCGTTACCGTTTGACCTTCCCGCGGCTACTCCGGCAGAGCTTTGTTTACTAAAGACTAGTTCTGGGCTAGTCCGGCAGAACTTCGTTACTAGTTTTGAGCTAGTCGATCACAGGCACCTCGGTATCGAGTGAGGTGCTCAAAGGTGAGGAGTAGCGTCGATGTCGCTTTTTTATCGGAACTACGATCGAGTGGATCATTTGCCTCGGGTGTCGGAGTGCGTGCCCTTAGCGAGAGTTTAGAGGGAGAAGAGAAGAGTGAACTGTGTGTCGAATGAATGAGGCGGAGGGGGGTATTTATAGGTGTTTTCGGCCCTCGTCGCCCATATGGGCGCCTGAGCTGGGGTCCACCAAGACTCAGGCGCCTGGGCTCAGGCGTGGTGAGACCCAGGCGCGTTGGGTGGGGCGGTCGAGATTTTGAGGATACGGTTTTGATGCTTTCCAAAATCGTGAGAGGGGTGTATGATATGTTTCTTGGGTGTTAAGAATTCCCACGGCTTGACCTAGCGCCGTGGGTTTAGTAGGCCTCGGGTGTTCATCCCGAGGCTCGCTTGACACGGTGTTGACTCGGTTCGAGTTTAGAGGTCGACTCGGGGTTCTGGTGTCGGAATTAACTCTAATTAGTGTCTGTGCGACCGTAACGACATGACTAAGGCTGCCATCGTGTTAGTTTTTAATTTTTTTGAGTAACTTTTGATCCGTTCTATAGGAAAACTACCTATAACATCGCGAACCCGTGTTGCATTGCAGTCTTATCGTCATCGGGTGTTTGTTGGGCACTTCTACAGCCACCAGGTCCAAATCTGGGTGTCTACACTTGCATGATGGTCCCTCGATATCAATTTAAAATTGAAGAAAATCGAAAAAGAGGACAAAATTTAAGGCATTGGCACGAGTCGCGCGAATCTTATGCTACTCGCGCGATCCCCCTTCACTGTACCGGTCAATTATTTAAAAAAAAAACGAAAAAGATGCCACAAAACTAACATACCCGACCCCCTTCCCTCTCTCCTCTTCATCTCTTTCCCTAAATGAAACCACATCCAATTTCCCCCTAATTCAAAACCCTAATCCCCTTCTTCCCCAAATCAATTCCAAAAACCCATTAATCTCTACTCAACCCTAATCCTTTCCTCTTCACTTCAACTCCAATTCAAACTCGCCGCCAGTATTCCGTCATAGTTCGTGTCGCCGGTTAGGGTCTGCGTGCGCCGGTAAGGGTCCGTCGTCTCTGCCTACGTTCGTTCGTGTCGTTCGTGTCGTTCGTTCGCCAGGTCTGCTGCCGGCCTCTGTCGTCGCCGGTAGTCAGTCAGGTTGCCGACTCCCTCACCGTATACTCCTATCGTTTGTCCTGAAACTTGGAATTGACGGTGTGTGCCGAGTAACAACACGAGATTGGAGTAATATGTTCGTAATGCTGATTTTTAGGCTACCAGGTCTGAATCATTGTTATTATTGCTCCTACTTGTTTTCTTGTTAATCATATGCAATTGTTTCTATTATCAAGATTATCATCAAGTTTGTGACGATTTGAGACTTATAGTGTTGCAGTTGTTGTGGGAGGCAACTCTAATTACTATTACTTGTTCGAGTTACCTCGTGTTTAATTATCGGTAGCACATGAGGGTGATTAGTAGTTAGAAGATGGGTTAATAGTAGTGCATTTATACTATTTGAGGAAATGTTTCAGTGAAAGTTTTGGGTTGTTTTGTGAGTTGCTGGAATACATTTTGGAGGCTGACATTTTAGTGAGTTGTAATTCTTGATAAGCTTGCTTGCTTTAGCTTTGTTACTGTGCTCATTTGGGGATCGTATCCTAGAGGTTGTAGTGAAGTGGTTCACAATCTAGTCTAAGTAGCATGGAGTGATTTGCTTGCTGTGGAATTTTTATTGAAGTCGTGGGCTGCTTTCCAACTTTTGGTATCAGTGATTCGAATTGCTATGAGTGGTGATGATTCTTGGTGTTGCTCTAGCTCATATTTTGGAGCTCCTTGTGCTATCCTCGAGCTAATTTTGTGCTAACGTTGACCGAGTGTGGGGAAAAGGTATCCTTTGAGTCTTGCTCGACATTTTTCCATCAATGTACATTCTCTCTTTTCATTTTATTGTGTCCTTGTAACATTGAGGACAATGTTTCATTCAAGTGTGGGGAGGAGAATCGGTCCGATTTGTAATAGTTTTGTACTTGTGTGATATGCTTTATTCTCGTTACTTCATAATTCAAAAAATAATAATTATTATTATTATTGAATGAAAAAAATGAAAAAGAAAGAAAGAAAAAATATATAAAATACCGGGCTAGGTGAAAACCCGGAAGGGCGCCTAAGCAAGAATGGGAAAGTGGCCGAGGATGGAGCGAAAACCCGAAAGGGCGCTCCGGGTAAAAAGAAGAATTGAGTTGCGTGCCACGAAAGTAGTGTGAGTTTCAAATAAAATAAAATGAAAAGCTAGAGTGAAAATCCGCAAGGGCAGACACTCTGGGCAAAATGAGTGATTTAGGAAAAATATCACAATACTTTCTCCATTCTTGGCATGGTGTCATAAGAAGGGCGACATAGAAGGTCGGTCGGGTAGGATAGTTGGCTAAGGTGAGAAGAATCGTGGTGCGGTGTAGTCGTAGCACTAAATATTTTGCGATTGGAGTGTTGTTTTGTGTCGTATTGAGGTGTTAGAGGCGTTAGGTCGATCATATGTGTGGGTTGTGGAGAATAGTGGTATATATCTTTTATCATTGGTGTCATTTGTAGCACATGTGATCATATTTAGGACTCGAAGAAATAAGGGGCGTAGTGTCATTTTTCGATGATTTTGGGTGTTGTTTTGTGGTCACAATCTTTGGTTGTTGTAGAGAATTTTCATGTTATTGTGACCTTGTACTTAACCTTAGGATGATATAAGGAGGGTGGTTGAATGGATGAATTTCTTGTTTGATGTCGAGCTTCCTATGTTTTGTTTGCAAGACCGTTGGTGTTTTATTGTTGATGTTTCCGAGTTTTGCTCAGGACGAGCAAAGGTCTAAGTGTAGGGAAGTTGATCTAGCGTGTTTTGTATGGGCTTACGACAGAGATTTAAGCTAGATTTGGTGATTAAAGGTGTGGATTTAGAGTGTAAATCGTCTATTTAGTTTTATGCAGCAAATTGTATTTATTGAAGAAAAGACGGTTTTTAGAACTCTAATTCCTTGTTATATGATTTGGGCTCGAGACCGAGAGTGTGAAGAACAAGCCCAACTAAACCCGAGTGAAAAGTCAACGCGCAGCTCAGGGATTGAAGACGAAACTGCTTCGGGTTCCGTGTCAGCTTAATTATTAATTATCAATTATTATTATATTATTAGAGTTAAGAAATTACTAGACTTTCCTATTTTCATTCTTAGACTACATGTTATTAGATTAAGACTATTAGTTTTGGTGTATTACGTTTATCATTCAGACCATTCACGTTCATTCATATTAGAAGAGAAGAAGAACACTAGTTTGCTAAAGACAATTATGTGTAACTAATTCTTTCTTCTCGGATCAAGGATTTGAAACTCTCTAGTTAATTGACTGTGAGACTTTTCCTAATCCTTGATTTAATTACTTGAGTATTGTTTATTCTTTGTGCCTAATTTATGATTGTTGTTTGTTTAATCTTTTTGGCCAATTGATTATTTCAATCTTCAATCTATTGCAATTCTTTGTGTTTGAATCCGTAATTGCTCAATTCACTAGATAAAATTGCAACCTTTTCACCTGATTATTTGTATGTGTTTCATCGTAATTGGGGTAAAGAGGGAATAAAATAACCGCGTGTGTTAAAGGTCGTTATTTCTATTGATTTGTTCATATCGTTCATGCTGTAATTATTGAATTAAAACTAGACGCGTGGATTAGGTTGTTCAATAATTAGGTTGCTTAGTATCGCGTGTCGACCTAAGTAATATTATCTACAGAACAATTGAAATTTTCAGTTTCACAATAGAATACTCAAGGATTAAATTGGGATTGATAGTCAATGATCAATTGTTTAACTAGTTAGTGGATTTTCTTCGAGTCGAGTTTCTTAATCATCTGAATTCATCATTATTAGTTATTTTACTTCCGTTATTTTAGTTGTTAGACAAATCACTCACAAAACGCCCCCCATTATTCTTGTTACGTTTATTTATATTAATTACACATTAGTTACATCGCCTTCCCTGTGGATTCGACACTCGACTTACCTCTACTATATTGTTAAAGGTAATAGGATTTAATTATTTATCTTTGGGAGCATACGACTTCGGCTCACCAGCGGATTCTCAATAAATTTATTGTGAGACCTCTCAAAAATGGGTAATTATTTTATTAGATTATTTTTAATGTTTTAATTAAATGCGAAAAAAATAAAATGGCAAAAAAATGACAAAAATCATTAAAATTTATGGGAAGCTTTAAATGACTGGATTGGAACATGGACTTTGAAGATGCGGCAAACAACAATCCAAAATATAGTCAAAGTTTATTCCAGTTAATAAAGATGGAACACAACTCTTATTAAAACCATCTGCGTATTTATTACTTCTACTACTTCTCTTCGTTTAACTACAAATTAAATTAATTGAAATCAACGGTCAACAATTGGAACTGTTCGGTGAACAATGCATCTCAGCCACTGCAACAATTAATCATCTCGGTATACAATGCATCTCGAGAAGAAGGAATGCGTCTATTGAGTTCAATTTCTTCATGACTTACATTTTCTAAGTGCCTTCAAACATGTAGTATATAAATAGGTCTCTTTATCCGTAGCATACTCACCCCATCAACTGGATTCCCATTTTTGCTCATCTTCCATCTTTGTAGTCACTCAGTAAATCCCCGTGATTTATCAAGGGTTGACATAAGTTCAGTAATACCTCAGCCATAACTTTTTCAGCGTTGGTTTTATCAACACATCGAAGGAGAGCCCCCTGTGCTGTCTTTTTGTAGAGTTGCCCATCGTCGGTGCGGATGAACTGGGTTGCCAGTCTTCGCAGGGCCTTTTTGGCTCGATTGTCAGCCCCGGGTGGATATTCCCCGGTTGCTAGGTATGTCAACACAGCTTGATACCATGGCTCGGGATCAGGTATCTCGATTTCTTCGATGTCGTGGATATATGCTGGCTCGGATCGTCTTTCGACACAAATTGGCATACTGGTCATATGATCGGGAATATTTAGCAAAGATGCCAGTTTTAAGAGTGCATCTGCGAATTGATTTTCTTCCCGAGGTAGGTATATATATTCTACCTTCTGGAACTGTTTCTCGAGATCCCTTACTCGTGCCTGGTAGGCCACGAGATTAGCATTTCGAGTTTTCCATTTTTGGAGTGCTTGATTAATGACCAGAGATGAATCACCGTGTACTCGGAGGTTTGTGACCCCTAAGTCAGCGGCGGCTTGTAGCCCGTGGATACATGCTTCATACTCAGCAGCGTTACTAGTGACGTCGAAGTCTAATTTGATGGATACGGGAGTATGTTCCCCTCTTGGTGAGATTAGAAGAATCCCGACTCCAAATCCTCGGAAATTGGATGCCCCTTCGAAGTATAAGTCCCATGCTTCGGTGTCAGTGTGGAAAATGTCTTCATCCGGGAAGGACCAAGTGTCGGTGTGTCCTTCTTCGGTTATGGGACTGTCAGCGAGAAATTCGGCTACTATTCGTCCTTTGATGGCTTTCAATGGTACGAACTTTAGATCGAACTATGCTAACATCAGGGTCCATCTTGATATCCTGCCGTTGAGAATGGGCTTCTCGAAGAGGTATTTGATTGGATCCATTCTGGATAGTACTTGTACCTCGTAACTGAGCATGTAATGTCGGAGCTTCTTAGTGGCCCAGACCAGAGCTAAACATGTTTTCTCGAGCATGGTGACAAGGCTAAAGTCGTATCACCTATATCAAAATAAACCTAACAAACGACTAACAGGTAGCTAGCAGCAAGTAAGGGTCGAATCCACAGAGAGACAGACAATTATCGCTAATTATCTATAGTTGATTCTAAACTATTCTAATTCCGTTTTTTATGAATTTGGTCTAAACTAATACGATTATGTAAAATAACGAGGTTCTAACAATATTAAAAGGATCTAGGGTCTTACGGTTCACTATGTAATCAAATTGGGTAAAGTTAATTAATCATTCAATCAATCAATCACCGTTATTTAGGGCAAAGACACGGCCTCTCGGATCTTATGTCAACCTCAAGATAGATTCTGACGGGCTCTCGCAACTTACCAGATTATCCTACCCACTTACTTGTAAGTCTACCCTTACCAGGCTTTCGATCTTAGGTTCGGGTTCCTAAACATTCAACTAGTTCAACGTCTCAAACTAATCAAACAACGATACAAGACAAGTAGTAAGGCAATAACATATGAATGATCAATCAAATAAATAATTAAACTAACATCCCCAATTCAATTAACATAGATCCCCTTCAACCCTAGAAGAATAAATTAGCTACTCGTGGTGATGGATGAAACGACAAAATAATTGAGCATAATTGAGAATAATATGTAAATAAGAGAAAAGGGAAAAATACCGATTATGAAGAACTGAAAGATTGAGTAATAATAAAAAGCTAAAAAGTACTGCTACAAGCTTGCAGAATTTCGATGCTAATAATAAAACTAAAACTAGAGTTTTTGAATGAATAAAAGTTGTCCTTAAACCTAGCCCTCAAACGGGTATTTATACTTATTACAACCAATTTAATTAGGAAATAGAATATAATCTAAAATAATCCCGTAGGATTCTAATTAGGATGAAATAAGAATTCTTCGGAAATTAGGAAAGACCATCTAACGCATCGCGAACCGCTCGGTTCACAAACAAACCGAGCGGTACAAAATCAAACCGACCGGTTTGAAATCAAACCGCTCGGTACAAATTCAAACCGACCGGTTCGGTATCAAACCACTCGGTACAAGATCAAACCGAACGGTTCGGTATCATACCGACCGGTTCGGCCTTCGTTGTCCGCCTTTATGCCTTTTTCTTCTCGTTTTCTTCATTTGTAGCTCTTAACTTCGTCTTTTGCTATGTTTCCTGTCAAAACATAAACCATATACCCGGCATAACAAACTACGGATAAAAGGCTACTAGAGTATTCTTAAGGCATGTGAAATCGGTAAAAACGGAGGATAAAGCGAGAATAAATATGCACATGAACTGCGTTCATTAAAATCTCCCAAACCGAACTTTTGCTTGTCCCCAAGCAAACTCACACAGGACAACATAAAATGGCTCAGAGCAAACTTTGTCAACATGCACCATCTCAAATCTAAACTCTCGCAAGCAAATGACACCAAAGCTAAAGAAACAAATTCTAAAGCAAAGATGAAGAGTATAAGAATTCCAAAAACCAAGCCCCAATTAATATTCAAATGCCAAACTTTCAATTTTGCATAACCATCTATGTCAAGATTTCTCGCAGTTTACACTCAGCACTCAAATAAGGGCAATATTGTGAGTTTATGTAAAATCGGAAAGACAAAACACTCACCTAACTGCGACTTATAAGAACATGCATGCAATCTAACATGATATCAATCTCTACCAACCGTACATATACATTCAATCGGACCAAAACACACGCCGAGGACTTACATATGGATAAAGTGAGGCTAATTGGGTAAGAAGGGACAAAACGATTTGGATATGTGGAGGTAAAAGCCGAGCTAGTCCAACCGTAACCAAACTAAACTCATTCCATTCTTAACCAACTTCAATCAAAAGAATTACAAATAGTACCAAGCACCTTATTTTCAGTCGTTTCATTACCGACTTCGTACCAATAACTACGAAAATATAGAAATCTATTTTCTCATAGCAAAAACACATTCCTTTTCTTGTTTCACTTTTTTCTTCTTCTTTTCAAGTATCTCCTTTCTTTTTCTTTTCTTTTATTTTTCTTCAATTCATCATCTTTTTTTTTCTTCTCCAATCAACAAGACATAGTACCAAATTTCACCCGAAAAAAAAACAATTTCGTCTAATTAACCAAACTAGCTTGACTAGGGTAGGCAAATATGGCATGTAGTTAATAAACGGGTCAAAACAGGTCAAATTATGGCTATGTGAAGTTCATGGGAATTAGATAAAAGAAAGGGGATTGCCTCTTTTGCATATGTCTCAATCATAAACCGAATGCATACAGGTATTTAAGAGACGAATGTCATGCTTATGCAATTTGATGTTACATGTCTCATAAGGAGTGCTACTCTCAACCTATAAGAAACTGATCATAGATGTCATCAGTTTAGGCTCTAAGTCTCACAATATAAGTAGCTTACTTGACAACAGGTCAATTTACTTATTTGGCATTCAAGACATAATTAGCGGCAAGATCAAAGAAATACTAAACTCAAATAACGGGAAAAAGTGTCATTCACAAGAAAGAGCAAAGAACTAGGGAAAAACATGTGACAAACGCAATGTCATCATCGCCGACACGACTCCATACTAAAATCACACAAAAAAAATGAAAAATTAAATAAAAAACGTTTTTTTTTTGAAAAATAAAATAAACACACAGACTATCTAAAACATCCCCCCAAACCAAATCACACAATGTCCTCATTGTGAACCAATAAATAAAAATTAGGACAAAAAGATATAAGAAAGAATGGAGAGGGACAAAAAGAGTAAGAGAAGGTACCGACAAAATATGTACAGCGGATACGTCCCCCAAACCAGCAACTAACCGGGACTAAGAATCAGACCCATACCCATCAATGTCATAATCATCCTCCGGACTAGACACAAGGTCCACGAATTCTCGTCCACCATGCCGGGTTTCATTAGCAAAAGTATTACCTCCATGTAAGGAAGCATCATGGCAGGAATATACATCGTCGTGTCCATAGTAGCTGACACCGCGATCATAGTCATACTGCACCCCGAAGTTGGACTGACCAAGAGGAAGTGGACCGGTAGGTCCTCGAAACGAACCGTCAGGACCGAGCCAGGAGAGTAAATGATCAGTCGGCTGTAGCTGACCCTGCTGCTGTAGCTGTCGGAGATGAGGATAATAGGCTCGCTGTTGGTCGACATACATCGACCTCATCAAATGGAGCATCTCCGTATAACCCGGCGGAGGCGGATAGAAAGTACCTGTAGGTGGGACAAATGGCCTCTGAAAGGGCGGAGAAGGAGGCTGTGGACGAGGTGCCTGAAACTGAGGAGCCTGACGAGAACCTGAACCTTCACCTTGCTCAAAAGTAGCGCGACCTCGGTTACCCTGTGGAGCAGCTCTGGGGGTAACGGTAAGTTAGTAACTAGGCGCGGCAGGCGGTGGAATATCGTCATCGACCGGTGGGTTCTGCCATAGCTCTAGTAGGGAAGGATCAGGAAGAAGGCGAGATTGACCCGGAGCAAAGTGCCACAAATATTTATTATCAGCATTCACGGAAAACCAACCTGCAGGGAAATCACTAGCAGTATACACAGTTTCCATAGAAATAGGCACCCGGTTATTCTCATCAAAAGTTCCTCGTAATAGAGTCCGGGCAAGCTGAGTCACCAATCCCCCACCATTAATCGACTTTAATCGTCCCACTTTAGTAACAATTAAACCAAAATGTTTCATGATAAGAGAAGAAATATCTAAATAAAATAAAGGTTGGGATTGGACATTAAGAGCCATCCCTATCAATTCAATTTCAGTTTTGGTCACAGCTCCATGTTCATGACGACCAAAGATAGACCCAGAAACAAATCTTTGCCAAATCCTAATTATAGGATGCTGCATAGCCTGACACGGGACACGCTTAAATCTAGCTGGTAAAGCTTGACCCGTAACCGAATACCAAAGCTGCTGATGGCTAAAACAATCAGGGGCACTCAAAATATTACCAGGATCCAAGCCAAAAGTATCCCTAAACAGTCTGAGGGGGATGGTATGAGTCTGATTCATCATCCTAAATGTCATCGTAGCAGTAGATTCATTATACTGAAAACTGCTAAAGAATTCTAGGGTTAAGTCTTTGTAAGTGGGTAAATTCATACTAAATAGACCACCCATACCAGTACTATCAAAAAACTGTTCGATAGACTCATTGATTCCACAACGACGCAATAAAGCATGACTAAGAAAACGGGTAGGGGTTACCGGTTTGGAAGCCATGATCAGGAAGAGTTCGCGCAGCCTTTCGGACTCGAAAATAACTTGTTCATACCCAGTTACTGGTGGGAATTCTGGTGGGGATGATGGTGCTTCCGATGATTCCGTTGCATGTGATGATTCTGGTGGAGAATCTGACCTACGTGTGACGTTCCTTCTTTTCCTTCCGAAAACCATTGTTGAAGATGAAGAAGAGTGATGGAAGTATGGGTGAAGGGAAGGTGGAAAGAAGATCTAATATGGTGGAGGAGTTTTTATGGGGATTTTGTTGTAGAGAGGGGTGGGAAGGGTTTAGTGAGAGAGAGTGAAATGAGGGAATGGGGGATGGGTGGAGGAGTAGAGGTGTATAAGTAACTTCGGAAAAGAGTCCCGCCGTGTGAACCGATCGGTTCAAAATCGAACCGCTCGGTTTGATTGCGTACCGACCGATTCGTTTTTGTACCGCCCGGTTCATCTTCGTACCGCTCGGTTTGAATCTGTACCGAGCGGTTCACCTGCCGTACCTGCTTTATCTTTTTTCAACGAATGTCAGTACCCTCCCTTACTTTCACTCAAAAAAAAAATAAAAAATTAATAAAAAAAAAAAAATCCAACACACGACATAAAAGAAAAATTACAGAAGTTATACACACGGGTTGCCTCCCGAGAAGCGCTGGTTTTTACGGTCCCGCTCGACCGAAATTACCTCAAGAGGAAGGGGGTTGTAGGTAAATCACGTCGATATTACCTACAACTGCATCTTCATGATATAACTTTAATCGGTGTCCATTAGCCATAAAGACTTCTCCCGATTCATTCTGCACTTTGATTGCTCCAGATTTTCTGACATTGGTAACGGTGTAGGGACCGGACCATCTAGATCTCTACTTACCCGGGAATATGCGAAGCCAAGAATTGTGTAGCAAAACTTTGTCACCCTCCTTGAATTGCTTCGGGAGAATACGCTTATCATGCCACTTCTTTGTGCGCTCCTTATAGACTCGGGAACTTTCATAAGCACTTAGACGGAATTCGTCCAATTCATTCAGTTGGAGCAACCGCTTCTCCCCACTAAGAGTCGGGTCAAAATTAAGCTCTTTTACTTCCCAAAAAGCTTTGTATTCTAACTCGACGGGAAGATGACATGCCTTACCATAGACTAATCGATAGGGAGATGTACCGATGGGTGTCTTATATGTGGTGCGATAGGCCCATAATGCATCGTCTAGTTTGGTACTCCAATCCTTTCTCGATCTAGAAACCACCTTTTCGAGAATTGATTTAATTTCTCGTTTAGATACTTCCACTTGGCCGCTTGTTTGAGGATGATAAGCCAAACCGGTACGTTGCATAACACCGTATTTGCGTAGCAAAGTGTCTAATCTCTTCTCGTGGAAGTGTGAACCTCCATCACTAATAATAGCTCGAGGAACCCCGAACCTAGGGAAAATTATTTTCTTGAAGAGATTTATAACTACCTTAGCATCGTTTGTAGGACACGCTATTGCCTCGACCCATTTGGATACATAATCCACTGCGACGAGAATATACCGGTTACCAAAAGAAGAAGGAAACAGACCTTGATAATCGATTCCCCATACGTCGAAAACCTCGACCTCTAATATACCGGTTTGTGGCATCTCATGTCGTCTAGAAATATTTCCAGATCGTTGGCACGCATCACAAGTAAGGACAAATTTTTGTGCATCTTTGAACAAAGTCGGCCAATAAAATCCGGATTGTAATACCTTAGCAACGGTGCGAGACGGACCATGATGACCACCATAAGGAGAAGAATGACATCCTTCCAAGACACCTCTTACTTCCCAATTAGGTACGCACTTTCGAAAAATTCCGTCTGCGCATTCTCGAAATAGGTAAGGATCATCCCAATAATACCTCCTTACATCGGATAAGAATTTCTTCTTCTGTTGGTAAGTACAATTAGGAGGGAAATAACCACCAACCAAAAAGTTAGCATAATCCGCATACCATGGCTCGTTGGTAGTTAGCTCGGCAAGGGTGATCGCAAGTAAGGAATCGTCGGGAAAGGAATCATCAATTAATCCGTCTTCATTGAATCTAAGCCGTGATAGATGATCAGCTACAACATTCTCGGCTCCCTTCTTATCCCGAATCTCTAGATCAAATTCTTGGAGTAGTAGGATCCAACGAATTAATCTGGGCTTTGCTTCCTTCTTTGCTAAGAGGTATTTTAGCGCGGCATGGTCTGTATAAACAATCACCTTAGAACCTATGAGATAAGTTCGAAATTTATCGAGGGCATATATGATGGCTAACAACTCCTTTTCCGTCGTCGCATAATTGACCTGAGCTTCATCTAAAGTCTTACTAGCGTAGTAAATAGCATGTAAAACTTTATCTTTTCTCTGACCCAAAACTGCTCCTACGGCATAGTCGCTTGCATCACACATAATCTCGAAAGGTAGATTCCAATCTGGCGATCGAATAATGGGTGCTGAGATTAATGCCTCCTTAATCCTGCCAAAAGATTCACGACAAGCATCAGTAAAGCAAAAAGGAGCATCTTTAAGAAGGAGTTGGGTAAGTGGTTTAGCAATTTTTGAGAAGTCCTTGATAAAGCGGCGATAAAATCCTGCATGACCAAGGAAACTCCTAACCCCCTTAACATTAGTAGGAGGAGGCAATTGCTCTATCACTTGAATTTTAGCCCGGTCTACTTGAATGCCTTTATCAGAAATTAAGTGACCAAGCACCACTCCCTCGTTGACCATAAAGTGACATTTTTCCCAATTAAGTACCAAGTCAACTTCCTCACAGCGACCTAAAACTTTTGACAGATTCAGCAAACAAGAGTCAAAGTCAGAACCATACACACTGAAATCGTCCATAAATACTTCCATAATTGATTCAATGTAATTAGAAAAGATACTAATCATGCATCTCTGAAAAGTGGCTGGGGCGTTACATAATCCAAAAGGCATCCTACGATAAGCGAAGGTACCATAAGGACATGTAAAGGTGGTCTTTTCTTGGTCCTCGGGGTGAATGGGGATTTGAAAAAAACCGGAGTAACCATCTAGATAACAGAAATACTTATGACGAGCTAATCTTTCTAACATTTGATCAATGAATGGAAGTGGGTAATGGTCTTTCTTAGTGGCGACATTCAATTTCCTATAATCAATGCACATGCGCCATTCTGTAACAATTCGAGTAGGAATTAGTTCATTCCTATCGTTTTTTATTACCGTGGTGCCTCCTTTCTTAGGCACCACCTGAACCGGACTGACCCATTTAGAATCAGATATAGCATATATAATACCGGCATCTAGGAGTTTCATAACTTCAGTTTTAACAACTTCCTGCATATTCGGGTTCAGTCGACGCTGACCCTGGATAGACGGTCTATGACCGTCTTCAAGATGAATGCGATGCATGCAAAAGTCGGGAGAAATACCTTTTAAGTCACTTAAACTATACCCTAATGCCTTCTTATGTTTCCTCAATACAGTTAATAAATCAGTCAACTGAGATTCAGTTAAAGAATTACTTACTATAACCGGATTTAGCTCACCCTCATCGAGAAAAGCATACCTGAGATTCGTGGGTAACAGTTTAAGTTCAGGTTTTTGTACCTCGACTGAACAAGAATAGGGCAAATCAGAGTTGACGGTCTCGGCCATCTCAGCTTCCTTCAGATCTCCTGCATATAGAAGTGCCTCTATCTCGTCTACCTCAGCTTTCCAAATTCCTCCATCACCTGTATAACTCGATTCACACATTAGTAACTCCAAGGGATCCTTTGTCAAGGATCCGAGTAAAGTGGACTCAATAATGTCATCGACTGAATCAAAGGTGTCTAGACAATAGCATGACTCATCAGTTATAGGGGCTTTTAAAGTTTTATTTAGGTTAAATGTGACTTTATCTTCCCCAACCTCAAGTGTCAAACTACCGTTTTTGACATCAATAATTGTGCCCACAGTGTGAAGGAATGAACGACCTAGAATAATGGGGATGTGTGTATCCTCGGCGATATCTAAGACAACAAAGTCGACAGGAAAAAAGAATTTCCCTACCTTAACTGGAACGTCTTCTAAGACACCTAAAGGTCTACGGACCGATCGATCGGCCATTTGCAGTGTGATACTGGTACACTTCAATCCCCCCATGTCTAGTTTCTCACAAATGGAATAGGGCATGACACTAACACTAGCCCCAAGATCACATAGTGCATTGTCGACAATATGGGTACCTATAGTGCATGGGATAGAGAAACTACCAGGATCCTTAAGTTTTGGAGGTGATTTATTTTGAAGGAGTGCACTACACTCCCCCGTGAAAGCTATCGTCTCAACCTCATTAAAGGAACGTTTCCTAGTAAGTATGTCTTTCATAAATTTAGCATATGCAGGTACTTGGGTAATTAGTTCAGTAAATGGAACTGTTACCTGGAGATTCTTACTATAAACTTACTGAATTGGCCATCGATCTTGCTATTGCGTTGACGACCTGGGAATGGGAGCTTCACGTGCTGGGCTGGAGTAGAAGAAGGCAGCTCCGATGGACGAACCGATCGGTTTGATTTCGAACCAGTCGGTTCGCCTTTGTCCCGCTCGGTATGATCTTGAACCGATCGGTTCGTTTCTGTACCGGTCGGTTCGTTTTTGTCCCGACCGGTATGATCTTCGTCCTCTGCTTCCTTCTCGGCTTCATCTCTTGTTTCCTTTACAACCTCGTCTTCTGGTTCCGGCATCTTTGGACCATCGTAGACTGTTCCACTCCTTAAAGTAATAGCGTTGATATGTTCATTCCCATGCGGTTGATTACCTTGAGGTGGATTTCCCTGAGGCGGCAAGGTTCCTGGCTGACGTGCAGCTTGAGAATTAGCTAACTGAGTAACTTGTTTCTCGAGCATCTTATGACTTGTCTGAAATTGAGTCATCATATTCATCATCATGTTTCTCAGTTCCGCTATTTCAACGGAGTGTTGGTGAGCTTGAGCCTCAAATGGAGGAAGTGGTGGAAACTGCTGTTGATTATTCTGAATTATGTTCTGTCCTTGAGGTCTTGGATTTGATTGATTTCCTTGCATTCGACCGTGAGGAGGCACATATGGTGGATTGCGGGGTGGAGGTGTTGTAGGATTCAACACATTCTGACTTGCATAAGATAATAATGCACGGTTATAGCCAGGTTGATTCATATAAGGCAAGTTTTGATTCCGTTGGAATGATTGATAAGCATTAACTTGTTCCTGTGTTCCCATGCATTCATGAGCATGATGTCCTGACACTCCACAATCATCACAAACTATTTCCTGGGTCATAGCATGTACTCGATGCATTCCTTTATCTGAGTTAGATGCTTCATAGGAATCAAACCGCTTAGTTAAAACAGCTAATTGATTAGCAATTGTAGAGTCAGAATCGTTACCATTACCTCGGGTATTACCGCGTGGATTACCCCATCGTGCATGGTGAGATGCCATATCCTCAATAGTCTGCCACGCCTTATCATCATCAACATTAGACTGGAACCTCCCGTTGCAGGCTGAATCAAGAGTATTACGACAATCATCGTATAGACCGTTATAGAACTGATTGCAAAGGAACCATTCTTCGAATCCATGATGAGGGCATTCTTTGACCAACTTCTTGAATCTCTCCCATGCCTCATGGATATTCTCATGAGGTGTTTGACGAAAATTAGTGATCTGACTTCGTAGCATATTCGTCTTCTGAGGGGGATAATAATGTTTGTAGAAAGCCAATGCAAGAGAATTCCAATCGTTGATTCCAGCTGAGACCTTGTCGAGATCGGTGATCCATTCTCTGGCTGCATCACGGAGAGAAAACATGAAAAGCATCTCCATGACTTGCTCCTGAGTAACTCCTGCAGGAAGGGGAATAGTGGAGCAATAGTCAGTAAAAATTCTCATAAGTTTAGTGGGATCTTCCTTAGCATCACCTCCAAATTGGTTCTTTTCGACCAAGGTAATGAACGCGGGACGGATCTCAAAGACGCCATTAGTGGCAGTTGGACGCTTGACCAACTTAGGAAGAGCAGTCTGTTCCGGTTCGGAGTGGCTAGCAAGTTTAGGCATCTTGACTAGCGGGAGTGGTAGTAGAAGGAGAGGTGAAGAGGGATCGGGAGCGGGAGTGTCCTCTTCAAAGGACTGATATTCCGCGATAAACTCCTGGTGTAGATCTTCCAAAACTGAAAGATATGTGGTTTCCGCGATTTCCTTAAAGAAATTTCGTCGCTTACGAAGAGTCTTCTTTGGTTCAGGATCAAACGGATATAATTCTGAACGAGAGCACCTGGGCATAAGCAAGAAACTACAATAAAGAAGTAAGAAACTGTCTCAAGGAATTTGTGAATTCCCTGAGACGAAGAAAAATAATCTAGAACCTAAAACAAATAAAAATGCAATAAAACAAAACCGTCTCCCCGGCAACGGCGCCAAAATTGACAAGGCTAAAGTCGTATCACCTATATCAAAATAAACCTAACAAACGACTAACAGGTAGCTAGCAGCAAGTAAGGGTCGAATCCACAGAGAGACAGATGATTATCGCTAATTATCTATAGTTGATTCTAAACTATTCTAATTCCGGTTTTTATGAATTTGGCCTAAACTAATACGATTATGTAAAATAACGAGGTTCTAACAATATTAAAAGGATCTAGGGTCTTACGGTTCACTATGTAATCAAATTGGGTAAAGTTAATTAATCATTCAATCAATCAATCACAGTTATTTAGGGCAAAGACACGGCCTCTCGGATCTTATGTCAACCTCAAGATAGATTCTGACGGGCTCTCGCAACTTACCAGATTATCCTACCCACTTACTTGTAAGTCTACCCTTACCAGGCTTTCGATCTTAGGTTCGGGTTCCTAAACATTCAACTAGTTCAACGTCTCAAACTAATCAAACAACGATACAAGACAAGTAGTAAGGCAATAACATATGAATGATCAATCAAATAAATAATTAAACTAACATCCCCAATTCAATTAACATAGATCCCCTTCAACCCTAGAAGAATAAATTAGCTACTCGTGGTGATGGATGAAACGACAAAATAATTGAGCATAATTGAGAATAATATGTAAATAAGAGAAAAGGGAAAAATACCGATTATGAAGAACTGAAAGATTGAGTAATAATAAAAAGCTAAAAAGTACTGCTACAAGCTTGCAGAATTTCGAAGCTAATAATAAAACTAAAACTAGAGTTTTTGAATGAATAAAAGTTGTCCTTAAACCTAGCCCTCAAACGGGTATTTATACTTATTACAACCAATTTAATTAGGAAATAGAATATAATCTAAAATAATCCCGTAGGATTCTAATTAGGATGAAATAAGAATTCTTCGGAAATTAGGAAAGACCATCTAACGCATCGCGAACCGCTCGGTTCACAAACAAACCGAGCGGTACAAAATCAAACCGACCGGTTTCAAATCAAACCGCTCAGTACAAATTCAAACCGACCGGTTCGGTATCAAACCACTCGGTACAAGATCAAACCGAACGGTTCGGTATCATACCGACCGGTTCGGCCTTCGTTGTCCGCCTTTATGCCTTTTTCTTCTCGTTTTCTTCATTTGTAGCTCTTAACTTCGTCTTTTGCTATGTTTCCTGTCAAAACATAAACCATATACCCGGCATAACAAACTACGGATAAAAGGCTACTAGAGTATTCTTAAGGCATGTGAAATCGGTAAAAACGGAGGATAAAGCGGGAATAAATATGCACATGAACTGCGTTCATCAAAATCTCCCAAACCGAACTTTTGCTTGTCCCCAAGCAAACTCACACAGGACAGCATAAAATGGCTCAGAGCAAACTTTGTCAACATGCACCATCTCAAATCTAAACTCTCGCAAGCAAATGACACCAAAGCTAAAGAAACAAATTCTAAAGCAAAGATGAAGAGTATAAGAATTCCAAAAACCAAGCCCCAATTAATATTCAAATGCCAAACTTTCAATTTTGCATAACCATCTATGTCAAGATTTCTCGCAGTTTACACTCAGCACTCAAATAAGGGCAATATTGTGAGTTTATGTAAAATCGGAAAGACAAAACACTCACCTAACTGCGACTTATAAGAACATGCATGCAATCTAACATGATATCAATCTCTACCAACCGTACATATACATTCAATCGGACCAAAACACACGCCGAGGACTTACATATGGATAAAGTGAGGCTAATTGGGTAAGAAGGGACAAAACGATTTGGATATGTGGAGGTAAAAGCCGAGCTAGTCCAACCGTAACCAAACTAAACTCATTCCATTCTTAACCAACTTCAATCAAAAGAATTACAAATAGTACCAAGCACCTTATTTTCAGTCGTTTCATTACCGACTTCGTACCAAAAACTACGAAAATATAGAAATCTATTTTCTCATAGCAAAAACACATTCCTTTTCTTGTTTCACTTTTTTTTTTCTTCTTTTCAAGTATCTCCTTTCTTTTTCTTTTCTTTTATTTTTCTTCAATTCATCATCTTCTTTTTTTTTCTTCTCCAATCAACAAGACATAGTACCAAATTTCACCCGAAAAAAAAACAATTTCGTCTAATTAACCAAACTAGCTTGACTAGGGTAGGCAAATATGGCATGTAGTTAATAAACGGGTCAAAACAGGTCAAATTATGGCTATGTGAAGTTCATGGGAATTAGATAAAAGAAAGGGGATTGCCTCTTTTGCATATGTCTCAATCATAAACCGAATGCATACAGGTATTTAAGAGACGAATGTCATGCTTATGCAATTTGATGTTACATGTCTCATAAGGAGTGCTACTCTCAACCTATAAGAAACTGATCATAGATGTCATCAGTTTAGGCTCTAAGTCTCACAATATAAGTAGCTTACTTGACAACAGGTCAATTTACTCATTTGGCATTCAAGACATAATTAGCGGCAAGATCAAAGAAATACTAAACTCAAATAACGGGAAAAAGTGTCATTCACAAGAAAGAGCAAAGAACTAGGGAAAAGCATGCGACAAACGCAATGTCATCATCGCCGACACGACTCTATACTAAAATCACACAAAAAAAATGAAAAATTAAATAAAAAACGTTTTTGTTTTTTTTTTTGAAAAATAAAATAAACACACAGACTATCTAAAACATCCCCCCAAACCAAATCACACAATGTCCTCATTGTGAACCAATAAATAAAAATTAGGACAAAAAGATATAAGAAAGAATGGAGAGGTACAAAAAGAGTAAGAGAAGGTACCGACAAAATATGTACAGCGAATACGTCCCCCAAACCAGCAACTAACCGGGACTAAGAATCAGACCCATACCCATCAATGTCATAATCATCCTCCGGACTAGACACAAGGTCCACGAATTCTCGTCCACCATGCCGGGTTTCATTAGCAAAAGTATTACCTCCATGTAAGGAAGCATCATGGCAGGAATATACATCGTCGTGTCCATAGTAGCTGACACCGCGATCATAGTCATACTGCACCCCGAAGTTGGACTGACCAAGAGGAGGTGGACCGGTAGGTCCTCGAAACGAACCGTCAGGACCGAACCAGGAGAGTAAATGATCAGTCGGCTGTAGCTGACCCTGTTGCTGTAGCTGTCGGAGATGAGGATAATAGGCTCGCTGTTGGTCGACATACATCGACCTCATCAAATGGAGCATCTCCGTATAACCCGGCGGAGGCGGATAGAAAGTACCTGTAGATGGGACAAATGGCCTCTGAAAGGGCGGAGAAGGAGGCTGTGGACGAGGTGCCTGAAACTGAGGAGCCTGACGAGAACCTGAACCTTCACCTTGCTCAAAAGTAGCGCGACCTCGGTTACCCTGTGGAGCAGCTCTGGGGGTAACGGTAAGTTAGTAACTAGGCGCGGCAGGCGGTGGAATATCGTCATCGACCGGTGGGTTCTGCCATAGCTCTGGTAGGGAAGGATCAGGAAGAAGGCGAGATTGACCCGGAGCAAAGTGCCACAAATATTTATTATCAGCATTCACGGAAAACCAACCTGCAGGGAAATCACTAGCAGTATACACAGTTTCCATAGAAATAGGCACCCGGTTATTCTCATCAAAAGTTCCTCGTAATAGAGTCTGGGCAAGCTGAGTCACCAATCCCCCACCATTAATCGACTTTAATCGTCCCACTTTAGTAACAATTAAACCAAAATGTTTCATGATAAGAGAAGAAATATCTAAATAAAATAAAGGTTGGGATTGGACATTAAGAGCCATCCCTATCAATTCAATTTCAGTTTTGGTCACAGCTTCATGTTCATAACGACCAAAGATAGACCCAGAAACAAATCTTTGCCAAATCCTAATTATAGGATGCTGCATAGCCTGACACGGGACACGCTTAAATCTAGCTGGTAAAGCTTGACCCGTAACCGAATACCAAAGCTGCTGATGGCTAAAACAATCAGGGGCACTCAAAATATTACCAGGATCCAAGCCAAAAGTATCCCTAAACAGTCTGAGGGGGATGGTATGAGTCTGATTCATCATCCTAAATGTCATCGTAGCAGTAGATTCATTATACTGAAAACTGCTAAAGAATTCTAGGGTTAAGTCTTTGTAAGTGGGTAAATTCATACTAAATAGACCACCCATACCAGTACTATCAAAAAACTGTTCGATAGACTCATTGATTCCACAACGACGCAATAAAGCATGACTAAGAAAACGGGTAGGGGTTACCGGTTTGGAAGCCATGATCAGGAAGAGTTCGCGCAGCCTTTCGGACTCGAAAATAACTTGTTCATACCCAGTTACTGGTGGGAATTCTGGTGGGGATGATGGTGCTTCCGATGATTCCGTTGCATGTGATGATTCTGGTGGAGAATCTGACCTACGTGTGACGTTCCTTCTTTTCCTTCCGAAAACCATTGTTGAAGATGAAGAAGAGTGATGGAAGTATGGGTGAAGGGAAGGTGGAAAGAAGATCTAATATGGTGGAGGAGTTTTTATGGGGATTTTGTTGTAGAGAGGGGTGGGAAGGGTTTAGTGAGAGAGAGTGAAATGAGGGAATGGGGGATGGGTGGAGGAGTAGAGGTGTATAAGTAACTTCGGAAAAGAGTCCCGCCGTGTGAACCGATCGGTTCAAAATCGAACCGCTCGGTTTGATTGCGTACCGACCGGTTCGTTTTTGTACCGCCCGGTTCATCTTCGTACCGCTCGGTTTGAATCTGTACCGAGCCGTTCACCTGCCGTACCTGCTTTATCTTTTTTCAACGAATGTCAGTACCCTCCCTTACTTTCACTCAAAAAAAAAATAAAAAATTAATAAAAAAAAAAAATCCAACACACGACATAAAAGAAAAATTACAGAAGTTATACACACGGGTTGCCTCCCGAGAAGCGCTGGTTTTTACGGTCCCGCTCGACCGAAATTACCTCAAGAGGAAGGGGGTTGTAGGTAAATCACGTCGATATTACCTACAACTGCATCTTCATGATATAACTTTAATCGGTGTCCATTAGCCATAAAGACTTCTCCCGATTCATTCTGCACTTTGATTGCTCCAGATTTTCTGACATCGGTAACGGTGTAGGGACCGTACCATCTAGATCTCAACTTACCCGGGAATATGCGAAGCCAAGAATTGTGTAGCAAAACTTTGTCACCCTCCTTGAATTGCTTCGGGAGAATACGCTTATCATGCCACTTCTTTGTGCGCTCCTTATAGACTCGGGAACTTTCATAAGCACTTAGACGGAATTCGTCCAATTCATTCAGTTGGAGCAACCGCTTCTCCCCACTAAGAGTCGGGTCAAAATTAAGCTCTTTTACTGCCCAAAAAGCTTTGTATTCTAACTCGACGGGAAGATGACATGCCTTACCATAGACTAATCGATAGGGAGATGTACCGATGGGTGTCTTATATGCGGTGCGATAGGCCCATAATGCATCGTCTAGTTTGGTACTCCAATCCTTTCTCGATCTAGAAACCACCTTTTCGAGAATTGATTTAATTTCTCGTTTAGATACTTCTACTTGGCCGCTTGTTTGAGGATGATAAGCCAAACCGGTACGTTGCATAACACCGTATTTGCGTAGCAAAGTGTCTAATCTCTTCTCGTGGAAGTGTGAACCTCCATCACTAATAATAGCTCGAGGAACCCCGAACCTAGGGAAAATTATTTTCTTGAAGAGATTTATAACTACCTTAGCATCTTTTGTAGGACACGCTATTGCCTCGACCCATTTGGATACATAATCCACTGCGACGAGAATGTACCGGTTACCAAAAGAAGAAGGAAACGGACCTTGATAATCGATTCCCCATACGTCGAAAACCTCGACCTCTAATATACCGGTTTGTGGCATCTCATGTCGTCTAGAAATATTTCCAGATCGTTGGCACGCATCACAAGTAAGGACAAATTTTTGTGCATCTTTGAACAAAGTCGGCCAATAAAATCCGGATTGTAATACCTTAGCAACGGTGCGAGACGGACCATGATGACCACCATAAGGAGAAGAATGACATCCTTCCAAGACACCTCTTACTTCCCAATTAGGTACGCACTTTCGAAAAATTCCGTCTGCGCATTCTCGAAATAGGTAAGGATCATCCCAATAATACCTCCTTACATCGGATAAGAATTTCTTCTTCTGTTGGTAAGTACAATTAGGAGGGAAATAACCACCAACCAAAAAGTTAGCATAATCCGCATACCATGGCTCGTTGGTAGTTAGCTCGGCAAGGGTGATCGCAAGTAAGGAATCGTCGGGAAAGGAATCATCAATTAATCCGTCTTCATTGAATCTAAGCCGTGATAGATGATCATCTACAACATTCTCGGCTCCCTTCTTATCCCGAATCTCTAGATCAAATTCTTGGAGTAGTAGGATCCAACGAATTAATCTGGGCTTTGCTTCCTTCTTTGCTAAGAGGTATTTTAGCGCGGCATGGTCTGTATAAACAATCACCTTAGAACCTATGAGATAAGTTCGAAATTTATCGAGGGCATATATGATGGCTAACAACTCCTTTTCCGTCGTCGCATAATTGACCTGAGCTTCATCTAAAGTCTTACTAGCGTAGTAAATAGCATGTAAAACTTTATCTTTTCTCTGACCCAAAACTGCTCCTACGGCATAGTCGCTTGCATCACACATAATCTCGAAAGGTAGATTCCAATCTGGCGATCGAATAATGGGTGCTGAGATTAATGCCTCCTTAATCCTGTCAAAAGATTCACGACAAGCATCAGTAAAGCAAAAAGGAGCATCTTTAAGAAGGAGTTGGGTAAGTGGTTTAGCAATTTTTGAGAAGTCCTTGATAAAGCGGCGATAAAATCCTGCATGACCAAGGAAACTCCTAACCCCCTTAACATTAGTAGGAGGAGGCAATTGCTCTATCACTTGAATTTTAGCCCGGTCTACTTGAATGCCTTTATCAGAAATTAAGTGACCAAGCACCACTCCCTCGTTGACCATAAAGTGACATTTTTCCCAATTAAGTACCAAGTCAACTTCCTCACAGCGACCTAAAACTTTTGACAGATTCAGCAAACAAGAGTCAAAGTCAGAACCATACACACTGAAATCGTCCATAAATACTTCCATAATTGATTCAATGTAATTAGAAAAGATACTAATCATGCATCTCTGAAAAGTGGCTGGGGCGTTACATAATCCAAAAGGCATCCTACGATAAGCGAAGGTACCATAAGGACATGTAAAGGTGGTCTTTTCTTGGTCCTCGGGGTGAATGGGGATTTGAAAAAAACCGGAGTAACCATCTAGATAACAGAAATACTTATGACGAGCTAATCTTTCTAACATTTGATCAATGAATGGAAGTGGGTAATGGTCTTTCTTAGTGGCGACATTCAATTTCCTATAATCAATGCACATGCGCCATTCTGTAACAATTCGAGTAGGAATTAGTTCATTCCTATCGTTTTTTATTACCGTGGTGCCTCCTTTCTTAGGCACCACCTGAACCGGACTGACCCATTTAGAATCAGATATAGCATATATAATACCGGCATCTAGGAGTTTCATAACTTCAGTTTTAACAACTTCCTGCATATTCGGGTTCAGTCGACGCTGACCCTGGATAGACGGTCTATGACCGTCTTCAAGATGAATGCGATGCATGCAAAAGTCGGGAGAAATACCTTTTAAGTCACTTAAACTATACCCTAATGCCTTCTTATGTTTCCTCAATACAGTTAATAAATCAGTCAACTGAGATTCAGTTAAAGAATTACTTACTATAACCGGATTTAGCTCACCCTCATCGAGAAAAGCATACCTGAGATTCGTGGGTAACAGTTTAAGTTCAGGTTTTTGTACCTCGACTGAACAAGAATAGGGCAAATCAGAGTTGACGGTCTCGGCCATCTCAGCTTCCTTCAGATCTCCTGCATATAGAAGTGCCTCTATCTCGTCTACCTCAGCTTTCCAAATTCCTCCATCACCTGTATAACTCGATTCACACATTAGTAACTCCAAGGGATCCTTTGTCAAGGATCCGAGTAAAGTGGACTCAATAATGTCATCGACTGAATCAAAGGTGTCTAGACAATAGCATGACTCATCAGTTATAGGGGCTTTTAAAGTTTTATTTAGGTTAAATGTGACTTTATCTTCCCCAACCTCAAGTGTCAAACTACCGTTTTTGACATCAATAATTGTGCCCACAGTGTGAAGGAATGGACGACCTAGAATAATGGGGATGTGTGTATCCTCGGCGATATCTAAGACAACAAAGTCGACAGGAAAAAAGAATTTCCCTACCTTAACTGAAACGTCTTCTAAGACATCTAAAGGTCTACGGACCGATCGATCGGCCATTTGCAGTGTGATACTGGTACACTTCAATCCCCCCATGTCTAGTTTCTCACAAATGGAATAGGGCATGACACTAACACTAGCCCCAAGATCACATAGTGCATTGTCGACAATATGGGTACCTATAGTGCATGGGATAGAGAAACTACCAGGATCCTTAAGTTTTGGAGGTGATTTATTTTGAAGGAGTGCACTACACTCCCCCGTGAAAGCTATCGTCTCAACCTCATTAAAGGAACGTTTCCTAGTAAGTATGTCTTTCATAAATTTAGCATATGCAGGTACTTGGGTAATTAGTTCAGTAAATGGAACGGTTACCTGGAGATTCTTACTATAAACTTACTGAATTGGCCATCGATCTTGCTATTGCGTTGACGACCTGGGAATGGGAGCTTCACGTCCTGAGCTGGAGTAGAAGAAGGCAGCTCCGATGGACGAACCGATCGGTTTGATTTCGAACCAGTCGGTTCGCCTTTGTCCCGCTCGGTATGATCTTGAACCGATCGGTTCGTTTCTGTACCGGTCGGTTCGTTTTTGTCCCGACCGGTATGATCTTCGTCCTCTGCTTCCTTCTCGGCTTCATCTCTTGTTTCCTTTACAACCTCGTCTTCTGGTTCCGGCATCTTTGGACCATCGTAGACTGTTCCACTCCTTAAAGTAATAGCGTTGATATGTTCATTCCCATGCGGTTGATTACCTTGAGGTGGATTTCCCTGAGGCGGCAAGGTTCCTGGCTGACGTGCAGCTTGAGAATTAGCTAACTGAGTAACTTGTTTCTCGAGCATCTTATGACTTGTCTGAAATTGAGTCATCATATTCATCATCATGTTTCTCAGTTCCGCTATTTCAACGGAGTGTTGGTGAGCTTGAGCCTCAAATGGAGGAAGTGGTGGAAACTGCTGTTGATTATTCTGAATTATGTTCTGTCCTTGAGGTCTTGGATTTGATTGATTTCCTTGCATTCGACCGTGAGGAGGCACATATGGTGGATTGCGGGGTGGAGGTGTTGTAGGATTCAACACATTCTGACTTGCATAAGATAATAATGCACGTTTATAGCCAGGTTGATTCATATAAGGCAAGTTTTGATTCCGTTGGAATGATTGATAAGCATTAACTTGTTCCTGTGTTCCCATGCATTCATGAGCATGATGTCCTGACACTCCACAATCATCACAAACTATTTCCTGGGTCATAGCATGTACTCGATGCATTCCTTTATCTGAGTTAGATGCTTCATAGGAATCAAACCGCTTAGTTAAAACAGCTAATTGATTAGCAATTGTAGAGTCAGAATCGTTACCATTACCTCGGGTATTACCGCGTGGATTACCCCATCGTGCATGGTGAGATGCCATATCCTCAATAGTCTGCCACGCCTTATCATCATCAACATTAGACTGGAACCTCCCGTTGCAGGCTGAATCAAGAGTATTACGACAATCATCGTATAGACCGTTATAGAACTGATTGCAAAGGAACCATTCTTCGAATCCATGATGAGGGCATTCTTTCACCAACTTCTTGAATCTCTCCCATGCCTCATGGATATTCTTATGAGGTGTTTGACGAAAATTAGTGATCTGACTTCGTAGCATATTCGTCTTCTGAGGGGGATAATAATGTTTGTAGAAAGCCAATGCAAGAGAATTCCAATCGTTGATTCCAGCTGAGACCTTGTCGAGATCGGTGATCCATTCTCTGGCTGCATCGCGGAGAGAAAACATGAAAAGCATCTCCATGACTTGCTCCTGAGTAACTCCTGCAGGAAGGGGAATAGTGGAGCAATAGTCAGTAAAAATTCTCATAAGTTTAGCGGGATCTTCCTTAGCATCGCCTCCAAATTGGTTCTTTTCGACCAAGGTAATGAACGCGGGACGGATCTCAAAGACGCCATTAGTGGCAGTTGGACGCTTGACCAACTTAGGAAGAGCAGTCTGTTCCGGTTCGGAGTGGCTAGCAAGTTTCGGCATCTTGACTAGCGGGAGTGGTAGTAGAAGGAGAGGTGAAGAGGGATCGGGAGCGGGAGTGTCCTCTTCAAAGGACTGATATTCCGCGATAAACTCCTGGTGTAGATCTTCCAAAACTGAAAGATCTGTGGTTTCCGCGATTTCCTTAAAGAAATTTCGTCGCTTACGAAGGGTCTTCTTTGGTTCAGGATCAAACGGATATAATTCTGAACGGGAGCACCTGGGCATAAGCAAGAAACTACAATAAAGAAGTGAGAAACTGTCTCAAGGAATTTGTGAATTCCCTGAGACGAAGAACAATAATCTAGAACCTAAAACAAATAAAAATGCAATAAAACAAAACCGTCTCCCCGGCAACGGCGCCAAAATTGACAAGGCTAAAGTCGTATCACCTATATCAAAATAAACCTAACAAACGACTAACAGGTAGCTAGCAGCAAGTAAGGGTCGAATCCACAGAGAGACAGATGATTATCGCTAATTATCTATAGTTGATTCTAAACTATTCTAATTCCGGTTTTTATGAATTTGGCCTAAACTAATACGATTATGTAAAATAACGAGGTTCTAACAATATTAAAAGGATCTAGGGTCTTACGGTTCACTATGTAATCAAATTGGGTAAAGTTAATTAATCATTCAATCAATCAATCACAGTTATTTAGGGCAAAGACACGGCCTCTCGGATCTTATGTCAACCTCAAGATAGATTCTGACGGGCTCTCGCAACTTACCAGATTATCCTACCCACTTACTTGTAAGTCTACCCTTACCAGGCTTTCGATCTTAGGTTCGGGTTCCTAAACATTCAACTAGTTCAACGTCTCAAACTAATCAAACAACGATACAAGACAAGTAGTAAGGCAATAACATATGAATGATCAATCAAATAAATAATTAAACTAACATCCCCAATTCAATTAACATAGATCCCCTTCAACCCTAGAAGAATAAATTAGCTACTCGTGGTGATGGATGAAACGACAAAATAATTGAGCATAATTGAGAATAATATGTAAATAAGAGAAAAGGGAAAAATACCGATTATGAAGAACTGAAAGATTGAGTAATAATAAAAAGCTAAAAAGTACTGCTACAAGCTTGCAGAATTTCGATGCTAATAATAAAACTAAAACTAGAGTTTTTGAATGAATAAAAGTTGTCCTTAAACCTAGCCCTCAAACGGGTATTTATACTTATTACAACCAATTTAATTAGGAAATAGAATATAATCTAAAATAATCCCGTAGGATTCTAATTAGGATGAAATAAGAATTCTTCGGAAATTAGGAAAGACCATCTAACGCATCGCGAACCGCTCGGTTCACAAACAAACCGAGCGGTACAAAATCAAACCGACCGGTTTGAAATCAAACCGCTCGGTACAAATTCAAACCGACCGGTTCGGTATCAAACCGCTCGGTACAAGATCAAACCAAACGGTTCGGTATCAAACCGCTTGGTACAAGATCAAACCGAACGGTTCGGTATCATACCGACCGGTTCGGCCTTCGTTGTCCGCCTTTATGCCTTTTTCTTCTCGTTTTCTTCATTTGTAGCTCTTAACTTCGTCTTTTGCTATGTTTCCTGTCAAAACATAAACCATATACCCGGCATAACAAACTACGGATAAAAGGCCACTAGAGTATTCTTAAGGCATGTGAAATCGGTAAAAACGGAGGATAAAGCGAGAATAAATATGCACATGAACTGCGTTCATCACATGGTGTATTTACATTCGTACTCTAAAAACTTCTTGCTGATGTAGTATATGGCTCGTTCTTCGGAATTGACCGTTTGAGCTAGCATAGCCCCCAAGGCTCTCCCTGTCGTGGTTAGGTATAGTGACAAAGGCAAACCGTGCTGAGGTGGCATCAGGACCGGTGGTGAGGCCAGAATTTCTTTGATTCTATCAATGGCTGCTTGACATTTGTCGTCCCACAGTAACCGTTCCCCTATTTTCACCTTTTTGAAGATCGGTTCACACACCATGATTAGCTTTGAAATGAACCTGCTAATGTATTGGACTTTTCCGAGAAACCCTCTTATCTCCTTTTCGGTCTTAGGGGGCTGCATCTCGGTGATGGCCTTGATTTTGGCTGGATCGACTTCGATACCACGTTGGCTAACGATATGACCCAGTAATTTGCCAGATGTTACCCCGAAACTGCATTTCTGAGAGTTTAGCCTCATGTTGTATTTGCGTAATCGGGTGAAGAATTTTCTCAGGGCGATGATGTGACCGTCCCTGTCTTTAGATTTGACGATCATGTCGTCCACGTAGACTTCCACTTCTTTATGCATCATGTCATGTAATAAAGTTGTGGCGGTTCGTTGATAGGTGGCCCCGGCATTGATGAGACCAAATGGCATAACAGTATAGCAATAAGTACCCCCAAGGTGTAATGAAGGTGGTCTTATCCATATCTTCTTCTGCCATTTTTATCTGGTTATATCCCGCATACCCGTCCATAAATGATAGAAGGACATGATCAGATGTGTTATCCACCAGTATATCGATGTGTGGTAACGGGAAATCGTCTTTCGTGCTCGCCTTGTTAAGATCCCGAAAGTCTACACAGACACGAACCTTACCATCCTTTTTAGGGATCGGTACAATGTTTGCAACCCAATCTGGATACTCGGAGACTCGTATGAACCCAGCTTTGAATTGTTTGTCGACTTCCTCCTTGACCTTGAGGGACCAATCGGGCCTCATGCGTTGGAGTTTTTGTTAAACCGGCTTGAACCCTTCCTTGATCGGTATATGGTGCTCGGCTATTTCGCGATCAATCCCCGGCATGTCCTTGTAGGACCATGCAAAGACGTCTTTGAATTCTTGAAGGAGAACTATGAATTGTTGTTTCTCCTCGGGATCTAAGGATAATCCTATCTTAAGCATCTGAGGTTCTAAGGTTGTCCCCACGTTGATGGATTCGGTTTCTTCGATTACCGGATTGCGGGATTCCCTTTGCTCTAGTTGCTCGATCAGATGTGGAGGCAAGGACACCTGTTTGTCGGGTTTCTCAATGTCATTGCACATAATATTTTTGAAATTGAGAAAGTTTTGAAAATGAGACAAGTCGTAAGCAGAACGGTTGTTATTATTGATCATGAATTGGGAAAATAGCTCGAAGAGAGATACCATCTGATCACTAGTCAGTGGCGGGATAGGTAGGGTGCCCGGGACTGACCCCGAGGCACTAGGAGTAGCTAAAGGGAGAGGGGGAGTTATAGGATTGACCCTAGCACCAGACTCACTTGACTCAATCTTAGACTCTAACTCGGACTCCGACTCAGACTCAGACTCAGATTCTGGCATTTCTCCTTCTCCTGTAATCAGCTTGTAAGTCCTACCTTGACTGTCAGTCTATTTGACAGTTTTCCTCCAGGCTCTGCTTCCGGTCCCGGATCCGACCTCCGAGATTAGCTTAGATGGATCAAAGGTGCGGCTGCGGAGGATGAGACTGACCAACTCTTCCTTTGGTGTTGGGACCGCGAGTTCCTCTCCAAAAAGTAGCCCTAGCGCGGGCTAAGCATTCTTAGCATCTTCGGACTGGATGAGAGCGAAGATGTCGTCCGGTATGTAGTTGCAGTCCTAGGCCAAGTGGGTCCCAGGGCGTGTGGTTGTGGGCTGATATAGGCCAGTTTGGACAGTCTCGAACACTGGCGTGACAAAGATAGTCTTGCTGATTCCGGTTTGACCCATGTTTTCCGGGGTTAGGGTGTAGCCCAAGCCTGTTTGAGTCCTCCCATTGTCCAGAACTTTGAGGATTTTTCCTGCAGGGAGATCAGGCCTTGATGTAAACCCTGGTAGAAAGCCCAGATTCTGCAACATTCGGTCAAGGCGGACCGTGAAGTAAGGACGGAAGAGATGATCTTCTTCGATGGCCCCTACGAAATCGAACCCCCAGAGATCGGTGTGGCCCGAGGTGTTGCAGTTAGCCACAGTCATAGGTGTGGCTTCTAGAGTGATGACGGTGTCATGCAAAGTTAGCTTGATTTTCCGATGCAAGGTGGAGGATACAGCCCTGGTTGCGTGGATCTAAGGTCTTCCTAAAAGAAGGTTTAAGGAAGAAGTCACGTCAATCACTTGAAACTCTAGCTCATTTTCTATCGGGCCTGTTATGATAGTAAGTTTTGTGGCTCCGGCTACTGACTTTGGGCTTTCGTCAAAAGCCTGTATGGTTTGAGCCGTAGGAATGTAGTCGGCCTCGGTAATGCCGAGGGCTTTGGCGGTCCTCAAGGGGAGGACGTTGACTGCTGACCCGTCGTCTATTAGGGTCATGGGTAGGTACTTCCCACGGTAGATGACCGTGATGTAGAGGGCCATGTTGTGGGCCGGCCCAAATGGTGGTAGATCAGCATTAGAGGAGGTAATCAGTGGGCCTTCCTCTATGGATCTTCCTTTTAGGTGGGGTAGAACCGTGGTTACCATTTCAGCTGGAGTAGTCATAGAGTCGATTTTGACTTGATCGAGGGCCTTAGTGAGTGCCTCTCGATGTTCCTGTGAGCTAACTAGGAGTTGCCATATAGAGAGGTCAACTCGAGTCTTGCTTAGCTGCTTTACAAGAGCCTTTTCAGCAGTTGGCTCTTCTGGGGCGGGCTCGACCCTAAGTGGCTCGGCAATGATGAGGGCTTGACTGGTGGCTAAGACTTTGGACTTAACCTTTTGAATCTCCTCAGGCGTGATGGGGACAACTTCCCCTTTGGTGAGATAGACGTCGTCTTCGTCGTCGCACCAGATCCCGTTTATTTGCGGGACAAATGGAGAAATAAGGTGTGAGCAATCCATTATTTCTCCGGAGAAGATGGCGTGAGTTGCCAATGGGTTATCCTTGTTGTTGGGTTTACCCCCGGGCAAAGGGATCTTCCCGTTCTCGATGAGATCTTAGATAAGGTGCTTTAGCTTCCAACATTTCTCAGTATCGTGTCCCTTACCACGATGGTAGTGACAGTAGGCCTGGAGGTTGTAGGCCTTGGAGCGACGTTCGACCGGGAGATCAGGTGTTGGGCCTATCGGGGTGATCAGGCCTTTTGATGATAGCCTCTGCAGGGCATTTTCATAGGTGGTGCCTATGTCGGTGAATACCCGGGGGGTGGTATTCTTTTGGGACGAGGTATCAAGTGCGTTTACCTCGTCAAAAATGCTCCGAGTGGCAGGCGTAGATGTGGGCTTGCTTGTTGATGAGCTGGCCCCTTGGTATCCCTTGGTGGAGGCCTTAGTGAGGCTTTCCAACCTTAAATCATCCTCGATTCTTGTTCCCATTTCAGTTAGGACCGCGAAGCTAGGTATGATGGCGTACCGGAGATGGACCCGGTAAGCTGGAAGGAGATTCTTGACGAAGGCTTCTACCAGCACTTTTTCACTGGGCTTATCGACCAATTTGACGCTTTCAGCCCTCCAGCGTTGGAGATATTTCGTGAATCCTTCCTTAGGTTCCTGGGCCATTACTTCCAGGGTGCGCATAGTGGTCTGGATCTCCGTGTTGTCGGCGTAGTTCCGAGCGAATTCCTTTGCCACGTCATCCCAAGTTTTGTATTTCATGGAATCGAGCCGGTAGTACCAGGCTCTTGGGTGCTTCTCGAGAGAAGAAGCGAACAGGTGTTTGAACATGTTGGACTTGACCCCTTTGAAGGCCATGAACTCCTTGAAAGCCCGGATATGGTGGACCGGGTCTTCAGTACCCTCAAACATTGGCAGACCCGTCAGATTGAGATTGGCGGGTAGTTCATCAGTCAGTGGGGTGTAGGTCCGAGCATTCTCCGTATGGATGGAGTTTTGGGACGATAGATGGACCTGTTCCTGCAGTTTGTGGACTGCGCTTGCCAATTCAGCTAAAGGCCCAGTAGTATCGACATTGCCACTAGGAGTTCCCTGCTCTATGGCACTTACCCGGGTGAGGATGGAGATCTGGTCCCCTCTCATTGACGTGATCATGTTTTCCAGCTTGGTCAATGAGGCCTTCAAATCATCGACGGCTTGTTGCGTCATGGCTCGAGTGTGGGGTGGCCTGTCTGTAAGGGCACCGCGTAATCAGTAACTGACCCAGATCTTAGAATCAAAGAGTACATCCCGAGCAAGGAAAAGACTAAACGAGAAAAAAAGACCGGAAACTGACTCCTAGACGGATGACCCGTGGACGGTGGGACTTCCTTAGGGTTTGGCAAAGTGGGCCTAGTCCCGTTCGAAGGAAGATCCATGTGAGAATTCCCCAGACTTTGGACTCGAGTGTGTAAACGGGCTTCCCTTCGTAGGAGTCTGTCCTACGCAGGTGGGCCGTGCCTTGACAAATAAGGCGGACTGGGATGGGGTGGAAACTCGTGATATAGGATCGACGGAGTTTCGACGCTATAGACTCTAACTTATGAGACGACCCGACACTGCTAAATACGGGAAGTCCTAAGAAGAAGAGGGTTTTGAAAAGGGAATTTGGATTTGAAAACCGAGCAAGGTCGGATTGGAAGGCCCGATTTTTTTTGAAAACCGAGAAAGAGGTTATCGGGCCGAGATTTCGGGCTTTTGAAAAGGTTTGGACAGCATACCGGCTAAAAATAGGCTATTTTGAGTCAAAATCATAAGTCCTAAATATGGTAGTTTCCGGGTTTTTTGAAAAAAAATAGATGGGTTTGAAAAGATGCAAATTTTTGAAAATGACGGTTTTTGAAAAAAAAAGACCAAAGAAGATCAAGTAGCATGTAGTCATGGAAACAGTATAACGACGCCATGTATGCTCTTAGTCTAAGTCTTGGTCGGTCGAATAAGATCTATACCAACAACGATCGCATTCTCGCAAATCAGGACGGACCTCCTAAGCCGAGTTGGTCTTAGAATCTGCCGTAAAACCCATGCGAGTTCCGCCAACGAAGTCTTTAGTGCACCCAAGGGGGAATGCACCGTGGTATAGTGGGACGTCGGTCACAAGTAACCGGCCCGGGAAAGAACGGGGTTATGCATGAACCATTGAACTAAAATGTGTACATTACTAATCGAACGATTTCTTTTCGAGTCTCATCATGAGGATGCCGATGGTAAGTAACACATCAGTTAATCCCCAGCGGAGTCGCCAAATTGTGGACATGACATAGGTCCACCCCGACGCGGCCACGCGCGGGTTTGGGGAGGCGAATGAATCTCCATATGAGATGGTCAAATTGAAATTTAAATCGAAGTAGGAGTCGCCACCGAATTTTGTGGTTATTCGGAACCATTCGAACCCACTCTATGTCGTAGTGGGCCATATTTAAAACATGGCCCATTTTCGATGTCAGAGCTTATCGGGTTCGTCCCTTTGCATTACGATACCGATACCGACATTATCGGATACCGTGTATCGAATGACTCTCGTTGCCAATGGATTCGGACATCCAGAAACCATGGTTCTGAGTAAGGAGTGAGAGTACGTGTTGGGAAGTTCATTGAGAACACCCAACCCCGCCCGCACTTAGCGGCCTTTACTAAGATATCGTTCGTTTTACGTACACGCGTTAGTTCGACGGTTGAATGATATGCAGAGATTATTTTCCTAAGGCATGTGAGAAAATTAAATAAATGGGTTGCTAAGTCGTTTCATGCATATTAAACTAATAACGTCAAAGTTATTTTAGCAAGTGAAATTCGTTTTAGTCTAATAAAATGAAGAAATAAATAAATTGCTACAAACACGAGAAAACGAGTTAGTAACCATTGAATAATAATATAGCAAATAAACATACGAGATCGAGAAAATAAATATTAATCGAAATCTGAAAAATACTACTAAAACGTTGTTTTGTATAAAAAAATGAAGTTCGAAAAATAATAAAAAGAACGAGAAAGGCACGCCAAGGCAGCCGGCTGCGCGGCTCGCCCGGGACGCCGGCGGGTCGCGTGACGGCCTGTTTTCGAAAGCGGTTTTTTTGGAAATTTTCGATTAAATCGCGTACGAATATTGCATAATTCGTACTTGACTTAACACTTTCGATATTCGTTGTATTCGATAGTTGACTACGAAATCAATATCAAATACTCGGAATAGTTTTGGAAAAGATATAAATTTTAGAAATCGTTTCGTAGAATAAAATAAAACGATCGAAGAGGTTAAAAAAAGACCCGGGTCACCGGCCCGTCCGCGAGTCGCCTGGGCATGGCGCGACTCGCGTGCGGGTCTGTCCGATTTTTATTTTTTGTCGAAAATCGTTAATTTTATAAATCGCGTACAAATATGGATTAATTTATGCCCAATTCATATTTTCGATATTCGTCGTATTCGATATTCGATTATGAAATCGATATCGAATAGTCGGAAGGATTTTAGAAAAGGTTTTGAAAAAAGTTTGTTTTTTGAACGAAAAGTAAGAAAAAAGAATTTTGAACGGAAAAGATGTTAATTCTCTCCGCGTATAAAATCGTCGAATTTTGTTTAAAAAGATGTAACGATTTTATTTAGCATCAACGAGAAATAATTAATTTTGTTCTTGTTGGATACAATTTTCGATTAGAGAATCGATATCGTATTTTAAGAACGTGATAAAAAATAGTTTTTCGTAGTATCGATATTAGAAATAGTAAATATGCGACAAACGACCCATATTAAAAACGTGAGAAAGGAAGAGAAGAAAGAGAAGAATCGGGTTTGATTTACACCCTCAACCTACGTGCTTTGTTTTCTCGGGATAAGGCTCGTCGGAAAGTGGCTTAGACTTGGGAGCGTTGAGATGATGAGGATGATTTTAGGGTGTCGGTTTGGACGAGTGGTTGGACGTCGGGTTTGGCCGGACGGTGGGGCGGTTTCGTCGGTATTTCGAGGTTTCTTCGAGAAGGTGTCGGGATTTGCTAGATATCGAGGATGTAGGATGTGTAAACCGTGTTATGAGGCTGTTTTTTCGGTGTTAATTGTGTTTTTTTTCTGATGTCAAAAAGTGTTGGATGGGAGGTCCTATTTATAGGAATCGAGGTAGTCTTGCTTGTGTAACAAGAAATACCGGTTTGGATAGGAAATACGAGAGTTCGAGAGGAAATAAAAGTCTCGTTTCTTGGTGAAGAAGCCAAGTATTTCGGCTGGTGAAGGAGTATTTCGGCTGACTTGGGACGCCTAAACCGAGTATTTGGAGCTCGGTTGGTGTCTGTTCCGGTTTCTAGATAGAATTCCTACTTGAGATCGAATTCTACCTTTAACGAAATTGTTTAATGTTTATTGAAGCTGATATTTTGTAGTGTTTGAGTATGAATCAGCCGTGTGAAGTGTCACGGCTGACTCACGTGTCTCGGGAAAATCTTTGACCGAGTTTTGACTCGGTCGCTAAAAGACGGTTTTACCCCTGGTGACGGTTTCGACCCAAATTAGTCTTATTTGACTCGAAACGATCGACTGGGCCTGGATTTGAGGTTGGTTTTGTAAGATTTGTACTCGGTGATAAGTCTAAGCCAAATGTCCATGATTACAAGCCCATATCCGAGTCTATCAAAGCACGTTTACGTCTAATCATCATCGGGTGTTTGGCGGGAACTATTATAGACACCTGGCGGTCAAAATGTGGGTGTCTACACTATTACGATGAAAAGAGAAATAAAAATGCAAATTGTTATGATGAAAGATAAGAATCGATGTCTTGAATATTGCAATTCGCAACATTATAGTAATAAAATAAAATCTTCTTAATAAGAGGCATATATGATATACCAAACATTTCGAAACTAAATTAACTACGAAAGACAAAATATGAACTTGTGAAGTTGTGAGTATGACTCTCGAATTTGACTTTTGACGGGATTTGAATGGTTTAGGGTTAATTTGGTTTAGTAATATGAGTAAATTATTGTAAAAACAAACAATATACGGGCAAAAATTTAAGGTAATATTAGTAAATTATGATTTGATTTACGATTTACTTTCTTTTTTATGATTAATTGGTATATTTGATTTAGGTAGTGGAAAGAAAAGTGTAGCTTTAAAATAATATCGAGCCGCTCGCGAGCTATTCGAGCCGAGCCAGGTCTTGCTCGGCTCGACTCATAAATGATTCGAGCAGAGCTCAAGCCCGAGCCGAGCTCATACGAGTCGAGCTTTGACCGAGCCGATCTCGAGCTGCTCGCGAGCTGTCTCGACTCATTTACACCCCTAAATTCAATCATTCATCGCCATTTAAAATATGCCAATATTTTGCTTGATCACAACAAACCAGATTTAAGTGGTTTTGGTAACTTCAAGTGGTAGAAATTACTCTATTATGTACTCCGTGATTGTTATCCTATTAATTTTTCCCAATTTTGCTTCAAATAAGTTATCGGGGTGTAGAAATTATGAGAATACCTTATGGCAAAAGTATCACGGAGTACTCTATATTACATGAAAATAACTAATATATGAAAAAATATGGCATTATACATCAATAATTATTGTTCAACGGGCTATAAGAGTTTATGCCGTTTTCAGCTGAAATGTGTTTAAGTTAACAGATCTGATTTGAACTGAAGTGACTTGAATTGACTAATACGTCAAAATTATTCTATCATGGACTCTGTATCATGTGTATCATTATTCTATTAATTTTTGACAATTTTACTTCAAATAAGTTTCGATTTGTAAAAAATACTCCGTATGTAAATAACTCATATGACAAACTATTATTCTGTATTATACATGAGAATAACGAATATATGAACGAATATGACATTATATGATTAAATTTTTATAAGTTCTTCATGATCAAGGTTGTCTCCAACACATAATACAGTGAGATATGTATATGTCAATGCGTTGAGTAACTACATCGAGTAAAATGGTACCCCATGCGTCGATTAAAATTGGTACTGTGTTGAACAACTATAATTTTTGTTTGGTTTTGTAGCAAGAAGAAAGCTAGAACGCTATCTTTTTTTATGCACATTATTCATAATAGAGGTGATCATATTAGAGGAGGAGGGTAGGACACGGGCCAGGCTAAGTGTGAAACTTTGGTCTACGGACAAGCGGTTTAGCCAGTTTGGGACGAGTTCTTTATCTACATACTCACGTGAGTTATTTGACTGCGATATTGAACACACTATAATAGTCATATACGTCAATATTCCCTTCTTTTACATTATTTTTAACCGATATCGTATTTCCGTTCATCCTCATATGAATTGTGATTTTTGTATTTTTTGTGCAAAAAAACGCTTCAACCCCGTGAATTTTCATGGGTAGTACACTAGGAGAATCACTGTTCTTCTTATGTGGTAATATTGCAACTATAAGTAACTACGTTAATTCTATTTTCTCCTACTGGCCATGTTCTATTTTGTTCTTTTTAAAATTTTCCCACTAATGTCTCTATCATATTCCCTTGAGTCCCTCCCATCCAAACAAAATCTTACGTAGGAGCCACTTTTGTGAGGAGAAAAGTGGGTCCTACGTAAGACTTTGTTTGGATGGGAGGAAGTACAACCTAAGATCCGTGATTTTTCACGGGTTTTACTACTTCATCTACCACCTTTTGTAAATCATACGTTTTCGTATTTTGTATAAATGGTATCAAATGCATGTTGCAGAAGTACTCATTGTGACGTTATTTAATTTGTCCTTTTTATATTTATGATGTCTTCTACATTTATCATAAACTCTACAAGATTGTCCCTTGAAAAAATAAATTTTGTATCGTTACTACTCTAAAAAAATAAAAGAGTAATGAAATGTGGGTGGTAGTTTTATAATCATATCGCATCATTTTGCCAGTGAAACATAAATTTCACGTGTACAACCAATGTTTACTTAATTCTAAATTGGTGTGGGTGGATCGATAATGAAAATGGGGACTTACAAACCGTAAACGAAGAAATCTCATAATGCTTCCACGAATTTATCTGTATTACATAATGTTGGACATCGATTAATAATACAAACACTTCAACGTGAAAATGTTATTCGGTCTTTCGTACACCTATAATCACACTCTTTCGTATAACTACATAATGATGAACATCGACTTATAATTCAAACACTTCAACGTATTCTATGTTGTTCGATCTTTCGTACACCTATTAACCCACATATCGATGATCATACTCTTTCGCGTGATTTAAAACTGATCATGCCTTCCTTCATCTTTAAATATCAATAAAAATGGGCAACCCGTGAAATTTTTTACGGGTATCACACTAGTCTAAATTCAATTCTAAACTACGTATTTAAATCCGGTTTCTTCGTGTTAGTCATCTAAACTACTGCAATGATGTAAATTAAGAGGTTCTAACAATATTAAGGTGTTGCGTGCGGTTGCCGCAGTCAAAATTAAATATATAAACACTATTAACTCTACGGTAGATAGGTAAGTAGAGATCGATCCCACAGAGACTGTCGTTATTATCTAAGACGATTTATTATTTAATACTCGTAGTAAATATATATACACACACACACACATACACACACACACACACACACACACACACACATATATATATATATATATATATATAACACCCGCTATTTTTCCTAAGCATTTTCATTCTTTCCGTTTGGACTCCGTCTTAACTCTGTCACTTTTGGCCTCATATTTTATCATTTTACTAAGCTCTATTTTAATTTTTGAGTTTAATAATTTTAATTTTTAATTTCAAAGATTTAAATCCTTTTAAATCCATTTATTTGGTTTCTTCGTAAACTAGTTAATTTTTCCGCAAGGAATTCTATTTCTCTTCTAGTTGACATTTTTAAGCTTGGATTTAAGTTATTCCTTTTCCTAAAAATGTTTGAATACATTTCTATAATATTTTCAACTAGTAAATATTTTTATTTACAAAAATTAGTTGTTAATGACTTTTATTACGAAACTTTGCGAATAATTATTTTCTTACGCAAGGTTTACTCGAATTAGTTTGAAATGCCTTTAACTATTTTACGATTTTACTTTTTATCAACTTATAAATTATTTGAGACCATTTACTCACATTTTGGACCAACTAAGCCGTTGGTCACAAGTTTTATTACGTTTTATTTAAACGTTTCATTTTATCACGTTAAAACGTAAACATAAGATAAATTATTTTCATTCATTGTAGCATTAGTATCAAAACTTTTCATGCTCCTTGTCATCACACTTTTGGCCGGCCATTCTCATAGGGTGCACCTAGTTTTCATCAACCATTTAATCTCATTTATATTTTTGAAAACCATCCATTTTCCATACTACACCTTATTCATTCTTGTCATAAAAAAAATATACTCAACCTTCCTTCATCTCATTTGGCCGTGTACTACTCCTCCATCTTAGGCAAATTTTTGCTCCATTTCGAGTCCCAATCGCATCATTTTTATCGTCATAATAATCCTCTTTCCGTTCTCTTCGTTAAGGTATTAATCGACGTCATTTTCGATCAATTTTTACCTTGATTTTTATTAGTTTTCTCATGGTATTTTTCTGCCATGAATTCCGTGTTTGGTAGGATTTTTGGACGATCCCGAAGCCGACGAATATATTATCGACTCAGACTTGGAGTAGAGGTAACGTCGATGTTACTCGGTATTTCATGATTTTAATTGAGTATTTGCATGTATATATTTTTATATTTTATTTTGGCAATATATGTATGTCACGGATTCTGGAAAAATTTTTAAAGTTGAAAATTTGCATGTTTCGGTAGTTTTATCGCTTTTACGAGATTAACGATTAAATTGTTATATTAATTTGTAAAATCGTAATAATCGGCCTAAACATGTAATATATGTTTATATTCTGGAAAAATGTTGTTTTTGATGATTTTTAATAATTTAGTATTTTGCTGATATTTTTGATATCGATTATTGAATTATTACCGTTTTCGGACAAAAACGATTAAAAGCCGATATTTAGTTCTAGTACTTAAACATTTTATTTTAATCTGATTTTTGACGTGGTGAAACTTTCTGGTGAAATAGAATTTTCTGAATGTTTTCATAATTTTTCGGAACTTTTAAGTGGATGAATTAATTAATCACTTTAAATCATCGTTTATCGTTAAAACCGTGTTTGTTGTTTAAATTCTCGATTTCTGGTCTTTGGTTTAAATCTGAAAAAAAATCTGATGATTTCATATTAAAATGTAATTTTAATGTTTTTAGTGCCTTAATAAAATGATAGGAACGATAAGTTTTATTAATGGAATCGTTAATTGTGAAAACGGGTTTTAAAGACGGTTTTGACGGGATTTATTAAATCTGGAATATTTGGAAATCTGGAAAAATGGCAGATTCTGGAAAATCATGATTTTTAGGTTTAATAATAATTTTTGGATATTAATACTTAAATCGTTTTGTAATTACTATTTTTATTAATCGTTATTGTCGAGGTTAGACGATTAACGAGAAAACGCTTTAAAAACCGAGTTTTAGAATTCTGGAAATTTTCTTTTCTGGACAGAATGTCCATAAATATAATTTAACTATTTTACGTAATTTTTGTACTATTTATTAAAGTCTTTAATTAATAAATATTGATTTTCGGACAAATTGAGATTTATCGTTAAAATGCTTCGTCTTAGCTAAAAGAATTATTTTTCAGCAATTTTGAAAGTATTTAAATCTAAAAATTTAAGAGTTAAATAATCCCTTAACATACTCTAAATATATTTGTTGGTTTAATTAAATAAAGACGTTCAAATATTTAATTTGATGTTTGCCGTAAAATCCTATTTATAATTTTATTGTCGAAACTAATAATAATTAGGGAATTTTAGCTTTTGAACTTTTGAAAACACCCTATTAGTAATATTAAAATGTTTAAGACATTTTTAATCATTTTATAACACTTATACGATATTTTAATAATTTCATAAAATCAAATGTTCTTACTTTAATAATTAATATCGTTAAGGCCGAAAGTATTAGTTTTGTAAATCTATATCGTTTAATAAAATGTGGTATTAGTATGAACTAATATTTTCACTATTTTGATATAATGCTATTTTTAGTAAAGTTTCTAAAAATAGAAGTTTCCTAAAATAGAAAGTTTCCTCTTTTAGAATATAATGGTTACTCCTTTTGTTCTCGTATTATTTATATTGATTACATCTTTTGAATATCGATAATGGCTTTGTTTTGGAGTTATGGAATAAGGACAAGTGTGAGGTTAGAGTAATATATTCTGGGGTTTACGTTTTTGCCATCAACTATAAGGCTGGTGTGTCTTTATGGGGCACACTGGTTGTTGAACCGAGCATATATGGTGTTCGGGAGTGTGTGAACATTTTGACCTTAAACTCGTGCCTCGCAGTGTAAGACGCCGTCGGGTTGAACAGAGTATTTATGGTGCTCGGGAGGGGTGTACATATCATCTTAAACTAGGGCCACACATTTATAAGTCGCCGTCCTATTATGGTTGAGTAGCCTAGTTAGAGACCGAAGTTTGATTTGTTTGAACTAAGTTCTCGAAGCTAGTTTTTAGTATTCTTCTAGTGAAAGTCTAGCATTCATCACTACTTCTATCCATAACGCCATTTTGAATATTTTTATTATTATCGATATAATTTGGTTGCAGGTTGGCAAATGTTTTATGTTTTCTTCGGAAAACTCATTTTTATTATATTGTTTTGATACGTGAAGTTTTTCACTGAAAGTTTATTTTTATTATAATGTGTTTTACTGTTTTCCATTTTTACTATTTTTCTATAATAGTAATTACAATTTTAAAATCCTGTTATACGGCTGGGAGAACGTTGACGTTGCTCCCCACTGATTGTGGCTGTTATGTTTTTAACATGGCAGGTATATGTGTTTTCCTTCGGGTGGGCTAGCGAGCAGTTATGGATCCTGCTTGTTTTAATCAGATCACTGTATTATGGATTGTTAAAACCCTTTTTATGGATTTTATTTATTTATTTATTTTGTAGCCATTTTTATTTTATGGCTTATGTATTGACTCACCATTATTTTTTTTATCAAGACATAGCTACAGTGTGTTATAATCCCACTTCTACAGTGTTTCCGCCACTGTATTGCGTTAGAATTTCTAGGGGATTACACACACACACACACACACATATATATATATATATGTGTGTGTGTGTAGAAGTAGGATCTTTTACCCACCTTAACTTTGTGTACAATATACCTTCAATTTACAGCCAGTAGATATAGTTTAATCAAGGGCCAAGATTGAATATCATAACTTAAACTGAAACACAACCCATCTTCAAACCCTAAACCAAAAGCTGAAACAGAAAAGAAAACAACTGAAACAAAAAACCAAGAAACCATATTCACGCAGGCGACACATTGAAGATTTTGTCAATTAAAATCACGAAATCCTCTCTGAATCTTGCATCTGAAATCACGAAATCCTCACGAAGGCGACACATCAGGTATTTCATCCTCTCAAAACAGTAATCGACGCATCTGAAACGCGCATCCTCTCGCATCTGAAATGGCATCAGGTATTTCAAATTTCATCTCGCATAATCTTGGTTCAATTTTTTCAGTATTGTTCAATTTTCAGTCGGTCATAATCGGTCAATCGGTCAATTTGTTATTCCGAAATTCTTGTTTATCGTACTGTACAATTTCGCTTCATCTCGCATATGGGTTATCTATTTCGATTAGATTCTTGTTTTTCTGTCTTGTTCAATCGCATCTGGTTTTTCAGTACTGTACAATCGCATCTGGTTTTTCAGTACTGTACAATCGGTCATCTCGCATAATCTTGGTTCTATTTTTTCAGTCGGTCATAATCGGTCAATCGGTTTTTCAGTCTTGTTCAATTTTTGGCTAAATTCACCACTAGTTGTTCAATTATGCTTCAATTGTTGATTCAATTTGTTCAATTTCTCTCAAATTTCGTGCTTGAGTCTGATTTCACGATATCTTCGCTAAATTCTCAAAATTTGGTGTTCAAAACAGACTACAACCGAGATAACTTGAGATCCAAAACCAACAAACAGGATTTCGTCTCTGCAGTCCGTTATTTTATTATGTTACTTCAGTTATTCTATACTATTATTATTGTTATTCTATATTATTCTTCCAGTAATTACATTATATTAGTTAACGTGGTTTATAAACAGTTATTTTATAGTGTTTTTACAGTTATTTTATCGCACATACCGATTTATTTTATTTCAATTTTTGTACTTTCAACTAACCCCATTTTTTTTGTCTTTCGGTGAAGTTTTGTTTTTTTTGCTGAGTGCACCTTCAAGATATCCAAGATGTCTCAATTACATAGTATTCATTTAGTTATTTTAATGCTTAAATAAAGTTATTGTATTTCAATTTGTATGTTGTCACAATTGAACATAATGTACTTGTTATCATCAATCTGTGAGTTATATCCAGATTGTAAGGTATTTGTCCAGTTATTTTAATCCACAAATATAGTTATTGTAAGGCGTTTATCCAGTTATTGTAATTCTTAAATAAATATTGTATTCGGTGTTTATCCAGTTATTGTAAGGTGTTTATCAAATTATTTCATAATATTAATTTAGTTATTTTATAGTATTCATTTAGTTATTTTTTCAAATGCAATGTTTAGTTATTGTATTATATGATTGCAGTTATTATAAAGTACACTAACAGTTATTCTAACACGTGACATTGTTATTATCATATTTAAATTTTTATTTCAATTACACAAAGAGAACAACACAAAATGAGTAATCCTAATACATTAAAGAATAATCGAATAAGTTATGAAATTGGAATTGATTGACATAGAAATATATGAATTCTTCAATAATATAATTGCATATAGAAGAAATAACCGAACAAAGAACGGAGATAATTAAATTGAACGAAGAACGAAGAAACTGAACGATAATTTTATTTATTTATTTTGATGTCAGTTGAACGTAATTTTTTTATTTGATTCAAAGAAGAGGTTAACAATTTTTTATCAAAAGAAACATGGGATGTGTAACTGTTATGGAACATGAGGGATTTTATTAATGTGAAATCCTCAAATCTTAGCCATTGATCCAATGAAATCTGATGGCCACAATTAGATGGTAAATTGTACAAAAAGTAAAAAATGTACCAGATCCTGCCTCTATGTATGTATATGTATATACATATACACACACAGAAATGGGAGCAGGTGAGTCCAATTATCTATTTTGAGTCCGTGAGTCCCCATCTTAGCCCTTGATTTAATGTTAGATTAATGGTTAAGATTTGTTTTCATAATTAAGGAAATAACTAACAAATCTTGGTAAATATATCATTTCTCTCTCTCCTCCTTAATTATCTCAATGCAAATCTTTTCTTTCTCTTATCAATTCTTTTAACTGTCCCTCTCTCTCACACAACAAGTTTCTTCAAAATTAAGTTTTTTCATCTTCACCAAAAAAATCATCATTTTCCTACTGCCATTGTACGTATGCTACTATGTTACTGTCATAATCCATAAACTATGTTACTTTAACTCATATAACGGGTTACTTTAATTCATTAACTGTGTTACTTTAACTCATAAAATCTGTTATAATCCATAAACTATATTACTTTAACTCATATAACGTGTTACTTTAATTCATGAACTGCGTTACTTTAACTCATAAAGTCTGTTACGTTGTATAATATTCTCTTGCAAAAACTATTACTCTAACTCATACAAAGTGTTACTCTAATTCATGAACTGCGTTACTTTAACTCATAAAATCTATTATGTTGCATAATAATCTTTTGCAAAAACAAGATTTTCAATCACCCAAAAGAATAATGTATGTTTCTATTAAGGATACTCCAAAACAAAAATTATAAAACTCCATTATAATTCCAATGTTTCACACCTGTAACTATAAGAACTGGATATTTGAAATCAAATTATAATCAACTGTGTTACTGTAACTCATTAAAACTGTGTTACTGTAACTCAGTAAGTATATTACTCTAACACATAATGTGTGTTATTCTAACTCATTTTACTCCAATCAAGGATGTTACTCTAACGAATAATGTATGTTACTCTAACAATATATTGTCATACTCAGAATTGTGCTTCTTCATCATCTTCTCCTGATTCTTCTTCATTGTCAGACGATGATTTACATGACGTTTCCTTCTTCTTCTTCTCACCTACATCTTTGAAGATCTGTCCTATGTATGGAGGAAATTCTCACCCACATCCCTACATCATTCATGTGCTTTTGCGTCTACTGAAAAAACAATAATAGTGCCAATAAACGTGGCGAAAAAAAAATCAAAACTTGAAATATGGATTAAAGTAACAGAAAACAAGAATTAAAGTAACAGATGAAGTACATTGAAGTAACATTGAATTAAATTAACAGAGAATGCTTATACATCAGGTATAAAGTAACAGAGGTCAGACATTAAAGTAATAGATAATGTTTATTAAAATAACACCAGATATAGGTTAGTGCAAAAAAATCATAAAATGATAACAAATGAGAGTATGACGCAGTATCTTACTCTTTGATACTGTTTCCTATTTTGAAGTCATCACGTCCCATAATTATAGGAAGCGGTATTTTTTTTCTTTTTTTTTATATGGCGTTACTCTTTGATGTTGTTTCCTATTTTGGTGGCAATCACGTCCCATTATTATAGGAAACAATATCTTTTATTTTTTTATTTTTTTAATATGGCAGTTTCCAAAATTCTTAGGACACTACAATGCACTACAATAACAGATGAAAAGCACTAAAGTAACGACTGGAATGTATTAAAGTAATACGACATATAAAGTAACAGATGGTAGACATTAAAGTAACAGATGCTCTACACTAAAGTAACACAGTATATGAACTACAATAACTCAATATATTGTGCGTGCGCAAATTTTATATGATGAATCAGACATTTAACAGTATGCAGTTTCCCATATTGTAAACGTAAAAACTAATAATTGAGTAGCATCTTAATGACTTCCATGGCGATTCCAGTATAAATTACAAAGCATATATACTCACCGTTTGTGTGTTCTACGATTTGCATATGAATCTATGATAAATGACACGACCATGAAAACAATATCAACATGAAAATTGACGCAAAACATGAACACAAATTAACGCAAATTAATCAAGATAATGAATAAAAATTGACGCAAAACATGAAAGCAATATCGAAACTCACCATTCTTACACTCGATGAATTGCTTATCAACAGTTAATGAAGATGTCGCGATCATTGAATTCATAGTAACAGAAATTCGAGCACAGATTTGATTGAATGAATGAATGAACGTGATGAGCGATGAGAGCGTTTTTTTTAAGGTTTTTGATGAACCTGTAACGTGAATGAATGAATGAGGAATGAATGTGATTATGGGAGTTATTGTTTGCTAAAATCATGGGAGTTATTTTAGGATACTAAATCTTCCTTTTTTTTTAAATACAAAATATTAGGATGCATCTTGTTCATCCATCCTCATCTCATCCAACGGATGGGATGAGGACTTAGGGAAGTAATAAATATTAGTATGTATATATATATATACATATATATATATATATATGTACATAAATATATATATATACATACATACATATATATATAGAGAGAGAGAGAGAGAGGATCAGGAGAGTTAGTAACTCTCCAAGAGTTGCTTAGTGTTCATCCCCTCCATCCATTCATCCTAAGATGAATGGTGGATGGATGAGGTTCAATTATATAAAAAAAAGACTGACATGTTGCAGCAATCAGCCATCAACCATCTCTAATCACTTTATTACTTCCCTCCTCTACTCTCTCTCCTGCCTATTACCCTTCTCATCTCCTTTTCAATTCATCTCTCTCTAACAAAACCCCATCAAATAAGCTCCATTAATAACTCCGACCATACTCCGTCAACAACTCCGATCTTACTCCATTTTTAACACAACATGACGGATAATTATACCAAGGTATGTTTATGCATAAACTTTGATCATCTTCATTTTTTTTTAGCTTCTTCTTCATCTTCATCTTCATCTTCTTCAAGCTTCTTTTTATTTTTCATACCTTCTTTTTTTTGGTATTTATAAAATTATTCATCTTCGTTATCCAAAAAAAAACTTCATCTTAAAGATGAAGTTTGAAAATGAAGTTGTTCTTTTTTTGTGGGATGAATGGAGCTTGAAGATGAAGATGAAGATGAACAAGTCATTTAGTGCGTAATGTTCTTGCAGAATTGCAAAGTCGCACACTTTCAGTTGTATAGTCACACTCATTATGTTGTATAGTCACACTCATTATGTTGTAGAATCACGCAACTGTACACTCATTGTAGTCACATATTCAGTTGTATAGTCATACTCGTTATGCTGTATAGTCACACTCGCTATGTTGTAGAATCACACAGCTGTAGAATACCTAGGGATTAAGGTATCATTCGTTGAATCATCTTCATCTTCATGCTTGTTTTATTTTTCATACCTTCTGTTTTTGGTATTTATAAAATTATTCATCTTCATTATCCAAAAAAAATGAAGGTTGAATATGGATGAATGGATGTTGAATATTTAATGAATGACTAGATATTTTCATTTTTTTAAAGTGATAGTCGTCCATTCATCCATATTCAACCTTCATTTTTTTTTTGTGGATAATGAAGATTAAAATTTTATAAATACAAAAAAAAGGTATGAAAAATAAAACAAATATGAAGATGAAGATGATTAAACCCATGATACTCTAATTCCAAGGTATTCTACAGTTGCATTATTCTACAACATAATGAGTGTGACTATAGAACATAATGAGTGTGACTATACAACTGAAAGTGTGTGACTATACAACTTAAAGTTCGTGACTATTTTTGGATATTTTTTTATCTACGTTCAAGATTCCACGTTCGTCAAATCCCTACTTCCGAACCTCGATGATTTTCAGGTATTTGTTTTTATCTTTTTAGAGCATCTTTAAAATAATTAATCATCTTCATGCTTGTTTTATTTTTCATTCATTTTTTTTGGTATTTATAATAGGGTTATTTAATAGGAATAATACCAACTTTGGGTGGTATTCCATCAATAAAACCAACTTTAGTTAATACGGGAATAAAACCAAGTATGAGACATATTACACGCGAATGAAATTGCCTCTTAAATGACCGGATGAAGTCGGTTTTTGTGGGTCCCATACTATTAATTAATACACATCTTCATCTTCTCCATTGCTACACCAAAATCGATTTTCCCCCAAATCAAATTCTCTCTCCTCATAGTGCCAAAACTACCACATTTATTTGCTTCCTCAACAAGCATAAACCAATAAAACTCATCTACCTCCATCGAAACTGTCCTACTAAGCTTTCCAGTGTAAACCAAACCCACCTCATGTTTGATAAATGAACCCCCATAACAAAACTTCTAAGGTCGCAAGGCTGCATGGGTCAACCTACGTTTTCAATCAGACCAATTAAAAAAGAACACTAATTGGGCATTAATCCCCTAAATTAAACCATTAAGAAAACCCTAAGTTAAACCCAGAAAAATCGAAAACCCTAAATTAAACCCAGAAAAATCGAAAACCCTAAGTTAAACCCAGAAAAATTGAATTGGGGGAAATGAAAACAATATTCACCGTTGACATTGTCGAAGCAAAGGATGAAGGAATGAACTTGACATTACCCCTGAAAATTGATTTTCGACAAAATTAATGGTGTAATTGACTTCGTCAAGTCATCATTCATGAGTAGGCGTTAAATTAATGGAAGGATGAAGTTTGAAGTTTGATGAAGTTAAAAGTGAATGGTTACTTTACTGTCAGCCAGTAAAACTGGTATTAGTGGTAATATTAACAGGTGTAGGCGGTAGCAGGTAAGCATGTTTCATTCGCGTGTAATATGTCTCATACTTGGTTTTATTCCCGTATTAATTAAAGTTGGTTTTATTGATGGAATACCACCCAAAGTTGGTATTATTTTTATTAAATAACCCTTTATAATATTATTCATCTTCATTATTCACAAAAAAAAATGAAGGTTGAATATGGATGTATGAAGGTTGAATATTTAATGAATGTTTAAATAATTTGCTCTGATTCGTATGTATAATCATCTTTCTAATTATGAATGTGACTTTGATAATGATGATTGAAGTATAATTAATTGTATGACTTTTATTTTCCATTTTACAGTTTCAGTTTTGTAGTCACAAACTTTGGGTTGTATAGTCAAACAGTTGATGTTGTATAGTCACACTCATTATATTGTAGAATCACACAAATTCTTGCAGTGATTAGTGTGTGTAATCATCTTTGCTAATGATGCTTGAAGTATAAATAAGTATAATTTAGTTGTATAATCACAGAGTTGAAGTTATATAGTCATACTCATAATGTTGTAGGATCACAATCATTATGTTGTAGGATTACACCGTTTATGCTGTATAGTCACATAGTTAAAGTTCTATAGTCACATTCATTATGCTGTACAATCACACAGATGTACGTACAGTCATTGTAGTCACATATTCAGTTGTATAGTCATATTTATTGTGTGATTTAGATTGATTGTGTGTTTTGTCGCAGCGAAATGGTTGGTGGAAAGAAGAATGTTGGTAAAAGGGGCGGTGGGAAGAAGAAGATCGTGGAAGATACAGCGGCCGACCACGTAATTGGACAACGTATTGTTGCACACGTACCGGAGACCATCGTTAAGCTCTTGTGTGTTTATGTGAGATAAAATGTTTGCTTTAGGATAGACGTGCTATATGTAAAGGATGTTTGGTTGGTTAGAATATTTTTATGTTTGACGTACTATAAGTAAAGGATGGACTTTGTCTAATGTAAATATATTTTCATCGCTATTTTCTAGTTTCATAATTAATCACGTGAGGTTTGTAGCAAAATCACTTATCCTTCCACCTTTAAAACCACGCAACTGTGCACCCATTGGTTTGTAGCCAAAAGTGGTCGTATTTGTATAGTCACATTCGCCTTGTTGTATAGTCACACTCGCTATGTTGTATAGTCACACTCCTAATATTGTATAACCGGGATAGATTTTGGTTTTTCATTTTGTATAGTCACACTTGTCATGTAGTAGAATCACACTCATTATGTTGTAAAATCACACTCATTATGTTGTAAAATCACACTCATTATGTTGTAGAATAACACTCATTTTGTGCGTAATGTCAAAGATCAACATAATGAGTGTAACTATACAGCATAAAGAGTGTGACTATACAACTGAAAGTGTGTGACCTTGCAATTTTGCAAGAACGTTGCGCACAAAGTGAGTTGTTATTTTTTTTAATTAAAATGTTTTTACAGTCAATCAAAATAATATTTCTAACTAGAACATATATTAATTAGAATGTTTTTTTGTTGGATAATGAAGTTGGAAGTTTTTTTTTTGGATGAACGAATCTTGAAGATGAAAAAATTCTTCTTTTTTGTTGGATGAATCGAAGTCGCTCATTTTACGTCTGGCAATCATCTGTTGTAATATTTGTGATAGGAGAGTAGAACGGTTCAGTAATTTTCCGAATTTTTAAATGCGTCTTACAAACATGAAATCAACTATAAAAGAAACCAACATGAATGGAGGTTGAATATTTAATAAATGTTTATTTGATTTTGTATGTGATTAATACTTTCATTTTTTTAGAATGTCGTTACTGAGGAAAGTCACAGTCGTCCATTCATCCTATTTAACCTTCATTTTTTTTAGATAATGAAGATGAATAATTTTACAAATACCAAAAAAAAAGGTATGAAAAATAAAACAAGCATGAAGATGAATCAACGAATGATACATTAATCCCAAAGTATTCAACAACTGCGTGATTTTACAACATAGCGAGTGTGACTATACAGCATAATGAGTATGACTTTACAACTGAATATGTGACTACAATGAGTGTACAACTGCGTGATTCTACAACATAATGAGTGTGACTATACAGCATAATGAGTGTGACTATACAACTGAAAATGTGTGACCATGCAATTCTGCAAGAACATTACGCAGTAAATGAGTTGTTCTTTTTTTAAATTAGAATGTTTTTGTAGAAAATAATATTTCCAACCATAAAATATTAATTAGAATGTTTTTTTGTTGGGATGAATTAAGTTGGAAGATGAAGTTGTTCTCTTTTTTTCGGATGAACGAACCTTGAAGATAAAGAAATTCTTCTTTTATGTTGGATGAATGATGCTTGAAGATGAAGTTTTGTTTTGTGGGATGAATAAAGCTTGAAGATGAAGATGTTGAAGATGAATATGAATGAAAGTTGAAAATTTTGGGGTTAAAATTTATGAAACAAAATATTGAAATTATGAAGCATGTAGAGAGTGAGTGGTTTGATGAGTAGAAAAAAATTGGCGATAGAAATGAATTAATTTGAATTGGGTTGAGAGAAAGGTGGGTGTGATTGATAGTGTGAGAGAGGGTAAAGTTGTTGTTGCCACTGCTACGCTGCTACTGTTGTTGTCAGGCTGTGAGTGCTTGAACTTGCCTTTTTTTTAATACAACACACCATCCATCTAAGTCATCCATTTAACCCATGATCAATGGACACAAACATAACTTCCCAACTTCCCAGTCCACACCAAACTCTCTTGATCCCATTTATATATATATATATATATATATATATAGGTAAGGCTCTTATGAGTCCCTTACTCTATATGAGTCCATGAGTCCTCATCCTATCCGTTGGATGGGATGAGGATGGATGGACAAGATTAATTGCATTAAAAAAAGAGAGGAAGATTTACGTTCCTAACATAGATCCCAAGAATTTAGGAAACAATAATCCACTCCATCACGTTCATTCATCATTCATCACATTCATTCATTAATTCAACCGTGAGAGAAAAAACCCTTGCTTCATCACGTTCATCCTTTCATTCAATCAAAATTGTGCACGAAAACGCGTTACAATGGATCCAGAATCAGTATCATCTTCTTCAACAATTGATAAGCGATCGTCTGAGTATAACAATGGTGAGTTTCAACAATAATTTGACGTCGATTTTCATTGTTTCTATTACTTTCATTGTTGCGCAATTTTCTAACGTCGATTTGGATGTTGTTATTGCTTTCGTTGCTATTTCACAATTGGGTTATTTTTTACTTTCATTGTTGCGTTATTTCATTGTTGCTATGGTGAGATTTACTTTCATTGTTGCGTTATTTTTTGACGTCAATTTTCTTTGCTGCTATTACTTTCATTGTTGTGTTATTATTTAACGTCGAATTGTATGTAAAGGCAGAAACGTCATTGAAGTAACATACTGTCTGAGTTACAGTAACACTTATTTGCAATTATAGTAACACTTCTTACGTTTAGGAAAATGATTTAGATGATGATGTTAAAGTAACATACTGTAGTAGTTAGAGTAACACAACTTATTAATTGAAGTAACTCAATAATTGCATGAGTGTAACGTTGATTAATTTTGTATTAGGGCAGAAACGTCATTGAAGTAACATACCGACTGAGTTACAGTAACACTTAATTGCAATCATAGTAACACACGTAGCGTTTAGAAAAAAGGGGTTTGGTGATGATGTTAATGTAACATTCTGTACTAATAAGAGTGACAGTACTTGTTAACTGCAGTAACCCATTGGTTTCATTGGTGTAACGTTCTTTGATTGGGTGCAGGTGGCATTGGCAATTAAGCAAACGCACAGGACAACAGTGCAAAAGGTGAATGAGATTTTATTCATTTTATTAATCGTGGGTTAATAACAGTGGTTCATCGCTCTCGTTTTAACTCAGATTCCAGATTTAACGTATGCTTCATTGATACTACCGTTTTGTTTAGTATTAACGCAGAAACGTCGTTGAGGTAACACACCTTCTGAGTTACATTAACAATTCATTCCAGTTACAGTAACACACCGGTCGTTTTAGGGAAAAGGTTTTGATAATGATGTTAAAGTAACGTACCGTGTTAGTTAGAGTAACGCAACTTATGAAGTAAAGTAACACATATGTCTCAATTGTGTAACGTTGTTTTATCTTGTGCAGGTAGCGCTTGCCAAGAACCGAATGCACAAGAATGGTGTAGAGATGTGGGTGAGGCTTTCACTCCGTACATGGAGCAAGTATTCAGAACAATTGAAGAGGCAGTGGAATTTTACAAAATCTACGCACTGGCTTGCGGATTTGATGTAAGAAGGTATACAACAAAGCGATGGCACGGTGGTGAGATAAAGTCAAAGCTCTTAGTCTGCAACAGACAGGGTTTTACGAAATCCGTTAAAGCTGTTAAGAAAACACCTGCGGCTGTGAAAGCTGTTAACGATGCAGCTAGGGGAGGAGTTGTTGAAGCTGTTAACAATACACCTGAGGCTGTGAAAACTGTTAACAATGCAGCTGCGCCTAAAAAAAAGACGAAAGTCCGTCGTTGCGGGTGCAAGGCAAGGATCAGGCTGTTCAATAAAGGAGGCATTCTTAGGATTGATAGGTTCCACATCGGCCACAACCACGAACTGATCTCACCAAAAGACAGAGAATTCCACAAGTTGTCGAGGAACCTGACAAAGTACCACAAGCAACTGATTTTGAACAATTCGCGGGTATGGAGTAACACAATTTCTTTTATAGAATAACATTTGAGTAATATAGGTGTAACACCGTTTTTTTTGCTAGAGTAACACAGCTGGATTAGTCCAGTGTGTGCATAATCTAATTACTTTTGCTAGAGTAACACCAGTGAACCTATAGAGTAACAGTACTTAAGAATAAGAGTAACACATTTGGTGTATTAATGTTAAATTGTCACAACGATTGATTCTTATTTTCAGCGGAATATCGGCGCAACACGGACGTACAACATGTGCAAGGAGCAGGTGGAGGGGTTCGCAAACGTGGGTGCGAGCTTGGTTGACTTCAAAAACTGGGGAAGAGATATAAAGTGCTTTCTACATGAGAGGGACGGTCAGCTATTCATCGATCGTTTCAAAGACATGGTTAAGAACATGAGGGGTTTCTATTTCGACTACGACCTGGATGAAGATGGGAGTGTGAGCAAGGTTTTCTGGGCTGACAGTGAGGCGCGGCGAAACTACAAGTTATTCGGGGATGCAGTTTCGTTCGACCCGACATACGGGACGAACAAATATAAGATGATTTTCACGCCGTTCACCGGCATTGATCATCACAAACGATCGGTAACTTTTGCTGGGGCTCTGATAGTGCACGAGGATTATGAGTCGTTCGTCTGGGTGTTTGAGAGATTTCTGACAGCAATGGGAGGTAAGGAGCCGGTGTACATTATTACCGACCAAGATCCGGGTATTATACCAGCCGTGAGGGAGATGTTTAAGACGGCGCTACACCGTTTCTGTATGTGGCATATCTTGAATAAGGTTCCTACAAAATACGATGCATCGCGGAGTGACTACCAGGATATTTTGAAGAGATTGAATGCTATAGTATGGGATGTGGATATTGATGGAGATGAGTTCGACGCGGAGTGGCGTGACATAATGGAGGAGTACCAGTGATGTCGAGTGGTTTTCAACTACATTCTCCATTAGGGGGCAGTGGGTGATGGCACATTGCAGGGATTTAAAGATGGGCGGCTTAATGCGAACAACGCAAAGGTCGGAGAGCGAGAACAGTTTCTTCAAAAGATTCGAACAAATATCGGGGACGTTGGTCGAATTCTGGATGCGATTCAAGAGCGCCATGGACCAGCAACGGTATACACAAAAAAAACTCGACAACGACAATGTTCAAGCCTCTCCAAAAACAACAACCCACCTGCCAATTGAACATCACGCTGCTAAAATTTACACCCACGCCGCATTTGAAGAATTCCAGGAGGAGGTGAAATTTTCTGTGGGCACTTGCAGCGTGAGGGGCTTCCTTATGAAGGACGGGATAGAGGAGACACTGGTGAGGGATGATACACGAGATAAAGAGTTTACCGTCCAGTATATATTAGGTACTGCTTAAACTCACTCATGCGCTGACATTTGGGTCATGTGATAGCAGAGTTGTTATAAAAGTAACACCAGTAAGTCCTTACAATAACATATATATTGAGTTACAGTAACAGAAGATAGCATCTGGACATCTGCGTTGTGAATGCTTAAAGTAACACTGAACATGCATTAGAGTAACACCTCACCTTCTTAAAAGTAACTCATTCTGCCCTCCATTACATTTTGCACGCCATTCCCTCCATTATAATTGTTGTCTCTGCTTATTGAAAAGATGGGTAATATATTGTTATTGACGCATTGTTTTGCGGGTGCAATGTCGCAATAATATGTCGTCATCTTTCCAGGTACATGTGAAACAAGCTGCACATGTCAGCTGTTTAATTTACGAGGGATACTGTGTCGACACGTAATCTGGATATACTCATCAAAAGGGCTGATCACTATACCCGAAAACATGGTAACCAAAAGGTGGACAAAGGAGGCTGTTCGCACTGCTCGAATCAGTGATGAAGGATTAGACGGCGAATACATTGACATCATCGACGGAAAACAGATAGAGATGTCGAAATTGTGGTCGGAAATCCATGAGACCATGGGACTTCTAAAGGCAGGAGACAAGGCAGATGTGGAAAGCTTGTGCGGATTAATTCGGGAGTTCAGGTTGGAGAGGCTGCCAGTTTCTGGTGGGGAAAATTTTGGCAAGACACAGGAAATTGAAAATATGCTCGGGTGTACGACCTCTGACAATATCACGATACTCCCCCCAAAGATTTCTAAGACAAAGGGCAGCGGAAAGCGAATGTTATCAAGCAAGGAAAAGAAGGTCGCACTTTCAAGAAAGCCGAAACGCATGTGCAATAACTGCAAACAGATGGCGCACCATGACAAACGAAACTGTCCAAATCCGTATGCAGCACGACCCCCTAAACAGCCTACTAAACCACACAATGATGAGGATGAGGAGGACGAAGTAGATGAAGACATCGAAGGAGAGGAGACTGAAGAAGACACCGAGGAGGACGAAGAGGAGGAACAAGTCTCTTAAGAATACTCGATTTTTTGTCATTGTAAGAATTTTTTCTTTTTTCCTGTTCTACACGAAAAACTAATGCCGTACGGATTTTTTGACACATAGTGTTGTGCTACATTGCAATTAACACTACATTTTATTTAATACATGTGGTGTTTTTGAAAGTAACTGATCTCATGACTGTAATATCATTATAATAACACCATTGATCTCTTAGAGTAACACAACTTGTTCATTAGAGTAACATTCACGGTAGAGTAATACCAGCAGAGTTTAACTAGAGTAATCCCCATAGTAATACAAGCAGAGTTTAACAACTTCTCTCCATTGCTGATAGTCAACATACCAATGCAATCAGACAAGTATCTAAACAATACAAAAGTACAAACATTTGTACCTTAAAAAAAATTTATAAGGCTTCTGGAATTGACTGTAATATCATCATAATAACAACATTGATCTCCTATAGTAACACAATTTTTTCATTAGAGTAACATTTACAGTTCTTAGATGTAACACAGAATATTGAGAGACCAAAGAAAATTGGATTAAAATTAAGTAATCCCCATAGTAACACCAACTGTAAATTAGAGTAACAGCTGCAGCTAGTCAGTGTAACAGAGTTTAACAGCTTCAATGCATTGGTGATAGTCAAAATACTAATGTAATTAGACAGGTAACTACACAATACAAACCATTAAATCATAGTTACAAAAAGAGATGACATATTTCAGTAAACACGTTATTTTTTCCGGCCCTTTGTTGGCTTGATCTTTGGACCGTCGATTATCTTTTGTCTAGTGTTCTCATACTTGGCTACGTTTTCCAACAATTCCGATCGCACCTTGTTCCTATCTGCCAACAGAAGTGTAGCTGCAAGTTGGACCACCAGATATCGTCTGTTGACCTTCCTCTCGAGGTCTATGTGGTGGAATGTACGGCCCTCGTACATCAACATGTGCATCATAAGGAAAATTCCGGACTCGTCACAGGTTACCCCTGGTTTCTGCCACATAAACTTGACCTCATTAAACTCGAAAGTAACGATATTAGCAGCACCAGAGACTTTGAGCTTATCGAGGTAATCGCAGATTGTTGACACCTGTGTGTATCACAGCAACGTTGTTAGGTGAGAAACAGATAGCCGTGTGCAATAATAACTACTAGCATATATATACTAACCATTATCATTGCAGCCTTGTACAAGACTGTTTCTTTCACGTTCGGGTAGAGTTGGTGGTCAAGGAGATATATTGTCTTGTCTTCACGATTAATGCACATGCATGAGTAGTAATAATCGATGTTGATCGGGACAAATATGAGATCAGCTTCCAAGTTAAGAGAACGACCACACTTCCTTCTAAAAAGATCGAGGTGGGACGTCAAGATGTCCACTGCCCACGTGGATGGGCTCTCTTCATCCTCGTCAAGCATCCCATAGAGGCAGTCCTACAACACACATTTAACGTGTCTCAGATTGGGTTAAACTGTGTAGAAGTCTTCCAATAAGAGCATGGGGAAGTAACACATTCACTAGGTAACAGATTAAAGTAACACATCTCCTACATTACAGTAACAGACTTTCATCTTTAAAAATAACACCATCCATATGTTGAGGGACATGTATGTATATATATGTACACAAATGCAACAGTAATGCGTATCGTTTGTCGTATACCAAAGTATGTCGTCGTAAGTGTCTCGCCCGAATCAGTGGCGGAAGATGAAAACATGTTCAACAGCATCGACCAGCATTCGACGATGCACGTCCTCATATTCTGACCCGGTAACATTGAACGTATGTCATTCCGCTCAATTGTAGCCAGGAGTGAATAGTTTGCAACCTCCTCGCTGAAGGAAAACAAAAAATACCTCGTCAAAAAATCTGTTTTAATATTCACCCATTAATGTTACAGTAAATGCATACCAATTTTTCAGAGTTGTAAGCTCCACAAGGCAGTAGTCCACGACGTCTTTGCGACGGACGGCGATCTTACTTAACAACGTCCTGTTGTTCAATAGAAACGGTGACAGCATGGGAGAGTTCGCATCTTCGCTGCCACAGTCAATTGAGCAGCCAAGTCCGTCACCCTCACCACGGTTTCGGCTCTTCAGGACAGATTTTGTCCGCGTTGAGAACTCAGAGTCAAGCACTGTCTCTCCGACCGGGGTTTTGGGGGTTTTAGGGTCAGATGTGGACATTCGTTTCATCTTCGACGGTCGTTCCTTGTGTTCTGCCTCGCCTGCCCTCTTGACTTTCCCACCGTAGACCCCGCAACACCCGATATTGTTCTCTCGATGGCGATATTCGCTTTATAGTTTAGGAACTCTCTCACCCTCGCTATAACTTCATCTCTGTCCTTATTGTTGTCACACAGGACCAGAGTCGCCGCAATCTCCGCTCTATATTGGTTGTTCGCCTCCATTGTACCAAGGCAACAGTCGAAAACTTCCCCCCTATACAGCATCATGTGTATCATGAGGTGGACACTGCAATCGTTCGCCGAGAAACCTCCACCCTGCCATGCAAATGGGACGTTGACAACAGGGAAACCCGCGACAGCCGATCCCCTCGCGATACCTTTACTGACCATGTACTTTCCCATTTCCACAGCCTTGATCATACAAAAAAACAAAAAAAAAAATTAGACGGAAGGTAAAATAATGTCCGATTGTATATCAACATAAATTCACTTACGGTGATTTTTGCCATCCCGACATACGGCAGGCTTTCGAATTCCTGTTCTTCGTAACTCCTGTTGTCTAGGTACTCAATCTGCTTTGACAGGAAGTTGATGCATGCACAGCTGTAGTGGTCGTTGTTTTCCGAAAGCACCGGGACGAAGACCTGTTATTTGGTAATAAAGTGATTGGCGATTATTGTTAAAGAGCTGTAATGAAGGGTAATAAAGTGTTTCATATAGACATACCAGGTCAGAGTCTAGGTTTATGGTGTCTTTATTCACTTCGGTCCAAAAGTTGAACAAGTCATCGCCAATGTCGACATTTACACCACTCTTTCTGCCCATCCACAGCTTCATTACTGTCTTCTGCATGACACATGTTGAAGTAGCAGTACATGATCGTGACAGTAAGACAGAGTAACACTCATTATTAATTAAAGTAACAGTTTGAAAGCCTTACATTAACGCCTGTTATTGTGATAGAGTAACAATATTAATTTATAAGAGTAACACTAGTTATGGATATCCCATGATAATGGTTAATATGAATGATCATTCCAAATATGTGAGTGATACTATTTGTTGATTGTGTCGGTATGATAGAATTAACAGAGACAAGCTTACGCTGTGGCTAACACCAAAGAAACAGCGTGATGTAGAACGTGGCGCAGTCTGACTCGCGTCCAGGCTGTTAAGAAGTATACACCAGATATCAATAACAACGTTCGACAGCTGCTGCCCCGGCTGGAGTGTCGAAAGCTCATCACGAGGGACGTTGAAAAAGTCATCAACCCTCACCAGCATCTCGCTAAAAGAATTTGAATGAATTATAAGACAATCGATAAAAAAATAACATAGATAAATAGAATCAGGTAAAGAACATTGATCACTATTGAAAACTTACCCTGCACTGTACTTGTCATTGTTATAAAGACGTAATCCATTACGTCTTTCCGAACACTCAGAACCGACCTGAACAATGCACTGTTTCTGACCAGAAAATCCGATACTATTAGCTGGTCTGGTTCAGGGGTTTCTCAGTCATAAGAGCATCCAAGCTTCTCATCGACAACTTGCATGCAATCCAAAAAATTTTCAGAGTGGAGAAAGTAAGGATGGAAGACCTTCCGTCCATCGACTTCCACCCACAAATTCTCAATAACATCCGCTTCATCAATTCGGTGATCCCTGTCCTCCGAACCACCGTTAACAGCCTCAACCATCTCCGCCGTCGTGTACAGTTCGAAGTCGGGACAGCCTCGATTCTCATCCTCAGTGACAACATCCTCGTCCCCCGCCACATTTGTACGCATGCTCAAACCTGCTGTTTGTGAGGGCTGGCCTGTGAAAGCAGGGCCTTGGGTCGCTGCGTTCTTCGCACCTGCGTGCGCCTCGCACACTTCATCGACCGTCCGGTGGAGCTCTTCTCCACTCCAGAAGTCTTGGGAGGCCTGTGACAGAACGGGGTCACCGTTCAGTGGTTTGCCGGATGTTATTCTCCCGAGTTTGGAAGCGGCTGAGATCCACCAATCATGGAATGCAACTGCATTCCTTGCCATCATGAGGTACAATTCATGTACCTCCTGCATCAAGAGTAAACAAATAGTTTTAGTTTGGAGGGGTGGCTGTAACTTATGATTCATTTAAAAATAACACATCTGTGTCATTAAAGTAACATGTAATCAACATTAAAGTAACACATATTCATGCTCAGATTAACACGCCTTGAATACCTTATAGCAACACATGATGCGCATTACTGTAATAGGATATGATAGTTAAAGTAACATAACTAGGCAACTACAGCAACAACAAAATTGTTTTCTTAGTTCCATTAGGTCAGGGGACCAACTGCATACCTATTCAATAGACGCATACCACCATTCTTGCGAACAACGCGTATTCAATGAACACAGGGACATAAACACATGCAATTTATTGATGAAAATTTTTATTACTTACGTCAACCGCCTTAGCTCTTAGATCAGCGTCATCCTCGACACCATCTGCTAGCTCAATGTTTATGGACTTCGAAGCTTTGTGCCCGGATGATGTTGGGGCATTCGTTATCCTCAGCGGCACCCCGCCATCCACCACCTCCTCGTCCACCACCTCCTCAAGTAGACAACGGGGGTATTTCACCTTTGACTTGGTAAGACGACCAACCTCACCACCAACAAATTCACCATGTAACCTATCTAGCATCCGCTCGCGAACCCAATGCTTAATAAGCGGCAGATCGTGCGGACAACGATGATCACGGTATTGGAAACGCTGAAAGTATGTGATCATAAAAAATGGCACACAACCGAGCAGGTATGTCGGTTTCCGAATAACAGAGTCTTGACAGGCTGCAGCAAGCCCATCCAATACAATCGTGCACCAATCATAGTTCCTAATCTGCTCTACGTTCTCCACGCACCTCAGCAGACTAAGATCAACAGTGTAATTTGACGTGGGATTAAGAAAAATAGACATGCTGTACAAAACAAACAATCTACAAAAGTTGTCCCCCCCGTGAACGTCCTTCTGTAGTTCTTCCAGCAACAGAGTCAGAGAAATCGTGTCGCTTCCAGTAGGAAGATGGAACCGGTCCCTCCATGCTTGTTTCAGACTGACGACATCCTCCGTCAGTGCTTCCTTCGACCGGCCCATTGGGAGCAGGTCAGCTGGGTTCGGACCGTATGGTAGGAGGAAGCAGTCATGTACATCATGCTTCGTAACCAAGAATTGATCGCTTTTCCTTGGCAGTCTGAAAATCAGAGTGTCATCCACAAAAAGCGTCATGAAGTCGATTGCATACTTACCGGGGAAACTTTTGAGTTGCATCTGTGGTAGGCCGCCAAAACCAATTCTGATGACAGCCTCCCGCTGCCTATCATTAAATTTGGACATTAACTCAACGAGGTTCTGCGGTCTACACCTGAACTGGATCTTCTTAACAACAACTTCTTGTTCCCACCCTTCTCCCTTCTGAAAAGGGACAAGTATACAAATAATTTGTATGTTCAACTATTGTTAGAGCTAAATATGCACCATGTAAGAGATGAACATCAACAATGCTAAGGCCTGCAACTGACCTGCTCCTTGCTTTGCCTCCTGCTTTTGTCATCTATGGCACGAGTTTTTCTGGACTTGTCTTCTCCTTTTGCCATCTGAAAAGTACAATAATTATGTACAACTGTTCTAACAAGTAGCTGGTAAGCATTAAAGTAACACAAAGAAAGTGTTAAAGTAACATAAAATGCGAATTAGAGTAACAGATGTACATAATTTACAAGGATTCAGAGTTTCACGAAGATGATAGTTATAGTAACACCTCTTCTGCATTACAGTAACACATTGTTGTCTTTGAAATAACACCATACATGTGACACAGAAAACGAGCGACCTCTTACAGTAACACATAAAGATTATTAGCTGTAACAGCATATGGGAATTAAAGTAACACCTCTTCTGCATTACAGTAACACATTGTTGTCTTTGAAATAACACCGTACATGTGACACAAAAAATGAGCGACCTCTTACAGTAACACATAAAGAATATTAGCTGTAACAGCATATGGGCATTAAAGTAACATAAACAATTACACGAAACAAATAAAAACCCAGATACCACAACAGTCTTTAGTGGAAAAAAAATAATTATGGGGCACAAACACAGCAAGGTTAATCAATCAATAATCAGCGAAAAAATTAATGAAATCAAACAATAATGATAATGTTTGCTGAAGTTAGAAAGCGGCTTGACTGTAACCTTGCTCGAGTTGAAAGTGAGCGATTGAGTTGAATTGAACAATTGGGTTGAGTTGGATGATTGCGTGCTCGGGTATGCTTGAGTTGAGCGAGCGATTGAGATGAGTTGAGAGATTGAGTTGAGTTCGATTTAGTGCTTGAGATGAGCGAAAAAAATCGATTGAGTGCTTGAGTTGAGATTGAGAGACGATGAAGTTGAAGGGTTTTTCTTGGGCGAGCGTTTGAACGAAATGAATGAGATGAGAGAGAGGGGTGCAGTTGGCGCTAATCTAGGGAGGAGGAGGATTTTTTTTATTTTTTCTTAATTACCCTATACAATCTCAACCATTCATCGTGTTTAGATCAATGGCTAAGAATAGGACTCATGGACTCATAAAAAAAAAGGGACTCACTTGATCCTTCCTCTCTCTCTCTCTCTCTCTCTCTCTCTATATATATATATATATATATATATATATATATATATAGAGAGAGAGAGAGAGAGAGTGAAGATCAAGTGAGTCCCTTTTTTTTAGTCCATGAGTCCTATTCTTAGCCATTGATCTAAAGAGGATGAATGGTTGAGATTGCATGTAGTAATTAAGGTAGTAACTACCATATTTTGGAAATAATATGAGAAAATCCTCTCTCCTCCCTAGATTACTGCCAACAGATATCTTCTTCTCTCTCATCTCTTTCATTTTTTTCATTCAAACACCCGCCTAACACAAAAACCCCTCACCTTCATCATCTCTCATCTCATTCAATTTTTTCGCTCAACTCAAGCACACCCTAGCACTCAATCGCTCAACTCAACTCAATCGCTCAACTTAACTCAATCGCTCACCTTCAACTCGAGCAAGGTTATATTGAAGCAGCTTTCTAACTTTAGCAAACATAATGAACAAGGTGCGATCCCGACGGTTGGAAAACGTAGACAAGTATGCGGACGCTAGACAAAAGGTCATCGACGCCCCCAAGAGCAAGCCAACAAAAGGCCGAAAAAAATAATGTGTTTACTGAATCATGTCATCTCTTTTCTAACTACGAATTAATGGTTTGTATTCTTTAGTTACCTGTCTAATTACATTGGTATTTTGACTATCACCAATGCATTGAAGCTGTTAAACTCTGTTACACTGACTAGCTGTACCTGTTACTCTAATTTACTGATGGTGTTACTATGGGGATTACTGAATTTAACCCAATTTTCTTTGGTCTCAAAATCTCTGTGTTACACCGAAGTACTGTAAATGTTACTTTAATGAACAATTTATGTTACTTTAAGTTATTAATGGTGTTTGTACAATGATATTGCAATCAATTCCTCTGACGCATTATATATTATTTTTTGAAGAACAAATGTTGGTACTTTGTCAATGAATGGAACCAATCCAAGTTATCCCCAGTTACTTTGGCAATGATTTTGTCTAAACCACGATGTTGTCTTCAGTTACTTCAATGCATTGTTTCTGTTACTGTAACAGACGAATAGTGTTGCTCTGACACACATGAGATGTTACTCTAATAAAAAACACTTGTATTAAATAAATATAGTGTTAAATGCACCGTAACATAGCGCTATGTGTAAAAAAAAATGTACAAAATTAGTTTTTCGTGTAAACCATAAAAAAAGAAAAAATTCTTATAATGACAAAAAAACACGAGTATTCTCAAAACACTTGTTCATCCTCCTCGTCTTCCTCGGTGTCTTCTTCAGTTTCCTCTCCTTCGATGTCTTCATCTATTTCATCCTCGTGTGTGTATGTGTGTGTGTGTGTGTGTGTGTGTGTGTGTGTGTGTGTATAATAAGGATAAGGTGAGTCCACTTCTCATAATTGAGTCTGTTAGTCCTCACCTCACCCTTAGATTAGAGATGGATGAAAGATTCCGATTTGTTTTATCAATTAAATAAGTAACTGACATAATTTTGGTAAATATTTTAATTCCTCTCTCTCCTCATTGATTCACTCGATTACTGTCTCTCTCTCCCCTATCAAATTCTTCACGGCTTATGCTAATTATCGTTTTTATTTTTAAACTCAGTTATGCTAATAAGTAGGGTTTAGTTGTTACTCTAATGCATATAAGTTGTTACTCTAATTATCTGGGTAAACTATCTGGGTATTCATGTGGTAGGACTAGTGAAATTCACCAAAATATGTTACTTTATTACGCACCATCTGTTACTCTAATGCTTCTCAGGTGTTACTCTAATGCATATCATTTGTTACTTTGTTACATACGATCTGTTACTCTAATGCTTGTCAATTGTTACTCTAATGCAATCATTTATTACTTTAATTATCAGGGTAAACTATCTGGCTATTCATGTGTTAGGACTAATGAAATTCACCAAAGTATGTTACTTCATTATGCAGCATCTGTTACTCTAATGCTTGTCACTTGTTACTCTGATGCTTATCATTTGTTACTCTAATTATCTAGGTAAACTATCTGGTTAATCATGTATTGGGAGTTAGGAGTGTGCAAAATTTGGTCCGGACTGAAAAAATGGACTGGTCTGGACCGGAATAAAAAAATCTGGTCCGGTCTCCAGTCCATCAATTTGGGAGATTTCGGGTTCCGGTCCGGTCCAGACCGGTTTGGACTGAAAAAACCAGAATTATATTTATTTAATAAAAATTCCGTTCTATCAGGTCCTAACCGGCCCAAAAGACCGGAATTTTGGACTGGAGTTTTAAAAAAAAATTAAAAATTCCAGGCCGGTCTGGTCTTGGACCGGAATCTTTCCGGTCCGATCAAGGTCCATATTTTCTAGATTCTGGTCCGGTTTCGGTCTGGGGTTTTTTTAAGATTCCGGTCTCGTCCAAACCGGTTCAGGTCCTGTCCGGTCCAGTCCTGGACCGGTGCACAACCCTATTAGGACTAATGGAATTCACCATAGTATGTTACTTTATCACGTACGATCTGTTACTCTAATACTTGTCACTTGTTACTGTAATGCATATCATTAATTACTTTATTACGTATGATCTGTTACTTTAATGCTTGTCAGTTGTTATTCTAATGCATATCATTTGTTACTGTATTACATACGATCTGTTGCTCTAATGTATGTCAAATATTTGTCATATAGTACCCCCTGATATGATCAGTTGTTACTCTAGCGCATATCATTTATTGTTTTAACGCGTTAATCATAGGTCACTCCTCAGATGGCTGACGAAGACCAACACAACGGTTCTGACAACGAGTAAGCTGACTCTAAATTTCAGGTCAGGTGCAGACCCTGGACGCTGGACCACCATTTCCACCACCTTACCTCCAACCACCACCCTGATTAGGATTTAAGTAGGAAAAAAAATCAATAATATAACATTCAATTCAATGACTATATTAAAAAGTAAATTATTAATGAAAACAACACACTTAATCGTCTCAAATATAAATTATGATTTATTAGGACTTAATATAATTACGGCTTAATTAGAATTTGATTAAGAAATTAGGGTGCCCCATGTATGGCGTGAAACTCTCACCCACGTTCCTGCACCATTCATCTGCTTTTGCGTCTTCTACAATAACATCATCGAAAAAATAACAACATGTCAAATAATCAATGAACTCAGTACTGTAACGTAAACTCAAATTAGAGGCAGTGATTTAATGAATTAATCTATATACCAATAAAAATTATCTGCGTAAACTATCTGGGCATCATGTGTTCAGACTAATGGAATTCACTAACTTCATATGTATGTCATTACTCTGCAATGTTACTATAAGAAACATCAGTCGTTACTTTATTACGTACGATCTGTTACTCTAATGCTTGTTAGTTGTTACTCTAATGCATATCATTTGTTACTTTATTACGTACGATCTGTTACTTTAATTCTCGTCAATTGTTACTGTAATGCATATTATCTGTTACTTTATTTCGAACAATCTGTTACTCTAATGAAATTCATATGTTAGGACTAATGGGATTCAAGTTAACAAGTTATACGCATTGTTCATCGTCAAAACCATGATCTCATTTAAATAATAAAAATTACTACAAACGGTTATGTACAATTTGTAACCATTAAGCAAAACTCACCGTTGATGTATTTGACAATTTGCAGATCAGTCATTGCAACGTTGTCGCAGTCGCGCAAAGAAGATGAATAAAGATGTGTTTGAATTAGGGTATGAATGGGATGAATACTGAATGGGATGAACGTAAATATTGAATGAGATGAATTCAGATATTGTTTCTTATTATCATGTCAGTTACATTCCTCCAATTTAGGAAGCAGTATCTTCCCTTTTTCTTTAAATGTGAAACCTCAAAGCATCTTATCCATCCATCCTTCTACCATCCAATGGTGGTAGAACGACATATGTAGAGAAGGACTCATAAGAGCCATACTCTAGGATTTGTTTTTGAAAATAATACTAATAATAATAATAATGAACTAAAACCGACCGTAATGATAGATAAATGTTTTTGCTAAATTTAGCCCATTTTTCCTTCCATTTAGACTCGTTTTCCTCCGTTTTTGTGAGATTAGAATGCGATTATCGCTCTATTCTTAGTCTTTCTCGCATTAGCGTCTCTTTTGTGCTTTTCACGTGTTTTTTGGGTAGTTTTCCAATTAATTTTGATAAGATTCGTCACCGAGAGCATTTTCTTAGCTCCACAAGCACAAGAGAGTGGAATACCGTCCAGAAGCATCTCACGAAGCCAAAAGTCCAAACAACAAGGAGTGAAACAAGAAACGAGGTTTAAAAATCCATCGGGTGAAGTTTCACCCGATGAAATCTCACTGGGCGAAGTTTCGTCCGAGGACATAAATGCCTCTCCGAAGATCTTTATTAAGTGAAACCACCGGGCGAATTAACCGGGTGAAACTTTTATCCACCGGGTGAAATTTTGCCCGACGGTATTAGTGCCTCAATTTCAAAATCTAGAAGAAAAGTCCACCGGACGAAACCACCGGGTGAAGTTTCACCCGACGGAAATCTCTCGTGAAGCTCAGAAATCCGTTGGTTGAAGTTTAACCCTTTGAAGATCCATAGGGCAAAAGTTTCAATCAAGTGTAAAATTAGATTTGGGCTTGGTTTAGTGATCCATTAAGCAACTCCTATATATAGCTAAACCTAGATGAGATGAAGATATACACTCACATTAGAGAAGCTTCATAGTTTTCATCAATCTTCATCTCCTTCCTCTAGCTTTTAGATCAAATTATTGTAATCAACTCTATATTTAATCAAGAAGTTTTTGGGAGATTATCAAAGAATTAGTGACAAATCCATTGTTCTCTTCTTCAAGGCTTCATCTTTATTTTTATGCATCTTCATCTTCTTCATCCTTATTTTCCTCCATTGTTGGTATACTTTTCTTCCTCTCCCTTTTTTCTAGATTAGTTTTTACTTTTATTTCTTCTCTATTGCATCTTCTCTTTTGATTTTTCTTGCTTTGTTTATGGATCGTTGAGTAGTTTCAATTGTTGGTTTTAGATTCTTCCATTGTATTAGAGTTAATTTCTCTAGTTTTCATAACCATGCATGTTATTAGCATAAGTTCCTTAGGTATTGTTTTTGATAATTCCTCCATGGACTGTGAGTGGACTCCTAGTTAGGGGGTTAAGGGAGGAGGATTTTAGGTGTTATGAATTGAGAAATTGTGGATTGATTGCATATTTGTTGATCTATCTTGTTCAAGGTTTTTGTGTCATTGTTGACTTGGTTTGGCCAACTAGCAGGTCGATCTTGACTCACTCTTATCAATATGGGGAAACTCAGGGTAGGAGTTATCTTGACTTGAGACTTATCTGTTCGCCGCGAAAGCGAGACTTAGTTAAGTTGAGTGAAGAAATCGAAAGGTGATTTTCTCCCTTTTTCGACCTTGTGACCGACCTCATAATCCCTTTGTTTGTAAAACCCGATTTTCGATTCCCCAACTCCCCCTAACTCGTTTTACCATAGATTATCCCCTAATCACCATAGTTAATTTCTCTAGTTTAGACTTAAACCCAAAAAACTCCCCTAAAAGATCTCAATCACTAGTAGACTTTGACTCTTTAGCTTAAACTTTCATCCCTTGGATCGATCCCGACCTACCACTACTCCATTATTATGTTTTGTGATTAGTCGGTGTTATAAATATTGTTTGAATGAGGGTTCGCGACGACCCGCATCAAATTGGTGTTGTTGCCGGGGACAACAATTAGTTAATTGAGTTTTATTATATTTGTGTTTGTTTAACCGCTTTCATTTTATTTTTCCCTTTCCCTAGTACCAATTGGTGCTAGGAGACTTATCGTTTGTTGAGTTTTATGTCCCGGAATACGTTATTGCCCTTGTGGTTCGATCCGAACCGGAAAGAACATTTAGAGCCTTAAGATTTCGGGGAAACAATTCAACAACCATAATCCCACATCCTTCATTATCACCTCCTAATCAAAATCTCATCCTACCAAATACATCTTCTACACTAAATAAACATTTCACTTCTCCTACACCTCAAAATACACCACTAACTCCACCATCACCAAAAACTCCACAACAACCTCAACAATATCAACAAAGCCCTCCAAAGCAACCAACTCCACCTCAACCAATGGCAACTTTAGGATCTCATTCCCAACTCACCCATGAAGAGACCCCATCACCGGTCGATTTTGGGGAGATTCCTGAAAACTATGAACTTAAAGCCTCTCTCACCAACGCGGTCCAACAAGATACTTTTCACGGTTTTTCCCAAGAGAATGCCCAAGAACACATAGCATATTAAGGAGACACTAGTTTGGGCCCGATTGAAATGGTTAACATCATGTCAACTTCACCGACTTTTATTTCTCAGAACATTACGAGACGGAGTTCGAAGATGGCTTCATGGCCATCCGGATAGCACTTTCACAACATCGCCTCAACTATCTAATGCATTCTTAGAAAAGTACTATCCTCCATCGAAAACCAACCAATACCGCATGGAGATCCAAACCTTTAAACAAGATGAATTTGAAAGCCTAAACGAAGCTTAGGAACGATTTAGGGATCTCCTTCGGAAATGTCCTCATATCAGAATACCCGATTGGCTAACGACCCAAACTTTTTACAACACCCTTTCATCGAGAACAAAAGAAAACCTCAACTTGGACGCCGGAGGAGATTTCTCTTCCCTTACCGATGAGGCATCTAAGAGTCTTACTGAAAAGATGGCAAAGAGTGATTCTAGAGTGGGCCAATCGAGGGATTCTAGGAAGAAAGTTGAAGTGAGCTCGCCTAAGAGAAACAATGAATTGAAACTTGAAGCAAAAATAGAGGAATTGACAAAAAGAATGGATGTCATGCACTCTAAACCAACTCCTAGAGGCATGTATCAAATTCAAGGTAGTCCTCCAACAAGACAACCATCACCATCTAAACAAGAGCTAACATGGGAACTCCAATGTGACTATTGTGGCAACTATGGCCACGACTCTAGTTCTTGTGTTCCAAATGAAGAAAACTATTTAGAGGAGCAAAATGAAGTGCAAGATGTTCAATCATATGGGCAAATACCTCAATTCGATCCCTTTTCTAATAATTATAATGCCGGCACGAGATTTCATCCTAATTTTTCATACGGGAATCAAAATGTTCAAAACCCGATTCCACCTATCCAAGGGAATCAACCAAGGCCTTTCAATCAAAGCTAACAAAGGCCCTTTAACTAAGGCCTTCCAAAGTTGCCCCTATATCTACCTCCTCATCAAAGAAATAATTTCAATCAACAAGGTGAAAATTTTCATGTTCCTAACAATTACCATAATCAATAAAATCAACAAGGAAGTAATTTCAATCAAGGATATAATCATGGTTTCCAAGGTAACTTCCAAGACAACCAAGGGTACAATCGAGAAGCTTATAATCAACCCTCTCAATCCTACGACCAACAAAGCAATTTCTAATATGGTCAAGGGGGTAGTCAATGAGACAACAATACTAATGAATCGCAAAGAGCCATTGGGCACTTATTGAGTGAGAACTTGGATACCAAGGTGTAGACACCCACATTTTGACCGCCAGGTGTCTATAATAGTTCCCGCCAAACACCCGATGATGATTGGACGTAAACGTGCTTTGATGGACTCGAATATGGGCTTGTAATCATGGACATTTGGTTTAGACTTATTACGGAGTACAAATTTTACAAAACCAACCTCAAATCCAGGCCCAGTGGGTCGTTTCGAGTCAAATGAGACAAATTTGGGTCAATTCCGACACCAAGGGTAAAACCGTCTTTTAGCGACCGGGTCAAACCCGGTCAAAGATATTTTTTCCCGAGACTCGCGGACAAACCGTGACACCTCAAGTGTCCGGTTTGGACTCCAACACTACCAAAAAATCAGCTTCGAGAACATTAAACAATTCCGTTGAAGGTAGAATTCGATCTTAAGTAGGAGTTCTATCCGGAAACTGAATCAGACACCGACCGAGCTCCAAATACTCGGCCAAGACATCCCAAACAGCCGAAATACTCGGCCAACTCCTCATGACAGCCGAGATATTTGGCTTCCCCACCAAGAAACGAGACTTTGGTTCCCTTTCAAACTCTCGTATTTCCTATCCAAACCGGTATTTCTTGTCACACAAGCAAGACTACCTCGACTCCTATAAATAGGACCTCCCGTCCAACACAAAGGACACGGTTTTCACACACGGTTTTTACACAGCCATTATACACATATCATACACTCACACACATACATCCGCGATATCTAGTAAAAATAATTCAAAGCAAATCCCGACATATTCTCGGAGAAGCCTCGAAACCCCGAGAAACCGTCCAACCACACGTCCAACCACACACCTTAACTCACCCCGCATCATCTCGACGCTCCCAAGTTTAAACCACTTTCCGACGAGCCTTATTCCGAGAAAACAAAGCATGTAGGTTGAGGGTGTAAATCAAACCCGATTGTTCTCTTTTTCTCTTCCTTTCTCTCGTCTTTTTTTTTGTTTTTTGGTCGTGTCGTCGGTCGTTTCGTATTTTAATATGGGTCGTTCGTAGCATATTTTCTTATTTCTAATATCGATACTACAAAAACTATTTTTATAACGTTCTTAAAATACGATATCGATTTTCTAATCGAATATCGTATCTAATAAGAACAAAATTAATTAATTCTCGTTGATGCTAATAAAATCGTCACCTTTTTTTTCTAAACAAAATTCGACGATTTTATACGCGGAGAGAATTAACATCTTATTTCGTTCAAAATTCTTTTTTTTTACTTTTCGTTCAAAACAAACTTTTTTCAAAACTTTTCTAAAAATCATTCCGAGTATTCGATATCGATTTCATAATCGAATGTCGGATACAACGAATATCGAAAGCATAGATCGAATATACATTAATTCATATTTATACGCGATCTATCGAAGTTAATAATTTCTCGAAAAAACCGAACCGGGACAGCAAACCGTGCGAGCCGCGCCACCCTCGGGCGACTCGCACGGCGGCCTGAATCCACGGCCCTTTCTCCTTCGTTCTCCTCGATTTTTCTTAAACATCGATTTTTCTACAAAACGGTTTTTTTCTTAAAACTTTCATTCCGACTATTCGATATCGATTTCATAATCGAATATCGAATACGACGAATATCGAAAATACGAATCGGGTATAAATTAATCCATATTTGTACGCGATTTATAAAAGTTAACGTTTTTTCGACAAAAAAAAAACCGTACAGATTGCCACGCGAGTCGCGCGCCGGTCAGGCGACTCGCGCGGTGGTCTGATCCGCCGGCCTTCTCTTTTCTTCGTTTCCTCGTTTTTCTATTTTTTTATTCTTTTCGAACCTTACATAAAAGGCGACTTTCGCGACATATTGCGATAAATATCTTTTTTTTGACCTTGGTCAACACGTGCTAATCAATCACGTGTCATAAATCTTTTCCAAAATCATGCATATTATTTATTTACGTCTTTATTCAATTTATTCAATCGTTACTAACTCGTTTTCTCGTGTTTGTAGCAATTTATTTATTTCTATTGTTTTATTAGACTAAAACAAATTCACATGCTAAAATAACTTTGACGTTATTAGTTTAACATGCATTAAACGACTTAGCAACCCATTTATTTTTCTCTCACATGTCTAGGGAAAATAATCTTTGCATATCATTCAACCGTCAAACTAACGCGTGTACATAAAAAACGAACGATATCTTAGTAAAGGCCGCTAAGTGCGGGCGGGGTTGGGTGTTCTTAGTGAACTTCCTAACACGTACCCTCACTCCTTACTCAGAACCATGGTTTCCGGATGTCCGAATCCATTGGCAACGAGAGTCATTCAATACACGATATCCGATAATGTCGGTATCGGTATCAAATGCTAAGGGACGAACCCGATAAGCTCTGACATCGGAAATGGGCCATGTTTTAAATATGGCCCACTACAACATAGAGTGGGTTCGAATGGTTCCGAATAACCACAAAATTCGGTGGCGACTCCTACTTCGATTTAAAATTCAATTCGACCCATCAAATATGGAGATTCATTCGCCTCCCCAAACCCGCGCGTGGCCGCGTCGGGGTGGACCTATGTCATGTCCACAATTTGGCGACTCCGCTGGGGATTAACTGATGTGTCACTTACCATCGGCATTCTCAGGGTGAGACTCGAAAAGAAATCGTTCGATTAGTAATGTACACGTTTTAGTTTCATGCATAACCCAAATCTTTCCCGTGCCGGTTACTTGTGACTGACGTCCTACTATACCACGGTGCATTCCTACATGGGTGCACTAAAGACTTCGATGGCGGAACTCGCATTGGTTTTACGGCAGGTTCTAAGACCAACTCGGCTTAGGAAGTCCGTCCTAATTTGCGAGAATGCTATCGTCGTTGGTATAGACCCTACTCGACCGACCGAGACTTAGACTAAGAGCATACATGGCGTCATTATACTGTTTCCGTGACTACATGCTACTTGATCTTCTTTGGTCTTTTCAAAAAACCGTCATTTTCGAAAATTTGCGTCTTTTCAAAACTCATCCACTTTTTCAAAACCCGGAAAGCTACCGAATTTAGGACTTATGATTTTGACTCAAAATAGCCTATTTTTAGCCGGTATGCTGTCCAAACCTTTTCAAAAAGCCCGAAATCTCGGCCAGATAACCTTTTTCTCGGTTTTCAAAAAAATCGGACCATCCTACCCGACTTTGCTCGGTTTTCAAATCCAAATTCCCTTTTCAAAACCCTCTTCTTCTTAGGACTTCCCGTATTTAGCAGTGTTGGGTCTTGTCATAGGTTGTAAGAGTCTATAGCGTCGAAACTCCGTTGATCCTACATCACGAGTTTCTACCCCATCCCCGTCCGCCTTATTTGTCAAGGCACGGCCCACCTTCGTAGGACAAACTCCTGCAAAGGGAAGCCCGTTTACACATTCGAGTCCAAAGTCTAGTGAATTCTCACATGGACCTTCCTTCGAACGGGACTAGGCCCACTTTGCCAAATCCTAAGGAAGGCCCACCGTTCACAGGTCATCCGTCTAGAAGTCGGTTTTCGGTCTTTTTTCTAGTCTATTCTTTTCCTTGCTCGGGATGTACTATTTGATTCTAAGATCTGGGTCAGTTACTGATTACGCGGTGCCCTTACAAACAGGCCACCCCACACCCGAGCCATGACGCTACAAGCCATAGACGAATTGATGACCTCTTTGACCAAGCTGGAAAACATGATCATGTCGATGAGAGGGGACCAGATCGCCATCCTTACCTGGGTAAGTGCCGTGGAGCAGGGAACTCCCAGCGGCAGTGTTGACACTACTGGGCCTTTAGCTGAATTGTCCAGCGCGGTCCACAAACTGCAGGAACAGGTCCATCTGTCGACCCAAAACTCCATCCACATGGAGAATGCTCGGACCTACACACCGTTGACCGATGAACTACCCGCCAATCTCAATCTGACGGGTCTGCCAATGTTCGAGGGTACTGAAGACCCAGTCCACCATATCCGGGCTTTCAAGGAGTTCATGGCCCTTAAGGGGGTTAAGTCCAACATGTTCAAGCACCTGTTCGCTTCTTCTCTCGAGAAGCACCCAAGAGCCTGGTACTACCGGCTCGATTCCAAGAAATACAAAACTTGGGATGACGTGGCAACGGAATTCGCTCGGAACTACGCCGACAACATGGAAATCCAGACCACTATGCGCACCCTGGAAGTAATGGCCCAGGAACCTAAGGAAGGATTTACAAAATACCTTCAACGCTGGAGGGCTGAAAGCGTCAAACTGGTCGATAAGCCCAGTGAAAAAGTACTTGTTGAAGCTTTCGTCAAGACCTCCTTCCCGCTTATCGGGTCCATCTCCGGTACGCCATCATACCTAGTTTCGCGGTCCTGACTGAGATGGGAACGAGAATCAAAGATGATTTAAGGTTGGAAAGCCTCACTAAGGCCTCCGCCAAGGGATACCAAGGGGCCAGCTCATCAACAAGCAAGCCCGCAACTACTGCTGCCACTCGAAGCATTTTTGACGAGGTAAACACACTTGATACCTCGTCCCAGAAGAATACCACCCCCCGGGTATTCACCGACATAGGCACCACCTATGAAAACGCCCTGTAGAGGCTTTCATCAAAAGGCCTGATCACCCCGATAGGCCCGACACCTGATCTCCCGGTCGAGCAACGCTCCAAGGCCTACAACATCCAGGCCTACTGTCAGTACCATTGTGGTAAGGGACACGATACCGAGAAATGTTGGAAGCTAAAGCACCTTATCCAAGATCTCATCGAGAGCGGGAAGATCCCTTTGCCCGGGGGCAAACCCAACAACAAAGATAACCCGTTGGCCACTCACGCTATCTTCTCTGGGGAAGTAATGGATTGTTCACACCTCATTTCTCCATTTGTCCCGCAAATAAACGGGATTTGGTGCGATGACGAAGACGACGTCTACCTCACCAAAGGTGAAGCTGTCCCCATCACACCCGAGGAGATCCAGAAGGTTAAGTCCAAGGTTTTAGCCACTAGCCAAGCCCTCATCATTGCCGAGCCACTTAGGGTGGAGCCCGCCCCAGAAGAGCCGACTGCTGAAAAGGCCCTTATAAAGCAGCTAAACAGGACTCGAGTTGACCTCTCTATATGGCAACTCCTAGTTAGCTCCCAGGAACATCGAGAGGCACTCACTAAGGCCCTCGATCAAGTCAAAATCGACTCTATGGCTACTTCAGCTGAAATGGTAGCCGCGGTTCTGCCCCACCTAAAGGGGAAATCCATAGAAGAAGGCCCACTGATTACCTTCTCCAATGCTGATCTACCACCATTTGGGCCAGCCCACAGCATGGCCCTCTACATCACGGTCATTTGCCGTGGAAAGTACCTACCCATGACCCTAATTGACGACGGGTTAGCAGTCAATGTCCTCCCCTTGAGGACCGCCAAAGCCCTCGGCATTACCGAGGCCGACTACATTCCCACAGCTCAAACCATTCAGGCTTTTGACGGAAGCCCAAAGTCAGTAGCCGGAGCCACAAAACTTACTATCATAACAGGCCCGATAGAAAAGGAGCTGGAATTTCAAGTGATCGATGTGACTTCCTCCTTCAACCTTCTTTTGGGAAGACCTTGGATCCACGCAACCAGAGCTGTGTCCTCCACCTTGCATCGGAAAATCAAGCTACCTTTGCATGACACCGTCATCACTCTAGAAGCCACACCTATGACTGTGGCTAACTGCAACACCTCGGGCCGCACCGATCTCTGGGGGTTCGATTTCTTAGGGGCCATCAAAGGAGATCATCTTTTCTGACCCTACTTTACGGTTCGCCTTGACCGAATTTTGCAGAATCTGGGCTTTCTACCGGGGGTTACATCAAGGCCCGATCTCCCTGCAGGAAAAATCCTCGAAGTTCTGGACAATGGGAGGACTCAAACCGGCCTGGGCTACTCCCTAACCCCGGAAAACATGGACCAAACAGGAGCCGGCGAGATTATCTTTGTCACTCCAGTGTTCGAGACTGTCCAAACAGGCCTATATCGGCCCATCACCACGCGCCCTGGGACCCACTTGGCCTAGGACTGCAACTGTATACCGGATGACATCTTCGCTCTTATCCAGTCCGAAGATGCTAAGAATGCTGAGCCCGCGCTAGGGCTACTTTTCGGAGAGGAACTCACAATCCCAACACCAAAGGAAGAGTTGGTCAGCCTCATTCTCCGTAGCCGCACCTTTGATCCATCTAAGCTGATCTCAGAGGTCGGATCCGGGACCGGAAGCAGGGCCTGGAGGAAGACTGTCAAGTGGACTGACAGTCAAGGAAGGACTTACAAGTTGATCAGAGAGGAAGGAGAAATGCCAGAATCTGAGTCTGAGTCGGAGTCGGAGTCCGAGTCAGAGTCTAAGATTGAGTCTAATGAGTCCGGTGCTAGGGTCAGTCCTGTAACTCCCCCTCTCCCTTTAGCTACTCCTGGTGCCTCGGGGTCTGTACCGGGCATCCTACCTATCTCGCCACTGACTAGTGATCAGATGGCAGCTCTCTTCGAGCTATTTTCCCAATTCATGATCAATAATAACAACCGTTCTGCTTACGACTTGTCTCATTTTCAAAAATTTTTCAAATCCAAAAATATTATGTGCAACGACATTGAGAAACCTGACGAACAGGTATCCTTGCCTCCACATCTGATCGAGCAACTAGAGCAAAGGGAATCCCGCAATCCGGTAATCGAAGAAACTGAATCCATCAACGTGGGAACAACCTTAGAACCTCAGATGCTTAAGATAGGATTATTCTTAGATCCCGAGGAGAAACAACAATTCATAGTCCTCCTTCAAGAATTCAAAGACGTCTTCGCATGGTCCTACAAGGACATGCCGGGGATTGATCGCGAAATACCGATCAAGCCGAGCACCATATACCGATCAAGGAAGGGTTCAAGCCGGTTAAACAAAAACTCTGACGCATGAGGCCCGAATGGTCCCTCAAAGTCAAGGAAGAGGTCGATAAACAATTCAAGGCTGGGTTCATACGAGTCTCCGAATATCCAGATTGGGTTGCAAACATTGTACCAGTCCCCAAAAAAGACGGTAAGGTGCGTGTCTGTGTCGACTTTCGGGATCTTAACAAGGCGAGCGCGAAAGACGATTTCCCTTTACCACACATCGATATACTGGTGGATAACACAGCTGATCATGCCCTCCTATCATTTATGGACGGGTATGCAGGGTATAACCAAATAAAAATGGCAGAAGAAGATATGGATAAGACCACCTTCATTACACCTTGGGGTACTTATTGCTATACTGTTATGCCATTTGGTCTCATCAATGCCGGGGCCACCTATCAACGAACCGCCACAACTTTATTACATGACATGATGCACAAAGAAGTGGAAGTTTACGTGGACGACATGATCGTCAAATCTAAAGACAGGGACGGTCACATCACCGCCCTGAGAAAATTCTTCACCCGATTACGCAAGTACAACATGAGGCTAAACCCTCAGAAATGCAGTTTCGGGGTAACATCTGGCAAATTACTGGGTCATATCGTTAGCCAACGAGGTATCGAAGTCGATCCAGCCAAAATCAAGGCCATCACCGAGATGCAGCCCCCTAAAACCGAAAAGGAGATAAGAGGGTTTCTCGGAAAAGTCCAATACATTAGCAGGTTCATTTCAAAGCTAACCATGGTATGTGAACCGATCTTCAAGAAGCTGAAAATAGGGGAACGGTTATTATGGGATGACAAGTGTCAAGCAGACTTTGACAGAATCAAAGAAATCTTGTCTTCACCACCGGTCCTGATGCCACCTCAACACGGTTTGCCTTTGTCACTATATCTAACCACGACAGAGACAGCCATGGGGGCTATGCTAGCTCAAACGGTCAACTCCGAAGAACGGGCTATATTCTACATCAACAAGAAATTTTTAGAGTACGAGTGTAAATACACCATGCTCGAGAAAACATGCTTAGCTTTGGTCTGGGCCACCAAAAAGCTCCGACATTACATGCTCAGTTACGAGGTACAAGTATTATCCAGAATGGATCCAATCAAATACCTCTTCGAAAAGCCCATCCTCAACGGCAGGATATCGAGATGGAACCTAATGTTGGCAGAGTTCGATCTGAAGTTTGTACCATTGAAAGCCATCAAAGGACGAATAGTAGCCGAATTTCTTGCTAACAGTCCCATAACCGAAGAAGGACACACCGACACTTGGTCCTTCCCGGATGAAGACATTTTCCACACTGACACCGAAGCATGGGACTTATACTTTGACGGGGCATCCAATTTCCGAGGATTTGGAGTCGGGATTCTCCTAATCTCGCCAAGAGGGGAACATACTCCCGTATCCATCAAATTAGACTTCGACGTCACTAATAACGCCGCTGAGTATGAAGCATGTATCCACGGGCTACAAGCCGCCGCCGACTTAGGGGTCACAAACCTCCGAGTACACGGTGATTCATCCCTGGTCATTAACCAAGCACTCCAAAAATGGAAGACTCGAAATGCTAATCTCGTGGCCTACCAGGCACGAGTAAGGGATCTCGAGAAGCAATTCCAGAAGGTAGAATATATATACCTACCTCGGGAAGAAAATCAGTTTGTAGATGCACTTTCAAAACTGGCATCCTTACTAAATATTCCCGATCATGTGACCAGTATGCCGATCTGTGTCGAAAGACGATCCGAGCCGACATATATCCACGACATCGAAGATATCGAGATACCCGATCCCGAGCCATGGTATCAAACCGTATTGACATACCTAACAACCGGAGAATATTCACCCGGAGCTGACAATCGAGCCAGAAAGGCCTTGCGTAGGCTAGCAGCCCAGTTCGTCCGCACCGACGACGGACAACTCTACAAAAAGACAGCACAAGGCGCTCTCCTTCGATGTGTCGATAAAACCAATGCCGAAAAGGTCATGGCTGAAGTACATGATGGCGAATGCGGCCCACACATGAATGCCCAGATGTTAGTCTGAAAAATCATGAGGCTCGGATACTACTGGAATAGCATGGAAACCGACTGCCAGCTGTATGTTAAACATTGTCATAATTGTCAAATTTTTGCCAATGTACAACATATGCCACCATCCTTGCTATACACCATGACGTCACCCTGGCCATTCTCAACATGGGGAATCGATATAATCGGAAAGATAACCCCCTCGCGAACCGGAGGACACTGCTTCATCTTGGTGGCAATCGACTATTTCACCAAATGGGTCGAAGCCGAATCCTATCGCATTCTCAATGCCAAGCATGTCGCCAAGTTTATTCAAAATAAGATAATATGCCGGTATGGGATCCTTCATGAATTCATCAGTGACCACGGGACCCATTTTCAGGCCGAGACCACAGCGTTATTGACCAAATACAAAATTAGAAGACATACGTCTTCACCCTACCGACCCCAAACCAATGGGGCGCTAGAAGCGGCTAATAAAACAATTGTCACCATACTCAAAAAGATGGCTGATAATTACCGGGATTGGCCCGACAAAATACCATTTGCACTTTGGGGATATCGGACCTCAATTCGTACCGCGACCGGGGCAACGCCGTATTACCTTACATACGGCATGGAAGCAGTCCAACCTGTTGAGTTAGAGGTACCGTCACTCAGAATCCTACTCGAGAGTCAAGTACCCGAAGCTGATTGGGTTCGAGCACGGTATGACTCGCTAGTCCTTTTAGACGAACGTTGATCTCGTGCCCTCAATAATATACAAATCTATCAGAAGAGGATCCAACGGGCTTTAAACAAAAAGGTAAGGCCCAGAAACATCAAAGAAGGAGATTTGGTTCTCAAATCTGTTCGAGCTTTATTACCAGTAGATCCAAGGGGAAAGTTCAAACCTAATTGGGCTGAGCCATATCTGGTAAAGAAGATTCTATCAGGTGGAGCAGTAATTCTAACGGATCTGAACGGGAATAAATTTGTCAACCCAACTAACCTGGACCAGCTGAAGCGCTACCACCCTTAACCCACCTTTCTCAATGTCATTTGCAAAAGTTTATTAAAAACATCCTTTTTTCAAACTTTTAAAGACAAGTCAAAAGCTAGAATTATTTATTCTACTGTTACTAGCATCTTGAACCAATAGTCTTGATGTATTTCGAAATTGCAAATTAAGTCTGAACTACGTTTGGTTTGATTCCATTTATTGTGGATACGTAGGCAGCCCCTCAAAAGGGCACAACTACTGCAATCGAGAAAAAAAAACAGGAACGGTTTTTAATAAGTTCCTTTTATTAAGTAAAAAAAAATTCCGACAAATTCCGAAAAATTACAAAAATCGAAAAAAAACAATAAATAATACTAATATTTAAATAATAAAAAAACGAAGGCATTTTTCCCTTTCCTTTGTCCTTAGCTTCCTTTTCGGTCCACCGGCGTCGACGTGGAGGTGAACGCTCCCTAATAACCAGGGGAATCTCTCTAACCCGGGCTCGTTTCTTCAAACTCGATTCCCCGGTCACCTCAGTCGGTCCTAGCCGAGTCCTCACTCTCTCGGGTAGCCGGTCACACGGACCTAGCCTAGCTCAGACTGCTAGTTTCGGTCCGAGCCTTCTCTCTAAGTCACTAGCACCGGTCTCATTAGCTCGAATCTTAGTTTTTGACTTAGAACCTGACCCCGGCTCAGCAAAGGTAGTTGGAGTCTCCTCTTTATCAAAGAACCGCCTATTATCTTTTGCCGATTCTCGACGGGCCAAGTCAAAAGCCTCGTCAAACTTCAAAGTTTTACGGGTCTCCTGGGATTCTTCAGAGGTCCATTTTCGATATGATTCAGAAACCCAAGTGGTTTGACAAGGGCGACGTATAGTCCATATGACACGGGTAAACCATCGTTGTAGCCACGTATCACACATAGCGTCCGTCAATTGGAGCGAAACGCTAATGATTGCTTCAGTCTCGGGGATCTGCAGAAACGAACCGAACTGTCTCAGAATACGATCCGGGTAGATATGGACGGTCCAGTCCAAAGACAAGATCACCAAATAGCGGGCTTTGTCTCTTTTAGCTAATCCCGTCAGCCTTGAAAGAAACCACCAGATGACATTCCATCTAATCAAAGGGCCACCATGGAATGTTAGTTCTTCATCCCAATATTTCCGATTTATATAATGATTTGAGCTTATTCGTCGGGACCTTGAGCCATTCTGGCAGCTGCGATATCTGGATATGTTCACCGGGGGCTCTATGATTGATAGACGCTCTGATAACCAGATCTACAAAAAAAAAATTTCGAAAAGTCAAAAACTTTCAAAAAATCAAAAAAATCGAAAATTCGAATTTTCGGAAAATTCAAAAAAAAAAAATCAAAATTTTCGAAAATTGGAAGTTTCGAAAAATTTCGGAAAAACCAAAAACTTTCGAAAAATTGGAAATTTCGAAAATTTCGGAAAATTCGAAATTTCGAAAAAAAAAATTCGGGAAATCGGGCAATTTTTCGAAGAAAAGAAAAAAAAACGGTTAAATACCTGCAGAAGACGGATGCTTCCTGTCAATTGTCGATCCGGGTCAAGTCTTCTAGCGTCAAGACCCATAATAATCTCCCCGGTTATCAGCCAAGCCGGGCTGTGACCTGTCTCCCACTACTACAAAACTCTTGATTTCTTGACGCTTTAAAGGTGGGTTCTCGACGATTTAAAGTGTCATAAATTTAATTCTCGACGCTTTCAAAAAGCGTGGAGATTTTGGGCGTCAGGAATTCTCGACGCATTTTTATGTCATCATTCTCGATGCATTAAAACGTTGAATGTTTTATTCAAGACGCTTTTTTGTGTCACTACGTGGTACACTAAAATATACAACCTCGACGCTTTTCTATGTCGCGATTTGTTTTTCCCGGACAAAATTTTTTCAAAGCGTGAGACTCTACTATTAAAAGAGTCGAGAAATAATAATATAAAATTTAGTTATCGACACTTTGATATCGTAAAAGCGTCGAGAAACTTATCGTAAAGAATATAATAATAATTACTCGTATATATTTCCAACAACTGGCTACTACTTGCGATTACATATTTATGTTGTCTAAAAAGCACGACTCTACATTTACTGAATTGATATCAATAATACACAAAGATCGAGTTGGTCATTCAGAAAACAAACACTTAATTAGAATAATCTCCAATCATATATATATATATATATATATATATATATATATATAATCCAAAGTAAAATTAAAAAAATTACTTAAAAACTACATTATTATTTTAAAAAGTAAACAGTGAGCCGATTTTGTCATCCATCAATTCCGTCACCTCCCTTTTTGTGTTGTAGAACGTCCTGTAGTGGTAAAAAAATAAAATAAGGAAAACTGAATAGACCATATAATGAACCATAAATAGGTAGAAAATATAAATGCATATTAGAGGAATAAATTACCTCATGATCAACAATGATGTGCTTGTCTTTGCCAAATTTGCACTCTCATCTGATATTCCCCCACTACTCATCACATTCAAAAAAAATTTTAGTTAGTCTCAACATACTTCATTTGTAGCTCTTCATTTTTCTTCTTCATTCCCTTATTCTCCTCTGTCAACTTATCCACAAGCTTTTGCACATCCCAAAAAGTTGAAGTAGTTGGTTGTACTTTTCTTCCAACTGCTATCACTTTTCTACCTAACAAAAAATTATGATTGTCAAACACTAGAATAAACAGAAAATAAAATTGCATATTGGAGGGGAAACAGCTGAGTGTACATCAGTACCATATCCATTCAAAATGTAAATAAGTGTTGTAACAAGTAATTTATATACATTGGCAAATTGTACACCACAGAAATGGCACACATAGTGAGACCATATTTGCTCGGCCAATGTCCAAAAGGCTACACCATCAGCGAAATTATAGAGAGAAAAGAACTGTGAATTAAAAAGGATATCTCACATGTGCAAATATTTTTCGACTTAGCTGCATAAGCGGCTGCAAACCCCATAGAGCAAAAATGACGATAACAGGAGGAGGAACCAATTTCTTTACCAAAGTGATACCTTGAAATGAACTGCATGACCTGTGTAGCAAAACATTAGTTAAAAATTATAACACTCATCAAAGTAACATTCAAGGGCCAACTACAGAAAAAGAAAGCAATAACAATGTGACATTGATGAGCACTAGCACAAATTGAATCAATGAGCCCAAATAGAAAAAAGCAAAGAAAAAAAAACGCAATGAAAGATAAAAGCTTTCAAATAACTTGCCTTGCTAATGCATCTTTGGCCAAACAATAGGAAAGAATTGCATCTTAAAACATTGCATCTATGCGGCAGGGTACACAATGGTCTATTAAAACTCGTGGATAAATGATGACTCCATAAATCTTGCCTCTGTGATTGAAAACTTTACACAATTAATAAGGGCCAGGCAAAATAGATGAAGTTTAGTACATAAAGAGCTACTGAAAAAATTACAAAACAAAAAAGGACAATTCTAGCATTTTTCGCAAAAAGAAACGTGGGCGAAGCTCCTTGGATAAATTAGAAATATGATTAGATTAGGTTAGATCAGACAAAAATATCTTTGTAGCTAATCATACACAATGACGGACTTTTGATAAAATGGCATTATCAGATGCAACCCTTACTTCAAGTGTTTCTTCTTCAGGTACTTCTTGGTCTTCATAAGAATCATGTTCTCTTTATCTGTTCCCCCAAGCTGAAATTTCAGAAATCGTGTTAGGCCAACATACACATTAAAAAACGTGGAAATCTTTTCTCTCAAAAACACGCACATTTGATACCTTGACAATTTAAGGAAGACTTATTGTTAAAGCTCGAATTAGAGTGTCAAGTCAAAACTACACATCACAAGGATACAACCCCATCAATATCTTTTTTCTAAAGAAATGACGAGGTCTAGTTTTTGTACCAGGTTCATACTTCATATTTATTTATTATAGAGTATTAGGTACTTGGCTTTCTATCGTGTTCAATATATACCAACTTTATAAACATACAAGGTGCAGTAATTAGAGTATTCAGTACTCACACCATAAGAAGTAAACAACAATACCTCAAAGCTCCATTCAACAGAAAGCAAAGGAATACTGAAGCAACATATATTCCTGAAGTCAGGAAATACAGGGTGGTACAGGAAAGTACCAGTCAAATGGCCTTGGGTTCGGTATATAGACAATGATAGGAACTAAAGAGATGTTATCACCTAAATACATGGATAACAAGAAATTCTTTTTCCTAAATAAGAGTGATGCTGAAATGTACTTAAGTAGTGTTCCGAAGTTTAGTCATCAGAATATGAGAAAACGGACCTAACTTGATTCAAACAATGAAAAAAATAAACTGCCAAGTCCCCAATACTTTACCTTCATTCTTCTGTTTTCAATGCTTTCAATCCATCTTCAATAAGCGCAAGCCATTTCATAAATTCATGAATGGAGATTATTAAGCTCACTAATTCAGGAAACTCTAAAGGATTAGTCTGTGTGATAGCTATATAAAATCATGTACACATTCTTTTCTGTACATACTCTAATGTCGTTCTAACTTCTAATCGATAATTTCTCCAACAAATTTGGTGTGTTTGATCTAATACACTAGTGAGAGGGGGATAGAAGGTACCTGCATAGTGAAAGTCTTTCCACTGATGAAATTTGGTAAATAGGTGAGGCAGCTGCAGGAAACTCTTTCCGACCCTATAGAGTTCCAACGCATCACATGACTAAAATTAAAATTTAACACAAAGAAAATGGAGAAAATTGATACAGAAAATCTTAATAGGAACTTGCACAAAGTTGTCGGACCTCAGATTCGAATAATGAAACTTGATTTCCAGGTCGGACTAATTTACATCCTATATAATCTTGACCAACAACTCATTAATGTATATAACGCAAAAACGGCAGACAAAAGTAGTTCAAGAAATTAATAGATTTGGTATTACCTTCAAGAACAATAATATTGTTGGAAGATACCTGATACCATCCCGCTGGAATGCTAGAAGTTTTGATTCAATATCATTTGGGATCATGTCATATTGAGCTTTAAGATAATAATTTCAGTAAAATGCTGCAGCTTCATTTAAAAGCACAACAAATGGAACTAATCATAACAATGAAAAAATCTTACTTAGACATGTGAAGACAAGAGACGGGGCACTTGGACAAGAATTTCTCATTTTTGAGGAACTAGCAAGCCTCTGTGCACTACTACAGCATTCAAAATTATTTCCGTGCTGGAAACAGAAAGGAAAATAAATAAAAGGAGACAGAATTCAAATAGTCAAATACACTTGTACATACAAATATAAAAGTAATGTAAGCAGACATTTCAGCCACGCCTGATTCATCGCAGGAATGTACTCCGTATATGAAAAAAGGATCGCGAGTTGCGACTCACAATCTTTCATCCCTAAACTCATGTCCTAGTCACCGGTTCACCGTGCTACAATCTCCTCAGTGACTCGATCTTTTTAATCTTTGCATGAACAGACAAAAGTACAAACCCAATCTTGTTCGACCAAGTTTAGATTTGCCTAAGAAATTCACCCACACTTTGTAAATAAGCCGACTCTTTATTATACATTTACACTAATATAGCAGCAGCTATTTGCTAGCCTCTACAGTCAGTCTATGGACATGGATTCCCTTGGTTCACAATCAATGGCCAAGCGAACAAAAACAGCATCGTACTCGTGAACTAACTATAATTCAACGGACAATAATATTTCGAAACTACGATTGATACCTTTCAAAATTACTAAACCATGATTCAATTGCATTCACAAACAATTGAGTTGAAATATAGCAAAATGGCAACTAATTCAATGGATAATAGAGGCCGATCAATTACTCCTCCACCTACAACTCTCAACCTTCGCAATCAACAGTGACAAAACTGCAATAATTAGGTTATAACAGACTAAGAAATCATGAAAAAACAACGATCAGAATTCATCAGCATAAAATTGAATAGTAAAACCGCCACAGTTAGGTTCAATCAGAGAAGAAATTAGGAAAAAGAAAATTTAGCATTCATCATTCAGCGACAAAATGAACAATAGAATTGCATCAATTAGGTTAAATCAGAGTATTAGACAATAAATTTCGAAAAACAACAGTGAACAACAAACATTCAGCATCCAACATTTAACATTCATCAGCGAAAAAATGTTATCAGTAAAATCACATCAATTAGGTTATTTCAGGCGATAAATTCTGAAATACAGCCATGAATATTCATCAATCAGCGACAAAATGAACATTAAAAGGGTGAAATCGGACAAGAAATTAAGAAGAAGAACACATTCAAGATTCATCAGAGAAAAAAATGAAGAACAAAATCACATCAATTAGGTTATTTCAGACATTAAATTACGAAACACAACGGATAATCATCAATCAGCGACAAAATTGAACATTAAAACCGCATCAATTAGGTTAAACTAGACAAGAAATTACAAAGAACAACACTAAACATTCAATATTCGACATTCATAGAACGAAGAACCTGACAAATTAATTCAACCCGACAAATTAAAGTTGATAAATTGAACAACTAATTTAATAAATTAATAGATGAATTTGTTACCTGATGCTAATCAACGATGTTAATCGTTTGATGATAAGGATGATGCGAAGTGAAGTCAGAAGAACGATGATTATCGTGATTGATAAATAAGGAACGAAGGTGCGTGATTCATGAAGGAGGAAAAGCAGCGCAATATATTTGGGGATTTCGTTTGATTGATTAGGGCGGTAATTTTGTTTCAATTTCGTTTTTATGCTTCAGAACCGCGCTCGATCAGTTCTATCTTGGGATGAAATTTAGGGATATTTCGTTTTTGGTATTATAAGCTGTGTTATTATTATACTCATATATTTTAATTTTAATTTGTTTTAGGAAATTAGGTGATTCATGAAGGAGTATGTTTTAATTTGTTTCTGAATAATATGTTTTCATATATTTCATTCACCGCGCACATACATAATATGTTTCATGAATTATTATATTAATTATATAATTCTCGACACATTAAAGGGTAGACAAAGAAAACTTGATAAAGTTAAGGGTAGACACTTATAAAAGTGTCCAGCTTAAAGCGTCGAGAATCTAATGATTTTGTAGTAGTGTCCATTTGGTCAACTATGCTAATCAGCCTGATCTCACCCAAACACGAGTCAGCATCCATCCGACCTTCAAAGGCATATCGATGCAGCATACAAAAGGCGAAAGCCCTACGCCTATGGGTAGAAGTAATTGTTGCGCCAACTGGATTCATAAATTTGTCAGCCATGTCAAATAGGGAAACCGAATCTCCCTTTACCATACGGGCTGTCTCAGCATGCGACAGGCCTAGAAAATCCCTTAATCTCCTCCTTGGGTCAGGGTAAAATGGGGGAATAGCAGGACGAGCATTAGGACACCAGCCGCCTATAACTGCAATTTCTTCAGGAAGAGGACATATTTCTCCTCGAGAAAATACAAAAACATGATGGGTAGTATCCCAAAAGGATAAGCAAGCATCGAGAAAGTGCGAATCTACCCTAAGTCGCTGAAGTGGGAATAAAGCCACAATTCCCATTTGAGTTAGCTGAACTTTATCTTCGTCACGAAAGTCCTGAGCCCACGCCTGAAGCATCGCAGTCAAATGATCAATACCCATTGCGAGAATAGTTTCTTCTATCCTAAAAGTCTAAGGGATTTTAAGATAGAAGAAAAGATTTGGGTTGGAATATGAAAAATAAGAAGCCAGAACCCTCTATTTATAATAGAGAATATCCTTTTCCCTATTCATCACATGAATAGGACTTTATATCACATCCCCACTTCATCTAGGCGTACAGGCTTAACCAGGAAGTTTCAGGAATCCGTGTCAGAATCTGATAAGGAATCAAAGTCATCCCAGGCATCCTTATTTCCAAACTTTTCAAAAAAAAATCAGCATTTTTCTTTTCAAAATTTTCAAAAAAAAATCATTTCTTCCCCAGCATGAGTCGGTGTTTCACCTAAATGTTACATGCAAAATTATGTCAGCATACAGGTACACCCAAGACTCCCGAGAAATTCTAAGAAAAGTTCCCCCAGTGGAAAGCTCAGGCGACATTTTCTACTGAAGAATCAGGATATATCTGTAAACAGATATGCCCATAGCTTCCAAGGCAAGCTCCCGCGCAATTCTAAGGCATGAAGTACCTGTAAACAGGTATACCCATAGAGTCCAAGGCAAACTACTACGACATTATCAGCATCAACCCAGGTTTGACTTCTATCTTATGGCTGGCGAGCCCTTCACGCAGGTCTAATGGACTATAAACGACCCGATCGGAAGTCTGCCAAGTTTTAATCCTTGATTGACCTGGTAGCTACTTTGACTTTTCCCTTGTCCAAGGCTCATTCGGAGTGAGGGCTCTGTAGACACCCACATTTTGACCGCCAGGTGTCTATAATAGTTCCCGCCAAACACCCGATGATGATTGGACGTAAACGTGCTTTGATGGACTCGAATATGGGCTCGTAATCATGGACATTTGGTTTAGAATTATTACGGAGTACAAATTTTACAAAACCAACCTCAAATCCAGGCCCAGTTGGTCGTTTCGAGTCAAATGAGACAAATTTGGGTCAATTCCGACACCATGGGTAAAACCGTCTTTTATCGACCGGGTCAAACCCGGTCAAAGATATTTTTTCTCGAGACTCGCGGACAAACCGTGACACCTCAAGTGTCCGGTTTGGACTCCAACACTACCAAAAAATCAGCTTCGAGAACATTAAACAATTCCGTTGAAGATAGAATTCCATCTCAAGTAGGAGTTCTATCCGGAAAATGAATCAGACACCGACCGAGCTCCAAATACTCGGCCAAGACATCCCAAACAGCCGAAATACTCGGCCAACTCCTCATGACAGCCGAGATATTTGGCTTCCTCACCAAGAAACGAGACTTTGGTTCCCTTTCGAAATCTCGTATTTCCTATCCAAACCGGTATTTCTTGTCACACAAGCAAGACTACCTCGACTCATATAAATGGGACCTCCCGTCCAACACAAAGGACACGGTTTTCACACACGGTTTTTACACAGCCATTATACACATATCATACACTCACACACATACATCCGCGATATCTAGTAAAAATAATTCAAAGCAAATCCCGACATATTCTCGGAGAAGCCTCGAAACCCCGAGAAACCGTCCAACCACACGTCCAACCACATAGCTTAACTCGCCCCGCATCATCTCGACGCTCCCAAGTTTAAACCACTTTCCGACGAGCCTTATTCCGAGAAAACAAAGCATGTAGGTTGAGGGTGTAAATCAAACCCGATTCTTCTCTTCTTCTCTTCCTTTCTCTCGTCTTTTTTTTGTTTTTTGGTCGTGTTGTCGGTCGTTTTGTATTTTAATATGGGTCGTTCGTCGCATATTTTCTTATTTCTAATATCGATACTACAAAAATTATTTTTATCACGTTCTTAAAATACGATATCGATTTTCTAATCGAATATCGTATCTAATAAGAACATAATTAATTAATTCTCGTTGATGCTAATAAAATCGTCACCTTTTTTTCTAAACAAAATTCGACGATTTTATACGCGGAGAGAATTAACATCTTTTTCATTCAAAATTCTTTTTTTTTACTTTTCGTTCAAAACAAACTTTTTTCAAAACTTTTCTAAAAATCATTCAGAGTATTCGATATCAATTTCATAATCGAATGTCGGATACAACGAATATCGAAAGCATAGATCGAATATACATTAATTCATATTTATACGCAATCTATCGAAGTTAACAATTTCTCGAAAAAACCGAACCGGGACAGCAAACCGTGCGAGCCGCGCCACCCTCGGGCGACTCGCACGGCGGCCTGAATCCACGGCCCTTTCTCCTTCGTTCTCCTCGATTTTTCTTAAACATCGATTTTTCTACAAAACGGTTTTTTTCTTAAAACTTTCATTCCGACTATTCGATATCGATTTCATAATCGAATATCGAATACGACGAATATCGATAATATGAATCGGGTATAAATTAATTCATATTTGTACGCGATTTATAAAAGTTAACGATTTTTCGACAAAAAAAAAAAAAACCGGACAGATTGCCACGCGAGTCGCGCGCCGGTCAGGCGACTCGCGCGGTGGTCTGATCCGCCGACCTTCTCTTTTCTTCGTTTCCTCGCTTTTCTATTTTTTTATTCTTTTCGAACCTTACATAAAAGGCGACTTTCGCGACATATTGCGATAAATATCTTTTTTTTTACCTTGGTCAACACGTGCTAATCAATCACGTGTCGTAAATATTTTCCAAAATCATGCATATTATTTATTTACGTCTTTATTCAATTTATTCAGTCGTTACTAACTCGTTTTCTCGTGTTTATAGCAATTTATTTATTTCTATTGTTTTATTAGACTAAAACAAATTCACATGCTAAAAAAACTTTGACGTTATTAGTTTAACATGCATTAAACGACTTAGCAACCCATTTATTTTTCTCTCACATGTCTAGGGAAAATAATCTTTGCATATCATTCAACCGTCGAACTAACGCGTGTACATAAAAAACGAACGATATCTTAGTAAAGGCCGCTAAGTGCGGCGGGGTTGGGTGTTCTTAGTGAACTTCCCAACACGTACCCTCACCCCTTACTCAGAACCATGGTTTCCGGATATCCGAATCCATTGGCAACGAGAGTCATTCAATACACGATATCCGATAATGTCGGTATCGGTATCAAATGCTAAGGGACGAACCCGATAAGCTCTGACATCGGAAATGGGCCATGTTTTAAATATGGCCCACTACGACATAGAGTGGGTTCGAATGGTTCCGAATAACCACAAAATTCGGTGGCGACTCCTACTTCGATTTTGATGGGAGTCGGTTGCCTGCCTTTGGCCGCCTGCCAATCAGGCCCCAGGGCGACCAGTCCCAGAAGGAGGAAAGGTCTGCCCAGCAGCCTTTCCATCAAAGTCATTGAAATCTCCAAGTGTGGCCCTAATCCCTTGAGCCATCCGCCAAACAGAGCAAACCAGGCCTCCCGCCTGCTTCCAGGGCGTTCCCGCCTGAACAGAACCGAAGGAGAACCGAGGACCCATCCGTCATTTTGCCTAAGGTAAGGGGAAATGGGTGGACAAGGTGAGTCCACGTGTCGCGCCAACATCCACCCATTTCCCTCCTCTTCTTTCTCTTTTCCTCTCTCTTGTGGGAAGGTATAAATACTTACCCATTTCCCACATAAGAGATGTTGGATTTTCTCTCTCTAGATTCTTACTCCTAAAAACGCCACCTAGTTCCTCACGAGCTAGGTTCGTCAAGGCATTCCACGGACTGACTTAGGCATCGGAGAGGGTTTCCTCGGACAACCTCCGAGGCCCTGTGCGCTCATTGTGCAGGGAGCAGGCCATTTCCGCCGGGAAGGTCCGATCAAGGGAGTGAGAGAAAGGGGAGACCAAGGGAAATCAAACGATCAGTTGTTCATCATTAACCCAATTATACAGCCCGGATCCTAGGCCGGGTGAATTGTTTCCGTGACCGGAACAATTTGGCGCCGTCTGTGGGGAACTTACGGTTGTGCTCACGAGTTACCCACTAAAATCAACCACTCATAATCACAAAACTAAAACAATTATGCCAGAAATCGTTGATGCCAGTGCAGGAACGGGTCCGACGGTCCCACCGGTGACCCCCCCTGTATGGTATGCCGCAGTCGGAGAGAGTTCCTCCTGCCACGATCTTAGGGGTAGGGGGAACCAGTCTCCTCGGTGGACCTAACACTGCGGTGACGCCTGAGCTGGGGACACTCCCACGACACGCTCTTAATCTGACCCCAGCTCAGATGGCGCAGGCAGCCGCTTTCTTCTCTGCGATGCTGAACCAGGATTTCACTCCTGAGGACTTGGTGGGCAGGGTCGCATCGGCTCCCAGGCAACCATCCCCAATTAGCAGGGATGAGGCCGGGGGCACGAGGCGGACCGCCGCCAGGAATGCCCAGAGGAAAGCAAAGAGGACGGCTCAAGCGTATGCGCATGTGCAGAGGCGCATTACTGCTGGGAATCCAGAGCCACCTGTTCAGCAGGCGTTCTCCATTCATACAACAGAATCAGCGTCTGGAGGACAGGGAGGCTTATCCCAAGGATTACAGGAGCGCATGAGGCCCAGGGAGCCCATGTCAAAACGCTTGGGAGAAAGACCAGGCGGAGTTTTCTCCAGGCTAACGCCTGCAGCCAAGGAATAGTCGGCCCCAGGCTTATCCCAAAGCCTGCAATCCAGACTCAACCGGGGACAACCGCTCGAGTCCAGGTACCATCAGGGTGAGAACCTCTGCCACTCTCAGAGGAAGAGGCCCAGACAGACCTCCCCGGAAACAAAGGATGAAGCAGCCAGCAGGCCGCCACCAGGGTACCGCTCCCCCAGTGCGAGGAAACCGACCCATAAACCATGGGAATCCCACGGTAACCAGTCTGGGGAAAGCAGGTCACGACTGGTAGGCAGGCCCACAAAAACACCGTTGCACCCTGAGGTACAAGAGTACCCCATTCCAAAAATCAAAATGCCCACCATCAAATTTGACGGGACGACAGATCCTGAAGACCACCTGGCAGCCTTTGAGAGCCACATGGGCATGTATGACGTAGATGATGCCATCTAGTGCAAAGTTTTCCCAACCACCCTGGTAGGGCTCGCACAGGGATGGTTCAGAGACCTCCGCCAGGGGTCAGTCAGGTTCTTCATAGAGTTGGCTGAAATTTTCCTCGAACAGTATGCCGGAAATAAGAGAAGACGCCTTACCCGTTTCGATCTCATGACCCTGAAACAGAAAAAGGGTGAGAGTGTGAGGGAATACATGAGAAGGTTTGATCTATCCTACCAGCAGGTCAGGGAGATCGATGATTCCACTGCCGCCTACGCCCTGACAATCTCCCTACTTCCAGGGGAAATGAAAAACCAGATGATCAGGGCCCAGCCAGAAACCTTGGCCATGGCCAGGAAGATTGCGGAAGGGTTCATTCTGCAGGAGGAGTTCCACGGCCTGACGGATACCCCTGCAGGCCAAACAAAGCCTCAAGGGGGACCGCAGGGTGGAAGGGGCAGAAGTGAGCCAGGCAAGCAAAGGGAAGAGGGAGACACTCCCAAGAAGGAGCGCACAGTCTACCAGCCCAGATTCGACAGTTACACTGCTCTGAACAAATCCAGGGCGGAGATCTTCGAACTGGAAAAAGAAACTGCTAAATGGAACCGCCCGAACAAACCTCGCAGCTTAAAAGGAGACCCCAAGAAATTCTGCACTTTCCACGACTGTATAGGCCATACCACCGAAGAATGCCGTCACCTGAAGGACGAAATCGAGAAGTTAATCAGGAACGGATGGTTAGCCAACTACGCAGCTAAGAATAAGTCTCAAAAGGAAGTGTCTGAAAAACCCGAAGGGTCAGTGCAGAACCGCATGGTGATCCATGTAATTTCAGGGGGCACTGAGGGCCAGCTAAGTCGAAGAGGCCAAAAAAGACAAATGCGCGAACTAAGGAACCAGATCTGCTATGCTGAGAAAGTAGGGAGTCCAAAGGGGGTGACCTTGAGCATCACCCCTGATGATGCAGGGCGCGTGGTATATCCGCACAGTGATCCTTTAGTACTGTCCCTAGAGATCAGCAACCACATTGTGCGGAGGTGTATGGTGGACACAGGCGCGTACACGAATTTGCTGTACAAGGACGCCTTCGAGAAAATGGGCCTGGAAAAGAGGCACCTGCGACCTGCTCCCGGATCGCTATACGGATTCAGCGGGGCAGGCGTGCTGCCCATGGGAGTCATAGATCTGCCCGTAACCTTTGGAGAAGGCTCTACTGCCAGAAATGTCAGGGCAACCTTTGTTGTTGTGGATGCAAGATCTGCCTACAACGCCCTAATTGGCAGAGCCACCCTGGACGAAATCGAGGCGGCCATCTCCATCAGGGCTCTCACCATAGCGTATGTCACTGATTTCGGGCTAGAAGGAAAGGTGCGTGGGGACCAGGAGTCAGCCAGACAATGCTACTCCGTGGCCCTACAAGAGCACGAAAAAGAAAGGAAAGGAAAAAGGAAGGCTGACAGTTCCCCCAGCAGGGAGGGCGAGATCCCAGCCGAACAACCGGCGCCCGACCACCTGGAGCCAGGGGCGAAAGCATGTTGGTAGATTTGGAACCAGGCAGACAGGTCCTGATAGGAGCTGACCTGGAAAAATCCTACCAGGCTGAACTGGTCAAGCTGCTAAAAGAAAACAAAGACGTATTTGCCTATTCTGCAGACGAGATGCCCGGCGTTGATCCATCATGCATCGTTCACAAGCTGAATGTAAGCATGGATGCTCGCCCTGTAAAACAGAAGAAACGAAACATGTCTGCGGAAAAAGACGCGGCAATCAAGGAAGAAATTGACAAACTCTTGAAAGCAGATTTTATTGAGGTCTGTGACTACCTGGAATGGTAGGCAAATGTAGTCATGGTTAAAAAGTCGTCAGGCGCATAGAGAATGTGCGTAGATTTTACAAACCTCAACAAGGCCTGCCCGAAAGACTGCTATCCGCTCCCCAGAATCGACCAACTGGTAGACTCCACCAGTGGTTACTCCATGTTGAGCTTCCTAGACGCCTTTTCAGGGTATCATCAAGTATACTTGTGGCAGCCGGACAGGGTGAAGTGTGCGTTCATCACCAGTTCAGGCACCTACATGTACAAGATGATGCCATTCGGGCTTAAAAATGCAGGGGCTACATACCAGCTGTTGGTTGATAAAGTATTTGAAAAACAAAAAGGCAGAAACATCGAGGCTTACGTTGATGACGCCATCGTAAAAAGCAGAGAAGACAGAGAGCACCTGATAGACCTGCAGGAGACCTTCTGTTCCCTGCGCGCCTACAAAATGAAACTTAATCCAAAAAAGTGTACATTTGGAGTCCGCTCCGGCAAATTCCTGGGGTTCTTGGTCAGCTCTCGGGGGATAGACGCCAACCCTGAAAAAGTTCAGGCAGTTCTAGACCTTCCTGAGCCCAAGACCATTAGAGACATCCAGCGCCTGACGGGCCGCATGGCCGCCTTAGCACGGTTCGTCGCCCGATCAGCAGACAAGGCCACTCCTTTTTTCAAGATACTGAAAGGGAACAAACAGTTCAAGTGGGAGAACGAGCAGAAAGAGGCCTTTGAGCAATTGAAGGACCATCTTAAGAGGCTCCCCACCCTGGCAAGACCAGTAGCAGGAGAAAAGCTTTTCCTCTACATTGCAGTGACCAATATAACTGTCAGCGCGGTCATCTTACGAGAAGAGGCAGGCGCCCAGCAGCCTATATACTTTGTAAGTCATGCGCTGGGGGCAGCTGAGAAGAATTATCCGATGGTCGAAAAAGCCGCCTACGCAGTCATAGTTGCTGCCAGGAAGCTCAGACCTTACTTTGACGCGCATCCAGTCGTAGTCCTCACCGACCAACCCCTGGAAAAGGTGTTGGAAAAATTTGAAAAATCAGGGAGATTGTTGAAGTGGGCAATTGAGCTGAGTGGGCTAGGTATATCTTACCAGCCGAGAACGGCCATCAAGGCCCAAGCCTTGGCAGATTTTCTGGCTGAGTGCTCTCATTCAGGGGAGGAAGAGATCCCTGCCAAGGAATGGATCGTGTATACTGACGGATCCTCGACAGCCAATGGCGCAGGCGCAGGCGTCGTGCTAACCAGCCCAGAAGGGGCTGACTTTGAGCATGCTCTCAGATTTGTTTTCCCAGCATCAAACAATGAAGCAGAGTACGAAGCAGTACTCGCAGGCGTCAGGCTAGCTAAAGCCGCAGGAGCAGAACGGATTGTCCTGGCGACAGACTCCCAGCTCATCGCCAACCAAATCGATGGAGAATACGAAGCAAGAGACCAAGCAATGGCCACATACCTGGAGATGGTGAAGGGAGAGTTATCCGGCCTAAAATCATATGAGGTCAAACAAATTCCCCGATCCCAGAACAACAGAGCAGACGCCCTGTCAAAACTGGCAAGCTCCAGTCTACAGGACATCCGGAGATCAGTGTGGGTCGACGTTTTACACGAGAAGTCCACTAACCCCTGTCAAACGATTAATACCGTGGAAGAAGAGCTGGAAAGCTGGATGACTCCCTTCATCTAGTACAAGAAACATGGTATCTTACCATCGGACTCGTTACAAAAAAGGAAGATACAGGCTAAAGCAGCCTGGTTCATACTCATTGATGGAGAACTTTACAAAAAGTCTTTTACTTATCCCCTGCTCAAATGCCTACAGGCGGATCAGGCCGCTGAGGTATTGGAAGATATCCACTCAGGGATTTGTGGACATCACATTGGTGGGAGATCACTGGCCCACAAAGCCCTCAGGGCAGGCAACTACTGGCCTACCATGCTGGCAGATGCCAAGAGCCTGACCCAGAAATGCAGGAAATGCCAACTCTTTGCCCCATCAATCCATGCCCCGGCCCAGGAACTCAGGCCAATCCTATCTTCCATCCCCTTCGCTCAATGGGGGATGGACATTCTGGGACCCTTCGCGGTGGCCACAGGGGGCAGAAAATTCTTAATTGTCGCCATAAACTACTTCACCAAATGGGTGGAGGCCGAAGCAGTGCCCAACATCACTGAGCCGGCGGTCAGGAAAGTGGTCTGGCGAAATATCATCACCAGGTTCGGTCTGCCAAAGATGTTGGTATTTGACCATGGCAGGCAATTTGATAATGATCCGCTGAGAACCTGGCTGGAAAGCCACAACATCTCAGTCGCCTACTCAGCTGTCTGTCATCCCCAAACCAACGGACAGGCGGAAGCAGCCAACAAACAGATCCTGAACGGCCTGAAGAAAATGGTGGATGACTGCAAGGGTAGGTGGGCTGACGAACTCCCCACTATACTCTGGTCAATCCGAACTACCAGAAAAGAGTCTACAGGCCAAACCCCATTTGGCCTAGTATATGGAGCAGAGGCACTATTGCCAATTGAGGCAAGGATCCCCTCTCTGCGCTCCCTGCAGTACGACCGAGCTGAAAACGAAGCTGCAACGGTCGAAGCCTTGGACCTGGTGAATGAGTTAAGGGAAGAAGCCAGTACCAACATCCCTGCCTACCAGCAGCGAATGAGGAAAGCTTTCAACAGCAAGGTACGACAGAGGAATTTCCAGATGGGCGAGCTGGTTCTGAGAAAAACGCAGGCGATTGGGAAGTCAAGAGAACATGGAAAGCTGAGTGCCAACTGGGAGGGCCCATACCAAGTAACTCGGGTTCTGGGACAAGGCACATACAAAATCGCCAACCTTGAGGGACAAGAGCTACATGCTCACTGGAATGCAGACACACTAAAGAAATATTACGTCTGAACAAGAATACAGGCAGTTTTTACTTTTACTAAAAAAGGCGGAGGACGGTCAAAAATGTCGACGGCTCCGACCACCCCAATGTCAAAAAGAAAATTTTTAAGAGAAATGAGAAGATACAGATTTATACTCGTTGCCTGTTCACACTCGCGTCTTTCACATACAAACGAGCAGGGGGCAATAGGGGGAGGCCCCCCTGTTACCGAAATTGGGAAAAGTGAACCCCCCAACGCAAATCAAAGGCCACCCTGCTTACCTCTGGGCAGGCAGGGGGCAGGCCCCCTGGACTTTGGACGAAAGCCAGGGACAGGCCGTACTAACAAGGACTGGGGGCAGGCCCCCCAACCTTGTATAAAAAGCACGAAAGCTACCCTGCTTACCTCTGGGCAGGCAGGGGGCAGGCCCCCTGGACTTTGGACAAAAGCCAGGGACAGGCCGTACTAACAAGGACTGGGGGGCAGGCCCCCCAACCTTGTATAAAAAACACGAAAGCTACCCTGCTTACCTCTAGGCAGGCAGGGGGCAGGCCCCCTGGACTCTGGACAAAAGCCAGGGACAGGCCGTACTAACAAGGACTGGGGGCAGGCCCCCCAACCTTGTATAAAAAACACGAAAGCTACCCTGCTTACCTCTGGGCAGGCAGGGGGCAGGCCCCCTGGACTTTGGACAAAAGCCAGGGGCAGGCCGTACTAACAAGGACTGGGGGCAGGCCCCCCAACCTTGTATAGAGATCACAAAGAGCCACCCTGCTTACCTTTGGGCAGGCAGGGGGCAGGCTCCCTGGACCTTAAACAAACGCCAGGGGCAGGCCAGACTAACAAGAACTGGGGGCAGGCCCCCCAACCTTGTATAAAAGTGAAACAAACAGGAGCCCTCCTACCTACGGGCAGGCAGACTGCGAATCAAGTTCATGAGGAATCAAAATATACAAAAGCAAACAGAAAATTCACATATAAAAGAAAAAGTAGTGTCAAAGGAATACAGGACAAGAGTTTTCAAAGATAATGGTTACAACCAAGAGTACGGCAGCCGGCCACCAAAGGGCTCGGCGCGCAAAGAAGTAAGGAAATTAAAGCATTGGCACAGGCGCAGCAGGGGACGAGCAAGAGCCCTCTGAGGAAGACTGCCCTCCATGTTAAGCAGGGGGAGCGTCTGGGCCGGAAGCAGCAGCTCCCTCAGACAGCCTGCGCATTTGAGCTTCATCCTTAGCAGTGTAAAGGGCTCGGAAAGCATCTTCGTCAAAACCAGGGAACATCTCCCTGACAGCTTCCATGACAACCCCCAGGCAGGAGTTAGCACCATTAACGAAGCCCGCAGACACAGCCGTTTCCACCTCCTGAAGAATCTCATCCCTCTCTTTCTCCCAATCCTCGGTCTTCGCCGCCAGATCGCCGAGGGCCGCCTGCAGATCAGAGTTTGCCTTGGAAAGGCGCTCCCCGAGGTCAATAACGCTCTTCTTAGCATGGTCCAGTTCAGCCAAAGCCTTTCTGGCCTGCTCCAATTCAGCAAAGGCCTGCTGTGCTCTCTTGGACTCCTCCCCCAGGCGAGATACTTCCCTGGTAGCCTTCTCGCTCTCAGACTTCCAGTGGATCGCCTGACCCCTGGCCTCTTCTAGCTCAATCTCCTTTTTCGCCAGCTGATCCTTCAGGCTAGCAATGAGAGCAACGTCCCTCTCGACCGCAGAAAGGCGGTCAGAGTTGAACAGTTCCTCATCACTCAGGCGACTGAGGGCAGCCAGCTCCGCGGAAGCCTGCATAATTCGGGAGGTGCGCTTAATGTACTGGGTCACTTGACTTGTAGCAGACTTGACAGTCTTGAGAAGATGGTCTGTTAGAACTGCCCCTGAGTCGGAGAGTAGGGCGGAAACATCTTGGCTGCATTATAGTGGAACTCAACGTTCTCCTCAGAGAAAAGGGTGGCGGGAATCTCCGGAGCAAGACGCTTAGGTTCAGGCGTGGAAGTCTCCAAGTCCACCACCTGGTCAGCACTGGGAGCCTCCCGACTCCTCTTTCTAGTCAGTGCCCGGGGGGTACTCTCCCCAGTCTCCTCGGAACCTGCGGCCCGCGACCCCGGGGGAATCTGAACCCCTGCTGAAAGGCCCTCTTGCCTGCCAACAGGCGAAGGGGTAGCCTCAAAAGCAATCGCCCTCGCGGCTGGAGAGGGGGTGGCCTCAGAAACCGCCGTCTTGGCAGGCGTGACTCGAGGAGGAGGGGGAAGCCTTCGTCTACTGAATGACAGGCCCTTCAAATGCTTCATCAGATTCTTCTCGCCTCTCTTAAAACCAGGGGGAAGAGAAGGGCGACTTTGGATAACAGTGAGATTCTCGTCCAAGCCCAGGCGTCTCACCTCCCCTTTTCTCCAGATAAAGGTGGCAAGACCTGCAAGACAAACAAACAGGCTGTCAGAGCATTTTCAAAAGAAAAAAAGAATAAGAAGGAATCACCAGCACTCCTGAACTACCTTTATCTAGACCCGGATTCATGCCCAACCGGGTCAAATAATTGTCAGTCGCTATAACCTCCGCATGACGGAGCCATAAGGTGGGGCCATACACCCCATACTTGTTAGTGTGGCCAGCAAAGTAGGCCGTCAACTCCTTCTCCTTCTCACTTAGCTTAACCTCCAAGGCCAAGAAATATTACGTCTGAACAAGAATACAGGCATTTTTTACCTTTACTAAAAAAGGCGGAGGACGGTCAAAAATGTCGACGGCTCCGACCACCCCAATGTCAAAAAGAAAATTTTTAAGAGAAATGAGAAGATACAGATTTATACTCGTTGCCTGTTCACACTCGCGTCTTTCACATACAAACGAGCAGGGGGCAATAGGGGGAGGCCCCCCTGTTGCCGAAATTGGGAAAAGTGAACCCCCCAACGCAAATCAAAGGCCACCCTGCTTACCTCTGGGCAGGCAGGGGGCAGGCCCCCTGGACTTTGGACGAAAGCCAGGGACAGGCCGTACTAACAAGGACTGGGGGCAGGCCCCCCAACCTTGTATAAAAAGCACGAAAGCTACCCTGCTTACCTCTGGGCAGGCAGGGGGCAGGCCCCCTGGACTTTGGACAAAAGCCAGGGACAGGCCGTACTAACAAGGACTGGGGGCAGGCCCCCCAACCTTGTATAAAAAACACGAAAGCTACCCTGCTTACCTCTGGGCAGGCAGGGGGCAGGCCCCCTGGACTCTGGACAAAAGCCAGGGACAGGCCGTACTAACAAGGACTGGGGGCAGGCCCCCCAACCTTGTATAAAAAACACGAAAGCTACCCTGCTTACCTCTGGGCAGGCAGGGGGCAGGCCCCCCGGACTTTGGACAAAAGCCAGGGACAGGCCGTACTAACAAGGACTGGGGGCAGGCCCCCCAACCTTGTATAAAAAACACGAAAGCTACCCTGCTTACCTCTGGGCGGGCAGGGGGCAGGCCCCCTGGACTTTGGACAAAAGCCAGGGACAGGCCGTACTAACAAGGACTGGGGGCAGGCCCCCCAACCTTGTATAAAAAACACGAAAGCTACCCTACTTACCTCTGGGCAGGCAGGGGGCAGGCCCCCTGGACTTTGGACAAAAGCTAGGGGCAGGCCGTACTAACAAGGACTGGGGGCAGGCCCCCCAACCTTGTATAGAGATCACAAAGAGCCACCCTGCTTACCTTTGGGCAGGCAGGGGGCAGGCTCCCTGGACCTTAAACAAACGCCAGGGGCAGGCCAGACTAACAAGAACTGGGGGCAGGCCCCCCAACCTTGTATAAAAGTGAAACAAACAGGAGCCCTCCTACCTACGGGCAGGCAGACTGCGAATCAAGTTCATGAGGAATCAAAATATACAAAAGCAAATAGAAAATTCACATATAAAAGAAAAAGTAGTGTCAAAGGAATACAGGACAAGAGTTTTCAAAGATAATGGTTACAACCAAGAGTACGGCAGCCGGCCACCAAAGGGCTCGGCGCGCAAAGAAGTAAGGAAATTAAAGCATTGGCACAGGCGCAGCAGGGGACGAGCAAGAGCCCTCTGAGGAAGACTGCCCTCCATGTTAAGCAGGGGGAGCGTCTGGGCCGGAAGCAGCAGCTCCCTCAGACAGCCTGCGCATTTGAGCTTCATCCTTAGCAGTGTAAAGGGCTCGGAAAGCATCTTCGTCAAAACCAGGGAACATCTCCCTGACAGCTTCCATGACAACCCCCAGGCAGGAGTTAGCACCATTAACGAAGCCCGCAGACACAGTCGTTTCCACCTCCTGAAGAATCTCATCCCTCTCTTTCTCCCAATCCTCGGTCTTCGCCGCCAGATCGCCGAGGGTCGCCTGCAGATCAGAGTTTGCCTTGGAAAGGCGCTCCCCGAGGTCAATAACGCTCTTCTTAGCATGGTCCAGTTCAGCCAAAGCCTTTCTGGCCTGCTCCAATTCAGCAAAGGCCTGCTGTGCTCTCTTGGACTCCTCCCCCAGGCGAGATACTTCCCTGGTAGCCTTCTCGCTCTCAGACTTCCAGTGGATCGCCTGACCCCTGGCCTCTTCTAGCTCAATCTCCTTTTTCGCCAGCTGATCCTTCAGGCTAGCAATGAGAGCAACGTCCCTCTCGACCGCAGAAAGGCGGTCAGAGTTGGACAGTTCCTCATCACTCAGGCGACTGAGGGCAGCCAGCTCCGCGGAAGCCTGCATAATTCGGGAGGTGCGCTTAATGTACTGGGTCACTTGACTTGTAGCAGACTTGACAGTCTTGAGAAGATGGTCTGTTAGAACTGCCCCTGAGTCGGAGAGTTGGGCGGAAACATCCTGGCTGTCGCCTGCATTATAGTGGAACTCAACGTTCTCCTCAGAGAAAAGGGTGGCGGGAATCTCCGGAGCAAGACGCTTAGGTTCAGGCGTGGAAGTCTCCAAGTCCACCACCTGGTCAGCACTGGGAGCCTCCCGACTCCTCTTTCTAGTCAGTGCCCGGGGGGTACTCTCCCCAGTCTCCTCGGAACCTGCGGCCCGCGACCCCGGGGGAATCTGAACCCCTGCTGAAAGGCCCTCTTGCCTGCCAACAGGCGAAGGGGTAGCCTCGAAAGCAATCGCCCTCGCGGCTGGAGAGGGGGTGGCCTCAGAAACCGCCGTCTTGGCAGGCGTGACTCGAGGAGGAGGGGGAAGCCTTGGTCTACTGAATGACAGGCCCTTCAAATGCTTCATCAGATTCTTCTCGCCTCTCTTAAAACCAGGGGGAAGAGAAGGGCGACTTTGGATAACAGTGAGATTCTCGTCCAAGCCCAAGCGTCTCACCTCCCCTTTTCTCCAGATAAAGGTGGCAAGACCTGCAAGACAAACAAACAGGCTGTCAGAGCATTTTCAAAAGAAAAAAAGAATAAGAAGGAATCACCAGCACTCCTGAACTACCTTTATCTAGACCCGGATTCATGCCCAACCGGGTCAAATAATTTTCAGTCGCTATAACCTCCGCATGACGGAGCCATAAGGTGGGGCCATACACCCCATACTTGTTAGTGTGGCCATCAAAGTAGGCCGTCAACTCCTTCTCCTTCTCACTTAGCTTAACCTCCAAGGCCTTTCCACCCACGCCAGGGTGGTACTCCTCAGGGGTCTCCATCCTGGTGTGGACATGATTCCTGAAATGACGAGGAATCCTCCACCCATGGATGTTGTGTATGTAAAGGAAGTTGTTCTTCCAGTCCCTCTAGCTGTCCATACCAGGCCACACCAAACAATGTCCCTTCTGCCTCAAGAGGGACCAATAACCAGGGGAGCCCGTACTCCCAGAAGAAACCATCTGTAAACCCACCATAAACCGCAGGGCGTCGATGGATGGCTCCATGCGGTGGAAAAGACAGGTCCAGACATATGAGATCAGCGCCCTGACAGCTGTGGCTGTCAGCTGGGCGACGGCGACGTTCATGCGCCTGAAGATCTCCTCTAAAGCAGGATGGAGGGGAAAGCGAAGGCCAAACTCTAAACATTTATGGTAAACCACTATGCGCCCATCCGGGGGGTTGCATACAGTATCTTTTTCGCCGGGGACAACAACTGTATACCCCTCCCCGAAGTTATAGAGCCGCTCAATCACAACGGCGGCGTTCTTAGCAAGGATCGTCTCCCGATTTTTCGGGTCAGGGAAAGTACTCAGAGGGATGCGGTATTTAGCCTTGTCTAAATAGTAAACCCTACCCCTTTCCCGACGAACGAGGGGGCCGGAAGTTCGGGAAGGGTTAACTTCCAACGCCTCGTCGTCCGAGTCGATAGCATCAAATGAAGGGGGGTCAGGAGAATTACCGCCCCCACTGCCCGCCGAGTGCTCTTCCTCAAGACCAACCTCCCTAGAGGAGGAGGCAAAATCCATCCCTTCTCCCCTCTTTGATGGGTCGATAAGGGGCAAAATCCGTTCATGGGTTCTAGACATGTTACTCTAAAAAAGATGCGGAAAAAAGGAAATCGAAGAGAGAAAAAGAATGGAGAATGAAAATCTGACCTAAGATCGCCTGACAGCACGTCACAAGCCCGAAGAAAGAGTCTCTCAGGGAAATGGGGGTGCAAGGTAGGATACGATCCGTCAATACTCAAGGGTTTTTGACAAGACAAAGAGAATGAGGGAATGTCGAAGGAAAAGAAAGATTGGAAAAAGTGAAAGAATGAATGACTGATCGCTTTTATAGAAAGAAAGGCATGCCAAGAGTCGCCCAACCCTCAGGAATTCACCCAAGGGCTGCGGTCCACGTGTCGCCCCTAGGAAGGTTTGCTCTAGGCAGCTTCCCAAGAAAAACCTCGGGAGGACCAAAGGATGTCAGAAGATTGGTCACCCTATGACGTCCCCCCTAAAAAAAAAAAAAAAAAAAATCGCAATACACAAACGCATCGCCTGATCTTCATTTCATTAAGCCTTACAAAGGGAAGTTACATCTTAAGACAGATACAAAAAGAAAAATACATAAGGCCCAAAAGTTCCGGCCTGACAGAAATCAAACGCCCCGCCACGCAGGCCTAGTCATCGCCCAAATCTGGGGAACAATCCCCAGGGCTGCCTGGACTCCCGAGAGCCGAACCCCAGTCCCAGTCTGGGGAGCCCTGGAAAGGGTCATCAGAAGCTCCGTCTTCATCCCTGTCGCTCAGGCAACCAAGACCCTCGCTGTCATCAGAGTCATGGCTGCTATCTTCCCAGTCCCTTCCGAAGGGAACGGCCCGGGACTCGTCGCAGGTGCGACAACCTGTCTTCTTCACAGGCGAAGAGGGACCTGACGCCAAGGAGGAATCAGTGTCAGAGTTGGGGTCAAATTGTTCAGGGTGCAGCCATGGAAAACACTCATGGCATCCCCTGTCATAACAGCCCCCTCCCTGGGAGCAACGCCTAAACCTAGGCGCAGCAGGAGGCGAGGATCTCCTAGGGCGTTTGCCCATCCTAACAGAGGCCTTCTGACTCCTCCGGCGAAAATGAAGTCGTGAACGGCGACTCCGGCGAACAGCTAGGTAAGCAGCACGAGCATATCGAAGCTTCCAAAAACCTCTGAAGATGAAAGTAACATGCCTAACTCCACGACGAGTTACACTTTTTTTGATCCAAGCCATGATTAAAGACAAAGAATGAAGATTGGAAATGGGTCATAAAAATAGTGAGGGAGGATGCAATTTATACAGAAAACAGAAGCAGGGCATTAATGGTGCCCCAACCACTTCCGCAGGGAAGAGAGCCAATCATCGAACTGGCACACTGCCCAAAAATTCTCTAGGCAAAGGAGGGTAATCATAACAAAAGACGTTTGAACTTCCTACGTGCCCAGAGAAATTAAAGCATGTTCCCTCGGGAACATGCGACACATTTAATGCAAATATCCAAGGAGACAACCTCCCGCCGTCCCAAAGCAAGACGTCGCCTGCCGAGCAGGAACCCCGCTCCTCCTCAGCCGGCGAGGGCCAATTGATGGGAGTCGGTTGCCTGCCTTTGGCCGCCTGCCAATCAGGCCCCAGGGCGACCAGTCCCAGAAGGAGGAAAGGTCTGCCCAGCAGCCTTTCCATCAAAGTCATTGAAATCTCCAAGTGTGGCCCTAATCCCTTGAGCCATCCGCCAAACAGAGCAAACCAGGCCTCCCGCCTGCTTCCAGGGCGTTCCCGCCTGAACAGAACCGAAGGAGAACCGAGGACCCATCCGTCATTTTGCCTAAGGTAAGGGGAAATGGGTGGACAAGGTGAGTCCACGTGTCGCGCCAACATCCACCCATTTCCCTCCTCTTCTTTCTCTTTTCCTCTCTCTTGTGGGAAGGTATAAATACTTACCCATTTCCCACATAAGAGAGGTTGGATTTTCTCTCTCTAGATTCTTACTCCTAAAAACGCCACCTAGTTCCTCACGAGCTAGGTTCGTCAAGGCATTCCACGGACTGACTTAGGCATCGGAGAGGGTTTCCTCGGACAACCTCCGAGGCCCTGTGCGCTCATTGTGCAGGGAGCAGGCCATTTCCGCCGGGAAGGTCCGATCAAGGGAGTGAGAGAAAGGGGAGACCAAGGGAAATCAAACGATCAGTTGTTCATCATTAACCCAATTATACAGCCCGGATCCTAGGCCGGGTGAATTGTTTCCGTGACCGGAACAGATTTAAAATTCAATTCGACCCATCTCATATGGAGATTCATTCGCCTCCCCAAACCCGCGCGTGGCCGCGTCGGGGTGGACCTATGTCATGTCCACACAAGGCAAGGCTAAAATATTGGGAATCTCAAGAAGCATTCAAAGCCTTAGCCGCACCGGTCCACCCACCCCATGGATTGCCCGGGCAACCGCAAAGCCCGAGAGACCCCCCACACCAAGCTAACGCCGTGATATTGAGAGGTGGCAAAGAACTTGAAGATCCATACAAAAATTTGAACATCAAAAGCACTATAACCTTTGACAAACATCAAAGTTAACCACAAGCCACAACTCCCATCTCCCCCAAACAAAATCGGAGAACACAAGCAGAGTTCGATATTCTTGAAAATGTGGAGATAGAACAAGAGAATTGAGAGAACTTAGAAGAAAGAAAAAGGAGCAATTGGAAGCGGATGAAGCTAGAAGAAAGGAGGGGCAACGGTTAGCCGAAGAAGAAGAGGAATCTAATATTCCACCGCCTCCCCTTTATATGCCGCCACTACCCTTCCCAGAACGAGCCAAGCCACACAAGGAGAACACTCAGTTTAGCCGATTCGTAGATATGCTGAAAAAGGTAGAGGTCGTCTTACCCTTCACCGAGGTAATTTCTCAAATGCCCATTTATTCTATGTTTTTGAAAGAAGTATTGACAAAACAATGGACCATAAAGGACGAGAAGTGTGTACCTCTAATGACCCAATGCAGTGTCATTCTTATGAATCATATGCCAACAAAATTAGATGACCTTGGTAGCTTTTCTATTTCCTGTCGGGTAGGAAATGTTGTTGTTAACCGAGCTCTATGCGACTTAGGGGCTAGTGTTATGTTGCTACTATATTCTATAGCTAAGAGACTTAGTGTGGGGAAAATGAGACCCACGAGCCTGTCGATCCAACTAGAGGATAGGTCTGTCAAGTACCCACTTGGGATACTTGAGGATGTACCCGTAAAAGTTGGTAAGTTTTTAATTCCCGCCGATTTCGTCGTAATGGACATGCCCGCGGATACGACTACCCCGGCCCCATCATCTTAGGTCGACCATTCATGGCTACCGGTGGCACAATAGTGGATGTTAAAAATGGAAAGTTATCATTCAACATAGGGAATGAGTCAGTAGAGTTTTCCCTCTCTCAAGTGCTTAAACAACCAATGGTTGAGCAAATATAATCCATTGAAGTTATTTATAGTTTGGTTGAGTATAGCTTGATAGATGACGACAAGAAGCAAGAAGATGATGGGGAGATGAGGAGATGAAGAGGAGATGATACATGAAAAAGAGGTAGAACCACTGGCAGGTTAAAGTATGGTACCTTCTACTCTTAATCTTGAACTTAAATCACTACCCTCTTCTTTCAAATATGACTTCCTTGAAGGAACTAGCTATCCCGTTATCGTCAATGCCACACTTGATGATCCTCAATTGAAAAAGCTTTTATTAGTATTGAGGAAACATAAAAGACCATTGGGTATAGCAATGACAACCTCTAAGGCATTAACCCGAACATTTTTATGCATAGGATCATCCTTGATGATGACCACCGCCCTTTGGTTGAGGGTCAACGTCGTTTGAACCCCACCATGAAGGAGGTTGTCATGAAGGAAGTTCTCAAATTGTATGAGGCTAAAAATATATACCCTATAAATGGAAGCAAATGGGTTAGTCCCATACAAGTGGTGCCTATAAATAGAGGAATGACGGTTGTGAAGGGAGAAAAGGGTGAGTTAATCTTAACTAGAACTATCACCGGTTGGCGCATGTGTATAGACTTTTGAAAGTTGAACACGGCCACGATAAAAGACCATTTCCCCCTCCCTTTCATTGACCAAATGCTTGAATGACTAGCGCATCATTCCAATTTTTGTTTCCTTGATGGTCATTTGGGATTTCTTCAAATTCTCATTCATCCTGATGATCAAAAGAAGACAACTTTTGCATGTCCCTATGACACCTATGCCTATTCTAGGATGCCATTCGGACTGTGTAATACGCCGGGAACGTTACAACGATGTATGATGGCAATTTTCTCATATTTTATTGAAAAGTCCATAGAAGTCTTTATGGATGATTTTAGTGTTCATGTCACCTCTTTTGATTCTTGTCTCACTCATGTCGATCAAGTGTTATCTCGTTGTGAGAAATATCGTCTCATCTTAAATTGGGAAAAATGTCATTTTATGATCGAACAAGGCGTAGTCCTTGGTCATATTGTTTCCAATAAAGATGTTGAAGTAGATAAAGCTAAAGTCTCCGTGATAGAGAACTTGCCACCCCCGACCAACGTCAAAGGGGTGAGGAGTTTTTTAGGTCACGCTGGCTTCTATAGGCGTTTCAATAAAGATTTTTACAAAATTTTCAAGCCTTTGACTTCTCTTCTTATGAAAGATGCACCATGTGTATTTGATGACTTGTGTCTTGAGGCCTTTTGCAGGATAAAGACCGATCTTACCACAACACCAATTATCGAAGCACCCAATTGGAGTCTTCCTTTTGAGATCATGTGTGATGCTTTTGATTTCGCCGTTGGTGCCGTTCTAGGCCAAAGCGTTGACAAGAGGTTACACGTGATATATTATGCAAGTAAGACCCTAGATGAATCTCAATCGAGATTATCCACGACCGAGAAAGAAATGCTTGCCGTTGTCTATGCTATGGAGAAGTTTTGCACCTATGTCACCGGTTCCAAGGTGATCATCCATACCGATCATGCGACTATTCGCTAAATTATGTCCAAAAAAAAGACAAAATCCCGACTCATTCGGTGGGTTCTCCTTATACAAGAATTCGACATCGAAATCAAAGATAAAGCCGAATCAGAAAACTTGGTAGCGGACCACCTAAGTAGATTAAAGAGCGATGAACGTGGTGATGAAGATGAAGGTGTCCCCATCAATGAAGCAATGAGAGATGAGACCATGATGGCTATTGAAGCCATAACACCATGGTATGCGGATATAGTGAATTTCCTTGTGTCCAACTACATTCCCGATGATTATTAAAAACAAGAATGGAAGAAGCTACGATATGAAGCTAGGCATTATTATAGGGATGAGCCTTATTTATTTTGCCAATGTATGGATGGTATCTGTCGCCGATGCCTCACGGTCAATGAAGGCTTCGATATAGTAAAGCACCTTCATTCTACCTCTTATGGTGGACATTTGTCCCTTCAAAAGACAATTGCCAAAGTCCTCCAAAGAGGATTTTTGTGGCTTTCTATGTTCAAGGATATTCGAGCCTTTATTCTTACATGTGACGATTGTCAAAGATGCAGCAGGATAACAAAGAGAAAGGAGATACCCCTTCAACCTATCCTCGAAGAACTATTTGATGTTTGGGGTATTGATTTCATTGGACCGTTCACTTCTTCATTCGACAACAAATATATCCTTGTCGCGGTCGACTATGTATCGAAATAGATAGAGGTCGTCGCCTCTCATACAAATGATTCCAAGGTTGTAATTAAACTCTTCAAAAATGTGATATTCCCTAGGTTCGGTATGCCTCGAGCCATAATTAGCATTGGCGGCTCTCACTTTAGGAATGACACATTTGAGCATCTCCTACGAAAATATAGAATCACACAAAAGATGTCCTTGGCCTATCATCCGTAATTAAACGGGCAAGCCGAGATTTCAAATCATCAAATCAAGGGAATATTGGAGAAAGTAGTTAATACACATCGTAAGGATTGGTCACTAAAGCTAAGTGACGCTCTTTGGGCATTGCGAACGGCTTACAAAGCGCCAATTGGAATTACTCCTTATTACAGACTCGTGTGTGGCAAAACATGTCATCACTTGCCGGTGGAACTAAAGCACAAAGCGAAATGGGCGATAAAAGAGCTAAATTTCGACGAGAAGGTTGTCGGTGACAACCACCTTCTACAATTACAAGAATTAGAGGAGTAAAGACTTGAAGCTTACGAAAACTCAAAAATCTACAAGGAGCGGACACGCAAATTGCATGGTGCCAGGATCCTTCGCAAAGACTTCTCCGTAGGCGACAAGGTACTCCTCTATAACTCTCGTTTCAAGCTTTTCCCCAGTAAGTTGAAGTCAAAATGGTCAGGTACATTCGAAGTGACTAAGGTACAACCATATGAATCAATCGAGATCTTTAGCCCAGAAACCGGGAAGTTTATGGTTAATGGACAACGTTTGAAGATATATCATGTCGGTCACGTTCGTGAGACTTTTTTCTATCATTAAAGTTGGTGAGCTCCCGGTTGGGAACATTGATTAACCCCTCTCTACAAATGAATTAGGTTTGGTGGTATCCTCAACAACCACCTTGTAAATATGTATCATAAACTTTGTTTTAATTCTCTTTGTTTGTCTTTGAGTGGATGAATGCATTTGGATTTCCATTTGGATCATCTATTTGGCTGATTATCAAGCTTTTGTATGAAGTTATGGAGCTATTTTGAAGACCACAAGCATGTTTGTGGGAAAAATTGATAATGTAATATGAGTCGGGTCATTATTTGGAACTCTAGGTGATCCTTGAAAGGCCTTGATTTGGCAAAAGAAGAAGATGGAGCACACAAGACCGTCAGGCGAAACTTCGCCCGGTGATGTTTTTGGAGCCAAACCATCGGGTGAAACTTCACCCGGTGGAAAACTGCTGAGCCATTGGGATATTTGATGAAATTTTTCCATCGAGCGAAACTTTGCCCTACGAAAAATCCCAGAATTTACAAGATTCTGCCGGAATTGTCCAGAAACCGTCGGGCAAAACTTCACCCTGCGGTGAAAAATTTTGCAGGAAGATTTTAATGAGAAAAACTGTCGGGTGAAACTTCACTCGATGGTATCTAATCGAGTGAAATTTCACCCCTTGACTTGGCTGGATCTCTATTTTACCCACTCACTACAAACATCACTTCCCGTCTTTCCCAAATTTACATACATAACTTTTCCTCCAAATCAAATACACCAAATCCAAAAATTTGATTCTTTACTTTCCCTCCACCAAATCTTTATATATATATCACCTCCACTTCATTTCTTTTTCACCTCATCACTCCTCATTTCATTTATCACATTCACATCCCATCTTCCAAATCCCAACCATCTCCGTATCACCATTCCATTCCTTTGGGTGATTATTTCGGGTTTCGAAGAGGAAAATCAAAGGTTATTCCAGACCAATATTGCAACTTCATCATTATGGAAACAAGGTCAAGGCGAACTTCTAGAAAACAATGTACGTCTTCTTCTAATACTACCAATTTAACTTGTTTAAATTCTCCATTATCTCGCACTTTCTCGAAAAAGATCTTTCAGGGTACTCGTTGGCCTTGTCCCCACACGATGATTAACTTAGAAATCTGATGACATTAAAGAATTATCGTCTAGAATCGGCAATTGTGAACTCCTTACTCTTGCAACTTTCAAATACAAAAACTTAACTCGTGAGTTCCTAGCGACTTTTATCCTTGACCAACCAACCATACCCAGAGTAGTCAAATTCCAATTATTTGGCAAATCTCACGAATTGACCATTCCAACTATCCTCTTTTGGGACAGAACTCGGTGCACCATCGAGCACTCTACAACCACGTGTTTCTAGGAGAGATTTCTGAAAACGTATCTCACATTGTAAAGGGGATTGCATTTTCAACACATTATGGACGACGCAATTTGAGTCCTCTAGACCTACCCATAGTCGTGGCGTCAACACATTATCAATGCACAACGCCCCTCCTTAGATTGTGGAGGTCTAGTGACGGTTATTGCAAACAAATTAGGCTACTCGCCCGACCACCTTACACCACTTGACAACTCCATTTGGCTCGACGAGGCTTACTTCCCTACTTGAATATTTTATGTTCCCCATCATCGCCTCGTCTATATTAGCCGTGGAGGTCCCATCATTGTACCCAACACACCCCGAACCACCGTCCTCATTAACCATAATTGGAACCTACCTTTAGGTCCCGATTAATATAGACTGACGAAAACAGGGTCGGGAGGAATAGAAGTCTGGGAGTATGCTCATTATACACTCCCCAAGGATCGTACGATCTATGACCTCTGTGAGATTGAGCCGGATTGTGCTCTCTAGTTGAGTGACAACTCTGAAGAATTCTCTCCCCAAGCGTCATCCGAGGGTATGTCATAATTCTTTGGATCTCCTAGTGCATCGTACGTGTCAAATGATTCTTCGGACTAGCCCTTTCCCTACGTTGGTTGTGGTGTTGTGGGTATTAAAGCACGGGTTGAGTAGGTGTGTCTATAAGAGTCTATTATTGCAAATATTGGGGTGTGTCTGTTTCTTCTTCTATTGTTAACATTTTGATTATTTTACATTTCAATTGAACTTTTCAAGCCTGTTTCCTTGAACGATGTGGCCATTTTGGCCTTGGAATAGCTCCCGGTCCTTGGCGATGTGATTACGCCATTAACCAACTCGAAAATCCAAATCCTTTTATCTCTCTCATTTTTTTCCAATTTGTGGGAAATCCGGGCTAGGTGACGTGATTACACCTACGCCCATTTTTCGCCCATTTCCCTTGGTTTCTTTTATTCTCTTTTCATTTTCTTTACCACTTAGCTAGGGTCTAGGTGGTTTGATTACACCTAGGTCCGCCACCCCTTTATCTTTTTCTTTCTTTACATTTTTAATTTCTTTTCCCAAAATTTTGAAAAATCTCAAAAACATTCGAAAAATCATAAAAATCCTAAAAGATTTTCCTTATTTTTCTTTTTCTATCTTTTTCGATATTTCCCCTATTTGTTCATTGAGGACAATGCCCAGTTTTAGTGTGGGGGAGGGATCTACTATCTTCTGTTTTTTTTTCAAAAAAAATCTTTCCAAAAATCATAAAAATATGAAAAATTCTAAAAAAAAACCCAAAAACATTTTTTCTTTCCTTTTCTTATTTTGTTGTGTCTTAGTGTTCTTTGTATAGTCTTATTCCCCACTCTTACAGGATAACCACCACCTTAATAGCATAAGATGGAGAGGTGTGGACATGACATAGGTCCACCCTGACGCGGCCACGCGCGGGTTTGGAGAGGCGAATGAATCTCCATATGAGATGGGTCGAATTGAAATTTAAATCGAAGTGGAGTCGCCACCGAACTTTATGGGAGTTCGGGCCCGTTCGAACCCACTCTGTATCTTAGTGGACCGTGTACAAAATACGGCCCATTCGGATGTCAGAGTTTATTGGGTTCATCCCTTTGCATTGCGATACCGATACCGACATTATCGGATACCGTGTATTGAATGACTCTCGGGTGCCAACGGTTTTGGGCGTCCGAAAACCGAGGTTCTGAGTAAGGGGTGAGGGTATGTTTTGGGAAGTTCACAAAGAACACCCAACCCCGCCCGCACATTAGCGGCATCTACTAAGATATCGTTTGACGTTTTAATACGCGCGTTCGTAATACGATGAGATGATATGCAAACAGCGTTTTAACTAAACATGCGATAATTTGAATGGGTTGCTAAGTCGATTTAATGCATCTAATACTAACGTCAAAGTTGTATTTAGCATGCGAGATTCATTTTAGTACAATAAAATGAATAACGGAAATAAATCGAAAAGACATTAACAAACAAGTTAGTAACGATAATAACGGTTTGCAAATATTATGGAATGATATAGAATGATGTAAATGACATGATGCATAGTTTTGAAAAGCAGTGTGACACGTGATTGACTTGACATGTATTGACCGAAGTCATAAAAAATATTTTACGAGGCTCGGAATATGTTTAAGGCTCACGTTTTGACGTGATGAGAGGGCACTCGATCGAGTCATTGAAGGACTCGACCGAGTGTGCCTCGGAAAAGGGGTCTGCCCAAAATTTGAGGTGTTACTCGACCGAGTCACTAAGAGACTCAATCGAGTAGGTCGCCACTCGATGGAGTCATTGAGAGACTCGACCGAGTGGTCCTCAAAAATGCGTTCTGCCTCTATTTTTGGGATGTCAGTCGATCGAGTGGCCTGTGGCACTCGGTCGAGTGACCCCTGTACGAACTATGGTTCATTTTGCGATTTGTAGGGATTTCGAAATTGCTTTTTGATTTTGGAAAATCGCTATCTTATTCAAATCGGGCAGAAATATTGTATGATTTGTGCTTGATTTGGATTTTGATACTCGTTGTATCCGATATTTGATTATGGAATCAATATCGAATATTTAGAGCGAAATCTAGAAAAAGTTGTAAGTCGTTTAAATTAAACTAAAACGAAATAAATTATCTCCGCGTTTATAGTGTCGTATTAATTCTTCCGAATTATGTGACAACTATTTTAGCATCAACGAATTCGTGTTAGTTAAATTAATTGACTAACTCATTTAGATACGATATTCGACTATTGAGTCGGTATCGAATCCAAAGAACGACGCTTTAAACTTTATTTTAAAAAAATGATTCCCTCCGCATCTCGACATCGTAATAAATCCTTGCGGTATTTTGTGATGTCAGATCCGCATCAACCGGTCTCGGTTCATAAAAAAGGAATCGGGCGCATTTAAAGGGGAATATTGCGATCCCTTCATGCCTTTGAGTGTTTAGGGCGGGGCTCCTCGAAAGGGCTCCACCACTGTTACAACTCGTAAAAGGGTTAGAAGGGTCTTATGCTAATATCGCCTTTAAACGTGCTCAATTCAAAATATTTTTAGAAATTGAAGTATATGCGATAATAATGATGATGACAAAATAAAAAGCGCTATTGTTGACGTTGACTCGCTTCAACAATCAAGTGCGTGGGGTGTCGGAATAAGCGACTGGCAACATCGGATGCAACACCCTTGTATATTCGGATTTCCTTATCCCGTCATCCTTTGCGCTCGACACGAATTAGCGAATATTTTACTTGTTGTAATACTAGTAATATTAACGATATTAGAAATAATGAAAAAAAAAGACGGAAAAAAAAGACGAGGAAGACGAGAGAAGAAAGAAGAAGAAAGAAGAAATCGGGATTTTTGCACCCTCAACCTACATGCTTCGTATTCTCGGACAGGACTCGTATAGTTGTGGCTTAGGCACGGGAGCTTCGGGATTTATGTACGAAAAGTTATGGTGGTTTAAGGTATGATTAGGGAAGGGATTTGACGAGTTTTGCTCTCGGGTTTGCTAGTGTAGAGTTGTAAAATTATGTGTGAAATTCTGAAATTTGTGTGTATAATTCTAGGGTTGAAAAAGTTGTGAAATTGTGTTGCAAAGGGGTAGTATATATAGGAATTCTCCCACACCCTCGTCTCGGGTTACTCGATCGAGTGGCCAAGCTAAAAAGGAGATAACGGGCCCGTTGGAGGCCCACTCGACCGAGTGGGTTGACACTCGATCGAGTGGGTCAGCACGGGTGAGATATTCTGAAGATTTTGTGTTTGAGTTGGATTCTTGATATTTTCAAGGTGGATTTGTGTCTCGGAAACGGCCTTGACCAGGGTTTGACCCGGTCGCTAAAAGTCGGTTTTATTTCCGGTGTCGGTTTTGACCCAAATTAGTCTTATTTGATTGGAAACGGCCCACTGGGCCTGAATTTGAGGTCAGTTTTATGAGATTTGTACTCCGTAAAAAGTCCAAGCGAGAAACTAATGGTTTCGAGCCCATATTCGAGCGCGTGGAAACACGTTTGTGTCTGATCATCATTGGGTGTGTTTTGGGAACCGCTATGGACACCTAGCGGCCAAATGTGGGTGTCTACAGAGCCCCCACTCTGACTGAGGCTTGGACAAGGTGAAAGTCAGAGTAGCCACCAGGCCAATTGAGGATTAAGACCTGGTAGACTTCCGGTCGGGTCGTTTATAGTCCATTAGACTTGCGTGAGAGGGCCCGCCAGCCATAAGATAGAAATTGTAATCCCCTAGAAATTCTAACGCAATACAGTGGCGGAAACACTGTAGAGTGGGATTAAAACACACTGACAAACTATATCTTATTAAAAGAAATGATAAGTCAATACAAAGGTGTCTTTTTACAAAAGGGCTAAAAGGAAAATCTCCAAACGGGTTTATACAAATACATAAATAAACATGAATGAAGGAAGAGCAGGATCCACGCTACTCGCTAGCTCACACCCAAAACCCAGCAGCAAATACCGGTCATGTTATAAACATAACAGCCACGTCAGTGGTGAGTAACTCGGACGTTCTCCCAGCCATATTATACCATACGGAAAAATAATAGTATTATTATATCAAAATATTTAAAAAGAGAAAACATTGAAACGATATAATAAAAATAAGTTTTCAATGAAACTTAAAGCACTTGCCAACCTGCAAGTCAAAATCAATCGATAATATAAATATATTCAAAAATGGCGTTATGGAAATCAATCAGTGCAACGGAATAGACTTTCACTAGAATAATACTCAAACTAGCTTCGAAAACTTAGTCAAAACAAATTAGACTTCGGTCTCTAACTAGGCAACTCAACTATAACAGGACTGCGTGCAGCGAGGTCCTGGCTTAAGTAATGTACACCCCTCCTGGACACCAACCGTAATCCAGTTCAACCTGACGGCGACTTATACGATGCGATATCTAAGTTTAAGGTCAAAATATACACACTCCTGAACACAAACCATGCTCAGTTCAACGACCAATGCGTCTCAACATAGACACACCAGCTTTATAGTTGATGGCAAAACGTATAACCTAGACTATATTACTCTACCCATACACTTGTCCTCATTCCATAACTCCAAAACAGTCGTTATCGATATTCAAAAGTAAATATAATCAATATAAATGATATGGATAAAAGGAATAACCATTTTATATAAAAAGGGAAACTTTCTATAAATAGAAACTTACTTAAAATATAAATATTATTATAGAAGATACGTAAGTTATTAACATAAGGGAAACGTATAAAAATAGCATTTCTAACGAAATTAGCATTTTATTATTATCGTCGTTATCGTAACTTTAATATATTTCTAAATTCGTTACTCAAAATATAAAGAAAATATAATAAGTCAATATATAGTATTATATAAATAATTAGGAAATCGAATTAAAACTATAAATTTTAGAAAGGAGATGTTTTAAGAAAAACGATATCAAAATTAATTGAGTCGACGAATTTTATAAATACGAGATTTTATAAAGCTTTCAAATTAGTTTTAGCAAATAGATTTTATCAATAAGTAATACTGATTTTACTAAAAATAATCAATCGTAGACAAATGAGAAATTATTAGTGAAAATAGTCTCGACTAAAAATATATTTAAACAAAATCGACTATTTTCTCTTTTATTAGTATAAATCGTAAAACGAAAATTAATTTATTGAATAAGGATACAAATCTCGATTATAATATAAAAATACGATTTTAAGTTAAAATTATAAATTAACGAAATATGACGAAAATATGAAATCGATATTATTTAGTTACTACTGTCACGATAACCAACAAAATATTATAACGATAGTAAATAATAAAATTACTAACGATTTATAAAACGATATCGAAAGTTGTAAAAATATTTATAAGCACACGATTTATTAAATAATATTTTTAGCAAATAATAAATAGCTAAAATTAGAAAACCGAAGTTAAAATATTTACTACATACTACTACTTAAACATACGATATAAAATCGAGTAACGTCCTAAAGTTACCTTAAGTCGATATCCAAACGAACTCGAACTCGTCCTTCTTGATCAATTCAAGCATCAAATTAGAAGAAATGTCATCTTTAAGCTCCAAGTTGCATTGTAGAATCGGTAGCCTTCTTAGCGTGCTCCACCAAATTAACGAATTGACAAAAACAAAAGAAAAAGACAAAGGTCGAATTCGGGTATAACTGAAAAGCCTAATTAACGAGGAAAGCTAAAACAAATGTAAACGGATTGGGATAAAATGATACTCAAACTCAAGATAAGGGAACCACCATGGAACAAGAGTATTCGACACAAGACGAGAAGGGACGTTATGTGTCAAAAGGAAACCCGAAGGTTGAACTTAATCGAGTCGACTAGGCAACGTAAGGTTACGAAATGTCAAGCCTTACGCACGAATAGGCAGCAGTACCGCAGTACAGCAGAAACAATAGAACAACGCATCAACGGAAGCAAACAGAACATCACAGATCGACACCGAACAACACAGCAACAGCGGAAATAGGAAGAGCAAACAGCAGCAAAAATAAGGAAGAATGAGAAGAGGAAAAGAAGTAGACAACAGGCATGAACGCACAGTAGCAGTAGTGTAATTCTGGTACAGCAAAGATAAGGGACGAAACAGCAGCAGCAGGTCACAAGCGTGAACAACAAAACAACCAAATAGAAGAAGAAGAAGAAGAAGAAGAAGACAACGTATAGCAGCAGCAGAAAACCGATACAAACAGCAGCAGACGGCAGTAGCAATTAATAACAAAACCGAACATAAAAGCATCCCCACAACGGACAACAATCGGCAATAGCACAGACCAAACAAACGGAATTAAAGGGGAACAAAAGGAAGAAAGGTAGAAGGAATCAGGCAGATGAAAGCATAAAATGGCGAGAAGGAAATAGTCACCTGACGACACCAAGGTCGGAGTCAGAAACAGAGCAGAAACGGAGGAAGACGGAGGCAGAGAACAACAGCAACGGCAGCAGCAGCATAACAGCAACAACATCAGCGTAACAGCAGCATCGGTAAGCATTAGGACAGTAGTAGCGCAGCAGCAGTACGCGTATAGAAAACAGGGGAGAGGTTCGAGGTTTAAGGAAGAAAGAATAGAAATAAGAACGGAGAGGAGGAGATGAAGGGAAACGGTGGAATGAAAAATGAAGAATGGCCAGGGGAAAGCAAGCGGTGGAACGTACTAATAGGGGAAGTGAATGAGTGTTGGGAAGCAAAAGAAAAGGGAGGTGTATGATTTAATAATAAAGTGAGATTGAATACAATTCGCCAAAAGTGTACGGAATCTGAGACAATAATAAGTTGTATACGGATTGATTAATTGAATCGGGTAGGAGCCTAATTCCGTAACGATAAGTTGACTGACCCAAGAATCGGGCTAAAACGAGTTAATAAAACTAAAAAGTAATCGGGCCGTCAAATAAGATGAGTAAATAAATTATTCGAACGAAATCGAAGCTTAGAGAAATAATTAATTATACAAATAAATTGTATTTTTTTATAAAAATAATAAATCTTCGATAAAGTGAATTAAATTGATTTCTCGAGAATATGTAATAAATGTTTTGACGAAACTTAATATAAATGAACTTCGAGCCGAAAATAGAATATTCGAGCTTAAATATAAATAAATAAATAAATAAAGAATTTAGAATTTAAATCGTCGGAATAGACTTTTGATGATAATTAAATTAAATGTATAAAATGAATAGTAATAGAAATAAAAACACGTTTTAAATATAAGAAGAGTCCGAGACAAATAGAATTTTAGGAGTTTGATACGATTAAACGATAAATTCGTTTTAGAATAATTTTATGAATTACGAGTTAAATCGTAAACAAAATAAAATACGAACATAACTCTAAATTAATTTAATTTATAAAATCAAGGGTGTTACAGAAATCATACTTGAGTTCTGTTGTCGGGAGTAGCTCCGTGGGACTTGTTTTTTAAGCCCTGGGTGTATCTGTATGCGGATACATCCCACCTTGGAGCTGCGCGGGAGCTTGCCTAAGAAGCCCTGGGTGTGTCTGTTTGCAGACACACCCCATCTCAGAACTATGCGGGAGCTTGTCTAGAAAGCCTTGGGTGTGTCCGTTCGCTGACACATCCCGATTCAAAATTATGAGTGAGCTTGCCTAAAAAGCCCTGGGTGTGCCCGTTTGCAGACACATCCCGATTCAAAATTGCATGGGAGCTTGCCTAAGAAGCCTTGAGTGTGTCCGTTTTTAAACACATCCCAACTCAGAATTATGCAGGAAATCGGACTCGTTGTATAAGTCCTGGGTGCGCCTATATATGGGCCCATCCCGTGCTATTTCGGGAAAATGCCGCCAAGGGCTTTCCGCTGAGGAGATATGTGAGTTGCGCAGGTGCTGGAGAATAAAAAATTTAATGTTCCTTCGGGAAGCCAAGCTGGTACCTGAAATGTTAGATAGACAGGTAGAAATAGCAAACATAGCAGATACATACAGGAAATGCAGTCAACATCTATAGACTGACTTGCGCTGGGGAAAATGATTTTTGCTTCATTTTTGAAATTGAAATCGTGAAAGCAACTCACGTGCTAAGTTTTCAAAATGGAAAGGGGTAGAAAAGAAATTTGCAGTTTAAATAGACTGAAATTTGACCTTGTCGAAAAGGATTTTTCTAAATGACTAAGTTTTGCAAATTTTAAAAGCGAGAATTTGAAGAGTGAGGCCTACCGACAGACTCGATACTGGATGTGATAGGACGAGTTGACAGACACGACTGGACTCTCGAGGGGTTGGACCGTGACTCGGTAGGGAGGTGGGCCGCCCAAGATGACAAGACTCTTAAGTTGCGCTATTCCGTAGCCTAGGCGAGTAGCAACACGGTCGAACATCGAATTGGGATAGATATGCTAAAAGGGGATTGCAGTAGTCCGTAATGAGACTGTTGTAGTCTAGTGCTCTTCTGGATTTTTGATTTTAGGGTACATTTCCAAAGTGGGTATTGCTTCAAGTCCTGACAGATTCTCGTCTTCGACTGAGCCGAGTACTAGGACACAATATATAAAGGAGGCTAGATTTTGAAAGTATTTGGATTATGTGAGTGGATGGAGAAATTCTGCCTAGGAGAAGCCCCCAGGATGACAAAGCGAACTGTTGAGAACATGACAGTGTCGTGATAGGAATGATGGCGCTTTTTGCATTTGTGTCAATGTGGGAGGTTGTGCCCTCGTTGAAAGACTGCCTACGTATTCAAGTGTAGTGAAATCAAACCATGTTGTAGTTCAGTGTTGAAAGATATATTATGGTGCCTAGTCTAATAGGACTTTGTGTGTAACTAGCCATATTAACAGTGTAGGCTAGGTGCATTCCCAATGATGTCTTGATCAAAGGGCTAGAATGGTTAGGATGTTGATCCTGTGACTGTGAACATTCTTCGGGATACCCCCTAGAGGTGGTGTGACCTATTGAGCATGTTCTATGCCGACCGCAGGTTGAATTCCCGTGTTTTGGGGTTGGCAACTGTTTTGGATGTTTTTGGAAATATGGTGCTAGGTCGCAAGTGGCTTTGATGTTTTGACATCTGGAGCTTGATTTTGTGGACCCAAGGCTTCGAGGGTAAGGTATTGTAATGCGGTAGGAAATGGGGGGAAGTCGGGTAAAAATGACTCGGACTTCGATCGGGGTAGGTTTGATAATAATGCGGTATCTGATTTCCATGTCCGACCCTAATGGTTAGGGGTATCCTATGGAGCTTGAATCCTCAAAAATTCCGGGCTGTCTCTTAGCCTAGGTCTCGAGAAGGTCGTGAGGGTTGTAATGTGGGAAGGCTAAATGTGGTATTAGCTGACCAACCTGATTATCTCTCCCCTATTGGATGGTATGTGTATTGATAATTTAGAATTGACTGTTTCACTTGAGTTGACCGTTAACTACGGTCATGGGTTTTTTGAATTTTTTTGGTTGACCTCTTAGCCCCGGTCATTGGTTTTGACCGTATCTGGTCGGGAGATGCTGAGAATTCTTTTTTATTATGGCCAGCTCTTTTATTTTGGCCTTTTGCTTTTTTTCCTGAACTTTTGATTTTTTTTGTCCAGTTTTTTTTTCCTTGGAGTTTTGATTTTTTTTCGTCCAGTTTTTTTTTTGTTGGTCAGACTAACACCTGAGGTGGAGATTGGTCAATCTAATTGGAGGGATGTTTATTGTGGGAAATGGGCTTGTCTCCCGTCTTGAACCCAAACTAGGAGACTACCTACATTTGTCATAGGATTCGATACCGCTCCTGCTAAGGGTAGTTTTGTGGCTTTCTATGTCAGACATGGAACAGGTAAAGGAAAACACGACTCTCATTTCCTGCGGTCGTTATAGATGTGCCTATAATAGTCATGTGCATGTGCTCACAGTGTATGATGGTGTTCATCATGTTCTCGGAAACACATAAGGAAAGTATATGTGAGAAATAGAAAAGTTGATTTTTATTGAATTTTGGAAAGGGGACAGAATACAGTTGACTCTGACTCTGACTTTGACTTTGAAATTGAAAGAAATAGAACATTCTAGACTCAGACTCAGACCCGGACTTAAATCAAATCTAGACTCTCGGATGATGTTGTCATTAGTCGTCGGATTCTAAGGACTCGAGTTGATGTCCAGTATAGCCTTCAGTAGAAGCTTCACCCAGATCTTCATTATGTCGAAGATCGTCTTCAATCTTAACGCCCATTTCGGTAAGCACCGCAAAGTTTGAAATGCCGGCATACCTAAGATGGACGCGGTAGAAAGGTAGGAGGTTGTTGATGAACGCCTCCACTAGTGTCTTCTCGTTGGGCTTGTCTACCTACTTCACACTTTCGACCCTCCACCTTTCAAGGTACTTGGTGAAACCTTCTTTAGGCACTTAGGCCATAACCTCCAGAGTACGCATCGTAGTCTGGATCTCGGTATTATCGGCGTAATTCCGAGCGAACTCTGTTGCCACATCATCCCAAGTCTTGTATTTCTTGGAATCGAGCCTGTAGTACCAGGCTTTCTCGAGGAAAGAAGCAAACAAGTGCTTGAACATGGTGGATTTCACCCCCTTGACAGCCATAAACTCCTTGAAAGCCCGAATGTGATGAACCGGGTCTTCAGTACCCTCAAACATCGGTATGCCCGTAAGGTTGAGGTTGGCGGGTAGCTCGTCATTCCGAGGCGAATATGAGCGAGCATTTTCCATATGGATCGAGTTATTTGTTGACAAATGGACCTGTTCTTCAAGCTTGCGAACGACGCTGATCAGTTCAGCTATAGGCCCAGTGGTTTCATTCCCGACCTTAGGAGTCCCTTGCTCCACGGCATTCAAACGGGTGGTAATGGCTATTTGGTCGGACCTAATAGTTGTCAATTGGGTCTCGATCTTAGCCAGCGCGGCAGTCAGTTGGTCCAAGGTTTCTTGCATTTTCTGGCGTCTGGTTACCGGTGGCCTGTCTGTAAGAATACCGCGTAATCAGTAAAGTTACTTCGGAACTCAAATTCACCAAGGCATAGGAAATAGCGCAGGAGGAGAGATGACTCCAATTTGACTCGGGTTAGACTCTCCTAAGACAAATGTGTAGGGTACGATTCTCGGAGTGACCGTGATTAATCGCTCCGTCGGAGAATAGCCCCCAAGTGAGACTAAGAACTCAAATAGGACTCAGATGGTGTGACATTTAAGTGACTCAAAAGTGGGGTACGTGAGACATGTGTGAGACATGACCCTTAGAGCAACTGTGATTGATCGCCCTGCTGAAGGGTAGCCCCCAAGTGGGATTGAAGACTTTGTTAAGACTCGAGTGTCGAACGAGTGATCCTTAGACGCAAGGACCACGAACCTTTTGTTATAGGGCTATGCCTTGTAAATGGTTGACTCGGAAAAGACGCCTAGACTGGTGACTTGTGAAAGGTGGGTCTCCCTTAGGATTCGGCGGGTGGGTCGAGTCCTGTTCAAAAGAAGGTCCACGTGAGACATCCCCAGACTTTGGACTCGATTGTGTAAGCGGGCCATCCTTTGTAGGAGTATGTCCTACGTAGGTGGGCCTTGCCTTAGTCAACTAAGGCGGACTGGGATAGGGAGGAAACTCGTGGTGTAAGATCGACGAAGTTTCGACGCTAAAGACCTTCGACGACTCACGACACGACCCGGCACTGCTAAATACAGAAAGTCCTAAGAAGAGGAAAGTTTTGAAAAGGAATTTTGGAGAAAATCCCGAAAAGGTGGAGGACGGCCCGATTTTTTCGAAAAAAAGTGTCATCGGGCCGCGATTTTGAAGGTTTGAACATAATTTTGAATTTTGAAATGGGCAGCGTACTGGCTAAAAATAGGCTATTTTGAGTAAAATCATAAGTCCTAATTTTCGGTAGCATTCCGGATTTTTGAAAAGTTGAATACTTGGAATTTTGAAATTTGAATATCGAAAAAAAAAAATTCCGGCAATTTGAAAATTGAAGATGAGATCCCGAAGATTTGACAATCGAAAACGGCATCTCGAAGATTTGAAAATTGAAAATGGCATCTCGAAAATTTAAAAATCGCGAATGGCATCACGAGGATTTGAAAATCGAAATTGAATTTTGAAAATTCGAAAATCGAATAGTGGATCGGAAATTCGAATTTTGAAATGGGCGGCATGTCAACTAGAAAAATAGGCTTGTTTTGAGTCAAATCTTAAGTCTAATTTTCGGCAGCTTTCTGAGTTTTTTGAAAATTGGATTTTTTTTTAAAAAGATGCATATTTGGAATTACGGTTTTTGAAAACGACACGGAAACCAAGTAGCACATAGTCACGCAAGCATAATAACGACGTCGTGTATGCTCTACACTAAGTCTCGAACGGTCTAAATGGGGTCTATACCAGTGCACATAGCCTATCCGAGAATCGGGACGGACTTCCTAAGTCGAGTTGAGCTTAGAACATGCCGCGAAACCCATACGAATCAACTATGAACACCTTTGACATATCCATATTGGAGTATATCACGGTATAGTGGGACGTCGGTCACCAGTACCGGCCCGGGAAAAGACAGGGTTATGCATGAACCGTAAAACTAAAACGCGTATTGTACTAGTCAAACGATTTCTATTCGAGTCTCACCCTGAGGATGCCGATGGTAAGTCACGCATCAGTTAATCCCCAACGGAGTCGCCAATTTGTGGACATGACATAGGTCCACCCCGACGCGGCCACGCGCGGGTTTGGAGAGGCGAATGAATCTCCATATGAGATGGGTCGAATATAAATTTAAATCGAAGTGGAGTCGCCACCGAACTTTATGGGAGTTCGGGCCCATTCGAACCCACTATATATCTTAGTGGACCGTGTACAAAATACGGCCCATTCGGATGTCAGAGTTTATTGGGTTTGTCCCTTTGCATTGCGATACCGATACCGACATTATCGGATACCGTGTATTGAATGACTCTCGTGTCCCAACGGTTTCGGGCATCCAAAAACCGAGGTTCTGAGTAAGGGGTGAGGGTACGTGTTGGGAAGTTCACAAAGAACACCCAACCCCGCCCGCACATTAGCAGCCTCTACTAAGATATCGTTTGACGTTTTAATACGCGCGTTAGTAATACGATGAGATAATATGCAAACAGCGTTTTAACTAAACATGCAAGAATTTGAATGGGTTGCTAAGTCGATTTAATGCATCTAATACTAACGTCAAAGTTGTATTTAGCAAGCGAGATTCATTTTAGTACAATAAAACGAATAACGGAAATAAATCGAAAAGACATAAACAAACAAGTTAGTAACGGTAATAACGATAATAACGGTTTGCAAATAATATGGAATGATATAGAATGATGTAAATGACATGATGCATAGTTTTGGAAAGCAGTGTGACACGTGATTGACTTGACACGTGTTGACCGAAGTCATAAAAAATATTTTACGAGGCTTGGAATATGTTTAGGGCTCATGTTTTGACGTGATGAGAGAGCACTCGATCGAGTCATTGAAGGACTCGACCGAGTGTGCCTCGGAAAAGGGGTCTGCCCAAAATTTGAGGTGTTACTCGACCGAGTCACTAAGAGACTCGATCGAGTAGGTCACCACTCGATCGAGTCATTGAGAGACTCGACCGAGTGGTCCTCAAAAATGCATTCTGCCTCTATTTTTGGGATGTCAGTCGATCGAGTGGCCTGTGGCACTCGGTCGAGTGACCCCTGTACGAACTATGGTTCGTTTCGTGATTTGTAGGGATTTCGAAATTGCTTTTTGATTTTGAAAAATTGCTATATTATTCAAATCGGGCAGAAATATTGTATGATTTGTGCTCGATTCGGATTTTGATACTCGTCGTATCCGATATTTGATTATGGAATCAATATCGAATATTTAGAGCGAAATCTAGAAAAAGTTGTAAGTCGTTTAAATTAAACTAAAACGAAATAAATTATTTCCGCGTTTATAGTGTCATATTAATTCTTCCGAATTATGTGACAACTATTTTAGCATCAACGAATTCGTGTTAGTTAAATTTATTGACTAATTCATTTCGATACGATATCTGACTATTGAGTCGGTATCGAATCCAAAGAACGACGCTTTAAAATTTATTAAAAAAAATAATTCCCTCCGCATCTCGACATCGTAATAAATCTTTGCGGTATTTTGTGATGTCAGATCCGCATCAACGGGTCTCGGTTCATAAAAAAGGAATCGGGCGCATTTAAAGGGGAATATTGCGATCCCATCATGCCTTTGAGTGTTTAGGGCGGAGCTCCTCGAAAGGGCTCCACCACTGTTACAAATCGTAAAAGGGTTAGAAGGGTCTTATGCTAATATCGCCTTTAAACGTGCTCAATTCGAAATATTTTTAGAAATTGATGTATATGCGATAATAATGATGATGACAAAATAAAAAGTGTTATTGTTGACGTTGACTCGCTTCAACAATCAAGCGCGCGGGTTGTCGGGATAAGCGACCGGCAACATCGGGTGCAACACCCTTGTATATTCGGATTTCCTTATCCCGTCATCCTTTGCGCTCGACACGAATTAGCGAATATTTTAGTTGTTTTAATACTAGTAATATTAGCGATATTAGAAATAATGAAAAAAAAACGGAAAAAAAAAGACGTGGGAAAAAAGAAGAAGAAAGAAGAAATCGGGATTTATGCACCCTCAACCTACATGCTTCGTATTCTCGGACAGGACTCGTATAGTTGTGGCTTAGGCACAGGAACTTCGAGATTTATGTAGGAAAAGTTATGGTGGTTTAAGGTATGATTAGGGAAGGCATTTGACGAGTTTTGCTCTCGGGTTTGCTAGTGTAGAGTTGTAAAATTATGTGTGAAATTCTGAAATTTGTGTGTGTAATTCTAGGGTTGAAAAAGTTGTGAAATTGTGTTGCAAAGGGGTAGTATATATAGGAATTCTCCCCCACCCTCGTCTAGGGTTACTCGATCAAGTGCCCTGATGGACTCGATCGAGTGGCCAAGCTAAAAAGAAGACACCGGGCCCGTTGGAGGCCCACTCGACCGAGTGGGTTGACACTCGATCGAGTGGGTCAGCACGGGTGAGATATTCTGAAGATTTTGTGTTTGAGTTGGATTCTTGATATTTGCAAGGCAGATTTGTGTCTCGGAAACGGCCTTGTCGGGGTTTGACCCGGTCGCTAAAAGTCGGTTTTATTTCCGGTGTTGGTTTTGGCCCAAATTAGTCTTATTTGATTGGAAACGGCCCACTGGGCCTGAATTTGAGGTCAGCTTTGTGAGATTTGTACTCCGTAAAAAGCCCAAGCCAGAAACTAGTGGTTTCGAGCCCATATCCGAACGCGTGGAAACACGTTTGTGTCCGATCATCATTGGGTGTTTTTTGGGAACCGCTATGGACACCTAGCGGCCAAATGTGGGTGTCTACAAGAGGTCATGGAATCAAACCTCTAGGTAACTTCTTTCCTCTTCGCCTTCTTTTACTCTCATATAGGAGTTAGGTTGTTGCTATTTGGAGGCTCTCGAAGAGATGAGCGTTTTGGGATTTGTGGTTTATTGTGTGTTGAATGTTATGAAGACTGGAGTGCATGACTTTACTTGTGTTTTCCTCTTGTTTGTTATCTCTCTTTCTCTTGTGTTCTTTTTTATTTTGTATAGTGTGTCTAGGATTAAAAGATTTCAAAAACCCGATTACAAGCCTATTGCGAGATTTAGGTTCTATTGTGTATAACCCATTTTAGATTTTGGACCTTAATCTAGTAGAATGACTCTAAATTAATGAATATGTTGATCTTTTAGCTCGAGTCCACCTTATCTACTAGAAGTTTACTCGGGGTTTGCATTTGACCACCTTGACCACCCATAGAGGAGTTAGACCTTGGTTACCGCATCCTGTTTTCTAGATGACCTTGCTCGAATGTCCATTGCACCTTTAGTCCAAAATTCTTCTCATCTTTTTAGTGAGTTATCCGAGAATGGTGCACGTTTTTGGATACTTATTTTCCCTTCCACCTATACATCATCACAATAAGTTTACAAAAATAAACCCCCATGCTTGGTTGTGAACTACATCAAAAAGATAAAAATGGCAAACCAAAGCAAAAGAAAAAGGGCACAAATAAATGAAAATAAAAGGAGAGAAAAGGAACATTCATGAAAATCGTATCATCTAAACATCCTCTCCCAAAAAAAACTCTTTGATCGACATTTTCGCCGTGAAGTGCCTACTATAGGACTGAGTCCCAAGGAAGGAAGATAGCGGTGATTAGTCGATCCACCACATTTTGTAATCACCTCTCCACTTTTTGTTTGGAATAATTCGAATAATTTGAGTTTGGAACGACCCTCTTAGCCTTGCTAAAAGAGAACGGGATTGCACCTACCTACAGTCTCGAATGACTCCCTGGTTCACTCATTTCCATTCTGTTTAACACCCCATCGTACCCCTTTATAAGATTAGGAGGACCAAGATAATATATCAACACTTTTATTGCTTTAATGTCATACTACTAGATTTTGGTACATTTCCACTTGTTGATCTAGTTTGGAATGTTTATGATTGTTTGAGTAAGTAATCGGCACAGTATCTTTCCCGCCATCTCGATGAGGGATTCAGTGCTTTATTTTCTCTTTGGATGCGCCTATTCTTTTGTGTTTTGTGTTTTTGTGTGTCTAGTCACATCCACCATTTTGAGCAAGACCCAACTTGCCTTGCATTGAAGTACCTTACCTCAAAGGTATTCCAATGTAACTTGAAGGGACGGAGCGGGCCCATTAATTGCCCCGTATCGGCTTAGCATAGTCTAGCTTATTAGTAGTAGTACTAGTTTCTTTTGGGTCTTTACTCGAGGACAAGCAACGGTCTAGTGTGGGAGATTTGAAGTGTGCCAAATTTAGCCCATTTTTCCTTCCATATACACTCGTTATCCTTCGTTTTTGTGAGATTAGAATGCGATTATCGCCCTATTCTTAGTCTTTCTCACATTAGCATCTCTCTTGTGGATTTCACGTGTTTTTTGGGTATTTTTCTTATTTATTTTGATAGGATTCGTCTCCGAGAGCATGTCTGACCTCCACGAGCACAGGAAAGTGGAATACCGCCCAGAATCATCTCACAAAGACAAAAGTCCAAACAAGGAGGGAAACAAGAAAAAAGGTTTAAGAATCCTTGGGGGAAATTTCACCCGATGAGATCTCACCGGGCGAAGTTTCGTCTGACGACATATATGCCTCTCCGAAGATCTTCATTAAGTGAAACCAGCGGGCGAATTGACCGGTCAAAAATTTTACTCTCCGGGTGAAATTTCGCCCGACGGTATTGGTACCCCCAATTTCAAAATATGGAAGAAAAGTCTGCCGAGCGAAACCACCGGGTGGAGTTTCACCCGACGAAAATCTCTCGTGAAGCTCAGAAATCCGCAGGGTGAATTGAAGTTTAACCCTTTGAAGATCCATATGGCAAAAGTTCCACTCAAGTGTAAAAATCATATTTGGACTTGGTTTAGTGATCCATTAAGCAACTCCTATATATAGCTAAAACTAGATTAGATGAAGATATAAACTCACATTAGGGAAGCATCATAATTTTCATCAATCTTCATATCCTTCCTCTAGCTTTTAGATCAAATTATTGTAACCAACTTGTAGACACCCCCATTTGACTGTCAGGTGTCTATAGCAGTTTCCGACAAACACCCGATGATGATTGGACGCAAACGTGCTTTAATATACTCGAATGTGGGCTCAAAATCATTAGCATTTGGCTTGGGCTTTTTACGGAGTACAAATCTCACAAAACCAACCTCAAATTCAGGCCCAGTGGGTCGTTTCCAGTCAAATAAAACTTATTTGGGTCAAAACCGAGACCAAGAGCAAAACCGTCTTTTAGCAACCGAGTCAAACCCCAGTCAAAGACATTTCCGAGGCATAAATATCTGCCACGTCGCTTCACGAATCTGATTCGGAGTCAAAAACTACAAAAATCAACTACAAAGAAGAATCAAACAACCGAACAAACTCATTAGAGATAAAACTCGATCTCTAAAGGAGACTCCTACCCCCAGACCCACTCGATCGAGTGGACCGGCCCACTCGGTCGAGAAGGCTCGTAAAACCTACAAAACCGGTGTCAAACCGGGCACTCGATCGATTGACTCATTTTCCAGCCGGAAAAGGATTCCTCTTCTACCCAACGACGGAATCCTTTTCCATCTAAGATTGTTTGCCTTTCCTATCCGAAGCGGTGTTTCTTCTCACCCAAGTCAGATATATTTCATAGCCAAAGTTGGGAATATCTCCTATAAATACACCCCTACACATCAACAATTAACAACAACATCCGTAACTTCAAGCATACACAACGCACATACAATTCGACACAACCTTGCACCCGAGTATACACCCGTACCTCGAATTTCCCGCAACCCCGACAGCCTAGCACCTCCACGCCGAAACCACCATAACTCACCCGCATTATCTCGACGCTCCCGTGCCTAAGCCACAGCTAGACGAGCCCCGTTCCGAGAATACAAAGCATGTAGGTTGAGGGTGCAAATTCAATCCCGTCTTCTCTTTTCTCTCTCTCGTTTTTTTCCTTTTCACCGGTCCGTCCTCATCAAGTCATCATCACGTTTTTTTTCTTTTTCTTTCTCGTTTCTAATACCGATACTATCGCAACTGTCTAATTTCAATATACAAAACAATCATTCCTAAAATACAATATCGACTCCATAGTCGAATATTGTATCTAAAAGAATTAAATTAAACTCGTTGATGCTAAGATAATCATCACATAGTCCTAAAAGACGTAATACAACGATTTTGACGCGGAGAGAATCTATTTTATCTAATTCGATTTTCAAACAATTTGTAATCATTTTTTCTAAAAATCACTCCGAATATTTGATATTGATTCCATAATCAAATATCGAATATAACGAGTATCGAAAATTCAAGTCGAGTATAAATCGCATTATATTTTTACGTGACTTAGCAAAATTATCGATTTTTTTTTTTTTAAAAAAAAAGCAACTTCGAAATCAAAATCGAAACGAACCATAGTTCGTACAGGGGCCACTCGATCGAGTAACGTCCCAACATCGAGGCAGAATGCATTTTCGAGGACCACTCGATCGAGTCCCTCAATGACTCGATCGAGTGGCACCTCAAATTTTGGGCAGAATCTTTTCCGAGGTCCACTCGGTCAAGTCCCTTAATGACTCGATCGAGAGGCCTTTATCACGTCAAATCCGTGAGTCCCATAGCATCCTTCGAGCCTCGATAAAATATTTCTAATGACTTCGGTCATCACGTGTCAAGTCTATCACGTGATTCATCTTTTCAAAACCATGCATTGCATTATATTCATGTCGTTCATTCAATTTACAAACTATTATAATCGTTACTAACTTGTTTGTTCATGTTTTAGCAATTTATTTTTGTTGTTTGTTTTATTCTACTAAAACGGACCTCGCATGCTAAATACAACTTCGACATAATTCAAAGATGCATTAAATGACGTAGATCAAACATAATTCACATGTTTAGTCAAAACACTGTTTGCATGTCATCTAACCGGATTACTAACACGCGTATTCAAAAATCAAACTATATCTTAGTAGAGGCCGCTAAGTGCGGGCGGGGTTGGGTGTTCTTTGTGAACTTCCCAACACGTACCCTCACCCCTTACTCAGAACCGTGGTTTCCGGATGTCCAAAACCATTGGCGCACGAGAGTCATTCAATACACGGTATCCGATAATGTCGGTATCGGTATCGCAATGCAAAGGGACGAACCCCATAAACTCTGAGATCCGAATGGGCCGTATTTTATACATGGCCAACCAAGATATAGAGTGGGTTCGAATGGGCCCGAACTCCCACAAAGTTCGGTGGCGACTCCACTTCGACTTAAATTTCAATTCGACCCATCTCACATGAGATTCATTCGCCTCCCCAAACCCGCGCGTGGCCGCGTCAGGGTGGACCTATGTCATATCCACAACTTGGCGACTCCGTTGGGGGTAATTGATGCGTGACTTACCATCGGCATCCTCAGGGTGAGACTCGAATAGAAATCTTTTGACTAGTACAATACGCGTTTTAGTTTTACGGTTCATCCATAACCCCATTTTTACCCGGGCCGGTACTTGCAACCGACGTCCCACTATACCGTTGATGTACTCCAACATGGATACGTCAAAGGTGTCCATGGCTAATTCGTATGGGTTTCGCGACATGTTCTAAGCTCAACTCGCCTTAGGAAATCCGTCCCGATTCTCGGAAAGGCCATGTACACTTGTATAGACCCCATTTAGACCGACCGAGACATAGTGTAAAGCATAAATGGTGTCGTAATAATGCTTGCGTGACTGTATGCTACTTGGTTTCTATGTCGTTTACAAAAAAACCCCGTCATTTTCAAAAATTGCATCTTTTCAAATATCCAATTTCAAAACTCGGGAAGCTACCGAATTTAGGACTTATGATTTTACTCAAAATAGCCTATTTTTAGCCTGTATGCTGCCCATTTCAAAATTCAAAAATAAATTCAGACCTTCAAAATCGTGGCCCGATAGAATTTTTTCCGATTTTCAAAAAAATCGGGCCATCCACCGGTTTTCTCGGGATTACTAAAATTCCTTTTTTAAACTTTCCTCTTCTTAGGAATTCCCGTAATTAGAAGTGTCGAGTCTTGTCGTAAGTCGTCGAAGGTCTTTAGCGTCGAAACTCCGTCGATCCTATATCGCGGGTTTCCCCCTATCCCGGTCCGCCTTATTTGACTAAGGCATGGCCCACCTACGTAGAACATACTCCTACAAAGGACGGCCCGTTTACACATTCGAGTCCAAAGTCTGGGGAATATCTCACGTGGACCTTCCTCCGAACAGGACTCGGCCCACCTGCCGAATCCTAAGGGAGGCCCACCTTTCACAGGTCACCCGTCTAGGTGTCTTTTCCGAGTCATTTCCTTTCCCTTGCTCGGGATGTACTTTTGTTCCAGGATCTGGGTTAGTTACTGATTACACGGTATTCTTACAGACAGGCCACCGGTAACCAGACGCCAGAAAATGCAAGAAGCCGTGGACCAGTTGACATCACTGGCTAAGATTGAGACCCAATTGACAAAAATGAAGGAAGACCAAATAGCTCTCATTACCCGTGTAAGCGCCGTGGAACAAGGAACTCCTGGTGGTGGGACCGAGACTACTGGGCCCTTAGCTGAATTGGCCGGCGCGGTCCGCAAGCTGCAGGAACAGGTTCATTTGTCGACCAACAACACCATCCACACGGAAAATGCCCGTGCCTATTTGCCCCTGACTGACGAGTTACCCTCCAATCTCAACCTCACGGGCCTACCAATGTTCGATGGGACCGAAGACCCAGTACTTCACATTTGGGTTTTCAAGGAGTTTATGGTGGTCAAAGGAGTGAAGCCCACCATGTTCAAGCACTTGTTTGCTTCTTCCCTCGAGAAGCATCCGAAAGCCTGGTACTACAGGCTTGACTCCAAGAAGTACAAGACTTGGGACGACGTGGCAACGGAGTTCGCTAGGAATTACGCCGACAATACTGAAATCCAAAACACGATGCGTACTCTGGAGGTCATGGCCCACGAGCCCAAAGAAGGTTTCACTAAATACCTTCAAAGGTGGAGGGCCGAAAGCGTAAAACTGGAGGATAAACCCAGCGAAAAGGTGTTAGTAGAAGCCTTCGTGAAGAATCTTCTCCCCTCTTACCGGGTCCATCTCCGGTATGCCGTCATACCAAAGTTCGCTACCTTAACCGAAATGGGTACAAGAATCGAAGATGACTTAAGATTAGAGAGCCTTACTAAGGCCTCTACCAATGGGTATCAAGGGGCCAGTTCATCCACCATCAAGCCCGCAACTGCAGCTGCAACCCGCAGCATCTTCGACGAGGTCAATCTACTAGATGCCTCATCCAAAAAGAATACCCCAACTCGGGTATTCACTGATATAGGGACCACCTATACCTACGCCTTACAAAGGCTTTCTTCCAAGGGTCTGATCCATCCGATAGGCCCAACACCAGAAGTCCCAGTCGAGAAGCTGTCCAAGAGCTATAACATTCAGGCCTATTGCCAATACCATCGGGGTAATGGGCACGATACTGAAAAATGCTGGAAATTGAAACATCTCATCCAGGACTTAATCGAAAGCGGGAAAATACTGTTGCCCGGCGACAAACTGAACAACAAGGAAAACCCCTTCAGTGCTCATGCCATTTTTACAGGAGAAGTAATCGACTGTTCTCATCTCATTTCTCCTTTCACCCCGCAAATTAACGGGATATGGTTCGATGATGATGACGATGTTTACTTGCCTAAAGGGGAAGCTGTTCCCATCACCTCTGAGGAGGTCTGAAAGGTTAAGTCCAAAGGCTTACCCAGCAACCATCTTGCCACCAACGGGCGTCCGATCCCAGCGACCGTCACTGAGCCTATCAGGACGGAAGATGCCCTTGAAGAGTCGAGCACTGACACGGCTCTGGTCAAACAACTAAAGAGGGTTTGAACTGATCTAACCATATGGCAACTCCTGGTTAGCTCACAAGAACATCGGGGGGCACTTACTAAGGCCCTCGATCAAATCAAAGTCGACTCACAGGTTACCCCTACTGAAATGGTAGCCACTATTATGCCCCATCTCAAGGGCAAATCCAAAGAAGAAGGCCCACTTATTACCTTCTCAGAGTCTGACCTGCCACCGTTCGGGGCCACCCATAACTTGGCCCTATACATCACCGTGATCTACCGAGGAAAGTACCTTCCGATAACCCTGATCGACGACGGGTCCGCCATAAATGTCCTTCCTTTAAGGACCGCCAAAGCCCTCGGCATCACCGAGGCCGACTACCTTCCGACGGCACAAACTATCCAGGCTTTTGACGGAAGTCCGAAATCAGTTGTCGGGGCCATTAAATTAACAATTATAATGGGCCCAATTGAAAAAGAGCTAGAATTCCAAGTGATTGATGTCACCTCTTCCGTCAACCTACTTCTCGGGAGACCATGGATCCACGCGGTCAAAGCCGTATCCTCCACCCTCCACAGGAAGGTCAAGCTGCCTCTGCAAGACGGTGTCATCACCCTTGAGACCACCCCCATAACCGTGGCAAGCTGCAACACCGCGGGCCAGACCGACCCCGAGGATTCGATTTCGTGGGAATGATCGAAGAAGAATATCTTTTCAGGCCCTATTTCACCACTAGCATCGATATGATGCTGCAAAACTTGGGTTACCTACCGGGGGCTACTTCCAGACCATATCTTCCAGCCAGGAAGATCATCGATGTCCTGAACGACGGAGAATCGCGGTTCGGTTTGGGGTATGCTATGACCCAGGAAAACGTGGTTCGGGGCGGTATTCAGAAGGCCACCAGCATCAGAACGCCGAGCCTATGCTGGGGCTCCTATTCGGGGAAGACAGGCCATCACCACTCCTAAGGAAGAATTGGTGACCCTAATCCTCCGCAGCAACAAGTTCGATCCAACTAAGCTGATCTCCGAAGTTGGTGCAGACACCGGGAAAAGGGCATGGAGGAAGACCATCAAGTGGATCGACAGCTAGGGCTGAGTCTACAAGCTGACCACCGGTGAAGGAGACATGCCGGATACTGAGTCTGAGTCCGAGTCTGAGTTAGAGTCAGAGTCCGAGTCTAGAGGGTCTGGTACAAGAGTTCAGTCTGTAACCCCTCTTCCCATAATCCCTTCCACTGGAGCCTCGGGGCCTGTCCCGAGGGAACTCCCCATCCCGCCTCTGAGCAACGATCAGATGGCCGCTCTCTTCGAGCTTTTTTCCAAATTTACTATTAATGATAACGAAAACCGTTTCGCTTATGAATTGTCTTATTTTCAAAATGCTTTCAAAAATTTTATATGCAATGACATTGAGAAACCCGACGAACAAGTACCACTACCTCCTCACCTGATCGAGCAGCTCGAACAAAGGGAATCCCGAGACCCGGTAATTGAAGAAACTGAGTCCATCAATGTGGGAACAACTTTAGAGCCTCAGGTGCTTAAGTTAGGTTTATCTTTAGATCCCAAGGAGAGAAAACAATTCACGGACCTCCTCCAAGAATTCAAGGATGTCTTCGCATGGTCCTACAAGGACATGCCGGGGATAGATCGGGAAATAGTTGAACACCGTATACACATCAAAGATGGGTGTAAACCGGTAAAACAGAAGCTCCGCAGAATGAGGCCCGAATTGTCTCTTAAAGCCAAAGAAGAAGTCAATAAGCAATTCAAAGCGGGCTTCATACAAGTGTCTGAATATCCAGATTGGGTTGCGAACATCGTGCTAGTACCTAAAAAGGACGGTAAGGTGCGGGTATGTGTAGACTTTCGAGACCTTAATAAGGCCAGTCCAAAAGACGATTTTCCATTACCACACATCGATATATTGGTGGAAAACACCGCCGATCATGCCCTTCTATCATTTATGGACGGGTATGCCGGATACAATCAAATCAAAATGGCAGAAGAAGACATGAGTAAGACCACCTTCATTACACCTTGGGGTACTTACTGTTACACCGTAATGTCATTTGGTCTCATCAACGTCGGGGCCACTTATCAACGAACCGCCACAACCCTATTACACGATATGATGCATAACGAAGTGGAGGTTTATGTGGACATCATGATCGTCAAGTCCAAAGACCGAAGCGGGCACATCACGGCCTTAAGAAAATTCTTTACCCGACTACGCAAATACAACATGAGGCTAAACCCTCAAAAGTGTAGTTTCGGGGTAACATCTGGCAAATTACTAGGTCATATCGTTAGCCAACGCGGTATCGAGGTTGACCCAGCTAAAATCAAGGCCATTACCGAGATGCGGCCACCCAAAAGCGAAAAAGAAATAAGGAGGTTTCTCGGAAAAGTCCAGTACATCAGCCGGTTTATCTCAAAACTAACCATGGTATATGAACCCATTTTCAAGAAACTGAAGAGAGGAGAACGAACACTATGGGATGAGAAATGTCAAACGACTTTTGACAAAATCAAGAAGATCTTGTCCGCTCCGCCGGTATTAATGTCACCTCAACCCGGTTTGCCTTTGTCATTATACCTAACAACGACCGAGACAGCCGTGGGGGCTATGCTGGCCCAGACAGTCAACTTAGAGGAACAGGCTATTTACTACATCAACAAGAAGTTCCTGGAGTACGAGTGCAAGTATACAATGCTCGAGAAAACGTGTCTAGCCTTAGTCTGGGCCACTAAAAAGCTCCGACACTATATGCTTAGTCACGAGGTACATGTATTATCCAAAATGGATCCTATCAAGTACCTGTTCGAAAAGCCCATCCTCAATGGCAGGATGTCCAGATGAACCTTAAAGTTAGCAGAATTCGACCTCATGTTCGTACCCTTAAAAGCCATCAATGGTCGGGTAGTGGCCGAATTTCTTGCCGACAGTCCCGTATCTGAGGAAGGGCACACTGATACTTGGGCCCTTCCAGATGAAGACATATTCCATACCGACACAAAGACATGGGATTTGTATTTTGACGGGGCATCTAATTTCCGAGGATTCGGAGTCGGGATTCTGTTAATATCACCGAAAGGAGAGCATACACCGTTATCCATTAAATTTGACTTTGATGTGACTAACAACGCAGCCGAGTATGAAGCATGCATTCACGGGTTGCAAGCCGGCGCTGATTTAGGAGTAACAAACCTCCGGGTCCACGGTGACTCATCTCTAGTCATCAACCAAGCTCTCCAAAAATGGAAGACTCGGAACGCCAACCTCGTGGCCTATCAGGCACGAGTAAGGGTTCTTGAAAAGCAATTCCAAAAGATAGAATACATCTATCTACCCCGGGAGGAAAACCAATTTGCAGATGCATTTTCCAAATTAGCATCTTTATTAAATATCCCGGAGCATCTTACCAGTAAGCGAATTTGCGTCGAAAGATGCTCCGAGCCGACAAATATTCATGCCATTCAAGATATCGAAATAACTGATACGGAGCCTTGGTATCAGGCTATTCTAACCTACTTGACGATGGGAGAATATCCCCCGGGAACTGAAAACCGGGCCAAGATAGCCCTACGAAGGTTGGCCACTCAATTTATTCGTACGGATGACGGACAATTATACAAAAAGATGGCACAAGGGGCTCTCCTCCTATGTATCGACAAAATACAGGCTGAAAAGGTTATGTCCGAAGTGCACGATGGTGAAAATGGCCCACATATGAACGCCCATATGCTAGCCCGAAAAATCATGAGGCTCGGATATTATTGGAACAGCATGGAAACCGACTGCCAGTTATATGTCAAACACTGTCATAACTGTCAGATTTTCGCCAATGTGCAACATATGTCGTCTTCCCTACTATACACCATGACATCACCATGGCCATTTTCAACATGGGGGATTGATATAATTGGAAAGGTAAACCCTTCCGGGACGGGAGGTCAATGCTTCATTTTGGTGGCTATCGACTATTTCACCAAATGGGTCGAAGCCGAGTCATACCGGATTTTAAATGCTAAGCACGTCGCTAAGTTGATCCAAAACAAGATCATATGCCGATACGGGATCCCGCATGAGTTCATTAGTGATCACGGGACCGATTTCCAAGCTGAAACCGCTACTTTGCTAGCAAAATATAAAATCCAAAGGCATACATCTTCGCCTTACCGTCCCCAAACAAATGGAGCGGTAGAGGCAGCTAATAAAACAATTGTCACCATACTTAAAAAGATGGCTGAGAATTACCGGGACTGGCCCGATAAAATACCTTTTGCCCTCTGGGGGTACCGAACGTCAATTCGCACCGCAACCGGAGCAACTCCCTATTATTTGACATACGTAATGGAAGCAGTCCAACCAGTCGAACTGGAAGTACCATCCCTTAGGATTTTACTTGAAAGCCAAGTGCCTGAAGAAGATTGGGTCCAAGCCCGATACGATTCGTTGGTTCTTCTAGACGAACGACGGTCCCGAGCCCTCAACAATATTCATATATACCAGAAGAGAATACAACGGGCTTTCAACAAAAGAGTTAGGCCCAGAAATATCAAGGAAGGAGATCTGGTTCTGAAATCAGTTCGGGCATTACTACCAGTCGATCCAAGAGGAAAATTCAAACCCAATTGGGCTAGGCCGTATTTGGTAAAGAAGGTCCTATCAGGAGGAGCAGTGATGCTGACAGACTTGGACGGGAAGGAATTCGTCAACCCAACCAAGTTGGACCAGCTGAAGCGTTACTACCCCTAGACCTTATCTCAATATCATTTGCAAAAAGTTTATAAAAATTTGTCTTTTTATAAATTTTCAAAATTATAAGCAAGTCAATAAGTTAGGATCATTTATCCTACTGTCGCACATCTCGAACTAATAGTCTTGGTGTATTTCAAAAATTGCAAAAAAATCTAAGTTCGAACTACGTTTGGTTTGATTCCGCTAATTGTGGACACATAGGCAGCCCTTCAAAAGGGTACAACCACTGCAATAACGAAAAGACGGGAACGGTATTCACTAATATGTCTTTTATTAAAAACCTGATAAACTCGGGAATTTCAAAAATTACATCACACAATAAATAAAAAACAACAACAAAAAAAACACACCACAAAAAAATAATAGTAATACTTAGATATTAAACCTAAGGAGACTAGTTTTTAGGGCATCTTGCCCTTTCCCTTGTCCTTTGGGTCACGCGGAGCCCGAGGTCGCCGGGGCGGGGGCGAGGGTTCCCGGATCACCAGGGGAACCTTCTTTGCTCGAACCCATTTCTTCGACAGCGGGTGTTCTGCCTTTGTAACCGGTCCCAGCCGAGCCTTCACATGCTCAGGAAGCCTGTCTCTAGGACCAAGTCGGTCCTGAACTCTTAGCTTTAGGCCAAGTCTCCTTTCCAAGTCTGTCTGGGGGCTCACTTTCCCCCGTACACTTTTAGTAATGGACCCTTCAGCTTGAGTCGTAGTCTTCCCTTTCTGACCTAACATCAGTCGAACCAATGTAGCCGGAGTCTCGCCCTCGTCAAAGAAGCCTCTGTTGTCTTTAGCTTGCTCCCGACGAAGCAGGTCAAAAGCTTCATCAACCTTTAAGGCAGCTCGAGCCTTGGTAGAATCGGCTTTCGTCCACTTCAAATAAGAATCTTATACCCAAATTGAATGAAGAGATTTGGGAATGGGCCAAGTGGGCCGGGTGTAGCATCGCTGCACCCAAGTATCACACATCACATCCGTCAGTTGGGTAGATTCACTCACAACTGCGTCAACCTCTGGGATTCTTTCGGACCAACCATACTGCCTTGGTATGCGGTCAGGGTAAAGATGAATCGTCTGCCTGAAGGACAAGATTACCTGATAGCGAGCCCTATCCCTTGATTCCAAGTCGGTCCAAACATAAACAGACGCACCACGACACCGTCAACCGGATCAGCGGACCACCGTGAAAAGACAACACTTCATCCCAATATTTCTGAGTAATATGGCGAGAAAAATCAATAGCCCGTCTCCTTGTCATCACCTGGTTAGGACGATATCGACTCGGGTCAAGGGGAGGATCTATGACTGATAGCCTCTCAAATAGCCAAAGCTGAAAAAAGAAACAAAAAATATAAGTTCCCAAGCGAAATAGACGCCCGCCTGAGGGCACTCGATCGAGTGCCTAGGGGTCACTCAATCGAGTGACACCCCTGAAATCGGGCAGGGGGCTTTTTATGAAAGCACTCGATCGAGTACCAGGGTGATTCGATCGAGTGGCCGCTGTAGCAGAAAACCGCGAAAAATAAAATAAAAAAATCGATGAAATTGAAAAGTTGAAAAAATCAGAAAAAAATCTGAAGCGATATACCTGCAACAAACGGGTGCTCCCGGTCAGGTGAGCCGACAAATCCCTCTTACGATTATCCAAACCCTGGATAATTTCCCCGATAATCAGCCATGCTAGACTGTGCTCCGTCTCCATCAGGTCGACCACCATAAAAAGTCGAACATGGCCCATACATGACAGCAAGGCCATATGACCTTCGAAAGTATAAACGTGGAGCATACAAAAAGCAAAGGCCCTATGGCTATGGGTCGGTCTAACCCGAACGTCATCCGGGTTCATAAACTTTTCAGCCAAGTCAATCAAAGAAGTAATATCCCCCTCCGTCATGCGGGATACCTCCATATGAGAGAGTCCTAAGAATTCCCGTAGTTTCCTCCTTGGGTCATGAACTGTGAACGGGACAGCAAGACGAAGCAAGGGATTCCATTCTCCTACGGCAGCAATATCTTCGGGTATAGGACAAATTTCTCCCCGAGGAAGGGCAAAAACATGATATGTGTCATCCCAATAGGACAAACAAGCATCGAGGAAGTGACGATCCACTTGCATCTAGCGGATTGTGATTACTGAGTGATACCAGTCTGATTCCGAGCTACTTTATCTGCATCACTAAAACGTCGGGACCAATCTTGCAACATCATGATCAAGCGTTCGATTCCCATGACTGGATTTCTTAAGAAGGTTGAAAGTTTTTTTTAAGAAGAAGAATTGTGGAAGTTGTGAGAAAGCTAAGACAGGAATTGGGTATTTATAACATCTAGCCCTGACAATCCTCCTGCCTTTAGGATTCCTTGATCCGAGTGGGTCTATCATACAGGCCCCATCTCAGTCTCCTCAACAGTACAGGAATAGTGTCATCCCGAGCATTCCTATTCCTTTTCAAAGTCAAAATTTTCAAATTCTCAAAAATTCAAGTTTTTTTTATTCCCCAATGTGAGTCATTTTTTACCTAAGTGTTGCATGCGAGATTTTATGTAACCATACAAAGGTACGACTCAAGCAGAGCCATGCAACTCACTAAACTCCCCAGCAGGAAAGTCCAAGGCGGCATTTCCTCAGAATAGCACGGGATGGGCCCATATATAGGCACACCTGGGACTTATACAACAAGTACGATTCCCCGCGGAGTCATCATCATCAACTCAGGTATGATTTCTATCTTATGGCTGGAGAGCCCTTCACGCGAGTCTAATGTACTATAAACGACCCGACCGGAAGTCTACCAGGTTTTAATCCATGATTGGCCTGGTAGCTACTCTGACTTTCGCCTCGTCCAAGCCTCAGTCGGAGTGGGGGCTCTGTAGACACCCACATTTGACTTCCATATGTCTATAGCAGTTTCCGAAAAACACCCGATGATGATCGGACGCAAACGTGCTTTAATATACTCGAATGTGGGCTCAAAATCATTAGCATTTGGCTTGGGCTTTTTACGGAGTACAAATCTCACAAAACCAACCTCAAATTCAGGCCCAGTGGGTCGTTTCCAGTCAAATAAAACTAATTTGGGTCAAAACCGAGACCAAGGGCAAAACCGTCTTTTAGCAACCGAGTCAAACCCCAGTCAAAGACGTTTCTGAGGCATAAATATCTGCCACGTCGGTTCACGAATATGATTCGGAGTCAAAAACTACAAAAATCAACTACAAAGAAGAATCAAACAACCGAAAAAACTCGTTAGAGATAAAACTCGATCTCTAAAGGAGACTCCTACCCGATCCAAACCCACTCGATCGAGTGGACCGGCCCACTCGGTCGAGTAGGCTCATAAAACCCACAAAACCGGTGTCAAACCGGGCACTCGATTGAGTGCTAGGCGTCACTTGGTCGAGTGACTCCTTGTCCAGCCGGAAACGGATTCCTCTTCTACCCAACGACGGAATCCTTTTCCATCTAAGATTGTTTGCCTTTCCTATCCAAAGCGGTGTTTCTTCTCACCCAAGTCGGATATCTTTCCTAGCCAAAGTTGAGAATCTCTCCAATAAATACACCCCTACACATCAACAATTAACAACAACATCCATAACATCAAGCATACACAACGCACATACAATTTGACACAACCTTGCACCCGAGTATACACCCGTACCTCTAATTTCCCGCAACCCCGACAGCCTAGCACCTCCACACCGAAACCACCATAACTCACCCACATTATCTCGACGCTCCCGTGCCTAAGCCACAGTTAGACGAGCCCCGTTCCGAGAATACAAAGCATGTAGGTTGAGGGTGCAAATCCAATCCCCTCTTCTTCTTTCTTTCTTTCTCTCTCTCGTTTTTTTCCTTTTTGTCGTTCCGTCCTCATCAAGTCATCATCACGTTTTTTTTTCTTTTTCTTTCTCGTTTCTAATACCAATACTATCGCAACTGTTTAATTTCTATATACAGAACAATCATTCTTAAAATATAATATCGACTCTATAGTCGAATATTGTATCTAAAAGAATTAAATTAAACTCGTTGATGATAATCGTCAAATAGTCCTAAAAGACGTAATACGACGATTTCAACGTGGAGAGAATCTATTTTATCTAATTCGATTTTCAAACAATTTGTAATCATTTTTTCTAAAAATCACTCCGAATATTTGATATTGATTCCATAATCAAATATCTAATATAACGTATCGAAAATTTAAGTCGAGTATAAATCACATTATATTTTTACGCGACTTAGCAAAATTATCAATTTAAAAAAAAAAATCAACTTCGTAATCAAAATCGAAACGAACCATAGTTCATACAGGGGCCACTCGATCGAGTAACGTCCCAAAATGCATTTTCGAGGACCACTCGATCGAGTCCCCCAATGACTCGATCGAGTGGCACCTCAAATTTTGGGCAGAATCTTTTTCGAGGTCCACTCTGTCGAGTCCCTCAATGACTCGATCGAGTGGCCTTTATCACGTCAAATACGTGAGTCCCATAGCATCCTTCGAGCCTTGATAAAATATTTTTAATGACTTCAGTCATCACGTGTCAAGTCCATCACGTGATTCATATTTTTAAAACCATGCATTGCATTATATTCTTGTCGTTCATTCAATTTACAAACTGTTATCATCGTTACTAACTTGTTTGTTCATGTTTTAGCAATTTATTTTTTTTGTTTGTTTTATTCTACTAAAACGGACCTCGCATGCTAAATACAACTTCGACATAATTAAAAGATGCATTAAATGACGTAGATCAAACATAATTCACATGTTTTGTCAAAACACAGTTTCCATATCATCTAACCGGATTACTCACACGCGTATTCAAAAATCAAATGATATCTTAGTATAGGCCGCTAAATGCGGAGGGGGTTGGGTGTTCTTTGTGAACTTCCCAACACGTACCCTCACTCTTTACTCAGAATCGTGGTTTCCGGATGTCCGAAACCATTGGCGCACGAGAGTCATTCAATACACGGTATCCGATAATGTCGGTATCGGTATCGCAATGCAAAGGGACGAACCCCATAAACTCTAAGATCCGAATGGGCCGTATTTTGTACACGACCCACCAAGATATAGAGTGGGTTCGAATGGGCCCGAACTCCCACAAAGTTCGGTGGCGACTCCACTTCGATTTAAATTTCAATTCGACCCATCTCACATGAGATTCATTCGCCTCCCCAAACCCACGTGTGGCCGCGATGGGGTGGATCTATGTCATGTCCACACAACTCTATATTTAATCAAGAAATTTTTGGGAGATTATCAAAGGATTAGTGACAAATCCATTGTTCTCTTCTTCAAGGCTTCATCTTTATTTTTATGCATCTTCATCTTCTTCATCCTTATTTTCCTCCATTGTTGGTATACTTCTCTTCCTCTCCCTTTTCTCTAGATTAGTTTTTACTTTTATTTCTTCTCTATTGCATCTTCTCCTTTGATTTTTCTTGCTTTTTTTATGGATCGTTGAGTAGTTTCAATTGTTGGTTTTAGATTCTTCCATTGTGTTAGAGTTAATTTCTCTAGTTTTCATCAGATTGCATGTTATTAGCATAAGTTCCTTTGTTATTGTTTTGGATAATTCCTCCGTGGATTATGAGTAGACTCCTAGTTAGGGGGTTAAGGGAGGAGGATTTTGGGTGTTATGAATTGGGGAATTGTGGATTGGTTGCATATTTGTTGATCTATCTTGTTCAAGGTTTTTGTGTCTTTATTGACTTGGTTTGGCCAACTAGGTTGATCTCGACTCACTCTTATCAATATGGGGAAACTCGAGGTACGAGTTATCTAGGCTTGGGACTTATCATTTTCGCCCCGAAAGCGGGACTTAGTTAAGTTGGGTTAAGAAATCAAAATGTGGCTTTTTTCGACCTTGTGACCGGCCTCATAATCCCTTGGTTTGTAAAACCCGATTTTTGATTACCCGACTCCACCTAACACTTTTCCCATAGATTATCACCTAATCACCATAGCTAATTTCTCTAGTTTAAACTTAAACCCAAACCCCCCCCCCCCCAAAAAAAAAAGATCCAAATCACTAGTAGACTTTGACTCTTTAGCTTAAACTTCCGTCCCTTGGATCGATCCCGTCCTACCACTACTACATTAATTTTTTTTGTGATTAGTCGGTGTTATAAATATTATTTGTATGAGGGTTCATGACGACCCGCAAATAACAACAACAACACAACAACAAAAACAATAATAATAATAATTAGTATTTTATTATTATTGTTGTTGTTGTTAATGAGAGGATCTGGTTGTTTTTTAATCCTTCTACAGTTGCTTTTAGCCTTCTCCGGAAGTCTGGTCAGGTCATTTCTGGTATTTTTCATCATTTTCAGACCAATAAAAAGCTTCTGATTAGTATGGTCTGTGGGCTAAATGATGGTGTGGCTAGAATGTCCCTTTGGAATGATCTTGCAAGTATCTTTACTACTGAGGCTTGGGTGGTTCTTGGTGATTTCAATATTGTTAGAAATCATGAGGAGAAAGTGGGTTCTTCTCCCCTAGTTTCAATGATATGTGGGACTTCAATAACTGTCTTCTTTCCTGTCAGTTGAATGATCTCCCTAGTTCAGGTTGTGCATTAACTTGGACTAACAAAAGGGATCCTTCTGAGAGAATTTGGTCTAAATTGGATGGGGCTTTGGGTAATCCTGCCTGGCATTCTCTTTATCCTTCTTCAACTACTGTTTTTTGTGAATCTGGAGTTTCAGATCATTCCCCTATTATTGTTACTACATCTACTAATAATGGTTTCTGGAAAAGGTTTCAATTCCTTAATAGTTGGACTAGTCTCCCTTCTTACTCTGCAGTGGTTACCTAGGCTTGGAATAAGTCTGTGACTGGCTCCTCTATCTTTTGTCTGTTTCAGAAGCTCAAGAATGTGAAGAAAGGTCTTACTCTTCTTCATAGGAATAATTTTACTAATTTTTCTGATCAAGTTACTAAAGCTAAACATGCTTTGACTTCATGTCAAAAGCTTCTTCAGGATGCTCCTATGTCCTTATCTCTTATTACATTGGAGAAGGAGTTACTTACTAAGTTTTCTGAGCTTAAATCTGCTGAACTTGCTATATTACATCAACGAGCTAAAGTTAAGCATTTACTGTTATCTGATCATTCCTCAAAGTATTTCTTTGCTAAGATTGCGGAGAGGAAAAAACAACAGGTCATTGGAACTATTATTGATGCTAAAGGTGATCTGCAAAAAGGTTTGCCTGCTGTTTCTACTGCTTTTCAAGGATATTATCAGTCTTTCTTGGGTCAGGTCAAATCTATCTCTGGAGTTTTTCCTCCTACTTCCTTATCTTTGGAGGCTGAGACTGTTAATGCTCTAGTGAGACCTATTACACTTGAGGAAATTAAATCTGTTGTTTTTTGGATGGATAATAATAGCAGTCCAGGCATTGATGGCTTTTCAGCTGGATTCTTTAAATCCTCTTAGAGTATTGTGGGGAATGATTTTTGTAGAGCTGTGATCAGCTATTTCAGATCTTGCAAAATGCCTAAACAAGCTAATTCTACCCTTATTATTCTCATCCCTAAAAAGATGAATGCCAACTCTGTTCAGAATTTTAGACCTATATATTGTTGTACTGTGTTCTACAAGACAGTGACTAAGATTTTGGCTAATAGGTTGAAGGTGGTCTTACCTACTGTTATTGGTGAGAAACAAGCTGCGTTCATTACTGGAATGAGTATTTTTGATAATACTCTTTTTTCACAGGCTCTAGTAAAGGGTTATAATAGAAAGTTTCTTACACCTAGGTGTTTAGTGAAGGTTGATATAAGGAAAGCTTTTGACTCTTTACAGTGGGATTTTATTTCTGAAATGTTGTCACATCTTGGTATTCCTGATCAATTTGTAAGATGGATTATGGGCTGTGTTTGTAGTCCTTGGTACTCTTTTAATCTGAATGGTGAGATCTCTGGTTTTTTTCAAGGAAGAAGTGGTATAAGGCAAGGAGATACTGTCTAAAGCTCTTAGGAAGCTTTGCTCTTCTCCTAATGTATCTTATCATCCTAAGTGTGGGAAGCTTAATCTTACCCATCTCATTTTTGCTGATGACCTGATGATTTTAACCAGGGGTGATCTTCCTTCAGTTTTGGCAATTAAAGGTTTTAGATACTTTTGGCTCTCTCTCAGATCTGGTTGCTAATGTGGAGAAGACCTTCATCTATTTTGGAGGTGTTCAGAAGGATGTTAGAACTATTATATTGGCCCAGTCTAGTTTTGCTGAAGGTACATTTCTTTTTAGATATTTGGGGGTTCCTCTTTCAGATGCTAGACTGAGCATAGACATGTTTAGTTCTCTTATATTGAAGATTCAACATTATGTGGGTCATTGGTCTAACCATTTTTTTCATATGCTGGTAAGGCTCAACTACTTAACTCCGTCATTTTTGGACTTGACAATTTCTGGTGCTCCGGTCTATTACTCTCAAAAGGGGTTGCAAAGCTTATTTCTAAGATCTGTAAGGACTTCTTTTTGGGTATCCAAGATGGCAAGGGAAGGCTCATCTTTAAGAAATGGAGGGACATTTGCTCTCCATGGGACTCAAGGAGTTTTGGTATTAAGGATGTTAGTGACTGGAATTGTGCCCTTATGTCTAAATGGATTTGGATCCTGTCTAATAGTCCTTGTTCTCTTTGGACCTCTTGGTGTAAGAGATATATTTTTCAGTCTGAGGATGTTTGGAGTATTGGTCCTAAGAAGTTTTATCCTGCTGGTATTAAGAATATTATTACTTTTGGAGTATTGGTCCTAAGGAGTTTTATCCTGCTGATATTAAGAATATTATTACTGTTAGAGACAACTTGGTGAGGAAATGTGGATCTGTTACAGATGCTCAAAACCTGCTGCAGAGTTGTGTTGCAGGTGCTAAGTTTCAGGTCCATAAAATCTATCTGTTCTTAAGAGGAGCTGCTAATAAACCATGGCATTCTTTCTTTAATAATAGCATTTTTCATCCTAGTCATAGGGTGATTATGTCGATGGCACTACAAGATCAGCTTCCTACCATTGATCAATATCAAAAAAGGGGTTTTCATATGGCCAACAGATGTTGTCTCTGTTACCAGGATGTAGAAAGTTCAGTTCATCTCTTCTTCAAATGTTCATATAGTAGGCAAGTTTGGATGGTTGTTCTAAGGTGGATTGGTGTTCAAAACATGGGTAATGATCTTAAGTCTTTTGTCAAATGGACTAGAAGTGGAAGATTCAAGAAGCATTGCAAGAATGCTTGGCTTAGAGTAAGTATTGCAGTAACAATTTACTACATATGGAAGGAGAGAAACAAGAGGATTTTTGATGCAAAGGAGGCTAATACAGAAGCTATATTTGCTAATATCAAATTCTTGACTCAAACTAGGTTCTTATGTAAGGATAGAAATCCTAAATACTTTAGGATTTTGAGTAGAATGGCCTGATGTAAGCTAGTGTGATAGTATTTTTGCAACATTGTAATTTCCTTCACAATTGAATGAAATGATGACTTTCTGCAACAAAAAAATTCAAATTCAAATAATAATAATTCATTTGGTGTTACATCCCTTGGTTTGTAAGATCCGGGACTCCTTTGATTTGAGGTTGCAGGCTTGGTACTTGGATGATGGCACTATTGTCGGGGATACCTTGATCTTGGGGAAGGTTTTGGAGCTGATTATGGATGATGGTCCTCGATCAGGACTTCATCTTAATGTTAGTAAAAACCGAGGTTTTTTTGCCTACAGAAGATCCTAGGGGCAGGCTCCCTGGTGTCTTCCCCTCTACTATCGCCAGACCGATGCGTAGTGTCAAAGTTCTTGGCGGACTTGTTAGTGCGTGTCATGATTTTTGCAGTGAGCTCATGATGAGTAGAGTGACCAGAACTATCGCGCTTATGGGTTTTGTCGCTCTGCTTGATGATCCACAGTGTGAGTTGCTGTTGCTCCGGACCTGTACTGGTATCTCCAAACTTTATTTTGCTTTGCGTACTTGCCCACCGTCTTTTTGAGTCAGCTCAACTTGCTTTTAACGCGGCTCTTCATTCTCATTTAGAACGTATTGTCATTGCGTCAGGGCCGGGGTTTGGCGATTAGCAGTGGCGGCTTGCCACCCTTCCCTTTTCTTTTGGGGGGCTTGGGATGTATGCCACTGGAGATGTCCTTCATTATGCTTTTGTGGCATCTCGACTGCAATCTGTGGGTTTGCAGGCTACGCTGCTTTTGATGCAGCCTTGTGTAGGCTTAAGGAGGTTCTGGGTTCTGTTGTGTGTAATCCTAGTGAGATCGCTGCTCCCAAACTTATGAAGTCTTTGGCAGCTATATATTTCATGAGGGTTGTGGCTACTGCAGAATCGGTTTTCTCTTCGACCCCCCGTCAAATTGCATTATGGAAGTCTTAGCAAGGCCGCCATGCTTCTGATTGGCTCCGCACTGTCCCTATTTCTGGATTGGGGCAGACTATGAACGGTCGGACGTACACATGTGTGCTTAGCTATCGGTTGGGCGTTCCTTTGTTTTTCGTGCCTGGGTCGTGTTCTGCTTGCTCTTGAATTTTTGGTGACGATATTTATGGGGATCATGTTGTGTCATGTGCGGGGGAAGTCGGTATTAAACATCAACATAACCTCGTTCGCGACACTCTTTTGGATATTTGTTTCCGTTCCGGGGTCTCGGCGGGTAAGGAAGTCGATATTGGCTTGTTTGATGATCATGACAGATCCTTGCGTCCCTCAGATTTGCTTCTTATTCGTGGGACAGGGGGCGTGATGTTTGTGTGGATCTTACCGGGTCTTCTCCTTTGACTCAGTCCAGGCTATCTGAACTCACGTCAGGCCGTGTTGTGGGGGACGCTGCTCGACGCAAATGCGCTAAGTACAGGGGCCTGTGCATAGGGCTTGGTTATGGGTTCTTGCCTTTTTCCTTTTCTTCGCTGGAGGAATTGGAGGCGGATACTATTGACTTGCTCAAGAGGATTCAAAAAATTTTGATAGCGCAGGATGCCGGAGCACGTGTTGCTCCTTTTATTTTTACTAGACTTGGCTTTGCTATAGCTAAGGTGGTGGGCACCCAGATTGTATCTCGGGTGCCCACCTGTAGACACCTGCATTTTGACTGCCAGGTGTCTATGGTAGTTTCCAAAAAAACACCCGATGATGATCGGACGCTAACGTGTTTGTTTCTACGCGCTCGGATATGGGCTCAAAACCATTAGTTGTTGGCTAATGCACTTACGGAGTACAAATCTCACAAAATAGACCTCAAATCCAGGCTCAGTGGGCCGTTTCCAATCAAATAAGGCTAATTTGGGCCAAAACCGACACCGAAAATAAAACCGACTTTTAGCGATTGGGTCAACCCTGGTCAAAGTCGTTTCCGAGACACATCAAAGCAGCCACTCAAATACAAAAAGTCCAACTCAAGAAGCAAAACCAACAGTCCACCTTCAGACGGGCCATCAGGTCAAGTCCGTCAGGGCACAAAACCCTAGACACCAAAGTACATGGCAATGCCTATATAAACATCCCCATGCACAATCAATTAAACACAATTTTACAAGCCCTAATTCTACCTAATCAAACCCTACACTACACCGAGCAAACCCTAAACCTAGCTTTAGGAATCGAAACCCTAAACCACCACAACTTAGCCTACATACTCGATACTCCCGTGCAAGCCGCCACTACGAGTCTCGTCCGAGCGTAAGAAACATGTAGGTTGAGGGTGCAAAAACCCCTTTTCTTTTTCTTCTCCTTTCTCGTCTCCCTCGCGTCTTTCATCGTCTTTATCGTCGTTTTTTTATTTTGTTCGTGTCATAATACCGTTAATATCGTTAGTATCAAAAGACATTAAAATACATGTGGATTTGTGTCGAGTGTAAGTGATGGTGGGATAAGAAAACCCGAATATACAAGTGTACTGCACACAGCGTTGCCGGTCGCTTATCCCATCACCCCGATCACTTGATTATTGAAACAAGTTAACTTAAACAATAATTTTTATTTCGTTCGCATCATCGTTCAATTGCATATTTCATCAATTCTAAAACCCTTTTTAAAGTAAGCACTTTTTTTAAAAAGGGTCGAAACCCGTTGATGCGGATCCGATATCAAACAATTCGCAAGAATTAATTATGATGTCGGGATGCGGAGGGAATCAAGTCGAGTTTTTTTTAAATTAAAGTATCGATCTATTAGATTCGATACCAATTCCTTAATTGGATGTCGAATCTAATGATTTAGTCAAATAAGTTAATTAACACGATTTTCGTTGATGCTAGCATAGATGTCATCTAATTCATTTGAATTAATTATGACATTAATAAACGCGGAGAAAATTTGTATCGTGCTAGTTAACTTAAAACGACTTATAGCCTTTTTCTTCGAATTTCTCTCTAGTATTCCATACCAATTCAATAATCGAATATGGGATATGACGAGCATCACAATTAGAATCGAGTATATATTATTCCAAGAATTTGATATCGAAATATCGAAAATATTAAGTCGAGTGCAAATTACGCAATATTTGTACGCGATTTAATAAAATCATCAATTTTCCGAAAAAAAACAATTTCGCTCTTTTTTGTTATTCTTCGAACATCGTTTTTTAGACAAAACATTTTTTTTTAGATCTCGATATATTTTTTTCCTTGACCTCGGTCAACACGTCTTAAAAATCACGTGTCAATACCTTTTCCAAAACCGTGCATATTATCGTATTCATCTCTTATCCAATTTATCAATCATCATATCGTTACTAACGCGTTTGTTGTTTCTCTTGTCAATTTTGGTTGTTTATTTTATTGTACTAAAATGAACCCGCATGCTAAAATTCAACTTTGACGTTAGAACTAATTGCATTAAATTGACATAGAAACCCTTTCAATTCTTTCACATGTTTAGAGAAAATAATCTTTGCATATCATTTTCCCGTTCAACTAACGCGCGTATTGGAAAGTCTTTCGATATCCTAGTAGAGGCCGCTTATGTGCGGGCGGGGTTGGGTGTCCTTTGTGGGCTTCCCAACACGCACCCTCACCCCTTACTCAGAACCTCGGTTTCCGGATGCCCGAAACCATTGGCGCACGAGAATCATTCAATACACGATATCCGATAACGTCGGTATCGGTATCAAATGCAAAGGGACGAACCCAATAAACTCTGACATCGAAAATGGGCCGTATTTTGTACACGGCCCACTACGACATAGAGTGGGTTCGAACGGGCCCGAACTCCCACAAAGTTTGGTGGCGACTCCACTTCGATTTAAATTTCGATTCGATCCATTCTCATATGGAGATTCATTCGCCTCCCCAAACCCGCGCGTGGCCGCGTCGGGGTGGACCTATGTCATGTCCACAATTTGGCGACTCCGCTGGGGATTAACTGATGTGTGACTTACCATCGGCATCCTCAGGGTGAGACTCGAATAGAAATCGTTTGACTAGTACAATACGCGTTTTAGTTTTACGGTTCATGCATAACCCCATATTTTCCCGGGCCGGTACTCGTGACCGACGTCCCACTATACCGTGATGTACTCCAATATGGATATGTCAAAGGTGTTCGTAGTCGATTCGAGTGGGTTTCGCGGCATGTTCTAAGCTTAACTCGACTTAGAAAGTCCGTCCCGATCAACGTCTAGACTATGTGCACTTGTATAGACCCCTTATAGACCGACCGAGACTTAGTATAGAGCATACATGTCGTCGTTATAATGCTTGCGTGACTATATGCTACTTGGTTTTCGTGTCGTTTTCAAAAACTGTCTTTTTCAAGGATTGCATCTTTCTCAAGATATTCAATTTCAAAACCCGGGACGTATACCGAATTTAGGACTTATGATTTTACTCAAAATAGCCTATTTCTAGCCGGTATTCTGCCCATTTCAAAACTCGAAAACATTTTCGAACTTTCAAATTTGTGGCCCGATACACTTTCCGAGTTTTCGAAAAATCGGCCCTTTCCCCGAGTTTTCTCGGATTTTCCAAAACAATCCATTTTCAAAACCTTCCTCTTCTTAGGACTTCCCGTATTTAGCAGTGTCGGGTCATGTCATAAGTCGTCGAGGTCTTTAGCGTCGAAACTCCGCCGATCCTACATCGCGAGTTTCTTCCCCATCCCAGTCCGCCTTATTAGACTAAGGCCCGGCCCACCTACGTAGGACATACTCCTACAAAAGAGGGCTCGTCTACACAATCGAGTCCAAAGTCTGAGAGATATCTCACCTAAACCTTCCTTTGAACAGGACTCGGCCCACATAGCCGAATCCTAAGGAAAGCCCACCTTTCACAAGTCACCCGTCTAGGTGTCTTTTCCGAGTCAACCTTTTACAAGGCATAGCCCTATAACAAAGGGTTCGTGATTCTTACATCTAAGGGTCACTCGTCCGACACTCGAGTCTTAACAAAATTATCAATCCCACTTGGGAGCCACCCTTTAGCAGAGCGATCAATCACGGTTGCTCTAAGGGTCATGTCTTACATGTCTCACGTATCCCACTTTCGAGTCACTTAAGATGCCACGCCATCTAAGTCCTTAGTCTCACATTGGAGGCTATCCTCTGACGGAGTGATTAATCACAGTCACTCCGAGAATCGTACCCTACACATTTGTCTTAGGGGAGTCTAACCCGAGTTAAACCGGAGTCGTCTCTCCTCCCGCACTATTTCCTATGCCTTGGTGAATTTGAGTTCCGAAGCAACTTTACTGATTACGCGGTATTCTTACAGACAGGCCACCGCAAACCAGACATCAAAAGATGCAAGGAACTTTGGACGAACTGAAAGCCGCGCTGGCCAAGATGGAAACTCAATTGACTACCATCCAGACTGACCAAGCGACCTTGGCCACTCGTCTAAGTGCCGTGGAGAAAGGGACTCCTGTTGCTGGATCTGAGCCCACTGGGCCCATAGCTGAACTAATCAGCGTTGTTCGCAAACTTGAAGAGCAGGTCCATTTGTCAACAAATAACTCGATCCACACGGAAAATGCCCGTACCTATTCACCCCTGAATGATGAACTGCCCGACAACTTTGACCTTACGGGCATACCATTGTTTGAGGGTACCGAAGACCCGGTCTACCACATTCGGGCTTTCAAAGAATTTATGGCTGTCAAGGGGGTGAAGTCCACCATGTTCAGACACTTGTTCGTTTCTTCCCTCGAAAAGCACCCCAAAGCCTGGTACTACAGGCTCGATTCCAAGAAATACCCGACTTGGGATGACATGGCAACAGAGTTCGCTCGGAATTATGATGATAATATCGAGATCCAGACTACAATGCGTACTCTGGAAGTGATGGCCCAAGAGCCCAAAGAAGAGTTCACTAAATATCTTCAAAGATGGAGGGCCGAGAGTGTAAAGTTGGTAGGCAAGCCCAACGAGAAGACACTAGTGGAGGCGTTCATCAACAACCTCGCCCTACCTTCTTACCGCGTCCATCTTAGGTATGCTGGCATTTCAAACTTTGCCGTGCTTACCGAAATGGGCATTAGGATTGAAGACGATCTTCGACATAATGAAGATCTGGGTGAAGCTTCTACTGAAAACTATACTGGACATCAACTCAAGTCCGTAGAAGCCGACGACTAATGACAACATCATCCGAGAGTCTGGATCTGATTTAAGTCCGAGTCTGAGTCCGAGTCTAGGATGTGCTATTCCCTCCAAAGTCAAAGTCAAAGTCAAAGTCAAAGTCAGAGTCAGAGTCAGGGTCAATTGTATTCTGTCCCCTTTTCAAAATTCATTAAAATCAAGCTTTCAATATTCTATTTCTCATATCTACTTTCCTTATGTGTTTCCGAGAACATGATGAACACCGTCATACACTGTCAGTACACGCACGTGACTATTATAGGCACATCTATAATGACTACAGGAAACCGAGCCTGTGTTTTCCTTTACCTATTCCGTGTCTGGTATAGAAAGCCACAAAACTACACTTAGCAGGAGCGGTATCGAATTCCTATGACAAATATGGGTAGTCTCCTAGTTTGGGTTCAAGACGGGAGGCAAGCCCATTTCCCACAATAAACACCCATCCAATAAGATCAACCAACCCCTACCATAGGTGTTAGTCTGACCAACAAAAATTCAAAAAACCCATGACCAGGGCTGAGAGGTCAACCAAAATTCAAAAAACCCATGACCGGGGCTGAGAGGTCAACCAACATTCAAAAAACCCATGACCGGGGCTGAGAGGTCAACCAACATTCAAACAAACCCATGACCGGGGCTGAGAGGTCAACCAAAATTCAAGATCCCATGACCGGGGCTAAGAGGTCAACCCAAAAAAAAACATGCAAGAAACCCATGACCGGGGCTAAGGGGTCAACCAACATTCAAAAAAAAACCCATGACCGGGGCTAAGAGGTCAACCAACAAAAATTCAAAAAACCCATGACCAGGGCTAAGAGGTCAACCAAAAAAATATTCAAGAACCCATGACCGTAGTGAAAACGGTCAAATTCAAAGTTATCAATACTCATACCATCCAATAGGGGAGTGACAATCAAGCTGGTCAGCTAACACCACACTCAGCCTTCCCACATTACAACCCTCAAGACCTTCCCGAGACTTAGGCTAGAGACCACCCAGAGTTTTGAGGATTCAAGCTCCATAGGATACACCCTAACCATTAGGGCCAGACATGGAAACCAGATCCGGCATTATCAAACCTGCCCAATCGAAGTTCGAGTCATTTTTACTCGACTTCTCCCTTTCCTACCACACTACAATACCTTACCCTCAAAGCCTTAGCTCCACAAAGTCAAGCTCCAGATGTCAAAACATCAAAGCCACTTACAGCCTAGCTCCACATTTCCAAAAATATCCAAGCCAGTTACCAGACCCAAACACGGGAATGCAACTTGCAGTCAGCATAGAACATGCCCAAATAGTTCACACCACCTCTGGGGCTACCGCGGAGAACGCTCACAGTCACATGATCAACATCCTAACCATTCTAGCCCTTTGATCAAGACATCATTGGGAATGCACCTAGCCTACACCATCGCTATGGCTAGTTACACACAAAGCCCTAATAAACTAGGCACCATAATACATCTTCCAGTCCACTGAACTACGGCTTTGTTTGATTTCACTACACGTGAATACGTAGGCAGCCTTTCAACAGAGGCACAACCACCCACATTGACACACATTCAAAAAGCACTATCATTCCGGTCACGACACTGTCATGTTCTCAGTAGCTAGCTTTGTCGTCCTGGGGGCTTCTATTAGACAGAAGTTCTCCTTCCACTCACATAATCTAAATACTTTCAAAATCTAGCCTCCTTTCTATAGTGTGTCCTAATACTCAGCTCAGTCAAAGACGAGAATCTGTCAGGACTCGAAAAAATACCCATTTTGGACTGTACCCTAAAATCAGAAATCCAGAAGGGCACCAGACTAAAACAGTCTCATTACAGACTACTGCAAGTCCCCTATAGCATATCTATCCCATTTTGATGTTCGACCGTGTTGCCACTCGCCTGGGCTACGGAATAGCGCAGCTTTAGAGCCTCGTCATCTTAGGTGGTCCAACCCTTTGAGAGTCCAGTCGTGTCAGTCAACTCGTCCGGTCACGTCCAGAGTCGAGTCTGTCGGTAGGCCTCTCTCTTCAAATTCCACATTGAAATTCGCAAAACTTAGCCATTTGAGAAAATCCTTTTCGACAAGGTCAAATTTCGGTCTATTTAAACTGCAAATTTCTTTTCTACCCATTTTCCATTTTGAAAACCTAGCCCGTGGGCGCTTTCAGGATTTCAATTTCAAAAAATTCAAAAATCATTTTCCCCAGTGCGAGTCATTTTACTACCTACGTGTTGCATGCAAATTTTATGTGACTTATACAGGTACAACTCAAGCAGGGACATGCAACCCACTGTATCTCCCCAGCAGAAAGCCCAAGGCGGTATTTTCTCTCGAATCAACACGGGAGGGGCCTACACACAAGCGCACCCAGGACTTATGCGACAAGTCCGATTACCCACGAAGTTATCACCATCTGCTCAGGTATGACTTCTATCTTATGGCTAGCGAGCCCTTCACGCGAGTCTAATGGACTATAAGCGACCCGATCGGAAGTCTACCAGGTCTTAATTGACTTGGTAGCTACTCTGACTTTCGCCTTGTCCAAGCCTCAGTCAGAGTGGGGGCTCTGTAGACACATGCATTTTGACTGCCAGGTGTCTATGGTAGTTTCCAAAAAACACCCGATGATGATCGGACGCTAACGTATTTCTACGCGCTCGGATATGGGCTCAAAACCATTAGTTGTTGGCTAATGCACTTACGGAGTACAAATCTCACAAAACAGACCTCAAATCCAAGCCCAGTGGGCCGTTTCCAATCAAATAAGTCTAATTTAGGCCAAAACCGACACCGGAAATAAAACCGACTTTTAGCGATTGGGTCAACCCTGGTCAAAGTCGTTTCCGAGACACATCAAAGCAGCCACTCAAATACAAAAAGTCCAACTCAAGAAACAAAACCAACAGTCCATCTTCAGACGGGCCATCAGGTCAAGTCCGTCAGGGCACAAAACCCTAGACACCAAAGTACATGGCAATGCCTATATAAACATCCCCATGCACAATCAATTAAACACAATTTTACAAGCCCTAATTCTACCTAATCAAACCCTACACTACACCGAGCAAACCCTAAACCTAGCTTTAGGAATCGAAACCCTAAACCACCACAACTTAGCCTACATACTCGATACTCCCGTGCAAGCCGCCACTACGAGTCCCGTCCGAGCGTAAGAAACATGTAGGTTGAGGGTGCAAAAACCCCTTTTCTTTTTCTTCTCCTTTCTCGTCTCCCTCGCGTCTTTCATCGTCTTTATCGTCATTTTTTTATTTTGTTCGTGTCATAATACCGTTAATATCGTTAGTATCAAAAGACATTAAAATACTTGTGGATTTGTGTCGAGTGTAAGTGATGGTGGGATAAGAAAACCCGAATATACAAGTGTACTGCACACAGCATTGCCGGTCGCTTATCCCATCACCCCGATCACTTGATTATTGAAACAAGTTAACTTAAACAATAATTCTTATTTCGTTCGCATCATCGTTCAATTGCATATTTCATCAATTCTAAAACCCTTTTTAAAGTAAGCACTTTTTTTAATAAGGGTCGAAACCCGTTGATGCGGATCCGATATCAAACAATTCGCAAGAATTAATTATGATGTCGGGATGCGGAGGGAATCAAGTCGAGTTTTTTTTAAATTAAAGTATCGATCTATTAGATTCGATACCAATTCCTTAATTGGATGTCGAATCTAATGATTTAGACAAATAAATTAATTAACACGATTTTCGTTGATGCTAGCATAGATGTCTTCTAATTCATTTGAATTAATTATGACATTAATAAACGCGGAGAAAATTTGTATCGTGTTAGTTAACTTAAAACGACTTATAGCCTTTTTCTTCGAAATTCTCTCTAGTATTCCATACCAATTCAATAATCGAATATGGGATATGACGAGCATCACAATTAGAATCGAGTATATATTATTTCAAGTATTTGATATCGATTTCATAATCTCGACATCAACCCTACACACACATTTACGCACATACCGAGATCAAAACTCGTAAAAACAAAAAAAAGCAATCCTCTCCACCAACCACACACACCATCACTCTCCTACATATCTCGACGCTCCCGTGACTTTGCCACCATTTGACGAGCCCTATTCCGAGAAGCAAAAGCATGTAGGTTGAGGGTGTAATATTCAAACCCGATATCTCTTTCTCTCTTCTTTCTCCTCCGTTTATATATATATATATATAGAGAGAGAGAGTCAAGATCGGGTGAGAACCTATCCCTCAATGAGAACTATGAGAACCATTTAGAACATTAAATAGTTCAATTATTCAATTACTCTCTTCCTCTTGCTGTAACATGACACCTGAAAAACTGACTATATAGCGTCATATGCTTCCCATATACGCCTCAATCCTTAACCTACACCATGAACGGCTTATACCTAATATACTTCTGCCTAATACAAAGCACCACCTTATGCTTCTTAGCCAACATCTGCAACTTATTCGCACCTCCTTCGCCGCCACCTCGAACGATTCCGTATACTCAAATCTCCGCCGTTTCGGGCGGTGGCAGGGCTCACCGGGACCCGATTGCGCCAACCCGGAACGAACCGGGCACGAAGCAATACAAACCCTAATAAAACTCTCAGAAATCCCGTAAAACTTCGCGCCCACCGTCCAAACCTGCTTGATTTTGTCAATGGTTTCTCTAATACCCAGATGCTTGAAATCGGTATGTTGACTTGTATGTGACGTGATGACGATATCCTGCCATTGATTAACATGTGAAACAAATTGGGTTAGATTGTTCTTGAAGTAGAGATAACGGAGTCCGTTACCGTCAACGGAGGATTGGAGCTTGTCTTGGATCCGTTTCCATGCGGTCAAGTAAGCGGTATCCTCGTTCCGGTCCTTCCAGACGGACCGCCACGATTTGAGGACGTCGGGGGAGGTGACGGACCGGATTTCGAGCGGGGTGGCGAGGCGGTTCTGGGAGAGGCAGGTGAGCATGAGGTTGTGGGATTCGAGGTTGATGGCGTACACCAAAAAGGGTACGCTAAAATTGAAATTGAAAAAAAAGTATGTTAAAAGTGAAAAAGGGTACGCTAAAATTGAAAAAGGATACACTAAAATTGAAATTGAAAAAGAGTACGCTAAAATTTGAAAAGGGTACGCTAAAATTGAAAAAGGATACACTAAAATTGAAATTGAAAAAAGGTACGCTAAAATTTGAAAAGGATACGCTAAAATTGAAAAAGGATACACTAAAATTGAAATTGAAAAAGGGTACGCTAAAATTGAAAAAGGATACACTAAAATTGAAATTGAAAAAAGGTACGCTAAAATTTGAAAAGGGTACGCTAAAATTTAAAAGGGTACGCTAAAATTGAAAAAGAAAAAGGATACGCTAAAATTTAAAAAGGGTACGCTAAAATTGAAAAAGAGTACGATAAATTTAAGAAACGGTACGCTAAAATTGAAAAGGGATACACCATAATTAAAAGAGGGTACGACAATGGTATGATAAAATTGAAAAATGGCACGTTAAAATTGAAAAAGAAAATTAAATCGAGTAGGGCTTGACGAAGAAATGTTGTATTCCATATAAAATCAGTACAAAAGGAAATTAAAGGACAATATTTAGGATGAACTCCTAAATCAATGAGGAAATTTGGGGAAAAAAAACGATAGCTGGGATTATTGCAATTATATTTGCCGACAATAATACTATTAGTATTATAATGAAATAATGAATTTAATCGAATAAGTTAACTCATAAAATAATTAATTTTTAAAAAAATTAAAAGTTACCTAGGTTGTTGGGGTTCAATCCCCAATTGTGATGAATTGATGGATTGAAGAAAAGTCGATTGAAAAATTGATGGATTGAAAATCGGATTCAATGGTCGATTAAAGAATTATGGATTAAAGGATTACGGGTCGAAGAATTTTATAGAAGGAGAAGGATTTACGACCTTACGGGTTGAAGGCTCAAGCAATTGTGATTAATTGATGGGATTGAAGAATTTTGTAGGATCCAACGAATAAGATTGAATATTATGATCCAATGGCTCATATTATAGTTCTCACGGTTCTCATTGAAGTAGTGGTTCTCACATGAACATAAATCTATATATATATATATATATATATATATATATATATATATATATATATATATATGTATGTATGTATACGTATACTAATTAATCGATAATAACGATACTAATACTAACATTTTTATTTCGTTACTAACGTTTATACTTCGTTACTAACCATTTTAATTTTCGTACACTAACATTTTTTTTATTATCGTTTATTTATTATCGTTATAACCAAATAATACCGCGTATATATAAATTAATAAACTATTTTTGGATTGAACGCGTTTAACTACGATTACCGCTCCAAGTCCGTTTAAACCTTTTACGAGTCGCTACAGTGGTGACGCACTTTCGAGTAGCATCGCCCTAAGCACCCAAGGGCGTAACGAGATCGTGGTAGTACGTAGTTGAACGCGTTCGATACCATTTTCAAAGATTGGTACGAAACCCGTTGACGCTAAACCGAGCATCATATAATCCGAAAGGATTATTAAAGATGTCGTAATGCGGAGGGAATTAATTTCGTCCTAATCCGATTCAAAATGATTTTACTTCACCTTTTCCAAAATATCCGATAACAGTCTCGCAATTAAAAAATACGTATTATGAGTACCGAAAACCGAGCCGAATATAAATTATGTCATATTTATATTCGACTCGGTCGATTATCGATTTTAAAACAATTATAGATTTGTAATACTTCTTTACGAAATTGAGCCGCAGCTCAAACAGGGGGCACTCGATCGAGTGCCATAGCCCACTCGATCGAGTGACACCCCAAAAACAAGGCAGACTGGTCTGTATGAGGTCACTCGACAGAGTCCCGCATATGACTCGGTCGAGTGGTCCATTACGTACAAGAATGTGAGTTCATAAATATCATTTTTGCCTCGTCAAATATTTTACGACTTCGATCGACACGTGTAAAGTCAATCACCACTACTACAAAACATCAAATAGTCATGGGTCATTTTCACTAATAGACATGGGTATTGCGACCCATGTTAAGTTGAGTGACATCTATTGTCAAATACTTAGACATAGGTCGTATGACCTATGTCTATCTAAAACATAGACATAGGTTCTTCAAATAACCCATGTCTATTTATATATAGGTTTGCAGAATTAATCCATGTCTATCAAACACATAGACATAGGTTTTTTGTACCCCCTGTCTATTTATAAATAAAGACGTAGGTTATTTCTTTGCCCTATGTTTATTGTCATAGTATAGACATGGGTTATTTTGTACGCCCTATGTCTATTGAACTGCTAAATTAAAAAAAATACAAAATAGACGCGCCACTTTCACATAAATAGTAATTAAATTTTATTAATAACAAAACAATTAATTACAGGCACAAGACATTATATCTCTTCCTTCCACACTACAAATCAAAATTGGATACCCGATCAGGAAACCTAATAAACATGCTAATAAAGCGACTAGAATCAAGACACCGCTGCTCATGATGTTCCTCAACCTTTCTCCAAACTATCTCCTGTCAATCAAACAAGTGTTAACAACATTAAAGATTTTCCAAGGCTGAAGTTAACATTTAATGATTAATGGACAAGTAACACAGAGCCATACCCTTAAGCTTTGACGAGAGCTCAGTGTAAATATTTTCGGCAGATATGTCAAAAATCAATGTGGAGGTCGGCCAAGTTAGCCTATAAGCACGAGTATATGCACCGTTTGTCAACAAAACAACCAATAGAATGTTTTTAATGCTCCAAAACAAGGTAACTGTGGTTATCGAGAGCAAACTGCAAGTGTTTGGTCTTTGTACTGGTGGATCGTACCTGTCTCAGTTGATCTGTATGTCCCAAAAGCTGAAGCATTTTATCATCGAGGAAGCTGGTGGCAAGGCAGTAAGGGTGTGTAGTCTGACTAAAATCATTGATTGATGTAGTTGGAGAAAGAAAGCAGGTTCATTTTGTCTCAATACTTCAGTTCAGACTACTTCTGTCCAAAAAAAACAAGGCTTTACTCTACTTTCATCATGTGAAAGGGATCTCGTAAACGCTATTGAGAGACCATCTTTACGAGTTTTTGCGGCAAGTCAAAGATCATCCCACTCGACTACTCGAGCATTGGTTCACCTATGTTTTACACTCTTGTTTATTCAATTACTTGGCGTGTCTTAAGCTTGAGATTACCATGGATACCTCCGTCATAAATCGTAAATGTAAGAATTTGTGCACTTCTTTATATTACTCACCTGTCAAAACTTGAGCATCTGAAAGTTGAAACAATTTTCCCCGTAGGGAAGGTTGAAAAAACGAGTCAAATAGATGAACAAAAATCATGTGTCAAGGGATTGGCAAAAAATGTGTTTACCTATTTGAATGAAGTGTTATTTGACTCGTTCCAAACGTATTTAGTCCAGCCAGTTACTCATGTTCATTAAAAAAAATCCAGCAGTGAAAACAAATGACTACCTAGTGGCTATTGCAGTAAATGATTCCAGAATTTGAGCTCTATCACTGAAAATAATGCAGGAGGTTGTTGGAACACACCATTGATGCAATCTGTAATCTGTATCCAGATTCTTGCAATTAAAACATGAAAATTGACGGATTTCTTGTCTTTGAAATTTGTAGCCAACATGGCAAAGAATGTACGTTTTCGCCTTTTCGTTCTTTTTCAACTTTTCGTTTGTTTTTATCCTGCTAAACCACGAGAAATAAGTCGCATTCCAAGAACTTATAATCATGGTCGAAAAACTCGGCCGAGATGTATCACCCATTGCTTCAATGGGCGAAAAACAGCCGAGATGACCGTGCAACTTGGTCCGATATGACCGCAACGAGATTTTGTTCATGCCCCAAAAATTTTAAAAAAAAACAGCCAAAAAAAACTTCAAAATAACATTCAAAAGTTACACATTGTTTTGAAATTATTGGCAAATTAATGGGTTATGTTACTTATGTATGCATGCTCATTTTCATCTATAGAGTGTTAATTTGTTAAATGAAAAACGAAGTAAGCAATCCGAAGTTTGTTGACCTCCTACAAAATTTCCCTGCTATTGTGACTAGTCGTGGCTATCGATGGAACAAACGGAGTGAGAATTGACATAACAAACGGGCAAGCGAGGGGGGTAGAGAAGAGATACCTTTATTATGTGAGAAGATAATACGTAGTATTTCCTATCTAGTCGGAATGATGACGGATGCGGATCAGGTTGTTGATGAAACTTCGCTCCTTGTAATAACTATTAGGAAAAAAAATAAAAATAAAATATTAGAAGATTTAAGTAGTACGAGTATAAGTTTGTTAGAAATGATCCAACTCTTGAGGTAAATAGTACAAAAATATAGGGTGAAAACAAGGCTTACATGGTCACAGTTGAAATGTAGAAGCAAGTAAATCCAACGGAAAAGTGAACTAAAAACGAAATTACGAAATTATCTTTGTCCAGAAATATCTTTTCGGATACAAGAGTGACAACTCTGGAATGTATCAATACTACCCACCCCGAGGGCAAACACCTTCGAAATGAAAACGAGGACGAATCCTGTAGGCACAAGCAAATCAAACTAAGCAAACTGCACAACAAGGATTTGACAACTTTAACAAGGTTTGGCGTAAAAAAAAGTATGGGAAAATCTCAAATTTGAGATCTGGTCAATTGCTCAAATTCATTTGCATGCCTCATTTAATAAAGGAATTACGGTTTGAGCTCATATGTTCGGGCGTCTCATATAAGTTTTTATTTTTTAAATAAAAAAATTCCAACCTTGAAGTAACGCTTGATAAAAACTGCTGAATATATTATCCTCAGAGCCATATCTTCACTATAGTCAAGGAAACAGAGGGTGGAATTTAACGACATGACAGCATCAAAAATAAAAGACATTTTCGCTCGCATGAGTGGAAGTAAAAGACAAAACTTGCTCAAGGTACGATAAATTGTCTGAAATAATTTCCTAGAATTAACTACTCCGTATAACCTATAACAAAGTAACCCAATAGCTATGTGCCTATGTCTTTTCTGAAATAAACTAGCAGTCTAAGAGCAAGCAAAAGGAATTTTATGTAAGATTCATCAATAGAAAATCAAAAGACAAAATCATTGTATGAAAAAACGAATATAGACAAGGATACTCGTAGAATTTGCTATGATTAAACCAATGGCCCGAGCGGATCGAACAAACAAGATATTCAGCAAAACATATATCAGCAAAAAGACAAGTAATGAATCATTCGAGCGCTTCAATTGGTTCTCATCTGCAACGGCGTGCTGGAAAGCTTCCGATGTTCCTGATGCAATTCAGAAATAGAAAAATGTAATAATAACCTACATGTTGATGAATTCTGTATGTGAATTCATACAAAATGATCGATGGGAATAATGTTCATATTATTAGTAATTGAAATTAAAATAAAGTTTGATAAATACCTTAACTGATAATGAAGTTACATTACCAATCTCATTTACATAAATCATGCCATATAAAATTTACACAATCCCATTAGCATCATTTATGTAAATCATGCCATATAAAATTCACACAAGCCCGTTACCATCAAAATGAGGTATGGCATCGTAGAGAACAAACTAATGGCGTCCTTCCAAGCAAGGGCATGTCTACATGCAGGGATATAGAGATAAGACCTCTCAAAGATAATTAGAGAGTTACAAACCAAAAGACGGCCACAAATTTAAGAATTATAGATTAAATTAAACTTAGGAAACTAATAACACATCAAGCTCCAGAGAAGATGCCACCAAAAGGTAGAAACAACACCCCTTTCATAGAGCTTTATAGGACATATACGACTATAAAAGGAATGTCGAACATATTTTCTCATTATATCTCAGCTTCCAGCAACATGATCAATTTAAAACTTAAAAAGTATCACTTACCATTCATAGCAAGAAGCATAACATACAAGCAATAGTATTTGAGAGCAGGTGAAGCTTCTCTATCACTCCACTTATGGCCGTACAACAACTTAATAAGGGAATAAGAATAGCTTGGTTCAAAAGCCACCTCAATAAATCCTGCAACAAGCATACATAAACCTACAATTAGTTTAACTCGTCCAGTATAGATTACAAAGATGAGGGGAGTAGATAAATGGAATAGAAAGATGGGCACCAATTAACAAAACGAGCTTCATGGCTTCTGTTAGGCATGAATTTGATACCGACTCCTCCGTAGTATATATTAATATTGGTGAATGCTACTTAGAGCAACAACAATAATAAACGTTCATCCAAGTTCATTCTCCGCCACATCACTGCCACATCACTGCCACATCATTATCTACAAACTCAAACAAACTCAAACTCCAAAGAACCAATGTCAGCAATAGCACAAGTTCATCCAAGTTTATAAATGGGTCCCACACATAATCCACCCACACTACTTATTAATTTCTACCAAAACATTTAATTTTTTAATTAACACCATAATATTTTTTTAATAAATTAACATTACATTTTTAAATTAACAATAAAACGTTTTTTAATAATTTTTTTTTAAAACTCATAATTTTTTGAACTCCATATTTTTTTAGCAATCTAAAAAAATAAATTAACACTTCTCACCAACAATTATAATAATACATTTATTTATAATAATTTTCTTATTAAGTGTAACTTGTTCCGCAGAATATTGTTTAATTAAGGTGTTGTCTAGTTTAACGTCTTATTTCATGTTTAGTATTAGTTAGTGTAAGTTGTATTAATTAGTAATGTTTAATTAAGTTGTTGTTTTATGTAACGCTTTATTTCATGGTTTAGTATTATTATGTGCAAGTTCTTTTAATTAGTAATGTTTAATTAAGTTGTATTTCGTATTAGTGTCTAATTCGATGGTTTAGTAGTAATGTATTTTAATAAAATATTTATTTGTCTTGTTGGGTCAGACATCATACATCATACATTTTTTTTTGTTGGGTCTAATTCCATATTTTTGTAAACATCATACATTTTTTTTAACTCCATACACTTTTAAACAACAAATTTTAATTTAAATTACATTATTTTCAATAATTTAACAATCTTAATTTAAACTTAATTTAAATTACATTATTTATTTTTTAACTCCATACATTATTTTTTTTAATAATTAACAATAATTTAAACTCCAAAGATATTATTACATTAATTATTTGGTGGTGAAGATTGAAAGAAATGGAGAAAGAGTGGAGTGTGCAACTTCTTTGTCCTTCTCATCAAAAGTTCACAGTGCATCTCACGCACCAATTATAGCTCAAGTTATTCCCACCCACTGCATTTCTCATTCCTCACTTTACCCACTTGCAAATTATGAACTTGTTCGACTGTAAGAACGTCTACGGACAAACAACAATGAACTTCCTGCCAACAACAATGAATGTTCGTTCGTAAATACAAACTTCCCTCATGTACCCCTTATTGCTAATGCTCTAATACATACACCCCCACATGTAGTACACTAGCAGCGTAGCGCAGATGGATGAGATATTGGTGAGTGCTGCTGATACATACTCTTCTCTCATCTCTATGTACTAATATGAGGAAGAGTCAAGTCAAGGGAGAGTACTAGTACACAGTAGTTGGTGGATTTCATTAATTAATTAAAGATTAGAATGATAAAAAAAGGTAGTACCAGTACCAGTAGCATTTTAAGCATTTAACTGCCTTCACAATAATCATATTTGTTCCGGTCACGGAAACAATTAACCCGACTCTGGATTCGGGTTGTATAATTGAATTGTTAGTGAACAATTGATCGTCTGATTTCCTTCAACCTCCCCTTTGTCTCACTCCCTTGATCGGACCTTCCCGGCGGAGTTGGCCTGCTCCCTGCACAATGAACGCACAGGGCCTCGGAGGTTGTCCGAGGAAACCCTCTCCGATGCCTAAGTCAGTCCGTGAAATGCCTTGATGAACCTAGCTCGTGAGGAACTAGGTGGCGTTTTTTAGGAGTAAGAGTCTAGAGAGAGAAAATCCAACCCCTCTCATGTGGGAAATGGGAAAGTATTTATACCTTCCCACAAGAGAGAGGAAGAGAGAAAAGAAGAGAGGGAAATGGGTGGATGCTCGTGCGACACGTGGATTCACCTTGTCCACTCATTTCCCCTTACCTTAGGCAAAATGACGGATGGGTCCTCGGTTCTCCTTTGGTCCTGCTTGGGCGGGGCGCCCTGGAAGCAGGCAGGGGGCTTGGTTGCCCTGCTCGGCAGGCGGCAAGGCCATGCCAGGTAGCCAAGTGATTAAGGCCATCTACTTGGAGGTTTTGATGATATTGCTGGGAGGTCTGCTGGGCAGGCCTTCCCTTATTCCTGGATTTGGGTACCCTGGGGCCTGACTGGCAGGCGACCCGAGGCTGACTACCGACCTCCATCAATATTGTTGTCAATTCTTCTTTATGATCCCTGTCTTACTTTCCACATTTGGAACTCTGCCCTTGATCACACATCTTACCTGACCACAAACAGTATCAAACTACTTAGTAATGAGAGCTCTGCACAATAGCCAGCAACCGTCTAGTCGTCAAATCAAAACAAACATTCGCCTATACTCAGCATAAGGAAATGTCAGTACTTCTCCTAATCAATTGTTTATTTTAACTTTCAAAAAACACTAAATGTTGGCTTTGTTTCTTGACGACAAGTTAGGTTGTAGTTTTATGCAAGCGGCCACTAATACAATAGTCAGTTCACACATTAAACGCCAAACCCGAAAAGACAGAAACACAAATGACAAAGACACCATAATACGGAAAGAATAATTGATCGGGATAGAGGAAGCACTTGCCAATTACTTCATCATGAACCAAACACATGCACAATTACAATTAAGTAATATGAACTAAACACAGATGCACAAGTATTCAACGTTTATTTTGTGTTGAACTAAACACAAACCCACAACTGTACTACTGGCTTGGTATGACAATAAGAGAAGGTTGATAGTTTTGCCAGTTTCCTATCATAATCACAAGATGCCGATTCTTCAATAGTCTTAGGTTGAATGAAAGAATATGATTAAAAGAGTATAGAATTGGGCGAGGTTTGTCTTTCCAAAAATTCCCACGATTCGAGTCCTACAATTGGGAAAGCAGTCTTAATTAAATGGAAGGTGGAGACTAGATGACCCAGATTAGTAGTGACTAATTGCAGTAATCATACTAACGTTTAACAACCGTCTCATATTAATCTAAATATCCGATCCTGTCACACATTAATCTGTCAGAAAGACCATTCATTTGAGTTATTACATCAACATGTTCTTAATCAGGCAAGCAACAACGCCAAAACTTGAGAAAACAAATGAAAATCCGAGGCTAACACAACATTACAATTTACAACCATTATAAGTGCACAAAATCACATCAATTAGGTTATTTCAGTCAAAAAATTACGAAATACAGTAATGAATATTCATCAAACAGCCACAAATTGAACATTAAAATCACATCAATTAGGTCAAATCAGATAAGAAATTACGAAGAACAGCACTCAACATTCAATTATCAACATTCATTAGCGAAAAATCGAACTCAAAAAACGCATAAATTAGATCAAATCAAACTAAGATCAACAAATGAAACAACCTTAATCGAAATTAAGAAGAACAACACTCAACATTCATCATTCATCATTCATCAGAGAAAAAAATGAAGAATAAATCACATCAATTAGGTCAAATTGAAGAATAAATCACGAATAATCATCAATCAGCGACAAATTGAAGATTAAAACCGCATCAATTAGGTCAAATCAGACAATAAATTACGAAAAACATCGCTCAGCATTCATCAGCGAGAAAAACGAACAAAAAAAACGAATAAATTAGATCAAATCAAACAAAAAACAACCTTAATCGAAGGAGGAGGAAGATTAAGTTCATCAAGAGGAATAACTACAGGCCAAGCTTCACCAGCATTGCGAAACATGAAAAATGAAAAGAAATGGGCGACGGTGAGTAGGGGAGAGGAAGGGTGAGGTGAGGGTTTAGGGTTGGCGACGGTGAGGAGGATGGACCGGGTGAGTTTCATTTCAGAAAAATGAAAAGAAATGGGCGTGTGCGATAGATAAAGAGGACTTCAAGTTTCTAGGGTTATAAGTTATAACCTCTTACATGTTGCTCCATGGCTATTATTTCAATATACATGTTTTAATATTAGTACATGTTTTCATATGTTCTCCATCTATTTAAATATATAGACATAGGTTTTACTTTGACCTATGTCCAAAATTTATAGACATGGGTTTTAATTTCGACCTATGTATATTCTTTTTATATACATAGGTTTTTTAAATAACCTATGTCTATTAAATATAGATGTGGGTTTTCTTTTAACCTATGTCTATTAGGTCATGTCTATGACTAATTTTGTAGTAGTGCACGTGCCTACATTTTCAAAAGCCATGGATTGCATTATTTATTCTAATCCATTCAATGTCACCGTTACTATTTTGCTATTTCGGCTTTGCCCGTTGTTTTGTTTTGTCCGGGTTGTATTTCCGCCCGTGTAGCTTGTAACCGAATTATTTAATTTTGCTTTTATTTGTTTGCATTTTACCATTTACAAATGAACCTCGCATGCTAAATATAACCTCGACATAATTCAAAGATGCATTAAAATGACGTAGCAACCTATTCGATTTTTCTATGCATGCATGTCAAAAAACGTTGTTTGCATATCATTTTACCGGATTACTTGCGCGTGTATTATAAACTCGAACGATATCCTAGTAGAGGCCGCTAAGTGTGGGTGGGGTTGGGTGTTCTTTGTGAACTTACCAACACGTACCCTCACCCCTTACTCAGAACCATGGTTTCCGGATATCCGAATCCATTGGCACACGAGAGCCATTCAATACACGATATCCGATAATGTCGGTATCAGTATCAAAATGCAAAGGGACGAACCCAATAAACAATGACATAATGTGCCGTATTTTGTACACGGCCCACTAAGATATAGAGTGGGTTCGAACGGGCCCGAACTCCCACAAAGTTCGGTGGCAACTCCGCTTCGATTTAAATTTCAATTTGATCCATCTCACATGAGATTCATTCGCCTTCCCAAACCCGCGCGTGGCCGCGTCGGGGTGGACCTATGTCATGTCCACAGTTAGTTCAGTAAACTAGTCGTTGCTTTGTTTCAATCAGTCGTTTTCCTTTCAGGGTACCATGGTAACAACTATAAAAACTGAGGGGTGTCATGGGAACAACTATGAAAACTTATGGGTACCATGGGAAAAAGTAGTTGTTGAGTGATGTAATTAATTTTCCCTTCAAAATTAATTAACAACTAATCATCTAACTTTTGGTTATAATTTAATGGCGTCATGACAGAAAATTGGGTAAGGGCTGATAAATTTCGGTATTGTGAGAAAGGGTAAATTCTCTGTGTTTTTCATTGATCAACTACTCGATACAAGTCTCCTTATATACTATCAATACAATATCTTGATATCTTTTATTCTAGTCCAACTACAATACAATGGAAAGAATATCTCTAAAGAATATAATCTCTAACTAAGAAACATAATCTCCTAGAATATACTCGGAATATTGAATATTCTTTTACTCCCTGTGGACATGACATAGGTCCACCCCGACGCGGCCACGCGCGGGTTTGGGTAGGCGAATGAATCTCCATATGAAACGGATCGAATTGAAATTTAGGTCTATGTGGAGTCGCCACCGAATTTTGTGGTTATTCGGAACCATTCGAGCCCACTCTATGTCGTAGTGGTCCGTATACAAAATACGGCCCATTTCCGATGTCAGAGTTTATTGGGCTCGTCCCTTTGCATTTGATACCAATACCGACATTATCGGATATTGTGTATTGAATGACTCTCGTGCGCCAACGGTTTCGGGCATCCGGAAACCGAGGTTCTGAGTAAGGGGTGAGGGTACGTGTTGGGAAGCCCACAAAGGACACCCAACCCCGCCTGCACATTAGCGGCCTCTACTAAGAATTCGAGTGACTTACAATACGCGCGCTAGTTTAAACGGGAAAAAGATATGCAAAGAGTATTTTCCCTAAACATGTGAATTGAATTTGAAAAGGGTTTCTAAGTCAATTTAATGCAATTAATTCTACGTCAAAGTGGAATTTAGCATGCGGGTTCATTTAGTACAATAAACGAACAAGAATTAAATTGACAAAAGAAACAAGCAAACGGTTAGTAACGGTAAATTGATATTAACGGTTTGTGCAAATGATGAATTGAATTGAATGATGTACAAGACGATGCATGGTTTGAAAAGATAGTATACATGCGATTGATTAAGCACATGTTGACCTAAGTCGTAAAATACTATCGAGTTTTGAAAAGAATGATGTGCGACCCGTGTTTTGGTCGCTACGAGGCCACTCGATCGAGTAGTCGATAGACTCGATCGAGTAGGCCCTGAAAAGATGTTTCTGTTTCGCGTTATGGACCATACTCGGCCGAGTTATTGGCTAACTCGGTCGAGTACATGGCCACTCGACCGAGTCACTGTGAGACTCGACCGAGTGGGTGTCGTAACGGACATTCTGATCCGACTTTTGGGGTACCACTCGACCGAGTGGGTTAGGCACTCGGTCGAGTGCCCCCTGTACGAATTGTAATTCGTTTGCAATTTTGATGTTGATTTTGAAATTGCTTTTGATTTTTGAGAATTTGACGACTTTACCGAATCGGACATAAATATTGCACAATTTACGCTCGACTTGGTTTTTTATAAATCGCAAATTTTGTTGAACCGAATATAAATATTGTTGAATTTATACTCGATTCTACTTTTGAATACTCGTTATATTCCACACTCGATTATTTGAATCGATATGGAATATTAGAGTGAAATAGAGAATAAATAAATTAATTTAGTCGCTTCAAATTAATTATCGTGATATCAATAAATCGCGTTAATTAATTCGTATGACTTGATTATTAGACTCGATATCCAATTATGAAATTGGTATCGAATCCAAAATCGACGCTTTAATTGAATACATAAAAAAACTTGATTCCCTCGACTTCTCCGACATCGGAATAAATTCCTAGGGATTGTGATGTCGGGTCCGTGTCAACGGGTTTCGACCCTTATAGAAATACAATGTTTGCTTTTGAGAAATCGATGAGATATGCGAACAAAAACAATAATGGTATAACGATATGAAAACTATTGTTGAAGTTGACCTATCTCAATAACCGAGTAATCGGGATATCGGAACAAGCGACCGTCAACTCGTGTGCAGTACACTTGTATATTCGGATTTCCTTATTCCAATATCACTCATACTCGACACAAATTGATAGGTATTTTAGTGCTTTGATACTAGTATTATTGATATTAATGATGCGATAATAAGAATAAAAAAAAAGAGAACGCGACCCGTAAAAAAAGACGACACGACGCGAGGAGGAGGAAGAAAGGAGAAGAAGCGGGGTTTTGACACCCTCAACCTACATGTTCTTGTCTCGGAATAAGGCTCGTAAACGTGGCTATAACACGGGAGTCTTCGAGGTGTATGGAGGCTAAGTTGTGGTGGCTTGGGTTGAATTCCTAAAACTAGGTTTAGGGTTTGCTAATGTCGATTTTCCTAGGGTTTGTCTAGGGTTTGTAAAGGGTGTAGTGTAGAATTGCTCTATGATGTGTTAGGGTTGTAAGAGATTGCCAAAAGGATGTTTTTTTTTGTGATGGTTGCATGAGGGTTCCTTATATAGGAAAAACTAGGGTTCCGGTTTAGGGTTACTCGACCGAGTAGGCAGCTGACTCGGTCGAGTGGGCTTGTGCGTCAGCCGTCGGGCTTGAATAAGGGCCCACTCGACCGAGTGGGTGTGGCACTCGATCGAGTGGCCCAGCTGGGTCGCGCGGGTCACTCGCTTGGACCTTGACCATGGATATTTGATGAGATTGAATTTGAATTGGGCTTTTGATGTTTGAGGGGTTGTTTGGTATGTCTCGGAAACGACTTTGACCGGGATTGACCCAATCGTGACGAGTCGGTTTTAATTCCGGTGTCGGTTTTGGCCCAAATTAGTCTTATTTGATTGGAAACGGCCCGCTGGACCTGGATTCGAGGTTGGTTTTGTGATATTTGTACTCCGTAAGTGTGTTAGCCAGCGATTAATGGATTTGAGCCCGTATCCGAGCGCACAGAAGCATGTTAGCGTCCGATCATCATCGGGTGTTTTTTGGGAAACTACCATAGACACCTGGCAGTCAAAATGCGGGTGTCTACAGAGCCCCCACTCTGACTGAGGCTTGGACAAGGCGAAAGTCAGAGTAGCCACCAGGCCAATCGAGGATTGAAACCTGGCGGACTTTCGGTCGGGTCGTTTATAGTCCATTAGACTCGCGTGAAGGGCTCGCCAGCCGTAAGCTAGAAGTCATACCTGAGCCGATAACTCCGTGGGGAATTGGACTTGTCGCATAAGTCCTGGGTGTGGCTGTATGTAGGCCCATCCCGTGAAATGCCGCCGTTGGCTTCCGCTGGGGAGATATCGTGGGTTGCACGTCCCTATTTGAGTCGTACCTGTATAAGTCACATAAAATGCATGCAACACGTAGGTAGCAAAATGACTCGCGCTGGGGGAAAATGATTTTTTGAAAACTTGAATTTTGAAATCTTGAAAATTTGAGATTTTTTGAATTTTGGAAGCTTTGAGATTTTTTACTCCTAACAAAGATTAGGAAAGTAATTTGCAGTTTAAATAGGCCGAAATTTGACCTTGTCGAAAAGGATCTTCTTTTCGAATGGCTAGATTTGCAAATTTCAAAGTGGAATTTGAAGAGAGAGGCCTACCGACAGACTCGAATCTGGACGTGACCGGACGAGTTGACTGACACGACTAGACTCTCGAGGGGTTGGACCGTGACTCGGTAGGGGTATGGGCCGCCTAACAAGACTCTTAAGTTGCGCTATCCCGTAGCCTAGGCGAGTGGCAACATGGTCACACATCAAAACGGGATAGATATGCTATGGGGGGATTGCAGTAGCTTGTAATGGGACTGTTTTAGTCTGGTGCCCTTCCGGATTTCTGATTCTAGGGTACATTTCCAAAGTGGGTATTGCCTCGAGTCCTGACAGATTCTTGTCTTCGACTGAGCCGAGTACTAGGACACACTACAGAAAAGAGGCTAGATTTTTTGTTGGATTTATCTGTATTTTGTGAGTGGATGGGGAACTTCTGCCTAGGAGAAGCCCCCGGGACAACAAGGCTAGCTGTTGAGAACATGATGGTGTCGTGACCGGAATGATGGCGCTTTTTGAATGTGTGTCAATGTGGGTGGTTGTGCCTCTGTTGAAAGGCTGCCTACGTATTCACGTGTAGTGAAATCAAACCATGTCGTAGTTCAGTGGACTGGAAGATGTATTATGGCGCCTAGTTTATTAGGGCTTTGTGTGTAACTAGCCAGAGCGATGGTGAAGGCTAGGTGCATTCCCAATGATGTCTTGATCAAAGGGCTAGAATTGTTAGGATGTTAATCCTGTGACTGTGAGCGTTCTCCGGGGTAGCCCCCAGAGGTGGTGTGAACTATTTGGGCATGTTCCATGCCGACTGCAAGTTGAGTTCCCGTGTTTGGAGTTGATAACTGGTTTGGATGGGATTTTAACGAGTTTTGTTCTCGGGATTTTTAACGAGTTCTGCTCTCGGGGAATTTTAACGAGTTTTGTTCTCGGGATTTTTGATGTTTTTGGAAATGTGGTGCTAGGAAGTAAATGGCTTTGATGACTCGAAATCAGGAGCTCGGTTCTGTGGAGCTGAGGCTTCGAGGGCTGGTTTGATAATGTGGGATCTGGTTTTGATGACTCAAAATCTGGAGCTCGGTTCTGTGGAGCTAAGGCTTCGAGGGCTGGTTTGATAATGCGGGATCTGGTTTCCATGTCTGGCCCTAATTGTTAGGGGTATCCTATGGAGCTTGAATCCTCAAAATCCCGGGCTGTCTCTGGCCTGGGTCTCGAGAAGGTCTTGAGGGTTGTAATGTGGGAAGGCTGAGTGTGGTGTTAGCTGACCAGCTTGATTGTTACTCTCCTATTGGATGGCATGGATAATTTTGAATTTGACCGTACCGCGGTCAAAGGATTTTCACTTGAGTTGACCGTTGACCACGGTCATGGGTATTTGATTTTTGATTGACCTCTTAGCCGTGGTCATGAATTTTGATAATTTTGACCGTACTCTGGTCGTGGGGCTTTCCCTTGAATTGACCGTTGACCACGGTCATGGGTATTCTGAATTTTTTATGATGGCCTGCTTTTGTTTTTTTTTTGGCATTTTGCTTTTTTCTCATGGACTTTCGATTTTTTTTTGTCCAGTTTTCTTTTTTGATGGCCTTTGTTTTGGCCCTTTCTTTTTTCTCTTTCTTTTTTTTTTTTGGCGGTCAGGCTAACACCTAAGGTAGGGATTGGTCAGTCTTATTGGAGGGGTGTTTTATTGTGGGAAATGGGCTTGCCTCCCGTCTTGAACCCAAACTAGGAGATTACCTAGATTTGTCATAGGATTCGATACCGCTCCTGCTACGGGTAGTTATGTGGTTTTTCTATACCAGACACGGAATAGGTAAAAGAGAAAACACGGGCTCGGTTTCCTGCAGTCATTATAGATGTGCCTATAATAGTCACGTGCGTGTGCTCACAGTGTATGATGGTGTTCATCATGTTCTCGGAAACACATAAGGAAAATATATATGAGAAAGAATATTGAAAGCTTGATTTTATTGAATTTTGAAAAGAGGACAGAATACAATTGACCCTGACTTTGACTCTGATTTTGACTTTGACTTCGACTTTGAAGGGAATAGTACATCCTAGACTCGGACTCAGACTCGGACTCAGATCGGATCCGGACTCTCGGATAATGTTGTCATTAGTCGTTGACTTCTACGGACTCGAGTTGATGTCCAGTATAGCCTTCAGTAGAAGCTTCACCCAGATCTTCATTATGTCGAAGATCGTCTTCAATCCTAATGCCCATTTCGGTAAGTACGGCAAAGTTTGAAATGCCGGCATACCTAAGATGGACGCGGTAAGAAGGCAGGAGGTTGTTGACGAAGGCCTCCACTAGCGTCTTCTCGTTGGGCTTGTTTACCAACTTTACACTCTCGGCCCTCCATCTTTGAAGATATTTAGTGAACCCTTCTTTGGGCTCTTGGGCCATGACTTCCAGAGTACGCATTGTAGTCTGGATCTCGATATTATCGGCGTAGTTCCGAGCGAACTCTGTTGCCACATCATCCCAAGTCGGGTATTTCTTGGAATCGAGCCTGTAGTACCAGGCTTTGGGGTGCTTCTGGAGGGAGGAAGGGAATAAGTGCTTAAACATGGTGGGCTTTACCCCTTTGACTGCCATGAAGTCTTTGAAGGCCCGGATATGATGGACCGGGTCTTCAGTACCCTCAAACATAGGAATTCCCGTCAAGTTGAGGTTGGCAGGTAGCTCGTCATTCAAAGGTGAGTAAGTACGAGCATTTTCGGTGTGGATCGAGTTGTTCGTCGATAAGTGGACTTTCTCTTCGAGCCCACGAACAACACTGATCAACTCGGCTATGGGCCCAGTGGGCTCAGCTCCTTCAACTGGGGCCATTTTCTCCACGGTGCTTAGGCGGGTGGACAAAGTAGCTTGGTTAGCCTGGATGGCAGCTAGTTGGGTCTCGATCTTGGTCAGAGCGTTTTTAAATTCGTCCATCTTGCGTTGGCGTCTGGTTTCGGGAGGCCTGTCTGTAAGAACACCACGTAATCAGAGAGGTTGCTTCGGAACTCAAACTCACCAAGGCATAGGAAATGGCGCAAGAGGAGGGACGGCCCCAGTTTGACTCGGGTTAGACTCCCCTAAGACAAATGTGTAGGGTACGATTCTCGGAGTGACTGTGATTAGTCATTCCGTCGGAGAATAGCCCCCAAGTGAGGCTAGGGACTCAGATGGTGTGGCATCTGAGTGACTCGAAAGTGGGTTATGTGAGACACGTGTAAGACATGACCCTTAGAGCAACCGTGATTGATCGCCCTGCTAAGGGGTAATCCCCGAGTGGGATTGAAGATTTTGTTAAGACTCGAGTGTGGGACGAGTGACCCTTAGACGTAAGGACCGTGAACCTTTTGTTATAGAGCTATGCCTTGTAAAAGGTTGACTCGGAAAAGACACCTAGACGGGTGACTTGCGAAAGGTGGGCCTTCCTTAGGATTTGGCTATGTGGGCCGAGTCCCGTCCGAAGGAAGGTTCACGTGAGACATCCCCAAACTTTTAGACTCGAGTGTGTAGACGGGCCTTCCTTTGTAGGAGTATGTCCTACGTAGGTGGGCCTTGCCTTAGTCTAATAAGGCGGACTGGGATAGGGAAGAAACTCGTGATGTAAGATCGACGGAGTTTCGACGCTAAAGACCTTGACAACAACTTAAGACTCGACCCGACACTGCTAAATACGGGAATTTCTAGAAGTGGAAGGTTTCGAAAATTGATGATTTTTGAAAAAGGACCGAGTGGACTCGGTGAATGGCCCAAATTTCCGAAAAAAGAGGACGAAAAGTCATTGGGCCACGAGTTTTGAAAGTTCGAGTTTTGATTCGGGCAGCATACCGGCTAGAAAATAGGCTATTTTGAGTAAAATCATAAGTCCTAAATTCAGCATGTCCCGGGTTTTGAAATTGAATAGTTTGAAAAGGGTGCAATTTTGAAAAGTTGACGGTTTTTTGAAAACGACTCGGAAACCAAGTAGCACATAGTCACACAAGCATTATAACGACGCCATGTATGCTCTACACTAAGTCTCGGTCGGTCTGAAAGGGTCTATACCAGTGTACATAGTCTAGACGTTGATCGGGACGGACTCTCTAAGTCGAATTGAGCTTAGAACATGCCGCGAAACCCACTCGAATCGACTATGGACACCTTTTGACATATCCATGTTGGAGTACATCAATGGTATAGTGGGACGTCGGTCACCAGTACCGGCCCGGGAAAATATGGGTTATGCATGAACCGTAGAACTAAAACGCGTATTGTATTTGTCAAACGATTTCTATTCGAGTCTCACCCTGAGGATGCCGATGGTAAGTCACGCATCAGTTAGTCCCCAGCGGAGTCGCCAAATTGTGGACATGACATAGGTCCACCCCGACGCGGCCACGCGCGGGTTTGGGTAGGCGAATGAATCTCCATATGAAACGGATCGAATTGAAATTTAGGTCTATGTGGAGTCGCCACCGAATTTTGTGGTTATTCGGAACAATTCGAGCCCACTCTATGTCGTAGTGGTCCGTATACAAAATACGGCCCATTTCCGATGTCAGAGTTTATTGGGCTCGTCCCTTTGCATTTGATACTAATACCGACATTATCGGATATTGTGTATTGAATGACTCTCGTGCGCCAACGGTTTCGGGCATCCGGAAACCGAGGTTCTGAGTAAGGGGTGAGGGTACGTGTTGGGAAGCCCACAAAGGACACCCAACCCCGCCCGCACATTAGCGGCCTCTACTAAGAATTCGAGTGACTTACAATACGCGCGCTAGTTTAAACGGGAAAAAGATATGCAAAGAGTATTTTCCCTAAACATGTGAATTGAATTTGAAAAGGGTTTCTAAGTCAATTTAATGCAATTAATTCTACGTCAAAGTGGAATTTAGCATGCGGGTTCATTTAGTACAATAAACGAACAAGAATTAAATTGACAAAAGAAACAAGCAAACGGTTAGTAACGGTAAATTGATATTAACGGTTTGTGCAAATGATGAATTGAATTGAATGATGTACAAGACGATGCATGGTTTGAAAAGATAGTATACATGCGATTGATTAAGCACATGTTGACCTAAGTCGTAAAATACTATCGAGTTTTGAAAAGAATGATGTGCGACCCGTGTTTTGGTCGCTACGAGGCCACTCGATCGAGTAGTCGATAGACTCGATCGAGTAGGCCCTGAAAAGATGTTTCTGTTTCGCGTTATGAACCATACTCGGCCGAGTTATTGGCTAACTCGGTCGAGTACATGGCCACTCGACCGAGTCACTGTGAGACTCGACCGAGTGGGTGTCGTAACGGACATTCTGATCCGACTTTTGGGGTACCACTCGACCGAGTGGGTTAGGCACTCGGTCGAGTGCCCCCTGTACGAATTGTAATTCGTTTGCAATTTTGATGTTGATTTTGAAATTGCTTTTGATTTTTGAGAATTTGACGACTTTACCGAATCGGACATAAATATTGCACAATTTACGCTCGACTTGGTTTTTTATAAATCGCAAATTTTGTTGAACCGAATATAAATATTGTTGAATTTATACTCGATTCTACTTTTGAATACTCGTTATATTCCACACTCGATTATTTGAATCGATATGGAATATTAGAGTGAAATAGAGAATAAATAAATTAATTTAGTCGCTTCAAATTAATTATCGTGATATCAATAAATCGCGTTAATTAATTCGTATGACTTGATTATTAGACTCGATATCCAATTATGAAATTGGTATCGAATCCAAAATCGACGCTTTAATTGAATACATAAAAAAACTTGATTCCCTCGACTTCTCCGACATCGGAATAAATCCCTAGGGATTGTGATGTCGGGTCCGTGTCAACGGGTTTCGACCCTTATAGAAATACAATGTTTGCTTTTGAGAAATCGATGAGATATGCGAACAAAAACAATAATGGTATAACGATATGAAAACTATTGTTGAAGTTGACCTATCTCAATAACCGAGTAATCGGGATATCGGAACAAGCGACCGTCAACTCGTGTGCAGTACACTTGTATATTCGGATTTCCTTATTCCAATATCACTCATACTCGACACAAATTGATAGGTATTTTAGTGCTTTGATACTAGTATTATTGATATTAATGATGCGATAATAAGAATAAAAAAAAAGAGAACGCGACCCGTAAAAAAAGACGACACGACGCGAGGAGGAGGAAGAAAGGAGAAGAAGCGGGGTTTTGACACCCTCAACCTACATGTTCTTGTCTCGGAATAAGGCTCGTAAACGTGGCTATAACACGGGAGTCTTCGAGGTGTATGGAGGCTAAGTTGTGGTGGCTTGGGTTGAATTCCTAAAACTAGGTTTAGGGTTTGCTAATGTCGATTTTCCTAGGGTTTGTCTAGGGTTTGTAAAGGGTGTAGTGTAGAATTGCTCTATGATGTGTTAGGGTTGTAAGAGATTGCCAAAAGGATGTTTTTTTTTGTGATGGTTGCATGAGGGTTCCTTATATAGGAAAAACTAGGGTTCCGGTTTAGGGTTACTCGACCGAGTAGGCAGCTGACTCGGTCGAGTGGGCTTGTGCGTCAGCCGTCGGGCTTGAATAAGGGCCCACTCGACCGAGTGGGTGTGGCACTCGATCGAGTGGCCCAGCTGGGTCGCGCGGGTCACTCGCTTGGACCTTGACCATGGATATTTGATGAGATTGAATTTGAATTGGGCTTTTGATGTTTGAGGGGTTGTTTGGTATGTCTCGGAAACGACTTTGACCGGGATTGACCCAATCGTGACGAGTCGGTTTTAATTCCGGTGTCGGTTTTGGCCCAAATTAGTCTTATTTGATTGGAAACGGCCCGCTGGACCTGGATTCGAGGTTGGTTTTGTGATATTTGTACTCCGTAAGTGTGTTAGCCAGCGATTAATGGATTTGAGCCCGTATCCGAGCGCACAGAAGCATGTTAGCGTCCGATCATCATCGGGTGTTTTTTGGGAAACTACCATAGACACCTGGCAGTCAAAATGCGGGTGTCTACACTCCCCCTCAAGTTGGCGCACTTGGTAAACCAAGTCCCAACTTGAACTGCAAATGATCAAATAACTCTCCTCCTAGTGCCTTGGTAAATAAGTCCGCAATTTGTTCTTTACTACGAATGTGCTCTAAACTGATTCTCTTTTCACTCAAATGCTGACGAACAAAATGACAATCGATCTCAATGTGTTTCGTACGATCATGAAACACAGGATTCCGAGCTATGTGAATTGCTGCTTGATTATCACAATACAAACGCATCGGTGTACTATGGAATACCCTCAACGAAGCGAGGAATGATTTCAGCCATATCAATTCACTCGTCGCAAAACCCATAGCCCGATACTCGGATTCTGCTGATGATTTGGACACGATCACTTGTTTCTTAGCTCTCCACGAAATGGGTGATTCGCCTAATGCAACAAAATAACCACTTAACGACCTCTGGGTCACCGGACACCTTGCATGGTCCGAGTCACAATACCCACGAAGTTGTAAATCCCTATCTTCTTAAACTTTATCCCTTTACTTGGACTTAGTTTAAGATAACGAACTACTCTTAAAGCCGCTTCCCAATGTTCCGTTCTGGGTTCATTAACAAATTGTGACAGTGTATGTACCGCGTAGACTAGGTCTGGTCTCGTTATTGTCAAATACACGAGCCGGCCCACTAGTCGTCTGTACTTCAAAGCATCTTTGAGTACATACCCTTTTTCCATGGCCAATGTGTGTCCCGGTTGTATTGGTGTGCACGCCGTGCGTGCTCCTTGCATGCCCGTCTCCTTGATTATTCCAATTGCATATTTCCTTTGATTCAGAAATAATCCACCCTTATCGTGTGCTACTTCTATCCCCAGAAAATATTTAATCTTTCCGAGATCCTTAATACCAAAGCTTCGATCTAAGAAATTCTTAAACTTTTGACATGCCTCACTATTATTGCTAACGACGATCATGTCGTCAACATAAACCAACACATCAATGAACACACCACTTCTATTAAACGTGAACAACGAATAATCTGCCAATGACTGGACAAACCCATAATTCTTTAACGAAATGGTCAATTTTGCAAACCAATTTCGCGAAGCCTGTTTCAACCCATAAATAGATTTGAGTAACTTACATACCTTGTTGTCCCGTCCTTTGTCAAATCCTTGTGGAATTTTCATGTATACTTCCTCATCTAAGTCTCCATGTAAGAATGCATTGTTCACGTCTAATTGTTCTATGTTCCAACCTTTCTGTACCGCCACGGCTAACATGCACCTAACACTGATCATTTTCGCTACAGGTGCATAAGTTTCATGGTAATCTACCCCTTCTACCTGTGTAAAACCTTGTGCAACTAGCCTAGCCTTGTATCGTTCGACCGTCACATCAGCTCGGTATTTAATCTTGTATACCCATTTACACCCAATTGGTTTCTTGCCTTGTGGTAAGCTCACCAATTTCCATGTTCCATTTTTTTCAAGGGCGTCTATCTCGGTCTTCATGGCTTCTCGCCATCTTGAATTTCTCGCGGCCTCTCGGTAGTGACTCGGTTCTTGCTCCTCATCGAGTTTAGCCATGAACAATCTGTGATCAGGTGAAAAACAATCGGTGCTAACGTAATTAATTAATGCGTAACGCGTACCTGATCCTGAGGAAGTATCAAGGACGTGGTGAGCATTCGGGTCGGGGTTAATTATTCTTGTCGACTTGCAAACATAATCTTTCTTCCAACTCGGTTCAAAACGAATTCTAGCACCTCGCCCCATTCTTCCTTCAATATCAACACCATCATTTTGTATGTGGGTTTCAATATCAGTACCATCATTTTGTATGTGAGTTTCCACCATGGGTGGGCTCCCTCTTGACTTGTGGGTTTTCGGTGTTTTGTGTTGGGTTGGAATTGGGAGTTGTTGTCGTGTTCTCTGTAGTGGAAAAAGGGCAGGAGTGCTCAAAAATTGAACATCTCGAGACACGAATATCCGTTTTTCCTTTAAATCATATACCTTCCATCCCTTTTTGCTACGTGGATATCCGATAAATATGCATCTTTTACCACGCTCCCCAAATTTATCTTTAGGTTTATCTTTGTTATGAGCATAACATAAGCAACCTAGAACCCGTAAATTATCAAACTTCGGTTTCTTTCTATATAAAAGTTCATATGGGGTTTTCCCGTCTAACAAGGGAGTGGGTGTACGATTTATAAGGTACGCGGCGGTCAAGACGCATTCCCCCCAAAATTGGATAGGTAATTCTCCTTGAAAACGAAGGGCTCTTGCCTTTTCGAGGATATGTCTGTGTTTTCTCTCTACCCGTCCATTCTGTTGGGGTGTGTCTACATTGCTAGTTTGGAACAAAATCCCATTCTCTGCATAATAGCTCTCCATTTCCCCGGATAGTAGTTCGGTTCCATTATCACTTTGGATTATCTTAACTTCCTTTTCAAACTGAGTTTTTGTCATTTGGCAAAAATCTTTAAGTAAATTTCCCGCTTCACCTTTGTGTTTCATGAGGTAAACTCATACCCCTCTACTATAGTCGTCTACAATGGTTAGGAAGTAGTGTGCCCGAGTCAAACTCGCTACTTTATATGGTCCCCAGATATCACAATGAATAATTCCAAATAAAGAATTGCATCGTTTATTATTAAGTTGAAATTGAGTACGTGTTTGTTTAGCCCTACAACAAGAATCACAAGCTACTTCTGATGCCCAATTCAAATTACGACCAACTAAAGTAGTAAAACGAGAAAATATACTCTTAGACGGATGTCCAAGCCTCCTATGCCAAAGTTGATTTTCCCTGGAGACCGTCATATGTCCGGCCATCTTTATTTCCTTTGGCTCGTAATAATAAACCCCTTGTCGATGCTCACCCCGTCCAATCGCCATCCTCGTGATCCGGTCCTGTATTACACAATAATCAGGGTAAAACGTTATCACGCAATTATTTTCATGGATTAGCTGTTGAACGAAAATAAGATTGCTAGTAAGATTTGGCACATAAAGGACGTCTTTTAGGATAAAATCCTCGTCCAATTTGATTTCACCATGAACCGAGGCTTTCACCTCTCGCCCGTACGGTAACCCAACGGTGGATACTCTCTCGTCTCGAGTATTTTCCAGGATTTCACGCCTTTCCGTCATATGGTGTGACGCCCCGCTATCAATTAACCATTCAACCTTTGAAATTAATTTCATACCTTGTAACTTATCGTTACCCTCGGGACTAGCTCCAAGCACACTGCGGAGACGTTCCATCTCCTCATCGGTGAAAGTTGCATTCTTGTGCTATGAAGAATTTATTGTCGCGTTGGCAATGTGACCTCCGCGGCCCCTTCCTCTTCCTCGGTTGCCCCGTCCGCCACCACCTCCACGTCGACCTCTTCCTCGTTCTCTTGCCTTCACCTCCTCATACCCATGTTTATCGTAACAGTTTTCTTAATACTTACCACAATGTGTACACTGAGGTGGGCCGTCTTCATTGCTCCCGGTTCCTCGTCCCTTTCCAACCACACGCGTCACCATTGCTGCCTCTTGGTGGTCTTCTTTGACTTTCGTCATCGACGCGTGTCTTTCTTCCCTCAATATGGTTGAATAGGCACGGGTTAAGGAAACAATGGGTTCCTCCATGAGGAGGTTAGTTCTGACATTAGCATACAGTTTTGAATCCAATCCCATAAGAAATTGGTGTACCTTTTCCTCTTCTCGTTCCTTTGCGATCGAGGTTGCAGCTCCACAGGTACATGATTTAATTTTGCTGTAATTTGCTAATTCATCCCATATTATCTTCAGCCTTGTGTAGTACTCAACTACGGTTTCCTTTCCTTGCTTACACTTGTTCAATTCGCTCTTCAATTGATGAACGCGGGGAGCATTCCCTTCTGAATATCGATCCCGTAGTTCATCCCATACCTCCTTAATTGGTTGCGAAAAGCTGATACTTGGGTGTAACTTTGGGTCAATTACGTTCCTTAGCCATGCTCGTAACATGGCATTGCACTGTCGCCATGCCACGAGTTCATGACTTTCTTCTTCTCCCTCCGGTTTTGCCACCTTTCCTTCAATGAATGCCAGTTTATTCTTGGCATCTAGTCCGTTCTTGACTGCATCTGCCCACATATCATAATTACTTCCATTGAAGATAATTTGTGTGACATTCAGACTAGGGTTATCGGAAGGATGTAGGTAAAGTGGCCACGTCACCGGGATAGATCCACCTTCTTTTGGGTTTTCTACTCCTGCTGCCATGTCGTAGTTTCTATTTTTTTTTTTGTGAGAAATTCAGGATCGCTCAAAAGAGCTCTGATACCATGATAAATTTCGGTATTGTGAGAAAGGGTAAATTCTCTGTGTTTTTCATTGATCAACTACTCGATACAAGTCTCCTTATATACTATCAATACAATATCTTGATATCTTCTATTCTAGTCCAACTACAATACAATGGAAAGAATATCTCTAAAGAATATAATTTCTAACTAAGAAACATAATCTCCTAGAATATACTCAGAATATTGAATATTCTTTCAAGGGCAAATCGGGAACTAAACTATAAAACTCAAGGTTACCATGGGAACAAACTTAAAAGTAGGGTACCATATGTAATATGACATAGTTCGAGGGTACCATGACACTTTTCCCATAAAAAAAGATGGAAAACAAGATCTAATAGTGATTTAGGAAGTCAAAATAGTCCTCACTGAACATTCTAACAAATTCAACGGAAAATAGAGCTGCCTCTCAAAAAATATTGAGTAGTAGTTAAATTAGGACAAATTTTTGTTTGTGACGGGTCAAATAATACTCATGGATGGCTAAGGACAAACAATTTCCTGTTTTCTAAGTTTATCTTATCGAACCACATGGTATTATTTATTTCATTATCAATTTATGACGGATATATCCGTTATAAGGAAGACTTACCCAAAAACTAAAAGGACATGTGTTAAGGGCTAACCATAAAAAGCACTTAATCATCTGTTATTTATACAAACAAGTCCAAAAAAAACCTCGGGGGAGTTGAGCTGGGCTTGAAGGAACCCCATCCTATAAAGTATAAACTCTACCAAAATGCAACTTGTAGATCACACCATCATCATATCATAAATTCCTTACAATTCATAATTCATAGCTTAGCCTTTTTTCTACTCCTAGGGAACTGTGTTTATTTTGTTTACCTTTTGCACCAAAACTTTGCACCTCCTTCTCTGTCTATATTTCTCCCTTCTTCGCCTGCCCATACCTTATACTTGCACCCCTATCTATCTCTCTATCTCTATCTCTCTCTATTCTTACCTCATCATATCATATCATTTTGTTTTGGGGTTTGTTTCCCATTATTATCATCATCTTCAATTGAATTGAATTGAATTGATGGCTGATCTGACGGACGACGTTTCATCCCTCCTTCACACGCTTCTCCACAACTCCTCATCAAACAACGGTCACGGTCACGGACCTCATCCCCCCGGATCCGCTGACCCTGTCGCCTTCTTCGATTCCGACTTCGGCTTTCCCGGTGGTGCCTATTACACTGGCGCTGCTTCTGCTTCTGCTTCTGCTTCTGCTTCTTTGGCCTTTGATTTGGACGACATCAATAATAATACTACTAAGGCAGCTGCTGCTGCTGCTGCTGCTGATTGTGATGACAGCGAGGTTATCACTTCTCTGAGTTCTCCCGTCTTGTGATAATGAGTAATTCCGTTTTAACTGCTAGGCTTAAGGTATTAGTGTAGTTGAAATAAATGAAGTAACGACGTATGTAGTCCGTGTAAAATGTTTGTTTTTAAATGAAATGAAGGGGCAGGAGGAAACACTACGTGGAAATAATCCAGCGCCGGGTTCTGGGTCGGGGTCCGGGAGGGGCTCCTCCAAGAGAACTCGAGCTGCCGAAGTTCATAATTTATCCGAAAAGGTTGGTTGCTTTAGTCTTTTCATTTCCATGTTTAACTACATATCATACGGACTTTAGTTTTTTATTTCCAACAAAATTCATACAGATAATCTCTGATAACACATTCTCAGTTCGTAGTATAATTTATATACATGGAGATGTCACGTAATATTTCCGTCTCAGACGAGAATGAAGCCCCGGCCCCTTTCTATCGAAAAACATTTGAAATGTAAAACCATTATTCATATTATCCTATAATCATACTCCTAAAATAAATACGGAGTAAATCATAAGAGTAGTGGAGTAGACAGTGGTACACTACTGTATAATTTAGAATGCAGTGAGTATACCCTGAGACAGAATAAATCAAACCTAAACTATTAATTAGGGATTTTTTTTGGTTCCAAATTTGCATTATTAATTAATTATTTAACTCAACACTCCCTATATTCCCTGTTCAGCTTATTATACGCAAACATGACTTAGAATGTTTCTCAACTCCTCAGAGTCAAGGTACAACAGTCAACAGTCAGCCTAAAATAAAATACAAATTATTGTTTATCCATTTAGATTTAAAAGACAATAACATTGTTATTTTCACAATTAGTGATATGTTCTTATCCGACAAAATGGTTAATACTTGACATATTATAACAATACGCCAAATAACTGAAAATAAAAAGCTGGTATTAAATTACATTAAAAGATGCATTAATAATAATTTAATACTGCATGGTGGTATTTTTAATATAAGTGAAAAATGAACAGTTTTGTGGGCACATCACATGTAATCCTAGGATTTATTAGAGAATCAGCGCAGCGCAACATTGTGTTACTATAGAAGCGGGACAGTTGATATGTCACTGTTTGGAAAATGAGTTATCATCACCGGGTGACATCCAATCTCGGTGTCCCCCCTCTCACATGCATCCTTAATTATTGAGGTATTCCCTTAATAATAATGGACACATGCGAAAGACCTTATTAATAAAGGGTGCATGTGAGGAGATGACGCAGTATCATCATCCGTTATTGAGTCCTTACTTCCAGTTTTTAATGGAGAATGTCCAATCCATCTTTTTCTTCAAGTTATCCTCTATGTGCAAGCCAGGGGCGGCCCAAAGGGGTGCAGGGTGAGTAAGGGAACTGGGCCTCCAAAATTATTGGACCTCATAATCCTTTTTCTGAATAGTTGCTCTATATATAAAATTATGAGATAATATTTATACATGTGGCTTGTAGTGCCCCTTTGAATGAAAGATTATGGGGACCTCAAACTCGAGACTTGAACTGGACCTCCAAATTTATTAATTTATTACGACGCCCCTGGTGCAAGCAATTTCAATACATCAGTCCAGTTGCTTTATTGTAAGTTGTAACACAATGAAATGGAGCAGACTCAAAGATATTATAAATTGATTCTTTCCATTCCCAAGTACTGTCTGCTAGTATATGAATTGATATCTGATTTCAATGGTCCACCTTACAAACCCTCCATTGCCCACAACTACTCTATTTAACTTAAAGGGAAATTCTGAACGTGTGACGGGTCAAATAATACTCAAAACAAATTCATTGACTACTTTCAAGCCTTATCTTTTCTAACCAAGTGATATTATTTGAGCCGTCATCGATTTGTGACGAATATATATATCTGTCATAAGGATGACTTACTCTTAACTTAAATATAAGACACGGGCACAAATTATTGTCTAAAACATCTTAGACGGCAAATTTACTTAAACAACTCATGATACTTGTTGTATAGTAATTGTAAACCTGCTTTCTACACTTTTATTGTACAAAAATGTACTTACATGAGAACAACTTGAAAATTATACCCCTATCTTTCCATGTAGCTAGAAATATAAAAATTTATGATGTACTATTAGTATTCTCCCTAATAAGTTGGTTTATTACACTTTTTTTATGATGCTCGAGGAATTTTAAAAATTGTAAGAAATTTAGTATTACAGTGGAGGACTCTAGGGTGATTTGTGAAGTTCTAAATTTTAGGGGCTTGAGGTGTTGAGCTAGCACAATAGTTGCGATGTGACTGAAGAAATTTTTGTATAAATTGTTAAGAGTATTATTCATTCGTCGTCCTCAAAATAGTGGTTGTAGGGTGCATAGCCACCATGGATATGGGTCAATGTGACTCAAACAAACCAGAAAAAGAGTAAAAGGTAAGTATAGAGTATAGACTCTTTCCTTTTTGTATGAACTGTACAACTTAAGCACTTCAAAAAAATTCACTTGACCAACATAAAACTGATGCGGCTCAAGTAATTTGCGAGTTCGTCCTATGACATGATAAAGTACCATGATCGCTTTTGATGAATAGAACACTAGAACTCATAGGAATTGAGTCTCAGTTAGAACATTATACTTACCCAAATCATCATTTTCATCTTGGTCACCTCCATATCATTTACTATTATCTTTCCCATCTTTTACTTTGGCGATGTAATAAAATGATCATGTTTAGACTCCAATGTTGTAAAAGTTACTCGTATGTCCCTAGCTCTCACAAACACATGGGATAGATGATTCACATTGACTTGCAAAGAGGGTCATTTGCTAAGCTAGTTCACCATGGCTCCAATATTCTTCTATTACTATTTTTTTAGCCTTTCCTTGTTTTGTTGACAGAGAAGGAGACAAAGGATTAATGAAAAATTGAAAGCGTTGCAAAAGTTGATTCCTAACTCCAACAAGGTAGTTACGTACGTTGTTGCATATATAAAGGGTTATATCTTTGGAGTCAAATAGTTTTGGTTTGTGATGTAATTGTAATTTGTTTAATGCTTCAGACAGATAAGGCATCAATGTTGGACGAAGCAATTGAATATTTGAAACAGCTTCAGCTTCAAGTTCAGGTGTGTTTACTGTGTTACCAAAGTTCATTACATTCTTAGTTCTATACTTCATCGGTCTTCCCTTTAGTATGCTTTCAAATCAAGGCACATCTCAATCATAGGTTTAGTTTCTGTAAAGCTGTAGGATTGTAGGACTATAACCAGTACCAAATTGTTCTGACAATCAAGGTGGATGAATTGGTGGTCTTCTACAGCATCCACCTTTAGACTTTATTGACCTTATGAGCGAAGCTATCTAACATTTTATACCTTTTTAAATGCGCTGCATAGTAAAATGGGTATATTGCCAAACAAAAAGTGATAGTTTGATTGGCTGCATCATATCATGTTACATTCTTGTCCTATTACCTTGAACCAAATATGACATGAAGCCTAGGAGTGAAAGCTGAAATCATTGAAAAATGGATATGAATCGTTGCCCCCATGCTTGCTTCACTTGATCACATCGTCTTTGACAGTGTCCATAATCATGTAGCTCTGACTTTTGTGTAGTAAAATTGAAAGTTCCAAGCTAAGACATCTGAGTGATTTCGGCTTCACATTTATCTTGGAATCATCATCTTTTGAGAAATCATCTAGTGACTACTCCCTTTGTTCATGAATAAACATCCCAGCTTCATTTTCAAGTTGTCTAGAAATAAACTAAATAACTCAAACATGCTTTTTGTCCACATCTTAATCGGCAAGGTTTATTGACTGGTTTCATCTGGTTGGTCTTGCAGATGTTAACAATGAGAAATGGTACAAGTTTGCATCCCTTTTGTCCACCTGCTGGTGTAGGCCAGCTAATGAATTCGCCTCCAATAGGAGCACTTATTGATGAGGCTAACAATAACAGCAGAGGTATAAGTTCCTTCCATTCGAATCAGGAGGGTCATATGCAGGCCATGTTCAATCTCGATAGCAAACCTGAACCATCTCTCATACCCAGAATGTCAGAGAACCATAATCCAGGGCCATCACTTATCCTAGAACCCTCAATGGTTTACAGGCCTTTTAGTGCGTCTATTCCGTCCAAGGTAATTTATTTCTTTTACATTACTCTTTTTACAATGTAGACTACTTTGACTGTTATTTTCTCACGATATATGACAGCTACAGTTTTTTTTGTTCTGACAATACGATATGAAAATAGTTGCTTTGATAAACTAAAAACGTATTTTTACAGCGTAAAACAAATAAAAGATGCAATAGATTGATTAGTTTTACCAGGATTTCATGGGGATTGATTAGTTGTTGCTATGTTAAGGTACTCTGCAAAGATCCAGCCATGCCTCAGTTACAATTGGACATGAGTCGGTGTGGCCAGAGCTCATCGTCGGGTGTCTCGACTTAGTTGTCAAGAGGATCTCTTATTAACTGACCAGCTTGTTGAAATTGAAGTAGAACACATTACTTAAAATGCATTTTATGCAGCCCTATAGTCTATAGATCAAGCATTAATTCCATTAAAAACAGCAGATTTTGCGCACAACTCGTATGTCTAAATCAAGTTTCCCTTATTTGTTGAAGGTTGAGCTTTGTAACTCTAATGCTCTTTAAATGATACTCTAACTTAAAAGGGGGTATTGTCAAGCAAGCACTATTACTTTATCCTATTTGTAACATCTAGTCATCTTCTTGTTTTGATCATATATATAATATATATACACTAAAAACAAGTTGTCATGGAAGATCCACCAAGGGGATAGTTGGTGAGAGGTTTTGAAGTGGATTTGATCTATGTTTGGTTGGAGCACTTTGTGATAGAGTAATGTATGGGTGTTTGGTTGGAGCTTATGACATGGATTGGAATGGATTTACGTTATTCTAGATTTCCATTGTCTAGTACCCTTTTTAAAAACTCATTAAGGATGGTAAATTAACATGGGGATACTGATGATGGTTTGTCATCTCCTTAATGTCACCTTCACTTTGAGAATATCTCCTATTAATCACAAATTCACAATATCTTGAATTGATGGGATCGCTACTTCGCCTCAGTCAAGTTGACCCTTCATCGTCGGCCGTCGGACTAGAACAGTCTTTGTTGTGGGCATAGGTAGGTCGGCGTCCATCTAGGGGTAAGTGAACGTCGACCTGAGGGGTTGGCGGACGTCGGTCGCCATATCATGGCTGTATCACCACTGAAGGATTATACCGATGCGAAAGCAAAATTTCAGAAAACAATTTCGTAGCACCAATCCAAGAACACAATTCTCTACTCGATACACCAAACAGTCAGATTACGGGTTCTTAAGGCAATAGAATGAACTGGGCTAGAATAGGGTTTTCTCCTTGGGTTGACTATCAATCAATTAATAACTCATATATATTATATCCTTATATAGTAGCAGAGTTTAGGTTAAACCAAGAGAAAAATCAGGCTCATAAGTAGTCGTAGTCTAATAATACCTCACAAGTCCATATTGGGCTTGTTTAATTTCCTGACTGAGTTTGACTGTGTGACCTTATAGGATTATATATCCATAGTCATCCGCCCAATCGAATTGGACTAGTTATCATAATTATTCTCTAGCAAAAAATTATGAATTACTCTAATATATACTCCCTCCTTTTCACTATCTTCTTCCTACACTTTTGGGTTCAAAGTTTTAGGAAGAAGGAATATGTGGGTTAGATTGAGTGGCATAAAAGGTGGATTAATATGACCATGTATTTTGTATCAAAAAAAAAAGAGGAAGATCTTAGAGAATATACCCAAAAAGAAAAGGAAGAAGAACTTAGTGAAAAGGAGGGAGGAACAATTATCTCGATAATAATATCTTATATCATAGTAATTGCCGGAAATGTCTTAAGACATATTCCTTTACTGGCCACCCAGGAAGTGAAGAGCACGGTGTAGGGTTTGTAAAACGGAAGTACCCAAGCCCCGAACCGATATTCTAGAGCAATTTCCAACGTAAATTGAACGAATAAGACTATTATTTAAAGGATTAGAAATCATACCGAGATCGGAAAGGATGCGAGATAAAAGCTCCGATATCCATGTACCAATTATTATCGACGTTGGACGACATCACCAAGACTTGAAACGACTGATTAAGGTCTGCATTTGAAATTGATCGGTTTCATGAATGTGAGTTTGATTGTAAGGACGAAAGGGACGGAAATTCGGTGTGTAGTAAGGGGAAGATGGGGCGTGCGGCTACAGGTGTGTGTCTATGTCGGCCAATTGGGGTTCTATCCAGGTGTAGACACCTGCATTTTGCTTCCTAGTGTCTATAGCAGCTTCCAACAAAACACCCGATGATGATCAGACGTAAACGTGTTTTAATGCGCTCGAATATAGGCTCGAAATCAATAGTATCTGGCATGGGCATTTAGCGAAGTACAAATCTCACAAAATCGACCTCAAATTCAGGCCCAGTGGGTCGTTTCCAACAAAATAAGACTAATTTGGGTTAAAATCGTCACCGAAAATAAAACGTCTTTTAGCGATCGGGTCAAAACCCGATCAAAGATGAATCCGATACAAAAAATCAGCCAAATGTGCTTCTAGAAGAAAGCCCAACAATCAAATTATTTCAAAAAAAGTCAACAAATCTTCCCCTAAATACACTCCATGCGGTTCGACCCACTCGATCGAGTGGGCCTGTGAACCGGCCAAACCGACCTGGAACCGGGCACTCGATCGAGTGCACTTACACCACTCGATCGAGTGACCTTAAACCGGGGTCCTTCTTATAAATACCCCGTCAATACCAACTTTTTTTCCAACTTTTTTCAACCTTTTCCACCTTCAAAACAACAACATTTCAGCCACCTTCTACACATTCAACTTTGGCAATTCATCTCCTCTACACACACATACACATTCAAAGTCATCCCGAGATCAAAACTCGTCAAAGACCGAGAGCAAAACTCGTCAAATCCCCTCCCCAATCATACACATGATAACTTGCCTACATATCTCGACGCTCCCGCGCCTTTGCCGCTACTAAACGAGCCGTATTACGAGACTAAGCATGTAGGTTGAGAGTGTAATTCAAATCCCGACATCTCGTTTCTTTATATATATATATATATATACATAGAAGTGAGATCTTTTACCCATCTTGTATTGTTTACAATTTACCTAAGTCTCCCAACCATTAGATATAATTAAATCAAATGGTCAAGATTAAAGATTGAACGTCAAATCTTATTAATCCCTACCAAACCCTAATCATAAAATTAGAACGCACGTTATCAAACTCTCTCACCCACAAAATATAAATCACTCACACTCACGAAATCCTATGCGGAATTCAATCTCTTCAAACCATCTCTACAATCTCTCCAAATCAGGTATTTCAATCTTAATTTATTGCTGTTTGATTTCGCGATATTTCGTATTCAATTTTGATTTTTCTGATTTCTGATTCATTTTTTCTTTATATAAATCGGATTTCGTGGAATTTCGTTTGAGCAATTCGTTTATAGTCCATCAATGCATTTTCTTTATTTAAAATTTACATTTTATAGTCCATCAATTTCGTTTGAACAATTCGTGAAATTTAGATTTTATAGTCCATCAATCGGAATCTGATTCAATATACGTGATTGTTGTGTGCCAAATTTGGACCGTTTTTCCTCCCATTTAGAAACGTTTTTCCTCCGTTTTGCGAGAATAGAGTGCGATTATCGCCGTATTTTGAGTAATTCTCGCATTAGTGTCTCTCTTTTGCATTTTACGTGTTTTTGGTAGTTTTCTGTCTATTTTGATAGGATTTTTGACCGAAAACGTGTATGAGCCTCTACGAGCCTGAGAGAGATACGGTCCAAGAGCGAAGTACACAAATCCAATTTATCGACGAAGAAAGAGACCGGAAAAAAGGAGAAACACCACCGGGTGAAGTTTCTCCCGATGAGTCATCACCGGGCGAAGTTTCGCCCGACGACATTTTCCACCTCCCCGAAGATTTTCATGGCACTCACGACCGGGCGAAATTTCGCCCACCGGGTGAAATTTCGCCCGATGGAGAAACCGGGCCGAAATCGCATTTTGAGAAGAAAATCTCACCGGGTGAAATTTCACCCGGTGGGATTATTATGTCGAGCCGCAGGGTGAAGTTTCACCCCATGAAGATGCAAAGGGTGATGGTCTAGCTAAAATGAAGAAAAATTGGATTATGGGCCTTAAACTTGTGTGACCCATTAAGAATTCTATAAATACTTAACCTAGGATTTTGTGCCTTCTGGAGCCTTGAGTGTGCCTTGGGTCAGCCCTTAGGAGTAGGAGTAGTTTAGAGGATTTCTACAGTAGTTAAGAAGATGACTAGTAAGTAGTAGTAGATTGTAGCAAGCTCTCTAGTAAAATCTCTCAAAACAATTATTAGATTTACTTAGTATTAGTATAATTACTCTATAATTAGTAGACAAGTCTCCATCTTGGATGAAGATTCAAGGGTTTTGCAAGGATTTCGCAAGGGTTTATGTGACAAGATTCTTGTTTTATTTCTTGAAGATTCATATTTCTTTTATTGAAGATTGAAGATTTATGCATGGATTAGTGACAAATTCTTGTATATTTCTCCCAAGATTCAATCTTTTATGTTATCTTCATCTTTCTCCTTAGTCTTCTCCATAGTTGGTAAATTCTTTCCTCTTTCTTCTCTCCATTAGTTAGTTTATGATTTTCTCTCCTTTGTTAGCTTCTCTTTAGATTGTGTGTTAGCTAATTTCTCTCTTTAGTGTTAATTGTTAGTGTAGTCGTTATGCATGCTCTAGTTAAATTCTCCTTAGTTAGTGTTTTGTTGTTAATCATCATGACTAGTGAGTAGATTTTCTTGTTGGGGAATTAGGGAGGAGGATATGGATTATTTGATTCAAGGGATGTTGGTGGGTTGTTTACTTGTTGATCATCAATTTTAAGGTTTTTGTGTCTTTGTTGACCTAGAACCGCGGCTAGATTGACCTTGACTCATTTCTATCAATATGGGGAAACTCGGGTAGAAATTACCTTAATTTGGGACTTACCCTTTCGTCGCGAAAGGGGGTTTAGGTAGGTTGGGTGAAGAAACCGAAAGGTGGCACTCTCCCTTTTCGACGTCGTAACTAAAACTTGATCCCGAGACTTTAAAGACCCCATTTCCGAATCCCGACTCTCCCCAACATCTTTCCTATTATTGTTCCTAGCCTCAGTAGTGTAGCTCGCTAGCCTTAGTTCGACTACTCTCATCCCAAAACCCCCGTCTCAATCCCAATCACGATTGAACTCTAGACTTGACCAATATCGCCTAATCCTCTCCCTGTGGATCGATCCCGACCTACCACTACTACACTAGTTAGGTTAGTCGGAATTATAAATATTGTTTGCATGCGTGTCAGCGACAGCGCGCATCAAAATGGCGCCGTTGCCGGGGAGACGGTGATTAGTTAATTGATTAAGTCTTTGTTTTATTATGATTGGATAATTGTTTTTCTTTCCTCCTACCCTAGTGCCATTAGGTGCTAGGAGGACTCATCGTTTGTTAAGTTTTTGTTAGGTATACTTTTGATTTAGGTTGCTTGATCCCCATTCGGAGAACAAGTCGCTTGGAAATATTGTGACCAAAGCAACAACTTGATAGTCTAATCCTCCACCAATTCCTTCATTTCTCAACACTCCATCCTCAAACAACTTCCAAGGACTCAAGCATGGCTACACTTGGGTCCCATTCTCAACCATCTATTGAAGATATTTCTTCACCCGTCTTCGTTGGGGCCATCCCGGAGAGTTTCAAGCTTAAACCTTCCATCATCCATTTAATTCAACAACAAACTTTCCGAGGTTTGCCGGATGAAGATATGTTAGAGCATGTTTGCCTTTTCAAGGAAAGTCTTATTGGTGTCAAGCTTGAAGGAGTCACCGAGTGTCAACTACATCGGATCCTTTTTCCTCGCACCTTGTGTGATGGAGCAAGGAGATGGATTAAGAGTTTCCCCAACAATGCTTTTCGCACTTGGGAACATTTGAGCAACTCTTTCCTCGAAAAATACTACCCACCATCCAAGACTAACAAATTCCGAAGAGAAATTCAAACATTCTAACAACAAGAAAATGAGAGCATAAGTAAAGCATGGGACCGATTTCAAACGTTGCAAAGGAAATGTCCGCACCACGGCATCCCTAGTTGGCTTCTACTTCATATATTCTTCCACTCGTTATTGGACAACGCCAAAGAAAATGTCAATGCGGCGGCAAAGGGCGATTTCTTTTTGTTAAATGAAATTGAATCTACAAAACTCATTGAAAGGATAGCCAAGAATGATGAATACTTCGAAATTGATTAACATGAAGAGCTAAGTGGTGAATCAACATCGTCCACCGAGAGGAGAACCGAACTTGAAGCTAGAGTTGAGGAGTTGGTTAGACAATTTGAAGTGTATGTTGCTAGAACCAATTCTCCACCCAAGACTAGAACATCTCTACAAAGATCATCTCCACCAAGAAGAGTGATTTCACCTAGAAGATCATCCATTTCACAACCTAAATTGTATCGTATTGAAATTCCATGTGATCATTGCGGGAGATATGACCACGATTCCGAATTGTGTATGAGAAAGGAGAGTGCTTATCGAGCCAACACCCAAAGAACCCATGAAAAGTCTCAAACGAACAATCCTAATTTGGGGACCGGATTTTATTCCATGCCTACTCAAGGATCACACCCTTTTCCAAGAGCCCCCAATCAAAGGGTTTATCCTAATTCACATGGTTTCTATTTTCAACCGAGACCTCCTCACACAAATCAATTCAATCAAGGCTATTACTATCCTCAAGGACCGCCTAGACCAAACTATGTTCCTCCTTTTGGAACTCATCCTCCATTCAATCAAGGTCCTCCCTTTGGAACCCATCCTCAATTCAATCAAGGTCCTCCAAGGAACTTCCAAGGTAATTCTCAACCCTTTTTTGACATTCAACAAACAATCAATTTTCTATTAAAAGAAAATGCGTCAAACCGAGCTAGACTTGAAGCTTTAGAGGCACGTTCCGCCTCGCAAGCCCAATTTTCTCAAGAGCCAACCGATTCTTTCAATCATGCATCCGTGAATGCCATTAAGGTAATGAGCAAAAAGGAACCGGTGAAACCCTTTGACCCACAAATTACATCTCATCCCTCAATCAACGAAAACGATGAGAAAGTGGTCAAGGACGTAACCGAAAGACCAAGAAGAGATCCAACAAAGTACCTTGTAGGAGACATTGCGTATGTTATTGAACAAATTCCCATAGAGGACACAAATCTAGTGTCTAGGATCGAAGTGCCCCCTTTGAATGACAAGCCACCAATCCCATTCGATAACCGAGCCTTAGACAGGATAACCTTCACCGATTTGATAGAGAATTTAGAAACTAGTCCCTCTATGCCAACTCCGACCGAGTATATAAGGGGTATAATTTTGAATTCGACCATAAGGAAGGAAACTCCTCTACTACCTAGGGTCACCCCAAAAGTTACCATACCTACTAAGCTTGGTGACCCCGGTAGCTTCTGCATACCTTGTTCCATCGACAATGTAGAGATACATCGAGCGTTATGTGATCTTGGGGCGGATATTAGCCTTATGCCATTGATCATTGCTCAAACAATCAATATTCCAAGGATGGTACACTTTCCGCTTAACGTTCAGATGGCCGACGATACTTCGAAAGCGCCAATTGGTTTAGCACGAAATCTTATGGTTAAAGTAGGTCCTTTATACATACCTACCGATTTCGTAGTCCTTGACATGCCCATTGAAGAACGCAATCCTATCTTACTAGGGCGACCTTTCCTAGCAACCGGCGGAGTGATTATCGATGTAAAAAAGGGGAAATTATCTTTTAATGTTGGTAATAGCACCGTTCAATTTGTATTGCCCGCTTTCTTGCCGAATATCCCTTTCGGAAAGGAATTGTGGGACCATATGGTGGAAATACCAACCGATGACGAACTTCAAGCACAAGATAATTACCAACCTCCTAATCCATTGAACCTTGAGTCGACATTTGACTATGCCACCGAGGAACCATCCGAAGAAGATGTCCACTATAATGATAGTGATGATGGCGTTATTCTTATACTTGGTCAAGCCTCCGAAGAAGAAGTTTTAAATGAGTGGGGCATGCTACCGGACGTAGCTCGCCTTATGGGTTTGCCAAGGCCAAGATGAGAACATATGGTTGGTGGCGTTATTTTCAAGAACAAGAAGCATGGTACTCCGGGTTGCTTTTCAAGCAACCCCGATTAAACTCAAACAATTCAATTCGGTTTGGTGGTGTCCATAATAACCACCTTGTAAATATTTGTATATTCTTTTTCTTCTTTTATTCTCTTTGGACAATAGATTTTGGATTTTTCTTTTGGAGCATGTTTGGTACCTGCAGGAACCGTGAAGATTTCTTTTGGAATTTTTGGGATGCGCTATGAATTTTGAGAGTTTTTCTCCATGTAGCTAAAGCATGGGTCGAGAGGATCAATTATATTGAAGAGTTAAGGATGTGTTTGGGCCAAGTCAAAGAGAGTTTTTCCGTAGCAAAGTCTTATTTTGAAGTGATTTATTTTACCGGGTGAAATTTCACCCGGTGGCGACTTTGCTCAAACTAATGGAATTGACGGAAAATCCGTCGGGCAAAATTTCACCAGGTGGAATCTCACCGGGCGAAATTTCGCCCTACGGTGAAAATATTTTGCGACTTGGAAATTGATGGAAATCCGACCGGGCGAAATTTCGCCCGGTGGTGAAATTGCGCGGAAATGCCGAATTTTGACCCGAATACTGTCGGGTGAAATTTTACCCGGTGGGTGACCACCGGGCAAAATAACACCCCGTGACCCATATACCCAGCAAAACCCCCCTTCCCATCTTAATTATTCACTTTTCCTCTCTCTCTCTCTCTCCTCAACCAAACCCCAAAAACCCCACACAAACCCCAAATCCTCCACCTTAAATCACCTCTAATCCCTCCATTCCTCCACCAAAATTCAATCAAATTATATATTTCTCATCCTCATCACATTCCTAACACTTCCTTGGAGTTTGTTTTCAAAAATCGTTCAAGTTCTAACAAACCCCAAACCGAGACCGTCACCACCATATTTGTCAAATTCAAGCAACAAGGATGAGAAGGGTAAAGCAAATGGCAAGGAAACAGATTTCTTCAATGCTTAATCGGAATTCGGGGTCAACATCATCCTCTAGGTCGGAGGAGACGGCCAAGGCTCAGGACGAATCTGTCCCGATGTCGGTTCAGACACAAAGATCAATCCCGCGCGAACAACCCGTTCCCTTGAGGTACGTTACCTGAAAATTTGTCGTAGTTTCCGTCATACTGATTCTGGTTTATATTTTGCTAAAAAAGCTCATCATGATAAATGTAAAAAAATTTGGGTCTGTCGTTTCGAGGCGGCTCGAGATGTACTTGAGCGTATGTGTATAGACACGCAGGTGCAAGCAATGTGCCAAAGCCTTGGTCTTAGCAAGTTTTATGCCTCCAAGGAGGAAACTTTTCAGAAGTTGACGTGCGAGTTTTTCGCAACTTTCGAGCTAAGTGGTGACGATAATGCCACTGTCTCGTTTCAGTTGCGAGAAACTCTGTACGTCCTCAACTTGAGGGACTTTGGTGCATTGTTTGGTTTACCTTCTTCGGTCCTTGGAAGGCCTAGGGCGGGACAGACTCGGGACGATAAATTCGGCCGAATCGATTCTGGTTTAAAATAGCCCGCCAGAGGACTTTCAAGGGAGGGAAGATGTGTTCTTTCTCTATTCGGAACCCCATCCTTCGATATTTGGTGCGTATCATAGCCAACTCATTCCTGACAAGCTATGATACGCACCATAACTGTAGTGCCACAGCTGTACAGTTATTGGAGGATGTGGTTTTGAACAGAGGCTCGTCTATCGATATGTCCGAGGCCTTAGCTACTCATTTTGCCCAGGTTGCGAAGGGCAGCCGCAAGAAAATTTCTTGTGGCGGTATTGTAACGATGATAGCTAAAGCCTTGGACATTGATTTTAGGGATTTAGCACCAGTTGACGGAGCGGGAATTTTTATATATGAAGTTTATTGTCCTTTCCTTGTGTGGCCCCAGAAAGGGGATTATAACAGTTTGTTCTTGTATAAGATTACTGAAATGAGAGCTATTGCAATGCCTAACCCCGAATGGGTTAGGCTAGATATTGAAGAGAACTTCGGCATGCCGAAGAGGTCTGGGGAGTACATTCGGGATAACACCCGAGGTAAGTTTTATATGGTTCAATACCCCGATGGACCTTTAGATTATGGCGACGATGATATTGAGGTCGTACACGTGTCGGAGGAGGAACTGGAGGTTGAAACCTCCCGGGATGAGGGTCATAAGACTTTACCGTCATCATCACATGGACCCTCTTCCTCCCATCAGACCGAACACCAGACCTCACAATTTTTCGCACCCGACTTTGAACCACACCGACACTCCACGTTCACCCAATCTACCCCAGGTTTTCAGGAGGACGTTAACATGAGTCCTCCACAACACTCCTCGTTCTTCGGATCGGAGAACTTTTATAACCAGTGGGGGGAAGTTTATGACCGTACACATCAGACTTGGGAGAACTCGACCACCTCTTTGAACTTGGCCCAGGACGCCTATAAGGTAGCCCGGGATGCGCGCGATACTGCGCATAGTTCTTACACGTACTCTAGGGAAGGCTTTGAGTTTGCCCGGAGTAGCTTTGAGATGGCTAGGGACGCTGCTAGGGATGCCCAAGCAGCGAGGTTGGCGGCGGAGGAGAACCAAAGGATGTTGCAACATCAACAGCTTTATTTTGATCGATTTTTCGGTATGCCTCTGCCAGGGTCTTACTACCCACCACCTCGTCCCCCAGGTCCGATGTGAGTGGTCGAGTGTCGTCGGTCTTAGTGTGGGGGTGTTGTATGTCAGTCGTTAGTCGTCGGTAATTTGTTCTCTAGTCTCAGTAATCTTTGTCAGTCTTGCAGTGCCAATTTTTGGCATTTGATAATTATGGTTGTTGGTTGATTTGTGGTAATATTTGGTGAGTTGTCAGCCCCTCACGTGGCCCTACTTAGGTCAGTACAAACGTGAGGTTTTATTTGCAGGTGCCTTAGGGAAGAAGAATCTGATTGTTGCTCCCGGTCTTAGGTGATTTGATCGCACCAAGACCAATTTGAAAAATCCAAAATTTCTTTTTCTCTTTTAATTTTCCCGATTTGTGCGGAATCCGGGCGAGGTGACGTGATTACACCTACGCCCTTTCTCCACTTATCAATTTTTTCTTCTTTTTGCTTTTTCTTTTCATTTTCTTTTTATTTTCTCTTCTTTTTCTTCATTTTTCATTTTTCACTTCTTTTCTTTTTTTTCTACTCATTTTGAAAAATCAAAAATACAAAAACATTTGAAAAATCAAAAATCCAAAAACATTTGAAAATCATAAAAATTCAAAAAGATTTTCCGTTCTTTTCTCTTTTTATTCTTTTTTGATTCTTCCTCTACTTGTGCATTGAAGACAATGCACGGTTTTAGTGTGGGGGAGGGATCTACTATCCCTTTTCTTCCTTTTCTTTTTCATTTTTCCTTTAAAAACCAAAAACCCAACAAAAAATTTGATTTTAGTTTTCTTTTCTCTTTTATTTTGTTTTTGTGTCACTTGTATTGCCTTGCATTCTCCTTCTTGTAGGTACACCGCCAACCATTTAGCGTGGATACGTAAGGTAGCGGAAATGAAATGAAGACTGCGCGGGAATATCTTCTACCTTCGTTTTTACCCTTTCTCTTATGCATGGGAGTTTGGGCATATATGTTATTTGGAGGTTCACTTGGTGAACATTTTGGAATTGGTGCACTACTACAAAATCAGTAATTTCTTGACGCTTTAAGTTCGACACTTTTATAAGTGTCTACCCTTCCCTTTATCAAATTTTCTTTCTGTACACTTTAATGTGTCGAGAATTGATTTATTTAATATAATAATATAAACAAATAAAAACCTCTAATAAACGTACTAATAGTAATCCTCAAACAGATTTTGTATCCGCCCTAATAATTATCCCGCTTAGATGAAAAACCCAAATTAAACCTAATCATCCCGCTTAATCCCGCCTAATTATACCAAAAATGAAATCACCAAATTACCGCCCTAATAATCAAATTACACGAAATCCCCAAATTCAACCTAATCATTCGTACTAAATCAACATCAGCGCCTTTGTATCGAGCAACCTAATCATATATGTCCGCTGCTTCCTCCTTCATCAATCCCCTTCAATTTGTGATCTTATCATTCAGATCTGGTTTTCTTAAATCGTTATTTATCTTGCTGATAATCATAATATTTGGCGTCGATGTTATGTTGTGATTCGCAATACGTATATGCTAATATTTATCGCTCTTGATTTCGCGTCACGGTATTGATTTCACGATTATTCATCGTCTCTACTGCCGATTATTGATTTTAGGTACGAATTTAATTTCATGTCTGATATTGATTTCACTTTTGATTTTACCTCGCTATTCTGCTATTGATTATCGGTCACCGTTCTGATTTTAGTTCGCGTCATCGTTCCGATTATCTCGCTGGTCATCACGGTTCTGATATCTTCACCTTATCTTATTTTTCCGATTGCACAGGAAGTGTGTTATATGTATGTCGGCAAGACAGTGTTGTGGTTTGTCTCACATTTTCTCATTTAGAGGCATGATTATCACCACTAATCTTTCTCTAACCTACATGATAGAGACTTATTGTAGATGCAGACTCAAATTTAGTCTCATTTATCATTATATTGACCACAGGCGTCGGTTTTGTGGTCATTATCGAACCAATGAGAGTAGGTGAAAAACAATCTAAATTGAATCTAATCGCCTTTTTAATTAATTAAGTCTATAATTAAAATAGTACTGTATTATTTCAACGATTGGTTTTTATGGAAAAGAATTATTTCAAGTAATACTCCGTGCTTTGCAGAACATACTCCGTAATTAAGAAGTTACTTAAAAATTTCGTTAAGATTCAATAAATAATGTCGTTAAAATTGAATAAACAATCCGGCCATTATTTAGCGGTTGTAATGGAGCAGTAGAAGTCAATGGATGCAGCTAACCAGTAGTAGCCAATTTGAGTTTGAAGTCTTTTCAATCGCCATCTCAAACTGAAACTAGTAGTAATAGTGTACTACTCCTATTTCTCCCCTCTTATCAAACGTCTAAGTTTTCCAATATCAAGTGCAACATCAACCATGGTGTGAACTTAGTTACGGTTTTTCTAACTTGTGTCTACGAGCTCATCTTAAAGTTACCTGACTGACTGCAGAATTTGAATTATTTTTCCGTCTCGTCTCGGTCATTTGCTTACTGTATGTATCAGGCAAGCTCAGTGAAGTCCAAACTGCAGCTCTACTCTACTGCAGGAAGTTCATGTTCTTGGCGTGTTCGTATTGCTCTTCATCTCAAAGGTCCCCTTTTTTTCTGATTATATCTTAATTGCTCTTAATTTTTCTGGGTTTTCAGTTTTATATGGAATTTTACTTGACAATTACTGTTTGGGGAAAATTTCAGGGCTGGAATTTGAGTACAAACACGTAAATTTGCTCAAAGGAGAACATTCTACTCCTGGTCAGTATTTCATTTTTTTTCAACTTCTTTTTGTGTTATTTAATTCTTGCTTTGAGGGTTGGGGTTGAATGCTTGATATTTAGGTTTTGCTTCATCTATTGTTCATAATTCTTGTTTATGATGAGAATATCCGTCGCAAATTGTAACCCATGTGGATAGATAATGACAAATCATTTCTGAGTTGTGACCGATATACTGTCACAAGGGACTGGCTGTTTTTTGTTTATGCTTCAACTAAAACAACTAGATGAGTTTCGAGAACAATAAACTATAGAGTATATACTAGAGCCTTTAATCTAGGAATGTTTGGATTCGGTTAAATTGAATCATTATTTAAAGCCGTAAAAAAGACTGGCAAAATCATAAGATGAAGGAGCGAATTGGAAATTTGAGGAAAAGAAGATGATCTATTGTTTTGCTTCAAATAATAATAAAAAACCGTTTTAAACTTAATGAATGAGGTGTCTGGTGGGCATCGGTCTGTTTAAGGTGTTGATCTTATGTCCTAGTCGCATTGGTTCACTTGTTTTTTTTTCTTAATTAACAGAGTTTCTGAAACTAAACCATCTCGGCTATGTGCCGGTGTTGGTGGATGAGGATGTTATTGCAGATTCCTTTGCAATAGTAATGGTCAGTTACCTGCTTTATTGTTTTTTCTTGATTTCACTATTATAAAGAGTTCGACAACTCTTGTCGTAAGCTCTTAGTCGCCCAAGATATTGGTGACAGCATCCGTTTTTATGTTGTACAGTATCTGGAAGGCAAGTATCCTGAAAACCCATTGTTGCCTCAGGATCTTAAGAAAAGAGCACTCAATTACCAGGTATACTTGGTGTAAACACCAGGGTCTTACTGTTTGGGTAAAAATCTGCAAAGATTGTGTTATCTAGTATCAACTTTGGATGCGTATCAGGTTTAAATGCAGTTTAACAAATGAAAATATAGAACACAGACACAGCAATTTATACGTGGAAAACCCTTGTAAATAAGAGTAAGAAATCATGCATCAAGCCACTAAGTCAGGAATGGGGTTTCACTAATTTCATAATTGGTTAGTGATTGTTTGATTGTTTCATAATTTAAATCAGAATGGAGTTCATATATTACTACGGAGTATAATATTATGATAATATTGAATTATAGTATATGTTTGGCCAGAACCACATTCATTCTTTATGTGCACTGCACTTTTACGTGATTCTGGGTTTTTGATTTGGGGTTTTTGATTCTGGGTTTTACTTGTTCACTAATTATAGTGTTATACGATCTCAAAATACGTATTGTGAAACTGTCTCATGTAAGAGCTCTTAATGATGATTGCCTGATTTGTATGTCGTGAAAATGAATTGTTTCGATTTTGGAATTTTGATTATTGACTTTTTTCCCTTGGTTTTCATTTGGGGGTTTTGATTCACAAGTTTTACCGATTTGTATAATCGTGAAATTGTCTAGTTTTGATTCAAAGTTCCCGCCTTCTCTTGCTATATCATATTAGTATGTGTCGTATTATGAAACCGTCTTACATAAGAGATCATTGCTGATTTTGTATGTGGTGAAAATGAATTATTTCTGTTTTTGGAATTTTGAATCTCGGGTTTTTTCCTTGGTTTTCATTTGGGTGTTTTGATTCTCAAGATTTACGGGTTTGTATATCGTGAAAATGTTGTGTTTTGATTCAAAATTTCCGCCTTCTCTTGTTACATTGTATCAGTATTTGTCATAGATGAATCACTTTCTTTACCTAGATATTCGAGTTACTCTTCAACTATGCGTGATATCTTTGATTGCTGTTACATTTTCACAATATCGGCAAGATGTCTGTTTTGATTCAAAGTTCATGCCTTCTGTTGCTATATCGTGATCAGTATTTATCGTAGCTGAATTACTTTCTTTAGCTAAGATATTTGAGTTACTCTACTGTTACATTTCACGATATCTTCGGATTGCTAAAACTATGCATATGAAATTATTATTTGGTGCATTTTGAGCTGGTAAAACTGTTCTGATTCCACGTACATACTTCTGATTTTCAACTCAGTTCCTCATGAAATCTACGACTATTTAGTACAGCTCAAATTGGTTTTTGGACGATTTTAGTGTATCTGGTACGTATACCCAGTATTAGTTTTATTCACAAATTCTTGTTTTAAGATAACACATATATATTTTATCATCATTCTTGTTTTTTTAATTAATCGACTTGTTCATGATTTTTCTTCTGTGACTATTATTGTTTGGGTTATAAATGTGTCACTACTACAAAAAATGCAAAAGAAATCGGTTAATAATGGCATAAGAAACCGGTTCGTACCGGTTCATAAGAAATCATTTGAGGGAGGTGGTCTGTTTGGTGAAATTAAGACACTTATTATTAACAAAAATCGGTCTCTTTGATATATACTTAAAAGACTAGATGATACCTATAACCGGTCTCTTTGATATATACTTAAAAGACTAGATGATACCTACAACCGGTCTCTTTCCAAAGTGCTAGGAGACCATCATTACAAAGAAACCGGTCTCTTTGATCTTAGCTTAGAAACTTGTTAATAACCCTAACCGATCTTAGCTTAATAACACAGTTATGCTCAATGTGGAAAAGAGGCACGAGCAGCACATAACCATGTCCATACAACTGGGTCAACAAGCTATGCTAATATACGAGCTAATATAGTTGGGTGTGTATAATACCTAATGTGCTATAACTAATTTAAGTTTTGACAATGAACAGGAAGAGAAGAATAAGAGAGACCCGAGTGAATTGGAGATATTTAAGCAAACTCATACGAGGAAAGATGAAACCTTTGTGAAAGACACACTAACAGAGGAATTTCTGGTAAGCTTATACTTATAAACTTCTACCACCCAATTGCTTTTCATTTTTCTATTTCTTTTTTTAAAGGTTAGAAGTATATCTGTTAAATAATTTTTTGTTCAGATTGATGCAGATATTAATGTTGACACTCAAACTATGTTGTATCCTAAAAAGTCTCAACTAGAAATTGAGAATGATGTTTTTAACAAGCTAATGTTTGGGGAGGAGGTCCCTGAACGTCCCTTGGCTTACGGATTTGGTGTGAATCAAACTGATATATATGGGGTGCGTAGTATCTTAAGAAAAGAGAGATTTAGGTGCATTGAAAAAGATACTTCAGCTTTTCGAGATGTGCAAAAGGTTGTGGATAAGTTAACAGAGGAGAATAAGGGAATGCCGAAGAAAAATGAAAAACTACAATTGAAGTATGCTGAGACTAATTCGTTACTGAAAAAAATTTGAATGTAATGAGTAGTGGGGGAACATCAGATGAGATTGCAAATATGGCAAAGACAATCTTGCACAGCATTGCTGATCCCGAGGTAATTTATTTCTCTAATATGGATTTATATTTTCTACCAATTTATGGTTCATTATATGGACTATTCAGTTTTCCTTATTATATTTTTTTTACCACTACAGGACAATGTACAACACAAAAGGGGAGATGATGATGGAATTGATGGATGACAAAATCGACTCACATGGACATTAAATTCAATGTTTTTTCGGATAAAAACAGGTACCTTTTAAAATAATACTGTAGTTTTTTACTATTTTTTTTATTTTACTTTGGAATGCGAAATATATGATTGGATGGAGATTATTCTAGGTATTCGTCGTATGAAGCTCTATTTATTGATTGCGAAATATATATATATGATTGGACATTATTCTAATTAAGTGTTTGTTTTCTGAATGACCAACTCGATCTTTGTGTATATGGATATCAATTCAGTAAATGTGGAGTCGCGCTTTTTAGACAACATAAATATGTAATCGCAAGCAGTATTCAGTTGTTGGAAATATATAATTATTATTTTATTCTTTATGAAAAGATTCTCGACGCTTTTACAATATTAAAGTGTCGATAACTAAATTTTATATTATTATTGCTTGACACTTTAAGTAGTAGAAAGTCTCCCGCTTTGAACAAAAATTGGCCGGGAAAAAAAATCGCGACATAGAAAAGCGTCGAGGTTGCATATTTTAGTGTACCATGTAGTGACGCAAAAAAGCGTCTTAAATAAAATATTCAACGTTTTAATGCGTCGAGAATGGCGACATAAAAATGCGTCGAGAATTCCCGACGCCCAAAATCTCCACGCTTTCTAGAAGCGTCGAGAATTAAATTTGCGACACTTTAAAACGTCGAGAACCCACCTTTAAAGCGTCAAGAAACCAAGGATTTTGTAGTAGTGGTGGTTGTGGATTGTGTTGACTTGATGGAGTTTGGAGTGCTTGGCTATACTTGTGTTTGTGGTTTTGTTTTGTTTTTCTTGTGTGTGTTTTTATCGTTTGTGTGACCTTTAATTTTTGTGTATAGCGTGTCTAGGTAAAGTTTTCGAAAACCCGATTTTGAGTTTAGGCCGAGTGTTTATCGCTCCCTTGTTAGTAACCTTTTTTTATTTTTGGACATGTTTCTAGTAGAATGACTTTGAACCAATTTTTGCATTGGATTTTTACCATAAGTCCATCTTTTCTACCAAGAGTCTACACCGGGATTTGCATTTGACCACCTTGACCACCCATGGAGTGATAAGGCCTTGGTTACCGTTCCCCGTTCTCTTAGGTGACCTTACTTGAGAAGCCATTTCTTTAGTCCAAATTTCCATCCTTTTGTGGGTTCGGAGGGGGTGCACACCCGACTAGCCTATTTCTCTACCATTCACCCATTTCCACAAATAAGTTTGCAAGAATATGCTTTACCTTGATCTCAAATGAACTATCTAGCCAAAAAAGAGCAATTCAAAAAGAAAAAGGGAAAAATGAAGAAGAGGGGCATTGAAAAAAAAAACCTCGATCGAAATAATGGGGAAAGAAAGAAAACCGAAAAGAAAATCAAATCTCAAAAATCGTTCCCAAACCCAAATAATCCCTTGGTTGACTTATTGCCGTGAAATGCCTACTAGAGGACAGAGACCCGAGGAAGGAAAATAGCGGTAATTTGGCAATCCCTACCATTTTGCAAACATTTATCCATCTTTTTGGTCTAACTGGCTTTCTCGAGTTTGGGACGATCCTCTAGGCTTAGCTTAGAAGACGGCATAACACTTACCTACAGTGCTTACTAACTCCATGGTTCTCACTTATCCACTCCATTTATCGTCCCATTGTAGGTATCTCTAGTGGAATTAGACGGACCTTGGTAAATTTTCAATGTTTTTATTGTTTGATTGTCATCCTATTAGGATTTCGTTCATGTCGATTTGTGTTACTAACTTGGTAGTGTTCTCGCTTGTCTTAAGCTCAAATCGGTGCTTTCTCCGCCGTTTCGATGAGGGATTTGGTGATTTATCTTCTCTTTGGTTGCGAGTATCTTTTCGTGTGTCTTCCTTGTTTTGTGTGTTTGTGTGTGTGTTAGTCGCAACCCCAATTTTGAGCAAGCCCCAACTTGCCTTGAATGGAGGTACTCTACCTCATGGGTATCTCGATGTGAGTTGAAGGGACGGAGCGGGCCCGTTAATTGCCCCGTATCGGCTTAGCATAGTCTAGCTTAATGGTAGTAGCTAATTTCTTTTTGGGTCTTTGCTCGAAGACGAGCAACGATTTAGTGTGGGGGAATTGTTGTGTGCCAAATTTGGACCGTTTTTCCTCCCATTTAGAACCGTCTTTCCTCCGTTTTGCGGGAATAGAGTGCGATTATCGCCGTATTTTGAGTAATTCTCGCATTAGTGTCTCTCTTTTGCATTTTACGTGTTTTTGGTAGTTTTCTGTCTATTTTGATAGGATTTTTGAGCGAAAACATGTATGAGCTTCTACGAGCCTGAGAGAGATACAGTCCAAGAGCGAAGCACACAACCTAAAGTTCAAGTAATCCAATTGATCGACGAAGAAAGAGACCGGAAAAGAGGAGAAACACCACCGGGTGAAGTTTCTCCCGGTGAGTCATCACCGGGCGAAGTTTCGCCCGACGACATTTTCCACCTCCCCGAAGATTTTCATGGCACTCACGACCGGGCGAAATTTCGCCCACCGGGTGAAATTTCGCCCGATGGAGAAACCGGGCCGAAATCGCATTTTGAGAAGAAAATCTCACCGGGTGAAATTTCACCCGGTGGGATTATTATGTCGAGCCGCAGGGTGAAGTTTCACCCCATGAAGATGCAAAGGGTGATGGTCTAGCTAAAATGAAGAGAAATTGGATTATGGGCCTTAAACTTGTGTGACCCATTAAGAATTCTATAAATAATTAACCTAGGGTTTTGTGCCTCCTGGAGCCTTGAGTGTCCCTTGGGTGAGCCCTTGGGAGTAGGAGTAGTTTAGAGGATTTCTAGAATAGTTTAGAAGATTACTAGTAAGTAGTAGCAGATTGTAGCAAGCTCTCTAGTAAAATCTATCAAAACAATTATTAGATTTACTTAGTATTAGTATAATTACTCTATAATTAGTAGACAAGTCTCCATCTTGGGTGAAGATTCAAGGGTTTTGCAAGGGTTTATGTGACAAGACTCTTGTTTTATTTCTTGAAGATTCATATTTCTTTTATTGAAGATTGAAGATTTATGCATGGATTAGTGACAAATTCTTGTATATTTCTCCCAAGATTCAATCTTTTATGTTATCTTCATCTTTCTCCTTAGTCTTCTCCATAGTTGGTAAATTCTTTCCTCTCTCTTCTCTCCATTAGTTAGTTTATGATTTTCTCTCCTTTGTTAGCTTCTCTTTAGATTGTGTGTTAGCAAATTTCTCTCTTTAGTGTTAATTGTTAGTGTAGTCGTTGTGCATGCTCTAGTTAAATTCTCCTTAGTTAGTGTTTTGTTGTTAATCATCATGACTAGTGAGTAGATTTTCTTGTTGGGGAATTAGGGAGGAGGATTTGGATTATTTGATTTAAGAGATGTTGGTGGGTTGTTTACTTGTTGATCATCAATTTTGAGGTTTTTGTGTCTTTGTTGACCTAGAACCGCGGCTAGATTGACCTTGACTCATTTCTATCAATATGGGGAAACTCGGGGTAGAAATTACCTTAATTTGGGACTTACCCTTTCGTCGCGAAAGCGGGTTTAGGTAGGTTGGGTGAAGAAACCGAAAGGTGGCACTCTCCCTTTTCGACGTCGTAACTAAAACTCAATCCCGAGACTTTAAAGACCCCATTTCCGAATCCCGACTCTCCCCAACATCTTTCCTATTATTGTTCCTAGCCTCAGTAGTGTAGCTCGCTAGCCTTAGTTCGACTACTCTCATCCCGAAACCTCCGTCTCAATCCCAATCACGATTGAACTCTAGACTTGACCAATATCGCTTAATCCTCTCCCTGTGGATCGATCCTGACCTACCACTACTACACTAGTTAGGTTAGTCGGAATTATAAATATTGTTTGCATGCGTGTCAGCGACAGCGCGCATCAGTGATTTGGGGATAAATTTAGGAATTTTGAGTTTGATGCAGGATGTTGCTATGATATTTGATATTTGAGTTATTTGTGTGAAATTCCCTCTACTTGGGATTTTCTAGGGTTTAAAGTTAAAATCAGGGTAATTGTTTGAAACCAATATTTCACTCTTCATGTTAATTCGTTGTGCTTTTTGTGGTTTACTGAACTTGTTATTGCAATACTTGAGTATGAACAATAAAATACTTGAATATGAACAATGAAATAACTACATACTATAATTTCTTTATTTGGTACATTATTATACTCGTATCTAGCTATGAAATACCCAATTATTTTATTATGTTATTATAGTAATTCTATAATATTGTTGCGGTTATTCTATATTATTTTTGCACTTATTTCACTATATTAGTTACTGTGTTTCATAACCAGTTATCTTATAGTAGTATTGCAGTTATTCTATTGCACATGCGTGATTATTGTATTTCAATTTATTTTTTTTATACTTTCAACGTAACTAACTCCCTCATTTTTGTTTATTTGTTTTTCAGGTTTTTTTGCTGGGTGCACCCTCAATGATATGCAAGATGTTTCATCCAAACACAATAACACGGGTTATTATTCAATAACTGACTTCTACATCGGATAACTACGTAAAATCAAATACCAATATTTTAAAATAGATTATATTTGAGTTTCGTCTCAATACAATAACACAAGTTATTCATTACGATAACTGAATTTTTACATTAGAATAACTACGTAAAATCAAATAACATTATTTTAAAATTAATTATATTTGAATTACATCTTAATACAATAACACAAGTTATTCATTACAATAATTGTGTTTCCCTATTGAAATAACTACATAACATTAGATAACAAAATAACGAACCGTCCTGTTACCACGGTTGCTTTGAGGGTCATGTCCTACACGTGGTGTCTCACGTGTGTCACTTTCGAGTCATTCAGATGCCGCACCATCTGAGTCCAATCAGAGTCTTTAGTCTCATTTGGGGGCTATCCTCCACCCGAGCAGTCGACCACGGTCACCTTAAGGGGTACCTTATGTTCATCATACACCGGCGTCCTTATGATGCCTTCTTCGAGTCGTACATATGCTACGAACACTCAAGTCTCCTAAAGGTCTAGGTCACCACGGTTGGTCCGAGCACACGAGGAGGTCAAACACGATCGCTTCATTTTCGGACTCACCCACATGCCGCTCAAGTCTCATGGTCGAGTCCAAGCCAGGGTTATTACCTTGTCTAGGTCAACGTTCGAGTATCCCGGTCCAAGAATCTTAGTCATTCTCGTCACATCGAAGCGTGTCTAGTTTAACTCTCTCTCTTGCACTTGCGCAAAGCCAAGTTTAGGCGGGTCGTGGCACCTGTCGTTCTCTCCGATCAAGGACCTTCCCAAAATGAAACAACCAACCGAGCATCCGAAAGTCCAGATTTGATTCGAGTCTAAGCCTGAGTCCGTGTCTAGGATACCCTACATTCTCATCCCTAAGTCGGAGTTAGAGTCATTTGCATTCTATCATCTTTTCAAAATCCAACAAAATCAGCTTTCAATATTCTATCCCTACTATATGCTTTCCTTATGTGTTTCCGAGAACATGAGGAACACCATCATACACTGTGAGCACATGCACGTGACTATTATAGGCACATCTATAATGACTGCAGGAAACCGAGACCCATGTTTTCCTTTACCTGTCCCATGTCTGACATAGAAAGGCACATAGCTACCCTTAGCAGGAGCGGTATTGAATTCTATGACAAAACTAGGTAGTCTCCTAGTTTGGATTCAAGACGGGAGGCAAACCCATTTCCCACAATAAACGCCCTTTCAATAAGACTAACCCATCCCTACCTTAGGCGTTTAGTCTGACCAGAAGAAAAAAGAAGCATCGTGACTCTATAGACGTGATGCCAAAAATATCCACCTTGGGACGATGTTTCCACCAAGTTTGCTCGGAATTATGATGACAATACCGAGATCCAAACCACCATGTTTACTGTAGAGTACTCCACCGCGAGTTGCACTCACACAAACACCAACTATGCTTAGACCTCACAAAGGTTTAGCTCCAAAAGCCTAACCCAACCAATGGGCCCAACCCCAAATCCACCCACAACACCATAGGGTAGGATAGCCAAGAAAAAAAACTGGACCAAAAAGAAAAAAAATTGGACAAAAAAACCAAAAGTCCAAGAAAAAGCAAAAGGCCAAAACAAAAGAGCAGGTCATGATCAAAAAAAGAACTCTCAACATCCCTCGACCAGATACGGTCTTTCCCTCGACCATAGTACAGTCAACCCCTGACCGGGACACGGTCAATCCGTATGAAGAATCTCATGACCGGGGCTAAGAGGTCTACCAAAAAATAATAAAAATTCAAAAACCCATGACCGCGGTTAACGGTCAACTCAAGTGAAAGTCCATTGACCGGGGTACGATCAATTCAAAAATTATTAATGCCCATACCATCCAATAGGGGAGAGACAATTAGGTTGGTCAGTTAACACCATATTTAGCCTTCCCACATTACAACCCTCAAGACCTTCTCGAGACCTAGGCTAAGAGACAACCCAAAATTTTGAGGATTCAAGCTCCTTAGGATACACCCTAACCATTAGGGCCCGACATGGAAACCAGATCCCGCATTATCAAACCTATCCCGATCGAAGTTCGAGTCATTTTTACTCGACTTTCCCCTTTCCTACCACATTGCAATACCTTACCCTCGAAGCCTTAGCTCCACAAAATCGAGCTCTAGATTTCGAATCATCAAAGCCACTTACGACCTAACACCACATTTCCAACAACATCCAAACCAGTTACCAGCCCCAAACACGGGAACTCAACTTGCGGTCGGCATAGAATATGCCCAAATAGTTCACACCACCGCTGGGGGCTACTCCAGAGAACGCTCACAGTCACAGGATCAACATCCTAACTATTCTAGCCCTTTGATCAAGACATCATTGGGAATGCACCTAGCCTACACCGTCAATACAGGCTAGTTACACACAAAGCCCTAATAAACTAGGCACCATAACATATCTTCCACTGAACTACGACTTGGTTTGATTTCACTACACGTGAATACGTAGGCAGCCTTTCAATAAGGGCACAACCACCCACATTAACACAAATTCAAAAAGCACCATCATTCCTGTCACGTACTGTCATGTTCTCAAAAGTCTGTTTTGTCGTTCTGGGGGGTTCTCTTAGAAAGAAGTTCTCTATCCACTCACAAAATCCAAATACTTTCAAAAATCTAGCCTCCTTTTTATAGTGTGTCCTAGTACTCGGCTCAGTCGAAGACAAGAATCTGTCAGGGACTCGAAGCGACACCCACTTTGGGCATGTACCCCAAAACCAAAAAATTCAAAAGAGCACTAGACTATAGCATTGCCACTGCTAAGTCCTGTCATGCAAAGACAGTCTCATTACAGACTACTGCAGTCCCCCTATAATGTATCTTTACCATTTCGATGTTCGACCGTGTCGCCACTCGCCTAGGTTATGGAATAGTGCGGCTTAAGAGTCTTGTCATCTTAGGTGGCCCACCCCCTACCGAGTCACGGTCCAACCCTTCGAGAGTCCAAGTCGTGTCTGTCAACTCATTCTGTCGCGTCCAGCTACAGAGTCAGAGTCAAGTCTGTCGGTATGTGTCTCTCTTCAAATTCTCACTTCAAAATTTGCAAAACTTAGCCATTTGAGAAAATCCTTTTTGACAAGGTCAAATTTCGGTCTATTTAAACTGCAAATTTCTTTTCTAACCCTTTCAATTTTGAAAACCCATCTCCTAGCATGTGAGCTTCTGTCAAGACTTCGATTTCAAAATGAAGTGAAAATCATTTTCCCCAGCGCAAGCCAGTCTATAGATGCTAACTGCATTTCCTATATGTTATCTTGTTATTTCTGCCTATGTATCTAACATTTCAGGTACCAGCCTGCGCTTCCCAACGAAACATCAAAGACTGTGTTTCTCCTGGAATACTACATCCAAGATGGGATGTGTCTGTATACAAGTACACCCAGGACTTCAGAAGCAAGTCCCCGCGCAGCTCCTTTACTCCCCAGCGGAAAACCCTAGGCGGTATTTCTCCTGGAATATCCAAGATGGGATGTGTCTGCATACAGGTACACCCAGGGCTTCAGAAGCAAGTTCCCGTGCTTCTCTAAGATGGGATGTGTCTGCATACAGGTACACCCAGGACTTCAAAAGCAAGTCCCCACGGAGCTATCCTAGATAACAGAACTCATGTATGATTTCTATCTTATTAATGGCGAGCCCTTTTACGCGAGTCTAATGGACTATAAACGACCCGATCGGAAGGCTGCCAGGTTGTAATCCTCGATTGGCCTGGTGGCTACTCTGACTTTCGTCTTGTCCAAGCCTCGGTCAGAGTGGGGGCTCTGTAGACACCCGCATTTTGCCTGCTAGTGTCTATAGCAGATTCCAACAAAACACCCGATGATGATCGAACGTAAACGTGCTTTAATGCGCTCGAATATGGGCTCAGAATCAATAGTATCTGGCATGGGCTTTTAGCAGAGTACAAATCTCACAAAATCGACCTCAAATTCAGGTCCAGTGGATCGTTTTCAACAAAATAAGACTAATTTGGGTCAAAACCGTCACCGGAAATAAAACCGTCTTTTAGCGACCGGGTCAAAACCCGGTCAAAGACGAATCCGATACAAAAAATCAGCCACATGCGCTTCTAGAAGAAAGCCCAACAACCAAATCATTTCAAAAAAAAGTCAACATATCTTCCCCTTAAATACACTCCATGCGGTTCGACCCCTCGATCGAGTGGTTCAGGCCCAGTCGATCGAGTAAGCCTGTGAACCGGCCAAACCGACCTTGAACTGGGCACTCGATCAAGTGCACTTACACCACTCGATCGAGTGACCCTAAACCGGGGTCCTCCTTATAAATACCCCGTCAATACCAACTTTTTTCAACCTTTTCCACCTTCAAAACAACAACATTTCAGCCACCTTCTACACATTCAACCTTGGCAATTCATCTCCTCTACACACACACATACACATTCAAAGCCATCCCGAGATCAAAACTCGTCAAAGATCGAGAGCAAACTCGTCAAATCCCCTCCCCAATCATACACACCATAACTTGCCTACATATCTCGACGCTCCCGCGCCTTTGCCGCTACTAGCTAGACGAGCCGTATTCCGAGACTAAAGCATGTAGGTTGAGGGTGTAATTCAAATCCCGACATCCCTTTCTTCCTTTTCCTTTTTCGTTTCTTTATATATATATATATATATATATATATATATATATATATATATATATATATATATGTACTATTATTATTAGTCGATATTAACGACACTAACATTTTATTTCCTTGTTACTAACATTTTAATTTTGTTACTAACATTTTCATTTTGTTACTAACATTTTATTTACGCACTCTAACCACTAACATTTTCTTTTATTTATTTACATTTCGTCATAACACTAATACCACGTATAATTATATAATATTTAAACCGTTTTTGGATCGAACATGCTTAACTACGGTTTCCGCTTCAAGTCCGTTTAATCCCTTTACAAGTCGTAACAGTGGTGGCGCCCTTTCGAGGAGTGCCGCCCTAAACACTTAAGGGCGTAACGCGATCGTGGTAACACGTAGTTAAACACGTCTGATGCCATTTTTGAGGTTAGTAAGAAACTCGTTGACGCGAAATCGAACATCACGTAATCCGTAAGGATTAGTAATGATGTCGTGATGTGGAGGGAATCAATTTTGTCCTAAACAAATTCAAAACGATTCTACAACACCTTTTTCAAAATCCCCGATACCGGTCTCGTAATCATAAAATACATGTTACGAGTGTCGAAAACCGAGTTGAATATAAATTAGATCATATTTTTATTTAACTCGGTTAGTTATCGATTTTTTAAACAAAATAAATTCGGAGTTACCTCCTCCCGAATTTCGAGCATCAGCTCGAACAGGAGGCACTCGATCGAGTGCCATAGCTCACTCGATCGAGTAGCACCCCAAAACAGAGGCAGGGGGTCTGCAACAGGGTCACTCGATCGAGTCCCTCCTATGACTCGATCGAGTGGTCCCTTTTATGCTAGAGCGCGAGTCTCTTTCATCGTGTTAGCTTCGTCAAATGTTTTTTACGACCTTGGTCGTCACATGTAAAGGCAATCACGTGTCCCCTTTTTCAAAATCATGCATAATTTACCATCTTTGAGTCGTTTAATCTGTTCATTATTACCGTTACTATATCATTATTTCGACTTTGCTCGTTATTTTGTTTTGTCCGGGTTATACTTTCACCCACGTAACTTGTAACTTATTCTCGTTTTGCTTTGCTTTTATTTGTTTGCAATTTACCGTTTTACAAATAAACCTCGCATGCTAAACCACTTTGACGTGAATTTAATGCATTAAAATGACGTAGCAACTTATTCAATTTTTCATATATTGTAAAATGTTGTTTGCATAACATTCCACCGAATCACTAACGCGCGTATTAAAAACTCGAACGATATCTTAGTAGAGGCCGCTAAGTGCGGGTGGGGTTGGGTGTCCTTTGTGGGCTTCCCAACACGTACCTTCACCCCTTACTCAGAACCTCGGTTTCCGGATGTCCGAAACCGTTGACGCACGAGAGTCATTCGATATACGATACCTGAAAACTCGGCATCGGCATCGGCATCGTAATGCAAAGGGACGAGCCCCACAAGTTCTAATATTAAAGTGGGTTGTACTTTGTGCACGGCCCACCAAAATATAGAGTGGGTTCGAACGGGCCCGAACTCCCACAAAGTTTGGTGGCGACTCTAACTTCGATTTAAATTTCAACCCGAGAACTATCTCACATGGGAAACATTTCGCCGCCCAAACCCGCGTGTGACCGCGTCGGGGTGGAGCTATGTCATGTCCACACCAGGGTAAGTCGGGTATGGGCAAGGGGGGGATGGACCCATGACTGGGGCGGCGGAGTCCACTTCGGAGCGGTAGGAGGGTGTGGCGAGGCGGCCGGAGGATGCGGCGGTCCATCCCAGTCACCCCTGTTACGCCACTGATTTCCTCTGCTTCGATTTTGCTGATGCGGGAGACGGTACGGAGCAGAGGATGATTAGGTGGTTTTGGCGGTTCGAGGGTGAGCATCCCACTATTCTGGGCTGGTATTAGGTGGCGCGATGAGGGTTGTCGCGTCGTCCACTCGTGCTGCCTTACAGTGTTGTTTAAGTTCGAGCATACTATGAGCGATTTCGAATGACGGATATTTGGTTGATGTAAGCAGTGACGGTGTCGAAGGATGATGACAGACCACACAAGAGTTGCATCACAAGTCGAGAATCGGTGACTCCAACATCGACATTCTTCAACTTTTCGTCCACCAAATCGCGGTAGTCGTTGACAATAAGCCTCAAGGGAGATATTTTCTCAAGTCGAAGTGCATTAAATTCGGACTCGAGAGCGGTTGCACGAACCCCGCGGTTGTTGAGAAAGATATTTTGGACTTGGAGCCAAGCTTCACGAGTCGTCAAGTCATCCTCCAAAACCCGAGGAAGAAGGTCGTCACTCAATGTTCCGTAGATCCATTGGAGGACAATTGCGTCAATTTGGCACCGCGAGACATATGAGTTGTCCGTTTCTGATAACGGTGGCGTCCCGTCGATATGATCGGAAACTTGATAACCCTTGGCGTGGAGCGTAAATAAGTTAACCCATAACACGTAAGTATCCTTCGTGTCATCTAGAATATGGATTTTGTGTTGTATATTTGAGAAGGTATAGGCGGGATGGAGGAGTTTAGCCGACTTGGACCTTTCGCCGTCGACCATGGGACGAGCATGAGGTCAAAAAAGATGGAATAAAAAACAAAATCTATTGGTAACCTAGCTAATGCTCTTGATACCATGTTGGCCTGGAATACGAAATTCCATTGTTAGAAAACGAGATACAACGAATGTAATTCTATACTAATGACATATTCCGTACCAATGTTAGAATATGTAAAGATATACAATAAGTAACAAGGTGAATGATGAGACGGAATGAGAAGAATTGATCATTAACTAACGCACCCAAACACAGCACGACCCAATATGAATCATGAATCATGAATCGTTCTTTTCATTCACCGACACAGACACAACATGGCATAACACGGCCCAACTAAATCTCAATGTGGGCCTGTTTGGCTAAGATAAGTACTCTTGTTAGTTTATTGAAACTCAATTAGTGGGTGAGTTTTCGATCACTTAGCTCCGACACCAATAATGTAGAGTAATTCCTTACCGTGAGTCGTCACCGACAATAATGCACATGTATTCCCCTCAAAATGTATTAGAAAAACATGATTACGTAAAAACAAAGGACACAAATTATGAGTAATGAGCACTAGGCGGCGGCTTATCTCATTCTCAACCCATTCATGAATTAAAAATGGTCCAAAAGAGAGAAGAAGCTCAATTATTAGTTGGAGCAAGTCTACCTTCTAATAACGGATTAAATAATACCATTAGATTAGAAAAGATAAAGTTAGTGGATAGCACATAACTTTATCTTATTCACCCAAGTGAATATTATTTCACCTATCACACAAACAAGAATTTGCCTATTAGTTGACACATTACATGACGCTATTATTTGAGTACTCCATCCGTTTAAGTCAAACTTTCTTTTTTGTTTTTCACGTTTGTTAACAATATTTTACTTCACATGCATTCAATTCTTTACACTTATTATGAATGAACAATCCATTCAATTCTTTACATTCTCACTTTACCATATAACCCTCTTATCCTTACTCTATTTACAGAAAATGTCACTACTTTTTTATTACTTTAAGTTTGGTAGACCCATAAAAAATATTTGATTTACCAATAATATCCTTACTTTTATAGTGAACCCTCCCTGTAAAGGATTAAATGGATGAGAGAAGTAATATTTTTAATATCTTTTATACTCTATCCGTTCAAGTCGAACTTTCCCTTTTACTTTTTACACAAGTTTTAAGAAATTGATTATTTATTATTAAAGGTACAAATGAGAAAAATTTAAGTATTTGTTTAATATTAAATATAGGTTAGATAGAAACATTTATGTAAAGATGTCAGGTTTAAAATATTTGTTTAATATTAAAACAATGATTAAAATGGAAATGAGTATGTTGGACTTGAACGTCCCGAAAAGGAATAAAGGAAGATTCGACTTGAACGAAGGGAGTAACATATTAGTAAATACTCCCTCCGAGTTCCTATTATTGTCCCAAATGGATTTGGGGTGAAAAATAAGGAAAGAAAAATGAGTGGTTCAAAAAAAAAGAGGAAGAGAGAGAAATGAGAACCACACATTGATGACCTAAAAAAGAAAGTGAGACAAAAATCAAACTCAGACCAAAAAAGAAAGTGGGACAATAATAGGAACTCGGAGGGAGTACAATATTATAGAAATACAATATTACTAATGTACTTTTAAAAACGAATCAAATAAAATTCACATGAATATATTTTACGAATTTAATACTCCTTCCAAGTTCTTATGATTGACCCATTTGATTTTGGGTGAAAAAATAAGGAAGTAAAAATGAGTGGTTAAAAAAGAAGAAGAAAGAGAGAGAAATGAGCGGTTGAATGTGAACCACACATTTATGGCATAAAGTGGAAAATGGTAAAAGATCAAACTCATCCCAAAAAAGAAAATGAGACAATGTTAGAAATTTGGAGGTACTAGATCCTATTATAAATAAGAGAAGGTCTCATGAGAGACGGTCTCTCTTTAACTTTATTGAGAGACGAAGTACAAATGTAAGTAACAATGGTACCAAACCTAACAGAAGCAGGTACGATTAACATAAAAGAGTATACAAATATAAAGATGGTACGCTTGTTATAAAAACAGGACAAAGTTGTCATTTAAGAGTACGAATAGTACATAGAGTGGTACTGAAGAATAGTAGCTCAATAAGTCAGTGAGAGACCGTCTCTCCTAAGATTTTGTGTATAAATAAAAGAGCAAATTAGAAATTACTCCCTTCAAAGTTGTCTTTATTAAAATTTACTCCCTTTTAAAATATTTTTATTATTTAACAGCCAAAAACTTGCAAAAGTTCAAAATTTGCTTGCATTGGTAAAATCCGGTCAATTCATTAATAACTTGACCGATTTGCCCCTCAACTTACCACCACCTCACTTAACCTGTTTTCCCCCTTCAGTCTCTTCATTCCAATTTCCAAACCCAAAAAACCCCAAATATACAAAGAAATGTAAACCCTAAAAATTCGACAATCAGTTCAAAAAAAAAATTAAGCGACAATCAATCAATCCATTGCTTCCATTCATCAATTAGGTGAGTAAGTTTGTGTCATTATTCTACAATCATCTATTTTTTTTAATATATTTTGAAATTCGAATTTAGGGCTTTTCATCATATACGATTTTTTGATTATATGTCCACTTTGAATGCTGATTCGTCATTTTTCATGGTTTTTGTTGCAAGTTTTGATTGCAGATGACAACCACATCGAAAAAGACATTTACGGTATTAAAAGGATAAAAAAAGAATTAAAAAAGGGGGAGGGGGTAGTTTGGGTATTAAAAGGATAAAAATGGGTACAAAATTCAATTTCGCCGGAATGTCATGCCGGAGTTTACAATTGCAAGTAAATTTTGAACTTTTGCAAGTTTTTGGCTGTTAAATAATAAAAATATTTTAAAAGAGAGTAAATTTTAATAAAGACAAGTTTGAAGGGAGTAATTTTTAATTTGCTCTAAATAAAATCGAAAAGAGAAATGGAAGATTAGACTTAACGACGAGAGCACATTACTTTACTTTGTTGGTATTTCACAGCAAAATCCTGACAACTGTGTTTAGCCTGTCACTCTTCCTTCCTTCTTCTCTTCTTCTTTCTCCCTTGTCATCACCCAAGCTAACATACCACGCATTCCTTTCATTATAACCTCTCTACTCTCACTGCTCCACCCACTACGCCCCCATTTCCCACCACATTCTTTAATAAGCAAACTCACTCTTCAACCATTTCCCAAGTAAGTAAAGATGCACGCAAAGACGGATTCGGAGGTGACGAGCCTGGCGGCGTCGTCCCCCACCAGATCACCGCCACGCAGGCCCGTCTACTACGTCCAATCCCCCTCCCGGGACTCCCACGACGGCGAGAAGACGGCCACCTCGTTCCACTCCACCCCCGTGCTCAGCCCCATGGGCTCCCCCCCTCACAGCCAGTCCTCCATGGGCCGCCACTCCCGCGAGTCCTCCTCCACCCGCTTCTCCGGCTCCCTCAAGCCCGGCGGCGGCGGCTCCCGCAAGATCTCCCCCAACGACGTCGTCGCCAAGAAAGGCGGCAAGAAGAATCAGCATCCGCAGCAGCAGCAGCCGCCCTGGAAGGACTGTGATGTTATCGAGGAGGAAGGCCTGCTTGACGACGAGGAGAACCAGAAGGCTCTGCCTCGCCGATGCTATGTTCTTGCTTTCATTCTCGGCTTTCTCGTCTTGTTCTCCCTTTTTTCCTTGATTCTCTGGGGCGCTGCTCGCCCTCAGAAACCCAAGATCACTGTCAAGGTTTGTTCCTTTTTTTCCCCTTGACTAGGGTTTCAATCCAAGCAACTATTCAATTCAAATCGGTACCGTATTCTGATTGACAGCTCGGATCGATCGATTAGGCTAGGAATTGAGTAAGATGAGTAGCGTGTTTAGATTGTGGTATAATTGAGTTGAATTGAATTGGGTGGTTGTTGTTTTGATGATGACAGAGTATCAAATTTGAGAGGTTCATAGTATCAGCCGGATCAGACAACACGGGTGTGGCCACTGAGATGGTATCTGTGAATTCAACACTCAAGTTTCTGTATCGCAACACTGCTACATTTTTTGGTGTTCATGTCACCTCCACTCCCATTGATCTTTCCTACTCTCAAATCAGTGTTGCCAGTGGAAGTGTAAGTCTCCTATCCATCCTCATTCAGTCAATTCTAGTCTACTAATGCTTAGTTCAATTCAATTCAGTTTATTTTCACTTGAGAATTTGTGACTAATTGATTTAAGATTTACAATGCAGTTGAAACAGTTCTATCAGGGGAGAAAGAGTCAAAGAACCCTTGATGTCTCGATTTACAGTGACAAAATTCCGCTGTATGGAAGCGGCCAAAATTTAGTAAGTACACCCACCGGAATACCCACCGCACCAGTGAACATGACGTTGAGTTTCAAGGTTCGATCCAGAGCGTATGTTTTGGGTAGTTTGGTTAAGCCCAAATTCTACAAGACGGTGGAGTGTGTTGTTAGTTTAGATCCAAAGAAGATCAATTCTGCTATTTCTCTCAAAAACAAATGCACTTATCAATAATCAACACTCCAGATTTGCAACAATATGTTTGTCATTTGGATCTCATCTCTGAAGTCCTGCCAACGAGGTTGGGTCGTGTCGGCTTGATACTGGAGTGAATGTTCATTACGGAGTATTATTCATACTTGGATCTGGGACTATTTTTTTAAGAAAAAAATATATGTAGTAGTTACAGAGAGATGTAATGTAATTTAATCTCAATTATTTATGTAATGTGATTTTGATAGCGCAACACAGCAATAATGAAGGTTGTATAATATTCGTTTCGTGTTCCATGCCATGTTGTTGCTTTGTTGGGTTTCCCATGGCCAGTATCATTGACATTGAGTTCATTGACTGTCGGTGGAAGCACTTTGCGCACTTGTTTTTAGTGTGCTGTCTTCAATTTGCACACAAGATAGTTCGTTGCGCTACTCACCTTGCTTGCTTTTGGAAAGGAAAAGAAAGAAGTAAATGAACAAAGTAGATCGACAATACTCATAGTTTATGCAAGAATTATAAATAGAAGTACGAGAAAGTAAATTGTACTCCCTCCGTTCGTATCCAAAGGGTATGTCTAGTTTGCACGGATACTTCTCTAACCAACGTATCGTGTCGGACACCCGTATCGGACACCGACACACGTCAGACACACGACAATACGTGTCGGACACCTGTAAAACCGTTTTCGGTTTTTTTAATTTACTTGGACACGTATCAGACACGGTTCGTCATATTTGGAGACGTGTCCGACACGGTTCGTAATATTTAGAGACTCCTTGGACATACCTAAGGTTGTAAATCGGTTTTCGGACTTTAATAAATGACAATATCGTAGGTTTATGGTGGCTACTTGATGCTATAAACACTTATCATAAGACTAAACAACTAACTAATAATTATATTATACTCCGTTGTACAATTGTTTGAATTTTTAAGATTTGATTTTTAACTTTGAGTTTATAAGACTTTAATTTTTGTTTTGTTATTTTACGATAATATTGATAGTGTAACTAACCAGTCATATATTTTAGGTATAAAAATCTTCAAATTCTCTTTGTTTAAGTATGTATATGTTTAACTATGTATATTGAATTTTTTTTCCTGCCGTGTCCTGTGTCTGATACGTGTCTGTGTCCGTATCGGTGCAACCTAGGGTACGTTTCTATTTTGTGCATGGATTAAGAAAGTATTAAAGTAATATTAAAATTACAATAATGAAGGACAAATTAGTATTTAATAATTAAAAATGTCTTTTCACAATGGCATATGATGTAAATACCCTGGTAGAATAAGGATAGTTTGGTCCAAAAAATAGACTAAAAAGAAAATGAGTCAATTGGATTTGAACGACTCAAAAAGAAATATGTACCATTTGGATATGAGCGGAGGGAGTATTATGGACAATAGTTTTTAATTTTTTTTTATTACTGTTTTATACTTTTTAGAACAAATTCAATAATGGAAAATAGGGACTTGCAATTTATATAAAATACTATGTATCATGTTAGAACCATACTATTGGAGATAAAATTTTTGGGTATGCTTGAAAGCTGCTCTTGTTCTACAAAGTTACGTAGCTTGAAAAAAAACCCTTAATTTTTATTGGATGGTACTAGTATTGTGGGACCATGCAAACTACAAAATCTTGTTCCTATCATTGGAGAAATGTATAGCTATCAAGTCTTGTAGCTCTAAAATTGTGACTGAGAAGTTAAGCTACATGTATTGTAGCTGTTTGGGATACAAACAACCTATAGTCTTCGACCTGCAGTGGCCGGCTTGCTCCTTCCTCGTCCCTACCGAGGCTTCACGCCTCGGAACTGCACAATGAACACACAAGGGCCTCGGAGGGTGTCCGAGGTTGCCTCTCCGACGCTCAAGTCAGTGAACGAGATTAAGAGGGTGATGATCGAGTCAGTAAAGGATTTACTTAGCTTTTTTAGAGAGATGAGTCGTTGTCCATTTTTTATGCCCCTTTGCCTATGGAGGCTATTCCTTTATTCATAGGGGAAACACTCGTACGGATTTCCCTCCTTCGTTCTGCCGGGAACTCATCGACCCCCTCTTGATAGGCCGGCACCACCTCCATGTGGGTAGGGGTGTTGCCGGCAGCCGGCTACGCATAGCCGATGACGTGCCGACCCCCATCAATTGCCCCATCATCGGTTAGCGCCAAGGGTCTTGAGTCGGTAATAATCGACGAGTAGTATGCTTAGGGAGGCGTCTCGAGGTTGCTTGCGGTTCCTTCGAGTCCGCTCGTATTCCCTCTTCCTAGAGAAGGTACCCTAGGAGTAATGATGATGCTTACTTTCCCAAGGCCTCCTTCATTACTCCTTTGGTGGTTGGCAGTTGGGGAGCATTAAATGAGGTTTTGCATGTCTATCACCCCCCCCCCCCAATTTTGTCATTTTTGGATAAAATTTCAATCTTCAAATCAATCTTGCTCTCGAAGTTATGTCTTCTTCAGGTAGTAACTCCCCTTAGCCCTTGGACTCCCCCCTGCAGTCCAAAGGCGACATCGTCGTCTTCCTTCCCCTGAGCCATCCCGGCCTAGGAGGAGACGTCAAGTTGCTCGCGGGGCCCAGTCACGCCCCCTACTGCGCCTTCCGGGGGACCGGTCATGCCATCCTTCGGCGCTCTCCACCTTCCCCGTCGTCGGAAGGGGAGGCTGCACCATGGGGTGTCCGAGCCTGACATTGATTCGGACTGCCGTTCATCTGGGAGCTCGCCCAGCTACTCCACCTCTAGTGACAGCTCCTCCTCTTCGCCTCGAGTTCCTTGAGGTCGGTGCCTCTGCTACTCTGGTGATGATATGGAGGGCTATGACTCGCCTCCTCGCGGGACCCGCCCTCTGCCTTCTTCTTCTGTGTCTCCGGCCTCGTCTGCTAGCTCGCCCTCTCCTCTCCCCCATGAGGATTCTGATGAGGAGGCACGCGATTAAGTTCCCAAGCTAGGTTGGGCTTTATTTTTCCGGTTGAAGCCAGCCATTGGGGGAGGAGGGTCGACATATTTTGGTGATGTTGCATTCGGATGACGCCATGGGGGCTGATGATGTCCTTCCTTAGTGTTGTTCTTATCTTTCTTTTTCTTTTTATTAGGTAGTGCCGGATGTGATATGAGGGTGCCAACCTCCCTTTTCGCTGATTATGCCGGATTGTGGAATAGGGGTACCGGCCCTTTTATTTTGTTAAGTGACCTCCGATTTATCGATGATGATGTTAATGGTCACCTTTTGATTAATCCATTTTGTCTATTCATTTCCTTCTTGATTATCGCGCTTGGTTCCATGACCTTTGATATTCTTGTCTATGTTGTCAGAATCTCATTTAATGCCCTCTGCCACTAGTCAGAATCTCGTGGCCCAAGCAAGGCAACCTTCCCCCTTGTATAAATAGAGGCTCCCCCCACTTTGCGTCCTTATTTGCCCCTCTTCTTTACTTCTCTCTCTAAAGCTCATCTCCAACATTCTTTTTCTACTTCTTGCCCTTCTTAGGCCGCTGCCCTTCCCTGTAGAGGCTTGAGTATCGCCGACACACCTTTCTAGGTTAGTTCCTCTCCTCTTTCTTAATTATAATTTGCTTTCAATTTCGAGTCATGTCCACCCGTTCCCGTCGAGTCCGTTTCGAGGATGAGGATGAGGTTATATCGGCATATGGAGGGGACGCCGCTTCCCATCATAGATCTAGGAGAGATGTCGGTGGTGAGTCGTCGGACGATGAGATCGAGGAGGTGCCGCCGATTGCCGCCTTTCCCGTCCGATGTTTCTGACTCTCCGCCCGCATGTTCCGCCGGGGGGGAGGGGGGCACCTCTTTCGTCGGAGGAAAGGGAGACGAGGAGCCGTCTTCCGGCGATCCAGGGGTGGATAAGGAGCAGGACATTGGGCTACTTCTTCGCCATCGCCGGAGAGATCCTCCCACGACGGAAGAGTCGTCTTCCAGTCGCCAAGGGCCCCACCAGGAGGAGGCGAAAGAGGGCGGTGAGGGGGTGCAGTCGGGGGTGAGGGAAGGTAGTGAGGAGACCCAGGAGGCCTCGATCCCTCGCCGAACTTCTACCGTAGTGGACGCGAAATGGCGTCGGTGGGCGATGGAGAATGATTGTCTGGAGGCTGCCAGGGATCTTTATCCCTTGGGGGAGGGCTACGAGTATGAGATGCCGGCCGCCGGTCAGTTTATTTGTTCTCCTCCAGAGGGCTGCGTGGGCGTCTCATTAGAGTCTCTTAAATTTGGTCTCCATTTACCCCTTGAGTCTTTCGTGGAGGAGGTGTTCCGACGTATGAACCTGGCGCTTGGCCAGCTGACCCCCAGGCGGTTCGCGCCATTATATCCTATTGTTGGGTGTGCCGGTTGAAGAGGTGGAATCCTTCGGTAGAAGCGTTCAAGTTTATGACGTTCCTGAAAGTCGTACCGGCCACAAGTTACTGGACCCTATGCCGACTTGGTAACTATGTCACTTCATATCCTATCCTTTCCAACTGTCATGGTTGGAGGGGTAAGTTTCTCTGTAACAGCCCTAAATTTTTGCGACCAAAATAACAGAATAAAACCGGAAAATTTAAAGTTGTTACTTCGCATTTAGCTCACAAGGCCAAATGTAAGGCAAAAGAATAGTATAAGAATTAAAAAGAAATATAAATCCGATAAATAATTAAATGAAAACGTTGCAGCGGAAGACTTAAGTCCCACAAAATTCAAAACAGTTTAAAACAACTTCAACCCAAAATTCAACATAAATATAAATAGTTTGAAGGTAAACGTTAAATAATAAAATCCTTCCTCGCTCAGCATCCCGAACCAAATGCACCCATGCAACATATTAATTGTACCTATCAACTGTACCCAAAACACAAATAGGTACAGGTTCCAGCAGGGGAACGATCCAAAACAAAAGGACGTCAGCAAAGCTGAGTAAACTTTTGCGACCAAAATAACAGAATAAAACCGGAAAATTTAAAGTTGTTACTTCGCATTTAGCTCACAAGGCCAAATGTAAGGCAAAAGAATAATATAAGAATTAAAAAGAAATATAAATCCGATAAATAATTAAACGAAAACGTTGCAGCGGAAGACTTAAGTCCCACAAAATTCAAAACAGTTTAAAACAACTTCAACCCAAAATTCAACATAAATATAAATAGTTTGAAGGTAAACGTTAAATAATAAAATCCTTCCTCGCTCAGCATCCCGAACCAAATGCACCCATGCAGCATATTAATTGTACCTATCAACTGTACCCAAAACACAAATAGGTACAGGTTCCAGCGGGGGAACGACCCAAAACAAAAGGACGTCAGCAAAGCTGAGTAAAATATATTATATTGAAAACGTAAAACAATAATTATAATTTGTAGTAAACTGAAATCAGAGTTATATATTATTGTCTCAATACCAAACCAAAAGTACTGTAAAACGGTAGTCAAAACCAAAACCAACCAAAATATATTGTCTCACCTGTGAGCCAAGGTCCTACCCTTTTGCACGATCTAGAGGTAGCACTTATGCTTAGCTAGACTTACTATAGTGTGCACTTGTAGACACCCGCATTTGGCCGTTAGGTGTCTATAACAGTTTCAAAAAACACCCGATGATGATCGGACGTAAACGTGACTTAATACGCTCGAATACGGACTCGGAATCAATAGTAACCGACGTGGGCATTTAGCGGAGTGCAAATCTCTCAAAATCAACCTCAAATCCAGGTCCAGTGGGTCGTTTCCAATAAAATGAGACTAATTTGGGTCAAAACCAACACCGGAAATAAATCCCGTCTTTTAGCGACCGGGTCAAAACCCGGTCAAAGACGAAACCGTCTCACAAAATCAGCCAAGTTCACCTTCTAGAAACTGGCGCCCAAATCAAAATTCAAAAAGCAAATCAAATCAAAAGTCAACCCTTCCTAAATTAACTCAACTCACCCAACTCACTCACTCTATAAATACACCCCATCACCCCAACACATTACACAACTTTCTTCAACCTTTTCCAACCCTAATCACCTTACACTTACAACATTTTGGCAACCCAAAACCAGTCACATTTTACAACCTTCAAACATTCATCACCCTTGAGTTCTAGGCACTCATACACACACACACACACACACATACATTCAAAATCCCGAGATCAAAACTCGTCAAAGACATACACCATAACTCTACTTACATATCTCGACACTCCCGCGCTCACGTCGCCACTACGAGTCCGTTTCCGAGATCGTTTAAGCATGTAGGTTGAGGGTGTCATCAAACCCCGTTCCTTTTTCCCGAGATTGTTGTTGTTGTTGTTGTTGTTGTTGTTGTTGTTGTTGTTGTTGTTGTTGTTGTTGTTGTTGTTGTTGTTGTTGTTGTTGTTGTTGTTGTTGTTGTTGTTGTTGTTGTTGTTGTTGTTGTTGTTGTTGTTGTTGTTGTTGTTGTTGTTGTTGTTGTTGTTGTTGTTGTTGTTGTTGTTGTTGTTGTTGTTGTTGTTGTTGTTGTTGTTGTTGTTGTTGTTGTTGTTGTTGTTGTTGTTGTTGTTGTTGTTGTTGTTGTTGTTGTTGTTGTTGTTGTTGTTGTTGTTGTTGTTGTTGTTGTTGTTGTTGTTGTTGTTGTTGTTGTTGTTGTTGTTGTTGTTGTTGTTATACTAACACTAACATTTTTAATTCCGCTACTAACTTTTATTTTTATGTATACTAACTTAACTCTCTAATCTAACACTTTTGTTATTTATTGTATCTAACCTCTAACATTTAATTATCGTCACTAACGTATTAATACCGTGTATATATATATATTTATATGATATTAAAATTCGGATCTTAACACGTTTGACTACGACGATCATCCAAAGTCCGTTTAATTCCTTTACGAGTCACGACGGAGGTGGCACCCTTTTGAGGAGCGCCGCCCTAATGTACTCAAGGGCATAACGCGATCGTGATTGCTCATAGTTGAACGCGTAAGACTCAATTTCTAAGAATAGTACGAGATCCGTTGAGGCAAAAACCGACATCACATAATCCTTTAGGATTAGTATCGATGTCGTGACGCAGAGGACTATAATTTCGTCACTAATCAAGATTTTCAATCACATAATAGCATATTTCATAAAATCCCGATAACGGTCTCATAATCGTATAATACACGTTTATGACATCGAGAACCGAGTTGAATTTAAATAATGCAATATTTTTATTTAACTCGGTCAATTATCGAATTCAAACAAATAAAAGACACACGCCATGCGAGTCGCGCGCCGGTCAGGCGACTCGCGGGGAGGCCTGTTCGGCCGAGCCCACTTTCTCGTTTTCTCGACTTTCTATCCTTTTCGGTCCTTACATTAATATGCGACTTTCGCGACATATGTCCATATTTTGAGACTCGTCTTTTCTTTACGACTTTTAGTCAACGCGTGTAAAGGCCATCACGTGAACCCATTTTTTCTAAAACTTATGCACATCACGACACTTAAAACGACTTTGATCGACGGTCTCACACTATTAATTTTTGTATCGACGACTCTTTAGTCGTATCCGACACATAATTAATTTAGACTCCATTTCTCGATGTGATAAATCGGGACAAGGCATCGAGATTCGGGATCGGGCTAGCACCACGCCTAGGTTCCATATCTCCGTCCTCCGTTTAATACACAATATAATGTGTATTTAATCGAAGTTCGTCCATTTGCACAACTTACGGTCTAGTTTATATTTATTATATACGGGTCCGTTTCTAGTTAGCATTTGCTGCTTATAATTCAATTATTCTATTTTATTGCTCGTTGTATTGTGAATTCCGGGTTGTATTCCGCCCATGTAATTTGTAATTTATTTACGAGTTTTCTATTTTCGATGTTTGCCATTTATTTATTTAAATGAACATCGCATGCTAAATCACTTTGACGTGAATCAAGATGCATTAAATGACGTAGTTAATCAACAACTCGCATGCTTAGCCCGAAAACGCTGTTTGCATATCATTTTATCCTTTTACTAACGCGCGTACACGAACACGAACGATGTCTTAGTAGAGGCTGCCATGTGCGGGCGGGGTTGGGTGTCCTTAGTGGGCTTCCCAACACGTACCCTCACCCCTTACTCAGAACCTTGGTTTCCGGATGCCCGAAACCATTGGCGCACGAGAGTCATTCTATATACGAAAGCCGGTTTAAACGGTATCGGTATTGCAATGCAAAGGGACGAGCCCAATAAACTCTGAAATCGAAGTGGACCGTACTTGGTGTATAGCCCATGACGATATAGATTGGGCTCGTATGGTTCCGAATAACCACAAAATTCGGTGGCGACTCCATTTTGACTTAAATTTCGAACCCGAGAACAATCTCACCACGAGATTCATTCGCCTACCCAAACCCGCGCGTGGCCGCGTCGGGGTGGACCTACGTCATGTCCACAATTTGGCGACTCCGCTGGGGATACCTGATGTACCACATGTCATCGGGGTTCCTAGGGTGAGACTCGAAGAGAAATCGTTCGAATATTAATGTACGCGCATTAGTTTAATGATTCATGCATAACCCAAATTTTGCCCGGGCCGGTTACTTGTGACCGACGTCCCACTATACCACGGTGCATTCCTACATGGGTGCGCTAAAGACATCGATGGTGGAACTCATCTCGGTTTCACGGCATGTCCTAAGACCAACTCGGCTTAGGGAGTCCGTCCATCACACGAGAAAGCCATCGTTGTTGGTATAGACCCTATTTTGACCAACCGAGACTTAACGTAATGCATACATAAGCGTCGTTATAATGCTTGCTTGAGTACGTGCTGCTTGGTTTTCGTGTCATTTTTCAAAAACCGTCATTTCAAAAAATGCATCTTCCCAAAAATACCAAATTTTGAAAAACCCGAAATACTGTCCGTTTCGGGACCCGTTTTTTCAAAATATCCAATTTCAAAAACTCGGAATGCTGCCAAAATTTAGACTTACGATTTGACTCAAAATAGCCTATTTTTAGCCGGCATGCTTCCCATTTCAAATTTCGAATTTTCGATTCCCTTTCGAATTTTCAAAATTCAACTTCATTTTTCAAATCTTCAAAATTCCACCTCGATTTTCAAGTCTTCGAGATTCCATTCTCGATTTTCAAATCTCCGAGATGCCGTTTTCGATTTTCAAATCTTCGGGATCTTATTTTCGATTTTCAAATTTTCGGAAATTTATTTTTCGATATTCAAATTTTCAAAATTCCAAATATTCAACTTATCAAAAAAACTCGGCCCTGTCGGCATGCTGCCAATTTCAAAAGACGGGATCGCCTCCTCAATTTTCAAAACGCGAAATTACTCGCAACCATTCTAACATTTCGAAATGCCCGGTCCTATTGGCCCACTGCCAATTTCAGGACCGTCCTCTCAATTTTCAAAATTCAATCATTTTTCAAAAATCTTCCTTATTATAGGACCTACCGTAATTCGTGTGTCGGGTCTTTTCGTAATACGTCGAAGGTCTTTAGCGTCGAAACTCCGCCGATCCTACATCACGGGTTTCTTCCCCATCCTAGTCCGCCTTTTCCTAAAGGCATAACCGACCAACACGAGTCATACACTCGTAAATGGAAGGTTCGTCCATACACTCGAGTCCTAACTAGAAAGTCACACGCGATCTTTCCCTCCGACAGGACGGTCCCCACGACCTTTCCTAGGGGAATTTTGCCCGTCTTTCAATCCGTTAGTCGAGTCATCCCAATTCAAGTCCTTTAACTTAATGGTCTACCCTAATCACAGGGTCTATCCTTATTCAAGTCAGGTCAAGGGTCTCTATCGTCGAAACTCTGCCGATCTTACATCGCGAGTTTCCTCGAGGCCGAGTCAACCTTTTACAAGGCATAGCCCTGTAGCTAAAGTTTCGTGATCCTTACACCTAAGGGTCACTCGTCCGACACTCGAGTCTTAGCAAAATCTTCGATCCCACTCGGGGGCTACCCTTCAGCAGAGCGATTAATCACAGTTGCTCTAATGGTCATGTCTTACACGTGTTGTCTCACGTACCTCACTTTTTGAGTCACTTAGATGCCGCACCATCTGAGTCCTATCAGAGTCTTCAGTCTCACTTGGGGGCTGTCCTCCACCCGAGCAGTCGACCACGGTCACCCTAAGGGGTACCTTACGTTCATCATACACCAGCGTCCTTATGATGCTTTTCTTCGAGTCGTACCTATGCGACGAACACCCGAGTCTCCTAAAGGTTTAGGTCGCCACGGTTGGTCCAAACACGTGACGCGGTCAAACACGGTCGCCCCATTTTCGGACTTACCCTCGTGCAGCTTGAGTCTCATCGTCGAGTCCAAGCCAGGGTTGTTACCTCGTCTAGGTCAACGTTCGAGTATCCCGGTCCAAGAGTCTTTGTCGACCCGTCACCCCGGGCCATGTCTAGTTTGACTCCCTCTCTTGGATTCGCGCAAATTCGAGTTTAGGCGAGTCGTGGCACCTGTCGTTTCCTCCAATCAAGGACCTTACCAAAAAGAAACGACCAACCAAGTATCCGAACGTCCGGATCCGATTCGAGTCTAAGTCTGAGTCCGAGTCTAGGATATCCTACATCCTCATTTCAAAGTCAGAGTCAGAGTCAACTGTATTCTGTCCTCTTTCCAGAATTCAATAAAATCAACTTTTTCAATCTCTCCTATATGCTTCCTTATGTGTTTCCGAGAACATGATGAACATCATCATACACTGTGAGCACATGCACGTGACTATTATAGGCACATCTATAATGACTGCAGGAACTGAGACCCATGTTTTCCCTTACCTGTTCCATGTCTGGTATAGAAAGCCACATAACTACCCCTAGTAGGAGCAGTATCGAATCCTATGACAAATCTAGGTAGTCTCCTAGTTTGGGTTCAAGACGGAAGGCAAGCCCATTTCCCACAATAAACACCCCTCCAATAAGACTGATCAATCCCTACCTTAGGCGTTAGTCTGACCAGAAGCAAAAAAAAGAAGCATCGTGACTCTATACCCAACTCGGGACGATGCTCCCACTAAGCCTGCTCGGAATTATGATGACAATACCGAGATCCAAATCACCATGCTTACCGTAGAGTACTCCACCGCGAGTTGCACTCACCCACTAGGCTTATACCTTACAAAGGTTTAGCTCCACAAGCCTAATCCAACCGATGGGCCCACCCCCATATCCACCCACAACATCAAAGGGAGGGATAGCCAAAAAAAACTGGACAAAAAACAGAAGCCCAAAGAAAAAAGCAAAAGGCCGAAACAAAAGAGCTGGCCATGACCAAAAAAGAACTCTCAACATCCCTCGACCAGATACGATCAATCCCTTGACCGGGACACAGTCAACTCAAGTGAAGGATCCCACGACCGGGGCTAAGAGGTCAACCCAAAAAAAAACAAAAACAAAAAAAATTCAAATACCCATGACCGTGGTCAACGTTCAACTCAAGTGAAAATCCCTTGACCGGGGTACGGTCAATTCAAAAATTATCAGTGCCCATACCATCGAATAGGGGAGAAACAATCAGCTGGTGAGCTAACACCACACTTAGCCTTCCCGCATTACAACCTTCAAGACCTTCCTGAGACCTAGGCTAAGAGACAGCCCGGAATTTTGAGGATTCAAGCTCCATAGGATACACCCTAACCATTAGGGCCAGACATGGAAATCAGATCCCGCATTATTAAACCTACCCCGATCGAAGTTCGAGTCATTTTTACTCGACTTCCCCCTTTCCTACCACATTACAATACCTTACCCTCGAAGCCTTAGCTCCACAAAATCGAGCTCCATATTTTGAATCATCAAAGCCACTTGCAACCTAGCTCCACATTTCCAAAAACATCCAAACCATTTACCAGCCCCAAACACGGGACTCTACCTGCGGTCGGCATAGAACATGCCCAAATAGTTCACACCACCTCTGGGGGCTACCCCGGAGAACGCTCACAGTCACGGGATCAACATCCTAACTGTTCTAGCCCTTTGATCAAGACATCATTGGGAATTCACCTAGCCTACACCATCGCTATGGCTAGTTACACACAAAGCCCTAATAAACTAGGCAACATAACATATCTTTCAATCCACTGAACTACGGCTTGGTTTGATTTCACTACACGTGAATACGTAGGCAGCCTTTCAACAAGGGCACAACCACCCACATTGACACACGTTCAAAAAGCACCATCATTCCGGTCACGACACTGTCATGTTCTCAACAGTTAGCTTTGTCGTCTTGGGGGCTTCTCTTAGGCAGAAGACCGTCATCCACTCACATAATCCAAATACTTTCAAAAATCTAGCCACCTTTCTGTAGTGTGTCCTAGTACTCGGCTCAGTCGAAGACGAGAATCCGTCAGGGACTCGAAGCAACACCCATTTTGGGACTATACCCCAAAACCAAAGATCCAAAAGAGCACCAGACTATAGCATTGCTACTGCTAAGCCTTGTCATGCAAAAACAGTCTCATTACAGACTACTGCAGCCACCCTATAGCACATCCTTCCCATTCCGATGTTCGACCGTGTTGCCACTCGCCTAGGCTACGGAATAGCGCAGCTTAAGAGTCTTGTCATCTTAGGTGGCCCACCCTCCTACCGAGTCACAGTCCAACCCCTTCGAGATGCCAAGTCGTGTCTGTCAACTCGTCCGGTCACGTCCAGAGTCGAGTCTGTCGATATGTTTCTCCCTTCAAATTCTCATTTTAAAATTTGCAAAACTTAGCCATTTGAGAAAATCCTTTTCGACAAGGTCAAATTTCGGTTTATTTAAACTGCAAATTTCTTTTCTACCCCTTTCAATTTTGAAAACCTATCTCCTAGCACGTGAGTTGCTTTCAGGACATCGATTTCAAAACTAAGCAAAAATCATTCTCCCCAGCGCAAGCCAGTCTATAGTTGCTAACTGCATTTCCTATATGTTATCTTGCTATCTGCTATGCCTGCTATTTCTGCCTATGTATCTAACATTTCAGGTGTCAGCTAGTGCTTCCCAACGGAACACCTAAAGCGGTGTTTCTCCTGGAATGCTACATCCAAGACGTGATGTGTCGGCATACGGGTACGCCCAAGACTTCAGAAGCAAGTCCCCGCGCAGCTACTTTACTCCCCAGCATGAGTCGGTGTTTCACCTAGATATTACGTGCAAATACAGGTACACCTAGGACTTCAAAGGCAAGTCCGACTCCCCACGGAGCTATCGTCATCAGGACAGGTATGACCTCTCTGCTTATGGCTGCCGAGCCCTTCACGCAAGTCTAATGGACTATAAACGACCCGACCGGAAGGCTGCCAGGTCGTAATCCTCGATTGGCCTGGTAGCTACTCTGACTTTCGCCTTGTCCAAGCCTCAGTCAGAGTGGGGGCTCTGTAGACACCCGCATTTGGCCGTTAGGTGTCTATAGCAGTTTCCAAAAAACACCCGATGATGATCGGACGTAAACGTGACTTAATACGCTCGAATACGGACTCAGAATCAATAGTAACCGACGTGGGCATTTAGCGGAGTGCAAATCTCTCAAAACCAACCTCAAATCCAGGCCCAGTGGGTCGTTTCCAATAAAATGAGACTAATTTGGGTCAAAACCAACACCGGAAATAAATCCCGTCTTTTAGCGACCGGGTCAAAACCCGGTCAAAGACGAAACCGTCTCACAAAATCAGCCAAGTTCACCTTCTAGAAAATGGCGCCCAAATCAAAATTCAAAAAGCAAATCAAATCAAAAGTCAACCCTTCCTAAATTAACTCAACTCACCCAACTCACTCACTCTATAAATACACCCCATCACCCCAACACATTACACAACTTTCTTCAACCTTTTCCAACCCTAATCACCTTACACTTACAACATTTTGGCAACCCAAAACCAGTCACATTTTACAACCTTCAAACATTCATCACCCTTGAGTTCTAGGCACTCATACACACACACATACACAAATACATTCAAAATCCCGAGATCAAAACTCGTCAAAGACATACACCATAACTCTACTTACATATCTCGACACTCCCGCGCTCACGTCGCCACTACGAGTCCGTTTCCGAGATCGTTTAAGCATGTAGGTTGAGGGTGTCATCAAACCCCGTTCCTTTTTCCCTTATGTTTTTACCGTTTTTATATTATTATTATTATTATTATTATTATTATTATTATTATTATTATTATTATTATTATTATTATTATTATTATTATTATTATTATTATTATTATTATTATTATTATTATTATACTAACACTAACATTTTTAATTCCGCTACTAACTTTTATTTTTATGTATACTAACTCTCTAATCTAACACTTTTGTTATTTATTGTATCTAACCTCTAACATTTAATTATCGTCACTAACGTATTAATACCGTGTGTGTATATATATATATATTTATATGATATTAAAATTCGGATCTTAACACGTTTGACTACGACGATCATCCAAAGTCCGTTTAATCCCTTTACGAGTCACGACGGAGGTGGCACCCTTTCGAGGAGCGCCGCCCCAATGTACTCAAGGGCATAACGCGATCGTGATTGCTCATAGTTGAACGCGTAAGACTCCATTTCTAAGATTAGTACGAGATCCGTTGAGGCAAAAACCGACATCACATAATCCTTTAGGATTAATATCGATGTCGTGACGCAGAGGACTATAATTTCGTCATTAATCAAGATTTTCAATCACATAATAGCATATTTCATAAAATCCCGATAACGGTCTCATAATCGTATAATACACGTTTATGACATCGAGAACCGAGTTGAATTTAAATAATGCAATATTTTTATTTAACTCGGTCAATTATCGAATTCAAACAAATAAAAGACACACGGCCAGACCCCCATGCGAGTCGCGCACCGGTCAGGCGACTCGCGGGGAGGCCTGTTCGGCCGAGCCCACTTTCTCGTTTTCTCGACTTTCTATCCTTTTCGGTCCTTACATTAATATGCGACTTTCGCGACATATGTCCATATTTTGAGACTCGTCTTTTCTTTACGACTTTTAGTCAACGCGTGTAAAGGCCATCACGTGAACCCATTTTTTCTAAAACTTATGCACATCACGACACTTAAAACGACTTTGATCGACGGTCTCACACTATTAATTTTTGTATCGACGACTCTTTAGTCGTATCCGACACATAATTAATTTAGACTCCATTTCTCGATGTGATAAGTCGGGACAAGGCATCGAGATTCGGGATCGGGCTAGCACCACGCCTATGTTCCATATCTCCGTCCTCCGTTTAATTCACAATATAATGTGTATTTAATCGAAGTTCGTCCATTTGCACAACTTACGGTCCAGTTTATATTTATTATATACGGGTCCGTTTCTAGTTAGCATTTGCTGCTTATAATTCAATTATTCTATTTTATTGCTCGTTGTATTGTGAATTCCGGGTTGTATTCCGCCCATGTAATTTGTAATTTATTTACGAGTTTTCTATTTTCGATGTTTGCCATTTATTTATTTAAATGAACATCGCATGCTAAATCACTTTGACGTGAATCAAGATGCATTAAATGACGCAGTTAATCAACAACTCGCATGCTTAGCCCGAAAACGCTGTTTGCATATCATTTTATCCTTTTACTAACGCGCGTACACGAACACGAACGATGTCTTAGTAGAGGCTGCCATGTGCGGGCGGGGTTGGGTGTCCTTAGTGGGCTTCCCAACACGTACCCTCACCCCTTACTCAGAACCTTGATTTCCGGATGCCCGAAACCATTGGCGCACGAGAGTCATTCTATATACGAAAGCCGGTTTAAACGGTATCGGTATTGCAATGCAAAGGGACGAGCCCAATAAACTCTGAAATCAAAGTGGGCCGTACTTGGTGTATAGCCCATGACGATATAGAGTGAGCTCGTATGGTTCCGAATAACCACAAAATTCGGTGGCGACTCCATTTTGACTTAAATTTCGAACCCGAGAACAATCTCACCACGAGATTCATTCGCCTACCCAAACCCGCGCGTGGCCGCGTCGGGGTGGACCTACGTCATGTCCACAGCACTACTCACATTTGGGCAGTCAGTAGATGAGGCTGCCAAAGGAGGAAGTCTAACTACCTAGCAAGTGGGTGGCCGGAAAAACCCCACTTAACACAACTCGGGCCAGAAGTTCAGTTTCGGGACGAAATTCCAGGGACGTCTTAGACGCACCTTAACCTCATAGACCAACATAGCTCCCAGAGTCTGTTATAACCACAAAAAATTGTACCAAAATAATACCAATATATGACTTGTGTCACAAAGTTTCAATATCCAAAATATCACAAGAGTATCATAAAAATTCATTGTTGACAAAATAATTATAAAACTGTTTCAAAAATATAATTTAAACCGAACATGCTCTTTACTTAAAGGTGAAAAGGTTAAAACGTCCTTACCTTTCGAGACGGTCACAACTCAGCTAGTATTATTTCAAGAATTCTTTCTCCTCGAACCCACAAGCTACAATAGTATAAATTGATTCAATATTCTAGTTAATATAACAACGGGTCTAACCTACGTAGTATTCAATTACATATGCTATCGAGAACGCACAACCTCGAGACTCAAACTATTCATCACCCACTCGATAATATCAAAAAAAAAGATGACAAGTAAATCCCAAATTCACCCAAAATACTTATTCGTCTTAACTATAATGTACCCGATCAAAGTCACGGACAGACTCGTATTGTAGGTTAGAACTCAAGCGGCACTAACTAAAGTATATCGGCAATTCGTACTAAGTCCTGACAACACACCTAATAATCTACTCATTCATTATTAACAAATTTCATGCCTAACCCATCACCACCCATCACCTGCACATCCTTCTTTATCCAGAACAATGCCAAGTAAAAAAAAATCCTATTCCTATGACCCACGCTGTAAAACAGGGTTAACACTACTCGCGTTCCACATCCAACTCACCTATACTCCACAAAACGACGATCAGTTCAAGCCTAAATCGACAAGGAACAAATAGTCTCGAGAATTAGCACAAATACGGGTTAACCCCACATCCCGACATCAACGATATGAAAATATTGAGACCACAATTTTAGTAAATAAGAATCAGATTTAAAAATATCCAGACCTGAAATATGTTTACTTCACAAATTAGGAGTAAAGAGATTAGTTAAATTAAGATACTTACGATTTTTGACGAAGATGGATACAAGCACGATGGTGTATAAGAAGGATCAGAATTGATTAAGAGAAGAGAGGGCGACAGAGGACTTGAAGAAACTTAGAAAATAGTGGTAGGAAAAGAAGGGACTACGGTGGGAGGGTTAAATAGATTAATTAGTTTTTTTTTCTTTTCCTTTTTGTGTTTGAGTCGAAATCCAAGTCAAAATAAGTCGGTTTTTAAATTAGCGGTCCATTTTTTTAAAATAGCCCAAAATCGATTTATTATAAGAAGGTCCAAAGACTTTAATATTTATAACAACATTAATTTTTTTTTCCAATTTAAAAACCCGATTTAAATAAAAGTAGAAAATTCAAGCTTTATAATTGACCCAGAAAATAACGGGTGCTACAGACTTCTCTCCTTAAAACAAAACTTCGTCCTCGAAGTTTAAACTCATCCTCAAAAATGAAGTCTCACATTACTCACGAATGTCCAAAATGACCCGCTCACTCCATATATCCAAAATCCACCAAAATTCTTCATATATCTCCAAAATAAATCATTTTCTCCATATATCCAAAATCCGTCAAATTAAACACAACCTTAAAGATATCTCACATTTCTAAATCCTCAGAAATCCATAACCATCTAATTCCTCAAATTTCAAAGTATACACTTCGCCACCACCTAAATCCACAAGATAAGATCACCTAATTCCATAAGATAATACCAAAGTTCAAAATCACTAAAATTCTCATATTCCTCTAAGTTAAAGTATCACTTGCCAAGTTAAGAGCATGTCGGACAAAATATTTAAATTATTTTCAAAATTTTGAAATTCACAAGTTCAATCATTTTCCAAGTGTGTAATCCACAAAATCAATCAATCAATCAATCAAAAAAGTGCGGTTAGAACTAGTAATCAATCATATGTGCGTTGAGCACAAAACCACCAATATGTGCGTTGGGCACAAATAAACCACAAATATGTACGTTGAGCACAAACATGTGTAAACAAGTCAATTTCAAATAATAACCAATAACCAATGACATTGTGCTTATTAAGCATCGACAATAACCAAAATATTCATATTTGTAACCAATAAACAGTAAATAGCATGGAATAACACAAGGACATGCTTAGTTTATCACAAAAACAAGTAGTCGTGCATATTTCTATCCACCTTAAAATAAAGCTTCGTCCTCGAAGCACGAAAAATTCAGCTAAAAAGATGAAGGTATTTGTCTCTCATGGTTGGCTCAAGTTTCTTCCAAAATATTGGAACACATATGTTCGCTACCTAATATAATATCCTTTGAAACCCCATGAAGTCCAACCACATAATGTATATAAGCATCAGCTACTTGCTTCTTCTCTCACATATCCTTCATGAGAATAAAATGTGCACTCTTAGTTAATCTGTTAATTATAACCCAAATCATATTATTACCTTTCTCTGACCATGACAACCCAACTATAAAATCCATAAAGATTAAACTCCACTTCCACTCGAAAACTCCTAAAGGATCTAACTCTGCCTATGTCCCATATGTTCACTCATAACTTTCTAACATATCAAGTACTGAGCCACAAAATCTGTCATTTGTTTCTTCATACTAATCCACCAAAATCCAAATTTCAAATCCGTGTACATTTCATCAATTCCTAAACGAACATAATACATCTTTTCCTTTAATTCCCTGTGCTTAGGTACGCAAATTCTATCTCAATACTTAATAAATCCATTCTCATCGCTTGAGAAAGCAGACTCATTCACCGATCAACTTATCCTAGAAAAAATTATCACCACCTTTCAACTCTTTAATACACTCACCGATTCACTTTCAACGGAAAACATACTATATAGGGTCCCTAATTTTGCCATTTTGATCCCAAATATCAGAAACTCTTCCATCACTTATCACGGTGCATCACTAACACTATTGTATGGGAAAAATTTACTCAAGTCATCGGCCACCACATTGGCATTTCCTACAAGATACTGAATCTCGACCTTATAGTCCTTAATCAAATTCAACCACCTCCTCTATCTCACGATTAGCTCCTAATGGGTAAATATATATTTTAAAATTTACGATCATAAAAACTTTAAATGGTCCCCAAATAGTATGTCTCCAAATTTCTTAGGCAACTACTACGGCTGCTTAGTCTAGATCATAAGTAGGGTAATTTTTCCATAACGGTGCAACTGCCTAAACGCATAAGCGATTACTTTCTTATTCTACTGAAAACACAACCTAGTCCATTCTTAAAAAGCATATTTATAAATATCATAAGCTTCATTTCCATCCGGTAAGGCAAATCCTAAAGCAGTGGTCAATTTTTCCTTTAAATTCGAAACGACTCCTCACACCTCTCACCCCAATAAAATTTTGTGGTTTTCCTTATTAGTGTGGCCACTGGTCTACCTATTATGGAAAAGTTCTTCACAAATCTCTATTGTAACCAGCTAATCTCAAAAAGTTATGAATTTCAGTCACAAATTCCGGGTTAGATCATTCCTTAACAATCTTAGCAGGATCTACTAATACTCCATCCTTAGAAATAATATGCCCCAAAATTGTTCAAACCAACCAAAAATCACACCTCAAAAATTTAGCAAATACTATTTTTCTCTCAAGATGTCTAAGATAATTCGTAAATGTTCCTCATTCTTCTCTTCATTCTATAAGTAAATCACTATGTCATCAATGAAAATCTCAACAAATTTATTTAGGTAAGTCCTCGAAGTTCGGTTCATCTAAGTCCATAAACACATCAGGTGCACTAATCAACCCAAAAGACATCACAATAAACTTATAATGGCCATATCTAGTAGAAATTGTAGTCTTAGATAAATCCTTAAGCGCTATCATTAATTGATGGTACTCAAAATGCAAATTAATTTCAGGGAAAATAAAAGCTCCCTTCAACTGGTCAAATAAGTCATCAATCCTAGGTAAGGGAATCTTATTCTACATGGTAACTTGATTCAATTCTCGATAATCAATACAAAATCTTAAAGTTTCATCCTTCTTTTTCCACAAATAAATTAGGGTCACCCCAAGGCAGCACACTAGGCCTAATTCATCCCAAAATAACATCAAAGTAGGGTAATGGAAATTCTATCAGGTTTGCCTTAAAATCATGATCACCAATAAAAGCTGACACATTCCTATAAACCCTCTTACAGTTTACTAAGTCCCCAGATGGCATGGCAAAATCATAATCCACAATTTCACTAGATTCAACATTCATTTTATCCACAAACTTAGTCGAAATAAAAGAGTGAGATGCACCAGAATCAAATAAAACATGAGCTAAAATAGAATTCACTAGAAAATTACCCGAAACGATGTCTGTGTTTTCGGCTTTCTCTCTATTCATGACATAGTGCTTCCCAGTAGGCTTTTTGCTATTCTGTGCAGCATTTACTTGGCCCGTGGGTTTACTAGCTGCGTTAATGTTGGTCTGAGTCGGAGCTGGATTCCTAAAATTATTGTTAGTTGTGGACCTACCAAAATTCTGTGTGTTCCCTTGACCCTCAAATCGGTTATTCTGATTCACACTAGCACTAGCAGTTTGCGTAGCACGAGGTTTCCCCGCCTTCTTGTTCCTACACTCGAATTCTCGATGTCCTAACTTCCCGCACCAGTAGCATGTCACCTTTTTCCCTGACAGTCAACGCCTGGGTGATCTCCCTTGCATAACTTACAGTAGTAATGTGGGGTAAAGTCATTAGTTGTTCCCTGGTTTCTACCTCTCTAGCTGTTATTTCCTTCTTCCTTCCCATTACCTCCAAAAGATCGGGACTTGTGTTGGGTGTTATTATTAGCATTGAAATTCTCTCTCTTTGCTGGGTTGTCAGATTGACTCCCCTGAAACTCCCTCTTCTTAGTCCCAGTATTTACCATCTCAACCTCCATCTTCTGGTTACTCCTCTCAATATTAACAGCCTTAGCATAGACATCTCTTAAAGAAGTGAATGTCTCCCCAGCAAACCTACCCTTAATCTTCCAATGTAACTTATCCTCAAACCTAGATGCTTTAATCCTCTCAGTTGGCACTAGCTCCTTAGCAAAACGACTAAGTTCAACAAATTTATTATAAAAGTCTTTCACACACATCTCATCGGTTTGCTTTAGGTCTCCAAATTCAGCTAATTTTTGATGTTTCACATGTTCTGGGAAAAATTCTTCTTCCAATATCTCCTTAAGAGTATCCCAGTCTTTATCATATAATGTGTGTGTACCATTTGGGTTTCTTATCCTAATTGGTTTCATAAAGTCCTCTTTAACGGTCTGACACCGAATGTCCGCCTCTTCTTTCAGATAGAAGACAGCGATCCTAGCCTGAAATTCATGTGGACAACCTACAGCTAGAAAAATTTTCTCCGTCTCCCTAACCCAATTATCTAATTCATTAGGATCCCCTTTCCCAGTAAAAGTCGGCGGTTTCTTCTTCTGTACCGCTTCAGACATTCCAATAACAGTTGGTGTAGGATCATTCTCATTCTCAACCCTATCATTCATATTCCGGGTAACAGCGGTCATTTGTTCCACAGCTTGGACAAGAGTTGCATTCTGAGCTATCAATTGTGCCATCATAGCGACCATATCATTGTTTTCATTTTCTCTTCGTGGAGGCATTGTTACTATAGATATAAACAATATTCTATTAAGTTCACGCACATGAAGGCTCAATCACAAATATTAATGTAAGTTCAATTAGGTAAGGATATAAATAGTACTAAACCATGACAAATATAAATATATATAAATAACATAATTCATGCGTATGCAATGCACCCAAACCACCCAACACTCTTGGTTTAGAAAGAAAGGAAATTTTCTTTTTATAAAGGTAGTAATTTTTTTAAAACCATTTCAAATTTTGCAAAACTTTTCGGAAAGACCTATTACTCTGATACCAACTGTAATAGCCCTAAATTTTTGCGACCAAAATAACAGAATAAAACCGGAAAATTTAAAGTTGTTACTCCGCATTTAGCTCACAAGGCCAAATGTAAGGCAAAAGAATAGTATAAGAATTAAAAAGAAATATAAATCCGATAAATAATTAAATGAAAACGTTGCAGCGGAAGACTTAAGTACCACAAAATTCAAAACGGTTTAAAACAACTTGAACCCAAAATTCAACATAAATATAAATAGTTTGGAGGTAAACGTTAAATAATAAAATTCTTCCTCGCTCAGCATCCCGAACCAAATGCACCCATGCAGCATATTAATTGTACCTATCAACTGTACCCAAAACACAAATAGGTACAGGTTCCAGCGGGGGAACGACCCAAAACAAAAGGACGTCAGCAAAGCTGAGTAAAATATATTATATTGAAAACGTAAAACAATAATTATAATTTGTAGTAAACTGAAATCAGAGTTAAATATTATTGTCTCAATACCAAACCAAAAGTACTGTAAAACGGTAGTCAAAACCAAAACCAACCAAAATATATTGTCTCCACCTGTGTGCCAAGGTCCTACCCTTTTGCACGATCTAGGGGTAGCACTTATGCTTAGCTAGACTTACTATAGTGTGCACTACTCACATTTGGGCAGTCAGTAGGATGAGGCTGCCAAAGGAGGAAGTCTAACTACCTAGCAAGTGGGGGGCCGGAAAAACCCCACTTAACACAACTCGGGCCAGAAGTTCAGTTTCGGGACGAAATCCCAGGGACGTCTTAGATGCACCTTAACCTCATAGACCAACAGAGCTCCCAGAGTCTGTTATAACCACAAAAATCTGTACCAAAATAATACCAATATATGACTTGTATCACAAAGTTTCAATATCCAAAATATCACAAGAGTATCATAAAAATTCATTGTTGACAAAATAATTATAAAACTGTTTCAAAAATATAATTTAAACCGAACATGCTCTTTACTTAAAGGTGAAAAGGTTAAAACGTCCTTACCTTTCAAGACGGTCACAACTCAGCTAGTATTATTCCAAGAATTCTTTCTCCTTGAACCCACAAGCTACAATAGTATAAATTGATTCAATATTCTAGTTAATATAACAACGGGTCTAACCTACGTAGTATTCAATTACATATGCTATCGAGAACGCTCAACCTCGAGACTCAAACTATTCATCACCCACTCGATAATATCAAAAAAAGACGACAAGTAAATCCCAAATTCACCCAAAATACTTATTCGGCTTAACTATAATGTACCCGATCAAAGTCATGGACAGACTCGTATTGTAGGTTAGAACTCAAGCGACACTAACTAAAGTATATCGGCAATTCGTACTAAGTCCTGACAACACACCTAATAATCTACTCATTCATTATTAACAAATTTCATGCCTAACCCATCACCACCCATCACCTGCACATCCCCCTTTATCCAGAACAATGGCAAGTAAAAAAAAATCCTATTGCTATGACCTACGCTGTAAAACAGGGTTAACACTACTCGCGTTCCACATCCAACTCACCTACACTCCACAAAACGACGATCAGTTCAAGTCTAAATCGACAAGGCACAAATAGTCTCGAGAATTAGCACAAATACGGATTAACCCCACATCCCGACATCGACGATATGAAAATATCGAGACCACAATTTTAGTAAATAAGAATCAGATTTAAAAATATCCAGACCTGAAATATGTTTCCTTCACAAATTAGGAGTAAAGAGATTAGTTAAATTAAGATACTTACGATTTTTGACGAAGATGGATACAAGCACGATGGTGTATAAGAAGGATCAGAATTGATTAAGAGAAGAGAGGGCGGCAGAGGACTTGAAGAAACTTAGAAAATAGTAGTAGGAAAAGAAGGGACTACGGTGGGAGGGTTAAATAGATTAATTAGTTGTTTTTTTTTTCTTTTCCTTTTTGTGTTTGAGTCGAAATCCAAGTTAAAATAAGTCGGTTTTTAACTTAGCGGTCCATTTTTTTAAAATAGCCCAAAATCGATTTATTATAAGAAGGTCCAAAGACTTTAATATTTATAACAACATTAATTTTTTTTTCCAATTTAAAACCCCGATTTAAATAAAAGTAAAAAATTCAAGCTTTATAATTGACCCAGAAAATAACGGGTGTTACATTCTCTATGTGCGCTCTACCCAACAATGGTCAATCCTCAGAGTGTTCCAGATTGACGTACGCATTCATATGGAGAGGGACGACGAGATAGGGAGCTGCCTGGACCTAAGAGAGTCTAGGCTAAGCCAGCCAGACAGAGAGTTTATCAGCGTCCTCCCTGCCGTCGTGCAGTTGGTTGGCAAGGAGAAGGTGACCCTCCCGACGGGCTGGTTGCCTCTCATTGACTTGATCACTAGTAACGAATACTTGGAACGGGTGGCATGAGCGTAACTATTTCTTCCCCAGTTACTTGGGGCATAACCTTTTTCCTTTCGTTGTCGTTGTTTGTATCTCGCCTAGTACCTCATGGTTTCTCTTCTTTCTCCTTTTGCAGGTAGCCAGTCGACGCATACCTGGACGTTAGGGGAGCTCACCTTGCTGGGGGTAGACAGTCTGCTTCGCCCTCTCGCTGCTGGGCATCCCCTTCCGCCCGTTGACCGACCCACAATTGTGACATACGGTAGGTTGAAAGCCTCCAGGTTGAGGAAACAGGTTGCCGCTCCATCCCTGGAGCCTCCTCGGAAGAAGCAGGCCCTACTGTCGCCATCTCATGTCGTCACTGAGGCGGCCCAAAGCTACGCCGGTGACCAAGGTGGTGTTGGGGCCTCTGAGGTGGTTACCTCCCCGCGGCCGACCATTCCTCCTTTGGTTACCGTAGCTGTCTTCCAAGGTAACACGCCGGCGTCTGCCCCAGAGGTGGTGGCGGTGGGTGATGAGACGACCGTCGAGGGGCAAGCTGAGATGCCGCCCCCTCTTGCCTGGACAAGTCCGCAGGGGATTACCAGTGTCCTGGAGGCCTCTAAGAACAAGGCGACCAGACACGACGTGGCCGCCGCAGTGGAAGCCCCTCTTCCCTCTTGGTTCACAGGGCATGGCTCCTTGTCTGACCCTAACTTCTTTAGGATGCTTGATGGAGACGTTTCTTCTTATGGTGGTGAGCGTTCTCGAACTCCATCTCAACTAAACGCGTTCTACCGCCGAGTGGCCAATGGCCTTACCATGGCTGCCCATAATATGAGTGCGATCAAGATATCGGCGGAGGAGGCCCTTCTGGCCGCTCCACATCCAGGCGAGATGGAATCTCTGAAGGCCTCACTACAAGAGGCGGAGCGGAAGGCGGAGGCCGAGGAGCAGCGCTGGTTGGCGATGGAAAAGGAGTTGGCGGCCCTCTCTGACGCGCATTCCCAATGTGGTCCGGCGACGAAGGCCGTGGAGGACAAGCTTGTTGCTGCGCTTGACGAGGTATAGTCCACTAAGGATCAGTGAGGCACCGCCCTAGCTGACGCGGAGGCGCTGAGGCAAAAGCTTTTGACGCCTGAAGGCGCCCTCTCGGATAAGTCCGAAGAACTTGCCGAGCTGGAGTGAGAGGCCACTGACTCCTTTCGCGCTGGGGTGGACTTGGTGACCAAACTGACTGCCGCCGCCTAGGAGGAGTACAACCCCGACTTTGACTATAAGCGATACAACAAAGTTTATCGCCGTCTCGACGACGAGCGTATGAAGGAGGATGACCATAAAGATGCTGAGGAGGCGTCGGCAATGCCTCACTCTCCTCCCAAATAGGAAGTCGGACCGTCATCCTCCTGTGCCTCTTGTACCCTCAGGAAGAGAGAGGAGGGGGTGGCAGATTAGCGAGCCGACACCGCTCACTCCTCTGCCCCCTTTAAGGCTTTTTGTGGATCTCCTAACACTTACCCTTGGGGCATAGGCATAGGCTTGCCCTTTATGCTTTACCACTTTTTCTTTTTATTTTGTCGTAGGTGGCGCTTGATGCTTAGAGGACGGCTGCCGATTTGTAATGATTGTAGCCTTATTTTGACTTTTGACTACGTCTTGTACCAAACTCTTGGCGCTTCTGACGCCTTTTATTTTGTGTAGATTTATTTTTTATCTTCCTGCTTTTATACTTTTGCTTGTCCCAATATCAACCCTTTCCGCCGTCCTTGATACTCGATGACATCTTGTGCCCTAGGTTAGCTTATCTTGTCGGCAGGAGCAGGCGGCTCGCCTTTGGGGCCTGGGACTTATCCAGCGCCTGGGGCTGCGACATCCAGAGACTTGAGCTTATGCCCCCATTCTGTGGATGAGGGTCCCTAGCCATTGCCTCCTAGAACTATGACATGCAGATGAACTTGGGCTTATGCTCCCATTCTGTGGATGGGGGTCCCTAGTCATTGCCGCCTAGAGTTATGGCATCCAGACGGACATGGGTTATACCCCCATTATGTGGATGGAGGTCTCTAGCCATTGCCGCCTGGAGCAACGACATCCAGATGGACTTGAGCTTATGCCCCCATTCTGTGGATGTGGGTCCCTAGCCATTGCTGCTTGGATCTATGACATCTAGACGGACTTAGGCTTATGCCGCCATTCCGTGAATGAGGGTCCCTAGCCATTGCCGCCTGGAGCTATAACATCCAAACGGACTTGGACTTATGCCCCCATTCTGTAGACGGGGGTCCGTAGCCATTGCCGCTTGGAGCTACGACATCCAGACAGACTTGGGCTTATGCCCCCATTCCGTGGATGAGGGTCCCTAGCAATTGCCGCCTGGAGCTATAAAATCCAGACGGACTTGGGCTTATGCCCCCATTCTGTGAATGGGGGTCCGTAGCCATTGCCGCTTGGAGCTACGACATCCAGACAAACTTTGGCTTATACCCCCATTTTGTGGATGAGGGTCCCTAGCCATTTGATGGGAGGGATTTGTCGTAGATCCCGCCACCAAATAAAAACCAACTAACCTAACTAGGGTAGCTAGGGCAAGTCGGGTCGAATCCACAGGGACGGGAGGTCGGACTAAGGTATGCTACGGTCTAGGACTATGTTCGAGACGAGCTAATCTAAGGAGGGGGAGACTAGGACTAAGCTAGGTCTAAAGCAAGAAAACAATCAAAGGAAACGGGCTAGGATTAGGTCGGGGTCAAAGGGGTAACGGAATGGTCAAGGAGGAGTTAGAGTGAAGGAGGTAGTAGGGTAATCTAGGTAATCTAACTTAGACTCACCTAGAGGTTCCACATGGAACCCATTTCGGCGACACACATGACAAACGGGGTTCTAGCTACTTAGTGAGGGAACCGAACCCACAAGCAAACTATCACCCACAAGAGAAAAAACAAGCATTCACAACTACATGTCATTCAAGCATTCCAACAAACATGTGATATGCATCAACCAAGAGGAAACCCAAATCTTCCACCAACATCTCCAACAAACCCTTAATCATCCAATTAACACCCTAATCACCTTACTAACCCTAGCAAGAGTACTACTCTAACATTATCAAACTAATTCTAACATAAACAAGATGAACCAACACAAGAACAAGAGGATGCATATATGAAACTAACAAAGATGAAGAACAAAACCATAAACAAGAACTAAAGATTCAAACTTGATGAAAGAACAAAGATTTAGAGAAAGGAAAAGAGATTATACCATACTAGAAGATGGAAAGAAGAAGGATACTTGCATAAATGGAAGAACCCAAAACAATCAACCAAGGTTGTCAATCTTGGTGGAGATCTTGAAGAATTCCCAAATTACAAGCACTAAACTAAAATTAACGATAAACTAAAGACTAATCTACACTAATCTAATCTAATCTATGCTAAAACTAGGCTAGGGTTTGTGTGTAATGTCTAACCTCCCATTTACAAAACAAGGGAAGAGTATATATAGGGTTACAAATGGAAGGGAGAAGAAAGAAAGGAAATGCGGGCAGCAGCAGCACGGTCCCGATCGGGACGGGTTCAACCCGACCGGGACGGACCCACAGTGGCGTCCCTAATCGTGCACCTCATCCCGAACGGGATGAGACCATCCCGAACGGGATGAGCCTTGTAGGCCTCCTTTAAGCTCCTTTTTGTCCTTCCTTGCCTCTCATGGGCTTCTCGTCGATTCTTGGGACTCGGGATCGGGTCTCGGAGGCTCGGGATTGGGTCCCAAGGTCTCGGGGTCGACTCCAAGGCATCGAGTCATCGTTCCTTAGTTTCGTTGGCTCCAAAATGTGTATGTATTGAGTCGGAAATTTCTCCAACTCATCCAAATCGTCTCGGGAACCTGAAACGAACTAAAGGAAGCGTAAGAAGCCCATAAATCGCTCCCAAGGAGCGATTCCACAAGGAAAATGGGACCAAAACACTACAAAATAGGCACTACAAACTACATTTATCAACTCCCCCACACTTAACCCTTACTCGCCCTCGAGTAAGCACATACTAACTACTATACTAGCCGAATGGGTATTAGCGCACCCTACGCCCTTTCAACTCACGCGAGGGCACTTAGAGGAAAAGTGCACTCCGCAAGGCAAGTGGGGTCTTGCGACAAAACTGTGGATGCAACCGGACACAAAACACATAAACAAACAAGCATACAAACAAACAAACAAAAATCGGTTGCACCCAAAAGAAAACAAATACCGCTTCCCTCAAACAAGCGGTGAAAGAAGCACCGGTTTAAGACTCAAGGCAAGTGACAACGTTCCCAAGCTAGCAATACAAACCAAAATGGACAAAACCCTAATAGTATGACGACAAAGCAACAAAAACGTCGGTAACTTACCTCGGTTCCTCCTAACCTTCTAAGAACGTACCACGGGACGATCGGTGGGATGGAAAAAGGATGAAGCACGGTGTTAGTCGGCACTGTAGGTAAGTGAGACCCCGCCCCCTTTAGCAAAAAGCCAAGAGGGTCGTCCCATGCCCAAAACCGCCTAACTAGTCCAAGTAAAAAGGTGGAAGTAATTGCAAAATGAGGGAAGACCGACTAATGCCGCTATCATCCTTCCTAGGGACTCGGTCCTTTGGTAGGCTCTTTGATACAGGTTAGTCGCGTCACCGTAATCAAAATAATCCTAGATTACTACTAATGGGTAGCTAGCGGTAAGCAGGGTCGATTCCACAGGGAGGTAGGTTGAAAATTACAAGTTAGTCAATTAAATTATCGGGTCACGATTTTATGGTTTGGTGAGCTGACGGTCTAATAAAATCTAAATAATAAAAATAATGAATTAATCAAAATAAGAAAAGCAACAGAGTCTTCGGATCGCCACGAATTAAAACAAGCATACATACGATTTCCAAATAATCAGTTAAGACGAGTTAAAGGATATCGACACGGTCCTCTCGGATCACTAGTCATCCTAGAAGTCACCTAACGGGCTCTCGCTACTTATTAGGGAATTCTATCGATTACAACGAGTCTAATCCGTTCCAGGCTTTCGGTCTTAGGTCGGGATTCACAAGATACAAACAATCAATTACGGCCTATAATTAATTATTCGTCGTTATAATGTTGCAAGAGCGATTTAACTCGTAAAGGTCGATTATTTAGTTATCACATATAAACTCAATTCAATTCGCAGTTCACCTAAACTCTGACGGAAGATTAGCCAAACATATTTACAATAATCCTAACAAAATAAAACATGATGAAGGAGGATGAGAAAAAGCTAAAAATAAAAGAGGGTAAAAGTTACAGGAAACAAACGGAAGGAAGAAAAAAATAAAAGTTACAGTAAACTAAGACGGAGAGAGGTTAGGGAAGAAGAAGGAATTACCGAAATTGGAATAACTAATTAGAACAAAGACGGAGAATAATAATGAAAACCGAGTCTTGATTGAAAATAATAAATACTGAAATTGTGCGAAATACTAAATATTTACAGTAAACTACAAACTAAAACTAAACTAAAGATGAAGATGAATGATGAGAGGATTACTGAGGAAGAAGATAGATGAAAGAGATGAAATGATTCTTAGAATTACAGATCTATTTATACTGCTCAAGCCCTCACTAACTGTTGCTTGATTCCCTGCTTCCACCACCCCATTAACTTGGTAGTGGGAAGAACTAAAGAACGTAATAGGGGGAGTAGTGGGTAACGTCAACTGAATTAGTCTTGGAGTGGTATCCTATCCTGCAGACCTGGATTTTAGGCTGCTAGACTTGAGATCCAAGTCTGCAGACTGAGTTCAATCTAGGCTTCCAACGGACTTCTCCTCAGTCTACGAACTGTCTGAGGCACTTTCTCAGTCTATAGACTTGTTTCCCAGTCTATAGACTTGTGCTTTAGTCTACAACTTTCTTACTTCCTTCTTCTCAGTCTATAGACTCATAGTCTAGTCTATAGACTTAGACTCCTTCTTAGTCTACAACGAATCGGTTTTAGAGCTTTAAGTTTTTTGATGCAATTTCTAGCTCTTTTAACTACTCGGTCTCGATTATCTGCAAAACAACAAAAGAATACCCGAGTAGCACATATGGGATAAAATAGCGTAATCCGACTCCTAAAAATAATAAAACGACACGGAAATGCGTGCCAAAATAGGTGAAAAATCGAATAGGAATGGCACGCATCAAATCTCTCCAAACCAAACCATTGCTTGTCCTCAAGCAATCAAACACAAAATCTGCAGGAATGGTATACAACTCAAAGCTATTTACCCCAACTAGACACGCTACAAAAACTAACTCAAGCTAGCGATACTTAGAAAACATGAACTGACTCAAGCTATGGCATAATCGAGAGAATAACAGTGAACTGTCAACCTTGCTAGGCTTATTATTGTCGGACTCTCGCGGTTACACTCTAATCTCATGAGAAATAAAAGGCATTTATATGTAAGATAGAGAAAAAGAAAGACGCTCGCCTAATCTGCGACCTATAAACGCATGCATGCAATCTAATGTGACGACAGTCTCTACCAATCACTTGCACATTCTAAATAATCGAAACCAAAACACATATCGAGGCATAAAATGGTGAAATGGGATATGAGTTTAAGTGACGGGTAAGAAAGGATTATTAATATGGGAATGTGGAGGTAATAGTCAAGCTAGTCAATTCCAAACTTCCAAATTATGCTGCCAAAAATCCCAAATCACAAAACAGATAAAATCAAGCCGATTAACAACGACATTCTCCAAATCTCGCTTATTTCATCAACATCAACTCTATAATATTATCACAACGAAGTATCGGAATTCACCACTCAATTCTTTTTCCATTTTTCTTTTATTCTTTTTTTTTCTTTTTTTCTTTGTTTTTTTTTCTTTTCTTGGAACATAAATACAAAAACTGAAACATATATACACCAAACCGGCTTATTTCAACCTAACATCAATATCATCATGACTAGCTTGACTAGGGTAGGCAATTTAGGATTGTGGTTAATATTGTGATGAAGGGATAGATCGATTTTTGAGTAAAAACGAAAACGGGAAAGGGAAATATAAAGGGAAAAAGGTAAGCCTCAATACATGCTGTAGTTACGACCCGAATGCACAAAGACTTAAGAGACGGACTTCACACTTATGCAAATTGATGTTACATGCGAAATAGGGAGAACTACTCTCATTCCTAAATAAACCGATCATGGATGTCATTGGTTTCATAAGGCTCTAAATCTCAGAATTTAAGTAGTTTGCCAACAATTTAAGCAAGTTTATTCGTTCACTGAAACAACAATCGAAATATGCCATAACCTAAGACTCGTTCAAGTAAACTAAAGTATCACCAAAGTAAGAAAGTTAATGAAACGAGAAAAGAAGAGGCAAAAGCATTTTCATCATTGTTGCTTAACCCGTCCCGACTCCTAAAAACTCCTAAAATGCCTAAAAACTAAAATAAAAATAAAAAAAATGCATGCAAAAATGCAGAAAATATGCAACTAATGCAAATTAGTTACCCTCCCGAACCAAACAATACAATGTCCTCATTGTATCAAACACAAATCAGACAACGGAGAGAAGGAAGAATAACTATATAAGCATAACTAAATGGTGAGTGACAGAGATATACCGAATATATAAGGTTACCCAAACCATACTCTAGACATGGTCCAATTTCGACTCAGGTGCTGACTCCGTGATGACCTCGATTTCCGTGCTGATCTGTTCCAACTCTAGTTGCGCTGTTCTCAGCCTCGGTTTGAATGCTCCATTTTACCTGTAAGCCTGAAAAATGAGCAGAGAAGCACATAAAATCCGAAAAAATAGGTAATAAAGCACTCGGACTTCAGCAATCTGAAACTCAACAACCATAATTACAACCACAATTATCCCAAAAACTCAGCACTCCACTGTAAGATGGAGGGACGGAACAGTGGTGATGAACGGCGGCAGGAGAGGGGCAAAGTGAAGAGGGAGACACGGCTGAGAGCGGCAGCAGCAAGGACGCGAGAATGAACGGAGGGTGGAGTGAATTCAGGCGAGGATGGACGGTGGACAGAGGGTGGGGGTCGACGCTGGACGAAGTGGAGCGGCGGATGGTGAAAGGTGAGCGAAGGCTGACGCCGGTGATGGAGGAGACGGACGGACTGAACAGCGGAGGCAGAGTCAACAGCGTGGTAGACGGTGTGGAGGGCTGAAGGTGGATGGTAGGGTAGGGTTGTTTGAATCTGGTTTTTGAAATTGGGGTAGGGAGGAGGAAGATGAAGGTATGACAGGGGAGGGGGTCTGGGTAGGGAGTCGGGTAAGGGTGAGATGAGTCGGTCTACAGCAGACTGGGGATCAAGTCGGGTGTGATGGGTCGAGTCGGGTCAGGGTTGTCGATCCGACTGGGTAGACTCGGAATTATGTCTAAAGACTGGGTACATAGGTTGGGTGGGGTTAGTCTATAGACTGGGGTAGATAGGTTGGGAGATTAGGTAAGGGTGAGTCTATAGACCAAGTAGACCAAGAAAGCACTAAGTCTGTAGACTTGGGTGTTCAGTCTGTAGACTGGGTTTGTTATCCTGCGCTTCTCCTCCAGTCTGTAGACTGGCATCACCAGTCTGTACTAATTCACTAGACTCAGTCGGGTATACTGTAGCTCAGTAATCCTTGCACACCAACTTGATATATATATAAGTATCCTCATCCTCACTCGATAGACGGAAACTATGTTATTTATTTACAAAAACTAGAAAAAAAAATACGAAAAATAAAAATACCCGGGTTGCCTCCCGGCTAGCGCTGATTTTTACGATCCCGCACGACCTTGATTCGGCTCACTTCAGTCATTTTCATTAAAAAACGAATCAAAGCTCTCAGTAACATGTCATATTCTCGAGCGTAATAAATATGAAAGCATATATAAGCACATGATAAGATGTTAGTAGCAAATATAAGAAATATGGAACGAGCCATCTTATCACGGGGCGGTAGACCCATTATTCCCACCTGAAACACTGAACTAATTCCATTTTCAGCAGGACATAAGGAATCAATGTTAAAATCAGAAAATAAACTGTCAGTGTTCATAGGAATATGATCATAAATTAACGGCAATGGAGCCGATAAGCACGGGGGAGGAAAAAGAAGTGGAACGGAGGGAACGAAGGACAAAACCTTGGAAGGAGAGGAGACAACAGGCAAAGAAACCAATGGCTCCTCTACAATGTCGCCTTCATACTCGTTCCATCGAACCTCAATATTCTCCTCGAACGCGTCATTCTCATATCGGTCCCACTTGACCTCAAGTTCCAGATCAAAAGGTTCTTCACAAACCTCATCAAATAGATTCTCAGTAAATGGTTCCGCGAGACTCGTGTCATAGCTTCCGTCACAACCTGTTTCACAATCGAAACAAGGATTCTCAAAAATATTCACATTACTAGTCTCACCAACGGGTTCATCACTAGGCAAATAAAGGGAAAAACTGGGTTTCACACTCTCTTCAGCTAGCCAGTCGAAATAATCTACTGCCTCGTCGTAGGATTTACTTTCGAAATCCTTACATGTAGAATATACATAGGTCTTAGTAGACTCCGTCATACCCTTCAGAACAGTAAGAACAAGTGTTTCATTAGTGAAATATTTTCTTTTTAGAGAGCCGAGCCAGCTGCAAAACCGCTGCATATAAGCTCCAAAAGTCTCATCGGACTCCTGCGGAAAATCTATAACAATCCTCATGGAAACAGTGAGATCGGTCTCAAGGAACAAGTATTCCTCGAGACGAGAGATAAATTAATTAACTAACAAATAAAATTGCGTCGCCTCCCCGGCAACGGCGCCAAAATTGATACGGGTTAGTCGCGTCACCGTAATCAAAATAATCCTAGATTACTACTAATGGGTAGCTAGCGGTAAGCAGGGTCGATTCCACAGGGAGGTAGGTTGAAAATTATAAGTTAGTCAATTAAATTATCGGGTCACGATTTTATGGTTTGGTGAGCTGACGGTCTAATAAAATCTAAATAATAAAAATAATGAATTAATCAAAATAAGAAAAGCACCAGAGTCTTCGGATCACCACGAATTAAAACAAGCATACATACGATTTCCAAATAATCAGTTAAGACGAGTTAAAGGATATCGAGACGGTCCTCTCGGATCACTAGTCATCCTAGAAGTCACCTAACGGGCTCTCGCTACTTATTAGGGAATTCTATCGATTACAACGAGTCTAATCCGTTCCAGGCTTTCGGTCTTAGGTCGGGATTCACAAGATACAAACAATCAATTACGGCCTATAATTAATTATTCGTCGTTATAATGTTGCAAGAGCGATTTAACTCGTAAAGGTCGATTATTCAGTTATCACATATAAACTCAATTCAATTCGCAGTTCACCTAAACTTTGACGGAAGATTAGCTAAACATATTTACAGTAATCCTAACAAAATAAAACATGATGAAGGAGGATGAGAAAAAGCTAAAAATAAAAGAGGATAAAAGTTACAGGAAACAAACGGAAGGAAGAAAAAAAATAAAAGTTACAGTAAACTAAGACGGAGAGAGGTTAGGGAAGAAGAAGGAATTACCGAAATTGGAATAACTAATTAGAACAGAGACGGAGAATAATAATGAAAACCGAGTCTTGATTGAAAATAATAAATACTGAAATTGTGCGAAATACTAAATATTTACAGTAAACTACAAACTAAAACTAAACTAAAGATGAAGATGAATGATGAGAGGATTACTGAGGAAGAAGATAGATGAAAGAGATGAAATGATTCTTAGAATTACAGATCTATTTATACTGCTCAAGCCCTCACTAACTGTTGCTTGATTCCCTGCTTCCACCACCCCATTAACTTGGTAGTGGGAAGAACTAAAGAACGTAATAGGGGGAGTAGTGGGTAACGTCAACTGAATTAGTCTTGGAGTGGTATCCTATCCTGCAGACTTGGATTTTAGGCTGGTAGACTTGAGATCCAAGTCTGCAGACTGAGTTCAATCTAGGCTTCCAACGGACTTCTCCTCAGTCTACGGACTGTCTGAGGCACTTTCTCAGTCTATAGACTTGTTTCCCAGTCTATAGACTTGTGCTTTAGTCTACAGCTTTCTTACTTCCTTCTTCTCAGTCTATAGACTCAAAGTCTAGTCTATAGACTTAGACTCCTTCTTAGTCTACAACGAATCGGTTTTAGAGCTTTAAGATTTTTGATGCAATTTCTAGCTCTTTTAACTACTCGGTCTCGATTATCTGCAAAACAACAAAAGAATACCCGAGTAGCACATATGGGAGAAAATAGCGTAATCCGACTCCTAAAAATAATAAAACGACACGGAAATGCGTGCCAAAATAGGTGAAAAATCGAATAGGAATGGCACGCATCACTCTTCACGGCAAAAGTCGGAAAAAGGCTTATTTTGAGAGATAGGGGTTATTTTTGTGAATCGGGTTTTCTTTTGGCATTTTCCCTTTTCTTTTGCATTTTTGCCTTGTTTTGCCATGCCATTCTTTTTCTTCTTTTCTATTTTCTTTTTGGCTTTTGTGTCTTTTCTTTTTCTTCATTCTTTTCTTTCTTTCATTTTCTTTCTTTTTCTTTTCTTTGCCCTTTTGGCTTGATTTGGCTTTTTGGCATTTCTTATTGGGTAACAAGAAAGAGAGAACTCAACAAATTGCAATTTTATTGTGTGGATATGTGTAGGAGGTAGGGGAATGGGTGAGTCGGGACGGGCCCTTCCCTTCTAACCCACAAAAAGTGGAGAACTTGGACTAATCAAACAATCCCGAACACGGTCACCTAAGGAACGGGACTCGGCAACCAAGGCCTTTTCACACCGTGGGTGGTCATAATGGTCAAATGCAAATCCCGTAGTAAATCCTTAGTAAGCTAGGTGGACTCAAGGTAAAGGACCAACGAAATCATTGATTTAGGTTCATTCTACTAGACTAAAGTTCAAGACTCGATTTATACTACTGAGAAGGGAAAGTAAACACTCACACACTAGCCTCTAAACCGGGTTTTCGAAAACCATTTACACACAAGACACACAACAAAACACAAAACAAAGACTCAACGAAAACGAAAGAAAAAGAAACAAAAGCAACAAAACAAGAACAACACAAAACGAACACATACATAACAAAAACACCACCCCTAGCTTCCAAACAAATCACCAAATCACCCACAAACTTTACAAAGCTCCACCCGAGCACACAACATCACAATCTCCTCCAAACTCCGCGAGAGATAAAGAAGAAAAAGGGATAAGATGTTACCGGTAGTCTTGAAAGCTCTCCAAAGCTAGCGGTGATTTAAGCAACCTATAAGGAAAGAGGAGGCAAAACACACACAAAACAACAAATATACGAGACAACGACATAAAAGGAAAACACACAAAAGGAAAATCTTTTTGGATTTTGTGAAATTTTTTCAATTTTTTAGGATTTTTAAAGATTTTTCGAAAAACTACAAAAATAAAACTAATTATGATAGAATATCGCTCCCCCACACTTAAGCCAAGCAATGTCCTCATGCTCGACCGTAGTGCATGGGAGCACAAAAGAAAAGAAACTACGAAAATAAAGCTAATAAAAAAACAAAAAGTGGAGAAAAGGGTAGAATGTGTCCGGCCGGGGTGTAGTCAAGTCACCATGGGCCGAGACAAGAAAAGATATGGATGGGGGAAGAAATAAAAAGAAGGAAATAAAAGGAAATGGGAGGGGAGGGCTAGGTGTAATCAAGTCACCTAGTCCGGATTCCGCCCGAATCCGATTAAATCCGACAAAAAAGGGTGAAAACCTTGTAAAATTTGGATTTTTTCGATTGACTCTCGACGTAGTCACGTCATCGAGAGTCGGGAGCAACCATACTAAGGCCTTGAAGGCCGCCAAGACACCATGACTCAAGGGGAAGGGGGGCAAACAAGAGAAAACAAGCAATAATAGACGGAAAAGAAAGGATAGTTGCCGTACCCATAGGATAGCAACTCACTCGCTCCATCGTCTCCAATGATCAATAAAGGCACTTTGCTAGTCTTTCTCATTGCTATCCCACTTCGAACTTTATAAAACCCATGGTAGAGGAAGTAATGGTGTGAGGGGAGTGGGATTCGATGTGAAACTCGGTGTAAAGGGAAGAGAAATGAGGTGAGGGTATGTAAATGAAGTGTAATGGTCATATGACATGAGCAAGGATGGGTGGGGAGGTTGGGTGGGGGTATACAATGGTTGGGTGGGCCCAAATGTCGAAGAAGAGGCCAAAAGAGGAGAAAGGGGACCATCCCGGTCGGGATGGATGGTCCCGGTCGGGAAGACACACTCGTCCCGGTCGGGAAGCCACCTTCCCGATCGGGACGGCACTCCAGCAAGCTCCAATTTTTGCACCTCCATCCCGATCGGGACGGCTCCTTCCCGATCGGGATGGCATATCCTTCCCGGTCGGGAAGCTCCCATCCCGCCCGGGATGGGTCTTCTTGACCTCCAAAACCCCAAAAGCTTCACCGAAGCTTCAAAAACCGACTTCCATACTCACGACCCAAGCTCTATCATTAACCATTCCTCTTTAGGATTCATCTTAACTTCACACCTATGACAATAAGCTCAAATGCAACATCAAATTCCCTCCATCACATCGCTCATCAAAATATCAAATTCCAAGAATTCCACAAAACTAACAATCCTACAAACCAAAATATCCAAACAACCATAAACACAAATACAAGCACAAAGAGAAAAGGGAAAAGATATTTACACTAAAATACTCTCTCCAACTATCCCTCCATAGCCATCAAGAGCTCGAAGGAGTAAGTCAAATGCCCTAGCAACATCTTCATTGAAGCTCACATGGCCAAGCCTAGCCACTTTCAAAAGTTTCCAAGTCGGAGGTGAGAAGCGATCATCTTCATTAAGCTCGGGGTTCTCGTGATCTTCCGGGTCTTCGGAACCAACATAGCTACGACTCTTATGACCATCCGGTAGGTATAGTGGTCTAGAGTCAAGCTCGGCATCATGATGTGGGAGATCACACCCTAGGGGTGTCGCTTCTTCTACGGGGTCGAGAGTGGGACTCTTTTCCACCGCCCGACAAGGATCCTCTTCACCAACCGTTTCACAAGACAAGGGACTAGGCATCGAGTGCGGTAGAGGAGGAGAAGGCATCAAGTTTTCTTCATTGGAGGCTTTAGGATCCTCCAATTTCCCATACAAGGCAAGTTCCAAGGCATCTACTTCTTTTTTCCAAGTATTGCGCTCTTTTTCACTCACCTTGTCTATATGGCCTAGAGGAGGTATGTCTTCACTTGGCTTTGGATTGTCTAGTGGTTCATCACGAAGAAAATCGAACAAATCCAATTTTAACGCCAATACATTGGCTCCCCAAGATTTATCTCGAGAATCATGTTCACTCCCCTCCCCATTGTTGGCCCTTGAAGCTTCAACTTCCTCTATTCTCTCCCTATCTTCACCGCCCAAGAAACACTCAACAATGGTCTCTTGATCGACCCTTTCTTCTTCATTTGTAGCTTCAAGGTTGGTTTGACTTTCTTGTGGAGGCACCCGACCTTCTTGCCCAAATGAACCTTCCTGAACATGTAGTGGAGCTCGAGTGGCCAACATCGTGATATGAGCCATGAGTGCATCGATTCGAGCATCTTGCACCGCTATTTGGGCCTTGAACTCCTCCCTAACCCCTTGTATTTGAGTCAACATCAGTTGTTGACCCTTTTGCAATAACATCAATGTCTCATTTTGACCCATTTGCGTTTGGACCAATATTTGACAAGTCTCAAAGTTAGGGATATTTGGTTGTGGGTTATGTGAGGGTGTTTGGTAGTTGTTAGGATGTTGGAACGATCCTTGACAACTTTCTTGGTAACCGTATGGAGGGCGTTCATAAGAATGTTGATGAGGTTGAAATGGTAGGTGAAATTTCGGGACTTGGCCTTTTGTCCCAAAGTTGTCCCGTGATGATTGATGGTAGCTTGGACGAGCCATGTCCATAACGTCGCTTTGGTACCTAGGATGAGCTAGAAGCACTTGAGAAAACGTTAGTATCCTAGTGCTTTTGAGGCACTAGGAAGGGAGAGTAACACACAAGAAGAAAAACGGAGATACACAAGGAGAAGAGAACACAAAAATCAAGAACAAAGTCCAAAACTAAGCAAACAAAAGTCTAAACTACGCCGTCCCCGGCAACGGCGCCAATTAGATGGGAGGGATTTGTCGTGGATCCCGCCACCAAATAAAAACCAACTAACCTAACTAGGGTAGCTAGGGCAAATCGGGTCGAATCCACAGGGACGGGAGGTCGGACTAAGGTATGCTACGGTCTAGGACTATGTTCGAGACGAGCTAATCTAAGGAGGGGGAGACTAGGACTAAGCTAGGTCTAAAGCAAGAAATCAAAGGAAACGGGCTAGGATTAGGTCGGGGTCAAAGGGGTAACGGAATGGTCAAGGAGGAGTTAGAGTGAAGGAGGTAGTAGGGTAATCTAGGTAATCTAACTTAGACTCACCTAGAGGTTCCACATGGAACCCATTTCGGCGACACACATGGCAAACGGGGTTCTAGCGCGCTATGGTGGCCTAGGTCGAATCCGGGCGGTCGCAACTTAGACCGACCTAGGGGTCATCCTCACCGGGCTCTCGCTACTTAGTGATGGAACCGAACCCACAAGCAAACTATCACCCACAAGAGAAAAAACAAGCATTCACAACTACATGTCATTCAAGCATTCCAACAAACGTGTGATATGCATCAACCAAGAGGAAACCCAAATCTTCCACCAACATCTCCAACAAACCCTTAATCATCCAATTAACACCCTAATCACCTTACTAACCCTAGCAAGAGTACTACTCTAACATTATCAAACTAATTCTAACATAAACAAGATGAACCAACACAAGAACAAGAGGATGCATATATGAAACTAACAAAGATGAAGAACAAAACCATAAACAAGAACTAAAGATTCAAACTTGATGAAAGAACAAAGATTTAGAGAAAGGAAAAGAGATTATACCATACTAGAAGATGGAAAGAAGAAGGATACTTGCATAAATGGAAGAACCCAAAACAATCAACCAAGGTTGTCAATCTTGGTGGAGATCTTGAAGAATTCCCAAATTACAAGCACTAAACTAAAATTAACGATAAACTAAAGACTAATCTACACTAATCTAATCTAATCTATGCTAAAACTAGGCTAGGGTTTGTGTGTAATGTCTAACCTCCCATTTACAAAACAAGGGAAGAGTATATATAGGGTTACAAATGGAAGGGAGAAGAAAGAAAGGAAATGCGGGCAGCAGCAGCACGGTCCCGATCGGGACGGGTTCAACCCGACCGGGACGGACCCACAGTGGCGTCCCTAATCGTGCACCTCATCCCGAACGGGATGAGCCTTGTAGGCCTCCTTTAAGCTCCTTTTTGTCCTTCCTTGCCTCTCATGGGATTCTCGTCGATTCTCGGGACTCGGGATCGGGTCTCGGAGGCTCGGGATTGGGTCCCAAGGTCTCGGGGTCGACTCCAAGGCATCGAGTCATCGTTCCTTAGTTTCGTTGGCTCCAAAATGTGTATGTATTGAGTCGGAAATTTCTCCAACTCATCCAAATCGGTCTCGGGAACCTGAAACGAACTAAAGGAAGCATAAGAAGCCCATAAATCGCTCCCAAGGAGCGATTCCACAAGGAAAATGGGACCAAAACACTACAAAATAGGCACTACAAACTACATTTATCACTATTGCCACCTGGAGCTATGACATCCAGACGGACTTGGGCTTATGCCCCCATTCTGTGGATGGGGGGTCCTTAGCCATTGCCGCCTGGAGCTATGACATCCAGACGGACTTGGGCTTATGCCCCCATTCTGTGGATGGGGGTCTCTAGCCAATATTTGTTGGGGGTATCCATTCCTTATGCTAAGTTGAATAGGGGCTCCCCTCTTATTGCCCCCTGCATATTGCTTGAGAAAGTAATGAACAAGGAGCAAGTAGATGACAAAGAAAAGTTCTTCCTCATTAAAACGTTTAAAAGCCCTGAAGGACAGGGTCATCGATAATCCTGATCGTCCCCCGCCGGTATCCAAACAAAATGTGGGGCCACGCGCCCCTAAACATAGTACTGCCTGATGGCATCTGCATTCCAATGCGACGACAGATCGCGCCCCTCGCCGTCCTTGAGCCTGAATGTGCTTGGCCCCATGACTTGGGTTATTTCGTACGGGCCCTCCCAGTTGGCACTGAGCTTTCCGTGCTTATTGGCTCTACCGACTGCTGCCGCATTTTTGTGGACGAGTTCTCCCACTTGGAATTTCCTATGGTTCACTTTTTGGTTGTATGCTCTATTCATGCGCTGATGATATGCTACTAAGTTGACATGTGCCTCCTCCCTGGTCTCGTCCATCAGGTCCAGGGCCTCTGCCATGGCTGCCTCATTTGCGTCCCCTTGTAAGTATCTGTGATGTTGATAAGTGTAGTTTGTAGTGCCTAGCTTGTTGTGTTTTGGTCCCGTTTTCCTTGTGGAACCGCTCTTTAGAGCGGTTTCTGGGCTACTCATGCTCCTTCTAGTTTGTTTTAGGTTCCCAAGACCATTCACGGAGAATTGGAACGATTCCGACTCGTTTCATACACTTTTGGAGCCAACGAAGAGAAGGAACGATCACTCGATGCCTTGGATTCGATCCCGAGACCTTAGGACCCGATCCTGAGACCCTTAGACTCGATACCGAGCCCCGAGAATCGATGAGAAGCCCATGAGAGTCAAGGAGGAACCTTAAAGATCATATTGGAGGCCTACAAGACCCGTCCCGGTCGGGAAGGACCTCATCCCGTCCGGGATGAGGTGCACAAATGCGAAGGGTTCTGTTTTGGGTCCGTCCCGGTCGGGACCAGCCCGTCCCGATCGGGATCATCCCGTCCCGTTCGGGACCGATCCGTCCCGGTCGGGATGAGTCAGCTGCTGCGCGTGACTTATTCTTTTCTCCTCCTTCATTCTTGTAACCTTATAAATACTCCTCCCTTGTATTGTTTAAGCATCTTACATTAACTTACATTACCCTAGACTCTCTTAGGCCTCTCTTTAACATTAAAAACCCTAGATTAGTGTTCCTCTCATTAGTTTAATCTTCCTTAAATCTTTAGTTAATCTTTGTAATTAGTCTTGTATTAAGGAGATTCTTGAAGATTATTCCAAGCTTGACAACTTTGGAGTTTTATTTGGGTTTCTTATTAATTCAAGTTCTCATCTTTTTCATCCTCTTGTAGTTGGTATAATCTCTTTTCTCTTGTTCTTTGTTTATTCATCAAGTTTGAATCTTTACATATTGTTTATTGTTATTGTTTGTTCATCATGGATGTTTTGATTATTATGTTGTTTTCTCTTGTTCATGTTAGTTTTCTCTAGATAATGAGTGAGTGTATTCCTTGTGGGGTTAGTAGGGGGATTAGGTGCGGATTATGCGGGATTAGGGTTTGATTAGGGGTAAAGGTGAATCTTTTGTTGCTAGTCACATATTGGGCACTCTATGTGTTTGTTGAATTGCTTGTGTGGGTAGTAGTGGCCAATGCTTCCCATATTTGTCTTCATCTTCTCATTGTTTGACTAGTGTGTGATTGTGTCGGGTATAGTCTTAGACACGAGAGTGCGGACTTGGGTTTTGACGCGAGAGCGCGAACCGACCTTGACCTAGGTTTAGACGCGAGAGCGCAAACCGACTCTAGCAACTAGGAGACACCTACACCCTTGATCACCCAATTACCCTACTACACTTAAGAACCCGACCTAACCCTACTCCCTTCCATATTTGATTCATCCTCCTAGTTAGTAATCGTTTCCTCTAGTTCATTGTTTAGTTAACTTTAGTCGTTCATTAGTTCTTGTTATAGCTAGTTCATTGTTAGTCTTGTTCATACCTCTTCAACCATCATAGTTTGTCAATTATCGATTCTTTGTGTTTGTTTGTGACTTAGGCTCTGTTCTTTTTGGCTGAAACAGGGCTGAGCTGAGCTGAGCTGGTCTGATAGGAGCTGAGCTGGTCTGATAGAAGTTGAGCTGAATTAAAAGAAGCTGAAACTAATAACTACCTATATAAATTATCTAATAATATTTTAAAAAATGAGAAAAAATATAAAAAATTGTAACACTAAATAATAGTAATAGTAATTATTAAATTAATAATAATAATAATAATAATTATTAAATTATTATAATAATAATAATAATAATAATAATTAATTAATAATAATAATTAATTAATTAATTAATTAATTAATTAATAATAATAATAATAATAATAATAATAATAATAATAATAATAATAATAATAATAATAATAATAATAATAATAATAATAATAATAGTAGTAAAGATAACAAAAACAACAACAACACAGTACTCATTCCAATTCATTTGATTTCTACTTTTGTTTTTTTAGTACTTGGCAATAGAAAATGTTATGCATATATCTTTGATTACGTAATATACAAAATTTTAAATTTTCATATTCTTAAATCTTAATACAATACAAATAATACTCATATGCTATATTGTGTGTGTGAGTTGTAAATATTTGAATGTAACATCTATTTCAAGACCTCAAAATATTATGGAGTGCATAATAATATTAATAATTTTTATAATAACAATAATGACAAAAAAATAGAAAATAATAATAATATAATAATAATAACAACAACAATAATAATAACAATGACGATGATAATAATAATTTGTTATTATCATTAACATTAAGAGATATAAGTAATAAAAATAACAACTAACAACAACAATATTATTATCATTATTATTATTTTTTATGAAAAGAAACTTGCATTAATATCGAAATGCAATAATAACACCACCAACAACAACGATAATATTAAAAACTTATTGTAATTTGTTTCGATCTTAATGCAACTTTCGTTTCATATAAATAAATAAATAAATAATAATAATAATAATATTATATATTATTATATATTTATTTATTTATTTTAGGAGCTGAAAATATTGGAGCTGGGCTGAAAATAAAAGAGCTGAGCTGAGCTTATAGGAGTTGGGCTGAGCTGATAGAAGCTGAGATGGTCTGAAACGGGCTGAAAATAAGCTGAAAAGAACAGGGCCTTAGCCTTGTTTCTAGGTAGACCTAGTCTAGACACCTACAACTGTCTCCGTGGACACGACCCGACTTACCCTAGCTATCGTTAGGAATAGTTGGTATTACTTGATCGGTAGGACCCACGGCAAATCCCTACCATCAGATGTGTATCGAATTTGGACCATTTTCCATCCCATTTAGACCCGTTTTTCCACCGTTTTGCGAGACTAGAGTGCGATTATCGCTTTATTCTTAGTATTTCTCGCATTAGCGTCTCTCTTTTACAATTTACGTATTTTTGGTAGTTTTTCTATCTATTTTGATAGGATTCGTAACCAAAGGCGTGTCTAAGCTTCTACGATCACGAGAGAGGGGAATACCGTCCGAAGAGCAATGCACAAAAGTAAAAGTTCAAGCAATCCAAGCGAATGGCAAAGTAAGAAACCAGAAAAGAGGTCAGAAATCCACTGGGTGAAGTTTCACCCGATGAGATACCACCGGGCGAAGTTTCCCCCAACGACATTTCTACCTCCCCGAGGATTTTCAGGAAACATTCAGCACCGGGCGAACTTTCATCCATCGAGTGAAGTTTTGCCCGACGGTAAAAGAGTGCCAAAATGCATAATCTGGAGAAGGACTTCATCAGGTGAAACCACCGGGTGAAGTTTCACTCGACGGTATTAGCTCGTGAATGGCAATGTTCGCGGGGTGAAGTTTCACCATATGAAGAGTCATAAGACAAGAGTCTCACTAATGAAGCAAGATTGGATTTGGGCTTTAGTATTAAGTGATCCTTTAAGAACTTTGTATATATAGTTAACCCTAGATTTCCATTTCTTATCTACTTTTTCATGCTTAGTTTAGTTATCATCTTCATAGTTTAGTAGCCTCCTTAGTTAGATCTTCATCCTTTGTAGTTTCCATAGAAAAACTCTAGAATTAGATCAAAATTACTCTTTTGATTTATGTTAATCCTTCATTTTGGCAATCAAGTTAATTCCTTTATTGAAGATTTGGTTTTTATTGAAAATCAAGGGGTTTTACAAGGGTTTATGTGACAAGACTTTTGTATCGTGCCTTGAAGCTTCTTCATTTATTATTATTATCTTCATCCTTCTCCTTTATGAATTTCCTCATTGTTGGTGTTCTCCTATTTTTTCTCTTATTTGTCTAGTTACTTTATTTTCCTCCCTAGTTTATTGTGTTCCTTTATTTATCTTGTCTTGTTATTTATTTCCTTCTTAGTTGTTGCTCTTGGTAGTGTTCTTATTTCAATTGTGGTTAGATTACTTTTCATTCCTTTTGATCACTATGAATTGTCTTTTCTCAGCTTTCTTATTATCTATTTTTGTTTGCCTAATTATGATTAGCGAGGAGACTTTTGTTAAGGGGCTAGGGGAGGATGGAAATGAGTATCATGGATTAAGGACCCTTGTGATTATTGCACTTGGGTTGATTAGTTTAATTTGGAATTTTTGTATGTGTAATTGTTGACCTTACTTGATCACTTTGGTCGACCTTTATTCACCCGAATCAATATGGGGAAACTCGGGGTTTGGGTAATTCCGATAAGAGACTTGACAATTTCGTCATGAAAATGGGTTCTAGTTAGGTTGAGTGGAGGAACCGAAAGAGGACTCACTCCTTATTCAATCGTGCATTGTTCTTTGGTCTAGTTCTTTTGGACGAACGGCGGTCCCGGGCCCTCAAAAACATCCAAATATATCAAAAGAGGATCCAACGGACCTTTAACAAAAAAGTTAGGCCCAGAAATATCAAGGAAGAGGATCTAGTTCTAAAGTCCGTACGGGCCCTACTACCGGTTGACCCTAGAGGAAAATTCAAACCCAATTGGGCCGGGTCGTATTTGGTAAAGAAGTTCCTATCAGGAGGAGCGGTGATGCTGACGGACTTAGACGGGAACGAATTCGTCAACCCAACCAACTTGGACCAGTTGAAGCGTTATTACCCATAAACCTTATCTCAATGTCATTTGCAAAAGTTTATAAAAATTCGTCTTTTTATAAATTTTCAAAAATTATAGACAAGTCAATGAGTTAGGATTATTCATCCTACTGTCGCACATCTTGAACTAATAAGTCTTGGTGTATTTCGAAAAATTGCAAAAAAAAATCTAATTTTGAACTACGTTTGGTTTGATTCCGCTAATTGTGATACGTAGGCAACTCCTCAAAAGGGTACAACCACTGCAATAAACGAAAAGACAGGAACGGCATTCACTAATACGTCTTTTATTAAAAACTCGATAAACTCGGAAAAAATCCAAAAAAGCCAAAAAATGGCAATCACAAAAAAAAAAAAAAAAAAACAAAAAATGCACACCACAAAAATAGTAAAAATATTTAAATAATAAAACTAAGGAGGCTAGTGTTCATGTATTTTGCCCTTTCCCTTATCCTTTGGGTCGCGCGGAGCCCGAGGTCGCCGGGGTGGGGGCGAGCGTTCTCGAATCACAAGAGGAACCTCCTTAGCTCGAACCCGTTTCTTCGACAACGGGTCTTCTGCCATTGTCACCGGTCCAAGTCTAGCTCGTACGTGCTCGGGTAGTCTGTCTCGTGGGCCAAGTCGGTCCCGCACCGCTAGTCTTGGGCCAAGTCTCCTTTCCAAGTCAGTCTGGGGGCTCACCTTCCCCCGTGCACCTCTAGCACTAGACCCTCGCCTTGAGTCATAGTCTTCTTCTTTTGACCTGACATAGGACGGACTAGAGTAGCCGGAGTGTCACCCTCATCAAAGAAGCCCCTATTATCTTTAACTTGCTCCCTTCGCAGCATGTCGAAAGCTTTATCAACCTTCAAGGCAGCTCGGTCTTTAGCAGTATCATCCTTAGTCCACTTCACATAAGAATCTGAAACCCAGATTGAATGAAGAGATTTGGGAATGGGCCAAGTGTGCCGCGTATACCATCTTTGCATCCAAGTATCGCACATTACGTCTGTCAGTTGGGTAGATTCACTCACAACTGCTTCAACTTCTGGGATTCTTTGGGTCCAACCATACTGCCTTAGTATGCGATCCGGGTAGAGATGAACTGTCTGGCTGAAAGACAAGATTACCTGATAGCGAGCTTTGTCCCTCGGGTCCAAGCCCGTTCAAACATAAATGGGCCACCATGGCACTACCCATCGGATCAATGGACCACTATGGAATGATAACACCTCGTCCCAATACTTCTGAGTGATCTGGCGAGAAAAATCAATGGCCCGTCTCTTCGTCATCACCTGATTGTGACGGTATTTGCTCGAGTCAAGGGGAGGATCTATGACTGATAGCCTCTCATATAACCAAATCTGAAAAAAAAAAAAAAAAAAAAAAAAAATCAGAAAATCGCGAAAAAAAAACGGAAAATCGAGAAAAAATAAAGAAATCCAAAATACCTGCAATAAACGGGTGCTTCCGGTCAGACGAACCGACGAATCCCTCTTACGGTTGTCTAAGCTCTGGATAATCTCACCCGTAATCAGCCAAGCCGGACTGTGCTCTGTCTCCATCAGATCAACCACGGTTAAAAGACGAGCGTTACCCATGCACGACAACAAGTCCATGTGACCTTCAGAAGCATAAACATGAAGCATACAAAAAGAAAAAGCCCTACGGCTGTGAATCGGTCTAACCCGGACATCATGCGGGTTCATAAATTTCTCGGCCAAGTCAATCAAGAAAATATGGCCATCCTCCATCATGCGAGATACCTCATTATGGAAGAGTCCTAAAAATTCTCGAAGCTTCCTTCTCGGGTCATAAACCAAAAACGGGACGGCAGGCCGGAGTATCGGGTTCCATCCTCCCACAGCAGCAATCTCCTCGGGTAAGGGACAAACTTCTCCTCAGGGAAAGGCAAAGACATGATATGTATCCTCCCAATAGGACAAACAAGCATCGAGAAAGTAGCGATCAACTTGCATCTGACGGAATGGATACAGCTGAGTGATACCCGTCTGATTGAGAGCCACCCTATCCGTGTCCCTAAAGCATCGGGACCATTCTTGCAGCATCGCGGTCAATCGATCGATTCCCATAGTTAAAATTCTTGAAAGGAATAAAGAAGCTTTCTTTTTGAGGAAGAATGAATTGTGAGAAAGTTGTGAAGAAAATCAAAGACAAGGGAGGGGTATTTATAGCATTAATTCCACCACTCTCTTTCCATATTTCCCTTGCACAAAAGTTTCCTAAATCTAACAGGATCAACATACAGGCCTCGTCTCGGGATTTCCCAATCTTAGCCCGGGAATTAGTCATCCCGAGTATTCCTAATTGTCAAAAATCCCAAAAATTTCAAAAATTTCAAAATTTCAAAATTTCAAAAAATTTCAAAATCCAAAAATTCAAATTTCTATTCCCCAGCGCGAGTCATATTTTCATCTACGTGTTGCATGCAAAATTTATGTAACTGCTACAGGTACGACTCAAGGCTTCAGAGGCAAGCCCGCACAACTCATATATCTCCCCAGCGGAAAGCCCTAGGCGACATTTTCCCCGGAATAGCACGGGATGGGCCCATATATAGGCGCACCCAAGACTTATGCGACAAGTCTGATTCCTCACGGAGTTATCATCATCTGCTCAAGTATGATTTCTGTCTTATGGCTGGCGAGCCCTTCACGCAAGTCTAATGGACTATAAACGACCCGATCGGAAGTCTGCCAGGTCTTAATCTTCGATAGGCCTGGTAGCTACTCTGACTTTTGCCTTGTCCAAGCCTTAGTCAGAGTGGGGGCTCTGTAGACACCCACATTTTGACCGCCAGGTGTCTATAGTAGTTTCCAAAAAACACCCGATGATGATCGGACGTAAACATGTTTTCACGCGCTCGGATATGGGCTCGAAACCATTAGTTTCTGGCTTGGGCTTTGTACGGAGCACAAATCTCACAAAACTGACCTCAAATTCAGGCCCAACGGGTCGTTTCCAATCAAATAAGACTAATTTGGGTCAAAATCGACACCAGAAATAACCGTCTTTTAGCGACCGGGTCAAAACCTGGTCAAATCCGTTTCCGAAAAGCAAACCCGCGGTCCTCATTCAGGCGGGCCATCAGATCAAGTCCATCAAGGCAGTAAACCCTAGACAAGTAGGGGGAACAATTGCCTATATATACTACCCTTTCGCAACACAATTGGAAAACCTTTTACAACCCTAATTTTTCACACACACAATACGTCCTTTGCAACCCTAATTACTACTCATCTTCAACCTTAGAACCCTAGCAACTTACAAACCCTAAAACCACCATAACTCGACTTACATCGACCTCGATACTCCCGTGCTCAAGCCACAATTAACGAGTTCTATCCGAGACTACGAAACATGTAGGTTGAGGGTGTAAAATCCCATCTTTCTCTCTTCTCTTCCTCACGTGTCGTCCGTCTCATCATTTTTTTTTCTTTTGTTGTCGCGTCTATAATATCGATAATAATTACTAATATTACGAGGGATGACGGGGGATAAGAAAACACGAATATTACGAGGGTAATGCACCCAATGTTGACGGTCGCTTATCCCGACACCCCGAATGTTTGATTGTTGAAGCAAGTCAACATAAATAATCGTTTTCTATTTCATTGCATCGCTAGCCACGTTTTTTTATTGATCGCGTCACATCTTCGTCAATTTCAATTTTATTTCTTTAAAACACCTTTTTTATTATTAGAGTCGAAACCCGTTGATGCGAATCCGACATCACACAATCCGTAAGGATTTATCGTGATGTCGGGATGCGGAGGGAATCAAACTTTAATAAATACGATGCGTCAATCTATTAGATTCGATACCAACTCAATAGTTGTATATCGAATTTAAATAGTCGAGTCAAACAATCCAAGTAACACGATGTTCGTTGATGCTAAAGTAGTTGTCACCTAACTCAATCGAGTTGATACGACACTATAAACGCGGAGATCATTCATATCATGTTAGTTCAATTTAATTCGACTTACAAAATCATATTTTCAAAAAATCACTCTAAGTATTCGGTATTGGTCCCATAACCAAGCATCGGGTACAACGAGTAATACGAAATCGGGACCAAGAACAGTTCGCCACGCGAGTCGCACGTGCCTTGTGCGAGTCGCGTGGTTGCGCGAGTCGCGCCCTTCTCGCGCGGGTCGCATGGATCCCTGAAAATCGTGACATAAAATCAATTATTTTGTTTTAACTCGATTAGCAATAACTCTTCAAAGTTTTTTAGGCATATTTCGAATATTTGATAACGATCCCATAATTGAACATCGAATATAACGAATATCGCAATTTTAAGTCGAGTATAAATTATGTCATATTTGTACGCGATTTAACAAAAGTGTCGATTTTCTAAAAAAGCCTCGACAACAGTCCGCCATGCGAGTCGCACGCATCCTGTGCGAATCGCATGGCCACGCAAGTCGCGCACCCTTCGCGCGGGTCGCGTGGTACCCTGAAAACCGCAACATAAAAAAGCTATTTTCGTCCTATTTCTTCAAACATATTTTCTTTAACGAAACAACGGACTTTTCACCATATCCCAAATCTCGATAAATATTTTCTTGACCTCGGTCAACGCGTGCTTAATCCATCACGAGTCATACTACTTTTCAAAATCATGCATCATATTTCATCACATCATTCTATATTTTAGAAAACCGTTATATCGTTATACCGTTACCAACATGTTTTTTTCCATCCTTGTTTATTTATTTCCGTTGTTTATTTTATTGTACTAAAATAAACCCGCATGCTAAAATACAACTTTGACGTTAAATTTAGTTGCATTAAATCGACTTAGCAACTCATTCAAATTCTCGCATGTTTAGGCAAAAAACAATGTTTGCATATCATTTCATCGTTCTACTAACACGCGTATTAAAACGTCATTCGATATCTTAGTAGAGGCCGCTAATGTGCGGGCGGGGTTGGGTGTTCTTTGTGAACTTCCCAACAGGTACCCTCACCCCTTACTCAGAACCATGGTTTCCGGATGTCCGAATCCATTGGCACACGAGAGTCATTCAATATACGGTATCCGATAATGTCGGTATCGGTATCAAATGCTAAGGGACGAACCAAATAAACTCTGACATCCGAATGGGCCGTATTTTGTACACGGCTCACTAAGATATAGAGTGGGTTCGAACGGGCCCGAACTCCCACAAAGTTCGGTGGCGACTCCACTTCGATTTAAATTTCAATTCGACCCATCTCATATGGAGATTCATTTGTCTCCCCAAACCCGCGCGTGGCCGCGTCGGGGTGGACCTATGTCATGTCCACACCCATAGCCTTATACCCTTCTGGAATATCAGTAAACTCCCAGGTATGATTATCTTCTAGTGCAGTTATTTTCTTTTGCACAACCTCTACCTACTTAGGATCCTTAGAAGCCTGTCCATAGTGAGCTGGCTCATGCTCAGTCAACACTACATTAAGGGAAGCAAGGTAATCTTGATCAAAAATGTGCGGATTACTAATAACTTATGCACATAATGTTGTTGCCTTCTTGTAGTGAAAGTCATTCAACTTTACAGAAGGGATCCTTATTCTTGTGGAGCTTTTGACATTTGGAATAGGTTGATTAAATTCCACTACTACAACATTTTGAGGTGATGAAGCAGATGTATCTGCATTCTAAGGAGGAGAAACAGATGTATCTGCATTCTGAGGAGGGGAAATAGATGTAACAGGAATAATCACCTCTGGTTCTTCCTCATCCTATTCCTCTGTGTTATCAGGAATAAAACCTGTTTCAGGAACCATGTTCCCACTCGCCTGGAATCTCATGAGGAGTATCACCCTGAGGTCGGAGGAAAGGCCCTTGAAGTTAAGCTGAACAGTGAAGATGAAATCTTGATTAAATAGTTTGCTTGTGTGAAGGAAAGGAAGGGTGTGTTTGGCCCTGTTGATTGGCTTCCCTCTGCAGATGTTATCACAACTGACGAATATCTAACCCCACTGGGGTTAAACCCTGGCTCCTCATCAGGTAGTTCAGGGGTTCAGAAACAATGGGCTTTTTCTATGGTGTCTTAATGTGTGCTAACTTAGTTCGTTCTTCTTATTTGCCTCCTTTGCATATTTTCAGAGGAATACTTGGTCAAGAAAGCAGCTGAAGCGTATTGGACTGAATCCAGAGCGCAGGCCTTTCACTAGTCGTCGACTGCCTCCCCCCGGGTTCAAGAAGGAAACTCTCATGGGGGATATAAAGAGCATTACTGTAAGTAAGACAAAGCTTCCCCCCCTCCTAAGCCGACCTCGAGGCACCCTGCACCATCCACCCCTGCTCCTAAGGTGGCAGAGGGGGCTGCGTCAGAGGCTACTCCTTCGCCAGCTGGCAAGCGTGGGAACACTTCTCCTCGAGCCCGTCCTTCCATGGTGGTGAGGTCTTCACCCTCTGAAGAGACCGGAGAGAGTGTCCCTTTTGTTAGCAGGAAAAGGAAGGACAAAGAGCCTGCAGGTGCGGACCAGGTGGTAGATTTGGAGGCTGATGCCAGCACTCCTCCGCCAAAACGCCCTGCTCCTGACCTCCCTAAGACCCTGTTCATTGAGGGGAATGTTAAGTTTAATTTCGCGGTTGGCGATAGCATTGACGTCTCTGCCCTATTCTCTGACTCCAATTCCACATCCTTCGACCCGGCTGCCAAATCTCTGACACGCTCTTGTAATCAGGTGACCCAGCTTCTCTACCGTTGTTCGCTGGTTTTTCAGGCTTCTGCGGAGTTAGCGACCCTCAATCATTTAAGTGATGAGGAGCTAACCACTGCCTCTGGGTGTTCGTTTTCTGAGCGCGTGGCAGAGGTTGAGAGGGATGTTACCCTCATCAACAATCTGAGGCTCCAGCTGACCAGGTGTGAGAGTGATCTGGAGGAGGCCAGGCGCCAGGCTCCCAGCTGGAAGGTCCAGGGAGAAAAGGCTATAAAAGAGGCGGCAGACTTGGAGATGCAACTAGAGCAGGTCGAGAAGAATGCTGCTGAGCTGGAGAGTCGCCTTGGGGACTATGCTACTCGGCTAACCAAGGGTGCCTCTGACCTTCAGGTAGCCCAAAGTGAGCTAAAGGCTCAGGGTGAAAAATGGCTCAAGGAGAAAGAGGAGATCGTTCAGGAGGCTAACACAGAGGTGGAGAAGGCCTTAGAGTCAAAGGCCTCTTCCTCTTCTGAGTTTATTATGGAAGTCATCCGGGAGATGCTGCCTGACTTTGATGGGTAAGTTTTTTGGGTGCTTTATGCGGCCAAGAATGATGCCAGGGCGAGCAAGTCGCCTGAGGAGGGTCCTGGACCTGACCAGAATGCCCCCACCGCATAGTACACAGGGCAGTCGTCTTCTGAGGGTTCCTGTTCTTATCCTTCTGCGCCTTTCTTTCCTCGCTGAATTTACTTTTTTTTTGCGCGTCGGGACCCAGATGTGGCCGGCTGCCGGCTTTGTAACCCCGATTTCTCTGTAACCAGATTTTTATTGCTTGCCCTGCAAGCTTTTCTCCTGATTTTTCCGTTAATTTTATGGACACTCCTTTGTTGCATATTTATTAACTTTATTGCTCTGACTTAAGATTTTGCTTGATCCTAACTCCTGGTCTGGAATCAGAGGGCCTGCCCAGAGGCAGGTGGGGTACTTAGCGTTTTTTATACAAGGTTGAGTGTACCTCAGTTCTTGTTCGTTCGGCTCATGGGGCCTGGCCTGACCCTGACTCCTGTCTGGAGTCAGAGGGCCTGCCTCCCGCCTGCCCAGCGGCAGGTGGGGGACTTAGCAATTTTTATACAAGGTTGAGCGTGCCTCAGTCCTTGTTCGTTCGGCTCATGGAGCCTGGCCTGACCCTGACTCCTGATCTGGAGTCAGAGGGTCTGCCCTCTACCTGCCAAGAGGCAGGTGGGGGACTTAGCGTTTTTTTATACAAGGTTGAGTGTGCCTTATTCTTTGTTCGTTCGGCTCATGGGGCCCGACCTGACCCTGACTCCTGATCTGGAGTCAGAGGGCCTGCCCCCGCCTGCCCAGAGGCAGGTAGGGGACTTAGCGTTTTCTATTGGGGGTCTATTTTCTTTGGGTTTTACAACAGGGGGGCCCTCCCCCTATTGCCCCCTGCTCGTTTGTGTGTGAAGTGCTAATCTGAACAGACAATGAGTATGAATTTGGGAGTCTTTTTCATTCCTTGAAGTAAAAGTTTAACATTGTGGTCGGAGCCGTCGACATTTCAACTTGATCGTTCTCCGCCAACATTTTTTCTTTTTTGAAATGAAAATGCTTTAACTATTAACCTAGACATAGTATTTTTTTTTTCAGGGTGTCTGCGTTCTAGTGGGCCGCCAGCTGCTCCTGGCCTTCAGGGTTGGCAATCTTGTATGTTCCTAGTCCCATGATTTGTGTGACCTGATATGGGCCCTCCCAGTTCGCACTTGGCTTGCCATGCTCTCTAGATTTTTTTATTGCCTGAGTTTTCCGCAGGACTAGGTCGCCCACCTGGAAGTTCCTCATGTTTACCATTTTGCTATAGGCATTCCTCATCCTTTGTTGATAGGCTGCGATATTAAAGCAGGCCTCTAGTCTCACTTCTCCGACCAGATCGAGGGCTTCAGTCATCGCAGCCTCGTTACTGGCTCTGTCAAATTGCTGAGACCGGAGGATAGGAATCCATGCCTCAATGGGTAGCAGGGCTTTGACCCCATAGACTAAACCGAAAGGCGTCTGTCCCGTGGATTCTTTTCTTTTGATTCTGATTGACCACAAGACACTTGGGAGTTCATCTGCCCATCTTCCTTTCAGCTCGACTACCATCTTCTTCAGCCCATTCAGGATCTGTTTATTCGCTGCCTCGGCCTGCCCATTAGTCTGAGGGTGGCAGACAGCGGAGTAGGCGACAGTTATACCATGACCTTCCAACCAGGCTCTTAGCGGGTCATTGTCGAATTGCCTGCCATTATCAAAGACCAACACCTTTGGCAGGCCATACCTTGTTATGATGTTCCTCCAGATTACTTTCCAGATGGCTGGCTCTGTTATGCTTGGGACAGCTTCAACCTCAATCCATTTGGTGAAGTAATCGATTCCTACTATGAGAAATTTTCTTTCCCCAGTTGCCACAGTAAATGGACCCAGAATGTCCATCCCCCATTGAGCGAAAGGGACGGGGGATAAGATCGGCCTGAGGTCTTGAGCTGGGGCATGTATTACAGGGGCGAAGAGTTGGCACTTTTTGCATTTTTGGGTCAGGTCCCTGGCGTCTGCCAGCATGGTTGGCCAGTAGTACCCTGCCCTCAGGGCTTTGTGTGCCAGCGTTCGTCCCCCTACATGGTGGCCGCAGATCCCTGAATGTATGTCGTCCAATACCTCTGCGGCTTGTCCTGCCCCCAGGCATTTAAGCAAAGGGGCGGAAAATGATTTGTGGTACAACTCTCCACTGATTAGTATGAACCATGCAGCCTTGGCTGGCATTCTTCTCTTCTGAGCTGGATCTTGTGGAAGGGTTCCATGCTTCTTGAACTGGATGATTGGGGTCATCCAGCTTTCGACCTCTGCTTCTTCAATAACACTTATCGGTTGGCAGGGCATTGTGGATTTTTCTTGTATAACATCCACCCACACGGACCTCCTGATGTCCTGCAGGCTGGAACTTGCCAATTTAGACAGGGCGTCAGCCCGGTTATTTTGTGATCGAGGCACTTGTCTGACTTCGTAGGATTTTAACCCAGACAACTCTTGTTTGACCTTATCCATATATGAGGCCACGGCTTGGTCTCTGGCTTCATACTCCCCGTTGATTTGATTTGCGATGAGCTGGGAATCTGTAGCCATGATAAGCCTTTCTGCCCCTGCTGCTTTGGCTAAGTGGATCCCTGCCAGGACAACCTCATACTCAGCATCATTGTTAAATGCAGGAAAGGTGAACCTGAGAGCATGCTCAAAGTCCGTCCCCTCAGGGCTTGTAAGCACAATTCCTGCCCCCGCATCATTGGATGTGGATGATCCGTCGGTGTACACCATCCACTCGCCGGCCGGTGGGTCGTCTTCCTCTGAGTGGGAGTATTCAGCTAGGAAGTCTGCCAGGGCCTGTGCCTTGATGGCGGTCCTAGACTGATAGAAAATCCCTAGCCCGCTCAATTCTATAGCCCATTTCAATAGCCTCCCGGATTTTTCAAATTTTTCTAATACCTTCTCCAGGGGCTGATCGGTTAACACGACGACAGGGTGGGCGTCAAAATACGGTCTGAGATTTCGGGCTGCTATAACTACCGCGTAGGCCGCCTTCTCGACGACCGGGTAGTTCTTCTCAGCTGCCCCCAGGGCATGGCTTACGAAGTAAATTAGCTGCTAAGAGCCTGCTTCTTCCCTTGGGATTACTGCACTTACCGTCGAATTTGTTACGGCTATGTAGAGAAAGAGTTTCTCTCCTGCCACCGGCCTTGCCAGGGTTGGTAATTTCTTTAAGTGTTCTTTCGATTGCTCAAAGGCTTCCTTCTGCTCTGTCTCCCATTTGAACAGTTTGTTCCCCTTCAGTATTTTAAAGAAGGGTGTTGACTTGTCAGCCGACCTGGCGATGAACCGTGCCAGGGCAGCCATTCTACCAGTCAGACGCTGGATGTCTCTGATTGTTTTTGGTTCTGGGAAGTCTAGAATAGCCTGCACTTTTTCTGGATTTGCATCAATTCCCCTGGCACTGACCAGGAAGCCCATGAATGTTCCAGAGCGAACACCAAAGGTACACTTTTTAGGGTTCAGTTTCATCTGGTAAGCGCGCAGGGAAGAGAAGGTTTCTTGCAAATCTTTTAGGTGCTCCTCGTCCCTTTGCTTTTTACTATGGCATCATCTACATACGCCTCCAAGTTCCTGCCCTTCTGGCCTTCAAATACTTTGTCCACTAGACGCTGGTAGGTTGCTCCTGCGTTCTTGAGGCCAAATGGCATCATCTTGTACATGTATGTGCCTACGCTTGTGATGAACGCACATTGGACCCTGTCTGGTTGCCAGAGGTACACTTAATGATAGCCAGAGAAGGCATCCAGGAGCTGAGCATAGAGTACCCACTGGTGGCGTCTACCAAGTGGTCAATCCGTGGCAGGGGTAACAATCCTTGGGGCATGCTTTATTGAGATTGGTGAAATCCACGCACATCCTCCAGGCCCCTGAGGATTTCTTCACCATCACTACATTGCGAGCCACTCAGGGTAGTCGCAGCTCTGGATAAAATCAGCTTTTAGGAGCTTCTCAATTTCTTCCTTAATGGCTATGTCTTTTTCCACTGACACATTTTGTTTCTTTTGTTTTACAGGTCGAGCCTGCGGATTAACGTTCAGCTTGTCAACGATATGAGCTGGGTCGACCCCTGGCATTTCGTCAGTCGAGTAGGCGAAGATGTCCCGGTTATCCTGCAGGACTTTGATTAGTTTCTTTCGGTAGGACTCTTCTAGGTCGGTGCCGATTAGGACCGGCATTCCTGGCTCCAGCTCTACCAGCATACTCTCGCCTCCAGGTTCTGGGTGGTTGGTCTTTTTTACTGCCTGCTGATCAGCCAGAATCTCTCCTTCCCTGCTGGGGGAGCTGCCTGCTTTTCGCTTGCCTTTTCTTTCTGTTTCGTGAGCGCGTAGGGCGACCGAGTAACATTGCCTGGCCGACTCTTAGTCCCCGTGTATTTTTCCTTCCATTCCGAAGTCTGTGACATAGGCCACAGTCAATGCCCTGATGGATATTGCGGCTTCAACTTCATTCAAGGTGGCCCTGCCTATCAGAGCGTTGTATGGTGATTTGGCGTCTACAACCACGAATGAGGCTCGGATGTTCCTAGCCGATGCCCCCTCTCCAAATGTTACTGGCAACTCAATGACTCCCATTGGGAGGATCCCTGCACCGCTGAATCCATACAAGGATCCAGGGGCAGGTTTGAAGTGTCTTTTTTCCAGGTTCATTTTGTCGAAAGCGTCTTTGTACAACAGATTTGTGTAGGCGCCGGTATCGACCATGCATCTTCTTACTATGTGGTTGCTGATAATGAGTGACAGGACTAAGGGGTCACTGTGAGGGTAGATTACCCGGCCTGCGTCATGGGGGGTTATGCTCAGTTTTAGGCCAGCTGGGCTCCCTGCTCTTTCAGTGTAGCAGATGTGATTGCGGAGCTCCCGAATCTGCCTTTTCTGGCCCCTCCAGCTTATCTAGCCTTCAGCATCCCTTGACACTACATGGATTATCATGCGGTCTTGTACTGAGCCTTCCGGCTTTTTCGTAGCAGTTTTCTGATTCTAGTTCATGGCACCATAGTTACCCAGCCAGCCATTCCTGATGAGCTTATCTATCTCGTCTTTCAGGTGACGGCACTCCTCAGTCGTGTGTCCTATGTAGTCATGAAACGTGCAAAACTTTTTCGGGTCATCCTTTGGGCTGCGTGGCTTGCTCGAACGATTCCATTTTGTTGTTTCTTTCTCCAACTCAAATATCTGAGCTCTTGATTTATTAAGGGCTGTGTAACTGTCAAACCTTGGCTAGTAAGCCACGCATTCCCTTTTTGGGGCATCTCCCTCCTTAGCTCTCTACCTTCCTGCCGCTTCACCCCTGCTGCGCCCACCCTGGGGTCCCCCTTGTGGCCTGGAAAGTCCTATGGGGGTATCCGGCAGGCTGTGGTATTCTTCCTGCAGCATCAAGCCTTCGGCTATCTTACGAGCTTTAGCCAAGGATTCTGGTTGAGCTCTGATCATTTGGTTCATCATTTCTCCTGGGAGCAATGAATTAGTCAGCGCATAGGACCGTCGTGGGATCATCAATCTCCCTGACCTGCTGGAAGGCTAGGTCAAACCTTTTCAGGTATTCCCTGATGGCTTTGCCTTTTTTCTGTTTTAGGGTCATTAAATCAAAGCGGGTCAGCCTGCGCCTCTTGTTTCCTGCGTACTGATCCAGGAAAGATTCGGCCAATTTTTCGAAATAATAAATCGACACCTTCGGCAGGTCGTGAAACCACCCCTGAGCCAGTCCTACACTCCTACCAGAGTGGTAGGGAAGATTTTACACCAGGCGGCGTCATCAGCGTCGTACATCCCCATGTGGCTCTCGTAGGCTGCCAGGTGGTCTTAAGGATCAGTAGTTCTGTCGAACTTAACCGTGGGCATCTTAATTTTTGGGATGGGGCAGCTCTGAACGTCGGGATGAAGCGGGGTCCTGGTAGGCCTAACTAGCACCTTAGATCTGCTTCCCGCAGAGTAGTAACCGTAGTCATCCCATCTATCAGGGGTCGGTCTACCAGCGCTAGGGGAGCGGTGTCTAGGTGCGTGGTTACTTGCTGCCTCGTCCGCCCTTTCAGGGGAGCGGTGTCTATGTCTCTTTTCTCTGGGTGGCTGCTGTTCCGGGCGTTTAGCCTGATGGTGTCCAGACTCCAGAGGTTTACCCTGATTGATTCTGTCCAGCATACTTTTTGACAGCCTTGGAGCTTTTTGTGGCTCCGCCGCGGGTGTTAGTCTGGTGAAGACCCCACCCTGCTTTGCCCCCAGACGTTTTGAGACAGGCTCCTTTGGCTTCAAACGTTCCTGCATTTCCTGGGATAGACCTCTTTACTCAGCAGATGCAGTGGACTCTATGGTGTGCACAGACCCATCTTTCTGTTGAGTTGGCTGTTCCTGGGCGCCGGTTACGATGCGCTTCTTAGCCTACACGTATCCTCGGGCTGTCTTTTTTGCCTTCCTCTGAACGTTCCTGGCGGCGGTCCCCTTCGTGCCCCCAACCCCTTCGACACTCTCAAAGTGTAGGTGTCTGGGGGTTGTCGCGATCCTGCCTACCAGGTCCTCAGGTGTGACCTGCTAATGTAGCATGGCAGAGAAAAAGACAGCAGCCTGCGCGACCTGAGAATGGGTGAGGCTAAGGTTGAGCCCCTGTTGCTCCCCCTGCCCGCTTGCGTTTGGGACTTCCTTGTTTGGCACTTCGTAGAGGGTAGCCCGTCCCACCCCCGGAGTGTGGCGGCGGGCGTCACCTCCTTTGCCGGCAAGGGCATGCCATACAACAGGGAAATTGTTGGCTGTCCCGCCGGATCCACCCCTGACACGGTTTCAACAACCTCAGGCATTCTTCCCATGGCCTTTTGTTCTTTGAGGAATCTCAAATTAAGGTCCCTACAGACGGCGCCAAATTGTTCCGGTATGGAAACAATTGACCCAAAACGGATTTGGATCTTTGGACATGGGGTTCCTTGATGGAGTTGCTTTGTCCTCCAAGTTTCTCCTTTTTCTCACCCTAGTGGTCGGACCTTCCCGGCAGAAAGGGGTCTGTCACCTGCACACAAGGAGCGCACAGGGCCTCGGAGATGTCCGGGGGAACCCTCTCCGATGCCTAAATCAGTCCGTGAATGCGCTTGACAAACCTTACTCGTGAGGAGTAGGGTGGCGTTTTCTAGAGTGAGATTCTAGAGAGAGAAAATTAATTACCCTCTTTTGTGGGAAATAGATGAGTATTTATAGTTTCCCATAAGAGAGAGTAAAGAGAGAGAAGATGGGGGAAATGATTGACACATGGATGCCCCTTGTCCACTCATTTCCTCTTACCTTAGGCATGAGCTGGAAGGCTATAACCTTCTTCTCCGAGCTTGTAAGGGGGAAGGTACCCTGACGCCTGATAGGCAGGGACAGACCCTTCTTCCTCCTTGACTATAGTGGTTGTGGCCTGACCCTGACGGGCAGGGGGCCCGACTTCTCGCTTGGAGCTTAGTACGGCTCTCCAGGGAGGCTCTCTGAGATCATTAGAAATGACCCTGCTGACTGGCCCGCTTGGCAGGCCTCTTCACGATCTAGGTCGGGTCACCCCGGGATTCGCACGGCGGGCAACCCATGGCCAGCAACCGACCCCCATCAACATCTCAGCCATTGATGATACTTTTTATCGTTTTTTGCAGGTTGTTTACAAGTTCCAAATACAAAACCTTCCTTGTTTTTAGATGCTAACGCCATTAACGCATCTCGCTTCCAAGCAAGAAATCTAGTTCCATCAAATAGATTACTAACTAGCAAAAGATTTGGTTGATCTGAGCTAGTTGGATACAAAGGATCATCATACACATCGTATGTTGTCTGAGATGATGCATCATCTTCTTCATTTCCAGGCATGATCGCTCAATTGTATAACGAATTTCTCAAATTAACAGGATTTCGTAACACAGTTCGTATAGAATAACAGTGATTAATCGAGCTAACAAATCGCAGAAAACAGAACAAGCAATTGACCTAACAATTTGCAGAAGAATTTGAACTAACAGTAATGCATGCAGAAGAACGATCGAAATAACGAAAGCAGCAGAGAATCAATCACCAACAGTTTGCAGAGATAACAATCGATAATGGCGATCGAAATAATCGAACAGAACAATGCAACAATGAAAAGGATTCAGAGTAGGACGCTATACCTATGTCTCTGATACCTTAAGAAACCAAGAATCCTGTTGCATCACCATTGTTGTAGCTTACAAGCTTAGCTCAAGGAGTAAATAGAAAAGATATTTTCATTGATCATATGTGTTGTATTGCATTCTGCAACAAACTGATACATATACATATATATATATATATATATATATATATACTTAGTGTATGCTTAGCTAGCTCTATACATAAACCTATAACTGAATGCTGTTATAACCGAATTTTGTTATGAGTGTACGGATGTACAGCTTGAATCCTCACTTATTACTTGCTATAAAAATAATTATGTTAATTATATCTGCTAGTCAAATCTACCTTCTAAATCTGTTTCTGTCAGTATTAATTCCTTGTTTACCAAATAGATAGGCTGATTCACTTGCTTAAAAATATACTCCGTACTTCATCGAAGGATTGGAGGAGAAAAGGGAATTGGATTGCTGTGATGCATTATTGAACCTACTCTGCCATAAATTAAAAAATGTTAAACTCGAAATCAAACTTAAAATAGAATTTGGGATATATAGTGAGAGTTGTGAAAATTGTGAGCACGTACACTTGGCATCATAACAAGAGCAAGAAGTGAAGCCTCATGCCTCATCTGATCTGTTCAACAATGAGAGCTAGCTAGCTAGCACAATGAGGTTTGTTTACTGACAGCTTGACCCTTTTAACAAACGTGTCTTTAGTAAAACCATGCCAACAAGCTGCTCAGACGGTACCGCTCTACGTACCTGTTTGATCTTGCCTACATTTTAATTGACTATGAGGCTCCGACTAACTGAAGTAAGCTCAATGTAAAAGAGGTCAAAGACAACCGTCACCCGAGCGAGCTTGAGTATATAACCTGAGATAATACATGCAAAATATGGAGTAATTGATGATCTGAACCTTATTAAGAAATGATTATAGTGTTCATACTACTAGTCCTCGCAACCATTTATCTTGCGTTCACGAAGTACAGAAAAAAGGAGGCATTATTATTATTTAAGCCTCCTCCAGGCCCAAAGGGGTTACCCTTGATAGGGAACCTACACCAGTATGACTTCAAGGTACCTCATGTCTACTTAGCCAAGCTAGCCAAGACATACGGTCCTATCCTGTGGTTAAGAATCGGTTGTGCACAGATGGTTGTGGTTCAGTCAGCTAAGCTAGCCGAGGAGGTCTTGAAAACGCAGGATCTCAATTTCTGTACTAGACCACCTTTGGCTGGATTGCGTAAACTTAGCTACGATGGGTTGGACATATCATTTGGTCAATATAACCAGTATTTTAGGGAAATAAAGAAGATTTGTATAGTCCATCTTTTTAGCTCTAAGAAGGTAACCTATTTTGCTCCCATGCTTCGTGAACAAACCTCCAGGATGATGAATAAGATTGCTCACCTTTCTTCTCATTCCTCCGTCGTTTGTCTCAGCCATTTGTTGACTGATCTTGCATGCAGAAATGTATGTAAGATTGCGTTTGGCAGGAGGTACGTGCGCAACGACAGAGGAGACCATAGTATTACGGTATAAAGATGAAGAATATACACTATAATATCATAGTGAATTATTATGGTATCTTAGTAGGTTTGAATACAAAATCTCTTTCTATTTTATCAGTACGTAACAACACTAATCAGTCATTCATAATTATGTTTTTTCCTAAATTTATTTCAAATTAATTGTATCATTTGCTTCTTAATTAAGTATGACCGATCGATCTGTGTTGCTTGGAATCACGTACATGCAGTTATGAGGATGACGAGAAAGAAAAGAAATTTCGTAGGCTGTTAATTGAAGCTGGGGAGATATTTACGGGGTTCTTTTATTCGGATTATTTCCCATACCTGGGTTGGCTTGATAAGCTTACTGGAAAATCGGCTAAGCTTCAGAAGGTATTCCTAGACTTGGATGCTGTATATCAAGAGATTATTGATGAACATCTTCATCCTCAAAATCCCGATGATAACCGGGAGGACATCATCGACGTTCTACTCCACCTTCACAAACAACGCTCATTTGCATTTGATTTCACTATGGACCATATTAAAGCAGTCATCATGGTACTTTTGATCCATCTATTATTTTATCATTGAAAATTCTTATTATACTCGTATATGGTTTTGATCTCTTTTTTTTTCTTTAGGATTTATTCGTTGCGGGAACCGACACAGGTTCAGAGACCATGATTTGGGCAATGACGGAGCTAATAAAGCATCCAGACGCCATGAGGAAAGTACAAGACGAGCTTAGAAATGCCATAACCAAAGGAGATGACATCAGTGAGGATGATCTTCGTGACTTGGTATATTTCAAGGCGGTTATCAAAGAAACATTTAGACTACACCCCGCAGCTCCAATGCTGCTTGCACGTCAAGCAATCCGAAAGACTAGCCTAAATGGGTATGACATTCTTCCAGGAACAATAGTATTTGTGAATGCTTGGGCCATAGGAAGAGACCCGACATCTTGGAAGGACGACTCGGATGAATTTATGCCGGAGAGGTTTTTGGGGAGTGAAATAGATTTCAAAGGCCAGGATTTTGAGCTGATTCCATTTGGAGCGGGAAGAAGAATGTGCCCCGGTTCACAGCTGGGTACTCTGACCGTGGAGCTAGCACTTGCCAATTTGCTCTACACCTATGATTGGGAATTGCCTACTGGTGTGAATATAGAAGATGTTGACATGGAAACGCTCCCTGGTATTGTCATGCATAAGATGAATCCGCTTTGTCTCATGCCAAAAAAAGTTACTCCGCATACAAACAAAATGTCATCGTGAGGCCGTTTTTAAAGCTCGTTACATTAACGCATCAACGCACTGGACGGACGCTTCTCCATTTCTTTGGTCTTGGAATAAATAATGGTTCGTGTTTATATCATAATTTCAGTAAAAAAAAATGTTCACACCATCTTAATATAAAAATACTAGGGACTAGGGAGTACTACGTATAAATATACGAGTATTTGTCGTATGTGTAAATTTATTATCTACTTGAAAACAATACGGACTATAATTTTAAATGGGTGAGTTATTGCTCTCTTCATCAAAAAAATTTGGTATGAAGCTTATGATTGAATACGGAGTATTTGTAAAGTAGATTTATTAAAGAAAATTTACCTTTTCCGACTCTAAATCATTTACAAAAATTGTATTCCATACTATTAGACCTGTCGAACGGGTCGGGTGTATTTCGAGTTTGACAAATAGGGTTTTATACGGGTCGGGTTTTATACAGATTTCAGATCGAGTTTCGGGTCAAATACGGGTTATTAACGCATTTTTAAAACATTAATTTTCTTTACTTTTTTTAAATCATAAATACAATTTTATTCTTAATTTTCTTAATCATCTCATTTAATATATGATATTAGTGAGAATAAACATGTTTTATTTAATATATCTTTTAATTTATATTGATATTTTATTTCTATAGGAAGTACAATTATATATGACGAACTTTGACTCAATTTATTGATTTTTTTTTCTCATTACAATAATCATCCGATAAAAATACGATTTTAAAGATGTATATATAAATATTATTCCTTAAAATTTTGAGGAAAAAAATATTTGTTAGTGTTTTTGAGAAACTTTATTGTATAATTGCAATTTTTTTTAATTTATCTATTTTCGGGCGGGTTTTGACCCAATATATTCGGGTTATTATCGGGTCGGGTCACTTTCGGGTTTCGGTCATTTTCGAAAAAAAATTTCGGGCGATTTCGGGTCGGGTTTTCGCAACGGGCCAGTTTTGACAGTTTTACATACTATCAATCGGAAAACTGGAAAAGCAACGGTTTCCAAGTTTCACACTGTTAAAAACAGACCAGTTTTGGGCTCCTTCACTTTTGGACTCTGCCTTTCTGGACCAAAATGGGCAGCATGTTGAGCATGCTTGGCCAGTATTTTTCAACGTTAACAAATTAACATCAGGCTATGCATTTCACATTATATACGTACGTGATCGCAAATGTTTTGACAAGATCATGTCCATTATCTATAACTCAAAAGCAATTAACTTAATTCATTTTTAAGCTGGATTTTTCTTTTCTTAATTTGGGTTTCACTTATAATACGAGTACAAGATGGTTCTATAATGTTCTATGAAAGAATTACGAAGACGGGTTTATATATAGGAAGATGATACACTTACACGACATGTACGTGGTTTCTTATACACAGTCAATCATATTGGGTCATGTGTTTATTTTAGTTTAACCTAAGGTGGTTAGTGTAAGGTTAGGTTAAGTTTCGCCCGGTGGACTCAGTTTTGCCCTGCCATTGACTTTTGCTCTCTTTCTCATAGTTACACTTTTCGGGAGTTTGGACTTTACTTTTTCTCATGCTTGAGGACGATATTCCACTATCTTGTGGCCTCATAGGCTCGGATACGTTCTCGAACGATGAATTTCTATCAAAGTAATGAGAAAACTAGTCAAAAACACGTAAAATACACAAAAGAGGTGATTTGCACAAAATAGATCTTCATTTTAGACTCTTTTTACATTCATTTAGGTCGTCATTGTGCTCTAATTCACTCATTTTGAGTGTTGTGATATATTGGCACCCATTTGTATTTTGTTGTCATTCTTAGCTTTATATACATATTTGTTGTTTGAGTTAGCACATCTTGAGTTTGATAAGGAAGTGAGGCTATCGAAGATGTCGAGGCCCTCGAACCAGATAGTCACCTAGAGTAGTGCATCTTCCATGTAGCAAGATTGTGCTTGATTGAATAAAGAAACCACAAACATTGGAATTCATTGAAGAAAGCTTGAAATTTGGCAAATCTGGCGTGCAGACTGCGCAGCCTGCGCCAGGCAGGCACAGACCGGGAAAAATGACTTAATCGCTAGAATTCGTGTTTTGCATTTAGATTTTGTTTTTGTTTTGGGCTTTGTTTAATCCAAGGGTTATGAACCTAAGGTATAAATAAGCCATTTCTAGGGTTTTGCAAGAATCATCCATTGGAGTTGTTTTCTTGAGAGAGAGTTCACCTTCTATTGGAGATCTAGTTTATACTCCCTCCGTTCCAATGAATTGTTTGCCTTTCCTTTTGGCACCAAGGTTAAGAGAACCAATGAGGGAGTGACATGTAGAGCAAAACTCATGAGAATGATCAAATTGCATATAAAAAATATTCCTAAAATAGAAAGGCAAACAATTCATTGAGACGCTCCAATATGGAATAGGCAAACAATTCATTGGGATGGAGGGAGTATTTTTCATCTTAATCTTTATTTTTAAGAGAAAACTCTTGTATTTGGATAATTATAAGGAGCTAATCTTCATCACTGTGTAATTCTTCCTGATGTCCTAATCCATTACATTGTAAGACTCTTATCTTTATCAAAGTTACAATCTTTAGATTCTCCTATGTTTCATTGTTTATGTGTAATACTCATGTATTAGCCTATTAGGTCTTTGATGTTAATCAAAGTGGCTGCCTAGTTGTGTGTTAGAGAAGTTGTTACACCTATCTGCACCCCTAGAGGCACTTTTAGTCAAGCTGATTTGGATCTTGAGACTTGATTGAGACTAAGGAGATATCTAGTTGTTTGATGTGATGATTGTTTTAGCATAGTCATTATCTTACTCCCTCATTCCCTACTAAGTTCTATACGCATGTTGATGTTGTTTTCTAGACGTTGTGTGGATGAATGAATCACTCTATGTGTAATGTTATTAAGCACAGAGTTGTTTGGGTGAGAAGATTTTGATACTTGATCTTTGTCTTATTTTGTCTTTATCTTGATACTTGATCGTTGTAGCATACTTGTTGTTCTTTATTTTGTCTTTTGTATGGCAATGTCCTTAGGCAGCTGACTCCGTCGATACCTTAGACTTGTCTGTTTGACTTGATTTTTAGTCCACGGGTGTTTTTGAGCGTCTGGACTACTTGGTTCAGATTTCGTGCCATGTTTAAGTTAGTTTTCTATTTTCGTGTTTTGTTTAGCAATTTTCTAACTTGGTTAGACATTGTTCACTCATTTTTACATTATTTAGTAGAGTAATTTCATCCTTGTGGTTCAACCCCTTTACTTACTTTATACTACGTCATTGTTGTATGCTAGTTTTGGGTATTATAAATGTTTTTGTATGATAACTCTTCTCACCAAGAGGTCGCTAGTGCGAGGAAGACTCAATAGTGATGATAATCGCACAAAAGTCTCACAAAAGCGGGAGAAAAACGAGTCTAAATGGGTACAAATATGGGCTAAAATAGTCACACATCAAACTCAAGGGCACTCTATTACAAAAGACGTATTGCGCGAGCCGCAGTGGCAGCTACAATATACCACATTTGGTGGCAGAGAAATCAATGCAGGCTAGGTGGATGGCAAATTAGCTCGGCCTCATCTTGCTATTACTCTATTTAAGACTGAAATATGCATAAGATGTTTTGTGCTTGTCAAAGGAACGTCATCTGATAAGGACACTCTGTGGCTTCAAAGTTTGAAGTTATGGTTCTTGATACATTTGGATTGTAATAGCTACCTGATTGTATATTGATTATCTATTAATACAACTTATATTTTACCAAAAATAAAATATACTACAGATAAAGTTTTAAAAAATGGGTTATTTAATATCAATAATCTCAACTATAGATCATCTTCTTAAATTAATCCAAACTTTATTTAGTCTCAAAATAAACCTTACTATTGACTTTTTCGTCAACTAATAGAGTTGGAGTACTTATTGTGACATGCTCTTCCAAGGTAAAATCAAATGTTTAGAACATTTAATTTAATTAAAACACCCAAATTAAATCCACCCAAGTGTCGTCATCGATCACCTAACATAGAGAGTGGTAGCAGTGGCAGCATGGGTGTTAGTGGCAGCTTGGTCGGTTACGACAATTGCTACCTTGTTCGGAACTCAGAATTCATAACATGTTTATTGTTATTGCTCATGTTGCTTACGTAATCATCAATATGATCCGGCACAACCATCGTCGAGTGCGAAAAATTGGCCGCCACCAAATCCTCCAATGCCATCCAAATGTCACAACACCAAAACCAATTGTAACAAATCGAATCTTGTTTCTTTTGATTCTTCGAGTGTCAAATAATTCTGAAGGGAATACAACGAAGCTAGCGCAAAAGCGACAGATAGGATTGTTGGAGAAGAGGCGAAGAAATACAGGTCAATCAATCAATTATAGTAGGAACTGAATAAACTTACAAAATGAATAAAAAAATCCTAGGTAGGGGGAATCAGAAACCGTTGTAAAAGGAAGAAATACTTAAGGAGGAGGAGGAGGCGCGAAGACAGAGGGGTGGGAGGAGAGAAGAGTGAAAGTAGCGGCGGCGGCAACAAGGTGGACTATTAGTGGAGTTTAAACGGAGTGATGAAAATAAATTAATAAAATCATGGATAATTTCCACGGTATCCCTGAGGTTTGCACTTTTGCCCAATATACCTCTAAAAAGTTTGCATGGTCATATCTCTTAATTAGGAGATGAAAAGGCACGATTTTTTCCCCTAAGTCGATCGTCTTTACGAGAACTTCAATTTGAAAAAAATCGTGTTTTTATAGATATCTTAGAACCGGGTTATGATTTTTCAAACTTTATTCGTTCAAGAAAATTTAACCGGAATTTATTTACGATCTTACATGGATAAAATCAACTTTTTTTTTCCTAATGATTATCTTTCCGAGATTTACAACTTTATTAAAAATATCGTGGCTTTATAAAATCGTGACTACGAGATATAGCAGTTAAAGAATTTTTTGAGAAAAGTATAGACATTTCGGGAAAAATAGCAAACTTCAAGGATACCGTGATAATTACCCCATAAAATTAATACTTCTTGCTTGTGTAGCAGGCAATCAGTTAGCTGATGATAATATGAGAAGAGTGGACTATTAGTAGAGTTTAAATTGAAATTAATATAGTTTAGATTAATATAATAAGACGGTCAATAGTTAAGATTATCCGTGTTAAATTTCCCAAAAAAAAAATGAATATACGACACGAAACCGTATCAGAGTAAGTCTCCCTTGTACATCTGTCACAAATCGATGATGAACAAATAATGCCAATCTAAATCTATGTGTATATATATACACATATATGTATATATGCACGGACCGCTTTCTAGTGGCTTGGTAATTACACCAAATTAAGTAATAGTACGTCTAATAGTAAAGTAATACTAAGTAATATTGTCCACATACGTTAATGCGTTTCTAGGAGGGTAATATATGCGGTAAACGTCAAATTAAGTTATAGACGTGCATTGTAATTAGAAAGAATAATTAAAGTACCTCGCACACAAGTACATCCTCAACTACATATTCGTACCAATATTTATTTATATTTACATGGAGTATTTACATATTACTCTATTAGTTTTGCATTCAACAATATTATCTACGGATTATTATTACAAATGTAATAACTAATAAATAAAATGACAAATAGTAATTACGTATCAATGTAAAGTAAGAGACCCAATTTGACATAACTAATTAAAAAACTTATTGCACGTAGCGTGTATATAGCGATATGAGTAATTAAATTTCATGATAGTATAAATAGACGTGAAAGATTTATGGTTGACGAATGATTACTTTTATTTAATAGACTAGTCGTTCCCCGCACACGGTGTTCCAAGGAAGATGCGTGTATTAGAGTTAAACCATTAAGCTTCATTATTAAGTAACGAAACTGTTGATAAGCGTGAAAAAAAGAGAATTATTAGCATACATCTGTGGATTTTGGTGATCGACATATACCATTTGTGGGTAACCGATCACTGTCTTATTCTCAGCATCATCAAAGTGTGCCCCTGCGTCTCAAATGATCCTCCCCTAAATTAAAAAACTAACACTAAAATTACTTGACCCAAATTCAGGATTATGGATTTGAAATAGAATTTTAACATTTGTCATCCAAAAAGACTTGAAATGAATCGAGCTAAAAAAATAAATGTACGTGCCAATGCGAAAAATATCTAAATTTTCCAATCAAATACCATTAGCAACGACAAATCAAGGGACATTAACCTAAGCCCATAAAATAACAGAGAATATCACGGGAATGTTGCTTAATAATTTCTGGGATTTGGAGTAATTTTAGTTCGTGTTGCATAGCCTTCGAAATTCAATTCAACTAAAATTTCATACCATCCCCTGAGTTAGACTTTGAATATTTAGTTTGATCATTCCACAATTAGGATGCATATGTGTGTATATATAAGATTAATTAAATAGATATTCACGTAATACCACACCAACACTTCTACTTTACAATATTCCCATACATCAAATCCATTAAGCTTAATTTTGCACCGGGAAAAAAATAACCTTTATTCAATAAATGTTAAGGTGAAAATGTGATTTCTTTAAAGGCACAGGCAATGGCAGGAGAAGATGTTGTCGACTTTGCCGCTGAACAAAGGAATGGGAGCGAGCTGACTTAAAAGAAACACTAGCTCACCTACTGGCCTATGTAGACGACGAAGAACCATGGTGTAGAGGTAGAATTAACAATGCTAATGATAGCATCAATAGCAGTTGTTATGGTAATGACGGTGTTGACGACCACGAAGATATCTTTGGCCAGGGAAACCTGAAGAATGCAAAATGTTAAAAGGAATACCTGATAAGAGAAAGTCGTATCCCTATTCAAAGATACCCTAAGGTCCACTAACTAATGCAGATAGTGAAGTATGGGTCGAACTACCAGGAGACGAGACTCCATTACTTGTTCCAAGGTCTAGACTTAAGACTGTAGTTCACTGGTTTCTTGTTTGTTTGGTGAATTAAGAGTTAAATACTAAACAATGAATCAATAAGGAAAAGGTCTAGGGTCTCAGGTTCACTAAGAATATTACTCGAGTCAGGGAATCAACTAATATAGTCAATAATCGAACTATCTCAGATGTAGGTCCGGTCAGTACTCTACAAACTTTAGAACTAAAATTAACCCGCGGTCGCTAGAATTAATCTAGTCTACCCAACTATCGTGACCTAATTAATCCTTAACCCAGTTGGCGAAAAATCCTAATTGTGATACTGATCAATCAATCATGGCCAGTAATCAATTAATCAGAGTTTAACCGATATTCGAGCGATAGTCCATGCAATTAGAATCGAGTCAATTAACTATAACCCTTATAATAAACATAAATTCCCCTTAAACCCTAGATAAAAATTAGTTACTCATACTAGAAATAATAAAATTAACAATGGATGAATTGCAATTAAACATGATGAAAGCGAGACGAATTACTATGAAGAAGGATGATGAATCTATGTGTGGACATGACATAGGTCCACCCCGACGCGGCGAAGCGCGGGTTTTGGGGAGGCGATAGAATTTCCATATGAGATGGATCGAATAGAATTTTAAATCGAAGTAGGAGTCGCCACCGAATTTTATGGTTATTCGGAACCATTCGAACCCACTCTATGTCGTAGTGGGCCATACTTAAAGCCTGGCGTCAAAATGTGGGTGTCTACACTATGCTAATAAACGATAAGCGATCTAAACTATAAGAACGATAATCACTCAAATAGATATAAGGGACTCATAAGAGTCTCTCTCTCTCTCTCTCAATTTACCTACATTTACCCACCATTAGATATAATTATATCAAGGGTCAAGATTAAAATTTGTATCAAGGTAAGCATCAAACTTCAAACCCTAAGTCTATTCAATTGAACGCCAGATTGAAAATCCCTCAAGCACAAACCGCTCGCGCACAAACCTATCCCTCACAATATAAAGATCAAATCAGGCATTTGCTCACACATACATTCATCCGTCATCGTTCCTCCGATTTCTTCATCATCATCATCATCGTTACTCCGATTTGGTATTCAATTTCATGCATTTTTTGGTAAATTCACGACCAAATCGGTTATTTGCTTCCAGATCGTGAAATTTACATTTTAGAATTCATGATTTCTGATTGTATTTTGTGTAATGTGTATGTTCGTGTAATCGGTATTTTCTTGTAATCGATTTTTACTGATTTTATTCAATATTTCAATTCATTATATAAATCAATTCGTGTATTTCAATTCATGTATTCGGTAATCCTTCCAACTCTGAATATATAAATCAATTAAATTTTTCTGATTTTATTCAATATTTTGTGTATTGATATTCGTCTCAATCCAAATAAGATAAACCCTTTTGGAAGTTATTGATTTCGTGACAGGAAAGTCCATCAATTTCGTGACTGCTGTTTTAATAAGATCAATTTCTGGATTTTTTATTAGAAGATTAAAAATTGAAATTATGAATATTGCAATATTTGAATATGAACAATGAAATACTTGAATATGAACATTGAAATAAGTACATATTATTTCATAGCATGAATTTCTGGTTTTAGGACATGATTATTACTATGAAATACCCAATTATTTTTTTATGTTATTCCAGTTATTCTATACTATTGTTGCGGTTATTCTATATTATTCTTGAAGTTATTTCATTATATTAGTTACTACGGAGTATGTTTTACAACTAGAGTTATTTTATAGTGTTTTTATAGTTATTCTATAGCACATATGTGATTATTTTATTTCAATTTTTTTGTAATGTAACTAAGGGCAACCACAATGATTGTCCATAAGGGTGTTCATAGTAGTGGACGAACTTGGTACCATTGTTGAACTTGGTTTACTCTTCGTTCGTCCATAGAGGTTTGTGCAGACGAACCTTGTCCATGGCTGGAGAGAGAAAGCAAAGGTGTGGGTTTGAATAATAATGGTAGGCTCCACTGCATTTAATTGTCTATTTGCCCAATTTTTTCCTTCGATACTCTGCATCTATTTCTGGTAAATTTTTACCATAATTAAATTAGTTAAATTTTTGTTTGTGACGGGAATATCCGTCATAAATGTTTGACGGGTCAAGGAACTCATCAAAAATATAAACGTTTGAGAACTCCATTTATCCGTAACCCTTTTTTTTACCCGTAATTGTCTATGAGACAGTTTTTTTTACTCGGAAGCCGTTTGATCCGAACCCGACGTGACCCGTAAGCCGTTTAATTATTTTTATTAGTTATTTATTTAAATAATACAAAATGATTATCAATCAAATACTTTGAGAGATTAAATTTTGGTAGTGAGTGGATTGTGGGTGGGACCCATTTATAAACTTGGATAAACTTTTACCATTGTTGAAATAAGTTCATGAATGTTGAGTTTGTATACGTAGTTAAATGATGTGGCGGTGACGTTGCGGCAAATGAACCTCAATGCAACTCTAACCATTGTGGTTGCTCTAACCCCCTCTTTGTTTTTGTCTTTCAGTGAAGTTTCTTTTGCTGGGTGCACTCTCAATGATATGCAAGATGTTTCGTAACAATACAATAACACGAGTTATTATAACACCCCGTTATTTTCGAGTCAATAATATAGCTTGACTTTTCTACCTTTATTTAAATCGGATTTTTAAGTTGGAAAAATATTTTCGATGTCATTATAAAAAAATTAAAGTATTTTGGGTCTTCTTAAAGTAACTCGGTTTTGACCTATTTTTAAAGTGGAACATTAATTATAATCCGACTTAGACTTGGACTCAAGATTGGGTACGGGTTCCTGCCTTTCTCCTTCTCGTCTTTGGGGGAGCTTGATGCTGAGGCTGTTGCATTGCTGAAGTGGATTCAGAAATTCTCTATCTCTCAGGATGCGGGGGCTCGTACAGCTGCCTTTATTTTCACTTGACTTAGCTTTGCTATTGCTAAGGGAGTGGGTGCCCAGATAGTATCTCGGCTACCCACTAACTTCTTGTAATTTGTTCTGGTGTTAATGGAAGTTCTGTTTATAATAATAATTATAATAATAATAATAATAATAATAATAATAATAATAACAATAATAATAATAATAATAATAATAACAATAATAATAATAATAATAATAATAATAATAATAATAATAATAATAATAATAATAATAATAATAATAATAATAATAATAATAATAATAATAATAATAATAATAATAATAATAATAATAATAATAATAATAATAATAATAATAATAATAATAATAATAATAACGGTAATGTTAAATACAACCCATAGGGTTGTATTTATTTAAGCATTAAAAACCTTCTAATTGTGATATAAACTTAGAAATTCAATATTAGATTACACATCCATCGATGCAATTAATACATATATTAACATTTTATTGCCACTTTTGGCCTCTTAAATACAACCCTAAGGGTTGTATTTATCAATCTCCTAATAATAATAATAATAATAACAACAACAACAACAACAACAACAACAACAACAACAATAACAATAACAATAATAATACATAATGAATATTCCTTTAAAACCCCACCAACCTCATATTCTTTCCAAATATCACAATTCTCATCTTTTTACCTTTCTTTTCTCTGCCGCCTCTTACCTCGTTCCTTTTCACCTTCTTGAATTTTCAACTTATCAATGGCCATCGAAAATCGAGTCTGGATTCGTTCCTACAGCAGAACGTTTTGAGTTTTTGACATCTTTTCCCGGGATGAATTAGTAGTCATGTGAGTGATTATTGTTGGGTAGATTGTCAGTGCGATTTTTAAGTTGATGTGGACATGACATAGGTCCACCCCGACGCGGCCACGCGCGGGTTTGGGGAGGCGAATGAATCTCCATATGAGATGGTCAAATTGAAATTTAAATCGAAGTAGGAGTCGCCACCGAATTTTGTGGTTATTCGGAACCATTCGAACCCACTCTATGTCATAGTGGGCCACATACAAAATATGGCCCATTTCCGATGTCAGAGTTTATCGGGTTCGTCCCTTAGCATTTGATACCGATAACGACATTATCGGTAATCGAATATTGAATGACTCTCGTTGCCAATGGATTCGGACATCCGGAAACCATGGTTCTGAGTAAGGGGTGAGGGTACGTGTTGAGAAGTTCACTAAGAACACCCAACCCCGCCCGCACTTAGCGGCCTTTACTAAGATATCGTTCGTTTTTAGTGTACACGCGTTAGTTCGACGGTTGAATGATATGCAAAGATTATTTTCCCTAGACATGTGAGAGAAAAATAAATGGGTTGCTAAGTCGTTCAATGCATGTTAAACTAATAACGTCAAAGTTATTTTAGCATGTGAAGTTCGTTTTAGTCTAATAAAACGATAAAAATAAAATAAATTGCTACAAACACGAGAAAGCGAGTTAGTAACGATGAATAAATTGAATAAAGATGTAAATATGACGATATGCATGATTTTGAAAAGATTTATGTCACGTGATGGATTAGCACGCGTTGACCGAGGTCAAAAAAAGGTATTTATCGAAATATGTCGCGAAAGTCGCTTTTTATGTAAGATTCAAAAAGAATAAAAAATAGAAAAGCGAGGAAACGAAAAAAAAAAAAAGAGGACCCGGCCAACCAGGCCACCGCGCGAGTCGCCTGACAGGCGCGCGACTCGCGTGGCGGTCTGTCCGCTTTTTATTATTTGTCGAAAACCGTCAATTTTTATAAATCGCGCACAGATATGGATTAATTTATACTCGATTTATATTTTCGATATTCGTCGTATTTGATATTCGATTATGAAATCGATATCGAATAGTCGAAATGATTTTAGAAAAGGTTTTGAAAAAAAGTTTGTTTTGAACGAAAAGTAAAACAAAAAAGAATTTTGAACGAAAAAGATGTTAATTCTCTCCGCGTATAAAATCGTCGAATTTTGTTTAAAAAGATGTAACGATTTTATTAGCATCAACGAGAAATAATTAATTTTGTTCTTGTTAGATACGATATTCGATTAGAGAATCGATATCGTATTTTAAGAACGTTATAAGAAAAAATAGTTTTTGTAGCATCGATTATTATGAATAATGAAAAATATGTGATGAACGACCCATATTAAAAATACAAAACGACCGACGACACGACTCGAAAAAAACGAAAAAAACGTGGAGAAAGGAAGAGAAGAAGAGAAGAATCGGGTTTGATTTACACTCTCAACCTACATGCTTTGTTTTCTCGGGATAAGGCTCGTCGGAAAGTGGCTTAGACTTGGGAGTGTCGAGATGATGCGGGATGAGTTAAGGTGTTATTTTGGACGTGTGGTTGGACGGGTTTCGGCCGGTTGGAGGGTCGGTTTCGTTGGGTTGGAGTCGTCGGGAATTGCTTGGTATAACGAGGTGGTACGTGAGAATAATTTGTGAGAAATTCCGTGTGTCACGATTTTTGTGTCGTGTTGTGTGTGTGTCAAAATTTTTGTGTCTCTTGTGTTTGAATGGAGGGTCCTATTTATAGGTGAAGAGGTTTAGGAGAGGTGTCTTGCTTGGACAACAAGAAACACCGGTTTGGATAGGAAACGTAAGAAGTTGAAAGGAACGAGAACTCGCTTTCTTGGTGAAGAAGGCAAGGAACTCGGCTGTTTTGGCTGAGTGTTTGACACTCGGTCGGTAATTGCTTTAGTTCTTCGAATAGAATTCCACTTGAGATCAAATTCTATCCTCGAATGGATTTGTTTAATATTTTTGAAGCTGATTTTTTGTGGTGTTTGAGACCGAATCATCCACGTGAGGTGTCACGGCTGACTCGTGTGTCTCGAGAATATTTTTGACCGGGTTTTGACTCGGTCGCTAAAAGACGGTTTTACCCCTGGTGTCGGAATCGACCCAAATTAGTCTCATTTGACTCGAAACGACCCACTGGGCCTGGATTTGAGGTTGGTTTTGTGAGATTTGTCCTCCATAATAAGCCTAAACCAAATGTCCATGATTTCGAGTCCATATCCGAGTCCATTAAAGCATGTTTGCGTCCGATCATCATCGGGTGTTTGGCGGGAACAACTATAGACACCTGGCGGTCAAAATGTGGGTGTCTACAGAGCCCCCACTCTGACTGAGGCTTGGACAAGGCGAAAGTCAAAGTAGCAACCAGGCCAACCGAGGATTAAGACCTGGCAGACTTCCGATCGGGTCGTTTAGAGTCCATTAGACTTGCGTGAAGGGCTCGCCGGCCATAAGATAGAAATCATACCTGGGTAGATGTCAACAATGTCGCGGGGACTTTTCCTAAAAAGTCTTGGGTGTGTCTGTTTACAGACACATCCCATCTTGGAATAGCGCGGGGACTTCTCCTAAAAAGTCTTGGGTGTCTCTGTTTACAGACACATCCCATCTTGGAATAGCGCGGGGACTTCTCCTAAAAAGTCTTGGGTGTGTCTGTTTACAGACACATCCCATCTTGGAATAGCGCGGGGACTTCTTCTAAAAAGTCTTGGGTGTGTCTGTTTACAGACACATCCCATCTTGGAATAGCACGGGGACTTTCTCCTAAAAAGTCTTGGGTGTGTCTGTTTACAGACACATCCCATCTTGGAATTGCGTGGGAGCTTGCCTTGGAAGCTCTGGGTGTATCTGCTTACAGATATATCCCGATTCCTTAATAGAAATGTTGCATGATCCTTCCACTGGGGAGTCTTTGAGAATTCTTCGAGGAGTCTTGGGGTACCTGTCTATTGATACATAACAAATTACATGTAACATTTAGGCGAAACACTGACTCATGCTGGGGAAGAAATGATTTTTGATTGATTTTTTGGAAAGAAAATGATTTTTTTTTTTGGAAATTAGAATGCTTGGGATGACTTGATTCCTAATCCGATTCTGACACGGACTCCTAAAGTCTCTGGTTAGGCCTGTATGCCTAGATGAAGTGTGATAAAAATTCCTATTCCCGTGGTGACTAGGAAAGGGATTTTTTCAAATGGCTAAGTTTTGCGAATTTTAAAATGAGAATTTGAAGAGAGAGAGATATACCGACCGACTCGACTCTGGACGCGACAAGACGAGTTGACAGACACGACTAGACTTTCTAAGGGTTGGACCGTGACTCGGTAGGGGATGGGCCACCTAATATGACAAGACTCTTAAGTTGCGCTATTCCGTAGCCTAGGCGAGTGGCAACACGGTCGAATCTTCGGAATGGGACTGTTTCCGTACGACAGGGCTTTGTGGTAGCAATGCCGTAGACTAGTGTTCTTTTGGATATTCTTTTGATTTAGGGATACATTCCCAAAGTGGGTATTGCTTCGAGTCCCTGACCAATTCTCGTCTTCAACTGAGCCGAGTACTAGGACACACTATAGAAAGGAGGCTAGATCTTTATTCTTTGAATTTATCTGGATTTTGTGAGTGGATGGAGAACTTCTGCCTAGGAGAAGCCCCCAGGATGACAAAGCTAGCTGCTGAGAACATGACAGTGTCGTGACCGGAATGATGATGCTTTTTCGAATTTGTGTGAATGTGAATGGTTGTGCCTTTGTCGAAAGGCTGCCTACGTATTCACGTGTAGTGAAATCAAACCAAGCCGTAGTTCAGTGTTGAAAGATATATTATGGTGCCTAGTTTATTAGGGCTTTGTGTGTAACTAGCCATAGCAATGGTGTAGGCTAGGTGCATTCCCAATGATGTCTTGATCAAAGGGCTAGAATGGTTAGGATGTTGATCCTGTGACTGTGATCATTCTCCGGGATAGCCCCCAGAGTGGTGTGAACTATTTGGGCATGTTCTATGCCGACTGCAAGTTGAGTTTCCGTGTTTGGGGCTGGTAACTGGTTTAGATGTTTTTGGAAATGTGGAGCTAGGTCGCAAGTGGCTTTGATGTTTCGAAATCTGGAGCTCGATTTTGTGGAGCTAAGGCTTCGAGGGTAAGGTATTGTAATGTGGTAGGAAAGGGAGAAGTCGAGTAAAAATGACTCGGACTTCGATCGGGCAGGTTGATAATGCGGGATCTGGTTTCCATGTCTAGCCCTAAAGGTTAGGGTGTATCCTATGGAGCTTGAATCCTCAAAATTCTGGGCTGTCTCTAGCCTAGGTCTCGAGAAGGTCTTGAGGGTTGTAATGTGGGAAGGCTAGATGTGGTGTTAGCTGACCAGCTTGACTGTCTCTCCCCTATTGGATGGTATGGGTATTGATAATTTTTGAATTGACCGTTTCACGGTCATGGGTTTTTGAATTCTTTGGGTTGACCTCTTAGTCCCGGTCATGGGATTCTTCATTTGAGTTGACCGTGTCTGGTCGAGAGATGTTGATAATTCTTTTTTGATCATGGCCAGCTTTTTTTGTTTTGGCCTTTTGCTTTTTTTTCTCTTGGACTTTTGATTTTTTTGTCCAGCTTTTTTTTTTGTCGGTCAGACTAACACCTAAGGTAGGGACTGGCTAGTCTTATTGGATGGGTGTTTATTGTGGGAAGTGGGCTTGCCTCCCGTCTTGAACCCAAACTAGAAGACTACCCAGATTTGTCATAGGATTCGATATCGCTCCTGCTAAGGGTAGTTATGTGGCTTTTCTATACCAGACATGGAACAGGTAAGAGGAAAACACGGGCTCGGTTTCCTGCAGTCATCATAGATGCGCCTATAATAGTCACGTGCATGTGCTCACAGTGTATGATGGTGTTCATCACGTTCTCGAAAACACATAAGGAAAGTATGTATGAGAAATAGAAAAGCTGATTTTATTGAATTTTGAAAAAAGAGGACAGAATACAACTGACTTTGACTCTGACTTTGATTTGGAAATGAGGATGTAGGGTATCCTAGACTCGAACTCAGACTTAGACTCGAATCAAATCCGGACTCGGACGCTCGGTTGGTTGTTTTTTTTTTGGTAAAGTCTTTGATTGGAGTGAACGACGGGTGTCACGACTCGCCTAAACTCGACTTTACGCAAGTGCAAGTGAGGGAGTCAAACTAGACACGGCCCGGGGTGACGGGTCGACAAAGACTCTTGGACCGGGATACTCGAACGTTGATCTAGACGAGGTAACGACCCTGGCTTGGACTCGACCATGAGACTCGGACGGTGTATGAGGGCGAGTCCAAAAATGGGGCAACCGTGTTTGACCGCGTCGCGTGCTTGGACCAACCGTGGTGACCTAACCCTAGATGACTCGAGTATTTGTAGCATAGGTACGACTCGAAGAAGGCATCATAAGGACGCCAGTGTATGATGAACGTGGGGTGCCCTTAGGATGACCGTGGTTGACTGCTCGGTTGGGGGATAGCCCCCGAGTGAGGCTAAAGAATCTGATAGGACTCAGATGGTGTGACACCTAAGTGACTCGAAAGTGGGATACGTGAGACAACACGTGTAAGCCATGACCCTTAGAGCAACCATGGTTGATCGCTCTGCTGAAGGGTGGCCCCCGAGTGAGGAAAAGCCTGAAAAGGAAATGACTCGGAAAAGACACCTAGACGGGTGACTCGTGGACGGTGGGACTTCCTTAGGATTTGGCAAAGTGGGCCTAGTCCCGTTCGAAGGAAGATCCATGTGAGAATTCTCCAGACTTTGGACTCGAATGTGTAAACGGGCTTCCCTTTGCAGGAGTTTGTCCTACGAAGGTGGGTCGTGCCTTGACAAATAAGGCGGACTGGGATAGGGAGGAAATCCGTGATGTAAGATCGACGGAGTTTCGACGCTATAGATTCTAACAACTTATGACAAGACCCGACACTACTAAATACGGGAAGTCCTAAGAAGAGGAAGGTTTTGAAAAGGGAAATTTGGATTTAGGAAAACCCGAAAAAAGGTCGGATTGGATGGCCCAATTTTTTGAAAAATCGAAAAAAAGGTTACCGGGCCGAGATTTTGAATTTTTTTGGAAAGTTTGGACAGCATACCGGCTAAAAATAAGCTATTTTGAGTCAAAATCATAAGTCCTAAATTTGGTAGCTTTCCGGGTTTTGAAAAATAGATGGGTTTGAAAAGATGCGGGTTTTTGAAAATGATGGTTTTTGAAAGACGACTTGTAAATCAGGTAGCACGTAGTAATAGAAACAGTATAAAGACGCCATGTATGCTCTAAGTCTAAGTCTCGGTCGGTCGAAAGAGGGTCTATACCAACGACGATAGCTTTCTCGCAAATCAGGACGGTCTTCCTAAGCCGAGTTGTTCTTAGAACCTGCCGTAAAACCCATGCGAGTTCCGCCATCGAAGTTTTTAGTGCACCCATTTAGGAATGCACCGTGGTATAGTGGGACGTCGGTCACAAGTAACCGGCCCGGGAAAGAATTGGGTTATGCATGAACCATTGAACTAAAACGTGTACATTACTATTCGAACGATTTCTTTTCGAGTCTCACCCTGAGGATGCCGATGGTAAGTGACACATAAGTTTGTCCCCCAGCGGAGTCGCCAAATTGTGGACATGACATAGGTCCACCCCGACGCGGCCACGCGCGGGTTTGGGGAGGCGAATGAATCTCCATATGAGATGGTCAAATTGAAATTTAAATCGAAGTAGGAGTCGCCACCGAATTTTGTGGTTATTCGGAACCATTCGAACCCACTCTATGTCTTAGTGGGCCACATACAAAATATGGCCCATTTCCGATGTCAGAGTTTATCGGGTTCGTCCCTTAGCATTTGATACCGATACCGACATTATCGGTAATCGAATATTGAATGACTCTCGTTGCCAATGGATTCGGACATCCGGAAACCAGGGTTCTGAGTAAGGGGTGAGGGTACGTGTTGGGAAGTTCACTAAGAACACCCAACCCCGCCCGCACTTAGCGGCCTTTACTAAGATATCGTTCGTTTTTGGTGTACACGCGTTAGTTCAACGGTTGAATGATATGCAAAGATTATTTTCCCTAGACATGTGAGAGAAAAATAAATGGTTTGCTAAGTCGTTCAATGCATGTTAAACTAATAACGTCAAAGTTATTTTAGCATGTGAAGTTCGTTTTAGTCTAATAAAACGATAAAAATAAAATAAATTGCTACAAACACGAGAAAGCGAGTTAGTAACGATGAATAAATTGAATAAAGATGTAAATATGACGATATGCATGATTTTGAAAAGATTTATGTCACGTGATGGATTAGCACGCGTTGACCGAGGTCAAAAAAAGGTATTTATCGAAATATGTCGCGAAAGTCGCTTTTTATGTAAGATTCGAAAAGAATAAAAAATAGAAAAGCGAGGAAACGAAAAAAAAGAGGACCCGGCCAACCAGGCCACCGCGCGAGTCGCCTGACAGGCGCGCGAGTCGCGTGGCGGTCTGTCCGCTATTTATTATTTGTCGAAAACCGTCAATTTTTATAAATCGCGCACAAATATGGATTAATTTATACTCGATTTACATTTTCGATATTCGTCGTATTCGATATTCGATTATGAAATCGATATCGAATAGTCGGAATGATTTTAGAAAAGGTTTTGAAAAAAAGTTTGTTTTGAACGAAAAGTAAAAAAAAAAGAATTTTGAACGAAAAAGATGTTAATTCTCTCCGCGTATAAAATCGTCGAATTTTGTTTAAAAAGATGTAACGATTTTATTAGCATCAACGAGAAATAATTAATTTTGTTCTTGTTAGATACGATATCGATTATACGATATTCGATTAGAGAATCGATATCGTATTTTAAGAACGTTAAAGGAAAAAATAGTTTTTGTAGCATCGATTATTATAAATAATGAAAAATATGTGACGAACGACCCATATTAAAAATACAAAACGACCGACGACACGACTCGAAAAAAACGAAAAAAACGTGGAGAAAGGAAGAGAAGATGAGAAGAATCGGGTTTGATTTACAACCTCAACCTACATGCTTTGTTTTCTCGAGATAAGGCTCGTCGGAAAGTGGCTTAGACTTGGGAGCATCGAGATGATGCGGGATGAGTTAAGGTGTTATTTTGGACGTGTGGTTGGACGGGTTTCGGCCGGTTGGAGGGTCGGTTTCGTCGGGAATTGCTTGGTATAACGAGGTGGTACGTGAGAATAATTTGTGAGAAATTCCGTGTGTCACGATTTTTGTGTCGTGTTGTGTGTGTGTCAAAATTTCTGTGTCTCTTGTGTTTGAATGGAGGGTCCTATTTATAGGTGAAGAGGTTTAGGAGAGGTGTCTTGCTTGGACAACAAGAAACACCGGTTTGGATAGGAAACGTAAGAAGTTGAAAGGAACGAGAACTCGCTTTCTTGGTGAAGAAGGCAAGGAACTCGGCTGTTTTGGCTGATTTCGGCCGAGTGTTTGACACTCGGTCGGTAATTGCTTTAGTTCTTCGGATAGAATTCCACTTGAGATCAAATTCTATCCTCGAATGGATTTGTTTAATATTTTCGAAGCTGATTTTTTGTGGTGTTTGAGACCGAATCAGCCACGTGAGGTGTCACGGCTGACTCGTGTGTCTCGAGAATATTTTTGACCGGGTTTTGACTCGGTCGCTAAAAGACGGTTTTACCCCTGGTGTCGGAATCGACCCAAATTACTCTCATTTGACTTGAAACGACCCACTGGGCCTGTATTTGAGGTTGGTTTTGTGAGATTTGTACTCCGTAATAAGCCTAAACCAAATGTCCATGATTTCGAGTCCATATCCGAGTCCATTAAAGCATGTTTGCGTCCGATCACCATCGGGTGTTTGGCGGGAACTACTATAGACACCTGGCGGTCAAAATGTGGGTGTCTACAGTTGAGTTAGTTTATTAATGGAAGGTCGGCGTATAATATGGATTGGAGTGACTATGTTGTTGTGATTTTTGGGTCGTTGTATCAAGAGCGTTATACTCGGATTTTGGTTTCTCTTTGACATGAGATTGATAGGTGTGGAGTGATGAGCTTAGCCTTACGTCATCAAATACATAAGCAAATGAAAGAGGAATGAATGTGTGGTGTGCGAGAAGTTGTAGCATAAAATTGGGAATTTTAGTTTGGACACAGAGATGAATAATAACAGGGGATGGAGCTTATAACAATTAGACGAGGTTGATAATTGAGAGAAAATCTAGTATGTACTTGTATCGTTGGATGATATGAGATTTGGTGACTCGAGGGTTAAACTATTTTGTCGTTAAATTGATTTGTTCCTGAGTATCGCGATATTTTGACTGATATTAGCGAGTTAGTTAATTAGTAACTAGAGAGTCGATATAGTGAGTCAGAATCGTCTTGGTATTAATTAGTTGGAGGGTTAAGTTATTGAACCATTTATATTACTTGTAGCTTTTGGGTTCGAGAAGAAAGACTTTTTGGATTAATCGGATTGACTGCCTTGAGAGGTAAGGACGTTTTACCCTTTTTACCTTTAAGTAAAGAGCATGTTCGGTTTAAATTATATTTTTGAAACAGTTTTATAAATATTTTGTCAATGGTGAATTTTTATGATACTCTCGTGATATTTTGATTATTGGAACTTTGTGACACAAGTCACATATTGGTATTATTTTGGTATAATTTTTTAAGGTTATAACAGACTCTGGGAGCTCTGTTCGTCTAGTTGGTTTATGGTGTGTTTACGACGTTCCTGGAACTTCGTCCCGAAAATGAACTCTTGGCCCGAGTTATATTTGAGTGGGGTATCCGGCCTCCACTTGCTAGGTTGTTAGACTTTCTTCTTTGACAGCCCCATCCTACTGACTGTTCAAATGTGAGAGGTGCGCACTATATATAAGTAGAACTAAGCACAGGTGATACCTCTAGACCGTGCAAGGTAGGACCTTGGCACACAGGTGGTGAAAAATATATTTTGGTTGGTTTTAATTTTGACTACAATTTTAAAGTATTGGGTTCTGGTATTGAAATGGTGATTTTTACCTCTGTTTTCAATTACTCTTTATTAATATACTTATTATTATTATTCAACGTTTTTATTTTATTGTACTTTAATTTTACCCAGCTTTGCTGACGTCCTTTTGTTTTGGGTCATTCCCCCACTGGAACCTGTACCTATTTGTGTTTTTGGGTACACTTGATAGGTACACTTGATATGCTGCATGAGTGCATTATGGTTTCGGGTTGCTGAGCGATGAAGGATTTTATTGTTTAATATTACCTCAGAGCTATTTATATTTATATTGAATTTATTGGTTTGATATTATTTTAAACCGTTTCGGATTTTGTAAGATTTAAGTCTTCCGCTGCAACATTTTCATTTAATTATTTATCAAAATTCTACTTCGTTTCAATTATTTCTATCAAACTTCTTTTTCGGTTGATTTATATTATTTTATTTGTCTTGCACTTGTGTTTGTGAGCTAAGTGCAGAGTAACAGCTTTGAGTTTTCCTATTTCACTTTACTATTTTGGTCGCAAAAATTTAAGGCTATTACAGTTATTCATTACAATAGCTGAGTTTCTACATTGGACTAACTACGTAAAATCAGATAACATTATTCTAAATCTGATTATATTTGAGTGTCAGCTCAATATAATAACATGAGAGTTATTCATTGCAATAACTGAGTTTCTACTCTAAAATAATTACTTAAAATCAGATAACATTATTATAAAGTTAATTATATTTGAAATTCATCTCAATATAATAACACGAGTTATAATAACTGAGTTTCTACATTGGAATAACTACGTAACATCAGATAATGTTATTCTAAAATTTATTATATTTGAATTTCATCTCAATGTATACAATAACACAAATTATTCAAAATAATAATTGATTTTCTACATTGGAATCACTACGTATCTACATTGAAATAACTACATATATCCTAATAACATTATTCTCAGTAAACAATTGTGTTAACTATAAAATAACTATGCTTCTTCATTAAAATAATCATGTTTGTACATCGAAATAACTTTAAAAATCTGAAGAAAAAAAGATTGCTTAGAGGATTTAGGGAGTTTTAACCTCAGCTCTTGATCATGTGAGATCCAATGACCACAATTAAAAGGTAAATTGTATCAAATTTAACAAATGTATCTGAAACTTTTTTCGAGCGATCTCATTGGTCCATTTCATCGAAACTTAAACGGGAAAAGTACCATAAATAATAATAAAAATCAACTAGAAAATCTTTTAAGTATTTTAATATGTATTTAGTCTATTATATTAATATTAATGTGATCTTTTATAATTTTTAGGTAAAACCTTTAAAGTTCATTATTTTGAAAAATTATCGTAAAAAATATTATAAAAAATAAAATAATTAGATTCGTGGTACAAAATGCTTGAGTATAAATTTCATATTATTTGTTCGAAAAAAATGTGATGAATTTATTACATAGAACAGTTGTAAAACTATCTCACATCGACAAATAATACTATGGTGATGGAATTCTATATTACAAATAAGAATAATCATTCATTCTTATATATCTACCAAAAATCTTTTGAATATCAAAAATAGCTCTTAAGACTATAAATCTTAAGTAAATTATCCTACGTCGATAAATTATGATGAGGTGATGAAACTTTATATTATAAATAAAAATAGTCATCTGCTCTTAGGGTCTTAGCTATTAACCAAAAATCTTTTGAGTTTTATAAATATTGATAACACGCTAATTATTCATAATTTCATCCCATTTTTATGTGTCGTTAATATTATTTATAATATTATTTGGGCTATATAGTATACTTTTTAGTAAGTTGATTAATTATTCAAGTAATTATGATTTTAGAATAAATTGGGCTAAATTGTATTAACTATGAATTATAGGTACGAGTTGATGGGTAAAAAAGGACGATCGAACGAGGACGACTATATACAAGAGCAAGAGAACAATACGACCCCAAATAAAGTTAGAAGATTCACTTCATCAAGGAATTAAAGGAGAAAAAAAAAGGAAAAAAATACAACCCATAATCTTTAGTTGTAAGAAAATGCAGGAAGGAGTATCAATGTACATCCAATATTGCGAAATCCCCTCAATTTTCCATACTTGCAACCAAAAATTATACCCCAAATCTTTCCTAATTTTGACCCAAGGCAACTATAAATACAATCTCTAATCATGAATCAAGAGGAGGAAAAGAGAACAAGGAGCCACAAAAAACACACACGTAGAAATAGGGTGAAGGCCTTGGCCTTCATGGCCAAGGTCGGTATTCAACCGGATTGTAATGCGGGACGCGATCAATTCAACTCCTTACTTACCTAATGGTTGTATCTATCTATCTTATTTAGTTTATTTATCGTGTAATTAATTATTTTATTTAATCTTTCAGTTATTCAAACATGTAATGTACCGATTATTGTCAATGAGTGATGAGATTACGTTATTGTTTTAACGTTTAATTAGTACTTTGATATTTGTATGAAATTCACGATTTGACTATTGTTTTCATGTTTATTAATTTAGTCTGATCACCTAAGATTATTTACATGAGTTTATTGTTAAATTAATGGTGTTTTAAATTAGGTTGCAGCGTTCTGGTCTAATTTAAGTGCTAGAATTTTGTATGATAATTGAGTTATATTTAATTGCGGCGTTCTGGTTTTATGTAATTCAATTGATGGGTATTCTTAATGCGACTAAATTTGTTAAGTTAATTCGTGCGTTCATGGTTAATTTGATAAATTTGGTTAGGATTAAACTTGCGTGCGTTCACGGGGTTTAACAAGCCAAAACGATAAAACTAGTGATTTGCATGCGTTCATGGGATTAACTAGTTACCGATCTATTTGAGTCTAATTAATTGAATCGATGATTAACCCGACTATATCATATATTGCATGTCTCGAATATTGTTATGATTATTTTTTTTATTTATTATTATGTTTTTTACTTTATTATTATTATTTTCAAAACCAACAAGACCCCCCTTTATATATATTTATACTATTAAATAATAAATCGTCTTAGATAATAACGTCAGTCTCTGTGGGATCGACCTCTACTTACCCTATCTACCGTAGAGTTAGTAGTGTTTATAAATTTAATTTTGACTGCGGAAACGACACGCACCAAATATCTTAAAACTATAAACTTAAGTAAAACTATCCCACATTCGAAAAATTATAAAGTTTCATCAAACAAAAATCTTTTGAGTCTTAAAAAAACAATTAATACTATACACCTAAGTAAAAAATTATAATAAGGTGATAGAATTTTATATCATAAATAAGACTAATAATAATTCGTCCTTAGATATCAACCAATAAATATCCCACATCGACAAAAGTAAGGTGACATCAACCAATAAATATCTCACATCGACAAATTATAATAAGGTGATGAATTTCTATTACGGAGCATATAAATAAGAGTAATCACTTTGAATAGAAATAATACTCCATAGTAAAGCTATCACACATCGACAATTCATTAATAAGATGATGAAATCCTATATTATAAATAAGAGTAATCATTCATCCTTAGATATCCAGAAAAAATGATGAGATTATGAAATTCTACATTATAAATAAGAGTAGTCATTGTTTTTAAATATCGACCAAAAAACTTTTGAGTCTTAAAAAACTCTTAATAAGACTATAAACATAAAATTATCTCACATCAAAAAAATTAAAATAAGATGATGATTCTATATTATAAATAAGAGTAATCATGTGTTCTTTTGGATCTTAAAAAAAGTTCTTAAGACAGTAAATTATCTCACATCAAAAAATTATAGCAAGGTAATGAAATTTTATATTATAAACAAGAGTAATCATTCATCATTAGATAGCAACTAAAAACTCTTTTGAATTTTAAAAAAAATTATGATCTTAAGATTATAAAATCAAGTAAAATTATCCCAAATCGAAAAATTATAAATAAGCTTAAGATTATAATATTATGATGAGGTGATGAAATTCTATAATATAAATTCTATAATATAACTAATCAATCGTTGTTAAATGTCTACCAAAACTCGATTGAGTCTTAAAAATATCTTAAGACTATCAACTCAAATAAAAGTATCCCAAGAGTTCTTGAGACTACATCTCAACTTGAGTCAGAATTATCATATATCGAAAATATGATGAAGTGATGAAATTCTATGTTATAAATAAAATTAATCATTCGTTCTTACATATTAATCAAAAATCTCTTGAGTCAAAAAAACATTTGAGAAATTACGTAAGATTATCCCACATCAAAAATTTATACTCTCTCCGAGTTTCTATTTTTGTCTCACTTTCCTTTTTGAGCTAAGTTCGAATTTTGTCCCACTTTCTTTTTTAGGCCATCAATGTGTGGTTCACAATTACTCTCCAATTTCTCTCTCTTCCTCCCTCTTTTTTTAGCATTCGTTTCTCCTTCCTTATTTTTTACCCCAAAAGCTTTTGGGACAATAATATGAACTTGGAGGATTACTAGATGATTAAATTCTATTATATAAATAAGAGTGATCATTTGTCCAAAATTATAATAAGGCGATCGAATTCTATTAGCTATTATGGAGTATATAAATAAGAGTAATCGTTCGTCCTTAATAACTTAGATAGAAAAACAAACTCTTTTGAGTCTTACAAAGAGTTCTTAAGACCATAAATTTAATTAAGTAAAATTATCACACACTTTTGAGTCTTAAAAAATTTTCTTAAGTCTATAAACCTGTATAAAATTTACCACATCCAAAAATTATCATAAAGTCATGAATTTAATAGATATCAACTAAACATCTTTTAAATTTTTGAAAAACTCTTAAGACTATAATAAACTTAAGTAAAATTATCTCTTTTGACTATTAGAAAACACTCTTAAGACTATAAACGTGAGTAAAATTTTTCCACATCGAAAAATTATAATAAGGTGATAAATTTTTATATTATAAATAAAAATAATCAGTCGATCTTAGATTTCAAACAAAAATCTTTTGATCAGCTCTTAAGACTATAAAATTAAGTAAAATTATGCCACATCGAAAAATTATGATTTTATTTATAGATTACAGTTTGGTAGTTTGTCCCACATTAAAAGAATAATGTCATTGTGTGAAATTTATTATGTATAAATTAAATATAATTCTTCCTTCCATAAATAGGAAATATTTACGATGAAAAAAAATTCTATTATACTCCGTAAAAATTAGAGTAATCAAATACTATAATTGTACCACATTGAAAGATTATAAGGTCATGAATTCCATATTGTTTACTCGAAAAATCTCACATTGAAAAATTATAATAATGGATAATGGATTTCTATTATATAAATAAGAGTAATCATTCGTCCAAATTATGATAAGGAGATGAAATTTTATACTGAAAATAAGAGTAATCATTTGTCCTTAGATATCAATCAAAAAACTTTTGAGTCTTGAGAATAAGATTATAAACTTAAGTAAAATTAGCCCACATCGAAAAATTATAATTAGGCGATCAAATTCTATTACTCCCTCTTATTACCCATGATCTTCCCTCTTTCCTTTTTGGGCTTAGTACACTCATCTTTCCTTTTTTCATTTTTGGGTTGTACTTTAATCATTTTTCTTATTCTTTCTTCAATTTTTTATTCTTTCTTTTACTCACAAACCCCACCATATCTCCACTTTATACCCACTTTTTTCTTACTTGAATCAATTCTTTATTTTCTTCTTAATTTTTGTGCCAAAAAAGAGGGAAGATCATGGGTAATAAGAGGGAATATATAAATAAGAGTAGTCATTCGTGGTTAGATATCAACCATTTTTTTAATTCGTCCTTAGAATTCAATTGTAACACTTATTTAATACTTGTAATATTTATCTTAATAAATAAATTGTATTTATTCTTGTAATATTTATTTCGTCTCTTCACTTCGTATTCTTAGCATTAGTATAACTCTTTGTATGTTGTGTATTTAGTTCAGGCCTAGATTCATTCTATGACTCGACTATATATACCGAGTCTTGTAACCTTGTATAGATCATTGAATAATACAAAACTAACATGGTATCAGGCTAGGGTCGTTTTCTCTCCCCAAAAATAATAAACACCCACCTTCTGCTACCCAAGGTAGCATCCCCTGCAAGCCTGCCATCCATCTTTCGTCAACATTCTACTCACAGTAGACATGGGCGACAAAGACACCAACATCAAACAAACTTGTCCCAACTATCACCCGGTCTATACCGTCACTAACATACAACACAAAGTTCGTGAGTTATATAACACAAAAGTCACGTACTTATCGTGGGTCCACCTTTTTACCGTCCATGCCCGAGCGTACAAATTTCTCCATCACATTGATGGAACCGACCCACCCGCAGAAATCGACCCATCATATGCCACGTGGGTTGAAATCGACTCCCATGTGCTACAATGGATATACGGTACCATGTCTGAAGAGTACATGTCCCGGGTCTTTCTCACCGATTGCAACCCAACCGCTCAAAAAACTTGGGATCGGGTCAAGAATATTTTTTAGAATAATAAAGGAGCTCGTGTCGCAAGCTTCGAGAGTGAGTTTATTAATCTCAAACTCGAGGCTATGCCCTCCTTTGATGCTTATTGTCAACGCCTTCGGGAAATTATCGAGCAACTCAAGGACCTTGGTGCTCCGGTCACCGATCAAAGGTTAGTCCTCCAATTGGTTCGTGGTCTCCCAAAGGAATACAACACAGTGACTGCCTATATCAATCAGACACTACCCAATTCGAAACCGCTCGTAGCATGATTGAATTGAAAAACCATCGGACCGTCGCACAAACTGACCCACCGGCACTCACAACGGGCATGGTCACCGCTGAACCACTAGGCCTGGGACGACCGCCAACAGGCCAGTCAACGCGGTGGCCGCCAGCAAGGCCAAACCCAGAACTAGCGATCCGGTAGGAACCGCCAGCAACAGCTGCCATGCGAACAACAGCAGTACCGGCAGTCCTAGCCGGCTGCCCTCGCGCCACCACCGCAGTGGTCTGCTCTTACCTGCGCTGCCCCCGGTATGGGTGGGCCCCACCACCGTGCCCCTACCCCACACAACCTGGGTGGGCCTCTCCGTGGCAGCAGTGGGGCACCCTTGTCCACCCTCGGTCTGGTTCCCGTCAGCCACCACGACTTCCTTCCACCGGTTATGCTCAGGCGTACGTTTTCGATTAGACTCCCTAATTTACTGATTTAGGGCAGGCATTCCAGACTCTAACTATCCAAGGGCATCTCGATAATGGAAATTGGTTTATGGATACGGGTGCTTCATCTCACTTGACTGTTGACCCAGATACCTTGCGTTCCCCTTTTAATTTTAGCTCGATTCGTTCTATTTATGTCGGAAATGGTTCAAGTATTCCGGTTCTCGGGTCCGGCAATTCCCATATTACTACTCAAACTCGACCCCTTTAGGTGTATATAATGTCTTATATACACCTAAAACAATTAAAAACCCGTACCTTTATCCGTCAATTCACACGGGAAAATAATGTTTCCGTCGAATTTGACCCATATGGTTTTTCTGTGAAGGATTTAGCGACTGTGAAATCGATTCTGAGGAGCAATAGTGACGATGAGTTGTACCTCGTGTGTGTCTTCCACCACCACCGTGTCAGCACCCTGTCATTAGCACCTTGCCACTCCTTCCTCTGATCTTTGGCATTCCCGTCTTGGTCATCCCAGGACAAATGTTTTAGATATTTTACGTACTAAATTTTCCCTTGCTTGTAATAAACCTGAGCATAGCTCACAACTTTGTCACTCTTGCAAGATTAGTAACATAAGAGATTACAACTTTCGACTCGTCATCTCAAAATGTGCTTTGGACATAATTCATAGCGATCTTTGGACATCTCCCATCGTTAGCAAATCCGGCTACAAATATTATCTCGTGCTTATCAACAATTTTCCGCAGTTCGTTTGGGTCTATCCTATCAGTTATAAGTCTGAGACATATTCCAAATTTTTAAAATTCTGAGCTTATGTTAAAACCCAATTCAACCGCGAAATAAAGACTTTTCAGTGTGACAAATGTGTAGCTTATGTTATAATCCCCTTTTTGGGGCCAAACAAGAAAAGAGTAATAAACCTCGTCTAAATAATTCCCGACTTCGATTATTGGTGCCATATCACTAAAGTCCACGTTCAAGGCTCTAGCTATCATCGTGACTACGCCACCATAAGAAATGTTCTTGCGGTTGCCCTTCGCAACCTGGGCGAAATGTGTAGCTAGGGCCTCAGACATGTCGATAGAAGGGCCTCTATTCAGAACTGCATCCTCTAACAGTTGCACAGCTGTAGCACTACAGTTATGGTGCGTATCATAGCTCGACAGAAATGAATTGGCTATGATACGCGCCAAATATTGGAGGATGGGGTTCCGGATGGAGAATGAACGCATCTTTCCCCCCTTAAAAGTCCTTTGGCTGGCAATTTTAAACCAAAATCGATCACGGGCAAATTTTTCATCTCTAGTTTACCCCACCCGAGGCCTTCCAAGAACAGAAGTCGGTAAACCAAGCAACGCACCAAAATCTTTCAAGGAAAAGACATACAGAGTCTCTCGCAACTGAAAAGTGACGGTGAGGTCATCACCACCACCCAACTCAAAAGTTGCGAAAACTCACAAGTCAATTTTTGAAAAGTTTCCTCCGTAGAGGTGTAAAATTAAATCAGCCCGAGATTTTTTCACATTGCTCGGACTTGCGGTTCAATACCCATTCACTGAAGAACATCCATAGCTGCCCAACGAGTTGGCTTGATGCGACAAACCCAAAATTTCTTAAACTTTTCCAATTGGGATTTCTTAGCGAAACTAACACCAGACTCAGAATGACGGAAATTACGACGAATTGAAGGGTAGCATACCTCTAGCGGAACAGGTTGTTCGCGCGAGACGGAGCCTTGTGCTTGAACGGACATCGGGACGTATTCGTCCCGAACTTCGGTCGACTCGTCGGAACGTGAAGAGGACGTCGAACCCGAATGGCGATTGAGCATAGATATAACCTTTTCCTTGCCGTTTGCTTGATTCTCTTCATAGTTAATGATTGAACTGGGTGATTATAGTGATGGAGGTTAGGGTTTGGGGTAGTCAAAATTGGAACAATTTCTCAAAAAGAATTCCAAGAGTATCTTAGGAATTCGATAAGGATGAAGAATATGGAATTTGATTAGATTTTAGTGAAGAAATTGGGTGATTAGGAGGGATTTGGAGTGATAGGATTTGGAGGTTTTAGGTTTTTGGGGTTTGTTTGAGGAGAGAGAGAGAGAGAGAGAGAGAGAGGAAAAAGGTGAAATAATGAAGAAGAAAATAGGGTGTTTGGTATAAGGGTGACGCGGGGTGGAGTTTCACCCGGTGGTCACCATCGGGTGAAATTTCACCCGACGGTCTTCGGACCATTTCCCGTCAATTACGCGGAGTTCACCGTCGGGTGAAATTTCGCCCGGTGAGATTCCACCGGGTGAAATTTCACGCGACGGAATTCCATCAAATCCAAGTCGCGAATAAGTTTACCGTCGGGCGAAATTTTGCCTGGTGAGATTCCACCGGGTGAAATTTCACCCGACGGGTTTTCCGTTAATTCCAGCATAATTGCCATCGGGTGAAGTTTCACCCGACGGACTTCGGGCAACAATTCCACCGGGTGATGTTTCACACGGTGAGATCCTCCACTCCAAATAAGCTTTTTGCTACGAAAATGGTCTTCGACGTGGTCTAAACCAACCTTAATTCTTCGATAAAACCAATTTTCTCAATCCATGTATTAACTACATGGAGAAAAACTCTCATAATCATTGTAGAATAACCCAAAAACTCCAAAAAAAATCTTCACAATTCCTGCAAATACCATAAGAAGCGAGCTCCAAAAGAAAAATTCAAAAGCTATTGTTCGAGGAAAATAAAAGGCGATAAGAATATACAAATATTTACAAGGTGGTTATTATGGACACCACCAAACCGAATCAAATCGTTTGAGCTTAGTCGGGGTTGCTTGAGAAGCAACCCGGAGTACCATGTTTCTTGTTCTTGAAGATAACGCCACCAACCATACACTCTCTCCTTGGCATTCGCAAACTCATAAGGCGAGCTACCTCCGGTAGCATACCCCACTCATTAATAACTTCTTCTTCGAGGGCTTGACCAAGTATAAGCAAAATGCCATCATCATCACTATCATCATAGTGGACATCTTCTTCGGATGGTTCCTCGGTGGCATAGTCAAATGTCGGTGCAAAGTTCAATGGATTAGAAGTTTGGTAATTATCTTGTGCTAGAAACTCGTCATTGGTTGGTATTTCCACCATATGGTCCCACAATTCCATTCCGAAAGGGATATTTGGCAAGAAGGCGGGCAATACAAATTGAATGGTGCTATTACCAACATTGAAAGATAATTTCCCTTTTTCACATTGATAATCACTCTGCCGGTTGCTAGGAAATGTCGTCCTAATAAGATAGGATTGGGTTCTTCGATGGGCATGTCAAGAACCACGAAATCGGTAGGTATGTATAAAGGACCTACCTTGACCATAAGATTCCGTGCTAACCCAATCGGCGCTTTCGTAGTACCGTCGGCCATCTGAACGTTAAGCGGAAAGTGTACCATCCTTGGAATATTGATTTGAGCAATGATCAATGGCATAAGGCTAATGTCTACCCCTAGATTACATAATGCTCGATGTATTTCAACATTGTCGATCGAACAAGGTATGGAGGAGCTACCGGGGTCACCAAATTTAGTAGGAATGGTAACTTTTGGGGTGACCCTAGGTAGTGGTGGAGTTTCCTTTTTCATGGTAGAATTCAAGATCATATCTCTTATATACTCACTCGGAGTTGGCATGGAGGGACTAGTTTCTAAATTCTCTATCAAATCGTTGAAGGTTATATACTCCATAGCTTGGCCATTTGAGGGGTTTTGAGGCTTATCATTCAAGGGTGGTACTTCAATTCTAGAGACTAGGTTCATGTCTTCTATTGGAATCTGTTCAATGACGTAGGTAAGGTCTCCTACAAGGTATTTAGATGGATCTCTTTTTGGTCTTTCGGTTACACCCTTGACCACATTCTCATCGGATTCATTGATTGAGGGATGAGATGTAAGAGTTTGTGGATCAAAGGGTTTCACCAGTCCCTTTTTGCTCAATACCTTAATAGCATTCACGGATGCTTGATTGGAAGAATTGGTTGGTTCATGAGAAAATCGAGCTTGCGAGGCGGCACGTGCCTCTGAAGCTTCAAGTCTAGCTCGATTTGATGCATTTTCTTCCAATAGATACTTGATCGTTTGTTGAATGTCATAAAAAGGTTGAAAGTTGCCTTGAGAATGACTTGGAGGACCTTGATTATGTAGAGGATAGATACCAAAGGGAGGACCATAGCTAGTTCAAGGTGGTCCTTGAGAATAAGAATAACTTTGATTGAATTGATTTACAACCAAAATTTCTTCACTGGATGGTTGAGAATGGGACCCCAAGTGTAGTCATACTTGAATCTTTGGATGTTGGTTGAACAAAGATGGGGTGTTGAGAAACGAAGAAATTGGTGGAAGATCACAATGTCAAGTCGTTGCTTCGGCACACTGATAAGGCTAAAGTCGTATCACCTTAATCAAAATAATCCTAACGAACAACTAACAGGTAGATAGCAGCAAGTAAGGGTCGAACCACAGAGAGATGGATGAATATTGCAAATTATCTATAATTGATTCTAAACTATTTTAATTCCGAGTTGTTTGTGTTTGTTTTTCTAAACTATTGCAGTAATGAAAATTAAGGGTTCTAACAATATTAAAAGAGATCTAGGGTCTTACGGTTCACTATGTAATTAAATTGGGTAAAGTTAATTAATCATTCAATTAATCAATCACAGTTATTTAGGGCAAAGACACGGCCTTTCGGATCTTATGTCAACCTTAGGATAGATTCTGACGGGCTCTCGCAACTTACCAGATTATCCTACCCACTTACTTGTAAGTCTACCCTCACCAGGCTTTCGATCTTAGGTTTGGGTTCCTAAACATTCAACTAGTTCAACGTCTCAAACTAATCAAACAATAATACAAGACAAGTAGTAAGGCAATAACATATGAATGATCAATCAAATAAATAATTAAACTAACATCCCCAATTCAATTCACATAGATCCTCTTCAACCCTAGAAGAATAAATTACCTAATCATATCAAAGGTTAAAGCAATAAAAGAATTAAACATAATAAAAGACAATATGAAAATAAGAGAATAAGAAAAGGTACCAATTATGTAGAACTAGAAGATTGACGATCTAAAAGTATGACTACAAACTAGATGAATTCTAATGCTAATAAAAAGTCTAAACTAAACTAATGAATAAGAAAGTGTTAACTAAACTACTGAATGAGAAAATGTCCATAAATCTAACCCCAAGGAGGGTATATATACTAATAATAATAAGAAGTCATTACTCCTAGTTTCCTAATGACTAGGAGAAACTAATTAGGAAAGAATATCCCGTAGTAGAAGAGTTATGGTAAGTTATGAAGTCTAAAAACTGAAAATCCCGCGAAACAGCTTCAAACCGATCGGTTTGGGCCTGAACCGACCGGTTCAATGTTGTCCCGACCGGTTTGGGTTCATCCCGAGCGGTTCGGGTTCCTCTTCACTGCGCGACGAATTTGAAATGCTTGCTGTTTTTTTGTTACATATTGGATTTGGACGTGTGATATACCGTTGGAAAGATAAGAGAAAGAGCTTTCCAACTCCACAAAAACCAGCTCAATCCAAGTTGTATAACTCAAGATATTCACGTTTGAAGTTGACCCTTGTTTTAGCGATCACTCTTTCTTCTTGATTTGCATTTATTTGAGCTTTCCAACTTATTTCTTTGTCGTTTCTTATTGTTTCTTCACTCACGTCCTTCCTCAAGTATTTACTTAGTATCCTATAACTTTTATCACTTCTTCCTTGTGGATTTCATGGCTCGACTCTCGTCATTGCCCAAAATATAGCTCAATTGCCTTCATTTGTTTCGTTTCCTACAAAACGTAAACAAAATACCCGGCATAACAAAGAAGAATAAAAAGCTAGAAAAACAACTCCTAGGACACATAAAACAAACCAAAATAAAGGAAAAGTTGGGGTTAAATATATATATACGAAATGAGTTCATCACACACAAGATTTTCAAGAGACTCGTCCTTCGAGCGAAGATCAAGCAACCTAAATCACAAGTATTCCTAGCAAAAACTTTAGCAAACGATGAGCCTCCTAGAACCTAATGGCACTAGGGTAGGAGGAAGGGAAATTGAAGCTAAAACAAGTCCCAACTAACTACTGTGCAGTAGTGGTAAGTCGGGGTCGAACCATAGAGAGGCGGATAAGGGTAGTCGGTCAAGTCTAGTGTTAATTGTGATTGGGGTCGAGAAGGGGGATTTTGGGATGAGATTATTAAGCTAAGGCAAACAAATTAAATAACTAAAACGAGAAACAATGATGATAAAGGCGTTAGGGAGAGTCGAGAAGTCGGAAATTAAGATAAGGATGCAAACATCGCAAAAATTATCACAAGATGAATAAGGGAGGTGTCACCTTTCGGTTTTCCTACCAACCTAGCCTAAACTCGCTTTCGCGACGAATAAACTAAAGTCTCAAGACGGAATTACCCAAACCCCGAGTTTCCCCATATTGGTTCGGGTGAGTCAGGTCAACCTAGTTGATTAGGCTAAGTCAATCAAGACACAACAATCCCAATCAAGACAAATCACCCTCAAATGCAATAGTCTCACGAAATAAAACCCGAATCTAGAATTCCTCCTCAACTATGGGGGCTATATATGTACATAACTATGGGGGCTATATATGTACCCGGAGCTAGAATCCCTAACTAAAATCTACTCACTACCCATATTAAACATAATAAAACAAACAATAAGGAGACTAGGAGAAAGACAAAACATGATGATTAAAAATGAATGAAAATGAATCTAACACAAAAGAAAGGAAATTACTACCTAAATGATGACTAAACAAGGAAATAAACAACAAGGCAAGGATTAGGGAAAACAAACAAACAACTATGGAGAAACAAACAAAGGAAAGAGAAAAACAAGGAGTTACTAACAATGAAATCTAAACAACATAAACAATGGATGACAAAACAAACGATGGATTTAAAAGGAAAGATTAAAAAGACAACTAATTAATGGAGAAAGGGAGAAGGAAAGAAAGTACCAACTATGAGGAAAACTTAAAAGGAGAAGATGAAGATTAACATAAACGATGAAGCTTCAAGAAATAATACAAGGATCTTGTCACCAAACCCTTACAAGCAAAACCCTTAAATCTTCAAAATAAAACTCAAATCTTCAACAAAAATGATAACTTGATTGCAAATGGAAGATGAAATTAATCTAAAACTAAGGAAACTTTCTAAATATATGGAGTTTTTCAAAGGAAACTACTACAATAATGGAGAACTACTAAACTAATGAAGATCTACTAAACTACCCTAATCTAAGGAGGCACACTTAAGAAACAAAACTAAAATGAAAACCTAGGGTTACTATATATACTAAGCTCTTAATGGGTCACACAGCTTAAGGCCCAAATCCAATCTTCCTTCCTTTAATTAGACCTTCACCCTATGAATCTTCACATGGCACAACTTCACCCCGCGATTACTTGGCATCCACGAGCTAATACCGCCGGGTGAAATTTCACCCGGTGGTTTCACCCTAGTGGACTTTCTCCAAAAAAATGCAATTTTTGACGCTTCTTTACCGTCAGGCGAAATTTCACCCGGTGGTGAGAATTTCGCCCAGTGGTGGAAAATCTTCGGGGAGGTGGTTTTTTACTACTATATATTTTAAGTCTAGTTTATGTCTGTTTAATTTCATAAAATAATACCAATTCTTTTGGTCACAATAAATTGTTTATGAACAAGTGTCAAATTAATCCGCGATTCTGTCAGTTGTGATAAGATCTAAATTGAAACATATGTTAAACTTTGTATTCAATCTTGGTAATTTACGTACATAAACTATGGAGAGTCTAGTTAATGTTTCCAATTGGATTTTATTTAAAATCAATTTTTAAACATCTTTTATTAAAGAAATACAATCGCGTGTCTAATTCTGACAGGTTTTTTAAACCTACGAATAAAAGCCCATGTTTTATTTGGAATTTGGAGTTTCTCCAGAAATAAAAGTTGTAACTAAGTTTCTAAAGTTTTTAACCCCACTAATCTTACATTGTTTTTCTTTTTAATGATTTAATTACGAATTTTATAGTAAGACAATGCAATTTTGGAAAATCTATCAATTTGTTATTTAAATACTTTTAATTACTTAAACTTCAATTTTTTTTAAAAATAATTATGATTTTGACTTTAGTTGACTTTTAATCATGAATTATACATTTATATAATAAATATAATGTTTACGTCTCGAGGCCTAATATTAACTATTTTATATAACTCTTATTTTAATCAATTTCTATTTTTAATAGTACCTACTTTTGAAAAGTTATTATTTTAAGAAAAGTTCCATTTTTATAAAGTTTTCTCTTTTAGAACAAACTATATTTCTATTTTAGAACAACCAATGTATCCGAGTGGGATACATTGGTTGTTGAACTGGGCATGTTCTTGTCCAGGAGTGTATGTTCATTTTGACCTTAAGCTCGTACCTCGCATGTCAGACGCCGTCGGGTTGAACTGGGCACATTTGGTGTTCCAGGAGGGGTGTGCATATTTACTTAAGTTAGGACCTCGCATTGATAAGTCGTCGTCCTATTATGGTTGAGTAGCCTAGTTAGAGATCGAGGTTTGATTTGTTTGAACTAAGTTCTCGAAGCTAGTTTTTAGTATTCTCCTAGTGAAAGTCTGTTATGTTGCACTGATTCATATCCATAACGCCGTTATTGTTATTATTATTATTATTGATTGATATTGACTTTCAGGTTGACAATCATTTTGTATTATTTTACTATATTGTTTTAAACGTTTTTCATTTTAAAATATTTTGATATAATATTAATTATGATTTAATGTCATGTAATAGGCTGGGAGAACGTTGTCGTTACTCCCCACTGAATTGTGGTTGCTATGTTTATAACATGACAGGTATTTTGCTGCTGGGTTTTGGGTGTGAGCTAGCGAGTAGCATGGATCCTACTCTACTTCATTTATATTAATTTTTGGATTATTAAACCCATTTGGAGAATTTTTATTTTAGATCTTTTGTAAAAAGTGGCCTTTGTATTGACTGGCCGTTCTTTTTGTAAAATATAGAACATCAGTGTGTTTTAATCCCAAATCTACAACGTTTCCGCCACCGTATTGCATTAGAATTTATAGGGGATTACAGTTGGTATCAGAACATCGTTGCTCCCGACGCTTACACCTGATTTTAGGTAAAACACCAATAAATGATTTAAACAATAAGTAAAAGATTAGTGAGAGATGGGTAGAAACCAAACTAAGGACTTAAATGTTAGGCTTTCATGTTCTTGTAACTCAATGATTAGCATTGAATATTTGTTTTATATGCCCAAGAAGAAGATGTGTGGACAAGATGTGGACTTGTAACTGCTCCACATCAGGACAAGACCTACTAAGCTCTCTCTACACCTGATGACTCGAGTGGACAACTTGGTGCTACAAGGAAGATACAATGGTGACTCTCCAGCTCAGATTCTGTTTGCTCAAGTTACAGGCCAGATGATCAAAAGTAGATTTCAGTTCCATGATGGTGCAGTAGACTCATAGGTGATCTCACTTTGGATACAGATGTGGCGGTCCAAGACTAGTGTGACGTTTCTTTATAAGAAGCTGAAGAGATCCGGTGAGTTCCTTTGTGAACTCTGGAGGCCCGAAGATTCTTTTTTAGTTCAAGACCTTAGTAGTCTAGGATCATTGCTTCTTTTCTTTCAGCCTCAGCTTCTTCCCAATTCTTATCTTACAAATTCTCATCTTCATTCTTGTGGTAAATCTCCGTTATATTCTTCTACTTTACCACCTTCCTTCTTGAGATTCTTTGGTAAGACCGACTTTTATCTTAGTAAACCTTGTTGGAAGTTAAAGATATTTGAGGATTAGTAACCCCTTATTACCTACGATTGAGGATTGTGAGTTGTACCTGTTTCCTAACCTGGTAAGAGCTTTTGAGGATTGATATAATGGTATTAGTTAATCAATGGCCGGAATTAAGATTGTACCTTAAGTGTTGACCTTGGGTTATAGGTTACCTGATTATATGGAGTACATAGAGTCGAATCAGTTTTGGATGGTAAGATTATATTTTATTTGACGGATACCTAATATATATCAAGCTAAGTGTAAATTAATATTATTTTGGGATTCCTACCTAATGCGTACTTAATGGATGTGTCATGGACGTTTAAAGTCATAGAACCTCGTTTAGAGTGTTAGACTGAGTGTTGTAGTACCATTTCAAGTTTTCATTGATGTTTTTAGTAATTTTGGTTGAGATAGACTAAATCTTGGTTTTTAGGGATTAAATCGTGGAGTGTGATAAGGTCATAACTTATGAAATTTTGAGTTGAGTGATCTAAACTTGTTTTGAGGAATACTTTAGTGCAAACCATCTTAACGGAATTTACAATTAAGAACCCTAAGACCAACGAGATTGTGGCTTTGTTGGATATTAATCATATAGTTGTTGCACCGTTTTGATTAGAACTTTGATGGACTTCTAAGAAACCTAATCCCAATGACGTGTTTGAAAACATGTTGTGTGATTATTTTTGAGGGCTTAGTTTTCGAGCTTATTAATGGGTGAATTTCGTTTAGTGTTAAGTGCCATGGAATATACTTTGAGTTTAAACCTAGTGAGCTTTGGATTTAGGAAGCCTTATCGATTACGGGTTCAGGTGTGTTATGATGGGTGAGACTAGATTCTAAATCATTTGTGAATTCTTACCATGTTGATTGAATAAGTATGTAAGACTTTATATTGAAGGTTGTAGCAATAGATAATTTTGGAGGTTGTAGACCGTGTAGGACCACCTAGTGCCAGATATTAATGGAGTTAGTATTGTTTGATGGAAATAGGAACCCGAGTTTCGTGGGAGTCGTACCTGGAATCTTGATTTCCTTTCTGCCTTTTTCCAGTTTCGGGGACGAAACTTTTTTTTAGTGGGGAAGATTGTAACACCCGCAATTTTTCTATCTTTGTCATCTGTTCCGTTACGATTATATCGTAACTCTTAATATTTCGTCAATTACATTTTTCCCATTTTGAAGTCTCTTTCATTATCGAGCCTAAAATTATTTATTTTCGTAAAATAATTTTAATTATTCTATTTTTATTCGAAAATCCATTTAATTCTTTTCATCGCAAGTATGTTTAATTATTTTTGAGGAATCATATTTTCAATGAACAATAATTTTAAAAACGAGTTTGAACTATTTATTTTTCTAAAAATGCTTGATTATATTTATAATGGTTTGTGGCTCAAAAATATTTTATTTTCGAAAAATGGTTGTTTAATTATTTTACTACGCGATTTCTTCATAAACGCTTATATTATTTTAGGAACCTTCTTTTACCAACTTGAGAAATATTTCCGGACACCTTTTATCAAAACTACATATTATTCTTATCCTTTTTATTTTAAAGTATATATTTTAATCGAAAACTTATCATATCGATTTGTTGCTTGTTCTTTCCATCTCAACTGTCTCGTCTCCCAGTTGAATTAAGTGTTCTTGTGACTCAATTATTCATATCTTTTAGCTTCCTAATTTCTCTTTATATTCTCTTTCATTGTAGTCTATTTTATTCCCAACACAAGTCTTCTTTTCTTCTCTATGTTTCACGTTACAGTTTGGTCCTTTTCGTTCATCATCAATCTGATCCTAATTCGTCTCTAATTCTTTCCGATCTCGAGGGTAATTTAATTACTCTTATTCGTTCTTCATCTCGTTTTCTCTTTTCTATTCACTTATAATGTGGTTTTAATACCGTATGTTTAATTATTTCGTAGGCTATCATGCTAGATCCGACGAAGATGATTATTTAATTGATTCGGATCTCGATTAAGGTAACATTGACACGTTACTCGGTATTATGAGGTATTATTGTTGTAGTTGCATTTATAGAAATTAGATTTTTTTTAGACAATATATTTATGTCTCGTTTTTAATAACAAAAACTTTAAACTCGTAAATCTTCACATGTTTTGTTATTTTAATCGTTTTTACGAGATTTGCGAATAAATCGTTCTTTTGATTATTAAAAAGTATTAAAAGTCAAAACTAAAACATACAAATAATAAGTTATTTCATAATTTTTGTGATTTTTGATATGAATTGTCAAATTGAAAGTTTTATTATTTTTAACAAAGTTACAGCAGGTTTCAGAATCTGTTAGTGTTTTTGTGAGAGTTAATACTCTATTTTGAATACTTTATTTCCGAAAACTTTAAAAAGAGACTACTATTTATTTTAAGTCTAGTCTATGTCTGTTTAATTTCATAAAATAATACCAATTGTTTTGGTCACAATAAATTGTTTATGAAAAAGTGTCAAATTAATCCGCGATTCTGTCAGTTGTGATAAGATCTAAATTGAAACTTATGTTAAACTTTGTATTTAATCTTGGTAATTTACGTACATAAACTATGGAGAGTCTAGTTAATGTTTCCAATTGGATTTTATTTAAAATCACTTTTTAAACGTCTTTTATTAAAGAAATACAATCGCGTGTCTAATTCTGACAGTTTGTAAACCTACGAATAAAAGTCAATGTTTTATTTGGAATTTGGAGTTTCTCCAGAAATAAAAGTTGTAACTAAGTTTCTAAGTTTTTAACCCCACTGATCTTACGTTGTTTTTATTTTTAATGATTTAATTACGAATTTTATAGTAAGACAGTGCAATTTTGGAAAATCTGTGTCAATTTGTTATTTAAATACTTTTAATTATTTAAACTTCAATTTTTTAAAAAATAATTATGATTTTGACTTTAGTTGACTTTTAATCATGAATTATACATTTATATGATAAATATAATGTTTACGTCTCGAGGCCTAATATTAACTATTTTATATAACTCTTATTTTAATCGTTTTCTATTTTTAATAGTACCTACTTTTGAAAAGTTATTATTTTAAGAAAAGTTCTATTTTTATAAAGTTTTCTCTTTTAGAACAAACTATATTTCTATTGAATTTCGATAATGACTTTGTTTTGGAGTTATGGAATAAGGAAAGTGTACATGTAGAGTAATACAATCTAGAGTATACGTTTTTGTCATCAGCTATAAGGCTAGTGTATCCGAGCGGGATACATTGGTTGTTGAACTGGGCATGTTCTTGTCCAGGAGTGTATGTTCATTTTGACCTTAAGCTCGTACCTCGCATGTCAGACGCCGTCGGGTTGAACTAGGCACATTTGGTGTTCCAGGAGGGGTGTGCATATTTACTTAAGTTAGGACCTCGCATTGATAAGTCGCCGTCCTATTATGGTTGAGTAGCCTAGTTAGAGATCGAGGTTTGATTTGTTTGAACTAAGTTCTCGAAGCTAGTTTTTAGTATTCTCCTAGTGAAAGTCTATTATGTTGCACTGATTCATATTCATAACGTCGTTATTATTATTGATTGATATTGACTTTCAGGTTGACAATCATTTTGTATTATTTTACTATATTGTTTTAAACATTTTCCATTTTAAAATATTTTGATATAATAGTAATTATGATTTAATGTCATGTAATATGGCTGGGAGAACGTTGTCGTTACTCCCCAGTGAATTGTGGTTGTTATGTTTATAACATGACAGGTATTTTGCTGCTGGTTTTTGGGTGTGAGCTAGCGAGTAGCATGGATCCTACTCTACTTCATTTATATTAATTTTTGGATTATTAAACCCATTTGGAGAATTTTTATTTTAGATCTTTTGTAAAAAATGGCTTTTGTATTGACTGACCGTTCTTTTTGTAAAATATAGAACATCAGTGTGTTTTAATCCCAAATCTACAGTATTTCTGCCACTGTATTGCGTTAGAATTTATAGGGGATTACACATCTACTCGAGCTCCATGTTCCTATCCGGCAAGCTTCGGTTGTCTTCTGTGATAATGTCTCCGTCGTCTATCTCTCTGGCAACCCATTCCAACATCAACGTACCAAACACATTGAAATCGATATCCACTTTGTTCGTGAAAAGGTTCGTCTGGGCCTCGTTTGCATCTTTCACATTCCGGCCGACTACCAATATTCTTATATCTTCACCAAGGGTCTGCCCAAGTACTTGTTTACTCGTTTTCGGTCCAACCTGAACGTTCGTCCTTCTACCGTTCTGACTGCTAGAATGTCTTACTAAATAAAGTGTATTTATGCTTGTAATATTTATTCCGTCTCTTCACTTCTTATTCTTAGCATTAGTATAACTCTTTGTATGTTGTGTATTTAGTTCAGGCCTAGATTCGTTGTATGACTCGACTATATATACCGAGTTTTGTAATCTTGTAAAGATCATCGAATAATACAAAACTAACAGGGAGTATATAAATAAGAGTAGTTATTCGTAGTTAGATATCAACCAATTTTTTTGATTCGTCCTTAGGATTCAATTGTAATGCTTATATAATACTCCATCTGATTCTTACGGTTCGCAACATTTTATAATTTGTGAGGATATTTGTAATCCTCTAGAAATTCTAACGCAATACAGTGGCGGAAACACTGTAGATTTGGGATTAAAACACACTGACAAACTATATCTTATAAAAAGAAATGGTAAGTCAAATACAAAGGCCTCTTTTTACAAAAGGGCTAAAAATAAATTCTCCAAACAGGTTAATACAAATCCATAAAACTTGAATGAAGAAAGAGTAGGATCCACGCTACTCGCTAGCTCACACCCAAAACCCAGCAGCAAAAACCTGTCATGTTATAAACATAATAGCCACGTCAGTGGGGAGTAACTCGGACGTTCTCCCAGCCATATTATATCATATGGAAAAATAATAGTATTACTATATCAAAATACTTAAAATGAGAAAACATTAAAAACGATATAATAAAAATAAGTTTTCAGCGAAACTTAAAGCACTAGTCAACCTGCAGGTCGAAAATTCAATCGATAATAATAATATTCAAAAATGGCGTTATGGAAATTCGATCAGTGTGCACAAGGCTAGACTTTCACTAGGATAATACTGGAAACTAGCTTCGAGAACTGTAGACTTAACTCATAACAGAATCCAGTCTCTAGCTAGGCAACTCAACTATAACAGGACTGCGTGCAGCGAGGTCCTGGTTTAAGTAGTATACACCCCTCCTGGATACAAACCATATCCAGATCAACCCGACGCGACTTACACGATGCGGTATCTAAGTTTAAGGGCACAATGCACACTCTCCTGAACACAAACCATGCTCAGTTCAACGACCAAATGTACCCCAAATGGGCACATCGGCTTTATAGCTGATGGCAAAAACGTACACCCCAGATTATTACTCTAACCCCACACTTGACTTTATTCCATAACTCCAAAATAGCCATTATCGATATTCAAAAGATATAGTCAATATAAATAATATGAGGATAAAATGAATAAGTATTTTATATAAAAGGAAAACCTTTCTATAAATAGAAACTTACTAATTTTAGAAACTTACTTAAAATAGAAATATTGACATAGAAAGTACGTAAGTGATTAAAATAAGTGAAACGTACAAAAATAGCATTTCTAACGAAATTAACATTTTATTATTATAGTCGTTATCGTAACTTTAATATATTTCTAAATTCGTTACTCAAAATATAAATAAAATATAATAAGTCATTATATAGTATTTTATAAATAATTAGGAAATCAAGTTAAAACTATAAATTTTCAGAGAGGAGATATTTTAAGAAAAACGATATAAAAATTAATTGAGTCAACGAGTTTTATAAATGAAATAAGATTTATAAAGATTTCGAATTATTTTTAACAAATACATTTTATCAATAAATAATACTGATTTTACTAAAAATAATCAGTCGTAGACAAATGAGAAATTATTAGGGACAATAGTCTCGACTAGAAATGTATTTAAAACAAAATCGACTATTTTCTTATTTATTAATATAAGTCGTCAAACGAAATTAATTTATTGAACAAGTATAAAAATCTCGATTATAATATAAAAATACAATTTTGAGTGAAAATTATAAATTAACGAAATATGAAGAAAATATAAAATCGATATTATTTAGTTACTAGTGTCACGATAACCAACAAAATATTATAACGATCGTAAATAATTAAATTACTAACGATTTATAAAACGATTCGAAAACTGTATAAGATAATAAGACATACGATTTTAAAAATTAATATTATTAGCAAAATAATAAATAGCTAAAAAAATTTGAAAACCGAAGTCAAAATATTTACTACATACTACTACTCAAACATACGATATAAAATCGAGTAACGTCCTAAAGTTACCTTTAGTCGACACCCTAAACGAACTCGTACACGTCCTTCTTGATCTACCCAAGCTTTATAGAAATGTCGTCCTTATGCTCCAAGTTGTAGAACCGCTAGTTTTCTTCTCTCGAATTCACCACGACAAACGAGAAAACAAAACAAAAGAATGAGATGAGCGAAAAAGACATAAGACGGAAACGGAATAGATTGGATATATGATCCAGTTATCAGGACTAGAGTCGAAGGGGAGATTAGCAAGAACGGAAAAGGGAAAGGATAAAGGGAAGGAATGGAGTCACGATGTCGAAACAAATCGAAACAGTAGGAACAATAGAGTGCAACACGACCTATGACAGCAGGAAGGAAGAATAACAATAGAATGAGGAGTAGCGGCATCAAGTCGATTTGCGCACGACGAAAAGAACAGAAGGAGGGTCATAGAACGATGACAACAAAACAGCAAACGAGTCAACAATAGCAGCAGAAATGAGTATTAACGGACATAAACGCAACCAATTAGCATCCGAAAATTGAAATCTATGACTCGAAATGGCATAATGAAACGACATTAGAGCATTGCTATCAACAATACGCAAATAACAGCGGCAAAACCGACACGAACAGCAGCAGGGAAACAAAATGAAATCAGAAAGAGAAGAGGACGAGAAAAAGAAACGGAAATAGCGGTAGTGACACCGAAACAGTATCAGTACGAACACAAAAACGATAGCATTAGCAGAATAAGAACAGAACAAAGAGGAAGAAGAAGAAGAAGAGACAGCAGAGCATGAGAACGATAAGAGTAGCGGCAACCAACACGACAACAGTAGCAGGAAGACGCAGGAGAAGAAGAAGGAAAGAGACGAAGAAAAGAAGAAGAAACAGGCAGTAGCGGCAGAATGAAAACGAAAAACAACGGACAAGAACATGACATCAAGCAGTAATACGCAGACACAAATCAGGACAGAAATCGGGTGAAATCTGAACTACAGAATCGAACTAAGACAAAACTGAGGATAGGAATGCTACCTCTCGAGCAAGAATGACAGCAGAAACCGAGAGACCACCGAAGCAGTAGCAGTGCGTACAACAACAGCGGCGAAACAGAACAATAGGCGGCGGCCGACATACCAGTACACGAAAAACGAATCGACGAAAAAAGAAATCAGTAGAAGCGAGCAGGAGCAAATCAACCGCTGAAGAAGAAGAAGAAGCTAAGAAGAAGAAGAACGACAAGGCAAACCTGAACTAGAAAAACAGGTGACGAGCAGCAAAGAATGAACGCAGCAACAAGATAATGGCAGCAACAACAAAACGCATAGAAAATAGAGAAAAACAGAGGGGGAGTCGGTGGATACAAGGAGTTGATAAAGAAGAACGAAGAAAAAGATGGTAAATAAAGGGAGGAACGAAGAGGTGACAATGAATGGAAGAAAGAAAAATGAAGCGGTGGTCAAAACAAGCATAGGGGTTGTACGTAGTATGAAGTGGGAAAGACAAAAAGATAAGGGAGAAGAATAAAGAGGAGTCAAGCGGTGAAGTAAACAAAATAAAAACAAAGAGGGTTGAACACATTGAATAGTGTTCCGGTCACGGAAACAATTCACCCGGCCTTGGGTCCGGGTTGTATGATCGGACTAATGGTGAACAGTTGATCGTTTGATTTCCTTCAGCCTCCCCTTCCTCTCACTCCCTTGGTCGGACCTTCCCGGCGGAGTTGGCCTGCTCCCTGCACAGTGAACGCACAGGGCCTCGGAGGTTGTCCGAGGAAACCCTCTCCGATGCCTAAGTCAGTCCGTGAAGTGCCTTGACGAACCTAGCTCGTGAGGAACTAGGTGGCGTTTTTAGGAGTAAGAATCTAGAGAGAGAAAATCCAACCCCCCTTATGTGGGAAATGGGTAAGTATTTATACCTTCCCACAAGAGAGAGGGAAAGAGAAAGAAGAGGAGGGAAATGAGTGGATGCTGGTGCGACACGTGGACTCACCTTGTCCACTCATTTCCCCTTACCTTAGGCAAAATGACGGATGGGTCCCCGGCTTTCCTTCGGTCCTGCTTAGGCGGGAGCGCCTTGGAAGCAGGTGGGAGGCCTGGTTCGCCCTGCCTGGCAGGCGGCCAGGCTGCGCCAGGCGGCTAAGGGATTAAGGCCATATACTTGGATGTTTCAATGAGTTTGACGGACAGTCTGTTGGGCAGACCTTTCCTCTTTCTGGGGTTGGTCGCCTTGGGGCCTGACTGGCAGGCGGCCCGAGGTAGGCAACCGACCCCCATCAATTGGCCCTCGCCGGCTGAGGGGGAGCGGGGCTCCTGCTCGGCAGGTGACGTCTTGCTTTGGGACAGTGGGAGGTTGACTCCCTGGATACTCTTGCATTAAATGTGCCGTGTATTCCCGAGGGAACATGCTTTAAATTCTCTGGGTATGCAGATAGTTCAAGCGTCTTCTGTTATGATTACTTTCCTTTGCATAGCGAATTTTCGAGCAGTGTGCCAGTTTGATGATTGGCTCTCTTGCTTGCAGAAGTGGTTGGGGCGCCATTAATGCCCTGCTTCTGCTTTTTGTATAAATTGTATCCTTCACTATTTTCACAATCCATTTCCAACCTTCCTTTCTTTATCTTCAATCATGGCTTGGACCAAAAAAAGCGTGACTTGTCGTGGAGTTAGACGTGTTACTTTCATTTTCAGAGGGTTTTGGAGGCTTCGATATGCTCGTGCTGCTTATCTAGCTGTCCGCCGCAGTTGCCGTTTACGACTTCGTTCCCGCCGGTCGGGTCAAAAAACTTCTGCTAGGAGGGGCAAACGCCTCAAGAGGTCCTCTCCTCCTGCTGCGCCTAGGTTTAGGCGCTGCCCCCAGGGAGGGGGCTGTTTTGACAGGGGATGCCACGAGTGCTTTCCGTGGCTGCACCCCGAGAAATTTTACCCCAACCTTTCTGACACTGATTCCTCCTTGGCGTCAGGTCCCTCTTCGCCTGTGAAGAAGATAGGCTGTCGCACCTGCGACGAATCCCAGGCCATTCCCTTTGGCAGGGACTGGGAGGACAGCAGCCATGACTCTGAGGACAGTGAGGGTCTTGGTTGCCTGAGCGACAAGGGTGAAGACGGAGCTTCTGATGATCCTTTCCAGGGCTCCCCAGACTGGGACTGGGGCTCGGCTCTCGGGAGTCCAGGCAGCCCTGGGGATTACTCCCCAGATTTGGGCGACGACTAGGCCTAATTGGCAGGGTGTTTGCGTGTTGGGCCGGAATTCCTGGGCCCTTGTATATTTTCTTTCTTTGTTGGGCACTGAATGTAACTTTCCCCTTTTTAAGGCTTAATGAAATGAAATTCAGGCGATGTGTTTGTGTATTGTATTTTTAATGTGTTTATTACTTTTTATTTGAAGTGGAGTGGGGGCGTCATAGGATGATTAATCCCCTGACACCTTTTGGTCCTTTCGAGGTCATTCTTGGGAAGCTACTCAGAGCAAACCTCTGCAGGGGTGACACGTGGACCGCAACCTTTGGGTGAATTCCTGAGGGTTGGGCGACTCTTGGCATGCCTTTCTTTCTATAAAAGCGATCAGTCATCCACTCTTTCACCTTTTCCATCTTTCTTTTCCTTCGAAACTCCCTATTCTCTTTATCCGTTAAAACCCTCGAGTGTTAACGAATCGTATCCTACTTTGCATCCCCCTTTCCCTGGGAGATTCTTTCTTCGGGCTTGCACCGTGCTGTCAGGCGATCCTAGGTCAGATTTTTGTCTCCCATTTTCTGCTTTTTCCTTTTGATTTCCTGTTTTCCGCTTTCGCTAGAGTAGAATGTCTAGAACTCGCGAGCGGATTTTGCCCTTTACCGACCCATCAAAGAGGGGTGAAGGGACGAATTTTGCCTCCTCCTCTAGGGAGGTGGGTTTTGAGGAAGAACACTCGGCGGACAGCGGGGGTGGTAACTCTCCTGACCCCCCCTCGTTTGACGCCATTGACTCGGACGATGAGGCGTTGGAAATTGACCCTTCTAGAACCTCTGGTCCTCTTGTTCGGCGGGAAAGAGGTAGGGTATACTACTTAGATAAAGTTAAATATCGTATCCCTTTGAGTACTTTCCCTGACCCGAAAAATCGGGAGCTGATCCTTGCAAAGAATGCCACTGGTGTGATTGAACGGCTCTACAACTTCGGGGAGGGGTATACAGTAGTTGTCCCCGGCGAAAAGGATACCGTATGCAACCCTCCTGATGGGTGCATAGCGGTCTACCATAAATGCCTGGAGTTCGGCCTTCGCTTTCCCCTCCATCATGCTTTGGAAGAGATCTTCAGGCGCATGAACGTCGCCATCGCCCAGCTGACAGCCACGGCTGTCAGGGCGTTGATTTCGTATGTTTGGACTTGTCTGTTCCACCACTCTGAGCCTTCCATTGACGCCCTGCGGTTTATGGTGGGTTTGCAAATGGTGTCTTCTGGGAGTGCGGGCTCCCCTGGTTATTGGTCCCTTTTGAGGCAGAAGGGACATTGTTTGGTGTGGCCTGGCATGGACAGCTTGAGAGATTGGAAGAACAACTTCCTCTATGTACACAGCACCCATGGGTGGAAGATTCCTCGTCATTTCAGGAATCATGTCCACACCAGGCTTGAGACCCCTGAGGAGTATCACCCTGGCGTGGGTGGAAAAGCCTTGGAGGTGAAACTGGGCGAGAAAGACAAGGAGTTGACGGCCTTTTTTGCTGGCCACACTGATAAGTATGGGGTGTACGGCCCTACATTCTGGCTCCCCCATGCGGAGCTTATTGCGTCTGATAAATACTTGACCCGGTTGGGCATGAACCCGGGTCTAGATAAAGGTAGTTCAGGAGTGTTGATGGTTCCTTCTTACTCTTTTCCTTTTAAAGTGCCCTGACAACTTGTATGTTTGCCTTGCAGATCTTGCTACCCTTATTTGGAAGAAAGGGGAGGTGAGACGCCTGGGCTTGGACGAGAATCTCATTGTTGTCCAGCGTCGCCCTTCTCTTCCCCCTGATTTTAAGAGAGGTGAGAAAAATCTGATGAAGCACTTAAAAGGTCTGTCGTTCAGCAGGCCAAGGCTCCCCCCCCCCCTCCTAGAGTAACGCCTGAAAAGACGGCGGTTTCTGAGGCCACCCCCTCTCCAGTTGCGAAGGCGATCGCTTTCGAGGCTACCCCTTCGCCTGTTGGCAGGCAAGAGGGCCTTTCAGCAGGGGTCCAGATTCCCCCGGGGCCGCGAGCTGTAGGTTCTGAAGAGACTGGGGAGAGCACTCCCCGGGCGCTGCTTAGAAAGAGGAGTAGGGAGGCTTCAAATGCTGACCGGGTGGTGGACCTGGAGACTTCCACGCCTGAGCCTAAACGTTTTGCTCGGGAGATTCCTGCCACTCTCTTCTCCGAGGAGAACGCCGAATTCCACTATACCGCCGGAGACAGCCAAGACGTCTCCGCCCTACTTTCCGACTCAGGGGCGGTTCTGGCGGATCATCTCCTCAAAACTGTCAAATCTGCCACAAACCAAGTGACCCAGTACATCCAGCGCACTGCCCGGATCATGCAAGCTTCTGCAGAGCTGGCGGCCCTTAACCGCCTGAGTGATGAGGAACTGTCCAACTCTGACCGTCTTTCTGCCGTCGAGAGGGACGTTGCTCTCATTGCCAGCCTGAAGGATCAGTTGGCAAAAAGGGAGACCGAGCTGGAAGAGGCCAAAGGTCAGGCGATCCACTGGAAGTCTGAAAATGAGAAAGCTATCAGGGAGGTGTCCCGCCTGGGGGAGGAGTCAAAGAGAGCTCAGCAGGCCTTTGCGGAATTGGAGCAGGCCAGGAAAGCTTTGGCTGAGCTGGATCACGCCAAGAAGAGCGTTATCGACCTTGGGGAGCGCCTTTCCAAGGCGAATTCTGATCTGCAGGCGGCTCTTGGCGATCTGGCGGCGAAGACCAAGGATTGGGAGAAGGAGAGGGAAGAAATACTCCAGGAGGTGGACACGGCTGTGTCGGCGGGCTTCGTTAATGGTGCTAACTCTTGCCTTGGGGTTGTGATGGAAACTGTCAGGGAGATGTTCCCTGGTTTTGATGAAGACGCTTTCCGATCCCTCTACACTGCTAAGGACGAAGCTTTAATGCGCAGACTGTCTGAAGGAGCTGCTACCTCCGGCCCAGATGATCCCCATGCTTAACATGGAGGGCAGTCTTCCTCAGAGGGCTCTTGCTCGTCTCCTGCTGCGCCTGTGCCAACGTTTTAATCTTCCTTACTTCTTTGCGCGCCGAGCCCTTTGATGGCCGGCTGCCGTGTTTGATTGTAATCATTTGTCTTAAAAACTTACTTATCCTGTGTTTCTTTGACACTATTTCCTTTTATGTAGATTTTCTGTTTGCTTTTGTCTGTTTCGGTTTTTCACGGATTTGATGCGTAGCTTGTCCCTGCCCTCCTGTAAGCAGGGGGTGCCTTATCGTTTTTTATACAAGGTTGGGGGGCCTGCCCCCAGTCCTTGTTGATCCGGCCTGTCCCTGGCTTTTGTTCAAAGTCCAGGGGGCCTGCCCCCTGCCTGCCCAGAGGTAAGCAGGATGACTTTTGCGTTTTTTATACAAGGTTGGGGGGCCTGCCCCCAGTCCTTGTTGATCCGGTCTGTCCCTGGCTTTTGTTCAAAATCCAGGGGGCCTGCCCCCTGCCTGCCCAGAGGTAAGCAGGGTGGCTTTTGCGTTTTTTATACAAGGTTGGGGGGCCTGCCCCCAGTCCTTGTTGATCCGGCCTGTCTCTGGCTTTTGTTCAAAGTCCAGGGGGCCTGCCCCCTGCCTGCCCAGAGGTAAGCAGGGTGGCTTTTGCGTTTTTTATACAAGGTTGGGGGGCCTGCCCCCAGTCCTTGTTGATCCGGCCTGTCCCTGGCTTTTGTTCAAAGTCCAGGGGGCCTGACCGCCGGCTCAGTGATGTTGGGCACTGCTTCGGCTTCCACCCATTTGGTGAAGTAGTCTATGGCGACAATCAAGAATTTTCTGCCCCCTGTGGCCACCGTGAAGGGTCCTAGAATGTCCATCCCCCATTGAGCGAAGGGGATGGGGGATAGGATTGGCCTGAGCTCCTGGGCCGGGGCATGGATTGATGGGGAAAGAGTTGGCATTTCCTGCATTTCTGGGTCAGGCTCTTGGCATCTGCCAGCATGGTAGGCCAGTAGTAGCCTGCCCTGAGGGCCTTGTGGGCCAGTGATCTCCCACCAATGTGATGTCCACAAATCCCTGAGTGGATATCCTCCAATACCTCAGCGGCCTGATCCGCCCGCAGGCATTTGAGCAGGGGATAAGTAAAAGACTTCTTGTAAAGCTCTTCATCAATGAGTATGAACCAGGCTGCTTTAGCCTGTATCTTCCTTTTTTGTAATGAGTCTGATGGTAAGATACCATGCTTCTTGTACTGGATGAAGGGAGTCATCCAGCTTTCTAGCTCTTTTTCCACAGTATTAATCGCCTGAAAGGGGTTAGTGGACTTCTCGTGTAAAACGTCGACCCACACTGATCTCCGGATGTCCTGTAGACTGGAGCTTGCCAGTTTTGACAGGGCGTCTGCTCTGTTGTTCTGGGATCGAGGGATCTGTTTGACCTCGTATGATTTTAGGCCGGATAACTCTCCCTTCACCATCTCCAGGTATGTGGCCATTGCTTGGTCCCTTGCTTCGTATTCACCATTGATTTGGTTGGCGATGAGCTGGGAGTCCGTCGCCAGGACAATTCGTTCTGCTCCTGCGGCTTTAGCTAGCCTGACGCCTGCGAGTACTGCTTCGTACTCTGCTTCATTGTTTGATGCTGGGAAAACAAATCTGAGGGCATGCTCAAAATCAGCCCCTCCTGGGCTGGTTAGTACGACGCCTGCGCCTGCGCCATTGGCTGTCGAGAATCCGTCAGTATGCACGATCCATTCCTTGGCAGGGGTCTCTTCCTCCCCTGCATGGGAGCACTCAGCCAGAAAATCTGCTAAGGCTTGGGCCTTGATGGCTGTTCTCGGCTGGTAAGATATACCTAGCCCACTCAGCTCAATTGCCCACTTCAATAGTCTCCCTGATTTTTCAAATTTTTCCAGCACCTTCTCCAGCGGTTGGTCGGTGAGGACCACGACTGGATGTGCGTCAAAGTAAGGTCTGAGTTTCCTGGCAGCAATTATGACTGCGTAGGCGGCTTTTTCGACCATTGGATAATTCTTCTCGGCTGCCCCCAGCGCATGACTTACAAAGTATATAGGCTGCTGGGCGCCTGCTTCTTCTCGTAAGATGACCGCGCTGACAGTTATATTGGTCACTGCAATGTAGAGGAAAAGTTTTTCCCCTGCTATTGGTCTTGCCAGGGTGGGGAGCCTCTTAAGATGGTCCTTCAATTGCTCAAAGGCCTCTTTCTGCTCGTTTTCCCACTTGAACTGTTTGTTTCCTTTTAGTATCTTGAAAAAAGGAGTGGCCTTGTCTGCTGATCGGGCTACGAACCGTGCTAAGGCGGCCATGCGGCCCGTCAGGCGCTGGATGTCTCCAATGGTCTTGGGCTCAGGAAGGTCTAGAACTGCCTGAATTTTTTTAGGGTTGGCGTCTATCCCCCGAGAGCTGACCAAGAACCCCAGGAATTTGCCGGAACGGACTCCAAATGTACACTTCTTTGGATTGAGTTTCATTTTGTAGGCGCGCAGGGAGCGGAAGGTCTCCTGCAGGTCCATCAGGTGCTCTCTGTCTTCTCTGCTTTTTACGATGGCGTCATCGACGTAAGCCTCGATGTTTCTGCCTTTTTGTTTTTCAAACACTTTATCAACTAACCGCTGGTACGTAGCCCCTGCATTTTTAAGCCCGAATGGCATCATCTTGTACATGTAGGTGCCTGAACTGGTGATGAACGCGCACTTCACCCTGTCCGGCTGCCACAAGTATACTTGATGATACCCTGAAAAGGCATCTAGGAAGCTTAGCATGGAATAACCACTGGTGGAGTCTACCAGTTGGTCGATTCTGGGGAGCGGATAGCAGTCTTTCGGGCAGGCCTTGTTGAGGTTTGTAAAATCCACGCACATTCTCCATGCGCCTGACGATTTTTTAACCATGACTACATTCGCCAACCACTCTGGGTAGTCACAGACCTCAATAAAGTCTGCTTTCAAGAGTTTGTCAATTTCTTCCTTGATTGCAGCGTCTTTTTCCGCGGACATGTTTCATTTTTTCTGCTTTACAGGGCGAGCGTCCATGCTTACGTTCAGCTTGTGAACGATGCATGATGGATCAACGTCGGGCATCTCGTCTGCCGAGTAGGCGAATACGTCTTTGTTTTCTCTCAGCAACTTGACCAGTTCAGCCTGGTAGGATTCCTCCAGGTCAGCTCCTATTAGGACCTGCCTCCCCGGTTCTAAGTCTACTAACATGCTTTCGCCCCCTGGCTCCAGGTGGTCGGGCGCCGAGTGCTCGGCTGGTATTTCGCCTTCCCTGCTGGGGGAACTGTCAGCCTTTCTTTTTCCTTTTCTTTCTTTTTCGTGTTCTTGCAGGGCCACAGAGTAGCATTGTCTGGCTGACTCCTGGTCCCCGCGTACTTTTCCTTCTAGTCCGAAATCGGTGACATACGCTATGGTGAGGGCCCTGATGGAGATGGCTGCCTCGATTTCGTCCAGGGTGGCTCTGCCAATCAGGGCGTTGTAAGCAGATCTTGCATCCACAACAACAAAGGTTGCCCTGACGTTTCTGGCAGTAGAGCCTTCCCCAAAGGTTACAGGCAGGTCTATGACTCCCATAGGCAGCACGCATGCCCCACTGAATCCGTACAGCGATCCGGGTGCAGGTCGTAGGTGCCTTTTTTCCAGGCCCATCTTCTCGAAGGCATCTTTGTACAGTAGATTTGTGTATGCGCCAGTGTCTACCATACATCTCCGCACAATGTGGTTGCTGATCTCGAGGGACAGCACCAAAGGATCGCTGTGCGGGTACACTACGCGCCCTGCATCATCAGGGGTGATGCTTAAGGTCACCCCCCTTGGACTCCCTGCTTTTTCAGCATAGCAGATCTGGTTTTTTAGTTCACGCATTTGTCTTTTTTGGCCTCTTCGACTGAGCTGGCCCTCAGTGCCCCCTGAAATTACATGGATCACCATGCGGTTCTGCACTGACCCTTCGGGTTTTTCAGATACTTCATTCTGAGACTTATTCTTAGCTGCGTAGTTGGCTAACCACCCGTTCCTGATTAGCTTCTCGATTTCGTCCTTCAGGTGACGGCATTCTTCGGTGGTATGGCCTATGCAGTCGTGGAAAGTGCAGAATTTCTTGGGGTCTCCTTTCGGGCTGCGAGGTCTGCTCGGGCGATTCCACTTGGCAGTTTCTTTCTCCAGTTCAAAGATCTCCGCCCTGGATTTGTTCAGGGCAGTGTAACTGTCGAACCTGGGCTGGTAGACAGCGCGCTCCTTCTTGGGAGTGTCTCCCTCTTCTCTCTGCTTGCCTGGCTCATTTCTGCCACGCCCACCCTGCGGTCCCCCTTGAGGCTTTGTTTGGCCTGCAGGGGTATCCGTCAGGCCGTGGAACTCTTCCTGCAGAATGAACCCTTCCGCAATTTTCCTGGCCATGGCTAAGGTTTCTGGCTGGGCTCTGATCATCTGGTTTTTCATTTCCCCTGGAAGCAGGGAGATTGTCAGGGCGTAGGCGGCAGTGGAATCATCGATCTCCCTGACCTGCTGGTAGGATAGATCAAACCTTCTCAGGTATTCCCTCACACTTTCACCCTTTTTCTGCTTCAGGGTCATAAGATCGAAACGAGTGAGGCGCCTTCTCTTATTCCCAGCATATTGCTCGAGGAAGATTTCAGCCAACTCTATAAAGAACTTGATTGACCCCTGGCGGAGGTCTCTGAACCATCCCTGCGCCAGTCCCACCAAGGTGGTTGGGAAAACCTTGCACCAGATGGCATCATCTACGTCGTACATACCCATGTGGCTCTCAAATGCCGCCAGGTGATCTTCAGGATCTGTCGTACCGTCAAATTTAATGGTGGGCATTTTGATTTTTGGAATGGGGTATTCTTGTACCTCAGGGTGCAGCGGGGTTTTTGTGGGCCTGCCTACCAGTCGTGACCTGCTTTCCCCAGACTGGTTACCGTGAGAATCCCATTGCTTATGGGTCGGTTTCCTCGTACTGGGGGAGCGGTGCCTTGGTGGCGGCCTGCTTGCTGCTTCATCCTCTGTTTCCGGGGAGATCTGCCCGGGTCTCTTCCTCTGAGAGTGACAGAAACTCTCACCCTGGTGGTACTTTGATCCGAGCGGTTGCCCTCGATTGAGCCTTGACTGCAGGCTTTGGGATAAACCAGGGGCTGACTGCTCCCTGGCTGCCGGTGTTAGCCTGGAGAAAACCCCGCCTGGTTTCTCTCCCAAGCGTTTTGACATGGGCTCCCTGGGCCTCATTCGCTCCTGTAACCCTCGGGATAAGCCTCCCTGCCCTCCAGACGCTGATTCTGTTGTGTGAATGGAGAACGCCTGCTGGACAGGTGGCTCTGGATTGCCAGTAGTAATGCGCCTTTGCACATGCGCATACGCTTGAGCCGTCCTTCTCGCTTTCCTCTGTGCATTTCTGGTGGCGGTCCGCCTCGTGCCCCCAGCTTCATCCCTGCTGATTGGGGATGGTTGCCTGGGAGCCGATGCGACCCTGCCTACCAAGTCCTCAGGAGTGAACTCCTGGTTCAGCATCGCAGAGAAGAACGCGGCTGTCTGCGCCATCTGAGCTGGGGTCAGGTTAAGAGCGTGTCCTGGGTGTGTCCCCAACTCAGGTGTCACAGCAGCGTTAGATCCGCCGAGGAGACTGGTTCCCCCTACCCCTAAGATCGTGGTGGGAGGAACCCTCTCCGACTGCGGCATACCGTACGGGGGGGCCACCGGTGGGACCGTCGGACCCGTTCCTGCACTGGCATCAATGATTTCTGGCATGACTGTTTTAGTTTTGTGATTATGAGTGGTTGATTTTAGTGGGTAACTCGTGAGCACAACCGTAAGTTCCCCACAGACGGCGCCAAATTGTTCCGGTCACGGAAACAATTCACTCGGCCTTGGGTCCGGGTTGTATGATCGGACTAATGGTGAACAGTTGATCGTTTGATTTCCTTCAGCCTCCCCTTTCTCTCACTCTCTTGGTCGGACCTTCCCGGCGGAGTTGGCATGCTCCCTGCACAGTGAACGCACAGGGCCTCGGAGGTTGTCCGAGGAAACCCTCTCCGATGCCTAAGTCAGTCCGTGAAGTGCCTTGACGAACCTAGCTCGTGAGGAACTAGGTGGCGTTTTTAGGAGTAAGAATCTAGAGAGAGAAAATCCAACCCCCCTTATGTGGGAAATGGGTAAGTATTTATACCTTCCCACAAGAGAGAGGGAAATGAGTGGATGCTGGTACGACACGTGGACTCACCTTGTCCACTCATTTCCCCTTACCTTAGGCAAAATGACGGATGGGTCCCCGGCTTTTCTTCGGTCCTGCTTAGGCGGGAGCGCCTTGGAAGCAGGCGGGAGGCCTGGTTCGCCCTGTCTGGCAGGCGGCCAGGCTGCGCCAGGCGGCTAAGGGATTAAGGCCATATACTTGGATGTTTCAATGAGTTTGACGGACAGTCTGTTGGGCAGACCTTTCCTCTTTCTGGGGTTGGTCGCCTTGGGGCCTGACTGGCAGGCGGCCCGAGGTAGGCAACCGACCCCCATCAAATAGAATACATGAATCAAGAGGAAAAGGAAAACAAAGGATTAATTAAATGAATCGGCTCAGAAACATGAATTAAACTAATACCGTAACGATAAGTTGACTGACCCACAAATCGGGTAAAAACGAGTTAATAAATAAAATTAATAAATAATCGGACCGTCAAACAAAATGAGTAAATAAAGTACTCGAGACGAAAATGAAGCTCATAGAAACAAATAATTAAACGATCAAATAGTATTTCCCGATAAATAATAAATTTTCGATAAAGTGAATTAAATTAATTTCTCGAGGAAAGAAAATAAATAATTAGACGAAACTTAAAATAAATGAGCTTCGAGCCAAAAATAAAATAGAAAATTCGAGCTTTAAATATAAATAAATAAGAGAATTTAGAATTCAAATCGTCGAAATAAACTTTCGATAAAAATTAAATTAAATGTATAAAATGAATCGAAACAGAAATAAAAATCTGTTTTAAATATAAGAAGAGTTTTCGAGACAAATAGAATTTTAGGAGTTTGAGACGATTAAACGATAAATTCGTTTTAAAAATAATTTTAAGAATCACGAGTTAAATTGTAAAAATAAAAATACGAACATAATTTTAATTTAATTAATTTATAAAATCAGGGGTGTTACAATATTAGAGCAAGTACAATAGTTATATTTAGGGACTTGCTTACAATATTTATAAACTAATAAGTATGTAGCTTACCATTGGACTTCAATTTTTTATGTGTAGCTTGTAAGCATTGTAGCTTCATTGAGCTACATGGTTTGCTTTAAAAAAATAAAAAGAAATTTTTTCACTGGACGTGAATAATATTGCGGGACCCAAACAAGCTATAAAATGTTGTAGCTTGCCATTGGAACGTTACGTAGCTCCAAAAGCAAAATAGCTAAAAAAACCGATGTGGCAAATCAGGCAACAATGTACTGTAGCTATCTATTGGACTTGCTCTTATAATCAAATGTTACGAATTGTAAGAATCGGAGGGAATATAATTAAGCCAACTAACCTGTGGACATCCATCTAGCTGATTAGAAAAGACACGCATATTAAGTACTCGTAATACATGATTTGTCTTTATCTACTCAATTAAATGAATACTCAATTATTTAAACTATTATAGTGTAAATTTGTGACGGATACAAACAAATACTTTGTGAAAAGTTCAAAATAGGGCCCCATCATAATCGAGGAGTCCACTCAAGGTTCCTAGAAAGCAGAATCCTCACATTTATGTTGCCTGACTGAAACAAACCAAAAACATGAAAATTATCACATTGCCATAATATTCCCATATGTGGCTCTAAATAATCTCCACAATTCATCATCATCATCAACATCATATCATATCATAATATAATTGATTCCAGCATCAGCAGTTGAGCATCATATTATTCCCCTTCATCCTATCGTTCAATAATTTCCCTCGTCATTTCCCACCTCACGCACTTTTTACCCATTAAATAATTTCCTAGATTCCTTCATCTTTATCCTCATCCCTTGTCTTGTCGCACGCACCCGATTCCTCCTCCTCCTCCTCATCCCCCCCAATTTGATTACTCTTTAATCCTAATATTCTTCCTCCAGCATAGCATTACCATTTACCACGGATTCTTGATTCTTGATAATGTGGTGTATATAACTCCGGAAAATGCGAATGTTGAGGAGAAGCGTCACTCTTTGTTCCTCTTCCTTCCGTTTTCCATCCGAATTTCTGGTCTCGTCTTTCGCCATTTCCTCCTTGAGCTTCATCACATTGACTTCTGGATTTGGTTCGCCTTCGCCCAACCGGAATCCTATCCATTCAGGTCATTACTCATTATCATCTTTCTTTCTTTCTTTAATCATCATATTCATATTCATATTCATATCATCGTGCGTACGTGATTGCTTGTTTGTTTAATCCTTTTCATTTATAGTACTTAGCATTGTGTGCATGTACCTAACATCATGCTCTATCTTACGGACTACTCGTATTGTTTAACGCTCCGTATCTCTGTTTCTTCGCCGTGATGATGATGATGATGATGATGATGATTGGAGCTTTCATCTCGACATTCTGTTATTATTTGCGGTAGATTTCGGAGCCTTGTTTGTGTGTCGACTTTGCGCTTTGTTTTGGAACAACTAGGCTAATGAACTTTGGAGAATGATTTCCAAGTTGCCATAGTTTTATTCAGTGAGTTGAGTTTAGCTAAGAAAGGTTGGAGCTAAATTAATTGACGAGTTGAAGAGGGGTGCAAGTTGATTATTGTGTTAATTTGGTGAGGGTACTTATTCGATCAACAACATTTAGAAAAGTTCACATTCTTTAGGAAAAGGCCAAAGGCTATGCTTGAATACAAGAATAGGATGGAAAAGGAAGGGAGAGGAGGGGAAATGAAGGGCGTGAATATGGTTTGGGGGTGGGGTATGAGTGGGTGGAACCGTTGAAGCTAGTTAGAGAGAATTAGGTGACAAGGAGTGTTTGACGATCACGATGGGGTGCTGGATGATCATGGAGAGTAGGTATTAAAGTGGTGAGGGGGGAAGCAAAATCTCAGGGTTGAGAAAAGACCATTCCATCCAACACCTTAAGGTGACGATTAAAACGCAATCAATGGTTGTTGTACCTTAACAAAGGTGAGTGACACTGCTGGTGATGGCATAGGCAGTAGCGGTCTTCAAAGGCCTGCAGATTGCTAAAAGTGGTATTGGGAGACATGATCATGCAAAGTGATTTCCTATGGGCTGTGGAGGATATCGAGTAGCAGAGACACATTTAGTAATCTTTTCTTAATCTATGATGATATTTTGGATTTAGGTAACACTTCTGATTCGAATTATTTGGTCAAATGTGAGTAGGAAGAAAATAAGGTGGCATATAAGCTTGCACATGTTACATTGAGTCTCATAGGTAAGTCGTAAGAGAGCCTGGTCGAGAACAAGGGTTTGCTGAAGAAAAAAAACTTTAGCTCAAAAACATACAAAATTGTGTATGAAAACTTGTACTCCGTAGTAATTTTTTTCTCAATTCAAATCTTTTGGTTTACATATGATCTGTTCTTTGAAATTCTTACCATATACTACCTCCGTCCCAAAAAGATCGCCCCATTTCCTTATTATATGTGAGGAGTATTTTAATGAAATCGGACAATCTTAGTGGGACGGAGGGGGTATTTTACTTCTATTTGAACCAATAAATTCACTTGCTTTCTTATGTAAGGATAGTTTTGAACTTGGGTAAAATCGAGTGAAACGATAGGGTATGTATGTTGCCCTTCTGTTTTTTTTTTCACACTTATTTCTCCAATTAAGTCTCTTCTTATCTCTACATCGAGTGAACTTGTCTTTTTTTGTGTTTTTCTTTTTCCCCTTAACATTATTGATTTTCAGCGTCTGTTCGACAGTTCTGCATAGCATTTTATGTCTGCCAACTAGCAAATCCCAAAGTTTTTGAGCTGTGCAAAAATATGTATTGATGTTGGAATATGTCCCTGTCTGAGCTTATTCTTTTCGCCGCCGCAGCTAGGCCATCCTGGACTTGAACTAGAGGCCTCTCCCATGAAGTTGACCATCATCAGGAATGCTCTTTTTTTTGTCCATAAGCAGTCTTATAATGTTCCAAAGGGCACAATCTACTATCTGCATTTAGAACATCAAATGTAGAGTACTCCACGATTGGTGATTATTGATGGTTTTACAAATTTCTCACAGTTTCTGTCTATCGTTGGGGTAGATGATGGTGATAAGAGAAATTTTGCACTTTCAGTTATTTAAATTTCAATTTGCATTTGTTAGCTCTCTTTATGTCCGTGTCTCCATCTGGGTGTATTTCCCTTCCTCTTGTCCATATCTTTTTACATTTTCATTGGTTTCATCTTCTTCTAGTAGTGGTTCCCTTTTTTTTAAAGATTAAGATTTGTTGTATTTGTACCAACTGGACAGTTTTTTGTATATATTCATTATCCCTTGTTTGTGCTGTTCACGCCTTCATGGGTATCCAACTATCTGGTAATCAGGTCATGTTGCCTTACTGTCAATGCATTCTTTTAACTATTGGCAGGATCTTGCAAGTTACAGAGTGGTGTCATAATGGATGGGACAACTAAAGACCATCAAATGCCACAATCTCAGAGTGATGGTAGTAGAACCCCATGCATTTGGTCAGCTCCTTCAGGCGGGGATTACTTTCCAATGGGAAAACGAATATTTTGTAATAGATCCTTAAACATGAAGGGTATTGTTGCTGTTGGGTTTGATATGGACTATACATTAGCACAGTACAAGCCAGAGACTTTTGAATCACTTGCATATGAGGGGACTATAAAGAAGCTTGTTTATGATCTTGGGTATCCTCCAGAGGTTTGTAAAGCTCCTTTTCTCTTGATTCTACCAAGGATGTAGTGATGCTTGTTTTTTCTTGAATTATACCTAATTGTTTTATGTTTATATCGTTCAGTAATAGTCGCCTTTCACTAGTGTTCTCTCTCTCTCTCTCTCTCTCTCTCTCTCTCTCTCTCTCTCTCTCTCTCGAACGACACTAGTGTTCTCTTTGGTTGAGTGTGAATATTCCTAATTAACATTACAACTATCATTGCCTGCAGCTGCTTGAATGGTCTTTTGACTGGAAGTACATGGTTAGGGGTCTGGTTCTTGATAAAAAGAGGGGGAACATATTAAAGGTTAGCTTAATCAGAGCATTGCTTATAAATTGTTTTTTTTTACTTTGAAGTTATACTTAGTTACTTTACTGCAGATGGATCGTCATAAGTACGTGAAAGTAGCATATCATGGATTTAGAGAGATGTCCAAAGAAGAGAAGGGTGATACTTATGGGAATACCTTGACCAGAGATTCTTTTGATGAGCCTGATTATGCCCTGATTGATACCCTCTTCTCCTTGGCAGAGGCCTACCTATTTGCACAGCTTGTTGATTTTAGTGACAAAAATCCTGGCAGAGTTCCAGCAGGAGCTGAGTAAGTATGATTTCGTTATTTATAATTTTTGAGGAAAGCTTACGACTAATATCAAATTATAAATCATTAGTTGGTATTTTTTCGAAAGCCAATTGTGTTAAAAAATCTATAAATATTGGCTGCAGCTATGCTCGTATGTATAAGGATGTAAGAGCAGCTGTAGATTTGTGCCATCGTGATGGGACTCTAAAGCAGATGGTTGCCAAAGATCCTAAAAGGTGTTGTAAAATTTATTCTTTGTCCAAGTTGATTAGAGAGTCATATCAGTTGGCCCTATGTCCTTGATCGTTGATTTACTCAATTAGGTTGACCTTGCATTGGTGACCTTTGTTCTGCCCATTTTTAAGTCTATTGTTAACAGTTCCTTCTTTTGCCTGTATTTTAGTTTGCCTTTTTCTTTTGTTATATCTGCAATTCTGTTCTCTTTATTATTCTGCGAGACTGATAGAAGCCAGAGTTACCTGCTACTGTGGAGGAACAACTTCCTTGCAGCCTTCATTTCACTGAAAGCTTACAAAACCTCTTATTAATTAATCTTTTATAGAAAATGGCGAACATTTATATCAGATTTCTACTCGAGTCTTAATTGTGGATAGCTTACAGAACCTCTCTTTATTTTCTTCAGTTATGTTCTCTTTTATACTTCGTAAGTTTTTTCAAAGGTGAGGGAAAGCTTAATTTAGGATAGCCAGTTTATATGACTTAGGATATTGAATAAGCAACATTCAAATGTCCTTTCTGCGCTACTCATAGACTGCGAGTACAGTGATGCTATAGATTACTGAACAGTTCAGGATACCCTAGCTTATGCCAGTGCATATTTTACTGGGGAGTCCAAAGGCCCATATGACTGCAAATAGTTATCATATCATTTACTCAACGAAGTTTACGCTTCAGCAATCTCTGACTGACCTTCAATTTTTGTTTTTATGACTTAAATGAACGTGCTCTGGTTATGTATATATTCTCAGATGTACAGTTGCATCATATCAGGTACATTAATGATGATGCCTCAATTGTTCCAATGTTGGAAATGTTCAGAGACTCTGGTCGTACGACGTTCTTGGTGACAAATAGGTAACACCTGATTATTTGTTTTTTTTTTTTCCTTTCTCGGGTTTGATGGGTCAACCTTTATTATTATGACCTCTATACTTGTCAATTTAACTCAGTTGAAAATTGAACTGTAAACTTGGTGACTTGTGAGGTTTTTGTTCATAGGGTTAAATCTATGGACTTTCTCCTTGATAGGACTGATTACCATAATTGTTTTTGCAATCTATATTATGTTATTCAGACAAAGTGATGAGTTTGCTGCCTCGATTATAGTTTATTTTAGTCAATAGTACTCCCGAATGTTATGTGAAAAAATAATCAAATGTGTACACTTGTTCTCCAGCAACTTTTCCTGAAACTCCCCTCCCTTGCATTGAATTCAAACCGTTAGGGACCCTCTTCAATTGATTTTTAACGACTATTTAGTTTTGTTAGTGAAAATCTTATTAATTTTGCAGTTTATGGGATTATACAAATGTTGTGATGAATTTTCTCTGTCGAGATAGAGCTGAAAATGGCAGAATCCATCTTACTTTTGATTGGCTGAAGTATTTCGATCTTGTCATCACTGGCAGGTTAGATCTATGCTCGCTTTTAATTTTTTTCTTGGAATATGTAACATGTACCCCCTCTATTCAAACCCTAGTTCCCCGATCTCACCTTGTTTGTTAGAGAGATGTAGAAGTTATTGCTCTCGCTGCTGCATAGCTCACCCCAAAATCACAAGTTATTGCTCTTTTCCTCGCATGGTTTTTCAGTTTGACCCATCAACTTACCTTTTATGAAGATAGGGTAAGATAGAGGATGTGGTTTAGCATGTATAAGCAACAGAAGTGTAGAGCTATTTGAATAACCTAATATAGTACGAGTAATATATACTCTTGATTAGACAAATAGTGATTTTAGCTTTTAAGAGGGACTAGCTGTAGAAGTAAACAAGAAAAACTGAATTGACTGTCATTGTCTACTTGTTATCTTGTGGGCATAGCACCTGTTATTCCTATGACTCTTCAAAATGATTTCTCATTTAATCCAGATGAGGTTTTGCTATGAAATTGAGACATCTAGGTTTTGGTGGTAACTTTTGATGTAAACATAAAAAAGTAAGAAGTCGATTGTAAAAGAGACAATTTATTTTTTCATTTGCTCAAAGTAGAATCAAGCGATCAACTTACATGACATCTTGGAGGTACACTGACATATCTCATTCCTTCATTGATCTTGTGGTTAGTGCAAAACCAGGTTTTTTCCATGAAGCTAATCGTGCTAATTTGTTTGAGGTTGTGCCTGATTCTGGGATGCTTCTAAATACAGACAATGGAACACCTATGGCTCAAGTGAGTGCCACAATATTTATCACTGATGCTGACCTTGGTCTCACCTAAGACTCGTGGCCTGACAACTTTTAGTCAACAGGTTGGAAGTTACGCTGTCCATATGCCGTCAAAGGGGCTGAACAATGCATGCCGGGTTTTCCAGGTACCCTGCTTATTTCTCATGCTATTTCAATCATCAAGTATATGCTTATGCCTCGGTGTTAAAAATCTTAGTAGTAGAGAGCTTCTCTTTTAGGTTTGTAAAAGGGTTATTTTGTTCTTTTGCTATGTACTTGGAGCTTTCCTGATCGAGAAATCGCATTACTAATCCAACTACAACTCGTATTAAAAGGATAAGATATGCTCTCCTGATTTCTGATCACTTAGATGGTCTAGTTTAGGTCCAGTGTGGGTGATTTTTAGGCAAATAGGTTGCTTATTGTTTCTACTGATGGTGAATCTGCTTTATTTTTCAGGGAGGTAGTGTCGGTCATCTCCATAAGTTGCTCAACATTGAGTCAAGCTCACAGGTGAAGTTTTCACAATGTTGTTGATGTGGTAATATTAATTTTTACACAGCATTCTGTGAAAGTTGCTACCGTACTGAATATCCCAAGCCCTTTCATAGGAATAATATATTTTCAACCCCCCCCCCCCCCCCCCCCCATTATATTGTTCGAGGCAAACAGTAGAGCATATGTTTTTTTTGGTGCGCTCAAGGGATAAAATTATTTTTTTGTTTAGATGGTATCCGGAATTGCCATATTTAAATGTGTATTCAAAGGAACTGATTTTCTCAGTTAGATGGTGGGGCTCAAAAGTAAGCTTTCCTAGCGTCTTTGGGTCAAAGTCGTGTCTATTTGAGGTTTTCACTTCTCCGCTAAAGAAGTTGTTTACACTTGTATATTTGTTGCTATGAGGAATCATCCATTAATGATAGTTTTTATACAGTGACATTTATCTTAGGGCGTCAAGGCCCTATTTATGATGGGATGGGGATCAATTATACGAAGGTTTATTCATGTGCTTTACCTACCGAGAGGCTTTTTGTTGATAAATTTTGAAAATTGTCTCTTGCATCAACCTGTTTCAGCTACTGCTATTTCACTTGTTTATGAACAAAGTATTTAGTGAATCATTTTGCTTTATTTTGTTGCATGCTAAAGATACAGAATAATCTGTCTTCGGCCTTATTGGGAATGGAAATCTAATGATACATTTAACACTTTATAATTTTGCTTCATAAACAAAAAGGAAACAGTAATTACATGTACTTCCTAGTTCCTACATATTAAAACACTCCCTTACCCTTGTGTCAAATTTACACCGAGAAGCTCAAGCGCGTTGTAGTGAAGGTGTACTAGCTAGTGAAGTGGACTACTATGCAATTTCAACATTTGTCTGTATTCTAGTTCTTTCTATGCTCATCTCTTTTGCCACATATCCCAATCTTTGAAATTTTTAACGTGATAGCATTCTTTGAGATCCAAAAAAGGTATTGTCGGACTTTGTTTTGCAAGACAAATTTGCTTGCAAAAAACTGTGCCTTCTTTGTACGATAAATATATGTCATTTGTGATTTTCAAGGTATTCTGCCATGTGTATTTGTACTGCATGCATCTTGCTTTCCTGAACCTGTCCTTAGTCTATGAATCATTCAGACCTTCTTTGTAGGTTTTCTGTACCTACAGAATATTTCCAGTAGTGTGTTAAAGCTTCTCATGTTGGTTTACTTTCTATTGTGCTGAAACATGGCTTAGGCAATAGTTGTATGAATTCAGCATTATGTCTTTATCAATTGTTTGATTAATCATGTGTTTGGTTCTTAATTTCTTATTTAGTTTCTTGTACTTGTAGTAGGTTCTTTACGTTGGTGACCACATATACGGAGACATATTACGCAGCAAAAAGGTTCTTGGTATGCACTTTTCATTTGTAGTGTTGCCGTTACTTTTATGAGTTTTAGTGTGTCAACGAGGAGAAATAAAGACGAGCTCCATAAAATTCTTAGAGTGCAGTATTCTCTTTGCGGGTTTTTTTCCTCTTATGATCCACGTGTACCTAGATTGTATTCAAACCATTTTTATGGTGTTCTTTTTTACGTTAATTGATTATCTCTCCATATTCTGCTTTCAAGTATGTGTTGTAATATGGAAATTAAGCATCAGGTAAAATCATGTTACACAAACTGAACTGTTATGTTTCTTGACTAGGCTGGAGAACTATGCTTGTTGTTCCAGAACTTGAGCGGGAGGCTGAATTACTCTGGGAACTGAAGGATACCCGTAAGGTATGTTGCATTTCTACTACTGAATTCTTTCTATCTATTTGTATATCTTTAAGAGCAGCTTTACTCTACAGAATTTAATTGAAGACTCACTTTTTTGAAATCCATTGAATTGTCAATTTCACATCCTGGACTTTTACTGTGGCTATTAATTACTTCTATTACCACACGTTAGTTATAAGATGCGACTGTACCATTGTTATTGTTCGGTGTTTTTATTAGTAAAATGTCTGTGAAAAAGAATATTGGATATTCGTATAACATGCATTCACATCTTGTTCAGCTTATGCCGCACTATTCCATCTCTTTCCTTACAGCATTGTTATCCAATTTTACCGATTTCCTCTTGTTCATTTTTATCTTCTATTTACAATAATGACATGATTTTAGGAAATAGTAAAAAATTAAATAGAAAAGAGTTTGTAAGTGATTTACATAGAAAAGTTGGAAAATATACTTGTTGACAACAATCGTAGTTAAAACAAAGATCACTAAAGTTCAAATATGCTTTGCATGCCCTCTTCAATACTTTTACTTCTTGATATTCCTTCTGGCCTTTGGGGGTCTATTGATCTTGCACGGAATCGAAGAAACTGGCTTTTATCTGATAGATTCGGCAAAGCTCTTATTTATTATTTCAACTCCAATTATGTATTGATCTTCACTTATAGCTTCGTACTCTCATATTGAGTGATGACCTCCAGTCATAGATGTGTAAAAGACTATGAAATAAGGAAAGAGCAAGTGTTTTGAAAATATAAATATCACTCAGTGAGTCAAAATTTCAGTTGGAAATCAGATTACCATTTGTTAGCTTGTTATTAATGCACCCAAGGTAGAAACATTTAAGATCTTTTCCTCGGTATACTAGATGTCTTGTGGATGACTAGGTTTCATATTTGCCACCTAGATTTCATACTCGTATTAGAACTGTTCTGGAGTAATTGAAAGTTGAAACTGAGAGGAAGGAAAAGAAGCCACACACAAATAAGAGTCGATACATAAATTGATTAATAAGCTAGTTATTCTGTTAAAACTTTTGATTTATCGAAGATTTTATTCTCGTTTATCTTATCTGAAACTCTTGACAAACAATCATGGCACTTTTTGCAATAGCAGCTATAGTTTACAGAGTATTAGTTTGTTTTTGGATTTGATGAACTAATGCCAAACTACTTAGGTAATTGGGTGTAAACAAGGGAATTTGGTGAATGGAAGATGAATGCCGTGGGTTTAGAATGATTGTGCCTACTTTTGATTCATGTGAGATACAATTCTTAAACGTAAGACCTTGTGTAGCATGGGCGGACCTAGGGAGGGGCCCGGGGGGTCAAGGGCCCCCCAGTCCATTTAGAAATAATTAGGTTTTAGTTAGATTAATTATCATTATATTAGTGATGGTGTAGTGGTTTAGGTATTTGCCTTTCTCACAAATGGCAGGGGTTCGAATCCCAAACATGAGGTTGATCATATAACCGACTTTACTACCTCATACTTAATGAAAATTTCTATATATTATACTTAAACTATTTCTCAAAACCTTCACTCTTTTACTTATAGATTATTCACGACACGTTGCAAATATTTGTCTTAATTTTTTCCTATATAATGTAATTAGTTTATTTAATTTGGTAATGATTTTAATAACCGTGTGATAAAAATATGATTTAAAATATATATAAACATTTTTTTACAAGTCTCATAGTTCATTATTATATCGAAAAAATATCCCAAAAATAGTTTTAAAATGTAAAAAATGTCGAAAAAAATAGTGCCCCCCTAGCTGAAAAATCCTAGGTCCGCCACTGTTGTGTAGATAATTCCTCACTTATATGTGGAATTGCTGGTGTAGACCAGACACTGATTTCAACTCCAAGTAGTTCATTTTTGCAAGTCTTACGATTTCTTATGTCTTGGGAGTTTGTTTTACTACCACTACGGAACCGCCAAAAAAATCACTTTTAGTTACTCACTTATGCAGTTATGCTTGGGTGCAAGTTGTCTCAGCAGCTTATACTAAAAACGTAAAAATTCCTTCATACGTCCACAGGGGAATATCTAGAGCCCTGAGGATGGCTTGTGTTTAGACCAACAGTTGGAAATATATTTTGAAAAAACTCCTAACCAACTTATTAACACGATTTTATCTTGTAATTGGTTCGATGTCAAGGCCTCCTTCGAGCGTAGTCCAAGCTTGCAAGATGACTCCTTGCATGTGTGCTCTAGAGCGACCATTGGTAGAAAACCAAAGTCAAAGAGGTCTGCCAAGAACATGCGAAACTAATACGTACTCATTTTAGTTATTAAGAACGCAGATAGTTACAGTACATCTTACATGAATCTGCTATCTGCTATTTAAACCTTTACACTAGCAGCAATGCTCCAACTACAGCATGTTCTCTACTATATAAATCAAGAACCTTCATTTAATTGTGTTGATATTTTGTTATTTACCTGTAAATTGTAATGGCAGTTGTAAGTTAGTCTTCTGTTATTTGAGGTGTCATTTTTTTTTCAGCATCAGCTATTTCAATTTTTTCTACTAAAATCCCAGTAGTTTATTTTCAGTGCACGGTTTGTATTCTTGTTTCCAGAGTTTCTTCAAGTGTTTATTTCGCGACTCACTTTTTTGAAATCCCTCTATTTATTCTTGTTTCCAGAGTTTCTTCAAGTGTTTATTTCGCGACTCACTTTTTTGAAATCCCTCTATTTATTGATGACGATGCAGCAACTTCAAGAGTTGAGGTTTGAGCGTGACCGGATTGAAGATAAACTCCACCATATGAAATGGTCTATGAAGTGAGTAATTATATTTATTTTTCATGGGAAGCTTCTGTGATGTGATGAATTATTCCCCTCAATAAAGGCTTTGACCTGTCCATGAATAGAAATACGGATGACCCGCTTTACCTAGGTCTAATCATCTGATTGCTTGTTGCTTATGAGGAAAAACTTTTAGTCCTTGATACAAGTTAAATGCTTTCACTATCCACAGTTAATGCCCATGGGGTGATTGGCATTTTTTACTGAATTATGCAGGTTCGACAATACCCTTAAAACTGAGGAAATGGGACAACTATCCTCAGAGGTTGATGTACTGGAGGTGGCCTTTTTTTAACTGATCTTTTTTTCCTCCAATTTGCTGTTATTTGTATACCCAGTTTATTGCCATATAATTTAAACTAGGCTGTGAAGTTCCAAAAGAAGAGTGCAATTAACATTCACTCTAGCATAATCCTCTTCAAGTTTCCCTATGATTTGTGTTGGTTTGTTTGCAGAAGCAAAGGGAGCAAGTTCGACTTGATCATCAACAGACCCTTTATCACTGTCATCGGAAGGTAGATTTCTTGGTACTGTTCAAAGTGTCCACATATAAGGAGCTAGTCTTCTTTTTCCTAATGCTGTCATTGTAATGAACTCAACATGAACTCACAATGAAATTATTACTCTTATAAATTAGGTGCCATAATTTGGTCAGCTAGAGTTCTCCTTTGAATGGATGCTTCTGTTTGATTCCTTCAGCTGATAATATCACTGTCAGAGAAGTTACTAGGTTGTGCGATGACTAGGATTTTGTATATTTCCCTCTCCTTATTCATTTCTCCGTCTCTAATTTCAGTTTCACAAGGTGTGGGGTCAGCTAATGAAAACTGGCTACCAAAATTCTCGATTCGCACATCAGGTGAGCCATGAATTGTTATGAATGGACCAACTCCCCTGCTTTTTTCATCCTACTATTGGTTATAAATTACTCCGTATAATTATTCAATATTGAATGAAGATGATGATGTTGTTCTTGAATGAAAATGATTGCATGAAACTGAATTTGTGTGATGCAGGTTGAGAGATTTGCGTGCCTGTACACAAGCCAGGTGACCAATTTGAGCTTATATTCTCCAGATAAATACTACAGACCAAGTGAAGAATTCATGCCTCATGAATTTGATATCCTTGCCGTATAACCACATACTCTCAGCTAGTGTAAGTACAATGGAACTTCAACCTGTAAATTTTCTCGGGCTGGTGAAATTGCTATGAAAATGAAGTTCAATCCATATCAATATATCATAGGGCTTTACTCCTTGATAGAGTGACCTTAGATTCCTCAAGTGTATATTCGGCTGGGTGATGGTAATACAAAATTTGTATTAGAAAATGAATAGCTAAGCTGCAAATATATTCTCTTGGCAACCCGAGTGTGTCGAGAATTGTCTAGTGTTTTGTGCATACAAGTTACTCCGTATATGATGGATCGCCTTTGGCCACACAAACCTAACTTGGCGCTGATTTTTCATTTTGAACGTCTCTAATTTAAAACCGAATTTTTCCATCTTAATCGCTAATATGGGTGCTTTAGATTTTAGACTATGCTCCATATCTTACCTCCAATATCAACAGTTGAAGACTATTGAAGAACTTCGTATTTTACATGTGAGTCCATGGCTTTCATGTTGTCCATCTTAAACGAATTTAGAGACCATTTTATAATGGCGACCCCTGTTAGATATGTTCCTCCCTACATAAAACGGATTTTCTTCGTGGTAATCCGGTTGGTTTAAAAAAAAAAATACATGGGGATGGGGTAACCCTAAAAATACATGGGGATGGGGTAACCCTTTATAACCTAATACGAAGTACTTATCAATGTGACCCTGAAATTTCTTAAATTTACTTTTGCCGATTTGGTTTGTTAAGAGGGGTGAGTGAGCATTTAAAAAGGATTTTTTGTACATCGTTTTTTCTCTCTTCTTTATAATGACTCAATAATACCGTGATTTCTTGTTGGCGGTTTACGGTTACTTGGTTTAAGGGTAATGATGGTAGGATTTGATATTTTGAGGTCCGGTCGGGTGCAAATATGAGAAAAATGGTTAATTGAGTGATTAAGTTTTAAATTTGCATTTTTTTTAGAATAGAATTACAGTGTAGAAATAAACAAACACAAGTAACCCTCGTAAAAAATTCAGATGATACTCCTAGCCAAACTTGAATCCCTGGTTGAAGTTAAGGGTCACGTGATCACGTTGGATAGTACTATACGGGTTACCACGTAGAAAAGTTCCTATTTTTTATCCTTAAAAACGACGCATTTAATCGCATTTGCATATATCATAGAGGATTTGAATTTGATAAGAATATATAAATACAATGAACTAATTTGCTAAACATTGTCGGCTCCTAGAGTCCTACTCGTAGTAGATATCACAGTTGAAACTAACTTATGTTACTAGTTGGCAAAATAAAAACTCATGTTACTGAGTATTTAGCATGACATTCATAAATATGCAAATAATCTAAAAGCTTAGAAAAATTAATCTCTGGTCTTCTATTCAAATTCGACATGACATCGACCCTACCCATTCAATCTTCGTCTTCAGCCCTTCGTTTGATGAATTACCTGCTGCTAACTTTCAATACTGGAATTTGAGACCTTTTTGCCTGTCATTGACCCATGTTGACTACTCTCTTCGCATCGAACCCGTTTGTTGGAAGAAAACAGTCCAAAAACAGTGTCCACAACGAAGTTAATGCAAGAACAACAGCCGATACGGGACCAATCGGGCTGAATGCCAGGAGGGGTGGCCTTGGGTGACAAATAAGCCAAAGCAGCCTGTTTCACCAACGGGTTTTTTATGGATAGGTCGTCCTGCTCACTCCCCTTTCGTGGGATAGTAATTTCCGGCCTGTCCAAGTCACGTAAACTTGTATATGACACCGGAACTATTTCCGGTTGTCTCTCCATGATATTCACAGCTGCTGCTATTAGGTGAGTCGTTGCCCGAGAGGTTGAGCTTTGTTCTAGTGACAGTGACGCGTTGTGAATGTCAGCGCCAGCGGGAATCATCGTCATCATGTTTTTTATTAATCAGGTGGGTTTTGGAAGAAAATCAAACAATCAATCAAGGAGATATGAAATAATTAATTGCTAGCGGGTAGAGGTAGACTTTTATAGTTTAGTTGGATGAGGATTTTATTGATTTAGAGTTGGAGACAGAGTCAGAATTTGAATATGATTAAGACTGTTTAGAAGTGCAGTTTAAAGAGAATCCAACTTATTAATCCTCAGGTTTTAATTATACACTTAAGTTATACTCCGTAACTACTTTAGAAGTATATATATCAACATTATTACTTCTCTGGAAGACTGATGTCTGATGGTGGTGCACTCCAAATACAACTCATATATAGCTCACACACTCACAGCGCAACGCTTTGGTGTAACTTGCTCCTTTCTCACTCAAAAATAAATAAATAACTAATCTATCTATTTATTTATATACTTAAGAGATGAGTTCTTCGAGTGAAACTAGAAAGTCTAAATTTTACTCTTATACGGAATATCTTAGAAGCCAATAAATTAACTGAAATTATATAAGTATTTGGCAAAGTTGCTAAAAACCAGACAGGTTGGTTCTTTGTCGAGTAATGCTGAGCCATCGTACCCATCCAAATCGAGCCACCACGGTAACTTTTTAGGCGCTACCCAAATGTTGAACTTGTTTAGTGAAAAACCAGACAGGCAGATCATAAAGAGTAGGAAAAATAGAATGCCAAGGCAAAGTACAAATTCTTAATCCAAAATGAAAATTCCAATATAACCAAATTACGAGAGTGGCCAAAGATGAAGTCACTCATTTTTGTTATCGCTAGCACTTCGCAGCGATCAGATGCAGAAATAGTACGTGAGTAGTATTTTGTTTTGTATAATAACAAGCCACTCATTTTACCTGTAGTGAACTTGTGATACGCCAATTTTGCAGTTCCCTAACCCTAACTGTGGTAGCATGCAAATAAAGTGATGTATTTTAAAAAAAAAACGATTAGAAACACGATTACATGACTCAAGACACTAAAAATCGATAAGGGTCGACCAACAGTCTCAAAGAATCTATAGGACACAAAGGGCGTCGATACTAAATCATAGCTCGATATTCCATGTAGTCTCCGCCATCAGTTTTGGCATCTTAACTTCCTCGGCCAGATTGAAGAGTGCAGATATCTGGAGCAATACACAATATAATGCTATTTAGAATACATGTACAAAATCACGAAATATGAAGCAAGGAAGATGAAATACGATGGAACTACAAACTATTTCCCAACAGTCACCAACCCATCACTATGGATGTCAAAACACTATGCGTTGAGACACATAGAAAACATTTCAGACCTTCCAGAGTTCACTTTAGCTTAGGCACTAAAAGAGGTTTCTCAATCGTTTATCCTGACAACTGAATATGGGGCCAAATTGCAGAAGTTCACAAATAGTCGTGATGCAAAAGAATATTCCAATTCAATTCACTAAACCTTTGTTTGGAACTTTCAATATAAGTTGAGAAAAGGGGAGGAGAAGGGAAAGGGAATGGAAAGGGAGGGGAAGGAAGGGAGACACCCTTTCATATGTTGGAGCAATTTCAATTTGCTTGTAAAGTTGTACCCTTCATTTCCTCCTTCCCAACCTACTGTCCAAACTGGGAAAATTGTAATCCACACTCCTAAGTAAATGGCACAAAATGCCCTTGTGATCACAACGAGTTGTTCGCTGAAAAAAGAATTGTACAGAAACAAATGGAAAATCACAAAGAGCAACCAGGAAAACAAAAGGACGAACAAGAGGAAGTATATACTAAGGAGTCATTTGATTCACCTTAGGAACCTCCAATAGGAAGTACCTTTTCCCATGAATTTCTATTTCACGTGAATTAGAAAAATTTGTATCTGGTTTCATGTGGGAAGTAGAAGTCCAACCAAATTCCCACTTAACTTAACTAGGGAGGCTAGGTAAGCAACTCCCTCCATTCCTGAGGAATTGGAATTCATTGGAAGTTTTACTTTCCATGTTACCACATTTGAAATTCCCATGAATTACCATTCATGTGATTTTAGTTGGGTAGCCAAACAATCCCAAAGGCTACTCATAGCAATTTAAGTAATTGCAAATCAGCATGAAGACCTAGCACTAATCCCCTGCGCGGCTGCACCCCATCAGGCTACAAGTGATACGATGAATACTAACTGAAGCTAAGCCACCAAGTAGAAACCAATAAGAAAGTAATATGCAAAATACAGGAACAATCAATTACACTCAAATTTAAAATTTAGAATAATACTCGTAGAATTTCATGAAAATTTAGTCCACGTAGAAACAATCCAATAATAACGTACTATGCAAGGATCTAAGATGCAGAAGCCATCAACTTGAAAATTTTCGTGACAAATCCAGCTCACTCAGCTTGAAAATTTTCGGGACAATCCAGTTCACTCAACTCGAACAACTTATTCAGTCACAAGGTAGTCACTTGAAGTTGTACAGAAATATGCTATCACATTTATGAGCACTAGAAACGCAGAGTAAGAAAAGTCGACATCAAATTTTGAACTTCAAGTACGGCTCAGAAGAAAAAGTTTCTCCAAATTGAGAACAAGTTTAGCGCATGCGATAAATGCACGAAAGTAAAAGCAAATTTAGTCACTAAAGCGTTCACGTAAAGGCTAAATTATGTACCTTAAAACATCCAATTCTCTTGGAGTTTTTGGACCACTCTAACCCAAGTTTGTGATTGCTTGTTTGATATGAAGCCTTGAGAAGATCATTCCCATAAACCCTCCTTGATAATGCAAAGTCCCATGAATTCTTACCCAGATCATAAGACGGTTCAAAAGTAGTGTGGCCTTGATGCACATAAGTATACTTCAATTTTCCATTATATGAACCCATCATGTGATTTGCAGAAACCTTGTTGCATGAATCCAACACCAAAGCTCCATCCAAAACAGTTCGGTTACCAGCCCGGTTGTGGATGTAAGTAAGGTTCAACTGCTTCTCCAGAACCCTAATTGAATTCATGAACTGGAATCTAAAATCCTATACAAAAATGAAGCAACAATCACCACTCAAAACACCAGTAAATCATACTCCATACACCAAAATCCAACATCAACCGTCAGTATGAATCCTAAAAGTACTTGTTAAAAGTAATGGCATAGAAAAGCAAATCACGAGCTCAAACTAAAAGATGTACACACAGAAAACAACAAGTCTACGGGTCAAATATCACTCACATACAAAAAAAACAGAACGCCTACAAAGTAGCAAATGACTTATTTTTATCGGTGAAATTTGAGCCATCAGCAAGACTTTGTGCGCATGAAAATGCTTACAATCACATAAGAAATGGGAGATTTCGTACCGACCAAAGCTCATTCAAATGCACTTCCACATAGATGTAATAAAAAGGTAATCAACTATGAAAATTGAGGGATTTTACCATAGTATCCCACAATACCCTATAATCGACTGCATAAAAACATAAGTCCCATAACCTGATAATTATCTGATATCCAAATTTTGCTTATGGGTGTCAATTGCAAAGCATACACACACAAAAAATTGAATGCAAACCCCAGAAATTCATAAAATTCAAAGATTGAATTATGAGAAATAAGAACCTGGTTGGGGACATCATAGTTGAAGAGGAAGGAGCCTGGTTTTTCAAGGGAAAGAGAGAGGCCAGAGAAGGAAGGGGATTTGGTGAAGGTGGCGTCGGACATGGAAGCTTTGAGCTTGAAGTCGCCGGCTGGAATGGCGATTGTAGAGACGGCTGAAGTCGCCATCTTATCGGACTCATACTCGTATTTGCCAACCACAGCCGCCTTCATCTTGACTCCCTCGGACTCTGACTCTGACTCACTCCCTATTTCTCTGCTTAGTTAGTGCTTCCGGCGGAGGAATTTAAGAGGAATCACCTCATCTAACGGTTCGGTTCGGTTCGGTTTGGTTCGGGGTAAATGGATGAAGCCCAACTCGGCTTAAGCGTTTCTCAGCCCGTCTGCAAGTTGGGTTGTGGGGTGAATATGTTTACGGTCAAACAGGTCGGTTTTGGGTTCGATTATTTTGGGTTCGGTATGCCTCCATTACTTTTCTTCCGACTTTTAGATCGTTCAAAGATTGAATCTAAGACGCTTAAAGAAAATGGAAAGGAGAAAAATGAAAATTGTTTGGGATCAAACAATTAAGCTGTGTCGACCTCAGCTGGCCGACAAGTGGTGGTAGTCTCCTAGAATGTTGACTCTCCAATATTTAAGTCAGCAAGAGTGTGAGGATGATAAGTAGACTTTTGGGGGAGAATACTTATCTTATTTCTGAGAGTAAATTAAAAATTACTCCCTTTAAAGATGCGTTTATTAAAATTTACTCCCATTTGAAATTTTTTAAATATTTTACACTCAAAAAGATTTAAAACTTTAAAATTTACTTGCACTTCACAATTCCGACGAGTTTATAATTTTCTTGACCGAAATACCCTTCATTAATAGTACGACCCCTCCATCACCTTATCCTCATTTCTACTTCCCCAAATCTTTCAGTCCCAAATCCAGAAAAACCCCAAATTACAAAATCGATGATCCCCAAACCGACTTGCAAGTCTTTGAAATGAGAATTTTGGGGAAGAATTTCAATTGCGGAGAATTTTTTTATAGGTTTGAAGACTAAAAGAGAAGATAAGGGAAAGGGGAAGAAGGGTAGGAAGAAGAAAGGGTACTTTGGGTATAAAAAAAATGAAATAAGCAAAAAAAATGAAAAGTCACCGGATTAAGTCGTCGGAATTGTGAAATGCAAGTAAATTTTGAAGTTTTACATCTTTTGGGGTGTAAAATATTAAAAAAAAATCAAAAGGGAGTAAATTTTAATAAACGCATATTTGAAGGGAGGAATTTCTAATTTACTCTATTTCTAATAAGAAGTTTAGTCTATTTACTAGGTTAAAGCCCGTGCGCTGCACGGGTTAGTTGACTTAATTACATTGACGATGTAAAATCGTTAAATAAGAAACTTAATCAAACTATGTCATTACAATAAATAAGATGATTACATGATATTAGTAAACAAACTTAATTTCAGTTGAATTTATAGTCTTAAAAGCTCACTTTAAAACTCAAAATAACACATGATTGCTCTTATTTATAATATAAAATTTCATCACCTTATTATAATTTTTCGACGTGAAAATAATTTTACGTTTGTAGTCTTATTAAGAGATTTTTTAAGACTCAAAAGTTTTTTGATTGATATCTATGAACGAATGAATGTTTTGATTGATATCTAAGAATGAAAGATCAGTCTTATTTATAATATAATATTCTATCGCCTTATCATAATTTTTCGATGTAGGATAATTTACTCAAGGTTTATAGTCTAAGATCTGCTTTTAAGACTCAGAAAAATGCACGATTACTCTTATTTATAATATAGAATCATCACCTTATTTTAATTTTTTCGATGTGGATAATTTTAGGTTTGTAGTCTTTTTAAAAAAATTTTAAGACTCAAAAGATTGTTGGTTGATATTTAAAACCGAAAGATTATTCATTTATGATATAAAATTTCATCACCTCATCATAATTTTTCGATGTGGTATAATTTACTTAATTAAGTTTTGATGCGGACATGGGTGAGGTTGATGAGGTAGTGATCGATATGGCTAGTGAAGTTCCGAATGATTCGGTGGCTCGTGCTCAATTAATGGCAAAGCAACACGATTGGTTTGGGGGTTCCAAGTCTCTCATGGTTTGTTTAATTACAAGTCTTGAGGTGGAGGTTTGAGTAGTCCAAGAGGGTGGTTCTTTTACCCTTTTAATTGTTTGTTTTATTGCTTTCAATAAAGCCTATTTACTAGTTATAATTGATGGGCGTAAGTTTTGACAGTCAAGAGTTTTTCTCTGCTTCTTTGGCTATTTAAAGGCTTTGTATCTAGATGAATAAGCACTCACTGATGAATAACAAATTTCAGAAATTAAAGTTTTCTTTCTTGTTCAATTCTTGCTTGCTTAGCAATTGTTGATTTCCGCTATTATTCAACGCGTATTGAATATTAGCTCGAGCGCTCTCAATAGGTCTTGGGATCGTTCACCACTGATGAATTATAGGTCTAGTTCATCAGATATCATTTCCGCATTTTAAATTCGTATCATGAGTGGTATCAGAGCTTCGGTTCTTGATTTCCATTAAATCGAGATGATCCCTAGTTGCTTCTGTTTCTTTTGTTTATCACTCCAAAAAAATCACTCCGTACAATTTATTTAATTTCCAAGGATGGCCGAGTTCAACGACGATATGCTACTCTCTCAATTACGAGACTTGTTACGCGCAGGCATCCAAATCGGGCCTCGTTCTAAGCCTGACGAGTTTAAGCTCTCAGATCTTCCCGAGTTTACAAGAGGCACCAACCTGGAAGAGTATTTAGAGTGGGAAAGAAAAATCGAGCGTATGTTCGATTTTAAGGATCTCAGCAACGAGAAGAGGTGTAAGTACACGATCCTGAAATTGGGGAAAGGAGCATCGTTATGGTTCGAGGGCTTGAAAACCAAGCGTGGTCAGGCAAGGAAGGAGAAAATAGCTTCTTGGGAATCATTAAAACGCAAACTTCGTAAACAGTATGTTCCTACGACCCATAGAATCACCATTTATCGTAAAATTGCTGAATTTAGTCAAGGGAAGTTGAGTGTAGGAGAGTATATCGACGAGTTTGAAAATTTGTCTTTGATGGGTGAATTAGAGGAAATTGAGGAACAGAAAATGTCGAGGTTTTTGCGTGGTCTGAATTTAAATATTGCTAATGTCGTAGAACTGTACCACTGTACCCATATTCAGACTTTGATATACTTTGTGGGCTTTGCTTAAAACTCGAGTCACAAGGTAGGACAAAATATGGGGAGGCTCTGGGTCGGATTCCAAGTCCAAGTCGTGGTCTAAACCCGAGTCATCTTTTAAACTTAATTCATCCAGTAGCAGTTCCAACCCTCCTGTAAACACGACTCCAGGGAGTTCGTCTTCCACCATTAAAACATCTAACACGACTAAGGAAACCAGTCTGTCCAAGGTTAGGTGTTTCAAATGTCAAGGTTTCGGTCATTATCAAAATGCTTGCCCAAATAAACATATAGTGACCTTGAGGGAAGCGGTGGAGTGTCGTGATGAATTATTCGAGGAGGAGTCACGCCTTGGAGACTTGTTTGTGTTTGACGAGGGAGGCGAGGACGAAGAAGTAGAGGGATACGAGGCACCCATCTATGACACATCTTTGGTTCTTAGAACCCTCCAAACAAAAAACGTTACCACTGACTCCGACCAACGTAACCAATTATTCCACACTAAGTGTCAAATTGGGATCGATGGTGTAGCGTTATCATTGACGGGGGTAGCTGTACGAACGTGGCGTCTAGTGAGATGGTGTCGAAATTGGGATTGGTCACTACGAGTCATCCTAAACCTTATGCTCTCCATTGGCTTGATAACGGAAATAGTGTCAAAGTCACGCGTCAAGTAAGAGTATGGCTGTCGATGGGCTCTTAAAAGGATGAGATTCTTTGTGACGTAATTCCTATGGATGCGTGTCATGTTTTGTTGGGACGACCTTGGCAGTTTGATCGAGATGTGACTCATAGGGGAAGAAGCAATGAATATGAGTTGAGGGATAAAGGCAAGAAAATTATTTTAAAACCCATGACCTCACAGGTTATTCGTTCCTGTAGACACCCAGATTTGGACCTGGTGGCTACAGAGGTGCCCGAAAAACACCCAATGACGATAGGACTGCAACGCGACGCGGGTTCGCGATGTTTTAGGTAGTTTTCTATAGAATGGATCAAATAATTACTCGGAAAAATAAAAAAAAACTAACAAGATGGCAGCCTTAGTCGTGTCGTTACGGTCGCATAGACACTAATTAGAGTCAATTCTGACACCGGGACCCCGAGTCGGTCCCGAAACTCAAACCGAGTCAGCACCGCACCAAGCGAACCTCGGGATGCACACCTGAGGCCCACTAATGCTCACGGCGCTAGGTCAAGCCGCGGGAGCCTTAATCCCCAAGTATCAAATTATCCTCCTCCCTCTCGGTTTTGGAAAGTATCAAAATCATTTCTTCAAAATCCCGTCCGCCCCACCTCACGCGCCTTAGCCCAGGCGCCTGAGTCTTGGTGCGCCCCAGCTCAGGCGTCCATATGGGCGACGAGGGCAAAAAACACCTATAAATACTATACCCCCTCCGCCTCATTCATTCGACACACAATTCTCATCTTCTCTTCTCCCTTTAACTCTCTCGCTAAGGGCTCGCACTCCGACACCCAAGGCAAACGATCCACTCGATCTTAGTTCCGATAAAAGCGACATCAACGCTACTCCTCACCTTCGAGCACCCCACTCGATACCGAGGTGTCTGTGATCGACTAGCTCAAGTCTAGTAACGAAGCTCTGCCGGGTTAGCCGCAGAACTAGTCCATAGTAGCGAAGCTCTGCCGGAGTAGCCGCAGGAGGAGTAAAACGGTAACGGAGCTCTGCCGGAGTCACTGGTCAAGCTAGGAGGATCCGCCTGTTGAAACCAAGTCATCACTGGGTTGTCATCTAATTAAAACTTTCCATATTTGCACTTTCTTTTATTATGCACTACGATAACACTAGATGTGGACACTAGGTCCACGAACATCTACTAAAACACGTAAACGTCCCAACTCCAACCGCAAACACTAAAACACACTAAATAGACCCGAGTAATTCCGAGATCCGTTCTCAACTATCCATGCATCGAGTCCCGTTTAGTGTATACTCCGAGGGTGCAACTCCTCACAATGTGATTTACTTACATTCGCATTTACGGTTTTTCGTATGATTTATTGCTTTTATGACCTTATAATCGCATGCTAAATCACCTAACACGGAATTCAAAACGTAAAACAACTAAAACTGAACAAAGCGATGGTCGGGTTCCGTATTAGTCCGGGTGCTCACCTTATTAGGTTCGATGCATCTCTATTAATACCGAATCGACACATCTTAAGCAGAATATCAGGTAAGGTATACCACGAGAATGACTAATATCCGTATTATTACGTTAAAACTGATTTGCTAATACGTATAATACTAGTACTCTCTACTCTCCTACGTGCATCTTTTCATGGTCTGCTTGTCACGTGAAATTGCATGCAAAGAATGTAAACACAACTGCTTTGACGATAATACTTACTTGTCCTTAAACAACCGACGTAGTAAAAGGCATAGGGTTAAAACAATGGATGTTACAGTATTTCCGCCACAACGAAAGGACAAGGTTATCAGCCCACCGATTGATTAGTAGAGGCCGCTATAGTGCGGGCGGGATTGGGTGTTGACATCTACCGGATGTTGGCTTCCCAATACGTACCCTCACCCTTTACTCAGAATCGACGGTTTCCGGATGTCCGAAACCATTGGCAATGAGAGTCATTCTAGGCATGGAGTGCTTAAGGGTACACGTTTTTATCTTTAGGTCCCGTGTCACTCAACTTTGAGCCGGCAAGGGATCAAAGTTGACTTGAACGGTTTCCGAGTCTCCATAATTGACTCAGTGGTGACTCCACAAATCGGCAACGAATTCAGTTCACTAAAAAGGTCGCCTTACCAAATGAATCGGCCTTTAAACATTTACAACCACGACTCGATCGATTCCAAACGGAAACACGGGTGCCCGCACCCATCTAGTACAAGTCCGGATCGTCATCCGAATCGAGGTCCGAGACATCGCCCCGTACGCGAGATCGTACCGGCCCCCGACAGGGAGGGGGCCGCGTGGGTGGCCGCCGCCACACATTGAAAAATCGCGTCGGTCCCGCGCGGGGCGCCGGGCGGTGCGGACGGACGTCCACAGTTTGGCGATTTCGCTGAGGATTTGGGAACAAATTTTCAGTGGTGGTGTAACTTGAACGAGGTCGGTGAAACTCATTTCTTAGTTCCTAGTTGTGGTCACTACAGGTTTTGGCCCTAAAAAGTCCACCCTAACCGATATCAGGACCAATCGACCTCTTCGCGGTAAGATCTTTAGGGACACGCGGGGAGATCCTCGATTGACGCTCCGACCGCCTAACGCGTAACTCGCGGGATTAATAAGCGGATAGTTCCGAACAGACGGTATGACACTTGTCTCCCTATACGATTTGTCAATGCCTAAGTAAGGACTATTCGTGGGCGGTAGCCTACCCTAACCTACCCGTGTCTGCATCCTGCATGAGTGTACGCATTCCTAGTTATGTGTAGCGTGTTTGCAAACAACCCAAATAAAACATTAAAAATCTGGACTCAACCACGCCAACATATTCAACCGCACCCAATTCTATTTTCGAAAAACACCTCATCTTTTCAAAACGACCTTTTAAACGCCGATACTCCGGTGAAATCATGATTTCTAAAGAAGAAAAAAAATTAGATGCCGTCATCATGGCAAATTTTATACTCACCACCTTCAAAAAAAGTATAATATTTTCAATGCCATCACCTTGGCCAAATTAAAACCCGTCAACAACGAATACCGTTAATACCACCGAGGCTCCCGATCAATGGGATCGAGGTACACTAAACAGTTACATTTCTTATTTTCAAAAAAAAATGTTTTTACACACATACCGTTAACACAACCAAAACTTCAGTTAATGAAGTAGTCAAGGAACTCGAAAAACGGTCACACTTTCAAAACATTTTTTTCTAATGCTCCCTCCCACCGTTAAATGCTAGTTAACGCAACCAACGAACGTGGGTCACTCGCTTTAAAAGATTTTCTAAAACACTATTCGCCACCTGAATCCCTCGCTAAGGATTTGGTCACACTTTTAAGAACACTGTCATTGGACTTCACGCTCTACCACGAGCGTCACATACACCACAAGTATCGAACTAGCTAATTAACAGTAGTTTCGATAACAGAGTCACGTAATCATTTTCAAAACCGGTTCCCCTAAAGAACTGTATTCCTTTAAAAAAACAACATTTACATTTTGTCATCGCCGGATTCCCGGCCCACACACACAGCAACGCACTTTCACGTCACGGCGATGTCATCACACCATCATTACACTATTTTTACAAACCATCCCTTTCAAAATTTTCGCAAAATTGGTCGTTTTCGAAAGAAACATGTATCAAAATTCTTTGATCCTGAGCCGGGATCGCGATCAATTTTTTACGTCGTACAACCATGTGATTAACTGTTTGTGTTAGTTATTAGGATCGCCTCAGCTCGAGGTCTTACATTTTGGGTCGTCTCATTGCGAGAAGTCCTCTCTAAACCTCACCTCCGAGGTTTGTGTCAAATCGTCTCGATACAGAGACATAAGTTTATTAGGCGTTCCGCCGAATACACCAAGAGTCTAAAGCACCTGAGTCCCTAAACCAATTACCGCAAAAACGCGCAAATCAAGGGTCTTGTTTCCGTGTCGCTCGACTACGAGTCTCGCTTGAGTCTTTAAGCCGTCTAGTAGATCCATTCTCATTAATACCACAACCCCTTTAGCATTCACGCTGTCTTTGACTATGCCATCAATTGTTCCCACCTCGACCCTATAGAAGAGAATGTCCTGAATGTCGAGGAAGATCCCGACAACCCGCGAGCACCCGCCAAGACGAGTAAATCTGTGTCCGAGTCAGAGTCTAGTTCGTCTTAGGGCCTAGACCTAATAATGTAATAAATGTCTTTTTGTCTTTCGCATCAAGTCAAGAGGTACAAGGGGACCTGTCCTCCACCTCCCCGAAAATAATGTCTCGAGCACGTAACCCGCTTATTACTATCAATAAAAAGAAATATACTTTTCTTGCTTTGTAATGCCCCTCAACAATCACTTGATTTAATAATGCACTTTCTTGCTTACAACTCGGTACTATGCCATTTATCGATAACAATCAAACATACCTCGAAACAACGAGGAATTACAAGAACTGAGATCCCGTGTTCTTTTCTTTTTACCTATCCCACGTCTGGTATAGAAAGCCACAAACTATCCCTTAGAATGAGCATTCCCGAATCCTATGACGAATCTAGATAGTCTCTTAGCTTGTGATCAAAGACGGAAGGCAAACCCATTCCCCACAATAAACATCCCTCAAATAAAGACCGACCAATTCCCACCATAGGTGCTAGTCCAACCAAAAAAAAAATTCTGAAATGGCCAAAATAAAGGAGCCAAAGAAAAAATGAAACCAAGGCCAAACTAAACCGGCCCAATTCAATGATCAAGACCAAAATAAACGGTCAAAATGAAACCCCCAATCATTCAACTCGACTTCTAATGCAAAGTCCGAACAAAAAGCAAAAAAAATGAACAGACCAGTCAACTAGCACCCAAATACTAGCCTCTCTACATTATAACCCTTAAGACCTTGCCGAGACACTTGTTAGGAGACAGTCCGGAATTTTGAGGATTCAAGCTCAATAGGATAATCCCAACCGTTAGGGCCAGACATGGAAATCAGATCCCACGTAATTTACGTCCCGCCCGATCGAAGCCCGAGTCATTTTTACTCAGCTTCCCCTTTTCTACCACATCACGAAACCATGAACCCATAGCCTTAACTCCACAAAAATCAAGCTCCAGATTTTGATCTATCGAAACCACTTACTACCTAGCTCCACATTCCAAAACCATCCAAGCCAGTCACCCTGACCCAAACACGGTATCTCGGTAATTGTCACTCTCAAGAGGTCACACCCAATCACTCCACCTTAGTTCTTTAACTAGGGTGAATACGCTCTAAGCATCTTACATCGATAATTGGCATAAACGAGTCTAAAGCAAAATCACTCACATTTTAAATGAACTACAAACATGGTTTGATTCTGTCTGAATGCGGATACGTAGGCAACCATTCCAAGGGTACAACCAACACAAATGACAAAATCGATTACTCGATTCACATGCAAACCGAAACCTTCTCCCGCGTTCCGTTTAACGAGTGATTTCAATGACGAAGCACAAACGACGAGCCGAGGACGGGGTGAAAACCCGAAAGGGTGCCCCGATCAAAAAGAAGAAACGAGTTGCGAGACGTCGTAAAAAAATTATATACAGCAAAAAAGAAAAAAAGAGCAAAAAAAGGGTGAGCCGAGGACGGAGTGAAAACCCGAAAGGGCGCTCCGGGCAAAATGAAGAATTGAGTTGCGAACCACCACAAAAAAGAAAAAAAAGAAAAAAAATGTGCTTCTCATTAATTAAAAAAAATCAGTTAAATCAAGCCTTTGTCGAGGCCCCTTACATCGAGCATCCGAAGTCCGGCTACCCCGGAAAATGACGACGTGTCAAGCAAAACCCTACAAAAAAACTAGTACTAATACGCCACATAATATCAATTAATACAACATAGTACTAAACGGCTGGGCCTACCGGTCCAACTTTTCCTTTCCCTTACCATTCGGGTGTGCTTGCTTGAGTCTCTCACCATTGACCCTCCTAACGCAAGTTTCCACCTCCCTAGCCAAAAGTGAGCCCAGCCAATCTCACTTCTCCTCCTCACTCACATTTGCAATATGGGTCTTGTCGGTCTCGGCCCGTTTGGATGAACTGACGAATACTAGGATTGGTAATGCTGTCTTCGGTCGGGCGCTTAGCGACATTAGCCCACACAACTTCCTAATCGTGTAGTACAATCATCTCCACAATCCTTAACCTTTCTCTCACATTCGACAACCTCGGACATCAGGAATGACCTCCTGAAGTAGCTAAACCCCTTTCCAAAAGCCAAAATGCTCGCACAAGAATGACAGGTCCACATGGACGATACACTTCGTCCATCGGATCCACCAGACTTAGATGTCTTTTCATTTTTTTCCCTTTAGGGGGATAAGCTATCCCACCTAGGCGTGTTGTAGCCTATTGGCAGTCGTCGTCAAGTCGCGTCTGTAGCCTAACAAGGCAATATTATGAGTATGCAAAAAGTGGTCTAACTTTTTTTCAAGAGTTGCCCAAATTTTAAACTTCGATTTCGTTCTGAATGTCAAAGCAACTAAACTCATTTCCTAATGTACTCGGTCAAAACACGTTAATGTTTTACGTTAGCATTTTACATCTCGTCCATCTCGAGTCAAAACATTTTAATCGATGTACTATCTGATCCGATTCCCGGCTCAAATCGACGCATTTCAAAACATCCAAAAGGAACTGTTTTCATACCTCTGTACAACGTTAACGCACCCCAAACCAGGTCAGATCGCAAATGAATGAACGCAAAAGTGATTACTTGTCAATCTAGGTAAACAATTCGCCAAACAAAAACACAAGACTAATCCAGCTAATACAAGTACTAAATTTTAAAAACAAATATACAACCTATACAAATTCATACACAAATCGAGGCTAAGATGTACCCCTAGAAGCCGCACCAATAGCTATCATAACCTCGCAAAGGTTGCCATCTAAACCTAGATCCTCCAAGTCTATAAGAGGAGACTCACTACCATCCATCCCCGACAGCATGTCTAAGGTAGCCGTCTCGGGGACTCCTCCGATCTCCTCGTTAGCACCCGTAGCCTCAGCCTCCCTTTCAACCTGATGCCTAGCCTCACCTTGCGCAGAGTCTCACCCTGAGACCGAGCCAGCTACTCCTTTAGGAAGGCGATCTCGTCAGCCCGAGATTGCAGGAGCTGTCGCGCCTCAGCCGCTTCCGTCTCGAGCTCGGTCACCCAAGTCTCCAGCTGCCCCACCATATCCGGGACATCCTACAAATACACTTAAACATTAGGAGGGTACGCCAACAGCCTAGAAAACCACCCTAATCACACAAACTCACCGATCGAGACCCCGAAGTATCACGGGAAACCCTCGAGGCATAGGCCCGGAAGCGGTTGGCGGCCTGCCACAACCGCTGATGGGAAGCTGATGAAACCTGAAAGGTGAAACCACGGAAGTTAAACAAACCAATCACAAATCTTAGAACACTAACCCAAAACGAAAGCCAAAACTTACCCGGTATACCCGGTCACGCCACTCTATCCCGACATTCATCTCCTCAGCAGAATACGGGGGGAGAGGCTCGGTGAAAGGTATCTCAGCCGCATCCACCCTAAGCAACGTCAGGGGAAAATCTGGGGGCTGGATTTCATCAGCCGGATCGGCCAACTGAGAAAGCAACAGATTGGTTGGTCAGAGGGCAAGGAAACGACAAACCGCAAAAACAAATCTTAGAACCAAAATTAGAACATTACCACGAGGCGGTACCAAGCTAACCGCCGGGTGACGTGAGATAAGTAGGAGGCACCTGGCACCAAGAGCGCATCACCTCCTTCTCCGTCCCTATTTTCGAGGATCTCTGCGGTGGTCGGTGGTCTAAACATGGTCCGGGGAGGATCAACCGGCACCCTGAAATCATCATATAGGCACTGACGCACCAACCGCTCGCCCAGATACTAAACTGGGCGAAACAACGCAGAAAGGAGCATCCTTCTGTAACTTCTAGGCCTCAGCTCCGTGGCCACATACTCCGGCACACCCTCATAACCAACCCAAGGGCGGGCCACAAACTACACAAATGAACCAACACTCCGATAAATCCTAAACCTTGGGGGCTACTAAGCTAAGTAGGACACAAAAAGAAAACTTACATCCCCGAGGCTCAGCTTGTTAACCAGCACATTCTCCAACGGGTAGTGGCTGGTAGTGCTCTTAGGCTGAGCCAACCTCCACTCGATTCCCGCCGGAAATCTCTTCGGGTGAACCGGCACCGTCTTGGGTGCCAAACAAGGAAAATAGGAGTAGATCCAAGCCTGCAACAAACCCAGAATACATTTAGCAACACTAAGTCAAAGCCAAGCAGAACTCGAGATACAAGAGTGAGAATAGTAGCTAACCTCCAGTATAAGGCCCGGACCCACGATGGGCACAGATGAGGCCGACTCTATTGCCAGCGGCCTCACCATGACTTGCAGGCAGCGAGTCATCTCCGCGAAAGCCGCGGTTACCCAATCGTAACGACCCAGCTGAGCCAGGTCCTCTAGCAGAGGCAAAATCCTAGTGCTAAACCTCTCGCCTTTATCCGAGAAGTGGGTCGACCCTAGGAAGTACCACAACCACAACCGGGCATCCTGCTCTGGCATGTTGGGTTCCCGACCCTCTAACATCACCACTCGCTCGAAGTGATCGGTGATCTACGAACTCACCAAAGCATGAGGCGCACTATATGCCTCATGCGGTAAACAGTCCCCGATGAGGCCCTGCTCCCCATCACTATCTAGCCTAGGACCTTCGGCGGCCCACCTAATCCTATCCGGCCCCCAGGGCAAACCGGTAATCATCCCGAAATCCTCTAGGGTTATCCCGACCTCCCCAAAAGCCATGTGGAAGGCCGAGGTAGTATCGGGGAAGCGATCTATCATCGCTCTAATCACCATAAGGTTGCATTTAGTCTTGCAACCCACCAACCTAACCCACTGCTCAACCACGGGACCTAGAGCAGTCCTTGCGATAATCCCCTTTACCGCGGGTGTCAACTTCTGAAAGTAAACCTCGAGACACGTAGTAAATCCCGAGAAAGTCCTCATTGGACCTGGGAGCTGCAAACCAAAACAACACGGGTATAAAAAAATAAACCTAACCTAACCCGAGCCCAAAATCTAAGACATAGGTAATCAGTACAAACAAAACACTCACCAGACCCCGCACGACGCGGTGAGAAATGTGACGGTCAAGGTGAAATAGCAGCTGATGACCATCCCAGTCCCGAGCCCACTCGTGATCCACGTAGATAATCTCCTCATTCTCCGGTACAGGAACCAGAACATGAGCCCTCCTAGCAACCGTCTCCGGAAGCCTACGCTTCCTCACTATATCAAAATCGGCCTCATTAATGGCCTCGGGATCACGACACTGAGACGAGATACTCCGTCGTCTCCTACGAATCCCTCGGGGAGTCTGCGATCTCGTCCCGACAATCTCAATACTAGGAGCTCCCTCGGGACGCTCGATGTTACCTCTGACTACAAAATCACAAAAAAAAAAAAAAATTCGTGCTTCAGGTCAGGCTAAGGCAGCTTAAACAGTTCAAAATAGGGTCAAAATTTTGGATAGGAATATCAAAATTCTGAAAAGGCCGTTAGCACCCATTTTCGATCCCGGTCATGATGGAAGTGGTTTCGGGAAAATCCGGCATCATTACGACACCTTTTGGTCCGTCTTAAGACACACAAAACCCCATGAAAAGCCTTAGGAGCCATCCTAGCCCATAAAAACCGACAAGAGAGCTACCCACATCCTCATAAACACTATTTGAACGAGATCACACAACATAAACACGAGAATAATCAGAAAACGGTCCTTAACCCTAGCATTCCAAGCACATTTTCATAGGGAGCCATTGTCGCACCTCGAAAACCCCTATCAAACTTATAACTACCCTAACAAGCTCTAATCGACCCTAATTTAACAATGGGACTAAGCATATACATCGAAACTTAACGAATCAAAATACCCCAAATCAATTTTCTATGGTTTTCAACAAAACAAACTCATAATCAATCGAATCAAGCAAAAACGATAATAAACAAGTAAAGAACGTTTACCCGGAGTCGACATTGTCACGTACGATGGAAAATCGAGACAAATTTGGTAAGAAAAAGTCAAGAAATCGGCTTTGGGGCGAAACGGACAACACGTTCGAATGTTGGGTGGAAATAAACGATCACCCTAATTTCCGATTACTTAAACAGACCCGGCCCACAAAAATCCGACCGCCCCGTGTTACGCGCCTGGGTCCTAATGCGCTGGGGGCTAGGCACCTGCGTTTTAGGGCGCTGATGGGTGCGCGTCTGAGCTGCCCGGTACAGACTAAAATAAAACAAACGAAACTCAAAATTCGATACACATAAAACACGCACCTTTTAAGACAAGCAAAATAAGAAATAACGAAGTGATTACTAATCAACATCGACAAAACACGCACGATAATGAAACAAGCATCAGCGCCGCACTTAACGTAAACGCTGCACCCCGAACGCGTAACAAAACTGTCTGGCCCAAACTAATCTAAACGAATTCTAAACAAATCTCAAATGCATAACAAACTAAAACAAAGCAAGAGCAAACCCAAGCAAAATAAGACAAACTCACTAAACAAAAACTTTTAACTAGAACAAATAAACAAACAGCAATTTTGCCCGAGGGACGTTAGTATCCCGGAGGCACAGCAACAACAATTTTGCCCGAGGGACGTTAGTATCCCGGAGGCACAGCAACAACAATTTTCGAGTGGATACCAACGCCCTCGAAGGAGTCTGATACCTCCACAAAAATTTTCATTTGAGAGGAGACCGATGCCCTCGAATAGTTTATTTTGTCCTAGGGGTCAGAGCATCCCCGAAGATAGCTGCTCGAGTGGAGACTGACGCCCTCGAGTAGTTTACAAACAGCAATTTTGTCCTAGGGGTCAGAGCATCCTCGAAGACAGCTGCTCGAGTGGAGACTGACGCCCTCGAGTAGTTAACAACAGCAACTTTGTCCTAGGGGTCAGAGCATCCCCGAAGACAGCTGCTCGAGTTGAGACTGACGCCCTCGAGTAGTTTACAAACAACAATTTTGTCCTAGGGGTCAGAGCATCCCCGAAGACAGCTGCTCGAGTGGAGACTGACGCCATCGAGTAGTTAATAACAACAATTTTGTCCTAGGGGTCAGAGGCATTCCGAAAGACAGCTATTCGAGTGGAGACTGACGCCCTCGAATAGTTTATATCATCTTGTTTTGTCCTAGGGGTCAGAAGCATCCCGAAAGACAGCTACTCGAATGGAGACCGACGCCCTCAAGTAGTTTATCCCATTTTGTTTTGTCCTAGGGGTCAGAGGCATCCCAAAGACAGGTGTTCGAGAGGAGACTAACGCCCTTGAACATTTTTGTTTATTACGCTTTATTTCGCCCAAGGGGTCACAAGCATCCCGAAGACGACCGCTCGAGTGGAGACTAACGCCCTCGAACGTTTTATCAAGGGTTCACAAGCATCCCAAAAGTTTGTTCGAACATAAATATGAGCATTCTTTGCATTCACACTTAACGCATCCCTAAAAACATTTAAAAAACTAAACAAACCGTTTAAACAAGCGAAAGAAGACAAAGCGCGCGCGCATAAAGAACCAAGAACGAGATATCAAGCAACGGCCCGGGCCCAAGCAAGCAACCACAAGCGAAGACGTCAGGTATGATTTCTAAGCCTTGGCTGGCGAGCCTCAACACGTAGTCCAATGGACTTAAAACGACCCGACCGGACAGCCACTAGGTCGTAATCTTCAATTGACCTTGGCGGCTATACTTTGACTTTCGCCTTGTCCAACCCTCACTCAAAGTGGGGGCCTCTGTAGACACCCAGATTTGGACCTGGTGGCTGCAGAGGTGCCCGACAAACACCCAATGACGATAGGACTGCAACGCGACGCGGGTTCGCGATGTTTTAGGTAGTTTTCTATAGAACGGATCAAATAATTACTCGGAAAAATTAAAACTAACATGATGGCAGCCTTAGTCGTGTCGTTACGGTCGCATAGACACTAACTAGAGTCAATTCCGACACCGGGACCCCGAGTCGGTCGCGAAATTCAAACTGAGTCAGCACCGCGCCAAGCAAACCTCGGGATGCACACCCGAGGCCCACTAATGCTCACGATGCTAGATCAAGCCGCGGGAGCCTTAATCCCCAAGTATCAAATTATCCCCCTCCCTCTCGGTTTTGGAAAGTATCAAAATCGTATCTTCAAAATCCCGACCGCCCCACCTCACGCGCCTTAGTATCCCCGCGCCTTACCCCCGGCGCCCGAGTCTTGGTGTGCCCCAGCTCAGGCGTCCATATGGGCGACGAGGGCCGAAAACACCTATAAATTCGCCCCTCCGCCTCATTCATTCGACAGACAATTCTCATCTTCTCTTCTTCCTCTAACTCTCGCTAAGGGCTCGCACTCCGACACTCGAGGCAAACAATCCACTCGATCGTAGTTCTGATAAAAGCGACATCGACGCTACTCCTCACCTTCGATCACCCCACTCGATACCGAGGTGCCTGTGATCGACTAGCTCAAGTCTAGTAACGAAGCTCTGCCAGGTTAGCTGCTGAACTAGTCCATAGTAGCGAAGCTCTGCCGGAGTAGCCGCAGGAGGAGTAAAACGGTAACGGAGCTCTGCCGGAGTCACTGGTCAAGCTAGGAGGATTCGCCTGTTGAAACAAAGTCGTCACTGGGTTGTCATCTAATTAAAACTTTCCATATTTGCACCTTCTTTTATTATGCACTACGATAACACTAGATGTGGACACTAGGTCCACGAACATCTACTAAAACACGTAAACGTCCCAACTCCAACCGCAAACACTAAAACACACTAAATAGACCCGAGTAATTCCGAGATCTGTTCTCAACTATCCATGCATCGAGTCTCGTTTAGTGTACACTCCGAGGGTGCAACTCCTCACAATGTGATTTACTTACATTCGCATTTACGGTTTTTCGTATGATTTATTGCTTTTATGACCTTATAATCGCATGCTAAATCACCTAACACGGAATTCAAAACGTAAAACAACTAAAACTAAACAAAGCGATGGTCGGGTTCCGTATTAGTCCAGGTGCTCACCTTATTAGGTTCGATGCATCTCTATTAATACCGAATCGACGCATCTTAAGCAGAATACTAGGTAAGGTATACCACGAGAATGACTAATATCCGTATCTATTATCACGTTAAAACTGATTTGCTAATACGTATAATACTAGTACTCTCTACTCTCCTACGTGCATCTTTTCATGGCCTGCTTGTCACGTGAAATCGCATGCAAAGAATGTAAATACAACTTCTTTGACGACAATACTTACTTGTCTTTAAACAACCGACGTAGTAAAAGGCATATGGTTAAAACAACGGATGTTACAGTATTTCCGCCACAACGAAAGGACTAGGTTATCAGTCCACCGATTGATTAGTAGAGGCCGCTATAGTGCGGGCGGGATTGGGTGTTGACATCTACAGAATGTTGGCTTCCCAATACGTACCCTCACCCCTTACTCAGAATCGACAGTTTTCGGATGTCCGAAACCATTGGCAATGAGAGTCATTCCAGGCATGGAGTGCTTAAGGGTACAAGTCTTTATCTTTAGGTCCCGTGTCACTCAACTTTGAGCCGGCAAGGGATCAAAGTTGACTTGAACGGTTTCCGAGTCCCCATAATTGACTCGGTGGCGACTCCACAAATCGGCAACGAATTCAGTTCACTAAAAAGGTCACCTTACCAAATGAATCGACCTTTAAACATTTACAACCACGACTCGATCGATTCCAAACGGAAACACGGGTGCCCACACCCGTCTAGTACAAGTCCGGATCGTCATCCGAATTGAGGTCCGAGACATCGCCCCGTACGCGAGATCGGACCGGCTCCCGACAGGGAGGAGGTCGCGTGGGTGGTCGTCGCCACACGTTGAAAAACCGGGTCGATCCCGCGCAGGCGCATGCGGGGTGCCGGGCGGTGCGGACGGACGTCCACAGTTCCATGAGTGTTTCAACTCAAAGAAAAAAAATCGATTCATGCTATGTTGATTAGTGAGCAGGAAATTGAACAAGTTCTAGATCACGGGGAATTAATTTACTTACTTATCGCCAGTAATGAGAAGTTGTCAGTAAAACAAAATACTACAAACAGCCCATTGGTCGAACTACTAGCAGAGTACAATGATGTTTTTCTAGAGGATTTGCCACCGCGTCTTCCACCTATTCGGGGTATTGAGCATCAAATCGACCTCATTCCGGGGTCAGCCTTACCTAATAGGGCGGCTTAACTTTGTAATCCGGAAGAGACTAAGGAATTGCAAAGGCAGATAGATGAGTTATTGTTGAGGGGTAATGTTCGTGAAAGCATGAGTCCTTATGCGGTGCCCGTGCTATTAGTGCCTAAGAAGGGCGGAACTTGGCGCATGTGTGTGGTTAGTAGGGCGGTGATAAGTGATATTTTAGTAGTGATTTAACCATACTTTTACCCGTTATTTAGTCCGATTTGTGTGCGTTAATTGTCAAATAGCTCATTTTATTGTATTAATTGTTAGCTAGTCGTCTTAGTTATAAATTATTGTAATAAGTGCTTTCTCGAGGAATTCGGTACTGCTCCATATTATTTTATCTTGTAGGTTCTATCAACTCGAGAAGAAAGTAAGTGAAGACGGGTCAAGACGAATCAAGAAACAACAAAAAGGAAGCAAAACACGGAAAAAGATAGGTCCAATGACCAACTTCAATTATATACTCCGTAATTCTTAAAAAAGGCCCACGATCTTCCCTGGAGGAGGGATATCACACACCAACATTGGAGTAGAATAAAAGGGGGGAGGAGATTAGTGGAGGAGGGAGATTAATTAAGGAGTAGCCCGTAGGTTAGAAGAGAAAAGAAAACAGCGTACTCCATAATTCCTCTTTGTAGTTCTATCTTCTTTTTAGATTAGATTATTTAGATTATTAAGATTCAGTCCTTAAGCAATTAGACATGTTTCTTTGTTTATCGTTCCAATCCCCTTCATTTCGGTACAATTTTTTTTCTGTCTTCTATCTATTTTATAAGTTTTAATTTAGTTCATATTAGTTGATTTTATTAAAGTTTCAATATTTATCGTATGATTATGTGTATTTCGCGTTTAATTCAAGTGGGTAGATTAATTAGAATAGTTTTAATTATGTCTGAGTAGTAAGTTCTAGGGTTAGGGTTAGCACGGTTCGTCTTAATTGGGGTTTTGTCTCGAGTTGATTTAATTGTTGATTAATCGTTATTAATCTCTGTTTGAGCGTTATATCTGCATGATTTTCTTGTCCTGGCCAGATTAGTTAATCAATTTAGTTGACCTGAACTTAAGATCGAGAGCCGAGTTTAGGTTAGACTTGCGTTCATTGGAGTAGGTCGACCTAGTAAGTAGCGAGAGCCCGCTAGGACCATCCTATGGTAGATAGAGACTCGAGAGAGCCTATCTTATACTTATTACTGATCTTAATCAACTGTTTCATGAGTCTGATAACTCCCCTGAGACTACCTTGTTGACCTTGACCCTAGTCTCTTTTATTATATTTGTTACCGTTTTCTTTTTTTTGTTAGCTTAGTTCATTAATTTAGACGTATTCAACCCAAACAGAATTTCTATGACTAAGAATTTAACTAGACCGAGACTTTTCATTTAGCTCACCGTCCCTGTGGATTCGATACCCGACTTACCCTAGCTACCCAGTTAGGAGAGTTAGGTTCTTGTTTGATCGTGGGGATTCGCGACAAATTCCTACGTCAAAATGGCGCCGTTGACGGGGACGGTGCTTAGTTAGATACTAGTCTTGTTTTGGTTTTAGGATTAGTCATTTTTTCTTTTTTGTTTATTTAAAAAAAACTACTTACATCTCCTGTACATACGTGCTTATGATCATTCTTATATTTTTTTAATTTTTTAATTTTTAATTTTTATTTGTAGTAGAATAATAATAGTGGTAGTATTTCTTTTTCATTTTAATTTCTTTTGCTTATTTTTTTTATTTCTTTCTTTCTTCTTCTTCCTATGTTGAGTGTTGTATATATTTCTGTTCTTTTTATTTCTCACCATGCCTACTTTAGCAGACCATAGTACACCAAAACCCGAGATGTTTGCTTCACCTATTAACCTTGAAAATTTGGAGGGTCTAGACTTCTATATTGACCCGGGATTTATTGAGTTGGTGGAGCATAATGCTTTTCACGGGTTTGAGAGTGAGGACGTGTATGGTCTCCTTCAAAAGTTTGTGGATTATTGTAGTTTTGTGAGGAGGGGTGATTTGCCAATTGAGACCATATTTCTCATGCTTTTTCCCTTTTTCCTCAAAGGTGAAGCTTGGGAATGGTTATATTCACACCCTTCTAACACTTTCTCTTCCTGGGAACCATTAGCTCTAGCCTTTCTTAGGAATTACTTCCCTCCTGCTAAAACCGCCAAGTTTAGACAAGACATTCTTAACTTTAGACAGGGTGAGTTTGAGAGTTTGAGTGATTCTTGGAGTAGGTTTAAGAGCCTATTGAGAGCTTGTCCCCATCACGGCATACCACTTTGGCTTACTACACTGACATTTTTTGATAACTTGCTTCCTTGTGATAGAGATTTGATACTTATTGCGTCTAATTGGAAATTCTGTGATTTGGAAGTCGAAGAAGCTCATATTTTGATTGAAAAAATAGCAAGTGGACATGACCATCGGGCATTTGGGAGAGGACCACAACCTAGAGATGACCCACATATTTCTTCTTTGTTAAGCCAGAGGGTCGATTCCTACTCTCTTAGTGATGTATATGATGCTAGTTTATGTCATGTTTCTCCTCCTTGTGTTAATGTGAATGTTATGCATGTTATTCCATCTTCCCCACCCCTTGAGAACATAATTGATGATGAAGATGATGATTATGTGTATAATTTTCAATCTCACCATGTTGACGCTGAAAATGAAGTGCAGGATTTCTCATTGGATGATTGTTTTGAGAATCCTATGTTTGAGTATGTAGTGAATTTTGAAATGATGCATAATCCTCTCTTTGACTTCATGGCAGAGGAGGGGGTTAGTGATGATAATGATGCTCTCCTTGATTCCTTACACTTTGACACTTCTTCTTATGAATCTATGCTTGAGGATATTTGGGATTATGACGGTTTCTTTGAGAAACCTATTTTAGAGAAATTTGTTGAGGATGAATCTCTTTTACCTATTGACTGCCTTGACCTTACGATATTTGGGATTATGATGGTTTCTTTGAGAAACCTATTTTAGAGAAATTTGTTGAGGATGAATCTCTTTTACCTATTGACTGCCTTGACCTTGTTTCTCTTAGCCCTGTATTTGAGCTCATGTTAAGTGAGGAGGACTGTGATAGTTCTATCCAGGAGATCATTTTGCTTTTAGACTTGTCTCTTATGGAAAATATGATGGAGAGCACTAAAGATGGAGTTATTACCACCTCTCATAGGAGGAGTGAAAGTATTAAGATGGGTATTTTGAGTGATTTTGGAGTGGTAGAACCCTTTCTTGTGCAACTTGAATTTTATGACGAGTCTTCTGGTAAAATTAAGATATTTGGTATGCACATCTTGCCTCACAAACCGCTTATTAGCCTTCTTACCTCTATTATCCACTATTGGTCATGCTTATTAACGTTGATTCATTATGACCATTTTGGTGATGATTGGTCTAGCTTGTTTGACAAACTAATGAGGTCCTTGACCAATTTTTTAAACAATTTGTTAGCTTGGTGAGATATGTTGGTACCGTGTATATATGTTTCTTTTCTTGTTTGTGTTTTTTTTCGTTTTTTTTTGTGTGTGTAGGTAGTATGTGAGCTCCAAGAAATCGACAAGAGATTTGACGGGTACGAGAATACGTAGAAGCATCACTTCACTTTAGTAAGTTCGTTACCCACCCATTCTCTTTTCCCTCCCTAGTTCTTGAACATTGAGGACAATGTCCGATTTAAGTGTGGGAGAGGATTGGTTGTTGGTTGATTGGAGTATTTTGTGTCGGTTTGTGTTTTTTTGAGTCGTAGTTTGTTGTTTTTTTTGTGTTAAAAAAAATATGCCAAAAATACAAAGGATTTTTTTTTTCATTTTTTTTTCCACTTGTTTTCTTTGATTTAGTCCTTTTTCTAACTTTTAATTTTTGTGTAAATAATGATTTTTAGACACTTGATCATTGCAATTGTTTGTTATATATCAATCGGTCTCCTACTATAAGTCGCTCGAGGGTGTGTACTTCACTTGTTCCATTTTCCACCTCCCGTGATTTGACGTGACACTAGTTGACTTGTCTAGATGACGGTGACCCAAGTGATTTCCTTTTTTTGTGATCCCATTTTACTTACCTTCTCTTATTGGGAGAGAGCGGCGTTACAAATTCTGCTCGATCCTTCCACACAAATAAGTGCATGTTTGTAAGCACCGAAAAAATCACAAAAATGTCAAAAAGAAATAAATAAGGGGGAGATGAAAAGAAAAATATGAAAAATATGAAAAATATGAAAAAATGAAAAGAAGAAAAATGGAAAAAAAAAAGAGAAATATGATTCCTCCCCGAGTTAGTTATTTTTAATCCGATTTTCTCATTATGGATCGTTTACTTCTTTCACTTGGGCCATTAGGACGATCCTTGACTCTTTGAGTCGAGATGAGTTTTTCTTAAGTAACTAACGTCATGGGAGTACTCATTCCGCCTCCATCTCATACCCTTGACATAGCATGGACCAAAACCGATGGATGTATAGTGTCGATTGCAATCGACTTAGTGTCTGATTATCATTGTTTATACTTGAGTTGAATTTTAGAATTTTGACTTTTGATTAGAAAGCTTGTGATGTAAATCTTTTGTGTAATTAGTTTGTCTTTGTTAGCTTTTCAAGTGTTTTTCGTTAAGGGTCGTTAGTTTGGTTTAGTGAGCTTACTCGAGGACGAGTAAGAGTAAAGTGTGGGGGAATTTGATAAGTGATATTTTAGTAGTGATTTAACCATACTTTTACCCGTTATTTAGTCCGATTTGTGTGCGTTAATTGTCAAATAGCTCATTTTATGGTATTAATTGTTAGCTAGTCGTCTTAGTTATAAATTATTGTAATAAGTGCTTTCTCGAGGAATTCGGTACTGCTCCATATTATTTTATCTTGTAGGTTCTATCAACTCGGGAAGAAAGTAAGTGAAGACGGGTCAAGACGAATCAAGAAACAACAAAAAGGAAGCAAAACACGAAAAAAGATAGGTCCAATGACCAACTTCAATTATATACTCCGTAATTCTTAAAAAAGGCCCACGATCTTCCCTGGAGGAGGGATATCGCACACCAACATTGGAGTAGAATAAGAGGGGGGAGGAGACTAGTGGAGCAGGGAGATTAATTAAGGAGTAGCCCGTAGGTTAGAAGAGAAAAGAAAACAGCGTACTCCATAATTCCTCTTTGTAGTTCTATCTTCTTTTTAGATTAGATTATTTAGATTATTAAGATTCAATCCTTATGCAATTAGACATGTTTGTTTGTTTATCGTTCCAATCTCCTTCGTTTCGGTACAGTTTTTTTCTGTCTTCTATCTATTCTATAAGTTTTAATTTAGTTCATATTAGTTGATTTTATCAAAGTTTCAATATTTATCGTATGATTATGTGTATTTTGTGTTTAATTCAAGTGGGTAGATTAATTAGAATAGTTTTAATTATGTCTGAGTAGTAATTTCTAGGGTTAGGGTTAGCACGGTTCGTCTTAATTGGGGTCTCGAGTTGATTTAATTGTTGATTAATCGTTATTAATCTCCGTTTGAGCGTTATATCTGCATGATTTTCTTGTCCTGGCCAGATTAGTTAATCAATTTAGTTGACCTGAACTTAAGATCGAGAGCCGAGTTTAGGTTAGACTTGCGTTCATTGGAGTAGGTCGACCTAGTAAGTAGCGAGAGCCCGCTAGGACCATCCTATGGTAGATAGAGACTCGAGAGAGCCTATCTTATACTTATTACTGACCTTAATCAACTGTTTTATGAGTCTGATAACTCCCCTGGGACTACCTTGTTGACCTTGACCCTAGTCTCTTTTATTATATTTGTTACCGTTTTCTTTTTTTTGTTAGTTTCGTTCATTAATTTAGACGTATTCAACACAAACAGAATTTCTACGACTAAGACTTTAACTAGACCGAGACTTTTCATTTAGCTCACCGTCCCTGTGGATTCGATACCCGACTTACCCTAGCTACCCAGTTAGGAGAGTTAGGTTCTTGTTTGATCGTGGGGATTCGCGACAAATTCCTACGTCAGGTGGTCAACAATTCACAATCAAGTTTCGTTTTCCCATTCCTCGGCTTGATGACTTGTTGGATGAATTACATGGGTTGACAGTTTTTTCCAAAATTGATTTAAGAAGCGGATATCATCAAATTCGTATGAAGGAAGGGGACGAATGGAAAACAGCGTTCAAAACAAAATATGGGTTATATGAGTGAACTGTAATGCCTTTCGGTCTCACTAATGCACCGAGTACATTTATGCGGTTAATGAATCAAGTCTTGAAACCATATTTGGGTAAGTTTGTTGTCGTCTATCTCGACGATATTCTTGTGTACAATCGTGGCGAAAAAGAGCACTATGAACATCGCAAGTTAGTCTTTGAGACACTGCGGGAGCAAAAATTGTACGGGAAGCGAGAAAACTGTTCATTCTTAGAAAAGAGTGTCCTATTTTTAGGTTATGTTGTGTCTAACGAAGGAGTGTCAATGGACCAAAGCAAGGTCGAGGCTATTCTTTCTTGGCAGACTCTTGCTTCCGTCACTCAGGTACAGTCTTTCTTGGGCCTTGCTTCATTTTATCGTCGTTTCATTCGCGATTTTAGTACCTTGGTTAGCCCAATTACCGAGTGTCTGAAGAAGGGTGCTTTTATTTGAGACTTGGCTGCTCAAAATTCATTTGAGTTATTGAAGACTAAATTATGTGAAGCACCCATACTTGCACTCCCTGATTTTTCTCAGCCATTTAAGGTTGAATGTGACGCTAGTGGTGTCGGGATTGGGGCAGTTTTGTTACAAGGGAAACGACCTGTGTCGTATTTCTCTGAAAAATTGAGTGGAGCACGACTCAACTATTGTACTTACGACAAGGAATTCTACGTGATTGTGCGAGCACTCATGTTCTGGAGTCACTACCTTCGTCCGAATCATTTCATCTTGCATTCCGATCATGAATCGCTCAAATATATCAATGGGCAGCAAAAACTCAGTCCTCGTCATGCCAAATGGGTCGAATTTTTACAATCCTTTAACTTCTCTTCTAAGTATGAGGATGGTAGAAGTAATGTGGTGGCAGATGCTTTATCTCGAAGGTATACTTTATTGTCGACACTTGGGGTTCGTTTATTGGGTTTCAAAACTCTCAAGGATTACTATGAAACGGACCCAGATTTTGGGAGTGTGTTCGTTGAATGTAAAACAGGGGCCATAGGAGAGTTTATGCAGCAAGACGGTTTCTTATTCAAGGGAAATCGTTTATGTGTCCCTAAGCATCCAATTCGCGAGTTATTGATTCGTGAAGCACATGGGGGTGGGTTAGCAGGACACTTTGGCAATGCTAAAACATTGGAGATATTAAAGGAGCATTTTTATTGGCCACGTATGCAAGGCGGCGTTCAGAACTTGGTCGGTAAATGTGTCACCTGTCACATGTCAAAAAGCTCGTTCAAGCCCGGTTCCTACATACCTCTACCGATGCCTTCTAGACCGTGGGAGGATGTCTCTATGGATTTCATTGTCACGTTGCCTCGTACCCAAAGGGGCAAGGACGCGATAATGGTGGTGGTGGATCGATTCTCTAAAATGGCCCACTTCATCGCGTGTCATAAAACGGATGATGCAAGTAACATAGCTGACCTGTACTATCGTGAGATTGTGCGCCTACATGGCATTCCGAAAAATATTATTTCTGATCGAGACTCAAAATTTTTAAGTTATTTTTGGAACACGTTGTGGAAGAAGGTGGGTACTAAATTACTTTTTAGTACGTCTCATCACCCGCAAACCGATGAGCAAACGGAGGTCACAAATCGGACTTTGGGTACCTTGCTACGCGGGTTGGTTGGTAAGACTGAAAAGGATTGGGATACGAAGCTTGATCATGCCGAGTTTGCTTACAATCGGTCTCCTAATTTTGCCACGAAGCATTCTCCGTTTGAAATTGTCTATGGGTTGAATCCATTTGTTCCTTTGGATTTAATTCCTCTGCCAAGGGGTGAATTGGTGCACAAGGATGCTGACTCAAAACTTAAGTCAACGGTGAAATTACATGAGCAAGTTCGAGCGTGTATTGAGTCCATTAATGAAGTGTATAAGCGCAAGTCAAACAAGCATCGTCGGGTCCGGGTGTTCAATGAAGGCGACCTCGTGTGGGTCCACTTTAGGAAAGAAAGATTTCCGAGCAAGTGTAAAAATAAATTGATGCCTCGTGTGGACGGTCCCTATAAGGTAATTGAGAAAATCAATGACAATGCGTATAAGGTCGAACTGCCGGGAGAGTTTGGAGTTCACGCTACTTTTAATGTTAGCGACCTTAGTTTGTATTTAGATGATGATGGCATAGCGGAATTGAGGTCAATTCCTTTTCAAGAGGGAGGGAATGATGCGGACATGAGTGAGGTTGATGAGGTAGTGATTGATATGGCTAGTGAAGTTCCGAATGATTCGGTGGCTCGTGCTCAATTAATGGCAAAACAACACGATTGGTTTGGGGGTTCCAAGTCCCTCATGGTTTGTTTAATTACAAGTCTTGAGGTGGAGGTTTGAGTAGTCCAAAAGGGTGGTTCTTTTACTCTTTTAATTGTTTGTTTTATTGCTTTCAATAAAGCCTATTTACTAGTTATAATTGATGGGCGTAAGTTTTGACAGCCAAGAGTTTTTCTCGGCTTCTTTGGCTATTTAAAGGCTTTGTATCTAGATGAATAAGCACTCACAGATGAATAACAAATTTCAGAAAGTTTTCTTTCTTGTTCAATTCTTGCTTGCTTAGCAATTGTTGATTTCCGCTATTATTCAACGGGTATTAAATATTAGCTCGAGCGCTCTCAATAGGTCTTGAGATCGTTCACCACTGATGAATTATAGGTCTAGTTCGTCAGATATCATTTCCGCATTTTAAATTCGTATCAAGTTTATAATTTTAAGAGATATTTTTAAGACTTAAAAGAGTTTGTTTTTATATCTAAGTTAAAAGGACAAACGATTACTCTTTATTTATATAATCGAATTTAATTTGATCATCTTATTATATATTTTGTATGAATGATTACTCTTATTTATATAATAAAAAAAATCCCCTTATTATAATTTTTCAATGTGGCCGGAATAATTTTACTTAAATTTATTTAAGTTTAGATATAGTCTAATTAAGAACTTTTATTTATAGACGAATGATTACGCTTATTTGTAATATATAGAACTTCATCAACTCATCTTAAATTTTCGATGCGGGATAATTATACTTTAACTATATAGTCTTAGTCTTAGGAATTTTTTTAGTCTCAAAAAATTGTTGTTAATATCTAAGAACGAAAGATTACATAGAATTCTATCAACTCATTATAATTTTTCGATATGTGATAATCTAGTTTAACTTTATTTGTAGTCTTATTAAGAACTTTTTTAAGACTAAATTTGTTTTTTGTTGATATCTAAGGACGAATAATTAGTCTTATTTATGTTATATAATTTTATCATCTCATCATAATTTGGAGAAATGGTTACTTTTATTTATATAATAGAATTTCATCGTATTATTATACTCTCTTTGTTCACTATTTCTTTCTCCATTACCTTAATATTTGTGAAAGGTATTTTAATGAAATGAGACAAAAAATAGTGACCCGAGGGAGTATAATTTTTTGATGTGGGATAATTTACTTAAGTTTATAGCCTTAAGAGTGTTTTAAGACTCAAAAGAAGAGGGGTATAATTTTTCGATGTGAGATAATTTAAAGTGTATAGTCTTAAGAGTTTTTTAAGACTCAAAAGATTTTGATTGATATCTAATAACAAATAATTAGTCTTATTTATATTATAGAAATCCATCACCTTATTATAATTTGTCGATGTGGGATAATTTAACTAAAATCTATAGTCTTATTTATAATATAGAATCATCACCGTAACTTATTTTAATTGTTTCGATTTGGGATAATTTTAAGTTTTTAGTCTTATTAAGACCTTTTTTTAACTCAAAAGTTTTTTAAAAACAAATTTAAAAAAAATACAAATTCATGACCTCATCATAATTTAAAAAACAATGATATCATAGTTTTTTTGTTGCTTGATATTTAAAAACAATGATTGATGTCTAAGGAATTTTTTTTATTAGTTTTATTTATAATATAAAATTCCATCACCTTATTATAATTTTTTATTTAAATGTATAGTCTTAACAGCTTTTTTAAGACTCAAAATATTTATGTTCGATGAAACTTTATAATTTTTCGAATGTGGGATAGTTTTACTTAAGTTTATAGTCTTAATTTATATTTTAAGACTCAAAAGATTTTTGGTTAATATCTAAGAGCACATGATTACTACGGAGTATTATTTATAATATAAAGTTTCATCATCTTATTATAATTTTTCGATGTGAGATTGATTTTACTTAAGTTTGTAGTCTTATTAAGAGACTTTTTAAGACTTAAAAGTTTTTTTTGATTGATATTTAAGAACGAAGGATTAGTCTTATTTATAATATAGAATTCATCAACTTATCATAATTTTCCGATGTGGGAAAATTTATTTAAGTTTGATGAACTTCATTTCTCATTTGATAGCCGACGAACTGCCCCATCCCACTTCACATTTAAGATCAATCCAGCCACCTTCATCTCGGCCGGGTCCGGGGGAGCTCGTCCTGACTCGTCACCACTAAGTAGACGGTGCCAGATTGAGGCCGGCCAATCTACCCGGCCTAGTTGATGATACTAAGGTCGAGATGATGGTTCCGGCTCTAGACGGTCAGATACGATGGGTTCGTCGGCCGTGATGGCGTGATCGGGGTATGAGGTAGGCCCAAACTTCCCACTGTGAAGACGGTTATCGGCGTCATAGCTGGCGCGATTGGCTGGAGTTTGGGTCGGCTCGAGATGTGGTCAGCCGACGACTCAACTCCTGCTGAGATCTCATCTTCCTATCCCATCCTGGGTTAATTTCAAGCTATTCGGTCGATTGGCAGAGACGCCACCTCGTCGGAGGTCGTCGGTGAGGTCGGTGTTGATTAGCTCGCTGATACGTGTGATTTATATATGATTATTCCGTCTTTTATGCACGCATTTCAATGCATATCGAGTAGCATTGTCTACTATTTTCCCTCGAATTTGATACTTTGTGGTCATGTTGCATCTTATACAGGTTTGAACCCGTAGACGCATAAACAGGGCAAAAATCGTGCTTAAAGATGAAATCATTTGCGAAATAAGAAAAGAGAATGATCGTTTCCAAATGGGTCTACTTAAAACGTGAATATCTTGAGTTCTACAACTTCAATCGATCTGATTCTAGTTGCGTTTGAAAGCTCTTTCTCTTAGCTTTCCAACGATATATTACACGTCTGATTTGAAGAATTAACGAAGAAATGGCAAGCGTTTGAAGTTGAGCGCGCAGTGCTGAGAACGGAAACAGGGCACAGATAGTCGAACGACTATCCATAATAGTCGACCGACTATTCTCGAAACTGGACGAAGATCGAGACTTTCCTAATTTGATGTTTAGGGTTAATAAAACTTTTGGGTTTTTGTTTTAACTTAGTATTTAAGAAACCGTTAGACTAGAATTTAGACACCATATCTTTCTTTATGCTTTTAATTCTTTAGACTTCTCTTTAGATTTCTCTTTACTCAAAAACTTTTAGATCTAGATTTATGAATTCTTTTCTACTCTTCCTTTAAACTCGGTAATCTAATTCTTTCTTTGTTCTTTCTTATTCTCTTTGTTCTTAATTCTTTCTCTCTTAATCTTATTAATTCTTTTATTCTTAATTTCTCTTTAGATCTATTCACTATGCTTAATTTATTTATCATCTTTATTATTGTTGTCGTAAATTTCTCCATGAGTAGCTAATTTCTCTTGCTAGGATTTAGGGGATCCATGAATTGAATATGATTGTAATTAGTTTATAGATCTGTCTACGAAATTGCGTCTGAGTTGTTAATTGTAGCATTTAATTGAGATTAATTGATTAAGTCGACGTAATTGATTAATTGAATTGGTGAACTCGAACCTAAGATCGGAAGCCTGATAAGAGTTAGACCTGCTACAACACATTAGTTTGCCCTAATAAGATCGGAAGCCGTTAGAAGCATTCCAGGGTGAATAGCGGACCGGAAGGACCTTTTCACTACCCCTTAGACCAATATCTGCGACAGACCTGTGACCTAGACCGTGACCGTAGGAAATTCATGGTGAACCGACAATCCTAGTTTTCTCTTCTTATAAATTCGTCTTAATTCATCCTATTTATTTTAGTTATTCTTCTTTTTATTTCTCTTCCTTCACTACTTTTAGATTAGTTAAACACAAACACACAAAAAAACCCCGATTTGGTTACTAAGATAGACTTTAATTACAAGTAGGATTTATTTGTCTCCCTGTGAAATCGATCCCGACTTCCCTAGCTATATTTTTAGTTGGACCGTAGTTGGTTATTTTTGATAGGTACACGACTAGCTTATCACTCGCCCGAAGAAGACAAGTCGGAGGCCTTTGGAGCGATGATGTTGGCCCATTGGACATCACTTCTTTCATCACCAGCCTAATCCACAGGTGACTTGACCTAGCACGTTAGGTCGGGTGGCCGGCCTAGGACGCGAAGTCAGGTGGCCGACAGGTTTGAGCGAACCAACTTCGTAGATCTTGAAAATCTTGAGTGTGTTTCAACATCTTCAATTCATGAATTTCCTTTTTTGTCGTTCTTCCACATTTTTCTGAGGTCGAGGCTGACTCAGTAATATGGTGGCCGACGATTCAATGACAAATCACGTGGCCGACCTAAGTTGGAACTTGGGTGGCTGGCCTAACTACTGGTTAGTTCTAATGGTCGGCCAAATGTATTGTCCACGAAAATACTTCTTCATTTACTTGCCCCACTCTTGAATTGATCTTTGTTAGGGTCGGTTCGAGAGGCATTATTGTTCCGACATCTCTATCTTGTTGTCTTCACTGTAATTTTTTTAGTTTTTTGGCTAATAAAATTGGACGATCTTGCATCTCTTTTATTCCCACCTCTACCTGGACATGGCTACTTGATAGCTTTCAATGGTCGACTTATTTGATACTCCAGCTCTTTTGCTTCATGTTATGCCGATTTATGTGATTTATCATAAACAATCTAGAATGCATTGAAGCTTTAGCCACCAAAGTTTAGCCTAAGCCCTTCATGAACCACAAGAATAATTAGGACAAACGATTGAACAAAGGTTTGTAGTTTTCAATTTTTTTGTTCTACATTGGACGTAGAATATGATACTTTTTTGGGTGATTTATTTTTTGTTTTTGTGCATCGTTCTTCAAGATGGAATACTAGATCCAAAAAATTGAATTTTTGTGAGGTTGGTTTTTTGTGTGGATCTTCATGAGCACAACCTTTGTCCCCACAGACGGCGCCAAATTATTTGGGGATAAATATGGGTCCCCGGCTTAGGCGGTTCGGCTCTCCTTGGGATCCGGATGCAAGTCGGCGGCGGTCCTGCAAGATGAACTCCGGCCTAGGGGGTTGCCCCGGGGCGGAGCCTCCGACACCCAAGTCAGTACACTATGTGTGTGTGTGTATGTATGTATGTATGTATGTATGTATGTATGTCTCCTTGATACGTATCTTATGTATGCGTTTATTCACTTGTTTGGCACGCATTTCCATGCGTTTAATTGGCTACTTTATTCATTTTCCTCCCGTATTTGCTACTTTGGGTATTCGCTATGTGCATTGCAGATTTGGAACCCATTCACCCATTTACAAGCCAAAATCGCTCGATAAAGAAGAGAGAAGCTCATGTTCCGAGTATTTGGAAGGCCGTAGGCGAGTTTAGAAGAAAAGAAGTGCAGTTATGTCATTCAACCAACATGCTATGTCGTTCGACATCAATCAATGTCGTTCGACATCAATCAATGTCGTTTGACATTCTCATTAGACACAGACCATAATCTTAAATTGGAGGCACTGTCAATCGACAACAACATCCATATCGTTCAACCATCAGTCAATGTCGTTCAACATCCTCGTTAGACACAGGCCAAAGTAGCTTCATCAGTGTTGAACGATCATCACCTATATGTCGATCGAGATGTCATTAGACGAACTTCATTTTCGCCCTTAGTTGTTTTGTTTTATTTCTTTTAACTTTTAGCTTGCTGTATATATTTGCTTTTGTTTTAGAATTAAGGTATCTACTTTTCATCTCCTTTTCATACTCCTTTCTTTCTCCTAAAAACACCATCTAAAGCTACTTTAGGGAAAATCCTCAAATCTCTCTTGGATTGAGAATTATCTTTGAACTTCTTGCTCTCTCTGGATTATTGGTAATCTTGATTTATCCTTGTTGTTCATTTCTTTCTCTTCAATTTATCTCTTTAATTCTTTATCATGAATCACTCCTTTAAAATCATAATCGTAATTGTTTATATTAACTTTACTACGAGTAGCTAAATTCTACCGCTATGATTTAGGGGAGCCATGGGCGTAGCGATGCTAGATTAGAACAATAGTTCGGTGAAAATTATTTGGTCTTTGTTGTTAATTGTGATATATAATTGAAACAGGTTGGTTAATGCGCATGATTGATCTAGTTGATTAGGAAAACCCCGACCTAAGATCGAAACCCAAGTAAGGGTTAGACCTATCACAATCTTGGAGTGCCCTAATAAGCTGCTAGAGCTCATTAGAAGCGTTTTAGGGCGATTAGCGTTCCGAGAGGACCTTGTCAATGCCCCTTAGACTAGTAATTGAGACCGACTTATTATTAACCTAACCTCGTTCTGCGATAGTCCATGGTGAACCGACAATCCTAATCTTTTCTCTCTACAACTTACACTTTCCTTATATTACACCTCACTTCAATCCTTACTTTAGACTTCATAGTTTAGAAATCAAGAAAATCAAACCCCCCCTGTTACTTGACATTCTAGAATAGCAAATAGTTAGACTGTTTCCCCGTGGATACGATCCCGACTTCCTCAACTACATTAAGTTAAATCAAAGCTGGTTAATTTTGATAGGTTGCGAGTTGCGACAGCCTTATCACTCTCATATTGATGAATGTAAGTAGAGGAGGGAGGAGTATATGAATTGGCCTCCCCCCTTTCTCTCTACCAAAATGGGATATTTGTAGAGGAAGGGAGATATGGTGAGTTGGTGACATCATCTGGGTGATGTCATGAGAGGTCTACTTCGAGTCGACTAGTGGTGACTCGTGAGGATGGTCAGTCGGCACGAGGCTCCGGCCGACACGGGGTCTAGCCAACACGGGGTCTGGCCAACCCGGGGTCTGAGTCAGGTGCCAAAGGACGGCCCACATGCCTAGGGGGTCGAGCCCATATGTCTATCTCAGTCGGCCTACATGTTTGGGGGACTTATCCCCCATCACTAGGTATCCTCCTTTGCTTTGTTTTCTCAACCATGCCTAGCTAAGTCGTGGCACAAAACTTTTTTCTTCCGTCGAGGTGTTCTGGTGAAGAAGAGGGTTTTCATTGGGCCATGTACCTTCTTTTGCAGGTATCTTCCTCGATGTATCCTCAAGCGATGTATCCTAACTATTAATTGATCCTTATTCGTTAATTATTGGGGTAATGCTTTACCTACTAGAGCTTATGCTCATCCCAGCTACCTTAGTCGGGGTTGCATCGTTGTTCCCCTTAGCTTCACGGCGTGAAGGTAGAAAATAAAGATTCAAACATTTACTCATCTAGGAGTTCACTTCCCCTAAGGATGACTTTAGTCGCCTCCAGATGTTTTCTGATGAGGATGAAGCGAACTCTCCACCTTTCTCTCCCCTTCTGGCCACTCGGGAGGCCCCTCTTCTTCCCCTCGCTCCTCTTCCGGAGGTGAGTCTGATGGTGCGGCTTTCTGGAACAAGCCTTCTGACGACAACTCTCTGTAGGTTGGCTCGGGGCTGTGTGGTTAGGATTTTTGTTTTGTAATTATATTCGAAGGGGTAGTATGTATCTCCACACCTAATTAAGCGTGTGAATTTTGAATAGGGGCTTCGACCATTTTGTTTTGTATTTTGACGTTTTGGTTGTATTTATTAATGGGGTATTAATGTGTTTTTCGTTTTTTTTCGTCTGAATGCATTTGTGAATTTTCTCATTTTTCTTTTGTCATTATGACTTATGCAGTTCCAATGGACTATTGCTTGTACCTTCTTGGGCCCTCATTCCTCTCTATGCATGCCTAACATGTGTACTGTCTAGCTTTGATAATGGGAAAATGTGGAGAGTGATCAACAACATTTTGACTGTATGTGTGTACTACATCTGGAAAGATAGAAATCAAATTAAAGTAGGACGGGGACTCGGGGAGGACTAGACAAACCTAACAGGATTGCTCCAACCATTAAAAAAGAGATGATCCTCAGTGTCACGAGCACTGTTTAACTAAACTAGATGATTGAAATTTGTTCCGGTCACGGAAACAATTCACCCGGCCTAGGATCCGGGCAGTATAATTGAGTTAACGGTGAACAATTGATCGTTTGATTCCCTTGGTCTCCCATTTCTCTCACTCCCTGGATCGGACTTTCCCGGCGGAAATGGCCTGCTCCCTGCACAATGAACGCACAGGGCCTCGGAGGTTGTCCGAGGAAACCCTCTCCGATGCCTAAGTCAGTCCGTGAAATGCCTTTACGAACCTAGCTCGTGAGGAACTAGGCGGCGTTTTTAGGAGTAAGAGTCTAGAGAGAGAAAATCCAACCTCTCTCATGTGGGAAATGGGGAGGTATTTATACCTTCCCACAAGAGAGAGAAGTGGGAGTGGAATGGTTGGATAGAGAAGTGACAAGTGGCGGCTTCTCATCCACCCATTCCTAATTACCTTAGGCAAAATGACGAGAGGGCCCCTGGGGGTTCTGGCCCTGTCGGCCAGGGATTTTCCCAGGGCAGACAGTCTTCAGGCAGGGAGCTGCCCGGTTCCGACAGGCTGGGTTGGCCTGTGCTCCCGGCAGCTGACGGCCAACCTTAGCGTTTTATGCTTCCTGATTAATTTCTTGCTAGGGGCTGGTCTTTCAACTCTTTGACAGGGACCGTCTCAGGGCTTGCCTAGCAGGCGGCTAATGGACAGGCGGCCCACCCCAATCAATTAGCCTTCGTCAGTAGGAGGGAAGTGAGACTTCTCTTCTGCTGGCGACTCTTGCTTGAAGGGGGGTTGACTTCCATGTCTGTTGCAGCATTTAATTTTTCGCACCTTCCCAAGGAACTTTGCACTGCTCATGTCAGGTATGCAAAGAGGTGAGAGCGTTTTTGTAATGATTGCACTTCTCTTCTGGGCGGATTTTGGGGAACCGTGAAGAGTTCCTGATTGGTGGCTCTCCTCCCAGGGTGGTTGGAGCGTTCATTAATGTCGCGCTTTCTTTTGTATAAAATCCTCAGTTTCCTTTATCATTTGTGTTTCAACCCATCTTCAATCTTTCCACTTTCCTTGTCTTTAAACATGGCTTGGATCAAGAAAAGCGTAATTCGCCATGGAGTCAGACATGTTACCTTCATCTTTAGAGGGTTTTGGAGGCTCCGATATGCTCGGGCCGCTTATTTAGCCGTTCGCCGGAGTCGCTGTTCACGACTTCACTTCCGCCGGAGGAGTCAGAAGGCCTCTGTTAGGATGGGCAAACGCCCTAGGAGGTCCTCGCCTCCGGCTGTGCCTAGGTTTAGGCGCTGCCCCCAGGGAGGGGGCTGTTATGATAGGGGATGCCATGAGTGCTTTCCATGGTTGCACCCTGAACAATTTGGCCCCAACTCTGACACCGATTCCTCCTTGGCGTCGGGTCCCTCTTCGCCTGTGAAGAAGACAGGTTGTCGCACCTGCGACGAGTCCCGAGCTGTTCCCTTTGGAAGGGACTGGGAAGACAGCAGCCATGACTCTGATGACAGCGAGGGTCTTGGCTGCCTGAGCGACAGGGATGGAGACGGGGCCTCTGATGACCCTTTCCAGGGTTCCCCAAGTTGGGACTGGGGTTCGGCTCTCGGGAGTCCAGGCAGCCCTGGGGATTATTCTCCAGACTTGGGCGATGATTAGACCTGCGTGGCAGGGTGTTTGGTTTCTGTCGGTCCGGAATTTTTTGTGCCTTATGTATTTTTCCTTCATATCCGTCCCATGATGTAGCTTTCCTTTGTAAGGTTTTAATGAAATGGATATTTTGTGTATTTGAATTTTTAATATGAGTTATTATTATTATTATTATTATTTTTTTAAATTTTTTTTTTGAATGAGGTCGTTGATTGACCTTTCTCTCTGACGTTTCTGTTTATCGAGGCTCTTCTTGAAAAAGGTGAGCAATTGGTGTTCAGTATGTGACACGTGGACGATCCTCGAGGGTTTTGTCAGGGGATTCGTCTTTCAAACTTCTTTGGGCTTTATATAAACCCTTCTCTTCCTCCATTCTCTTCTTTTACTCTTCTTGATACTTTACTCCCCATAACACTTCTCGAATTTCCTTCATTGGCCGAGCGTTTTCTTTTTGAGGAGCAAGGAACACTTCTTGTCGCTGTCTCCAGCAACTTCACCGGCGTCCTTAGGTTAGAACTTTTCGAATCTCTCGCCTCTTTTCTTCCCTTCCATAGCCTATATGTCGCGAGTCCATCCCCTTTCCCTTGATTCTTTGCTCGGGAGAACTAGCGGCGTCGGTAGCCGTCATGACGTTGCTTCTTCCTCCGGGGTTGACCCCAGGGAGGAAGACGATCACCGCAGGGGAGAGGGTGCTGAGTCACCCGAGCCAGCTCCCTTTGATGTGATTGATTCTGATGACGAGGCCCTGGAGGTGGACCCTGCCAGGGTCGCCGGCCCCCTTATCCGTAGGGAGAGAGGGAGGACCTACTTCTTGGACAAAGAAAAATATGTGGTTCCCTTACAGACCTATCTTGAGGCTAAGAATAGGGATCTGATCTTGGAGTGTAACGCGGCTAAGGCCATTGAACAGTTTTATAATTTTGGGGAGGGGTACACAGTGGTAGTCCCTGGGGAAAGAGACACAGTGTGCTGTCCCCCAGAAGGGTGTGTAGCCGTCTACCATAAGGCCCTAGAATTCGGCCTGCGATTCCCGTTACATCCCTTCCTGGAGGAAACTTTTAGGAGGATGAACGTTGTTATCGCCCAGCTGACTGCAACGGCCATTAGAGCATTAGTGGCCTACACCTGGACTTGTCTTTTCCATGGCGAGGGGCCTTATATTGACGCCCTTCGCTTTATGGTTGGCCTCCAAATGGTGTCTTCATCTGGGGGGGATGGCTCCCCTGGTTACTGGTCTCTGCTGAGACAGAAAAAGTACGCCTTGGTCTGGCCGGCCATGAGCAGCCTCAAAGACTGGAAAAATAATTTCATATATGTCCATAGTGCGTCAGGGTGGAAAATTCCTAGACATTTTAGGAACCATGTCCATACCCGCATGGAGACGCGTGAGGAGTATCACCCTCGCGTTGGGGGGAAGGCTCTGGAAGTCAGACTGAGCGAAAAGGAGAAGATTTTGATAAAAAAGTTTGAGATTGTGGCGGATAAACACGGGAACTTTGGCCCTGTTTTCTGGCTCCCTCATGCGGAGCTCATCACGACAGACGAGTACCTGCTTCCCCTGGGCCTGATTCGTGGCCTTGAAGGTAGTTCTAGGGTTTTCTTGTTGTCATGATTTTCCAGGGATTTTATTTCTCCCTGCTTTTTAGATGACCGCCTTTCCTTTCCTGCAGATTCCTACACTTGGAGCTGGACCAAGAAGCAGGTCAGAAGGCTAGGCTTGAGCGAGGAGTTGCACGTTCTTTCAAAGCGTCCTTCCCTTCCGCCAAATTTTAGGAAAGGAAGTAAGGCCCTCATGAAGCTTGTGAAAGACTTTGCCGCTGGTCGAAGATTACCTCTCCCCCCCGGCTGCCTTCGTCGAAGCCGGCGACTCCTACCCCCAGCGTTCATGAGGGGGAAGCGGAGGTTACTTCAGGAGCTACTCCTTCCCCCGGTCAAAAACAGGGCGCCTCTCCGGCTGGCCCTCGGATCTCGCAGGGAACACAGCCTGGAGACTCCGAGGGGACTGGGGAAAGTGTTCCCTTGGAATCGAGGAGGAAAAGGGAGGGGGAGCCCCCTAGTGCTGACGTGGTGGACCTGGAGGCGGATGTCTCCACCCCTGAGGCGAAACGCCCTGCACGTGAGCCCTCTAGCACTCCCTTCCCAGAGGAGAATGTAGAATTCCACTACACGGCTGGTGATAGTGTGGATGTATCAGGCCTGCTTTCTGACTCCGGAGCTGTCTTGTCCGACCGTCTTACAAAGATGGTGACTTCCACTTCTCATCAAGTGCTTCAATATATCCAGCGTACCTCCAAGGTTATGCTGGCCTCTGCGGAGCTGGCGGCTCTTAGCCGCCTGAGTGATGAGGAGCTGACAGTTACTCCTGGGGCTCCTCCTCCCGACCGCCTGGCCATGATAGAAAGGGACGTCTCCTTGATAAGCTCTTTGAAAGATAAAATGACAAGGCAAGAGGGGGAGTTGGAGGAGGCCAAGAAGTAGGCTGATCAATGGAGGCTGCAGGGGGAAATGGCTGTGAAGGAGGTTTCCAAGCTAGAGGCCGATCTGAAGGAGAGCCGGCAGTCGTTGGACCGAGCCAATCTATCTTTGGCCGAGATGGGGCACTTGAAGGGGAGAGTGACTGACCTGGAGGAGCAGCTGTCAAAGGCCAAGTCGGCTTTTGAACAGGCTAAGGGGGAATGGACGAAAGAGAAAGAGACCCTGGCTGCGGAGACTGAGGAAGCGGTGGGTGCCAGCTTCGTGAGCGGCGCCAACTCCTCTCTGGAATTGGTGATGGAGGTGATAGGGGAGATGTTCCCCACTTTTGATGAGGACGCCTTCCGGAGCCTCTATTTCGCCAAGGATGAAGCCCGGGTGACCAGGCAGCCTGAGGCAGACGCCAACGCTCACCAGGATGCTGCGTGACGCCCCTTCTCTTTTACGAAAGCTTTTATCTTCTCGTATTGAGCCAGTGTTTATGGCTATTCTGTAATATTTTGCTACTCGGTTTTTTCTCTGACTTTGTAAAGACCTTTTCCACCCTTCGTGGGTCTTGTTCTGTGGGATATTTCTTTCTTCTTTTTATGGCAAACTGTTTTAAAATTCAGGGGTTCTTTTCTTATTTGTTTAATCGCCTGTCTACCGTTTGTCCCTGATCTTTGTGTCTGCCCTCCTGGGGGTTCCTTGTAGTTTTTCTTTTTCATTTTTATACAAGGTTGGGGGACCTGCCCCCAGTCCTTGTTAGCCTGGCCTGCCCCTGGCTTTTTCGTTCAAAGTCCAGGGGGTCTGCCTCCTGCTTGCCCAGAGGTGAGCAGGGTAGCTTTCGCGTTTTTTATACAAGGTTGGGGGGCCTGCCCCCAGTCCTTGTTAGTCTGGCCTGTCCCTGGCTTTTCGTTCAAAGTCCAGGGGGCCTGCCCCCTGCTTGCCCAGAGGTAAGTAGGGTAGCTTTTGCGTTTTTTATACAAGGTTGGGGGGCCTGCCCCCAGTCCTTGTTAGTCTGGCCTGTCCCTGGCTTTTTCGTTCAAAGTCCAGGGGGCCTGCCCCCTGCTTGCCCAGAGGTAAGCAGGGTAGCTTTTGCGTTTTTTATACAAGGTTGGGGGGCCTGCCCTCAGTCCTTGTTAGCCTGGCCTGTCCCTGGCTTTTCGTTCAAAGTCCAGGGGGCCTGCCCCCTGCTTGCCCAGAGGTAAGCGGGGTGGCTTTTGCGTTTTTTATACAAGGTTGGGGGGCCTGCCCCCAGTCCTTGTTAATACGGCCTGTCCCCTGCTTGCCCAGAGGTAAGCAGGGTGGCCTTTGATTTGCGTTGGGGGGTTCACTTTACCCAATTTCGGCAACAGGGGGGCCTCCCCCTATTGCCCCCTGCTCGTTTGTGTGTGAAAGACGCGAGTGTGAACAGGCAACGAGTATAAATCTGTCTCTTCTCATTTCTCTTAAAATTTTCTTTTTGACATTGGGGTGGTCGGAGCCGTCGACATTTTTGACCGTCCTCCGCCTTTTTTTTTAGTAAAAGTAAAAACTGCCTGTATTCTTGTTCAGACGTAATATTTCTTTAGTGTGTCTGCATTCCAGTGAGCATGTAGCTCTTGTCCCTCAAGGTTGGCTATTTTGTACGTGCCTGGTCCCAGAACCTGAGTTATTTGGTATGGGCCCTCCCAATTGGCACTCAGCTTTCCATGTTCTCTTGACTTCCCAACCGCCTGCGTCTTTCTCAGAACCAGCTCGCCCATCTGGAAATTCCTCTGTCGCACCTTGCTGTTGAAAGCTTTCCTCATTCGCTGCTGGTAGGCAGCGATGTTGGTACTGGCTTCCTCCCTTAGTTCATTCACCAGGTCTAAGGCTTCAACCATTGCAGCTTCGTTTTCAGCCTGGTCGTACTGCAGGGAGCGCAGAGAGGGAATCCTTGCCTCAATTGGCAATAGTGCCTCTGCTCCATATACCAGACCAAATGGGGTTTGGCCTGTTGACTCTTTTTTGGTAGTTCGGATTGACCAGAGTATACTGGGGAGTTCGTCAGCCCACCTCCCTTTGCAGTCATCCACCATTTTCTTCAGGCCGTTCAGGATTTGTTTGTTGGCTGCTTCTGCCTGTCCATTGGTTTGAGGATGACAGACAGCTGAGTAGGCGACTGAGATGTTGTGGCTTTCCAGCCAGATTCTCAGCGGATCATTATCGAACTGCCTGCCGTGGTCAAATACCAACATCTTTGGTAGACCGAACCTGGTGATGATATTTCGCCAGATCACCTTCCTGACCGCCGGCTCAGTGATGTTGGGCACTGCTTCGGCCTCCACCCACTTGGTGAAGTAGTCTATGGCGACAATCAAGAATTTTCTGCCCCCTGTGGCCATGGTGAAGGGTCCTAGAATGTCCATCCCCCATTGAGCAAAGGGGATGGGAGATAGGATTGGCCTGAGCTCTTGGGCCGGGGCATGGATTGATGGGGCAAAGAGTTGACATTTTCTGCATTTCTGGGCCAGGCTCTTGGCATCTGCCAGCATGGTAGGCCAGTAGTAGCCTGCCCTGAGGGCCTTGTGGGCCAGCGATCTCCCACCAATGTGATGTCCACAAATCCCTGAGTGGATATCATCCAATACCTCAGCGGCCTGATCCGCCCGTAAACATTTAAGCAGGGGATAAGTAAAAGATTTTTTGTAAAGTTCTTCATTAATGAGTATGAACCAGGCTGCTTTAGCCTGTATCTTCCTCTTTTGTAACGAGTCTGATGGTAAGATACCATGCCTCTTGTACTGGATGAAGGGAGTCATCCAGCTTTCCAGTTCTTTTTCCACGGTATTAATCGTTTGACAGGGGTTAGTAGACTTCTCGTGTAAAACGTCGACCCATACTGATCTCCGGATGTCCTGCAGACTGGAGCTTGCCAGTTTTGACAGGGCATCTGCTCTGTTGTTCTGGGATCGGGGGATTTGTTTGACCTCATATGATTTTAGGCCGGACAACTCTCCCTTCACCATCTCCAGGTATGTGGCCATTGCTTGGTCTCTTGCTTCGTATTCTCCATTGATTTGGTTGGCGATGAGCTGGGAGTCTGTCGCCAGGACAATTCGTTCTGCTCCTGCGGCTTTAGCTAGCCTGACGCCTGCGAGTACGGCTTCGTACTCTGCTTCATTGTTTGATGCTGGGAAAACAAATCTGAGAGCATGCTCAAAGTCAGTCCCTTCTGGGCTGGTTAGTACGACGCCTGCGCCTGCGCCTGCGCCATTGGCTGTCGAGGATCCGTCAGTATACACGATCCATTCCTGGGCAGGGGCTTCTTCCTCCCCTGAATGGGAGCACTCAGCCAAAAAGTCTGCCAAAGCTTGGGCCTTGATGGCTGTTCTCGGCTGGTAAGATATACCTAGCCCACTCAGCTCAATTGCCCACTTCAACAATCTCCCTGATTTTTCAAATTTTTCCAACACCTTTTCCAGGGGTTGGTCGGTGAGGACTACGACTGGATGCGCGTCAAAGTAAGGTCTGAGCTTCCTGACAGCAATTATGACCGCGTAGGCGGCTTTTTCAACCATCGGATAATTCTTCTCAGCTGCCCCCAGCGCATGACTTACAAAGTATATAGGTTGCTGGGTGCCTGCCTCTTCTCGTAGGATGACTGCGCTGACAGTTATATTGGTCACTGCAATGTAGAGGAAAAGTTTTTCTCCTGCTACTGGTCTTGCCAGGGTAGGGAGCCTCTTAAGATGGTCCTTCAATTGCTCAAAGGCCTCTTTCTGCTCGTTCTCCCACTTGAACTGTTTGTTCCCTTTCAGTATCTTGAAAAAAGGAGTGGCATTGTCTGCTGATCGGGCGACGAATCGTGCTAAGGCGGTCATTCGACCCGTCAGGCGCTGGATGTCTCTGATGGTTTTGGGCTCAGGAAGGTCTAGAACTGCCTGAATTTTTTCAGGGTTGGCGTCTATCCCCCGAGAACTGACCAAGAACCCTAGGAATTTGCCGGAACGGACTCCAAATGTACATTTTTTCGGATTAAGTTTCATTTTGTAGGCGCGCAGGGAGCAGAAGGTTTCCTGCAAGTCTATCAGGTGTTCTCTGTCTTCCCTGCTTTTCACGATGGCGTCATCAACGTAAGCCTCGATGTTTCTGCCTTTTTGTTTCTCAAATACTTTATCAACCAACCGCTGGTACGTAGCCCCTGCATTTTTGAGCCCGAATGGCATCATCTTGTACATGTAGGTACCCGAACTAGTGATGAACGCACACTTCACCCTGTCCGGCTGCCACAAGTATACTTGATGATACCCTGAAAAGGCGTCTAGGAAGCTCAGCATGGTGTAGCCACTGGTGGCGTCCACCAGTTGATCGATTCGGGGGAGCGGATAGCAGTCTTTCGGGCAGGCCTTGTTCAAGTTTGTAAAGTCGACGCACATTCTCCATGCGCCTGACGATTTCTTGACCATGACAACATTTGCCAGCCATTCTGGGTAGTCGCAGACTTCAATAAAGTCTGCTTTCAAGAGTTTGTCAATTTCTTCCTTGATTGCTGCGTCTTTTTCCGCAGACATGTTTCGTTTCTTCTGTTTTACAGGGCGAGCATCCATGCTTACATTCAGCTTGTGAACGATGCATGATGGATCAACGCCGGGCATCTCGTCTGCAGAATAGGCAAATACGTCTTTGTTCTCCTTCAGTAGTTTGACCAGTTCGGCCTGGTAGGATTCCTCTAGGCCTGCTCCTACCAGGACCTGTCTTCCTGGCTCCAAGTCCACCAGCATACTTTCGCCCCCTGGTTCCAGGCGGTCGGACGCCGGGTGCTCGACTGGGACTTCACCTTCTCTGCAGGGGGAACTGTCAGCTTTTCTTTTTCCTTTTCTGTCTCTCTCGTGCTCTTGCAGGGCCACGGAGTAGCATTGTCTGGCTGACTCCTGGTCCCCACGTACCTTTCCTTCCAGCCCGAAGTCAGTGACATACGCGATGGTGAGAGCCCTGATGGAGATGGCCGCCTCGATTTCGTCCAGAGTGGCCCTGCCAATCAGGGCGTTGTAGGCAGATCTCGCGTCCACAACAACAAAGGTTGCCCTGACATTCCTGGCTGTAGAGCCTTCCCCGAAGGTTACAGGTAAGTCGATGACTCCCATGGGCAGCACGCCTGCCCCACTGAACCCATACAGCGATCCGGGAGCAGGTCGCAGGTGCCTTTTTTCCAGGCCCATTTTTTCGAAGGCGTCTTTGTACAATAGATTTGTGTACGCGCCTGTGTCCACCATACACCTTCGCACAATATGGTTGCTGATCTCTAGGGACAGCACCAAAGGATCACTGTGCGGATATACCACGCGTCCTGCATCATCAGGGGTGATGCTTAATGTCACTCCCCTTGGACTCCCTGCTTTCTCAGCATAGCAGATCTGGTTCCTTAGCTCGCGCATTTGTCTTTTTTGGCCTCTTCGACTGAGCTGGCCTTCGGTGCCCCCTGAAATTACATGGATCACCATGCGGTTTTGCACTGACCCTTCGGGTTTTTCAGACACTTCCTTCTGAGACTTATTCTTAGCTGCGTAGTTGGCCAACCATCCGTTCCTGATTAATTTCTCAATTTCGTCCTTCAGATGACGGCATTCTTCGGTGGTATGGCCTATACAGTCGTGGAAAGTGCAGAATTTCTTGGGGTCTCCTTTTGGGCTGCGAGGATTGTTCGGGCGGTTCCATTTAGCAGTTTCTTTTTCCAGTTCGAAGATTTCCGCCCTGGATTTGTTCAGAGCAGTGTAACTGTCGAATCTGGGTTGGTAGACTGGGCGCTCCTTCTTGGGAGTGTCTCCCTCTTCCCTTTGCTTGCCTGGCTCACTTCTGCCCCTTCCACCCTGCGGTCCCCCTTGAGGCTTTGTTTGGCCTGCAGGGGTGTCCGTCAGGCCGTGGAACTCCTCCTGCAGAATGAACCCTTCAGCAATCTTTCTGGCCATGGCCAAGGTTTCTGGCTGGGCCCTGATCATCTGGTTTTTCATTTCCCCTGGAAGTAGGGAGATTGTCAGGGCGTAGGCGGCAGTGGAATCATCGATCTCCCTAACCTGCTGGTAGGATAGATCAAACCTTCTCATGTATTCTCTCACACTCTCACCCTTTTTCTGTTTCAGGGTCATGAGATCGAAACGGGTAAGGCGTCTTCTCTTATTTCCGGCATACTGTTCGAGGAAAATTTCAGCCTGGCGGAGGTCTCTGAACCACCCCTGCGCGAGCCTCACCAGGGTGGTAGGGAAAACTTTGCACCAGATGGCATCATCTACGTCATACATGCCCATGTGGCTCTCAAAGGCTGCCAGGTGGTCTTCAGGGTCTGTCGTCCCGTCAAATTTGATGGTGGGAATTTTGATTTTTGGAATGGGGTACTCTTGTACCTCAGGGTGCAACGGGGTTTTCGTGGGCCTGCCTACCAGTCGTGACCTGCTTTCCCCAGACTGGTTACCGTGAGATTCCCATTGTTTATGGGTCGGTTTCCTCGCACTGGGGGAGCGGTGCCTTGGTGGCGGTCTGCTAGCTGCCTCATCCTCTGTTCCCGAGGAGGCCTGCCTGGGCCTCTTCCTCTGAGAGTGGCAGAGGTTCTCACCCTGATGGTACCTGGACTCGAGCGGTTGTCCCCGGTTGAGTCTGGATTGCAGGCTTTGGGATAAGCCGGGGGCCGACTGCTCCTTGGCCGCAGGTGTCAGCCTGGAGAAAACTCCGCTTGGCCTCTCTCCCAAGCGTTTTGACACAGGCTCCATGGGCCTCATGCGCTCCTGTAATCCTTGAGATAAGCCTCCCTGTCCTCCAGACGCCGATTCTGTTGTGTGAATGGAGAATGCCTGCTGGACAGGTGGCTCTGGATTGCCAGTAGTAATGCGCCTTTGCATATGCATATACACTTGAGCTGTTCTTCTCGCTTTTCTCTGAGCATTTCTGGCGGCGGTCCGCCTCGTGCCCCCGGCCTCGTCCCTGCTGACTGGGGACGGTTGCCTGGGAGCCGATGCGACCCTGCCTACCAAGTCCTCAGGTGTGAGTTCCTGATTCAGCATCGCAGAGAAGAACGCGGCCGCCTGTGCCATCTGAGCTGGGGTCAGATTGAGAGCACGTCCTGGGCGTGTCCCCAACTCAGGTGTCACAGCAGTGTTAGATCCACCGAGGGGATTGGTTCCCCCCACCCCTAGGATCGTGGTAGGAGGAACCCTCTCCGACTGCGGCATACCATACAGGGGGGTCACCGGTGGGACCGTCGGACCCGCTCCTGCACTGGCATCAACGATTTCTGGCATGATTGTGTTTAATTTTGTGATTATGAGTGGTTGATTTTAGTGGGTAACTCGTGAGCACAACCGTAAGTTCCCCACAGACGGCGCCAAATTGTTCCGGTCACGGAAACAATTCACCCGGCCTAGGATCCGGCAGTATAATTGAGTTAACGGTGAACAATTGATCGTTTGATTCCCTTGGTCTCCCCTTTCTCTCACTCCCTGGATCGGACTTTCCCGGCGGAAATGGCCTGCTCCCTGCACAATGAACGCACAGGGCCTCGGAGGTTGTCCGAGGAAACCCTCTCCGATGCCTAAGTCAGTCCGTGAAATGCCTTTACGAACCTAGCTCGTGAGGAACTAGGCGGCGTTTTTAGGAGTAAGAGTCTAGAGAGAGAAAATTCAACCCCTCTCATGTGGGAAATGGGGAGGTATTTATACCTTCCCACAAGAGAGAGAAGTGGGAGTGGAATGGTTGGATAGAGAAGTGACAAGTGGCGGCTTCTCATCCACCCATTCCTAATTACCTTAGGCAAAATGACGAGAGGGCCCCTGGGGGTTCTGGCCCTGTCGGCCAGGGATTTTCCCAGGGCAGACAGTCTTCAGGCAGGGAGCTGCCCGGTTCCGACAGGCTGGGTTGGCCTGTGCTCCCGGCAGCTGACGGCCAACCTTAGCGTTTTATGCTTCCTGATTAATTTCTTGCTAGGGGCTGGTCTTTCAACTCTTTGACAGGGACCGTCTCAGGGCTTGCCTAGCAGGCGGCTAATGGACAGGCGGCCCACCCCAATCAAAATTGATTCGTAGGAAGTTAGGATTCTAGAGAAAGGTGGATAGAATTTATTTTAAGTAGGGGTATCTAATGGAAAATATTTGGTAAAATGTACTACGTTGAATAACTATACTAAAATCACAAATTCTTGAGAGAGACGGTCTCTCAATAACTTATTGAGAGATCACTCTTCAGTACCACTCTATGTCATATTCGTACCCTTAAATGACAACTTTGTTTTGTACCTGTTTTTATAACAAGCGTACCCTCTTTATATTTGTATAGTCTTTTATGTTAATCGTACCTACTTCTATTAAGTTTGGTACCACTGTTAATTTCATTTGTACTTGGTCTCTCAGTAAAGTTAATGAGTCTCAAGAGACCTGCTCTACTAAAATATTGGTAATCCAATATACTTGACGTTGGGATTGATCATGGAACTTGACAATTTAGCACATGTTTCATTTCTTCACCAAAAAATGAGTGTGGAGTTAGATCCTTATATGTGGGACAAACTCTTATTTCTGACGATAATATACGTCATAAAATTGTAATTGGTCAAATAATAATACTCATTTAAGTAGATAAAGATAAATAGTTTGATACATCTTAGGTTTATCTTATCTAACCACGTGATATTATTTGATCCACGTCGTTGATTTGAGATAGTCTAACGAATATACCATCATAAAAGAGACTTCCTTTACTCGGTATATATATGGAGAAGTCCCCTAACTTTAATTAGTTTAGGTTGAAGCCTGCCTTAGTGGCATCCAATTATTTGACCATCTCCATGACCATGGCCTCACATTGTTACGACTACTAGTCCCTCCCACAAGTACAACACAAACGTTGTATTCCGACAATTAGGATCCTCTAATTATTTTGGTCCACATCGGATAACCACTAGATTTTCCAAATCTTCTCTTTAATTTTTGGACCTCAAAATTCATCAACAAGAAGAAGCCAAATCAAAACCTCTCACCTCTCTTTCTTCCCCATTGTTATTGTTATTGTTATTGTTATTTACGCCCCTCTCTCTTTCTTTCCCCAGACTCTCCCTTTTCTACCCAATTATATTATTCAAATCAATTTAATCCAATTGTTCTGGTCAGTATTTTATCTTAATTCTTTCTTTCTGTTTGATTGATTACTTCACATTTCGATTCAATTCGCATTTTCCTAAACTCAGGTGTTTGACTTTTCCCCCCTCTTACAAGTCATATATACGACTACTAATTAATTAATTAATTTTGTTTGATATTTTTTTGTTGAAGATATGATGAACGTGTCCGAAATTGTGCATGCTTTACCTCTACATCTCTACTGCTTCCGGTGTGTTCATTTTTCCTAATTATTTTGTTGTTGCTCTTATATGCGGAGTATTCAATTTGATTTATTTGTGGGATAGGTATGAACCTAATCAATTTGGGGATAAAATTAGGTCCGTTATGATTGTTGTTATCGTCGTCCCCGAGTTCAATTCTGGAGTAGTAGCAATCTTATCAATTATCATGCTCTGATACTGTTGTAAAATCGATTTAAGGTTCATTTTAGTACTTCTGGATGATAGTGGTTACTGCTCCCTACCTTGATTCATTCATTGATGATTAGGTTTTGATTTCCGTTGCGAAAACAACAAAGATCACACAGCTTTACTTGCATATTTGTGTGTTTTTTTTGTGGGATGTGTACCACTGAACTTATGCAATCATGTCTACTTTCTCCGCTCCATTAGATTGTTTACGTTTCTATAAAACCCCTCGCATATGTCTGATTTGAAAACCTTGTTTTGCTGGTATAATTGGCACACTATTAGGTTGCTTGGTGACACAATTTTGTTTAGACAATCTTACGCTTGAAAGTTTTGGCGGTTACTCTTTGATTGTATATGAAAATTTGTTTTGCAATCTTTCCTCCTTGTTTCAGGTTTTTCTTGCCTGTCTGATATGCTCAAGTGTTCTTATCATTAAGAGAAATATCTGACAAGGTTTTGGTAACCTGATCTCTTATTGGTGATGGGATCTTGTGAGACACCAGACACCTATGACACAACCCATTATAGTATTCACTCTAGTAGGCATCTATCTTTTCAACCATCCAGTAAATTAGCAGCATCGTGGTTCGAAGTGAGAGTATTTTATGTTAGAATTAGCAATTATGCAGCTGATGATTCAACACCAGAATCTCTTACAGTCAATCATATACCTCTGAATCCTGATACACTCCTAGAAGTAAATGGAGCCAGATGTAGTATAAACTCAGATGGGAGTTCCTCCATTCTTCGACGGGATCGAGTTGACAAAAAAACTGAAGAGGCAACATATGTTAGCACAGACAGTGTAAGGTTTACAGGGAGTGTGAAATTTGAAGTTTTTGACGAAGATGATCTTTTCTTAACTGGGTGTCTAGAGATGCCGAGCAGGAATGGTTTTACCGAGGATTATGAAGATGAAGTCAGAAGCTGGAACTTGACCTGTGATTTGGAAATGGCCACTAATACAGGCTTCCTGAAAGTAAACCGTAATGGAAGATCTGAATATGCAAAGCCTATTATTGAGGTCTATGTTGCTGGTTGGTTTTTTGGGGCACCGGTTATCTTAACTAAAACGTTGCAGCTTACATCTCGCAAGAAAAATAACAAGATTCTAACACTGGATGCAATCCCTGAGCATGAAACGAATTCAAGCCGGAATTATGCTGAAGATCAGAAAGATGTGACATCAAAAATGGGCATGCAGGTATTTTCCTGTGCTATCATTTATTTTCTGTGCTTTCATTCAGCGAGGTTGTGTGGTTTGCATCATGTGTAGCTGCATGCTAATTTCAATGTTATATTTTTTGTGTGTTTCAACTGCTGTGTTTGCATTTGTCACCCATAGTCCCATACACATAAATTCTGTTCGTTTCTGGTGCTTTTGGCGAGTCTTAGATTATTCTCTTTAGTTGATTGTTTTCTTCATGTACTCAAGTGGTTGAATTGTACGGAGGTATGGCCATAGAAGTGGTTAGCTTCTAAGATGTGGTCATCAGCCTCCTGTTTCCTGATTTTATTTCTGATACTTCAGCCTTCCGGTGACGCCGTGATGGGGGAGGTTAGATTCATAAATATATGCACGTATGGATGTGTATCCATTATCAATATCATGTGGTTGCGCGGTGCCTTTTTGAAGCAGCGTTACTTTTAGCCATTTACTCAAGAGTGGCTTAGCCTTAGCCACATTATTAGTGTTGCTACTGGGAATGGGTGAGTTCTACTGTGTTTGAAAGTATTGAGTTCATCCTTTTTTATGATGAGGGAATCCACTAATGCTACCTCTTTATCATGTGTGCAATAGGTTTACCCCCAAACATATGCAATAGCCTATACAAACGTACACTAAATCAACCATTTTTGTGTAACCAGAAAGACATACTTTGACTTATGACATACTATGACTTAGCAAGGTATAATTCCTGGCAAGCTTGCTCCTATGAGGATTTGAACCTGAGATCCTTGGGTTATTCACACATGTTTTAACTTTTAACCAACTAAGCCAACCTATATGGGCTCAGCTGCTCAATTATTGATCTGTATTATAAATTATGTGATAATATTGTTGGACACTAGAAAATACTGAGTATTTGTTGCCTTGCCTTAAGGAGTCTACCATAATTAATCAACTGTTGAGTCAGGAGAGGGAATCAGCTAAAAAATGCCTCCTTCTCTTGCCAAATGATATGCTGGATGGAAAATGGGACTAGCCATACTGTAGGCGCTCCATCGACATTGAACGTGTAACTCACACCCTTTCATTAATAAGATCAAGTTCCTGTACGATTTTGTGCCTCGTTTTTTAATCGCAGGTTTCAAGTTTAGTGATAAAAATGGCTACAAAGATTTTTTATTTGATAGATGTAACAACTGAAATTGATTTGTCCATACTTTCTTGGGGTTGCTCTTATTCAGTGATCTTGTGTGGTTGCTTGCACCTTATGTAACTGCATGAAGTTCTGTACTACTCTGTTATATTTGCACATCTCTGAAGTCGGTCCTGGATTACATTAGTGGTCTTTTTTTCAATGCCAAGTAATCAAACTGCTGAAAGAATTGTGTTTCAAGTAGGAAAAATTGTAGTCTTATGGATGAATAAGTTCCAGAATGTGGTGGTCATCCCTGGCTGCTTTAGTTTCTGAAACTTCATATGGAAGGAAGGCAGAACAAAAAAAACATAAGCACCTGCTAGTGAACATGTTTTTAAATGATTTTTCTAATTATTATAAGTGAACATATCACAAGTGTATCCAAATGCTGTAGTTATTTTCTGACCCATTTTAGTTTCTTTGCTCTATGTCTTTCTTGTTTTTGAGATATAGATTGGTGTCAAATACAACTTATGAGTCACTCAGACGCCACATTTAGTGGACACTTTTTTATACTTGGAGAACCCATTCCTTTTGACATATGGGCTGGAAACTTATGATGCTTGTTTGGCAATAACTCAAAATCCCGTTGCATCTTTATCCATAGAATGACAATTTTTTCTTCATCATGCTCCATTTTGATGTCCTCTTGACTTATGAACCTTTTCCTGTTGGCAAATAGTGATTATCTGTTAGTTGTGGTGGTGGTTGCCACTGTCCCCATTGTCGTCGTTGTCGTCTTCATAAATTGCTGTCATAGACTTAAGTTGAATCTGCTGAAAATAAAATATATCTTCCCAAATTTATAAATTTGCGCTTTAGCTGGAATCTGTGTGTTTGGGCTTTTGGGGTACAGTGGGAATAATAAACTTACGGAATTACTTTCTCCTAACGAGTGTTTACTCAATCTTAACGAATTTTCCTAACATTTTCCAATTCTACCCCTATAAACCTCCAGAGTAAGATTTAATTAAGCTTCTCTTCGCTTTATCCATTTACATAATCAATCAACGCTTCTGAATTCGACTATGAATCTAATACAATTCCCGAAGGTAATATCGCTTAATTATTTTGTTTATTATATTATTATTGTTTGATTAATTAACTGTTTAGGGTTTATAAAGAGTTGAAAATACTATGATTAATAAGGAGTACTAAAATATGATAATTAGTTGAATTTAAGAATATTGAATTTGACACATAAAAGGGGATTTTTTTTATTATTAGTAAAACAAGAATACGATAATTCATGAAAGAAAACTTAATTTCTGACATAATAAAAGGGGAAAAAAATATAAATAAATAAAAATTACTTAAAAAACCAGGTTAAAAGAAAGGAGGTTTACATTTAAAATAAATAAAAAATAAAAAAATAAAAACTTCACGACATACAGCCATACAGGCACGAGTGCACAGCCAAGCACTCCCTGACCTTTCATCCATCCGACCATCCCCCACCGTCCTCATACGATTCGACTGGTTCAGATGCTTGGGGTGATTCATAGGTTTGTTATGTGATTTTTGATTTGGGTTTTTTTTAAGAGATAATCAAATTAACTTTTGGGGATGGGATGAAATGAGGAGGGTAGATTGGTAAAATGTCGTTAGGATCGAGTAAAAACTCGTTAGGAAAAAGCACGACCCTAAACTTAATATGCTGTCTGTATGACAAGTAGGTTTTGTGCAAATTTAGTTAACGGTGGTGAATGTTAGTTTGGTGGTGGCTGTGATAAATGTTAAGCTAGCTTTCTTGCACGCACAAAAATTAGTCTTATGTGAACATCAACCTCCTCTTTAAGCCCTGGACAGTAGTTTTTGAGTTTAAACTTTTGACATCTTTTAATTGCGCATTCAGCCTTCATAATAAGTATTTTAATTTTGTACATCATTTAATGATCCGATTATTGTCTTCTTCTTTATATTTCAGTTCACATGATATGTGAGGTAAAAACAAAAAAAAAATTAGTATGCCCTAATTTTTTTGTGAGGCCATGCTCTTATCGAGCACAACTATTAATTTGTTGACTCTATTTGAAGTTCTTTCATACTTAATCATATGAAAGTCATCTATACACCAAGAAAAGTCTTTTTGCTATCTAGAAGTTGATGACGTGGGATCAGAAATTCAGATTCCGATTCTTCAATTCATGAACCCATGCTTATGCTTATAAAATCAACAATCACGTTCTTTGTGTATTAACATGTTCTTATTGGTTCAAGCATCCTAACCAACCTTCTTTGTAAGATATCGTAGCTATTTTATCTGTTGACAGTCCTACTTATTGATCAGTTGAAAATACTTCGCTACTTTTTTAGTGTTCGTCGACATGTCTGGTCCCCTTGTGAGTGTGAATCCATGCAGCTTCTCCCACTCTGTGATGTGGTACTATGTCATCTACTTGTCATTTGGTCAGTTATAGTTACTCAAAGTAGCGCACCAGGTAGCTGTCTAAATGTTTGCTTGATATTGCTTACAGGTGGTAGAATACAGAGAAAATGATTTCAGCAATTCGTACTTGAGGATGCCTGATTATATGGAAGGTGAAGATGGTGAACTGTCATGGTTTAATGCGGGAGTCAGAGTTGGAGTGGGTATCGGCCTTGGTGTTTGTGTTGGGGTTGGCGTCGGTGTTGGTCTACTAGTCCGAACCTATCAGGCAACCACCCGAGGGTTTAGAAGGCGGCTTTTCTAGCACTCACGTCTCCACTCTGCTTCACTCCTTCTCTAGCTTTTATTTGGCAGCTATTCCTTTTTTTCCCCTTTCTTTTCAAGTTGTTTAATATTCCAGGTTTCTGCTGCCAGTCCGTTTTGTCCATAAGTCACTGTAAAAGAAAGCAAAAGGGTATCATATAATATAGAGAAGATTTACTTAAATTTGTATAAAATGTGTGTGCGCTGCTGAACATGTAATTTGCCCGTTGTTACTGAATGTGTTACTTGTAAATACACTATTCAGGTCACGAGTGTTGAGGTTCTGTTGCAGACTTTTACTGTTGAATCTAGGACATATCTCATCATTCAGCACAATGGCAGTAATTGTTTGAATTGAATGTTGACCGATTCTAACGCAATTAGCCACTCCGCGATCAAGCAAGGGGAATGTCTAAACGCTGCAGGTAACGAACACACTACTAAGCTAGAGAACTAGAAGTGCGAAAAGGTTGAACAGCTTCCCAAGTCGGTGAGCCTTAGACAAGTGATATATGGAGTCTGCAAGAAGAGTACTCCGTGGTTAGTGATTATACTCCCTCTGTCTGGGAGACGGAAAGAGTAATGGGTTGATAGCGGTAGGTTGAGTTGGGTCTCTTTCCCTTTTAGTAGTGCTTATTATTATGTTGGTGCTTAGTACGGAGTACTTTGTACTGTATTTGATTGATTGTGTTAAAAAGTTAAAGTGTTATTCTTAGCCAAGAAGGAAAAGAAAAAGGGAGAGGCAGTATAGTATAGAGCTTGTTTTGATTTTAGACGGAAGGTGGAGAGGAGTTATTGAATATGGACCTGAAAGCGTTCGAAGTTTCTCTTTTCTAACCACGATGCCAACTCTACTTTTGCATATCATCTCTTTTCCTTTCTTTTCTTTTGTTTTGTTGTAGACTTCTCAGGTTGCCATCTCTATTCATGGGTCGGGTCAAACTCTTTCACATTTTCTATTTTCGGATTTGTTTGCACCCCTCTTTTCTCCGGGACCAATTCCTATACAATACAATACCGATCTTATATGCCAAATCCGGTGCTCTTTTGCTTGACCTAGCTTATGAATTGGTCTTACCTATGAGATAAATACATGTAATAAACCGTTTAAAACGAGTCAAGCAATGGTAGATTGGTAGAAATATGGATTCTAAAGACTTAAAGGTCAATGTAGAGGGAATATACAAGGTACGTATAAAAAGGAGTTTTGATATCGTTTGGTTAAGAATATCCTCCTATAATGTAATGGATTGGTAGAGGTAAAGAGGTTGAGGTCGAGTTGGAATCTATAGTGTGTCTAACTCCTAGGTTGCACCGATACGGACACGGATACGGACACGGACACGTATCGGACATGGAACACGGTGCTCATATTTTTTCAAGACACGGGGACACGACATGGAACATGTATATCGAAATAAAGGGAATTTTAAGCTCTTTATAACGAACATTCAAATTTTGGTCACTTATAAGGCCACAAAGAAAGAAGTAACGAACTAATACATCACTGTCGATTGTCGCAGAGGAGGACCGGTCAGGGTCGCCATCGGAGTCGGAGTTGGAGTTGGTGTTGGGGTCGGCGTCGGCGTCGGGTTCAGGTGAAAAGAGTTGTTGAAACTTGAAAGGAGGAAATAAGGGGATGGTTGGCGGCGGGTGCGTTTGAAAAGAGGAGAGTTTTGTTTTTTTTTTTTATCCTGAACCGTGCCCTAAATGTGTCGGTCTATGTCCAATACGTGCCCATTTTTTTAAAAAAAATCAGACACGGTTTTTGGTGTGTCCGACATGTATCCAGGCGTATACCTAGGCGTGTCGGTGTCCGACACGGTATCTGACACGGATACGTCACAAATGAGGCGTGTCCGTGCAACCTAGTCTAACTCCATTCCAAAATCCACAATGACATTGAGTTGAAACAATTCTATTCGGTTGAAGTGTTTCGATCCGCTTAACCAAAACACCCCTAAATAATTACAGAGTATAATATTCTTCTATCATTAGATTGATTTAAAAATTTGTCAACATATTTCAAATAAATTTCCCTTATATCCGTCACACAAATCGTAGAGAGCATGTGGAATATGGGATATGGCAGTACATGGTTCAGAATCTACCCCACTGCAGCGGCTGCTACCACCTGACATTCAATTTTGAATTGAGGCACTTGACAGCTGACAGCCGACCCCTTGAACCTTACCGTTATGTTGTTGTAATCGACGTTGCTATTCTGCTCTCTCCACAAATGCTTTTTTAGGGCTCGCTCTCTCCACAAATGATTTTTTAGGGCTCGCTTAAGATGGAGATAATTATTTTTGGATAATAGAACTAAAATGAACTAAAAATTGGAAGGGAGTATTGATGATGCTAAACAAAAATGGAAAAAATGAGGATATCTAGCCTATTTGGAGGGGTCTCCCCCAAATAATGCATTACTCCCAATGGGGTAATTGTTCCTCCCCTCTACCTCTTTTACACCATAAAATGCCACAACTAAATATCATTCTTCTCCAATTCTAGTTCATTCTAATTCTATTACCCTCGGAATAATTACTCTCATTCTAAGCGAGCCTTTGCCCTTAACTTTTATCCCACATCCACGCTCCCACCATAATTCCTTTTAATTTGATACGGACTGTCATTTTATTAGTCCAATATAAAATGCTCAAATGTATTCCGTGTATTTAGATGTTTCCACTTGATTATTGTATTTCTTGCAATAGAATAAAAGTGATAACATCATAGTGGATTACGGGAATGGAGAGATTGCAAAAAGTGTTTTGTTTTGTTCAAATGATATGGAAGAAAGGGAGTAGAAATATGTTTTGGTTTATTCAAATGATAAGGTAGCCAAAAATCAAGGTCTAACTATGATGTTGGAGTACTTAAGAAAACGTTTACCACTAAGCTAACTTTTTTTTATACAATATAGATAGTAGACACAAAGTACTTCGTATTATATATTTTTTTTTCATATACTCCTTCTCATCCAAACGTTTCCATCGAATTGCTTTTGGGCGGTATTTGAGACACAACTTTGACCGTCTTTTTCTCCACTTATATGTGACATTTTTTTTACAAAACGATTCATTTATGAAAGATTTGAGTAAAATTGTTTGAATGAGAGGGACTCCCGCCGCTTTTGCTCTCATTCAAATCCAAAGTAAAGCTATTTGAGTAAAACATGTACTAGTACGTAGTAGTGTAAAAACAAAATAATAGCATTAGAAATCATTTTTTTTTGATAAATGACCAAGTTGAATTTATTTTTCACTGCATTTTAAATCAATGCTCCCTAAATTGACCCATTGAGCATATACTCCTACTCAAGTTCTATTTTAGGTTTTGTTGGACGAAAAAAGAATGGCAAAGTATAGAACATTTCTTTTATAATAGATGTAAAAACGTTAATATTATACAGAGTATTTTGTATTATACACAAGGTAGAGAAGTTACGTTAAAATAGATCAGTGTAATTTATGAAAGTAATGATTGAAAAGTGGAATTAATAAAGTAGAGTAGTAGTAGGAGTAGGAGGTGGGCATCAAAATTGAAAAACTTGGTGACTAAGGCTACGTCTTTAAAATATATACTTGGCTGTTGCCTCACTCTTTGCTTCAAACTTGAAACAATTAGACAGAGACGAGTAGACCACGAAAGAAGAGGTAGGCAGAATTAATATGGGAAAGCATGGCATAACCCTCTCCTCCTCCTCCTCCTCCTCCTCCTCCTCTGCTACTGCATTTGCACTCCTCTTCCTCTTTCTCTTACAATTACAACATCTTCCTCTCTCCAGTAAGTACATACATACATACGTGCTCTCTATTATTATTATTGCTTCTTCTTTCGATCTGCTTCTCTTCTTGTATTCATAGCTCGGTACACTTCAGTTCAGTTGAGTACATCTCCTCAGTTAGTTAAGCTAGCTTAGCTAATAGCTAGTACGGATTATTTCTTGAACCACGTACATGGAGTACAAGTCTTGATTCCATCTTCAATAACCCCACTTACTTAGTTTCATTTTTCTTTGAAAACATACAGTGGACTGACTACTTAATTTCAGTTTTAATAAGCTCCTGCAGGCTGCAACCACCTGTTACCTGTATATAATTAAGATCAGATTCATCAAAATCATGGCCCTGCTTCTATTGCCTCAAACAAATTTGACACACTCACACTCACACTCACACTCTGACTCAAAGCCCACCCCACCCCAGTTTTAGCTCATCATAAACAATAAAATACTTTAAAGCTTTCGTGTTGGGCACTTAATTGGCCAAGTTATTGTCTTATTGGGTACACGTATACCCCATTCTAAGACCCTTTTGAATTTGCTACCACTACTCCATAGTAGTAGTACGCGTACTATTTTAGACGGTCACGTTATATAATAATTTATGGACCTTGCTCTAACCATCCTCTTTAAGGTTAGTTTTTGTTGAGTTGGTTTCTTAATGTGATATTGGACCCAACGTGATCATAGATCTCAACGCCCTCATTTCTAAAGTGGTACCACCTATGAGAATGCCTCATGATCTTATTTCTCAAACTAATTTTTGTTGAATCAACTCCTACTACTCTTAATTCATGCAGAATCCGAATCATACATAGGAATAAACTACGGAATAATAGCAGACAACCTGCCACCCCCATCAGCATCCGCGAAGCTCCTCCAATCCACCTCCATTCAAAAGGTCCGCCTCTACGGTGCTGACCCAACAATCCTCAAAGCCCTCGCCAACACCAACATTGGCATCGTCATTGGAGTCGCAAACGGGGACATACCCGGGTTAGCATCCGACCCCAACACTGCCAAAGGCTGGATCAACTCCAATGTCGCCCCTTACTACCCTGCAACCAACATCATCCTCATTTCAGTAGGCAATGAGGTCATGTTATCCGGTGACATGAACTTGATGACCCAGCTCCTGCCGGCCATGAAAAATCTACAAACTGCCCTTGGACAGGCCGGCATTGGCGCTGACAAGATCAAGGTCTCTACTGTCCACGCTATGGCTGTATTAGCACAGTCGGACCCCCCCTCGGCCGGCAGCTTTAACCCGAGCTACGGGGATGTCATGACCACCCTGCTCGATTTCCTGAATTCCACGGGCTCCCCATTTGCGATCAACCCCTACCCGTATTTTGCATACCAGAGTGACCCCAGACCCGATACATTGGCCTTCTGCTTGTTTCAGCCTAATGCCGGAAGACCTGATTCTGGGACTAAGATCAACTACATGAACATGTTTGATGCCCAGGTTGGTATTCAACTATTGATTTTGTGAACATATCCATATATAATGCAAACATTTTTGACAGACAGTGTGGCACATACATGACATGAATTCGATCAGGTTGATGCAGTTCATTCAGCTCTGGATAAAGCGGGGTTCAAAGGGCTAGAAATCATGGTCGCGGAAACAGGATGGCCTTACAAAGGAGACGACAACGAGGTGGGGCCGAGTTTGGAGAATGCAAGGGCTTATAATGGCAATTTGATAAAGCACCTTAGGTCTATGGTAGGAACACCATTAATGCCTGGGAAGTCAGTGGATACATATCTGTTTGCACTGTATGATGAGGACTTGAAGCCTGGTCCTAGTTCTGAGAGGTCGTTTGGTTTGTTTAAGCCTGATCTTACCATGACTTATGACGCCGGACTCTCTAAATCTTCCTCAACAGTAGCTCAGGCTCCAACCAACGTTGCAGCTTCGCCAACCACAAGCGCAAGCGCAGTAACTCCAACATCATCTCCAGCACTTGGCTTAGCTCCATCAACCACTGCAACACCAACAATCGCCACCAGTCCTGTCAACAGTGTGACTACGGGTTTTGCTGCCGGCTCCACTCCTAATCATACACGCTCTCCATCAAATACCGCCATTTCATTCAACAAACATCTTACTTGTGCTTCTGTTCTTCTTGCTTTTACTTCCATCTTGATGTTTTTGTAAATTTTGAGTTGATATATAAGCACCACATATTATTTTGCCTTTCAAATAATCACATCCATCAATCTGGAAAAGCTAAACGACTTACCCCAAATCTATACTCGCATATTTTTTGCTAAATATGTTTGATTCCCTCAGTGAAAGACAGGATCACGACCAATCTTAAGAGCCGACTGCCTGAGCTGAGAATTTTTTATCCAACGTTTTAGTTTTAATTACAAAACTATTTATCTTTCTGAAACTATTTTGCCTAATGGATCCACGACAACATTTTTTCTTCTTCTCATTTTCTCTAAACATACAACCGTATATCCTGACATAATACACCATCAGGAGGCAGAAGCTCCTAATTTTGACACAGATTGGGTGCAGCGGTATAACTCTATATATCCGGGACAACCGTATAACCTGAAAGAGTCTTTCAATGTGAGGTCCAAGTGTAAGAAAATATACACACCTTGATAAAAACTATACCCAATTTAATAACCAATGCATCACAATTGGATATAGAAGCCTTATAGTTAGATAGCAAAGTTCGGAGTGAAATCGTGTAGTTTTCCTTGGGTCCGATAAAACGACCAACACAAAAGTTAAGCAGCAACGAAGACCATTTAAGGATGCCGGAATGTGATAACGCAACGTCAGTCGAAAATCAATTAGCCGTGCAAACGCGACGTATAATTATTGTTTGTGCTTGAAATCAGACAGGGTACCTCGTAAAGTGCCTCAATGCATGTGGTATAAAATTCATTAGAAAATGAAACGTTGCACTGTCCGACCTCCCGAACGCCTCAAATTGAAGTGTATGCACATAGTTTTCAGAGATTTTGGGGTCTGGAACAAAAATGGCCGAAAATCGCACGAAGTGTTCATTGCATCAAATAATATGTCCACACAAAATTTGAGCAACATCAGAGATCATTTGAGAGTTCCAAAATGTGATAAACCAACATCGGTCGAAAAATCGATTAGTCGTGCAAACGCGAAGTGTAACTGTTCTTTGGGCTTGGAATCAGACAGGTTACCTCATAAAGCGCCTCGATTCATGTGTTATAAAAATCGATTGAAAATGAAACCGTTGACTTGTCTACCTCCCGAACGGCTCAAATTAAAGTGATACACGGTTAGGGGTCTGAAACAAAATTTTCCGAAAATCACACGGAGTGTACTGACAAGGTAAATATTATGCATCAAACGGGTCCTCAACTACTACTACGAAGTACTCCGTAGTATTTACACAAACTGATAATGTTACAAAATCTAAAATTAAAATTACAGCCGCTATTATAATTTGTTAAAACACCGAATATATTTACTTTATTCTGCTTGCTTTATTCAGTTTATTAATATACATACATACATACATACATACATACATACATACATATATATATATATATATGTATATATATATATATTATCAGTAAACTTACATTAAATCTTTTTAATAATACTACAGTACATGCTAAAGGAGTAAAGGGTGAAGACTGAAGAGACGAGTGACGTACACAAATCAAGGCGTGGTTAATCATGGATTCGGGTCTCTTGTTTTTCCTATGGCATTAGCTTCATTGTAGATCATTGGGTCTTGGCTTCAATAAAATGAACAACAATTACTCTAAGCTAAGGCACAAGAATAGTTATGCAAACAAATTTGGGCAACGAAAGACGGGTAACTCGTATGCATAAGTAGTATGCTATAAATATCCCAATAATCATATTAATTGATGCTATCTCTCCCTCAAAACATCACCTTGAGAAGCTTGTTCCATTGTCATAGGAGAGCTTGATCCTGCTGCGCTATCATAACCTGTTGACGCTGTTGTGCCACCGTCTGTTCCATACACTATCGATGAGGTATCGGTAGTAGAAGGTTGTCTCGGATTTATGGCAGGAAGCTTTTCATATGATGCATTCATGTTCACTTTTATCCTGTTTTCATGAAACACAAATTCAATTCTTCTGTAAAGAGTTCATTATTTTGTGGAACATATCTAAAAAAGTTCATCATAAGAGCAATTTAACATTGACACGGCTATATATTGAGTGCAAGTTTCCCAGCCGGCGCACAGGGACTGCATTTGGATGCCTAAGCTGGGTTACCGGATTCTCACAACCCAAAAAAGGTACTCTGTAAGATTAAAAATATTACGAGTAGAAAAAGAAAAGAGGAAAAAGGTTAGAGAGCTGAACTCGCTTAGTTCCATGAAATTAACCTATCGAAAGCAGAACTCCCGATACAAGATTACTGACAATTTTTGGTTGCTAAATTAAAGTTATACGAAAAAAGGTAAAGCGCCCCAGGAAACTTTTTTTTTTTGAGCGAAGAAACTTCTCAAATGTCCAATATCTAAGGAATTTCACTTATCGGAATAGATACCAATCTTTCCTTTTCATTTACCATTCACAATTTTGGCAGCTAGAAAGGAAGGGTTTTCAATGGGGCCAAACAAAGGATAAATTGTTTCGGTCAAGACATCAAGGATATGAAGACCAATATCAAGCAATTAATCAACAATTAAACAGAAGCAGTCTCCAGCAAAGTTCTCAGACTAGTCATAGTCAAGTAAATAACTATTCAAGTAGAGCCTTACAGGTATACAGGAGATTATATGACGTACCTGTTATGGATGTTAACGTATTCATCAGTTTCATCTAAGATTTCCTCCTGCAAAAAGCAAGCTTTACTTAGATTACTTCACGCAGGTTTATCCTAACTTTAAGAAACATACAATTGTGAGATTAAGACGGCAAAAGTAAGACCTCATCAGGTTTATAGAGTAAAACTTTCTGTGAATCGGGGAACGATAGATGGCGATTAAACATTAATTGGGCATACGCGACTACACGTAGGATTCATAACTACTTTTAAAGGTGTACAATACAGTAATACCTGCTACCCCACAAGTTTTTGAAAAAAAAGCAGATACATGGATTGAAGCTAGGGGTGTTCAAAAAGTGACCCGGACCGGCAAACCCGACCGACCCGGAACGTACGGTCCGGTCCGATCAGCGGGTCTCCAAAAACTTGGTTGCCGGTCCGCGGTCCAGTCTGGTCCACACTTAAAAAAATAATCAAACTTAGTGTATTTTTCTGGTCCGGTCCGGGTTTCGTTATTATCCGATCCAGTCCGCGGGTTTGGATTTTTCGGATTGCCGGTCCGCGGGTCAATCCGGTCCGGGCAAAATTTTCAATTTTTGGTCTAAATTGAAGTACTGAAGTGTCGTGTCGGTGTCGGACACGAGATGCAGCACCCAAGTGAAATGTCGGAGTAACATAGCTAATTTCTAAAGGCTACAAAAATGAAATAACTAAAAAACAAAAAACCAAGGTTTCACATAACTAAAGCTGATCAGTAACGCCAGTGTGCTAACATTTCAATGGGTGGGCACTAGGGGTGGTAATGAGACGAGACAGCTCGCGAGCAGCTCGAACTCGACTCGATTAAAGCTCGGTCAAAGCTCGGCTCGTGCGAGCTCGACTCGAGCTCGGGCTCGGCTCGACAACTTAACGAGTCGAGCTGAGCAAGGCGTGGCTCGGCTCGAAAAACTCGCGAGCAGCTCGATTTGATGTGATTAGTTAATATTTTGTTCTTGTTTATTAAAAAAATACTAATAATAATTACATAGTTTTTTCACCATATAAAATTTTCTTATTGATTTGCCTAATATGTTTGTGTATGTTTTTTGAATCCTAATTTATTAAAACACATCGGTGCAAAAAGCGTAAATTTTAATAATTATATATAGGCTCGAGTTAGGCTCGAACTCGACTCGAACTCGCATTTTAGCTCGCGAGCTTGGTTCTGAGCTCAATTTTTTCAAGCTCGGGTAAGCTCGAGATCGGCTCGAGTTCGAATTTTGCTTAACGAGCACGAGTCGAGCAAGGCCAAGCTCGTGCTCGGCTCGGCTCGTTTACACCCCTAGTGGGCACACATGATCCTGTAGATAGTTAAGATGGGTAATGCTAAACAGAGAACTGGTCAATAATAAACTGCAGGGACAATTTTGGTACTTCATGCTTCTATTCTTTAAGAAATCAAAATAAAAGTTCATATCGGTTTGACGTAGCTTTTTAGGGCAGTGTCATAATCAGCAGCGGCATCAAAAATCATTGTTTTACTAACTTAAATATAAAAAAAAAGGCTAGTTCAATGAGGGTAGAAGGTTCAGTGTGTGACTTATTCACCTATCGAAGTGAAGAAATATGGCTTTGTGACTAATTTCCACAGTTCTAAGTGCGCTCGTATAGCTTTGCACAATCGGCTTGTAATCTCAATGTTTATTGATGATAATGCACATTCTTACTTCGCAATGATTTGTATAACTTATATATTTGTTGTGGATAACAAGATTGTTACATTATACTTCCAATTACCTAGGTTTTCAAAACAAGCAACAAACAAAATTACCCATCCCAAATGCCTCAACAGCTCCCGCAAATTGTAAGTAAAAAGCCCAACTCAACAGATGTACACTTGTGTTAGCAACACAACACAAAGAGGTTGTTTCCAAGTTCCCTTTACTTAGGTTGTTCTAATTAAAAAAATGCACCGAACTCTAGTATATTAAAAACCCACTTTCTAAAGAGATAAAATTGTATAACCTGATCTCTGTACTTAGCATATCATTCAGGCTGAAAGTTGACAGCCAATTGACACCATTTAATCATTCAGGCTGAAAGTACAAGGGCAGGAATGGCTTGAATCTTGCAGGTACAAAACATTGATAATCCACAAATGATGATTTATTGTAGCCCAATGCATACAGAATTCCGACCGTGAGAGCGTGCATATAGAGGTATAGTAAAAAGATAAACGAGTACTACACCTTGGTCTTTATAGGCTATAGACTTGTAGCCTTCTAAAGCTCTAGGTGACAATCTCACTGATATGCAAGACCAAGATTCCCACATCAGACCAATGACTAATACCTACCCTCTTTGTTTGTATGGGTACTTATGTAAATATCTTTTTCCTCTTTACTAAGGAGAGTACTAAAGACTATCACAGAAATCGTGTAATGACAAAGCCAGTGCAACTGCAATCGGAAGAATGCACGACATTTCCATACTGAAAACAATTAACGAATTTAATTATAGATTAAACTTTCACATTAGTATTTATTTATACCTTCAGAAGTTCTTCGATGACATCCTCCATGGTAATCACACCAACTACCACCTGATTAGGTGGAAACTCAGGAAGTGGAGCATTCTCAACATCCAAAATACAAAAAGAACATCCTTTATGCCGCTTGAAGGCTGTAGTACCAAGACCTTTCTTTACACGTTGCAATCCATCACTCTTAGCAAGTAGATGCACATCCTTAACCTCCGGCTGTCGACCTACATTAATTCCTGAACCATCAAGTTCTGAATTTCAGTATCAGACTATCATAGAGTTTTATATGTGTAAGACGCAAAGAAGAAACCATTCAAGCTTCCATCAGTATTTTCGAATATGTACGATGGGATATATCTAGTAGACCAGTACATCTCTCTGGCAATGACTGTATTGACTCTGCCTCAAACGCTGAAACGCACAAGCTAAAGTGTCTTCTCAGCCATCTTACGGATATAAGAGCTAATTTTGATCATTATGGTTGCCAAGAAATTGAAAATAATCCAGGTATCAATTGGATCTCTTTTTTTACTGTATCACCCATTGTTGCTTGACCTGCTGAATTCCAATTAAGGCTTTACAATCTACCAACCTTAGATGCCCACAGCTGTGTCCATCAGTTGTTTAAGGTCCTATATTGTAGCATAGCCTCTCCGTAGTCAACACTGACCTTCAACTAATAAACTCCAAATACGATCGCGAGCTTGCCATAATTGTTTTAGTAGTTTTCACATCATCGAGGGCTTTATTTATAAGGCAAGGGTCAGCCATCTCAGTTCTGAGCAACACAGCTTATATTGCTATTAAAAAAATAGTCATATAATCAACTGACTGTTATTCTGAGACATAACTGATCCTAAACTGTTCCAACTGCTGTACATCCATCTTACTCTTACACAAAATTATCATTACCATATTTGGATATAATCACTTCAGAATTTGAGAATTTTTGTCCAAATCCAAATAGGCAGACAAGAATCACGAAAATATCTGAAGAGTAGTCAGATGACTTGGTAGCCAATGCACTAAACTGAATTACTTGACTTATTCAGTTGTGACAAGTTCCAATCAGGAGCCAGGCATTTTGAAACACTTGAGAAAATTGAAGGGGCAAAATCTACGAAGCAATGTCTAGATATAATCTGTACTACAATGTTTTCACTTTCCAATTTGTAGACGCCTCACCCTTGTTGTTTTTTCACTATTTTCCTTGCTTACCCCCACTTGTTTCCTTTAGTTTGCCATCTGTCAGCCCCATGTTCCGGTGAACTTTATTCTTTTTGGCTCCAGTATACATAAAAAAGAAATCCAGAAGCCTATATTATGAGCTAGAGACGAGTATTTACACTACATAGTACATACCATCCACAGGCCTTCCATTAGTCTCATTCAACTCCTTGTAAACAGCAGCAATGTGACTGTGACCCTTCTGAAACTCATTTAGGATATCATACAATGGCATATTTTCTGAGACCCTGAAAGAAAGCACAAAAGACAACCATAAATTCACATAATAGATATTCAATTAAACCGCAAATAAAATGGATATAAGTATCATTCTTATTTATAACCTTAAACAAGAGAAAGCTAACAGAGTAGTATGCAAGACTGTAATTGTCATCACTCATCAGACTCGTGCTTTCTTAGATTGTGCAAACTATGTGCTCCATGTCGAAGAACAATAACAATATGAATAGCATGCTTATGGAAAACAGATATTAACCTATATTATAAACGAAAGGAGATAAGGATAAAAACAGTGTAAATGTTCAAAACGTAAAAGTTTCAAGAGAATGGGTACAGGAAAGACAGTGTCGCTGTGTGGGCAGCACCAGTGAGGGACTGATGCGGAGGCAAACATCAGAAACTCACAAAATGATCAGTACCAGAAAACATCTAGGTGAACACTGTATTCTCCAAAGTCCCATGCCCAAAAGCTTTTATTTAGTCATCAGTACAAGGAAGAAACTGAAGGTGGCAATGTGAATCAGATGATTTGTGTACTCTTCTTTCTCCGTCCAATTCGAATGGCGAATTTAAAGAAGATAGCTTGACCTTAAGAATGCTCTCGTGCTTGAAGTAAAAAAAAATCAAACTGAGTAGTAGGCAAGGCTGGGGAGAAAAGTTTGTTGACTAGATAGGCAAGGCACTAAATTAATTTGTTGAATTAGTAGGCCGGAACTTCAGCACATCAAATGGACTGGCGCGAACTGGAGGCTTTGTAAATCTAAACTGAATGAAACTGACGAGTCTGGTCTAGCAGATAGTGTGACAGCTAATAGATCCAAATTATTCCATTATTATTAGTGTACCAGTGCATGATTGAAGAACGGAAGCCTGTATGATCTAAACTGAATGAAACAGTTCCAGTGTATGATCCTAAGAAGTGGAGATGTCACTCATTTGTTTTGTAGTTGCAGTCACATCATTGGTACAACTCGTACAAGTTATGTTTTGTATGCAAGTATGCAACACCTTGACACCTATATTTCCTGACTATTGCGACAGTTTAATTATACCATGGTCTAGTATAAGTTGATTCAAACTGGATAACTTTTGGGTTTCCGGAAGAAAGATCAAGAATAGTTGTTTCTTGGATTGTCAGATTCTGAAATATCAACCCAAATTTTATGGTTGCTGCTGAAGTCAAGTATAGTACTCCCTACAGAGTAATTCATGTCTTATTCTATTTCCTTGGACAAAAGGAATGATAAGCCTGTTGGCACCTTGGCGGAGACATAAAGGTATCTTCTGGCAAAGTCCCTTCACATTTGGGTGACACATTGTAGTATTTGTGTGACCAGGAGTTCTCTAAAACCGTTAAAGAAGGGAGTCCAAAGGAAAGGCTTTAGAGCAGAGTTGAAGTTGTTGTATTGTGCGGATCGTCATAGACACTTGGAAAGCATGTTTAATTCATGAAAAGAGACAATCGGTTGCTGTATACACTTATAAACAGTTAATCCATTATCTTTCCAAGATCGGTTGTATATTTGAAAGAAACTTACCAAAAGGTAACACATTCATGGGCAGTAAAGAAGCCTGTTACCTGGGAATTTTCCGTATTGTCATTTTTCTTAGAGGGACTCCTTCATCAGGATCAACTCCCAAAAGATTCTTAACCTGCAAAACAGATGAAAGTTCACCTTTTACAGAAACGTAGAATGTAAAAAAGTTAGAGAACCTATAGACAAGCAACCTTCGGACAAATATACATTGACATAAGTTGCATTCAACACCCCCATTCTAAGTTCTAACATAATATGAAAAATTACCAGCACCAATCCAATCATATTCAACGGGTTTTTGTAATAAATAGGAACTCTGCTATGTCCCATCGCCATAATAGCATTTAATGTATCCCTGAAAATAAATGAGTGAGATTAGAGATGATTAAAACTAATCTTGACACCACTATTATGACTTAACAATAAGCTATAAACCCACAAATTAAGATTTGCATCCAGATCAAGGGAAAATGCCTTCGATATCAGTGTCATTGCATCTTTTGCAGTCTTCTCAGTCAGTTCAAGCGCACCAGTTATGATTGTCGTCTCATCATGAGTTAAATCCCCACCTTTCCCAGCCTAATTAACATACACTCAAACTCAGTTCTCAGCAAAATGCCTGGGATGCATATTGACATGCCTGAAAATAAAGTAGATTGGACTCACTAACAAAATGCTCACAAACATAGTGTACCTCATTCCCGTGGAAATTAACAAACGTTTTGAGCTCTGCTCTTCTTAAAAGTGCAGATTGTCCTTTCCCTAACATCCAATCTAGTACCTGGAACCGGTAGATAAAAGGATAGAACAAGAAAGTATTGTCATATATTGTCACGCGGAATGACGTTATCTCTAACCATGTATTCTTTCAAATGAGACAAGAAAGAATTCAATAAATATCAGGGGAAATGAGAACCGACATAATTTCAAGTTAGCCATGCAATAACAGGTCACATACTTTGATGTCATTAATTTATTAATGGAATTATACATAGACATTCACAAAGTCTGTAATTCCACTAATTTACCACTAGCCCAGTAACACCCTCCTTCACCCCACCATGGCCCTCACACCATGCCACCACCACTGTTTTGTGTGACTAGTCAAAACACTAACCCACCATCACAATCCCACCGAGCTTCCACCTGTTACGGAAGGCGACAATGTCCTACAACACCACCATCGTTAATGCACCGACCTCCACAGCCACTCAAATGACAACCACCACTAGCTGTGCAAGTCGCCGGAGAACATCCCCTTCCTGACCGTTCTCCAAACTAACTTTATAACGGTGTAGATCTGAGTTTGATGTCCTCTCGTCGTGTCATTTGAAACTCCCAACCCACCCCATAATCACTACACCCAAACCCTAAAAAAAACTTCTTACCGCCGACATCCCATTCCCCACCCCTGAAAACACCAGTTCTGGCGTTTTGGATTGTGTGGAAGAGATTTTTCGTAGAGTGAGAGGTTTTTTTTTATGGTTTGGGTGTTGCTGTTATGGATGAGTTAGGGGTTACGAATGGGGCAAGGGGTAATGGCGAGTGGGCGGCAAAGGTGGTGGGTGTGGGCGTCGAGGATGGGGTGTGTGCATAAAAATTTAGGGTAATCTAATCATTAATATTAGAATGCTATTTAGGTTGTTGCTAAATTTATGATTTAGGTATTTAAGTTGGTGTCTTAGTCTCTTAATATTTGCCATATAAGGAAAGTTCTAATATGGGAGGAACAAAAAGATGGACAGAGAGTATTAGTTAGTTGTAACCTAAAAGACTGAAACTACTTGCCTGCCGATACACGAGTATCACATTTGCAAGCTTAGCTCATTGTAATTTTTGTAAGAATAATTTCTCATCAAAGACAACAACAATAATGTGGATAGAAACAAGTCCTGATGCTGAGGTGAGCAAAACATAAAGTTGCAGCAGCCTGATACTTCATAATTTAGAGTCTAACTATGTTCCGTTTCTTATTTTTCATTCTGTTTTACTTTTACGCTTCTACTATGGAGTATGGAAACTGGAAAGTCTATATGCCTCAGTTCTGAAAATGGAGGGTTATATAAGACACTAAAGCCATGTACCCCCAATACAACTTGAAGCATGATGCCACTAAAGCCATAAGTTTCTCCTCAGAGTTGGCTTGGTGTCATTTAGTTGGAATTATTTCTGGTGGGCATTGGGGAACAATCAATTCTTATAGAATGGCAAATGTGAGTCTCACTCACAGTTAGCTTCTCCCATATGAGCAAAATAAACTGAGTTGTAATCTTTTGAATGCTATATCGAAGATTTACAGTACCCTTCACATCATCTTTCAGTGGTGTCGTAACGGTAACAGTATCCAACTTTCCTCCATAATATCCAAATATAGAAAACTGGCCTAGTTTGTCGTCATATATCCACAAAAATCAACAACCAATCCTCTACTAGAATTTTATAAGGAGAATGCATTGAGGTTTAATGCCTACAGGGCTCAATTGAAGTTCACAAAAACAACCAATCGATATACTTTAGTACCTAATACATATTCCAGTGAATGAGGGCAGGCTAGCAGCATACCTTGCTGATTGGATATGCGATCGGATAAAAAACCCAAAGGAGGACACGAACGAAGGGAGCCACAGTGGCTCCGACCATTAAGCCATAGCGTGTGCAAATTGCCTGTGGCAATATCTGGAAGAGGGGAAAAAACTAAATAATTCCGTATATACTGTTATTTGACCATGAATCATGTGAAGCATGGGTGAAAAACAGTTACCTCACCAAACATGAGAATGAGAGTGACTGAAATAAGGATTGCAGCCCAAGGAGGGACAAGTTTATCCAAAAATATAGGAAGAGCCTGCTCAAAAGCACAAATCATGACGCAATGCAATTTAAACAAACTAGTAACGATCTGGCATCTCTAACAGTTTAAACTTAACAGAATAGCATCATTTGGATACCTCCATCGCCATAGAATTGCCAATGAGTAAGGTACAGAGTAAGAGGTGTTGATTCTTTACAACAGGAAATATTTTAGCTGCAAATGAAAAAAACGAGGTGACGAGACTATAGAGAGGTGAGGAAAAAAGCATTACTTGAGAGTTGAAACTATAACCAGCTGAAGTATATTCTTATATGGTTGCCAATTGTTGACGCTCTTAATAATTCAAGCATAAACGTCTTAAAAACGGCAATGACCATTGCTGGCCCACTGGGTTATCGACAAAGACATCACTCTTTGACCCTCAGATTAAAATCTTAAACTACCTACAACTACCATTCTATATAAAGTAATAGAATCAAACCTATATCCCCTTCCTTAAAAAAAGTACTCTCTTCAAAACAGCACAAACTGCTGATGAATAGTAGTATGTACACATTTGGTCCCTTTAGCCCAGAAATCAGTATCATCACGCAAGGCCGCAAGGCCGATAAAAGGGGATACTAATTACTCCTCATTCATCCAATTCACGACACGTTCTAAATGGTTTGAATGTCATAATACCTTGAGAGATCCGACAAATTACCCATTTTTGTGGTCTTCGTTTCGCTAACATTAACAAATCACGGGAATACAATTCCTAGGATACAAACTTCCAACAATCCTCCCAAACTTGGGGAATAGTAGTATCTACTCTTCCTCCCAAACTTCCAACAATCCCGCACCTTCCAGCTATATACACAAAAGAATCCATGAAAAGATGTAGAATTCTGGTGAATTTAAAACTTGAACTTTCGCTGCTTTGAGATACACTCTCAAAGTCAAAGAATAACATGTAAAAGTAGTTTAATCTCTGAGCATCTGTCCATAACAGCTAACTAAAAATCAATTACTCCAAGCTGTATTTCAATTACAGAGTACTATTTTATTGAAATTGGACAATCATTTGTGAATGACCAAACGGAGTATCATTTAGTAAACTTCTAATCACTCAACAACTATATGTATATACTTAATTAAAGTTTTAAATTAAAAATCAACTACTCCACACTATTATATACAGCTAGAATTGTCAATAAAACTAAAATCCCTAGGTGACGCATCAGCTTAATCAGTCGCTAAATGAATCGATAAACACTAGGTAGTTGATTAGAAAATGAATTAGAGTAGAGAAGAAAAAGTTAAGAGGAAGATAGAAGAATACAGGCATAACGACGATCTTGAGGACGACCAGATTTGATGAGGACTTCAAGGTCAACAAGACCGAGAGACATGAGGCCGAGAGTAAGGCCGGCCATAAGGCCAGCAAAGGACACCAAGCCGATAATAATGACTATGTAAAATGAGAAGGTTGTGCCGCAGCAAGATACTACGTCATCCGCCATTGCTGCTTTTCTGGTGTAAGAAAACTGGGAGACGGGGAGGGGGAGGGGAAGGGGCAGGGGCAGGGGGAAGGGAGGGGTTATTTTAAAGCATAATTCCACAACCAGTTGAGGAGGAGAAGGAGTGTGGGAGTGTACTGCGTCGTCTTCATAATTGACTGATGATGAGTGCTGATTATTGATTAGTATTTGATTATTGATTGTGGATTGTGGTGTGGATTGTGGATTGTGGATTAATTTAGGGAGCTTAGTGGAATACCTAATTGAGCTTGTGTGTTTCCATAATACACCTGTGTCTGTTTCTGTGTGTGTTTCCACGTTTTTTTCGGCCGCCCGGATTCAACTTTTCCACTGCAAAAATGAGTGCCTACTTTTTCTACCACTCCCTTTCCATGAACTAATTCAAGAATTGGGAATCAAGAGGCAACCTAACCTCAAGGCAGTCAAAAAAAAAGTTGGTGGACGCCGTCCACAACACTAGCTACTTGAATATCAACGCTCTATGCGGATAACCCATGGTCGCTCTTCCTTTATGACTAAATCCCAAATAAATCTCTCTTATTTGATCCGTGATAAGTATGTGTGTCATTCATATACGGATTTTTTTGTCATATACACCTCTCTCTATTTATTAACGTTAGTCTCATTTGCTATATGCACGCGGATGAGGATAAATCCCCCAATATGTAGGCCAATTGAGATAGACATGTAGGCCCGATCCCCTAGGTGTGTAGGCCATACTTAGACACCGGACCCCGTGTCGGTTAGACCCCGTGTAGGCTGAATCCCGGGTCGGCCGGATCCCGTATAGGCCAGACTCTCTTATCGACTGACCGTTCTCACGAGTCGCCACTAGTCGATTCGGGAGAGGACCTCTCATGATATCAAGTGATGTCATGGAATGACATCACTCAAGTGATGTCACCACCTCTCCCTTCCTCTGCAAATACCCCATCTTGGTAGTAGGGAGGTCAATTTTACCCGAAACCGCTAAATATCCATCCACCCGATTTAAATGGATGGACAAAAACCCAAAATTAACGGATGATGGATGGATGACGGATGAAGCTAAATCTCACCCGTTATCCATCCGTCACCCGATATTCTTTCTATTTTGCAAAAAAAATATACATTTGTATAAAAGTTAAGATACTTAATATGAAGTACTAAATGATTATACTTTTATAATTTCAAAACAAAGATTAAGTTGCACGATTTAGAAAGAATTCTTTATATAATACAAGTTTGCCTTATAATTTTAGGATGAATAACATTTAATACTTTTTTTAGCTTTTAAAGATAATTAAGTCGTCACCCAATTATCACTCGATCCATCCGTTTCATCCATGGATGATGGATGGATGGATGATGGAAGATATATTTAATGTAATGGATGGATGCGGGTGAGGCTTCACCCGACCCGAACTCGATTCACTGACATCCCTACTTGGTAGAGAGGAAAGAGAGGCCAATTCATATACTACCTCGCTTACCCTCGACGACATACATACACATATTGTACTGACTTGGGCGTCGGAGGCTCTATCCTGGGGCAACCCCTGGGCTGGAGTTCATCTTGCAGGAGCATTGCCAACTCGCATCCGAATCTCAAGGAGAATCGAACCGCCCGAGCTGGGGACCCATAAAAATCCCCAAACACACGCTTTTTAAAGAAAACTATTGAAAAAATGAAAATGGATGAGAAGTTATACAAGTGGACTTAGTAGAAAATATTAAAACATGAAGAAAGAAGAGACTAATATGGAAAGAATACAAATGAGATGAACAAAAATAAATGTAACAAAATATTCCCTCTGTTCCAATCAATTTCGTCCATTTGTTATATCATGTACATCAATACTTGTTTTCTTTTGTCTATATCTTTAATTACATATTTCTAAAAGTTATAAAAAATTGATATTTATGATGCACTAGATTAGACAATTTAAACAAGATCTCACATGGTTTATTTTATTGTTAAATTATCGCAATCATCGTAAAATAACAAAACAAAAAATAAATTCTTATAAACTCAAAGTTAAAATCAAATCTTAAAAACGGAAATAGTTATACTACTATTGTTTGGGGTGCAAACAACCAAAGTACTTCGGCTAGGGGTAGCCGACTGATCTCTCCTTGTTCTGCTTGACGCCGACTTCGTCTTGTCACTGCACAAGCAACACACAAGGACCTCGAAGGGTGTCTGAGGTTGCCTCTCTGACGCTTAAGTCAGTGAATGAGACAAAATCGATATAATCGTCTTAGTAGAAGATTTTATCTTACTTTTTAGCAAGATAAGTTGTATTATTTTGTGAACCTTTTGCATGTGGGAATAGTATCCCTAGTTATAGAGGCATTCTGTACGACTCATCCCCGAGTGGTGATCAAGGCCCATCCTGGCCAAAGAGGGCGCCGACGACCGGTCATGCTTGTTGGCCTGAGTACTGATCCCCATCGATTGCCCCATTGCCGGGTTATGCCACGTGTCTCGGCCTGGTATTGACCAACGAGATAGTACAACATGGGAGGTACGCCGAGGTCGAGTGATCTCATGTCGCCTCTTTGCATTTGTCATAGATGATTTGTAACACCCGCTAATTTTCTATTCGTTGTTATCTATTCCGTTATGACTCCGTCATGACTCAGTTTCCTTCATTTTCAAGCTTCATAACATTTTCAAGTCAAATATTATTTATTTTTATTAAAAGATTTTAAATATTTTATTTTCCTGATCTATTTATAATTTTCATCGCAAACTATTTATTTATTCGCGAGGAGTCCTATTTTTTCTACGAACTAACGTTTTAAGCTTGAATTTATGTTATTTCTTTTCCTAAAAATGTCTAAACACATTTATATAATATTTCCAACTAAGAAATATTTTTATTTACGAAAAATTTAGCCTTTAATCATTTTTTTTACAAAGTTTCGTGAATAATTATTTTATATCGCGAGGTTTACTCGAATTGCTTTGAAATGCTTTTAGTAATTATACGATTCTTATTTTTATCAACCTACATTTAAAAGAAGCACTTTTTGGCCCGTTTTTAGACCATGACACCCATGCATGGTCACACATCTTCACATTTTTTTTCATTTGGTTTTATAAAGTGATTAAAGCCTTAGATATTTTTATTACCTTAATGAATTTGGTGACTAATTGCAAAACTCTTCACTCTCCCTTGTTAATCCATTTTGGCTGGTTTTTTTAAGTGTATCTAACATTGTTTTCATCAATTTTTAAGATCATATTCATTCACACAATTCACACAATTCATTTCTTTTCATTCATTCTCATTCAACCACATCAAACAAAGAAAATACTCTTCAATTCCTTCATTTTGGCCATGAGTTTCAGCCATATTTTCCAGCCCAATTTTGTCCCTAATCGGGTCTTGATCGTCTCATTTTTTATCGTAAAATTAATCCTCTTTCCGATCCTATCGTTAAGGTAATAATCGATGGGTTTTCGATCGATATTTACCTTGATTTTTATTAGTTTTCTCATGGTATTTTTCTACCATGATTTTCGTGTTTGGTAGGATTTTTGGACGATCCCGAAGCCGACGAATATATAATCGATTCAGACTTGGAGTAGAGGTAACGTCGATGTTACTCGGTATTTCATGATTTTAATTGAGTATTTGCATGTATATGTTTTTATGTTTTATTTTGGCAATATATGTATGTCATGAAATCTGGAAAATTTTTAAAAGTTGAAAATTTGCATGTTTCGGTATTTTTATCGCTTTTATGAGATTAACGATTAAATCGTCATATTAGTTTGTAAAATCATAATATTCGGCCTAAACATGTAATATATGTTTATATTCTGGAAGAATGTTGTCTTTGATGATTTTTAATAATTTAGTATTTTTCTGATATTTTTGATATCGATTATTGAATTATTACCGTTATCGGACAAAAACGATTAAAAGCCGATTTTTAGTTCTAGTGCTTAAACATTTTATTTTAATCTGATTTTTGACGTGGTGAAACTTTCTGGTGAAATAGAATTTTCTGAATTTTTTCATAATTTTTTCGGAATTGTTAAGTGGATGAATTAATTAATCTCTTTAAATCATCGTTTATCGTTAAAACCGTGTTTGTCGTTTAAATTCTCGATTTCTGGTCTTTGGTTTAAATCTGGAAAAAAAATTTGATTATGATGATTTCATATTAAAATGTAATTTTATGATTTTTAGTGCCTTAATAAAATGTTAGGAACGATGAGTTTTATTAATGGAATCGTTAATTGTGAAAACGGGTTTTAAAGACGGTTTTGACGGAAGTTGGTAAATCTGGAACTTTGGAAAATCTGGAAAATTAAAATATTCTGGAAAATGATGATTTTTAGGTTTAATAATAATTTTTAGACATTAATACTTAAATCATTTTGTAGTTACTATTTTTATTAATCGTTATTGTCGAGATTGGACGATTAACGAGAAAACGCTTTAAAAACCGAGTTTTAGAATTCTGGAAAATTTTCTTTTCTGGACAGAATGTCCGTAGATATATTTTAACTATTTTACGTAATTTTTGTACTATTTATTAAAGTCTTTAATTAATAAGTATTGATTTTCGGACAAATTGTGATTTATCGTTAAAATGCTTCGTCTTACCTAAAAGAATTATTTTTCCCGCAATTTTGAAAGTATTTAAATCGGAAACTTTAAGAGTTAAATCATCCCTTAACATACTCTAAATGTATTTGTTGGTTTAATTAAATAAAGACGTTCAAATATTTAATTTGATGTTTGCCGTAAAATCCTATTTATAATTTTATTGTCGAAACTAATAATAATTAGGGAATTTTAGCTTTATAACTTTTGAAAACACCCTAATTAGTAATATTAAAATGTTTAAGATATTTTTAATCATTTTATAACGCTTATACGATATTTTAATAATTTCATAAAATTAAATGTTCACTTTGGTAATTAATATCGTTAAGGCCGAAAGTATTAGTTTTATAAATCTATATCGTTTACTAAAAATGTGATGTTAGTATAAACTAATATTTTAGCTATTTTGATATGATGCTATTTTTGGTAAAGTTTCTAAAAATGGAAGTTTCCTAAAACAGAAAGTTTCCTCTTTTGGAAAGTGATTTCTTTTTCTTTTGTTCTCCTATTGTTTATATTGAATACATCTTTTAAATATCGATAATGGATTGTTTTGGAGTTATGGAATAAGGAAAAGTGTGGGTTTAGAGTAATATAGTCTGGGATGTACGTTTTGCCATCAACTATAAAGTTGGTGTGTCTATGTTGAGACACATTGGTCGTTGAACTGAGCATGGTTTGTGTTCAGGAGTGTGTATATTTTGACCTTAAACTTAGATATCGCATCGTGTAAGTCGCCGTCGGGTTGAACTGGATTACGGTTGGTGTCCAGGAGGGGTGTACATTACTTAAGCCAGGACCTCGCTGCACGCAGTCCTGTTATGGTTGAGTTCCCTAGTTAGAGACCGAAGTCTGATTTGTTTTGACTAAGTTCTCGAAGCTAGTTTAGTATTGTCCTAGTGAAAGTCTAGATTCTACATTAATTCTATCCATAACCCCATTTTGAATATTTTTATTATTATCGATATAATTTTGATTTGCAGGTTGGCAAATGTTTTTACGTTTTCTCCGGAAGACTCATTTTTATTATATTGTTTCGATATGTGAAGTTTTTCACTGAAAACTTATTTTCATTATAATGTTTACTGTTTTCCGTCTTTACTATTTTTCCTATATTAGTAATTACTGTTTTTAAAATCCTGTTATACGGCTGGGAGAACGTTGACGTTGCTCCTCACTGATTGTGGCTGTTATGTTTTTAACATGACAGGTATGCATGTTTCTGGGTGTGGGCTAGCGAGCAGACATGATCCTTGCTCGATTAATTTTAATAATTATGTTTTGTGGATTGTTAAACCCCTTTGTGGATTTATTTTATTTTGGCCATTTTATTTAAGGCCTAATGTTTGACTTTACCATTTATATTTTTATAAAAACATAGTTACAGCGTGTTATAATCTCAACTCTACAGTGTTTCCGCCACTGTATCGCGTTAGAATTTCTAAGGGATTACATGATTTGCCTTTTGTACTTTCCTATTCCTTGGTAAGGTACCATATGTGTTTCTTTTAAACAAAGGTAATGATTGTTCTTATGGTTCCAAAGATTGTCATCATTACCTAGAGTAGTTAAGAGTTTGAGTTGCATTTATTACCCCTTCTATAAATAAAGTTAAAAGGGTTGTTTATGCATTTAATTTTTTGCCACGTGGCGGACATTAAATGCTTGAGCAACCTTTTATTATTATTATTATTATTATTATTATTATTATTATTATTATTATTATTATTATTATTATTATTATTATTATTATTATTATTATTATTTATAATTTCTTTTCTTTTGTCAATTTAGTCTTACTGAATTTTTCTCTCATATATGTATGCGTCACCAAGTTTTGCCTTTACACAGTTGCAAATTTTGGCTTCTTAAAAGATTTCCCGTTCTATTTTCAAAATATTCTCCTCAGTTGTATACTCGCTCTTTGTTCGTTCTAATTTTGGTGCTAATTTTTTTCGTGCATTTGTTGTTGTTTAGTGAACTTATGTGAAGCCACTAATCAAGTCTGGAATTCCTCGCTTTTCAGGTATAATAGTTTTATTTTAGTTGATTATTTATATAGATATATTTGAAGTTAACTTTAAATATAATGGATTTGGGGTTCATAAGAGTGTACTTTTATCTATAAATAAAGTTACAAGGTTTCTTGAGGCATTTAATTTTTTGCCACGTGGCGGGCATTAAATGCTTAAGCAACTTTTTTTTTTAATTATTATTATTATTATTATTATTATTATTATTATTATTATTATTATTATTATTATTATTATTATTATCATCATCATCATCATCATCATCATCTATAAATTTCTTCATTTTGTGAATTTAGTCCAAATTTTAAAACATTTAAAACATTTCCCCAGCTATTTTAAAACTCTATTTTAAAACATTTCCCCATCACGTTTTGAATCCCTCGCTTTTCAGGTATAGCAGTTTTGTTTCAGTTCATTTTTTATATAGATTTGTCTTATTCAATAATTTCCCGTTCTATTTTCAAAATATTCTCCCCAATTATAAATACATTTCACGTTAACTTTAAATATAATGGATTTGTTGTTCATGGGCGTGTGGTTTTATATATATTCAGACTTGAAGAAATTTGCAGAATATAATTAAGAAGAGGTTACAGCTGTTTTGGTTTTTCAATTTCTTGCGTTCGGCTCTGATTCATTCTTATTGCATTTTGTTCGGTTGCTTATATATGTGTTGTTTTTTCATGATTCTAAATAGATAAGTTCCCGTTCTATTTTTAAAATATTCTCTTTAGTTGTACAATTGTTGTTCCTTGATTCTAATTTTAGTGCTGATTTCATCTTTTCGCATTTGTTTTGGTTTAGTAAATTCATGCGAGGCCAATAATCAACTCTGCAATTTTTCATTTCTCAGGTATAATAATTTTGTTCTGGTTGATTATTTATATAAATATTTTGTCTTATTAAAACATTTCCCCATCTATTTTAAAAATGTTCTCCCCAATTGTATACTTGCTCTTTGTGCGTTCTAATTTTTTAGTGCTAATTTTTTTAGGTGCCTTTGTTGTTGTTTGGTGACCTTACGTGAAACCACTGATAACGTCTCGAATCCCTCGCTTTCAGGTATAACAGTTTTGTTTCAGTTAATTTTTTATATAAATTTGTCTTATTCAAAAATTCCCCGTTCTATTTTAAAAATATTCTCCCCAATTATATATACATTTCAGGTTAACTTTAAATATAATGGGTTTGGTGTTCATGAGCGCGTGATTTTATATATATTCAAACTTGAAGAAATTTACAAAATATAATTACGGAGAGGTTACAGCTGTTTTTGTTTTTCAATTTCTTGCATATATATTCAGAATATAATTAAGTTGATTATTTATATAAATATATTCCAAGTTAACTTTAAATATCACGGATGTTGGGTGCATAAGAGTGTGCTTTTATTTATATTGAAGCTTCGCTACAAAATATGATTACGAGGATGTTGCAACTGTTTGTGCTTTTACAATTTTTCCATTCGGCTCTGATTTACTCTTATTGCATTTTGTTTGTTGCTTACATATATGTACTGTTTTTTTCATAATTTCATACAGTAACTTTTTGTAAAAATCCAATTTCATACTAAATGTACGTCACAATAATTTCCTTCATGACAACAATTAAATTAAATTTATATAAATAATAAATGAATTATGACACATATAAATTACATAAGGGTAAGTGAAAAGGTTTTGGTCAATTACTAATGTAATTATTTACATTTAGTCAAAAAAAAAAAACCAATTACTAATGTAATTAATTACATTTAATAAAAACAATTAGTGCCAAATTAAAGTTTTTGTAAATTTGTTAATGAAAACAATAAATCTATATATAAATACTCAATGAATTATGACAAATATTAATAGCATTGAATTATGACAATAAATCTATATATAAAGACAATTTGTTTATGACTATTTGTTTCTTCACCATTGAATAGCATCTATACTATAATCATCCATGAATGCTCAAGAATAAATGGTCCGAAAAAAAACGTTTCAATAGTATCCGAAATTTATTATCATGAAATTAATCGGCGGTTACGATCTTCTCCATTAACCAACATTGAATTGACTTCATGATTAATAATAATAATAATAATAATAATAATAATAATAATAATAATAATAATAATAATAATATCCGAAATTTATTATGATGAAATTAATAAAACACACAAGTCAACAACTGACTATAAATACCACAAAACCAATCACACAATCACAATTAAAAAAGAACATAACAAAAAAAAGGAAATGGCTCCCCTTACCACGAACATAGCAACAATGGTGCCATCCAAATCCCGCTACCAAATAATCGCTCGAGCAACTAGGATGTGGAATGTGACACCAAAGGCAAATGACATTCCCGTGTCACTAGATGTGATTTTCCTAGATGCACAGGTATAAAATATTATCTTACCAACCACAATACAATTTACCCAAATATTTACTTACGTCTATGGGAACCATCAATTAACAGGGCGATCATATACAAGCAACTATCAATAGAAAATGGATGCACAGTTTCAAGGAACTACTTCAAGAAGGTCAAGTATACAAGCTAACGCACTTTGATGTCGAAAAAAATAAAAGAGGATATCGTCCCGTCAATACAAATGAAAACATTATTAAGTTCACCCCATTCACTTCTGTCCTCGAGTCACCACAAAACGAGAAACATATTCCAATGTATAAGTTTGAATTTCATCCGCTGCATCTGCTTGAGGAAAGAAGCAACGAAACAGACTACTTGATAGGTACCTAACCCAAATTACATAAATTTACTTCTAATTAGAGTGTTCACATTCACACACTAACTTGAAGATGCATGCAGATGTCGTAGGACTTCTGACGGGAATAGAGGACAAGGCTCACGTTATGACAACAAACGGACCTACAGAAATACGCCACATCTTCATTGAAGATGAGAGGTGAGATTTCATGTTAAAGGTATTTGTCGTAAACTTTATTCGATTATGCATTGATATTTAAGCCTACAATGTTCAATGTATAGGGACAATAAGATTAGGGTCACATTATGGGGAAAGGCAACCAAATACGTTGACGGAATCTTCACACCAGAATCCGGCAAGCCTAACACAATTATCATTACCTCAACAAGAGTTGTCCTATACAACGGTAAGAAGTAGCTCCCACAAATTTATTCTCTATATGTTACTAAACCTGCTCACTTTCAATGCAGATGAATACCAACTACAGAGCACTCACGGAACAAAAGTGTATATAGACATGGACATACCTGAAACAAGAGAGTTATTGGAAAGGTAACTCCACACACAAAGCATTTGCTAGAAACTAACTACTCTATAAAAAAACTATTTATTTTCAAAATAAATGCAGAGTTACATCTCCAAAATCAGTTGAACACCTCCAAAACACCATACAACAACAAATTGAGGACACAATGACAGCCAATCGAAAACCAATTAAGGAGCTCAAGGAGATGGAGATCACGGACATGGTAAGATAACATTTACAATAACTATATAAAATTTTACAGAAACTCAAATGAAATATTACGAAACTTTTGTTCGGACCCAATCCAACGCACAGAAAGCAACCTACACGTGTCACGGACAAATAGTTGACATTAGGACCGACATTGAATGGAGATACATCTCATGTCCGACGTGTAGGAAGGGACTTGGAACCGACAACTATTGTCACAAATGTCGACAGCAGATACAATACCCAACTCAAAGGTACCAAATAAAACTCAAGCAAGATTACAATGGTGTCTTTATGCTACAAATGCAACATTTCTAAAAAAAATATACTACCAAATGAAAAATTACAGGTACAGAATCATCGGGACATTATCAGACGGGGACAGTGAAGCAAGTATCGTCGTTTTTGATAAAGAGGCGGAAAAAAATAATTGGGCAACCAATAGACAAACTATTGGACATTTACGAGAAGGTACACGTACACTTGGCTCAACATTTCTCCCAGTCAACTTATATACCAATGATACTAATTTTTCACCACATTATGACAACTCAACCACTCTAAAAAATTACAGGACGACGGAAAACAAAGAGTATACAACATACTACAGAGTTGTATTGGCAAGTTTTTCACATTTAAGGTCGCGATAGGAACAAACAACTACGGCCAAGATAGAGAATTAAAGGTTCTAAGGACTTACATCGCCAACAATATATTAGAAGAAGTAAGTGTGTCTCAACAACAAACGAAAAAGGTGCCCAACTACATAAAAGTAGGTGAACATCGTACACTTAACATTTAACACTTTTGAAAACATATTTAGAATCAGGCTTCTGGAGGTGGACCAAAGGAAACAACCTCAAAAGAAATTGAACAAGCCCAAATGGAACACCCACCGCACAATGAAGACAGGTCAATCAAATTAGACGAATAATTAAATAAAGTTTCTTTTAGCACCAAAAAAAGGCAACGCAACTAACAAATTTGAGTACAGGAGCAAAAGCAATGGAGGAAAGCGTCCAAGAAGCCCGACACCTATCAAAACACCGGCAAAGAAAAGGGAAAACCGCCACACTGATTCTTAATTTCAATACTGCCAATGAACTATTTAATTAGATTGAACTTCTGCTTGTAACCACCCACTTTATGAACTATTTCCATTATCCAATTATTGCAATCGAAACTACATTTCAACTATCTCCAATTCCGTTAAATAAGAAATCGATCCACGTGTAATTTGAGACAACAACTACGTATATACATTCACGAAACAACTTGGTGGATGATTTACAAAAACCAGGGCATGCGATTTTTAAGCGGATAATCCCGTGAATTTCACGGGTGACGTACCTAGTTTATATTCAAATTTGAAGAAATTTACACAATATGATTAAAAAGAGGTTACAACTGTTTTTGTTTTTCAGTTTCTTGCATTCGGCTTTGATGTATTCTTATTGCATTTTGTTTTGTTGCTTATATATGTATTGTTTTTTCATGATTATAGATAGATGCGTTTCCGTTCTGTTTTTAAAATATTCTCTTTAGTTGTACAATTGTTCTTCCTTGATACTAATTTTAGTGCTGATTTAATCTTTTTGCATTTGTTTTTGTTTAGTAAAATCATGCGAAGCCAATAATCAAGTCTGCAATAATTTTTCATTTCTCAGGTATAATAATTTTATTCTAATTGATTATTTATATAAATATATTTCAAGTTCACTTTAAATATCACGGATATTGAGTTCATAAGAGCGTGCTTTTTTTTTATATTCAAGCTTGAAGAAATTTACAAAATATGATTAAGAAGCTGTTTGTCCTTTTACAATTTCTTGCATTCGGCTCTAATTTACTCTTATTGCATTTTGTTTGTTGCTTACATATATGTATTTTTTTCATAATTTTAGAGTTGTTATAAAGTTTTCGCTTTATTATTAAACTTATATATACATAGACAAAATATTAGATAAAATTTTTAGAAAGATTGTGATTAAAATAATGTACGTGATAATAAATGTACTAACAAAACGAATCATCTTTGTTGGAAAGTATAAAAATAAAATAAAATAATGGAGTAAGTTAAATCAAATGAAATTTTCATTCTTTATCAATGAATATTAATTTTCTACTCATTATTATAACAGATAATAATTAAATAAGGGTAAATGAAAAGGTTTTCGTCAATTACTAATGTAATTAATTACATTTAATAAAAAAAACTTAATATCACATATAAAAATACGGCAGCTTATTAAAAAAAGTTTTAGAAAAGATTGTGATTTTCGAAAATGTAGCTCGTAATAAATTTATCGGTTATGTTAAATACAACCCATAGGGTTGTATATAAGGCATTAAAAGCTTCCAAATTTAGTATAAACATAGAATTTGAAGCCCAAATTACACATGTATCGATGCAATTAATGCATGTATTGAAAAATTATTTCCTCTTATGGCCTTTTAAATACAACCCTAAGGGCTGTATTTATCATTTTCCTAAATTTATTAATGAAAACAATTTGCAGTGATTTTTACATTCACTAATGAAAATTCTTATTGCTATAAAAGGTAGTATTAGATTGTGATTAAAATGATGTACGTGATAATAAATGCACTAAGAAAATGACTCATCTTTGTTGAAAAACATAAAAATAAAATAAAATAATGGAGTAAGTTAGGTCAAATGAAACTTACATCATTATCAATGAATATTAATTTTCTCCTCATTATTATAACAAATAATAATTAAATAAGGGTAAATGAAAAGGTTTTGGTCAATTACTAATATAATTAATTACATTTAATGAAAAAAAACTTAATATCACATATAATAATACAGCAAATTATTAAATAAAAGTTTTAGAAAAGAGTGTGATTTCTGAAAATGTAGGTCATAATAAATTTTTTAATGAAAACAAATTGCATTGATTTTTACATTCACAAACGAAAATTCTTATTTTTATAAAAGGTAGTATTACACAATTTACTATTTTCGATTAAAAAAAAGGTACACTCTTATGAACACAAAACCCATGATAGATAAATTTAACTTGAAATATATTTATATAAATAATCAATGAATTATAACAAATAATAATTAAATAAGGGTAAATGAAAAGGTTTTGGTCAATTACTAATGTAATTAATTACATTTAATAAAAAAAACTTAATATCACATATAATACTACAACAAGTTATTAAATAAAAGTTTTAGAAAATATTGTGATTTCTGAAAATGTAGGTCATAGTAAATTTATTAATGAAAACAATTTGCATTGATTTTTACATACACAAATGAAAATTCTTATTGTTATAAAAGGTAGTATTACACAATTTACTATTTTCGATTAATAAAAAAAGTACACTCTTATGAACACAAAACCCATGATATTTAAAGTTAACTTGAAATATATTTATATAAATAATCAATGAAAATGAATGTATTATAACTGAAAAATGAGAAATTTCAGACTTGATTATTGGCTTTGCATAAGTTCACTAAACAAAAACAAAATCCGAAAAGTAATATCCGTAATACATTTATTATCGCTTAAATTTTTAAATTACATATTTTTCTACGCCTTTTTTTATATCTAATTCTTCGTCCGCGCTAAGTTGTTATGTTATTAGTATGTTGTATTAATTTATGCTTTTATTAGATTCCTTATTAATTTTATTATTATCTATCTATCTATATTCTATATATAAAGTTAAAATGGTTATTTTAGTATTTAATTTTCTGCCACGTGGCAGATATTAAATGCTCAAACAATCCTTTATTATTATTATTATTATTATTATTATTATTATTATTATTATTATTATTATTATTATTATTATTATTATTATTATTATTATTATTATTATTATTAATTTCTTCCCTTTGTCAATTTAGTCTTATTAAATTTTTCCCCCATATATATATGTGTGTGTGTGTGTGTCATCAAGTTTTGGCTTTATACAATGGCACATTTTTTCTTATTAAAAAATTTTTCGTTCTATTTTTAAAATACTCTCTTCAGTTGTATAATTGTTATCCGTTGATTCTAATTTTAGTGCTAATTTTATCTTTCTGCATCTAATTTTAGTTAACTTATGCGAAGCCAATGATCAAGTCTGGAATTTCTCACTTTTCAGGTATAATAATTTTATTTTAATTGATTATTTATATAAATAAATTTCAATTTAACTTTAAATATCATTGATTTTATGTTCATAAGAGTGTACTTTTATTTATATTCAAACTTGAAGAAATTTACAAAATATGATTAAGAAGAAGCTACAATTGTTTGTGTTTTTACAATTTCTTGCATTCGACTCTAATTTATTTTTATTGCATTTTGTTTTGTTGCTTATATATATGTATTATTTTTTCATAATTAAAGATATGTTATAAATTTTTCACTTTATTATTAAACTTATAGATAATCACATTAGTGAGCGTCGCATACTTCTCGGTTGACCTTGATAATTGGTTATATATAGTACTGAATTTTTTATAATTTGCAATAATATAGTACTGAATAATTTGCAATAATATAGTACTAAATATTTTTAATATTATAGTACCGAATTTTTAATTATTATATGTGATGTTAAGTATTCTATTTATTAAATTTGGAGTTAATTATATGAGTACTTGATCCAAAACCTTTTCGGTTACCCTTATTTAATTAATTAATTAATTATTATAATAATCAAATAGAAAATTAATATTCATCCGTAAATAATGGAAGATTTCAAATTTTATTGCGTTTAAGTTAATCCATTTCTTACCTTTGTTGTTTGACTTCTCGACAAATATGATTCACTTTATTACTCCGTAATACCTTTATTATCGCTTAAAAATCTTTTTATCACAGATTTTTCTACATCTTATATCTAATACTCCGTAAGGACTAATTTGTTATGCTATTAGTATGTAGTATTAATTTATGCTTTTATTAGATTCCTTATTAATTTTATTATTAATTGATTGAAACCTTTTCGTTTTCCCTTATTTTATTATTTGTTATAACAATCAATACAAAATTAATATTCATTGATAAGGAATGACAAATACTTTACAACAAAGATGATTCATTTCTCCTAGGTAACTATTGTCTGCTCTAATTACAACTTTAAGCACCATCATTATTGCAATCGAAGCTACATTTCAACTATGTTTAATTCCATTAAACACGAAATCGATCCACATGTAATTTCAGACAACTACTCTGTATATATATTCGCCAAACGACTTGGTGGATGATTTACAGAAACCAACGCACACAATTTTTAAGCGGATAATCCCGTGAATTTCACGGGTGACGTACCTAGTTGGTTATAAAACCTCATGGTTTTTGCCATTTTGAGCATTCCACTCCTTCATCATTCTTTCTTCCTCTCCTAAGAACACATCTTCTTCCAACCAGCCATCTAGGGCGTCGTCTAGGGCATGTCGTAGCCGGAATCGGCTTGTTCCCGTTGGGGCCTTTCCTGAGGGGTTCCATTTGGTGTACCGAGTTCGCCCCCGGTGCCTTTGGGCCCCTCAGCGGGTGGCTAGGCGTCGTCCCTCTACTTCCCCAGCTGTTGGTGGGTCTGGCGTTACCACCAGACCTTGTCGTCGCCTATCTTCCAGTAGGCGGGTGCCAGGTCCTTCTCTTCACGTTCACCACGAATACTGCTCCTGTGGGTCTTCAGAGGAGGAGAACTGGCCAGCCTCTCCTCCCCGGGGTCCTTCTTCCTCGCCTTGGTCCTCTGGGGCCCCCTCGGTGGTGCATTGGGTCCTTCTTCCGGGGTGTTGCTCTCCTCCCCCACTTCCTAGGGAGGATTCAGAAGAAGATGCCCTTTGGGAGCAGTTTGCCTATGCGCACTGGGTTGCCTATGGGCGTCACCTCTCTACCAACTAGGCGTCGTGGCTCGGCTGGGCTTCATTTTCTCGGTTGAAGCCAGCCGCTGGGGGCTAGGAGGAGGAGACGCCGGTTCAGTATCCTCTTGCTATTTGTTTATGAAGATCTCTCCTTATATTAACCATGACTTCTATTTTCCGGGTGTTTCTAGGGGTACAGGCCCCCACGTTAGTGATTTAGTCGGGTGTTTGTAGGGGTACCGGCCCCCATGCTAGTAACTTTGTCGGGCATTAGTAGGGGTACTGGCCCTCACATTTTGTAAGGATATAGGAATGGAGAATTGTACAGATGCTACTTATGGGGTATAGGCGTCTTGTAGGGAGACTATTGTATTTAAACCTTACAAGGCCTGACATCTCATAATCTGTACAAATATTAAGTCAATTTGTCTCTGTGCCTAGAGAACCTCATCTCCAAGCTGTTATACATGTTGTCAGATACTTGAAAAGTACAGTGAACACTGGACTGTTTTATTCCTCTAAGCCAGAATTAGACCTCAATGCTTACACAGATGCTGATTAGGGGCGATGTCCACACAGTAGTTATTCTCTTAGCGGGTATTGTGTTTTTCTAGGAGATTCTTTAATCTCTTGGAAAACCAAGAAGAAAGCTACGGTCAGTAAAAGCTCTACTGAAGCCGAATATCAAAGCATGTCTTACACAAGCAGCGAATTGGTTTGGATTGAAGGTTTGCTAAAAGATCTGAAACTGGAAGTACCTCTCCCCATTCCGCTTTATTGTGACAACAAATCAACCCATCATATAGCTCAAAATCCCATATTTCATGAGCGTACTAAACACCTAAACATTAATTGTCATTTTGTCTGAGATAAGCAAACTGAAGGTTTTTTTGAAGAGTCAGCACAGACCTACAACTTGCTGATCTGATGACCAAGCCATTGGGATTCCAACAACATCACTTCCTTTCTTCCAAACTTGGCCTAGTTTTGCCTTCCACAAGTCAAGTTTGAGGGGGGATATTGAGATATAAGGTTGTTAGGTATTAGTTGTAGGTGGTTAGAGAGTTAGTTATACTCATAGCTAACCATACGAAGTCATATATATATGGACTTAGCATGATCTATCTATCTATATATATTATTAAAAGACAATCCAAAACAATTTTTTTTGTTTTGACTTCTAAATAACACCACATGGCAGCCTTGAACACATGTATATAGATGTTTTTCATAATTTCATATTACTTGACCTTTCCACTCCCCACAGAGTTAACAAATCATATGTCATCTAAAATCTCATAACTTCATTTGACGACTCTCTAAATTACCATTTCAAGAGTATTACAGAGCATATAAAATACGATCACTTTGTATGTAACCTTGATTGTTACGAGTATAAATTTCGGGGAGGGCACAAGGAAAAATTATTGCGCAATGCAATATTATTCTCAATAAAAAGTTTAAAAGTATGGCTTTCAACCCCTTTTATCATAATGTAGTTGCGTGTATTTGGTGTTTAGTGTGTGATTATTTTGGTCAATCGTTGTTATATTTCGGTATTTAGTGTGTATCATTCTTTTGCCCTTTGATGTTGTTCATATTCATGCTTAATACAAGTATTATTTACACTCCGAAGAAAATACTTGTTGTCTATGGTTTCTCGATTACGTGTCTCTATCTCTTAGTAACTTCAAATTAATTAGTTGTTGTTTACATCTATCTATACTATTATATAAAAAGTAAATCATTTTCCATAATTCTTCTTCAATCCTAAGCTATATCATTAATCACTAATCTAATGACCACACCTCATCATTTCTCAAATCTTCCACATGGCCTCTCTTATACTCTTACATTAGTTTTATTAAATCATTTATCTAAAACGGTTAAGATAAAAATAAATCTGTATTGTACTCTTTGGAGGTCTATACGTTTTGGCTCATCATCAACTTATTCAACTGTCATCTTAATTAGTTAATTACTCTCTAATCAAGATCTCTTTTAATATTAATATCCCTTTCCATATTCCATCACATAAAACGGCTAAATTTTTCTAAGTTATAAAATTCATTTTCCTTGCATACTATAAATGTTCTCGAGTTATATGTCATTTCTTTTAGTCTCTATTTGAGAACAATTATAAGGTAACTATAATATTATGATGTCTTTGTTTTATAAACATTCTATATGTATTTGGTGCCTTTGTCTAACTATGTTTTACTCTTTGATATCACTTATAGTTCTTCATGTTAAAACTTTAAAGTGTATCTAATTGATGTTTTAAGTTTCATTAAATTTATTTAACTTACTAACGATAATATAGTTCATCAAGTGAGGTAGACTTAACGGATTAGTTGGATCCAAGTTTTGCATGTTTTATTTGTTTTTTTATCAACTTAATATTATCAAGGTGTAAAGTGGATGCAACAATTGATATCATAGGAGACTTGAGACTAAGAGTAGATAAGATGAGTACGCATTTACGAATGTGATTGAAGAAGAGAAAGTCGAGCAATGTGAGCAAGTTTCCAAGCCAATTTATTTTCCATCTAAATAAGAAGTTTTGGATAGAGAAAACAATGTCCTCCATCTTGTCTTCTTTCCCCCTTTTCTTTCTTTTCCCTCCTCTCTATTTCCGGCCTTCCAATTTAATAGACAAATTAAAACACACATTTAGTTTTTCCCGAATATTAAACATAATCTTCTTACACTAACTCGTGCATTGTTGCACGGGTACAAAAACTAGTTTCACAGGTGTCCGACACGTATTGTCTCTAAATAAATTTAAAAAACCGGTTACAGTTTTACAGGTGTCCGACACGTATCGTCGTGTGTTCAACGTGTGTTGGTGTCCCACACGACACGATGATTTGGAGGATCGAGTGTCCGTGCAAGCTAGCTTCACCCTTTACAAATACGGATAAACAAGCATAACACTACTCTTCATATTTTCTAAGTTTTAGCTCATTAATACATTATCAACCTTGATTTTATTATTCTTAACTTGATCACCCAATTGATCCAGTCAGAAGAAGGAGTAAGGGTATTATTTTTGTTTTATGTTAATTGTTTTTAAGTTTGATTAAATTGTTTTATAGAGTGATATTTAGTGAGAATGAGGGAGAATAGTACGTGAATGGTTTTATTCTGCAATTGACAATACAAAGTGTAAGATACAGATGTCTATATAGGCTTTGCAAGTTAGGGCAAATACATCGACATTACAAGTCTTTCATCCATTTTCTTACTCTAATATTTACTAGATAATTATACACTTTCGGTTTCTAAACATTTGTAGATATACGTAAATCTTTCTAGATAACCTACGGAGTATTATTTTAACAAGGGGTTGGTGCGCAATTGATTAGAAAGAAGGTGTACAGTATGAGTATTATGATAGATCGTGATTAACAGGATGAATAAATGATTAGGAGGTTAATCGGTGACATTATTTTGTTAAAAAAAAATAAGTTAAGGCTTCAATTGGAGAAGTAATGAAAAAACAAAAATATTATTCAGATGTATCTTACTATAATTTGATAATGATTGTTGTTTGAGGATAAAATATGGGTCCTCGACTCGGGCGGTTCGGCTCTCCTCGGGATCTGGGTGCGAGTCGTCGGCGATCCTGCAAGGGAACTCCGACCCAGAGGATTGCCCCCAGGGCGGAGCCTCCGATACCCAAGTCAGTATATATATATATATATATATATATATATATATATATATATATATATATATATATATATATATATATATATATATATATATATATATGTATATATGTATAAGTCATCTCATAGATAGTAGATAGTGGAGGGATTAGTAATGAATTGGCCTTCTCTTCCTCTCTATCAACATGGGCTATTTATAGAGGAAGAGAGAGGTGATGTCACCACGGTGATGTCGTCAGGGTTCCTTCTCAAGTTGCCTAGCGACTACTCGAGGGAAGGGTCGGCTAACACGAGGGTTTGGCCGACTCGGGGTAAGGTCGACTTGGGGTCCGGTCGTCTCGGGTTCCGATCGTCACGGGGTCCGGCCAACTCGGGATCCGGCCGTCACGAGGTCCGGCCGACTCGGGGTCCAGCTGACTTGAGGTCCGGCCGTCTCGGGTTCTATTCGAGGCAGGGTCCGGCCGGCGCCTAGGTATGGTCCACCTGCCTAGGGGTCCGGGCCTATACGCCTAATGGCCTATAGGTCTATCTCAGTCGGCCTACATGTCTTGGGGATTTATCCCCCATCAATTTGCCCTCAGCAGAGTCGGATACTAGTTGTAGACACCCGCATTTTGCCTGCTAGAGTCTATAGCAGTTCCCGACAAAACACCCGATGATGATCGGACGCAAACGTGACTTAGTATACTTGAATATGGGTTCGGAATCAATAATATCCGACATGGACTTTTAGCAGAGTACAAATCTCTCAAAACCAACCTCAAATTCAGGCCCAGTGGGTCGTTTCGAGTAAAATGAGACTAATTTGGGCCAAAACCGACACCAAAAATAAAAATCATCTTTTGGCGACCGGGTCAAAACCCGGTCGAAGACGAAGCCGTCCTCAAAACCAGCCAAGTTCGCTTCTAGAAACTTGCGCCCAAACACAATTTTCAAAAAATCAAAAAAGTCAACCATTTCCTAAAATGGCTCGCCAACCCTATCCACTCGATCGAGTGGATTGACCTCACTCCACCGAGTGGAGCCACAAAAACGCAACAGACCTCTTTTTTAGGGCACTCGATCGAGTGATTCTAGGTCGAGGGGTAAACTCTATAAATACCCCTCCTTGTGCTCTTCATTTTCAGATTTTTCCATGCATAAAAAAACCCTACATTTAAACCCTAACTCACCCATCCTCTCTACACTACAACCTTGAGCAATCCTAAGCAAAAACCGAGTCCTTATCCCTCGAAAAACCGATAAAACATTACCATATACACACACACACACACACCATAACTTTACATACATCCTCGATACTCCCGCGTTCCCGTCGCTATTACGAGTCCATTGCCGAGGCCATTCTAAGCATGTATGTTGAGGGTGTCATCAACCCCGTCTCAATCTCTATTATCTCTATTTACATTATACATTTTTTTTATGCTTTATATTATAATCGTATTAGTATACTAACACTAACGTTCGACTATCGTATACTAACTTTTTAATTTTTGTTACTAACCAATCTAACATTTATTTATCGTCATTTACATTTCGTTCTAATACATATACCGCGTATACATACATAGTATTAAAACTCGGATTCGAACACGTTTGACTACGATGACCATCTCAAGTCCGTTTAATCCCTTTATGAGCCACGACGGAGGTGGCACCCTTTCGAGGAGCGCCGCCCCAATGTACTCAAGGGCGTAACGCGATCGTGGTCATTCGTAGTTGAACGCGTACGATTCCATTTCTAAGATTAGCACGGAATCCGTTGATGCGAAAATCGACATCACATAATCCATTAGGATTAATATTGATGTCGTGACGCGGAGGAACACAATTTCGTCCCTAATCAAAACTTTCAATCCCATAATGACATTTTTTTTCACAAAAGATGACGGTATTATAATCATATATTACACTATTATAGCACCGGAAGCTGAGTTAAATTTAAATCATGCCATATTTCTATTTAACTTGGCCAACCATCGATTTAAAAGTAAATAAATCGGAATAGCCACCTTTTCTGAAACGAGTTATGACTCGTACAGGGGGCACTCGACCGAGTGCCATAGGCCACTCGATCGAGTAGCACCCCAAAAACCGGGCAGTAGCTACGTCGAAGGCGCACTCGATCGAGTCCAAGCCATGACTCGATCGAGTGGCTCCTTCAACCCAACAAATCCGAGAGCTTCGAGCGTCATCCGAGCCTCGTCTTTTTACGACTTAGTCGTAACGTGCAAAGTCAATCACGTGATTACATTTTCAAAACTCATGCATATCATTTCACTTAAACGACTTTGATCGATTGTCTTTCACTATTAGTCTTGTGTCGACGACTATTTAGTCGTATCCGATACATGACTAATTTAGACGCCAATTTTTTCGATGTGATAAGTCGGGACAAGGCATCGAGATTCGGGATCGGGCTAGCACCACGTCTAGGTTCCATATCTCCGTCCTTCGTTTAATATACAACATGATGTATATTTAATCGGAGTTCGTCCATTTGCACAACTTACGGTCTAGTTTGTATTTATTATATACGGGTATGTTTCAAGTTATTATTTATCGTTTTTTATATACTTTCCGCTTATGCTTTTTTATTGTTCATTATTTTGTATTGGCCGGGTTGTATTTCCGCCCGTGTATTTTGTACGTATTTACGAGCTTTGTTTATTTTGATGCTTATCGCCTTATAAATGAACCTCGCATGCTAAACTACTCCGACAATAATTTAGATGCATTAAATGACGTAGCTCACACATAATTCGCATGCTTAGCCGAAAACGCTGTTTGCAGATCATTTAGTCATTTTACTAGCGCGCGCGTACACGAACACGAACGATGTCTTAGTAGAGGCCGCTAAGTACGGGAGGAGTTGGGTGTCCTTAGTGGGCTTCCCAACACGTACCCTCACCACTTACTCAGAACCTCGGTTTCCGGATGTCCGAAACCGTTGGCGCACGAGAGTCATTCTATACACGATAACCGGTAGTGACGGTATCGGTATCGCAATGCAAAGGGACGAGCCCCATAAACTTTGAAATTGAAATGGGCCGTACTTTGTGTACGGTCCACGACGACATAGAGTGGGCTCGAATGGGTTCGAATTCCCATAAAATTCGGTGGCGACTCCAACTTTGACTTAAATTTCAACCCGAGAACAATCTTACCACGAGATTCATTCGCCTACCCAAACCCGCGCGTGGCCGCGTCGGGGTGGACCTACGTCATGTCCACAATTTGGCGACTCCGCTGGGGATACCTGATGTACCACATGTCATCGTGGTTCCTAGGGTGAGACTCGAAGAGAAATCGTTCGTATATTAGTGTGCGCGCATTAGTTTAATGATTCATGCATAACCCAAATTTTGCCCGGGCCGGTTACTTGTGACCGACGTCCCACTATACCGCGGTGCAATCCAAAATGGGTGCGCTAAAGACTTCTATGGCCGAACTCGAATGGGTTTTGCGGCATGTCCTAAGACCAACTCGGCTTAGGGAGTCCGTCCTGATTTACGAGAGAGCCATCGTTGTTGGTATAGACCCTATTTTGACCGACCGAAACTTAGTGTAAAGCATACATAAGCGTCGTTATAATGCTTGTTTGACTACGTGCTACTTGGTTTCCGTGTCATTTTTCAAAAGTCGTCATTTTAAAAAATGCATCTTTCCAAAAACAGCAAATTTTGAAAAACCCCGAAATACTGTCCGTTTCGGGACCCGTCTTTTCAAAAAATATCCAATTTTCAAAATTCGGAATGCCGCCGAAACTTAGGATTAACGATTTGACTCAAAATATCCTTTTCTTTAGCCGGCATGCTGTCCGTTTTGACTATCGAATTTCCAACACTATCTCGATTTTCTGAGTTTTCAAAATTCAAATCTCGTTTTTTCGAAGTTCCGTTTTCGGTTTTCAAACTTTCGGAAATTCGCTCATTCTATATTCAAATTTCAAAATTTCAAACATCCGACTTTTCAAACAAATCTTTCTTACTGTAGGACCTACCGTTTATTCGTATGTCGGGTCTTTGCATAGTATGTCGAAGGTTTATAGCGTCGAAACTCTGTCGCTCTTACATCACGAGTTTCCCCCCTTTCCCGAGTCCGCCTTATTTGTCAAGGCATGACCAACCCGCGTAGGGCATACCCCTACAAAGGAAAGTCCGTCTGTACACTCGAGTCAAAAGTCTGGGGAAAAGTCTCACGTGGACCTTCCTTCGAACGGAATTAGGCTCACAAAGCCAAAGTCCTAAGGAAGTCATATCACCCACGAGTCATCCGTCTAGGTGTCCTTCTCGAGTCTTTAATCCTTTTCCTTTTGTCGCTCGGGATGTACCTTTTTTTATGTTTCCGAGATCTGGCTTCGGTTTCTGATTACGCGGTGTTCTTACAGACAGGCCACCGTCTACCAGACACAGCCGCAAAATGGAAGCAGCTCTGAACAATCTGAAGGCCTCCGTGGATGCCATGGCCGCCAAACAAACCGACATTGATGCCCAACTGACAGAAATGAGGGCTGGTCAAGTGGCTATCGTTGCTCGTATGGCTGCAGTGGAGCAAAGGACTCCTAATGCTGAGGCTACTGGGCCTCTAGATGAACTAGTTAGCGCGGTGCGCCGACTAGAGGAACAAGTTCATTTGGCTGGGAGTAACAATATCCATCGGGAGAATAGCCGTGAGTACTCCCCGGTGAGTGACAAGCTGCCCGCGAACCTGAATCTCACGGGCTTACCCATGTTCGAGGGGACCGAAGACCCGTTACTACATGTACGGGCCTTTAAAGAATTCATGGCTATCAAAGGGGTAGATTCTTCGATGTTCAAGAATCTTTTTGCTGCATCCCTTGAGAAGCACCCACGGGCCTGGTACTACAGGCTAGACCCGAAAAAATACCCTACTTGGGATGATGTGGCTACGGAGTTTGCTCGGAACTATGCTGACAACACCGAGATCCAAACCACAATGCGGTCTTTGAAGGGTATGGCCCAAGAGCCAAAATAAGGTTTTACTAAGTACCTTCAACGCTGGAGGGCTGAGAGCATGAAACTGGTCGATAAGCCCAGTGAAAAGACTTTGGTGGAGGCTTTCGTCAAGAATCTCCTCCCTTCCTACCGGGTTCATCTCCGGTACGCTGTCATACCCAATTCACCACCCTTACTAAAATGGGTATGAGAATTGAAGACGATCTGAGACTGGAGGGCCTTACTAAGGCCTCTAGCAAAGGATACCAAGGGGCCTCCTCTTCCACTACTAAGCCCCAAGCTGCAACCCGCAGCATTTTCGATGCGGTTAATCTACTAGATGCTCCGTCCAAGAAGAACACCCGACCTCGGGTTTTCACTGATATAGGTACCACCTATACCTATGCCTTACAAAGGCTATCCTCGAAGGGCCTGATCCAACCGATAGGCCCAACTCCTGAAGTTCCGGTCGAGCGACGCTCCAAGAACTACAATTCCCAAGCTTATTGCCAATACCACCGAGGCAATGGGCATGATACCAAAAAGTGCTGGAAGCTAAAGCATTTGATCCAGGACTTGATTGAGAGCGATAAAATCCCGCTGCCTGGAGATAAGCCGAGTAACAAGGAGAACCCTTTCAGCTCCCATGCCATCTTTGTCGGGGAGGTGATTGATTGCTCTCATCTTATTTCTCCATTTATCCCGCAAGTAAACGGGATCTGGTTTGACGACAAGGATGATGTCTACCTCATTAAAGGGGAAGCTGTCCCCATTACCCCCGAGGAGATTCGCAAGACCAAATCTCGAGTCTTAGCCAGTAACCACCTTGGTCGTCCCTATCAAGCCGCTGGCTCTAGGGACACCCATATCCCGACAACCGTCACCGAGCCTCTCAGGACGGAGGTCGCCCCTGAAGAGCCGACTGCTGAAACGGCTCTCGTGAAGCAACTAAAGAAGACTCTAGTTGACCTCACTATATAGCAACTCCTAGTTAGCTCACAAGAACATCGAGAAGCACTCACTAAGGCTCTCGATCAAGTTAAGATTGATTCTCTGGTTACCCCTGCTGAAATGGTAGCCACGATCCTGCCCCACTTGAAGGGCAAAACCAAGGAAGGAGGCCCAATGATCACTTTCTCTGAAGCCAACCTACCGCCGTTCGGGGCCTCCCATAATCTAGCCCTCTACATAACGGTGGTCTGCCGAAGGAAATACCTCCCGATGACCCTAGTTGATGATGGGTCTGCTGTGAATGTCCTTCCTTTGAGGACCGCCAAAGCCCTCGGCATTACCGAGGCCGATTATGTTCCGACGGCTCAGACCATCCAAGCCTTTGATGGGAGCCCAAAGTCGGTAGCTGGGGCCATAAAGCTGACCATTATAACGAGCCCAATTGAAAAGGAGCTTGAATTCCAGGTGATCGATGTCACCTCATCCTTCAATTTGCTCCTAGGAAGGCCGTGGATTCATGCGGTCAAAGCGGTATCCTCCACCCTCCACCGAAAGATCAAAATGCCTTTGCTTGACAATGTTATTACTTTAGAGGCGACCCCAATGACTGTGGCTAGCTGTAACACCACGGGCCACGCGGATCTTTGGGGGTTCGACTTTGTGGGGATGATCGAGGAAGAGTACCTTTTTAGGCCCTACTTCACCGCGAGCATTGACACGATGCTCCAAAACCTAGGGTACTTAACGAGGGCTACTTCTCGACCTGATCTTCCGGTCGGGAAGATCATTGAGGTCTTTAAGGACGAAGACTCTCACTTCGGCCTTGGTTATGCCACCACTCCGGGAAACGTTGTCCGAGCAGGAATCGAAAAGGTCTGCAACATTATTAAGGGTATCCACTTGAGCCCTTACAGCCCACGGTTGACTGACTACTTTGTCACACCGGTATTCAGGGCTGTTTAGGTTGGTCTGTACCAACCCAATGCTGCGCACCTTGGGACCCAATTGGCCCGGGACTGCAACTACATCCCGGATGATTTGTTCGCCTTCATCCAATCTGATGGAGCTGACAATAATGAGCCCGCGCTGGGGCTACTTTTCGGGGAAGACACCATAGCCCCGACTCCAAAGGAAGACTTGGTCAACCTGATTCTCCGCAGCAACAGGTTTGACCCGACCAAGCTGATCTCGAATGTTGGCTCCGAGACGGGAAACAGGGCCTGGAGGAAGACTGTCAAGTGGACTGACAGTCAAGGAAAGATCTACAAGCTGGTCACTGGAGAGGGAGACATGCCTGAGTCTGAGTCCGAGTCTGAGTCGGAGTCAGAGTCAGAGTCTGAGGTCGAGTCTAGGGAGTCCGGTGCTAGAGTCACTCCTGTAACCCCTCTCCCACTTGTCATTCCTGCTGTTGGCTCTTCGGGGTCTGTCCCGAGTGCCTTACCAATTCCGCCACGGACCAATGATCAGATGGCTGCTCTTTTCGAGCTGTTTTCAAAATTTTCAATCAATAATAACAACCGTTCTGCTTACAACTTGTCTCTTTTAAATTCCGCTTTCAAAAATATTTTATGCAATGACATTGAGAAACCCGACGAACAAGTATCCCTACCTCCACACCTGATCGAGCAGCTAGAGCAAAGGGAATCTCGGAATCCGGTAGTTGAAGAGACCGAATCCATTAATGTGGGAACAACCTTAGAGCCCCAGATACTTAAGATAGGGTCATCCTTAGATCCCGAGGAGAGGCAACAATTCACAAACCTCCTCCAAGAGTTCAAAGATGTCTTCGCATGGTCCTACAAGGACATGCCGGGGATAGACCGGGAAATAGCCGAGCACCACATACCGATCAAAGACGGGTGCGAACCGGTTAAGCAGAAACTCCGCCGAATGAGGCCCGAGTGGTCTCTCAAGGTAAAAGAAGAAGTCGACAAACAATTCAAAGCCGGCTTCATACAGGTGTCCGAATATCCTGACTGGGTTGCAAACATCGTGTCGGTTCCTAAAAAGGACGGTAAGGTGCGGGTATGCGTGGATTTTTGGGATCTTAACAAGGCGAGCCCGAAAGATGATTTTCCGTTACCACACATCGACATACTGGTGGATAACACGACCGATCATGCCCTTCTATCATTTATGGACGGGTATGCCGAGTACAATCAAATCAAGATGGCGGAGGAAGATATGAGTAAGACTACCTTCACTACACCTTGGGGTACTTAATGCTACACCGTCATGCCATTTGGTCTCATTAATGCGGGGGCCACATACCAAAGAACCGCTACCACCTTACTGCATGACATGATGCATAAAGAGGTAGAAGTTTATGTAGACGACATGATCGTCAAATCCAAAGAGCGGGACGGTCACATCACCGCGCTAAGAAATTTTTTCACCCGATTGCGCAAGTACAACATGAGGCTAAACCCTCAAAAATGCAGTTTCGGGGTAACATCAGGTAAATTACTGGGTCATATCGTTAGCCAACGAGGTATCGAGGTCGACCCAGCTAAAATCAAAGCCATTACCGAGATGCAACATCCTAAAACTGAAAAAGAAATAAGGGGATTTCTCGAGAAAGTCCAGTATATCAGTCGGTTCATTTCCAAACTAACCATGGTGTGTGAACCAATTTTCAAGAAACTGAAAGTAGGGGAACGGGTACTATGGGATGACAAGTGCCAAGCTGCTTTCGACAAGATCAAGGAAATCCTGCCTGCTCCGCCAGTCTTAATGCCACCTCAACCCGGTTTGCCTCTGTCGTTATACCTAACAACGACCGAGACAGCCATGGGGGCTATGCTGGCTCAGACAATTAACTCCGAAGAAAGAGCTATCTATTACATCAGCAAAAAGTTTCTAGAGTATGAGTGGAAATATACCATGCTCGAAAATACGTGCTTGGCTCTGGTTTGGGCCGACATTATATGCTTAGCTACGAGGTCCATGTGCTATCCAAGATGGACCCAATCAAATACCTCTTCGAAAAGCCCGTTCTCAAAGGCCGAATTTCTAGATGGACTCTAATGCTGGTAGAGTTCGACCTAAAATTTGTACCGCTGAAGGCCATTAAGGGGCGAGTAGTAGCTGAATTTCTCGCCGATAGCCCGGTAACCGAAGAAGGACACACCGACACCTGGTCCCTCCCAGATGAAGATATCTTCCATACCGATACCGAAACATGGAATTTATACTTCGATGGAGCGTCCAATTTTCGAGGGTTGGGAGTTGGGATCCTCCTAATCTCACCAAAAAGGGAGCATACTCCCGTGTCCATCAAACTGGACTTTGATGTAACCAATAATGCAGCCGAATACGAAGCATGCATTTACGGGCTACAAGCCGCCGCCAATCTGGGGATCACAAATCTTCGGGTACATGGTGACTCATCCTTAGTCATAAACCAAGCACTTCAAAAATGAAAAACTCGGAACGCTAATCTTGTGGCCTACCAGGCACGAGTAAGGGATCTCGAGAAACAATTCCAAAAGGTGGAGTACATATACTTGCCTCGGGAAGAGAATCAGTTTGAAGATGCACTCTCAAAATTGGCATCTTTACTAAATATTCCCGACGACGTGACCAGTATGCCAATTTGTGTCGAAAGATGGTCCGAGCCGACATACATTCACGACATTGAAGACATTGAGATAACTGATCCTGAACCATGGTATCAGGCTGTATTAACGTACCTGACAAACGGGGAATATCCTCCAGGACTGAAGGTCGAGCCAAGAAAGCCTTACGAAGGCTAGCTACCCAGTTTGTCCGCACCGATGACGGGCAGCTATACAAAAAGACAGCACAGAGGGCTCTACTCCTTTGTGTTGATAAATATAAAGCTGAAAAGGTTATGGCCGAAATACATGATGGTGAATGCGGCCCACATATGAATGCCCAAATGATGGCCTGAAAAATCATGAGGCTCAGGTATTACTGGAATACTATGGAAGCCAACTGCCAGTTATATGTCAAACATTGTCATAACTGTCAAATCTTCACCAACGTGCAACATATGCCGTCATCTCTGCTTTATACCATGACGTCGCCTTGGGCGTTCTTGACATGGGGTATTGACATAATCGGGAAAATAAATCCCTCTGGAACCAGAGGACATTGCTTTATTTTGGTAGCTATCGACTATTTCACCAAATGGGTCGAAGCTGAATCCTATCGCGTTCTCAGTGCTAAACATGTCGCCAAGTTTATCCAGAACAAGATAATATGTCAGTATGGGATCCCACACGAGTTTATCAGTGATCACGTGACTCATTTTCAAGCCGAAACGACAGCCCTTTTGACCAAGTATAAAATTCAAAGGCATACGTCTTCGCCTTACCGTCCCCAAACGAATGGAGCGGTAGAGGCGGCTAATAAAACAATTGTCATCATATTATAAAAAATGGCTGATAATTACCGGGACTGGCCCAACAAAATACCTTTTGCCCTATGAGGATACCGGACGTCGATTCGCACCGCAACCGGGGCAACGCTGTATTACCTAACTTATGGGATGGAGGCAGTCCAACCAGTTGAATTGGAGGTACCGTTCCTCAGAATTCTGTTAGAAAGTCAAGTACCCGAAGCTGATTGGGTTCTAGCACGGTATGACTCGTTGGTTCTACTAGACGAACGACGATCTCGTGCCCTCAACAATATCCAAATCTATCAGAAAAGGATCCAACGAGCCTTCAACAAAAGGGTGAGACCCAGAAATATTAAGGAGGGGGATCTGGTCCTTAAATCGGTTCGAGCGTTGTTACCAGTTGACCCGAGGGGAAAATTCAAACCTAATTGGGCCGGGCCATACTTGGTGAAGAAGATCCTATCATGAGGAGCAGTGTTGCTGACGGACCTGGACGGGAATGAGTTCGTCAACCCGACCAACCTGGACCAGCTGAAGCGTTACTACCCTTAGCCATTTCTCAATGTCATTAGCAAATTTTATTAAAATTATTTTACAAAATGCAAGTCAATAAGCTAGAATTACTTATTTTACTGTCGCAAGCATCTTGAACCAATAGTCTTGGTGTAATTCGAGATTGCAAATCTACTAAGCCTGAACTACGTTTGGTTTGATTCCACTAATTGTGGATACGTAGGCAGCCCCTCAAAAGGGCACAACCGATGCAATCAAGAAAAGACAGGAACAGTTTAATAATAAACTTCCTTTATTAATTACTAAAACCCCGATAAACTCGGGAAATTACAAATGCAAAAATTCAGAAAATTCAAAAAAAAAGCACACGACACTCCAAATAAATAGTAGTAATATTCAAATAATAAAAAACTAAGGACTCGGTACTTAGGGCATCTTGCCCTTCCCCTTGTCCTTGGCCTCCTTGGCCGTCCACTGGCGACGACGCGGAGGGGAACGTTCCCGAATCACCACGGGAACCTCCTTAGCCCGGACCCGTTTCTTTGAACTCGAGTCCTCGATCACATCTGTTGGCCCGAGCCGGGCCCTCACGGGCTCAGGCAGCCGATCGCGCGGGCCTAGTCGGTCTCTGACCGCCAGTCTGGGCCCAAGTCATCTCTCCAAATCAGTCTGGGGGCTTTGCTGCCCCCGCGTGCTGCTAGCACCGGCATCCTTAGATCGAGTTTTAGTATGTGACTTAAGACCCGATTCTAATCGAACTAGAGTAGCAGGAGTGTCTCCCTCGTCGAAGAAACCCCTCTTGTCTTTCGCTGTCTCCCGGCGAACAAATTCGAAGGCCTCATCAACCTTCAAAGCTTTACGAGCTTCCTCAGACTCCTCGGAAGTCCACTTCTCATATGCACGTGAAACCCAAGCGGATTGGCAAGGGTTGGGTATAGTCCATGTAGGACGGGTGAACCACCTCTGCAACCATGTGTCACACATAGCGTTCGTCAATTGGAGCGAGACGCTAATGATTGCCTCAGTTTCAGGAATACGCTGAGACAAACCGAACTGCCTCAGGAGACGGTCCGGGTAAATGTGAACCATCCAGTCAAGAGACAGAATCACCAAATAGCGGGCCTGGTCCCTCTTGGCCAGTCCCGTCAGTTTGGAAAGGAACCACCAAGCGACGGTCCACCTAATTAAGGGACCACCGTGAAATACCAGCTCCTCGTCCCAATAAGCTCGGTTTATATGATGACTCGAGCTTATCCGTCGCCTCCTCGAGCTAATTTGGCTGCTACGGTAGTTGGGAATACTCGGAGGGGACTCTATGATCGACAGACGTTCCGACAACCAAATCTGAAAAGTATACACAAAATTCGTAAGCAATGGGAATGTTCACCAGAGTCCACTCGATCGAGTACAACAGCTGACTCGATCGAGTAAGCCCTCTGAAAACAGGTAGAAGCTCGTCAAAGATGTCACTCGATTGAGTGACTCGCGTATATCAGAAAATTCGCGCAAAAAAAAATCGTGAGATTTATACCTGCAAAAGGCGGATACTCCCCGTCAGCTGTCGGTCCGGGTCAAGCCTCCTAGCGTCGAGACCCATAATGATCTCCCCGGTGGCTAGCCAAGCAGGGCTATGACCAGTCTCCATCTGGTCAACCACACCAATCAGCCTGATCTGACCCAAGCACGAGTCAGCCTCCATCATCCCTTCAAAAACATAGCGCTGCAGCATGCAAAAGGCGAAAGCCCTACGCTTATGAGTAGCAGTAACCCTCACGTCTCGGTTATTCATAAACTTGTCGGCCAGGTCGAAAAGGGAAAAAGAATCTCCCTGCACCATTCGATCTGTCTCAGCATGAGACAAACCTAGGAAATCCCTCAGCCTCCTCCTTGGATCGGGATAGAATGGAGGGATAGCAGCACGAGCAATCGGGCTCCAACCGACTATAGCATCGATCTCCTCAGGTAGAGGGCATGTTTCTCCTCGCGGGAACGCAAAAACGTGATGGGTAGTATCCCAAAACGTTAGGCAGGCGTCCAAAAAGTGTGAGTCAATTATCAGACGTTGAAGTGGGAATAAATTGACAATTCCCATCTGGGTCAGCTGAACCTTTTCCTCGTCCCGAAAATGTTGGGACCAAGCAAAAAGAAGTGCGGTCAGGTGATCGATACCCATGGCAGATATTTGAGTCTTCTTTGAAAATCTAAGAGATTTTGAGGAGAAGAAGGAGTTTGTGATTTGGGATATAGTAAGTTGAAGCAGGGATTCCTATATTTATAATAGGAAAACCTAACTGAACCATAACTACTATGCCTCCTCAGCAAATATGGGCCCTATACACGCGCGCAGGCCTGATTACAGTTCAGAACCCAGAATAGGAATCAAGTCGTCCCGAGCATTCCTAAAATTTCTAAAAAAATCCTTCAAAATTTTGCTTTTCGAAAAATTCAATATTTTATTTTCCCTAGCATGAGTCGGTGTTTTGCCTATGTGTTACATGCAGGTTGTTATGTGTCAGCATACAGGTACACCCCAGACTTCAGAAGCAAGTCTCCTCGCAGCTGCTTTACTCCCCAGTGTGAGTCAGTGTTCTCCCGGAATGCTACATCCAAGATGTGATGTATCGACATACGAGTACACCTAGGACCTCAAAAGCGAAATCGACTCCCCACGGAGCTACCATCATCAGGACAGGTATGACCCTCTGCTTATGGCTGGCGAGCCCTTCACGCAAGTCTACCGGACTATAAACGACCCGACCGGAAGGCTGCCAGGTCGTAATCTGCGATTGGCCTGGTAGCTACTCTGACTTTCGCCTTGTCCAAGCCTCAGTCAGAGTGGGGGTTCTGTAGACACCCGCATTTTGCCTGCTAGTGTCTATAGCAGTTCCCGACAAAACACCTGATGATGATCGAACGCAAACGTGACTTAATATACTCGAATATGGGCTCGGAATCAATAATATCCGACATGGACTTTTAGCAGAGTACAAATCTCTCAAAACCAACCTCAAATTCAGGCCTAGTGGGTCGTTCCGAGTAAAATGAGACTAATTTGGGCCAAAACTGACACCAAAAATAAAAACCGTCTTTTGGCGACCGGGTCAAAACCCGGTCGAAGACGAATCCGTCCTCAAAATCAGCCAAGTCCGCTTCTAGAAACTTGCGCCCAAACACAATTTTCAAAAAATAAAAAAAGTCAACCATTTCCTAAAATGGCTCGCCAACCCTATCCACTCGATCGAGCGGATTGACCTCACTCGATCGAGTGGAGCCACAAAAACGCAACAGACCTCTTTTTTAGGGCACTCGATCGAGTGCACTAGGGCCACTCGATCGAGTGACCTTAGGTCGAGAGGTAAACTCTATAAATACCCCTCCTTGTGCTCTTCATTTTCAGATTTTTCCATGCATAAAAAAACCCTACATTTCTACCCTAACTCACCCATCCTCTCTACAATACAACCTTGAGCAACCCTAAGCAAAAACCGAGTCCTTATCCCTCGAAAAACCGATAAAACATTACCATATACACACACACACCATAACTTTACATACATCCTCGATACTCCCGCGTTCCCGTCGCTATTACGAGTCCATTGTCGAGGCCATTCTAAGCATGTATGTTGAGGGTGTCATCAATCCCGTCTCAATCTCTATTATCTCTATTAACATTATACATTTTTTTTATGCTTTATATTATAATCGTATTAGTATACTAACACTAACGTTCGACTATCGTATACTAACTTCTTAATTTTTGTTACTAACCAATCTAACATTTATTTATCGTCATTTACATTTCGTTCTAATACATATACCGCGTATACATACATAGTATTAAAACTCGGATCCGAACACGTTTGACTACGATGACCATCTCAAGTCCGTTTAATCCCTTTATGAGCCACGACGGAGGTGGCACCCTTTCGAGGAGCGCCGCCCCAATGTACTCAAGGGCGTAACGCGATCGTGGTCATTCGTAGTTGAACGCGCATGATTCCATTTCTAAGATTAGCACGGAATCCGTTGATGCGAAAATCGACATCACATAATCCATTAGGATTAATATTGATGTCGTGACGCGGAGGAACACAATTTCGTCCCTAATCAAAACTTTCAATCCCATAATGACATTTTTTTCACAAATTTCCGATGACGGTATTATAATCGTATATTACACGATTATAGCACTGGAAGCCGAGTTAAATTTAAATCATGCCATATTTCTATTTAACTTGGCCAACCATCGATTTAAAAGTAAATAAATCGGAATAGTCACCTTTTCCGAAATGTGTTATGACTCGTACAGGGGGCACTCGACCGAGTGCCATAGGCCACTCGATCGAGTAGCACCCTAAAAACCGGGCAATAGCTACGTCGAAGGCGCACTCGATCGAGTCCATGCCATGACTCGATCGAGTGGGTCCTTCATCCCAACAAATCCGAGAGCTTCGAGCGTCATCCGAGCCTCGTCTTTTTACGACTTAGTCGTAACGTGCAAAGTCAATCACGTGATTACATTTTCAAAACTCATGCATATCATTTCACTTAAACGACTTTGATCGGTTGTGTTTCATTATTAGTCTTGTGTTGACGACTATTTAGTCGTATCCGATACATGACTAATTTAGACGCCAATTTTTTCGATGTGATAAGTCGGGACAAGGTATCGAGATTCGGGATCGGGCTAGCACCACGTCTAGGTCACATATCTCCGTCCTTCATTTAATATACAACATGATGTATATTTAATCGGAGTTCGTCCATTTGCACAACTTACGGTCTAGTTTGTATTTATTATATACGGGTCTGTTTCAAGTTATTATTTATCGTTTTTTATATACTTTCCGCTTATGCTTTTTTATTGTTCATTATTTTGTATTGGCCGGGTTGTATTTCCGCCCGTGTATTTTGTACGTATTTACGAGCTTTGTTTATTTTGATGCTTATCGCCTTATAAATGAACCTCGCATGCTAAACTACTCCGACAATAATTTAGATGCATTAAATGACGTAGCTCACACATAATTCGCATGCTTAGCCGAAAACGCTGTTTGCAGATCATTTAGTCATTTTACTAGCGCGCGCGTACACGAACACGAACGATGTCTTAGTAGAGGCCGCTAAGTGCGGGCGGGGTTGGGTGTCCTTTGTGGGCTTCCCAACACGTAACCTCACCCCTTACTCTGAACCTCGGTTTCCGGATGTCCGAAACCGTTGGCGCATGAGAGTCATTCTATACACGATAACCGGTAGTGACGGTATCGGTATCGCAATGCAAAGGGACGAGCCCCATAAACTGTGAAATCGAAATGGGCCGTACTTTGTGTACGGTCCACGACGACATAGAGTGGTCTCGAATGGGTCCGAATTCCCATAAAATTCGGTGGCGACTTCAACTTTGACTTAAATTTCAACCCGAGAACAATCTTACCACGAGATTCATTCGCCTACCCAAACCCGCGCGTGGCTGCGTCGGGGTGGACCTACGTCATGTCCGCACTAGTGTTCGGGTCTGGTGCCAAGTGTGGCCGGCTGATAGGATGAACGGCGTACTTAACCTTACTTTGAGCAGTATCAAGTGTTTAGCCTTACAAATCTAGTAGGAACTTTTGATGCTTTTTACTCGGCTTTGGACGATCAATAATCGAGATTCGAGAATCGTTTCTTCAATTTGCTCAAATAAATAGCTCGGCCCTGTACGCAGCGGTAGCCGAAGGATGCATGATGAATAACCTCTTCACGGACAGTGGCTGCTTGAGCCGTCGCGATCTTACTCGGAAGATGGCAATACCCAGAGGCACGTAACCCATGCCCACTAAACAATATGATAATTCGTGGAAGGGATGACTGATATAACTCGGAGGGACGCAACCCATGCCTGGGGAATAATAATAAAAATTAGTAAAAGAAAATTCATACCTTTTCTTTTGACAACAACACTCGGAGGGACGTAACTCGTGCCCGGCGTACACCGGAATGCAAAAGGCGTATGCTAATGAGGTCGATGCCCTTTGCGTGTAGTGCAGGAGTTGTTGACCATTGCCTTCGGTCTGAAGACACATCGAGGGTTGTGAAGGTCGGTGCCTTTGCGTTTGGTAAAGGCTGCCTGTAGTGAATACTGACGGGCGGACTTGGAGGTCGATGCCCCTACATTCGGCGCATGGGGTTATCTGTCCGACGCTGCCTACTTGGAGATCGGTGCCCCTACGTTCAGCGCATGGGGTTGTTGCCCGGCGGCGGTCGCCTGTGGTAAAGACCTACAGGCGGGCTCGGAGGCTGGTGTCCCTGCGATCGGCGCATGAGGTTAGCTGTCCGACGCTACCTATTTGGAGGCTGGTGCCCCTGCGTTCAGCGCATGGGGTCGTTGCCCGGCAGCGGTCGCCTGTGGTAAAGACCTACAGGCGTACCCGTAGGCCGGTGCCCCTACGATCGACGCATGGGGATAGTTTGCCGGCGTCGCCTACTTGGAGGACAGTGCCCCTACGTTCAGCGCATGGGATCACTGCCTGGCGGCGGTCGCCTGTGGTAAAGACCTTCAGGCGGACTCGGAGATCGGTGCCCCTGGATCGGCGCATGGGGTTAGTTTGTCGAGACCGCCTACTTGGAGCCCGGTGCCCCTGCGTTCAACGCATGGGGTCGCTGCCCGGCGGCGGTTGCCTTGGTAAAGACCTATAGGCGGACTCGGAGGTCGGTGCCCCTGCGTTCGACGGATGGGGTCGCTGGCGGCGGACGTCGATGGTGAAAACCAACAGGAAGACTAAGATGCCGATGCCCTTGCGTTCGGCGCATGAGGTCGGCGACGACGACCTCCTATGATGAAGAGCAACAGGCAAACTCGGACGCCGATATCCTTCCGTTTGGCGCATGGGATTGTTGAACGACGTCACCTACTTGGAGACTGATGCTCCTTGCGTTTTGTGCATGGGATCGTTGGACGGCGTCGCTTACTTGGAGGCCGCCACCTACAGACGAACTCGGAGGCCGATGCCCCTGCGTTCGGCGCATGGGGTCACTGGCGGTGGCTGCCTGTGGTGGAGACCAACAGGCGCAGACTCGGACTCCGATTCCCCGGCGTTCGGCGCGTGGGGTCGTTGTCGGCGTCTGCCTGTGGAGGAGACCAATAGGCGTAGATTTGGACGCCGATTCCCCTGTGTTTGGCGCATGGGGTCGTTGTCGGCGGCTGCCTGTGGAGGAGACGAACATGCGCAGATTTGGACGCCGATGCCCCCGCATTCGGCGCATGGGGTCGTTGTCGACGACTGCTTGTAGTGGAGACCAACATGCGCAGATTCGGACGCCGATGCCCCTACGTTCGGCGCATGGGGTTGTTGGATGGCGTCGCTTACTTGGAGGCTGTCGTTTGTAGTTTAAGACCTACAGACAGACTTTTTGAGGGCCCATGCCCCCATTCTATGGATGGGGGTGGTTGGCCGACGTCGTCTTCTTTGAGGCCGACATCGTTGCCTACTTAGAGGTCGCCGTCTGTGGTTAAGATCTACAGACGAACTTGTTCAGTAATTATGCTCCCATTCTATGGATGAGGGTCCCTAGCCATTGCCGCCTGGAGCTATGGCATCCAGACGAACTTGAGCTTATGCCCCCATTCTATGGATGGGGGTCCCTAGCCATTGCCACCTGGAGCTATGACATCCAGACGGACTTGGGGTTATGCCCCCATTCTGTGGATGGGGGTCCCTAGCCATTGTCGCCTGGAGCTATGGCATCCAGACGAACTTGTGCTTATGCCCCCATTCTGTGGATGGGGGTCCCTAGCCATTGCCGCCTGAAGCTATGACATCCAGACGGACTTGGGTTTATGCCCCCATTCTGTGGATGAGGGTCCATAGCCAATTTTTGATGGGTATCCATTCTTTATGTTAATTTTAATAGAGGCTCCCCCTTATTGCCCCTTGCCCATTATCTATGAGAGTAACGAACAAGGGATGGGTAGATATCCAGCTTTTTCGTCGCTCAAATTTTTTACTTATCCTATCCCTCTCCCGAATATTTGAAATTTTTTGTAACTCGTACTTTGTTCGCAATTTGTAGTAATTTTTTGACTAGTTTTTGTGAATTTTTTGTGGAGGGTAAAAAAAATAGGATAATTTTTGTATTTTAAGAACTTGGAATTTGGGATTGGGCTATTTTTGTTTTGATATGTGACATTGTGTACTCACGTATTCGAATCTAGTGGACTCGAATGTCATGGTTTTGGAATTTAGAAATGCTTGAGCTTTACATACTTTGTAGCTTCTAACTATTTCTCACACTCTCCATACTCAACTTTCCCGAACTTCTCCCTTCCTTTTCCTGACTCCACCTCAAGTTTATTATAATATATACTTCTTTATATATTTGGTTTCCCTATGAAGCCCATTTTTTCTTATTAAGTCTTATAAGACTTGAGTACCTGACATTGCATGTGCCCTCTATCTCCTCTTTGACTTTTCCCTCTATATTTCTCATTTGATGGCCGACCCATCCACTTAATAGTCGGTAAACCGACCCATCTCGTTTCACATTTGAGATCAATCCGGCTGCCTCTCTTTCTTCTTTATTTTCTTTTATTCGCCTCTCAATTGCTCAGAGCACCTCTAACTATGGCATCTCTAACCCAAGCTTGCGTGCTAGTTAACCCGGTTGTCAGCCGTTTGACATTTTCAGTGGCCGACTAGCTTACATCGTGGCCGGCGACGGAGTTTGGAGGCCGACTTCGAGTATTGGCCGGTCCGCCCAGCCGACTTCGGGACCTTCACCCTGGTCGATGCCCGACCAGTTCACTTTGGCCGAGATAACTCGTCCGTCATTTTCTTCATCAAGTTCTAAGACCGACAAGACAATAAGTCGTGGCCGGGATGTGCATGGCCGACTAGGCCAGGATGAGATCCTTATCATACCGTCAAGCATACTTTACCGTATATTAAACATCTTGTAGCTATATTCGGTCGACTGTTAGTCTACGCAATATACAAGAGCTTCGCTCATTTTGTCTTAGTCCATTTTTAGACGTAAGAATCAGATATTATTTTGGTTTTTTGTGGATCGTTCTTCAAGACGGAATACTAGATCCAAAAAATTGTTTTTTGGGAGGTCGGTTTTTTTTTGTGGATCATTCTTCAAGATGGAATACTAGATCAAAAAAATTGTTTTTTTGGGAGGTTGGTTTTTGTGCTTAACTTGTGAGCACAACCGTTCTCTCCACAAACGGCGCCAATTGTTTGGGGATAGAATATGGGTCCCCGACTCGGGTGGTCGGCTCTCCACGGGATCTGGGTGCGCGTCGTCGGCGATCCTGCAAGGGAACTCCGGCCCAGGGGATTGCCCTCGGGGCAGAGGCGCGGAGCCTCCGACACCCATGTCAGTATATCATATATATATATATATATATGTATTTATGTATAAATCGTCTCATAGATAATAGATAGTGGAGGGATTAGTAATGAATTGAGCTCCTCTTCCTCTCTACAACATGGGATATTTATAGAGGAAGAGAGAGGTCACCACGGGTGATGTCATCCGATGACATCAGGGTTCCTTCTTAAGTCATCTAGCGACTACTCGAGGGAAGGGTCGGCTAACACGAGGGTTTGGCCGACCCGGGGTTTGGTCGACTCGGGGTCCGGCCGACTTGGGGCCCGACCGTCTCGGGGTCCTAGGACTGTTCAAAAAGTGCCCCCGACAAGCAAATCGGACCGGGGCACATACCGGTCCGATCGCAGGTTGCCAAAAACTTGGTGACCGGTCCGTGGTCCGGTCCGGTCCGGTCTACACTTTCAAAATAAAATAAAATTTAGTGTATTTTTACGGTCCGGTTCGTTCCGGTCCAAGTTTCTTTGTTAACCGTTCCAGTACGCGGGTTTGGATTTTTGGGGTTGCCAGTCCGCGTTTGGTCCGGTGAACACCCCTACGGGGTCCGGCCGACCCGAGGTTCGGCCATCTCGGGTTCTATTCGAGGCAGGGTCCGACCGACTCCTAGGTATGGTCCACCTGCATAGGGGGTCGGACCTATACGCCTAGTGGCCTATAGGTCTATCCCAAACGGCCTACATGTCTGGGGGATTTATCCCCCGTCAATTATTTATTCAAAATTTTAATTTTTGCATTAAATGTTTGTTTAAAAATATGGTAGTTGTCTACAAAACAATAAAAACAAAAGTTAGTTTCTCACAAAACAAAAAACTTCACATTTAGTCAACCCCGGGAAGTTGACTTCAAAAAACCATAAATTAGATTTTAGGTAGTTTTTAACCAAAAATGAGAATAAAAGGTAGTCAAATGCCAAAAAATAAATAAAATATAGTTGTTCATAAAACAGATTAAATAAAAGTAGTTTCTGACAAAAATAAATCTTCATATACGTTTCTTTCATTCTAATTTTATTACAACAAAAACTATGGAGAGATTGTCTATCATTAAGTTATTGGGAGATCATTTTTCTATACCTCTCCATATGTTATTCGTAACTCTTTTATTATTAGATATCCCTAAAAATGATCATTTCATTTTGTATTTATTTTTATACAAGCAAAGCCTTTTATTGTAGATTGTGATCATCTTTATTTGTATACACCTTTATATTAAACGTAGCTACGTAGTATTTTATTACTCTTGGTACCATTGTTGCATCAATTTGTAGTCAGTCTCTCCTCTCAATAAGTTTGATGAGAGACCATATCTCAATAGACTTACTCATTTATTATGGAGTTGTATTATTGTTGTTGTTGTTGTTGTTGTTGTTGTAGTATTTGATTTATTCCAAATTAATTATTATATGTTCTACTCGTATTTAGGAAAGAAAGATAATGAATTTTCAATGTCATTATAGGTGACATTTTCTTAATTTTTTTTTCCAAAATAAAAAATGGATTGGTAAAGATTAACATTATTATTTTCCAAGTATGGTGAACATAACTATCAAACTACTTCGGGCTCGTTTGGTTCACCATGGGAAGATGAAGTTACCAGGAACTTAAATTCACATGAATTTGTATTTCGGGTGAATTACAAAAATGTTGTTTGGTTGACACAGGGGAAATTAATTCATGTGGCAAGTTCTACACACTGAGGGAGGACTAGGTGATTTTAAAGTTTTACAATGAGCTAATTTTAAAATTTTTGAAACTATGTGAGATAATTGTTATTCCCCCACACCCCGAGGGTTTGATTTGGTTCAGTTTTATTCAAATGTGAGGGATTATACTACTCGTACTCAGCTATTTACTTCGCGTCGTCGGATTTTTCTAGTGAATTGGCACTTTTGTCCTTAATAATAAAAATAAACTTCTTCGCTTTCTATTTTCTTCATTCTTAAAATTTAGTTGTACTTATATAAAATTCATCGTTAATTAATCGTAACTAACTAATTAATTCATTAGATTATAATTTTTTGGGGTACAAACAATTAGTGTTCTCCGACTAGTAGTAGCCAGCTTGCTCCTTCCTTGCCCCAATTGAGGTCGGCTTCGCCTTGTAACTACACAAGAAAAACACAAGGGCCTCGGAGGGTGTCCGAGGTTGCCTCTCCGACGCTCAAGTCAGTGAACGGGACAAAGAAGGTGATGATCAACTTAGTAAAGGATTTACCTAACTTTTAGAGAGATAAGTTGTAGTATTTTTTGTGAACCTCTTGCATGTGGAAACAATATCTCTATTTATAGAGGCACTGCTCGTACGGACCAACCTACTGGGTCCTAGCGCGTAGTCATCGGCTAGGCTCCAACAAGCCGACTCCCCTCCGAGAAGCGGAGGAAGGACGTCCTAAGGACGGGGGTGCTGGCGGCTGGCTATGCCCGCCGGCGGAGATGCCGACCCCCATCAATTGCCCCCTCGCCGTCTTGTGCTACGGGTCTTGAGTCGGTAGCGGCCGGTGAGTAGTATGCTTGGGGAGGCGTACTAAAGTTGGTCATTCTCACGCCGTCTCCTTCTCGATGTTCTTCGCGTCTGTCCGTCTGTATGCCTTGCCCTTCGCACTCTCCATTCCTTGGAAAGGCACCTTAGGTGCCTTGTTTCCCTAGAAGTAATGATGGCGCTTACATTTCCAAGGTTCCTCATCATTACTTCTAGGTGGTTGCGGGTTAGGGAGCATTTATTACTGTTTTTTGGCTTATAAAACCTTGTGGATTTTGCCATTTTGGGTATTCCACCAATCCTCAAGTTGTTCTTCCCTCCAAAAACTATGCCTTTTTTGGGTAGTAATTCTCCCCCATCATTGAATTTGCCCCCCGCGGCCAACCGGCGACGTCGACGCCTTCCTTCTCCAGGATCGTCCCTCCCTAGGAGGAGACATCGGGTTGCTAGTAGGGCTCAGTCTTGGCCCTCCTCCAAGAGTTCTACGGTGGTTTCACGCCCCGTAGCCCCCACTGTGGAGCCTGTCAGACCTTCATTTGGCGCCCTCCGCCTCTCTCGTCGCAGAAAGGGGAGGCTTCATCAGGGAGTGTCTGGGCCTGATGTGGACCCGGACGCCTCTTCCTCCTGTGGTTCGTCGAGCTACTCGTCATCTGGCGATAGCTCATCCTCTTCACCTTGCGCTCCTCAGGATCAATGTACGTGTTGCTTCGACGAGGACATTGAGGGCTACAACTTTCCTCCTCGCAGAGTTTGTGGCCCGCCTCCTTCTCCGGGGTCCCCCGCCTCGCCCGCGCGCTCGCCTTCTCCTTCCCTTCCCAGGGAGGACTCTAATGAGGAGGCGCGTATGGAGGAGGAGGCCTATGCATACTGGGTGGCAAATGGAGGCCGCCTCCCTGGCCACTAAGTCCCGGAGTTTGGCTGAGCTTCATTTTCCCGATTGAAGCCAGCCATCGGAGGAGGAGGGGAGGAGCATCGGCCCAGTGCTTTTCTCGGTTGATGTCATGAAGACTCCTTGTTTTAGTTTTATAATGTTACTTTTGTTTGCTGGATGTTTAGTAGGGGTGCCGGCTCCCATTCTAGTTATTTGGTCGGATGTTTAGGGGTACCGGCCCCCACATTTTGCATGTGGCCTGTGGCCTCTGGATTATTAATGACAACATCTTGGTTAAGTTGATCCCTCCTTTTGCCTTTTTGTCTTCCTCTTCTTGTTTATTGTGTCTTGGTGACCTTTGGTATTTTCTCTTGTGCTACGTTGCCACTTGGCGGGGTTTAGTGGTCTTGGCATCCTCCCCCTTTTTAGTATAAATATGGGTGTGCCCCCTCCTATGTCCTCATTTTCTCATCTCTCACTTCTCTCATGAAATTTTTCCTCAAATTTTCCTTCTTCTTCTTCTTCTTCTTCTATTCCCACTCAAGTCGTCGCCTTTCCTCACGGAGACCTGAGTTCGCTGGCGTGTCTAACTAGGTTAGTTTCTCTCCCCCCTTTGAATCTTCCTTTGCCTTTTGTTTTGAGTCATGTGCACCTGTTCTTGCCGGGTACATTTTGAGGATGAGGAGAGGGACGAGGTCATGTTGGCCTTTGAGGGATACGTGGCCTCCAGATCTGGATCTGAGGGAAATGTCGGTGGGGATCCATTGGAAGATGAAATTGAAGAGGTGTCCCCGATCGTTGTCATCCCTATACGATCTCTCTGACCTTCCACCCATAGGCTTCACCGTGGAAGGAGCTCCTCTTCCGTCGGAGGAACGACGGAGGCGGGCCTCTGTCCGGTCGTCCAAAGCCTACCCGAGAGGTTGAGGAAGGAGAGGCGAAGTAGGATAGCGAGAGGGCCCCGACGACATTGGTTCTCCATCGTCGCCGGAGGGACCACCCTCACCGCCGAAGAGCCATCGTCAAGTTGTCGGGGATTCGCTCAGGAGGAAGTGGAGGGGGGTAGCGAAGAGGCTCAGGCGGAGGTGGAGGAAGATGGTGAAGAGGCTCAGGTGGAGGTGGAGGGAGATGGTAAGGATGCTCAGGGGGTACCGGTCTCTCGCCGACGCTGGGGAAATAGATCCAGTCTTCACTGTTATTGACGCTTAGTAGCACCGTCAAGCGATAGCAAAGGGTTGTCTGGAGGTGGCCAGAGACCTTTACCTCTTGGGAGAGGGGTTTGAATATGAGATATCGGCTGCCGGCCAGACGATCTGCTCTCCTCCGGAGGGTTGTGTAGGCGTCTCTATAGAGTCCCTCAAATTTAGCCTGCGGTTTCCTCTTGATCCCTTCGTGGAGGAGATGTTCCGACGTATGAACTTATCGCTCGGCCAACTGACTACCCAGGCGATCCGTGCCGTCATCTCCTACTGTTGGGTATGTCGGTTCAAGAGGTGGACCCCTCAGTGGAGGCGTTCAGAGCTAGGATGTTTCTGAAAGTTGTGCCGGCGACGGGCTATTGGACCCTGGGGTGGCTCGACAACTATGTCACGTTTTACCCCATCATCTCTAACTGTCATAGTTGGAGGGGCAGATTCCTCTATGTACGCTCCACCTCCAGATGGTCTATCCCCAGGAAATTTCAAACCGACGTGCGCATCCACATGGAGAGGGACGACGAGGTTGGAGGTCACTTGGGCCTAGGGGAGTGTGGGTTAAGTGACTCCGACAAGGAGATCTTTAGGGCTTTCCCGACCGTCGTTCAGTTGGTCGGCAAGGAGAGGGTGGCCCTCCCCACAATTTGGTTGCACCTCTATGACCTGATCACTAATAATGAGTACCTGGAACGGGTGGGCATGAACGCTCCTTTTCCTTCCCCAGGTGCCTGGGGTGTAACCTTTACTTTTTCCTGTCGTTGCCCGTATCCCGTTTGGTACTTCATAGTTTTTCTCTCTTTTTGCCTTCACAGGTAGTTGCCCAGCATATACTTGATCGTCGGAGGAGCTTACTTTGCTTAGGGTAGATAGACAACTCCGACCTTTTACTGGTCGGTCGCCTCTTCCACCAAATGACCGGCCCACGATCATGACTCATGGAAGATCTAGGGCCTCCAAGTTGAGGAAACATATTCCTGTTTCGTCCATGGAGTCGCCTAAGAAGAAGCAGACTCTATCGACGGCCTCTCATGTCGTAGAAGTGGCGCGGAGCTATGCCGGTGGTTCTGAGGCTGTCACCTCCCCCCGGTCGACTGTCCCTCCTTTGGTCACCGTAGCCGTCTTTAAAGGTGGGGCTCCGACATCGGCCCCGGAGGTGGTGATGGTGGGGGATGAAGAGCCAACCACCGGGGAAACACCATGGGGCCGTCGTCTCATGTGGGGGCGCCGATGGGTCCGCAAGAGATTGCTTATACTCTTGAGGCCTTCAAAGATGGGTCAGTCAAACGGGATGTGGCCGCCGCTGTGGATGCTCTCTTCCCCTCCTAGTTTGGCAGCTGCGACTCCTTATCCAACGTCAACTTTTTGAAAATGCTCGAGCTAATCAAGGATGGGGACGTTTCCTCTCATAGCAGCGAGCGTCCTCACACTACCGCCCAACTCAACGCGCATTATTGTAGGGTGGCCGACGCCCTTACCATGGCCACCCAGAACATCATGGTGATTAAGAGGTCTGCGGAGGTGGCTATCATGGCCTCTCCTGACCCAGTCGTTGTTGATTATCTGAGGGTTGGCCTACAGGAGACGGAGAGGAAGGTCGACCTCATGGAGAGGAAGGTGGCAGCCAAGGAGGAGCGTCGGTCGGCAGTGGAGCGAGACCTGACGAATCTGTCTGACGTACACTCCCAGACTAAGGCCGACCTAGAGAAGCCGGTGAAGGCGGCGGAGGACAAATTTTAGGTGGCCGAGGACAAGCTCATCACTGTGCTGGGTGAGGCAAAGTCCACAAGGAACCAGTTGGATGCCGCCCTAGCCGACGCAGATACTGTGAAGCAGAAGCTGTCGGCGGCGGAGGCGGCCCTGTCGAGCAAGTTAGACAAACTGGCCGGGTTGGATCAAGAGGTCACCGAGTCCTATCGTGCCGGCATGGATACGTTGACCAACCTAACTGCCCTTACCTTAGCAGAGTATAATTCTCGTTTTGACTGGGCGAGATATAATGTCATCTACCAGCGCCTCAATGACGAGCGAGTTAGGGCGGAAGAGCAGGAAGAGGCCGAGGAGACATCGGCGGTGCCTTCCTCACCTCCCAAATAAGAAATCGGTTTGTCGTCCTCCTAGGCCTCTTACACCCTCAGGGAGGGAGAGGAAGGGGCGGCAGATGAGCGAGCCGACACAGCTCACTCATCTGCTCCCCTTTGAGGCTTTTTGTGGATCTCCTAACACCAACTCTTGGGGCATTGACATAGGCTTGCCCTTTATGCTTTACTGCTTTTCATTTTTCTTTTGTCGTAGGTAGCACTTGATCCTTAGGGGACGACTGCCTATTTGTAATAGTCATAGCCTTATTTTGCCTTTTGAACACGTCTTGTATCAAACTATGGCGCTTCTGACGCCTTTTGTTTTATGCAGTCCAATTTCTTATCTTCCTGTATTTTTACGTTGCTTTCTCATTTAACACTAAGTGTTTCTGTCTTCGCTCTTCTTGAATGAGGACCTCCTCGCCGGCGGTATTACTTAGGCGATTTTAGTGATAACTTATGCTTTAGGTTGATTTAATCTATTGACAAGAGTGACTGGCCTATATCCCCATGGCTTTGGCTCGGGGCATAGACGGCGCCACCTGCGGTTGAGACCAACATTAGGCTTGCTGAGACTTATGTCCCCATGGCAATGGCATGGGGGGTTGTTAACCGGCGGCACCCGCGGTGAAGAACGACAAGCGTACTTGTGGAGGCTTATGCCCCCATGGCTATGACATTGGGAGTTGTTAGCCGGCGCCACCTACGGTGAAGATCGGTAGGCGGATTTGTGGAAGCTTATGTCCCCATGACTTTGGCATGAGAGGTTGTTAGCCGGCGCCACCTGCAGTGAAGACCGGCAGGCGGACTTGTGGAGGCTTATACCCCCATGGCTATGGCATGGGGGGTTGTTAGCCAGCGTGAGTTGAGGTTCCATTTCGTATGCTATGTTGAACAGGGGTTCCTCCCTTATTGCCCCCTGCTTGTTGATTGAGAACGTAGTGATAAACCGGCAAGTAGATAAGAGTAGAAAGAAGAGTAACAAATCTTTAGCATTTTTAAACGTTGGTTGGGCGGTGTCGTCGACATGCTTGAACATTCCCCGCCAAAAAAAGACAAAATGGCGCACTTGTCGTTTACACACAGTATCTTCTAATGTTGTCCGAGTTCTGTGGACGTCCGTTCGCACCGCCCGATGCCCTGCGCGCGCCCGCGCTGGACCGACCCGATTTTTCAATGTATGGCGGCGGCCACCCACGTGGCCCCCTCTCGGTCGGGGGCCAGTCTGATCTCGCATACGGGGCGATGTTTCAGACCTCGTTTCAGATGACGATCCGGACTTGTACTAGACGGGTGCGGGCACCCGTGTTTCCGTTTTGAATCGATTGAGTCGTGGTTGTAAATGTTTAAAGGCCGATATGTTTGGTAAGGCGACCTTTTTAGTGAACTGAATTCGTTGCCAATTTGTGGAGTCGCCATCGAGTCAATTATGGGGACTCGAAAATCGTTCAAGTCAACTTTAATCCTTAGCCGGCTCAAAGTTGAGGGGCACGAGACCTAAAGATAAAGACTTATACCCTTAAGCACTCCATGCCTGGAATGACTCTCATTGCCAATGGTTTCGGACATCCAAAAACCGTCAATTCTGAGTAAAGGGTGAGGGTACGTATTGGGAAGCCAACGTCCGATAGATGTCAACACCCAATCCCGCCCGCACTATAGCAGCCTCTACTAATCAATCGGTGGGCTGATTTCCTAGTTTTGTTCATTTTTAGCTTATTCACGTTTTGAATTCCTTGTTAGGTGATTTAGCATGCGATTATAAGGTCATAAAAGCAATAAATCATACGAAAAACTGTAAATACGAATGTAAGTAAATCACATTGTGAGGAGTTGCACCATCGGAGTATACAGTAAACGGGACATGGTGCATAGATAGTTGAGAACAGATCTCAGAATTACTTGGGTCTATTTAGTGTATTTTAGTGTTTGCGGTTGAAGTTGGGACGTCACGTGTTTTAGTATGTGTAGTTAGACCTGTCAAACGGGTCGGGCGGTCGGGTTTCGGGTTCGGGTAAAATACGGGTCGGGTGTATTTCGGGTTTGAAAAATACGGGTTTTATACGGGTCGGGTTTATACGGGTTTCGGATCAAATACGGGTTATTAACGCACTTTAAAAACATTATTTTTCTTTACTTTTTTTTAGTCATAAATACAATTTGATTCTTAATTTTCTTAATCATCTCATTTAATATATGATATTAGTGAAAATAAACATGTTTTATTTAATATATCTTTTAATTTACATTGATATTTTATTTCTATAGGAAGTACGAATATATATGACGAACTTTGACTCGATTTATTGATTTTTTTTCTCATTATAATAATCATCTGATAAAAATATGATTTTAAAGATGTATATATAAATATTATTTCTTAAAATTTTGAGGGAAAAAAAATATTTCTTAGTGTTTTTGAGAAACTTTATTGTATAATAGTAATATTTTTTTAATTTATCTATTTTCGGGCGGGTAACGGGTTCGGGCGGGTTTTGACCCAATATATTCGGGTTATTATCGGGCCGGGTCACTTTCGGGTTTCGGTCATTTTCGGGCGGGTTTTTTCGGGTTTTTTTCGGGCGGTTTCGGGTCGGGTTTTTGGGTCGGGTCAGTTTTTGACAGGTCTATGTGTATAATAATAAAGGTGCGAGAATGTAAAGTTTTGTTTAGATGAAAACCTAGTGACGAATCGACTTCAAAGGCGGATCCTCCTAGCTTGCCCGGTGATTTCGGCAGAGTTCCGTTACCGTTGATCCTTCCTGCGGCTATTCCGGCAGAGCTCCGCTACTACTGGCTGGTTCTGCGGCTAATCCGGCAGAACTCCGTTGCTAGACTAAGAATGGCTAGTCGAACACTGGCACCTCGGGATCGAGTGGAGTGCTCGAAAGTGAGGAGTAGCGTCGATGTCGCTTTATCGGAACTACGATCGATTGGATCGTTTGCCTCGGGTGTCGGAGTGCGAGCCCTTAGCGAAACTCTTTATGAGTGAAGAGGGAAGAGAATTGAATTGTGTCGAAATGAGGGGGTGGAGGGGGGTATTTATAGGTGTTTTTCGGTCCTCGTCACCCGGATAGGCGCCTGATCCCAGGCGCACCAGAACTCAGGCGCCTGGGTTTAGGCGCGGGAAGACACATGTGCGTAAGGTGAGGCTCTTGGAGTTTTGGAGATACGATTTTGATACTTTCCAAAACCGAGAGGTGGGTGTATAATACGAAGCTTGGGGATTATGTCTTTCCCGGTTTTGACCTAGCTCCGTGGTGTTTTGTGGGCCTCGGGTGTGCATCGCGGGGTTCACTTGGCGCGGTGCTGACTCGGTTCGAGTTTCGGAACTGACTCAGAGTCTCGGTGTCAGAATTGACTCTAATTAGTGTCTATGCGACCGTAACGACACGACTAAGGCTGCCAAGATGTTAGTTTAATTTTTCTGAGTAATTTATTTGATCCGTTCTATAGAAAAACTATCTAAAACGTCGCGAACCCGTGTCGCGTTGCAGTCCGATCGTCATCGGGTGTTTGTTGGGCACTCTTGCAGCCACCAGGTCCAAATCTGGGTGTCTAAAAGTTCCAGTGTGATGGTAACTCTTGCCCCTCTCTGTTCTTGAGTCTGAAGGTGCTTGACCCCATGACCTGTGTGACCTCATAGGGGCCTTCCCAATTGCCACTCAGCTTGCCATTCTCATTAGCCTTGCCCACGGCCGCTATCTTCCTGAGGACCAGGTCGACGACCTGAAATTTTCTGTGGTTGACCCTCTGATTGTAGGCCTTCTTCATTCTGTGTTGATACGCCGCCAGGTTCACGCGAGCATTGCAACAATAGTTGAGGGTAGGGACTATCATCTTTCTATACCGACCCCGCCTTCTACCAAAGGGTCTATCAAATAATGTAAACATGGCTAAATGGGAGAAACGTAAGTCTCAAAATAGGCCTAGTCACTACTACATTTCATAAGGGTCGTATTATATCGTCATGTGTCTGTAAATGAGTCTAGAGCGAAAACAACCACAACACAATAGGTTGGTAGGACGGGTCGACTTCAAGCAAAGAGCCATAAAGAAGGGACGTAATGGTAGGTAGGACGAAGTTTGGTCAAGCATGGGAATGTGCGTGGAGTGCGGAAAACCCGACGCTTTGAATGACAAGACCAAGGACCGGTCCCGTTCTCCTTTCCTTGGACCTTAAACGAGCTTAATTGGGAAAGGATGCGTCACTTTCGTACATGAAAGAGCGTCCCCATGCACATGGCAAATCCAGCCAAACAAGGACCGTCCCAAGGCCACTTAACATGCCCATTTGTACTTTGGTGTTGTTAGCCATTGTTTTCAATTCTTACTACTTGTATTCCCTTCTTTTTTATCGTCCAAGAGCCTATATAAGGACTCTTTACTCCTTTGTAAAAATCAGAACTTGAATGAATGAAATAAACCGATTTTGAGTTTTGTAACTCTCTGTTAAATCCTCTCACAAAAACCAGAGTTTTAGCGAAGGTTAGGCCTATTTAACCTTGTAGGGGTTAGACTAGTCACCTAGTCACGTAGCTAATCTAGGCAGACCTAGGTTGGCCTCGTGGGTGCATGTTGAACCTGATCAACACATTTTATGTCGTATTTTATTGTCCCCCGACAACCATTTTTGAGCTTTTCTTCCTCCTAATTTATATGTTTAGTACCGATTTTTATTAGAAAGTCGATACTACCGATTTTCGTGCTATTTTGGAGGTTAGGTACAATTTCGAGCATATTTAGGAGTAATAAACCGGATAGCCGAGATGAGAACGGAAGCCGAGGAAGAAAACGAGAAGCCGAGAAGCAAAGAAGAACTCAGCTGCGAGTTCCAGCAGGCTCACTCGATCGAGTGCCTCACGATCACACCCAACTGGATTGCATCGGAATATTGAGTCAACTCTTCCTTTCAGCCGACGACGAACAAGAGTTGGAGTTTGCATTGACCCACTCGACCGAGTACCACTGCGTGCACTCGATCGAGTGCATCAAACCCGGGCCGCGCTTCAATATTTAATTCACTTAGAATATGGGCCCGTTTTAAGTCCAACTGATTTCCTTTAAATCAGTGTCTTGACTTGATTGTCAGACACTTTTTTATTCCACACTTTTGACAATACTTTTGTACTTTACTTAGCATTGAATTATTACGTTACTTCCGTTTTTCTTCGCGAGATACGTTGAACCCCATTCTTTCTTTTCCAATCTTGAATTTTCGGTATCGATACTCATAGTTTTAATTTCAATTTCAATTTTATACTTTAGTTCTTGTCTTAATTTATTCCTCGCATTCGTAGTAATAGTTGTTTCCGTAATTTATGTTGTTTATTGTTTTCTAGCATAAAATTATTATTGCTTTCAGTATTGTCAATTTGATTCGCCTCGTCATGTTTAATTGCAATTCGTCTTTTGTTAATTGAATTATAATTAATAATTAGCTAAATTTTACCTAGGGTTTAAGGGGATCAATGCGTATTATTTGGGTTATAGTCAGTTGACCTGTTTCTAATCGTATGAACTGTCGCCTAAATATTGTTTTAATTCTGATTAATTGATTACTGGCCATGATTAATTAATTAGTATCACAATTAGGACTTTTCACCGACCGGGTTAAGGATTAATTAGGTCACGATATTTTAGGTAGACTAGCTTAATTCTAGCGACCGCAGGTTAAGTTTAGTTCTAAAGTTTGTAGAAGTACCGACCGGACCTACATCTTAGACAATTCGATTATTGATCTGTTATTTGACTCCCTGACCTGAGTAATATTCATTGTGAATCTGAGACCCTAGACTTTTCTCCTATTGATTTACCCTTTAGTAATTAGCTATCAGCCTACTAAAACAAACAGAAAAACAGTGACCCGTAGTCTTAAGTCTCGACCTTAGAACAAGTATTTGAGTCCCGTCTCCTTGTGGTTCGACCCCTACTTCACTATCTACATTAGTTAGTGGACCCTAGGGTATCTTTGATTAGGGATACGACTTACCCCTGTTAAAGTTTGGCGTCATTGCCGGGGAGACGGTGTTATTTACTTGCTTGTTTTGTGTTTTAGTCTTTTGATTACTTTTATCTCGAGGAACTTCCGTTCCTTGAGACCATTTCTCACCTTTTTTGTGTAGTTTCTTCGTATGCCCAGGTCCTCTCGAAGTTCAGGCTACATACCACCATACGAACCTGAACCAGAGAGAACTTTCTGCATGTCTAGGAAATTCTACAAGGAGATTGCTAAGACAGAAAGATCAAAGTCAGTGGAAAATTTGGACGACGAGTACGTATCCGAATCACAATCCTTTGAAGAGGATAATTCCACCACTGCCCCCAAGACACCGCTAGTCAAGATGCCTCCCAAACTTGCTAGCCATTCCGAGACGGAGCAAAGTTCCTTGCCGAAACCGTTGAAGCGGCCTACCGCCACAATTGGTACATTTGAGATTTGCCCCGCCTTTATCACATTGGTGGAGCAAAATCAATTCGGTGGAGGTGCCAATGAAGACCCGGCGAAACACATGAAGCTCTTCACCGACTACTGCTCTACTATTCTACTCCCCGCAGGAGTGAAACAGGAGGAAGTGATGGAGATGCTATTCATGTTCTCTGTACCCGACACTGCGAGAGACTGGATCACAGATCTAGACCGCGTAGCTGAGGGAATCACAGACTGGAACTCCCTAGGTTTAGCTTTCTACAAGCATTACTACACGCCGCAGAAGACTAACATGTTGAGAAGTCAAATTACTAATTTCCGACAACTACTCACTAGAACATCTATGAGGCGTTGGTAAGGTTTAAAAAGCTTGTCAAGAAGTGCCCACATCACGGTTTTGAGGTATGGTTTTTGTGCAATCAATTCTATAACAGTTTATATGACGATTGCCGTGCTACGCTCGATTCTGCAGCTAATGATAGGTTTCAAAACAACTTTGATGATGATAAAGCATGTAAGCTAATCGAAGATATGGCAACTCATCACTCACATTGGGGGAAATCCACGGGGTAACACCCGAGGTAATAATGGTGACTCCGAGTCATCAATGCCATAGTCAGCCACCTAGCCGCTTTAACTAAGCGGATTGACTCTATGGAGATTGCTAGAACCCAGCAGCAGCAACAACAAGGTGGTGTATACCAAGTGAACGCGATGTCCGAGGTCATGTGCAAGAATTGTGGGAATACGGGTCATTATGCACAAGATGGTGCATGTTTAGAAACGGCGAATGCTTTCCAATCCATGAGACCACATCTCCCATACATGAACCAACCGGGTTATGACAAGTCCTTGTTGTCCTATAGGAGCCAGAACATAATCAATCCACCACCACCTGGTGGTAAAAAAATTGTCCCCTATGTAGCACCCCATAACCGACCCTCCTAGAGCAATAACCGACAACAATTCCAAAGAGGCCAATAACAGAATTGGGGTAATCAACAATGGGGAAATCAACAGTAAGGTAATCAACCTTGGGGTAATCAACAAGGTTGGGGGAACCAACAACAATTTCAAGCCACCCCACATTCACAAGCTCAAGCTCCGTCAAGTAGTGAATACGCGGAGATCAAAGCATTATTGATGCATGGTATTCAAGCTCATCAAAAGCAAGAAACTCATATCAACCAAATACTTGCTCATAACAAGATCTTAGACACCCAAGTAGCCCAACTTGCCGCCCAAAAGCAAGCTAGGCCACCGGGTACTCTACCTCCTCAAGGTGAGCAATCGCACGAGCAAGCCAATGTAATTACATTGAGAAGCGGAACCCGTTATGATGGTTCAAAAATGCCCGAGGAGTATGTTGTAGTTGATGAAACCGAGCTAGAGAAGCAAGAGCTCGCCGAAGAAACCTTGAGTAGGTCATGACAGGAGGCCACTCGATCGAGAAATACTAAACCACTCGATCGAGTGGACCCCCTAAAAATAACCAGGGACTCTTCACGTAGCTCACTCGACTGAGTCAGCCCAGACTCGATCGAGTCACAGGTCACTCGATCGAGTGCAGCAACCCCACTCAAATGAGTAGACCCCCCAAAATCGACCAGAGAGTCTACAGTCACACCACTCGATCGAGTACATCTAGGTGACTCGATCGAGTACTCTGACACTCGACCGAGTCAGCCCAGACTCAATCGAGTGGAACCTGTAACGCTTGATTCATCCATCGTTCTTCTCCCGCCTTTAACCAAAGATGCTAAGTCCTCTCAAGCATCCTCGTCTCAAGTCAAGGAACCTTAAACTCCTATCATACTTCCATTTCCCCACCGACAACGTAAGACGAAGCTTGATCAACAGTTCGGTAAGTTTATGGAAGTCTTCAAAAATTTGCAGGTAAGTGTTCCTTTTACTGATTTAATCACTCAAGCTCCTGCTTACGCAAAATTTATGAAATAAATACTAACTCGTAAGCGGTCTTTTAGTGAAACTGAGACAGTTGCTTTCACCGAAAAATGCAGCACGCTACTACAGAGTCGTACTCTGCCCAAGCTTAAGGATCCAGGGAGTTTTTCTATCCCTTCTACTATAGAGACATTAGCTATTGATAAAGCCCTTTGTGATCTAGGAGCTAGCCTTAGTGTTATGCCGTATTCCATTTGTCAAAAATTGAATATGGGTGTCTTAAAATGTACTAATATGACTCTGCAGATGGCTGATAGATCGGTCAAATATCCTCTAGGTGTCTTAGAGGATGTTTCGGTCCAAGTAGGGAAATTCTTTATTCCCGTTGATTTTGTAGTCCTAGACATGGCTGAGGATGCCATAATTCCCATCATCCTTGGTCGCCCTTTCTTACATAAGGCAGGGGCGATGATCGATATAGGGAAGAAGAAGCTCACACTCTCCATAGGAGATGATACCGTGACTTTCAGTCTCGATCAAGCTCTTAAGAAGCCCATGATAGAAGAGTCTTGTTATAGTATAGATGTCGTTGACTTAGAAATTGAAAACTATATTGACAACTATCTTGGCAGGGACCCTTTGGAGAAACTCCTGAGATGAGACACATTTTGTATGGTGTAAGATGGTATAATTTGTGCTAGTTTTGTTGCTTGGAGAAGGTGTTTGAAGAGCTTTATTGTATATCTTATTTTCAACGGTGTTTATATCGAGTTATGTGTTATTTTGAGATAATGTGTAACTTGTATTGGACTAGTGAAGTAAGGTGAAGTTGTGATGGTTGACATGGGCCAAGAGAAGCATAAGGAGTTGTATTTGATGGCAGAGTCAAGGCCCAAGCACCATAGGTCAAGGCACGAGTCAAGCAAGGAAGCAAACACGGAAGAAAATGAGAGCCACTTTAAGTGGCTGGATCCGCTCTAAGCGGATAGATCAGCCCGCCAAGAAGAATGGAGATGAGGGAGCCGCTACGAGTGGCTGAATTCGCTTAGGACGGCTGGACTGCACCATGTCTCTTCGGATTCTCTTATTTGATGTTACACTTGTTTTTACTACATTAACTTATAACTTGATGAGGATAATTAGACATTAGTTTTATCTCATCATTTCCGATTACTACTAGAACTCAACACACATTAGATTTTATTCATCATTTTACACATAGAATTTCATATTTTCCATTGCATTTTCTTATCATCCATGGAAGGCTAAATTCTCAATTCTTGGAATAGGAGATTGAAACCTTCAAACTAATTTAATTGTAAGACTTTAATCTTTATTTTGTCTTTTGAATATCAAGTATTGTTTTATATAATTGTTTGATTGTTAATTTAATTCTAGTTTGATTACCTAGAATTATTCTAATAATCAATTGCTAGTTTGGGTAATAGAATCCGATTGTTCATGTTACCTAGATATTTGTAGTGAAAATATTTCATCAATTTGTATGCTGATTCATCGTTGATGATTTATAAATAAACAATACTTGTGTGAATCGAACGTAAGCCTGACTTAATACGCTCGATTGTCGACTCGGAATCAATAGCAATTGGCGCGAGCTTTTATCGGAGTAAAAATCTCACAAAACCGACCTCAAATTCAGGCCCAGTGAGTCGTTTCGAGTCAAATGAGACTAATTTGGGTCAAAATCGAGACCAGGGCAAAACCGTCTTTTAGCGCCCGGGTCAAACCCCGGTCAAAGACCTTTTCGAGACAGAAAAAATCTGCCACGCGACCCTCGAGAATCCAATTAGAAGTAGGATTCCTCACAAAAATCAGCTACAAAAATAATAAACAATTCCGTAAGAGATAAAATTTTATCTTTTGAAGTGTTGTATCGCCCGGTCAGCTCCACTCGATCGAGTGGAGTGCTCACTCGGTCGAGTGGGATCACAAAAAGCAGTCAGATCCGAGTTTTGACCAGGCTCTCGATCGAGTGCCATGAACCACTCGATCGACTGACCTCTTTTACAAGCCAAAATCGGGAGTTTCTTTCTCTTCAAGCAACTTCCCCTATCCACAAGCGGAATCATACTTCCTCTCAACCGTTAGTTTCTTCCTTGGCAAGAAACCACTTCTCCTATTCAAACACTAGGAGTCTCTTATCCCAAGTCGATATTTCATCCTATAAATACCCCACCCTCGCAACACAATTACAACATTAAATTTCATACATCTTCCACACCAATTATCACATACAATCACACATCTACGCACATCCAACATCCATAATCTCCAACATTAAGTTACAACCCGAAAATCTAGAAAACCTTAGGCAAACCATACCAAAAATACAACACCTTAACTCCTCTTATATTCTCGTTACTCCTACGCAAGCGTCATTACTACGAGTTCTTAATTGAGACCGAAATTAGCATGTAGGTTGAGGGTGTTACAAATCCCGATTTCTCTCCATTTTCTTCTCCTTCTTCACATCTCTTTCTATCCTCTCGTCCGTTGTCTTTGTCGTCTTTCTTCGTCGTTTCATTTCTACTACTATAATTAGCAATAACAAGTCGTCCCTAAGGATTCGATATCAACTCTATAGTTGAATATCGGATCTAAAGGAATCAGTCAAACAAAACCATTTTCAAAAACCTTTTCTTTTTCTCGTTGATGCCTAAGTAATTGTCACATAGTCCTAAAAAGACTAATACAACAATACAACGCGGATGGATTTATTTCAATTCAAAACAGTTTCTTAAAACGTCTTTTTTCTAACAATTACTCTAAGTATCGGATATCGATTTCGTAGTCGAATATAAGATATTTACGCGGAGTCTTGAAAATCTTAAGTCGGGTATGAATTATGTCATATTTTTACACGACTTAACGAGTTTATCGGTTTTCAAAAACTAAAAGCAATCTCGAGAATTGCAAATCGAGTCACCCCTCGAACAGGGGCACTCGATCGAGTGCCATAGCCACTCGGTCGAGTGATACCCAAAAAACGAACCAGAAAGCTTTTTTGAGGACCACTCGATCGAGTCCCGTCATGACTCGATCGAGTGGCATCTCAAAACCCGAACATAAGGCTTTTCCCGAGGTCCACTCGGTCGAGTCCATCCATCACTCGATCGAGTGGCCTTTGTCACGACAAACCCGTGAGCCTTCAACATTATTTCAAGGTTCCATAAAACTTTTTTTAACGGCTTTGGTCAACACGTGTCAAGTCTATCACGTGTCCTAATTCTTTCAAAACCTTGCTTCATATTATTTATGTCATTCTAATCTTTTCTATAAACCATCACTAACCCGTTTGTTTCTATTTTGGCATCTTTTTTTTTTGTTTTACTGTACTAAAACAAATCTCACATGCTAAAACAACTTCGACTTAGTTCAACATGCATTAAACGACGTAGAACAAACATAATTCACATGTTTAGTCTAAAAAGCCTTGTTTGCATATCATTCAACCGTCGAACTAACGCGCGTACACCAAAAACGAACGATATCTTAGTAAAGGTCGCTAAGTGCGGGCGGGGTTGGGTGTTCTTTGTGAACTTCCCAACACGTACCTTCACCCCTTACTCAGAACCGTGGTTTCCGGATGTCTGAAACCATTGGCATACGAGAGTCATTCAATATTCAATTACCGATAATGTCGGCATCGGTATCGCAATGCTAAGGGACGAACCCAATAAATTCTGAAATCGGAATGGACCGTACTTTGTGCACGGTCCACTACGACATAAAGTGGGTTCCAACGGGCCCGAACTCCCACAAAGTTCGGTGGCGACTCCTACTACGATTTAAATTTCAATTCGAGATCCATCTCACATGAGATTCATTCGCCTCCCCAAACCCGCGCGTGGCCGCGTCGGGGTGGACCTATGTCATGTCCACAATTTGGCGACTCCACTGGGGATTCCTGATGTACCACTAGTCATCGGGGTTCCTAGGGTGAGACTCGAAAAGAAATCGTTCGATTAGTAATGTACGCGTTTTAGTTCAATGGTTCATGCATAACCCAAATCTTTCCCGGGCCGGTTACTTGTGACCGACGTCCCACTATACCGTGGTGCATTCCTAAATGGGTGCACTAAAGACTTCAATGGCGGAACTCGCATGGGTTTTACGGCATGTTCTAATTCTAATTCGGCTTAGGAAGTCCGTCCTGATTTGCGAGAAAGCCGTCGTTGTTGGTATAGACCCTATCTCGACCAACCGAGACTTAGTTTAAGAAGCATACATGGTGTCATTATACTGTTTCCGTGACTACGTGCTGCTTGATCTACATGTCATCTTTTTCAAAAAAAAAAAATTATTTCAAAATTTGCAAAATTATTCATTTTTCAAAACTCGGAAAGCTACCAAACTTAGGACTTATGATTTTACTCAAAATAGCCTATTTTTAGCCGGTATGTTGCTCGAACTTTCTCAAAACCTCAAAAATCACGGCCCAATGGCCCTTTGCCATTTTAAAAAAAAATTGGGCCGTCTCTCCGACTTTTTCGGATCTTTTTAAGCCCAAATATCCCTTTTCAAAAACTTTCCTCATCTTAAGACTTCCCGTATTTAGTAGTGTCGGGTCTTGTAGTAAGTTGTCAAAATCTCTAGCGTCGAAACTCCGTCGATCCTATATCGCGGGTTTCCTCCCTATCCCAGTCCGCCTTACTTGTCAAGGCATGGCCCACCTACGTAGGACATCCTCCTACAAAGGCGGGCCCTTTTACACTTTCGAGTCCAAAGCCTGGGGAATATCTCACGTGGACCCTCCTTCATACAGAACTCGGCCCACACGCCGAATCCTAAGGAAGGCCCACCACCCACGAGTCATCCGTTTAGGTGTTAATCTCGAGTCGTTTTCTCATCTAAGTCTTTTCCTTGCTCGAGATGTACTCTTTGATTCTAAAGATCTGGGTCAGTTACTGATTACGCGGTACTCTTACAGATGTGCCACCCTTCACCCGAGCCATGACGCAAGCAGCTATAGATGAGTTGAAGGCTTCGTTGACCAAATTGGAGACTATGATCACGGTAATGAGGGAAGACCAGATAGCCATCGTTACTCGCGTAAGCGCCGTGGAACAAGGAACTCCTAGTGGTAACACAGAGACTAACGGGCCGTTGGCGGAATTGGCTGGTGCAGTCCGCAAGCTGCAGGAACAGGTCCACTTATCAACCAGCCACTCGATCCACACGGAGAATGCTCGCATTTACTCACCTTTGAATGACGAACTGCTCGCCAACCTCAACCTTACGGGCATCCCAATGTTAGAGGGTACTGAAGACCCGGTCCACCACATTCGGGCTTTCAAAGAATTCATGGCGGTTAAGGGGGTGAAATCGACCATGTTCAAGCACCTTTTTGCTTCCTCTCTCGAAAAGCATCCAAAAGCCTGGTACTACAGGCTTGATCCCAAGAAATACAAGACTTGGGATGACGTGGCGACGGAATTTGCTCGGAACTGTGCCGACAACACAGAAATCCAGACCACGATGCGCACCCTGGAAGTCATGGCCCAGGAACCTAAGAAGGGATTTACGAAATACCTTCAACGATGGAGAGCCGAGAGTGTCAAGCTGGTCGATAAGCCCAGCGAAAAAAGCTTAGTGGAGGCCTTCGTGAAGAATCTCCTCCCCTCTACCGAGTCCATCTCCGGTACACGATCATACCCAACTTCGCCACCTTAACCGAAATGGGGACGAGGATCGAGGATGACTTGAGATTAGAGAGCCTTACTAAGGCCTCTACCAAAGGTTAACAAGGGGCCAACTCATCCACAAGCAAGCCCACAACCGCGGCTGCTACTCGCAGCATTTTTGACGAGGTCAATCTACTTGATACCCCGTCCAAGAGGAATACCACACCACGGGTGTTCACCGACATAGGTACTACTTATACACGTGCCTTACAAAGGCTGTCATCAAAAGGCCTGATCCAACCGATAGGCCCAACGCCCGAAGGCCCACTTGAGCGTCGCTCTAAGGCCTACGACGTCCAGGCCTATTGCCAATACCACCGGGGCAATGGGCACGATACCGAGAAATGTTGGAATCTTAAGCATTTAATTCAGGATCTCATCGAAAATGGTAAGATCCCCTTACCCGGAGGCAAGCCCAGTAACAAGGACAATCCTTTAGCTACCCACGCCATTTTCTCCGGAGAAGTAGTTGATTGCTCACACCTCATTTCTCTCTTCATCCCGCAAATAAATGGGATTTGGTGCGACGATGAAGACGATGTCTACCTCACCAAAGGGGAAATTGCCCCCATCACTCCCAAGGAGATCCAGAAGGTTAAGTCCAAGGCCTTAGCTAGCAATCACCTTAGGGACGTTCCTATCATCACCGAACCAGCTAGGGTGGAGGGCCAACCACCGAGAAAGCTCTCGTGAAGCAGCTAAAGAAGACTCGAGTTGACCTCTCTATATGGTAACTCTTAGTTAGCTCACAGGAACATCGAGAGGCACTCACTAAGGCCCTCGATCAAGTCAAGATCGACTCCCTGACTACTCCAGCTGAAATGGTAGCCACGGTCCTACCTCATCTAAAAGGCAAAGCTAAGGAAGAAGGCCCACTAATTACCTTCTCCAACGCTGATCTACCATCATTCGGGCCTACCCACAACATGGCCCTCTACATCACGGTGATCTGCCGTGGAAAGTATCTACCGATGACCCTAATCGACGATGGGTCCGCAGTCAACGTCCTCCCCTTGAGGACCGCCAAAGCCCTCGGCATTACCGAGGCAGACTACATTCCAATAGCTCAGACCATCCAGGCTTTCGACGGAAGCCCAAGATCAGTAGCTGGGGCCGTGAAACTAACCATCATAACCGGCCTGGTAGAAAAAGAGATGGAATTTTAGGTGATTGATGTCACCTCTTCCTTCAACCTACTCCTAGGAAGACCATGGATCCACGCTGTCAAGGCGGTATCCTCTACTCTACACCCGAAAATCAAGTTGTCTTTACACGATAGCATCATCACCTTGGAGGCAACACCTGTGACTGTGGCTAACTGTAACACCTCGGGCCGCACGGATCTTTGGGGATTCGATTTCATAGGAATGATTGAAGACGAGTACCTCTTCCGACCCTACTTCACAGCTAGCATCAACAGGATGCTACAAAATCTAGGGTATCAACTGGGGGCTACTTCCAGGCCGGATCTTCCCGCTGGAAAGATTATCAAAGTCCTAGACAACGGGAGGTCTCAAGTCGGGCTAGGGTACACCATAACCCCAGAAAATATGGGCCAAACAGGAACTAACATTGTTACCTTTGTTACTCCAGTATTTGGGCCTATCCAAATGGACCTATACCGGCCCAACATCACGCACCCTGGGACCCACTTGGCCTAGGACTGCAACTTCATACCAGATGATATCTTCGTCCTTATCCAGTCCAAAGATGCTAGCAATCCTGAGCCCGCACTGGGACTACTTTTTGGAGAAGAAATCGCGGCCCCAGCACCGAAGGAAGATCTGGTCAACCTCATCCTTCGTAGCAACAAGTTCGACCCGACGAAGCTAATCTCGGACGTAGGATCCGAGACAGGAAAGAGAGCCTGGAGGAAGACTGTCAAATGGACTGACAGTCAAGGAAGGACTTACAAGCTGATCACTGGAGAAGGAGAAATGCCTGAGTCGAGTTTGAGTCCGAGTTGGAGTCCGAATCAGAGTCTGAGATCGAGTCTAGTGAGTCTGGTGCTAGGGTCACTCCTGTAACTCCCCCTCTCCTTTAGCTATTCCTGGTGCTTCGAGGTCTGTCCTAAGTACCTTACCTATCCCGCCACTGACTAACGATCAGATGGCAGCTCTTTTCGAGCTTTTCTCTAAATTTATGAGCAATAATAACAACCATTCTGCTTATGACTTGTCTCATTTTCAAAATACTTTCAATTTCAAAAATGTTTTGTGCAATGACATTGAGAAACCCGACGAACAGGTATCCTTGCATCCACATCTGATCGAGCAACTAGAGCAAAGGGAATCCTGGAACCCGGTAATCGAAGAAACCGAGTCCATTAATGTGGGAACAACCTTAGAGGCTCAGATACTTAAGATAGGGTTATCTTTAGATCCCGAGGAGAAACAGCAATTCACGAACCTCCTCCAAGAATTCAAAGACGTCTTCGCATGGTCCTACAAGGACATGTCGGGGATAGACCAGGAAATAGTCGAACATCATATACCGATCAAAGATGGATTCAAGCCAGTTAAGCAGAAACTCCGCCGCATGAGGCCCGAATGGTCCCTTAAGGTCAAGGAGGAAGTCGACAAACAATTCAAAGCTGGCTTCATACAGGTATCCGAATATCCGGATTGGGCTGCAAACATCGTGCTGGTTCCTAAAAAGGACGGTAAGGTGCGAGTCTGTGTAGATTTTCGGGATCTTAACAAGGCGAGCCCGAAAGACGATTTTCCGTTACCACACATCGACATACTGGTGGATATAACACAGCTGATCATGCCCTTCTATCATTTATGGATGGGTATGCCGGGTACAATCAGATAAAAATGGCAGAAGAAGATATGAGTAAGACCACCTTCATTACACCTTGGGGTACTTACTGCTATACCGTCATGCCATTCGGTCTTATAAACGTCGGTGCCACATATCAACGAACCGCCACAACTCTATTACATGACATGATGCATAAAGAAGTAGAAGTTTTCGTGGACGATATGATCGTCAAGTCTAAAGACATGGACGGTCACATCACCGCCCTAAGAAAATTCTTCACCCGATTACGCAAGTACAACATGAGGTTAAACCCTCAAAAATGTAGTTTCGGGGTAACATCTGGCAAATTACTGGGTTATATTGTTAGCCAACGCGACATCGAGGTAGATCCAGCTAAAATCAAAGCCATCACCGAGATGCAACCTCCTAAAACCGAAAAAGAAATAAGAGGGTTTCTCGGGAAGGTCCAATACATCAGCAGATTCATTTCAAAATTAACCATGGTATGTGAACCGATTTTCAAGAAACTGAAAATAGGAGAACGGATATTGTGGGATGACAAATGTCAAGTGGCCTTCGATAGAATCAAGGAAATCTTATCCGCGCCACCAGTCTTGATGCCGCCTCAACCCGGTTTGCCTTTGTCGTTATACCTTACAACGACCGAGACAACCATGGGGGCTATGCTAGCTCAAACGGTCAACTCCGAAGAACGGGCTGTCTACTACATCAGCAAGAAGTTTTTAGAGTATGAATGCAAATACACCATGGTCGAAAAGACATGTTTAGCTCTGGTTTGGGCCACGAAGAAGCTTCGACATTACATGCTCAGCTATGAGGTGCAGGTACTATCTAAGATGGATCCAATCAAGTACCTCTTCGAAAAGCCCATCCTCAATGGCAGAATGTCAAGATGGACCCTAATGTTAGCAGAATTCGGCCTAAAGTTTGTACCTCTGAAGGCCATTAAAGGCCAGATAGTAGCCGAGTTTCTCGGCGATAGTCCCATGGTTGAAGAAGGACACACCGACACTTGGTCCTTCCCAGATGAAGATATTTTCCATACCGATACCGAAACATGGGACTTGTACTTCGACGGGGCATCTAATTTCCGAGGATTCGTAGTCGGGATTCTTCTAATCTCACCAAAAGGGGAACATACTCCCGTTTCCATCAAATTAGACTTTGACGTTACTAATAATGCTGCTGAGTACGACGCATGTATCCACGGGCTACAAGCCGCCGCTGACATAGGGGTGACGAACCTCCGAGTACACGGTGATTCGTCTCTGGTCATTAATCAAGCGCTCCAAAAATGGAAGACTCGAAATGCTAATCTCGTGGCCTACCAGGCACGAGTAAGGGATCTCGAGAAGCAATTCCAAAAGGTAGAGTATATATACATACCTCGAGAAGAAAACCAGTTCGCAGATGCACTCTCAAAAGTGGCATCTTTACTAAATATTCCCGATCATGTGACCAGTGTGCCAATTTGTGTCGAGAGACGGTCTGAGTCGGCATACATCCACGATATCGAAGATATCGAGATACCTGATCCTGAGCCATGGTATCAAGTTGTGTTGACATACCTAACAACGGGAGAATATCCTCCCGAAATCGACAATCGAGCCAAGAAAGCCTTGCGAAGGTTAACAACCCAGTTCATCCGTACCGACGACGGACAACTTTACAAAAAGACAGCACAAGGGGCTCGTCTCCTATGCGTCGATAAAGCTAAAGCTGAAAAGGTTATGGCTAAAGTACACGACGGCGAGTGCGGCCCACACATGAATGCCCAGATGTTAGTCCGGAAAATCGTGAGGCTCGGATATTACTGGAATAGCATGGACATCGACTGCCACTTATATGTCAAGCATTGTCATAACCGTAAAATCTTCGCTAATATACAGCATATGCCACCATCCCTGTTATATACCATGACATCACCCTGACCATTCTCAACATGGGGAATCGATATAATCGGGAAGATAAATCCTTCGGGAACCGGTGGACACTGCTTCATTTTGGTAGCTATCGACTATTTCACCAAATGGGTCGAAGCTGAGTCTTATCGTACTCTCAACGCCAAGCATGTCGTCAAATTTATCCAAAATAAGATAATATGCCGGTACGGGATTCCCCACGAATTTAACAGTGACCACGGGACCCACTTTCAAGCCGAGACGGCGGCCCTGCTTACTAAGTATAAGATTCAAAGGCATACATCTTCTCCCTACCGACCCCAAACAAATGGAGCGGTAGAAGCGGCTAATAAAACGATTGTCACCATACTCAAAAAAATGGCTGACAATTATCGGGACTGGCCTGATAAAATACCCTTTGCACTATGAGGATACTGGACGTCAATCCGTACAGCAACCGGCGCAACACCGTATTACCTAACATACAGAATGAAAGCGGTCCAGCCAATCGAGTTGGAAATGCCGTCTCTCCAGATTCTACTAGAAAGTCAAGTACCTGAAGCTGATTGGGTTCGAGCACGATAAGACTCGCTAGTCCTGTTAGACGAACGACGATCTCGTGCCCTCAATAACATACAAATATATCAAAAGAGGATTCAACGGGCCTTCAACAAAAAGGTGAGGCCCAGAAACATTAAAGAAGGGGATTTGGTTCTCAAGTCTGTTCGAGCCTTATTACCAGTAGACCCAAGGGGAAAATTCAAACCCAATTGGGCCGGGCCATACCTGGTTAAAAAGATTCTATCAGGCGGAGCTGTGATGCTGACGGACCTGGACGGGAACGAGTTTGTCAACCCAACCAACCTGGACCAGCTAAAGCGTTACTACCCTTAAGCCCTTTCTCAATGTCATTTGCAAAAAGTTTATTAAAATCATTTCTTAAAATAAACTTTCAAACGCACGTCAGAAGCTAGAATTATTTATTCTACTGTTATAAACATCTTGAACCAATAGTCTTGATGTATTTCGAAATTGCAAATTATCAAAAAAACAAATCTGAACTACGTTTGGTATGATTCCATTAATTGTGGATACGTAGGCAGCCCTTCAAAAGGGCATAACCGCTGCAATCAAGAAAAAACAGGAACGGTTTTTTAATAGACTTCCTTTATTTATTTCAAAAAAAAAAATCCGATAAACTCGGAAAATTACAAATTGCAAAAAATTCAAAAAAAACACACGACACTAAAATAAATCGTAATAGTACTTAAATAATAAAAACTAGGGACTCGGTATTTAGGGCATCTTGCCCTTTCCCTTGTCTTTAGCTTCTTTTTCCGTCCACTGGCGACGACGTGGGGGTGAGCGCTCCCGAATCACCAAGGGAACCTCCTTAGCCCGGACTCGTTTCCTCGAACTCGAGTCCTCAGTCACCTCAGTCGGTCCTAGTCGGGCCCTTACCTTTTCTGGTAACCGATCTCGTGGGCCCAATCTGTCTCGGGCTGCTAGTCTCGGTCTAAGTCTTTTCTCCAAGACAGTCCGGGGGCTTAGCCGTCCTCGTGAGTCACTAGCACCGATCTCCTTAGCTCGAGTCTTAGTTTTTGACTTAAGACCGACTCCAGTCGGACAAGGGTAGCAGGAGTTTCTCCTTCATCAAAGAACCCCCTATTATCTTTCACTGTTTCCCGACGAACCAAGTCAAAAGCCTCGTCAGTCTTCAAAGCTTTACGGGCCTCTTCAGATTCCTCGGAATCCCATTTTTGATATGACTCCGAAACCCAAACGGTTTGGCAAGGACGAAGTATAGTCCATATGGCACGGGTAAACCAACGTTGTAGCCACGTGTCACACATAGCATCCGTCAATTGGAGCGACACTAATAATTGCTTCAGTCTCGGGGATCTGCTGAAATGAACCGAACTGCCTCAGGATGCGGTCTGGGTAGATATGAACGGTCCAATCCAAAGAGAGGAACACCAAATAGCGGGCTTTATCTCTCTTAGCTAACCCCGTCAATTTCAAGAGGAACCACCAATTAACGGTCCATCTAATCAAGGGCCCACCATTGAATTTTAGTTCTTCGTCCCAATAAGTTCGGTTTATGTGATGGCTCGAGCTTATTCGTCGTTTCCTTGAGCTAATCTGACAGCTACGATATTTGGATATGCTCACCGGGGGCTCTATGATCGACAAGCGCTCGGATAACCCGATCTGACAAAAAGAAGAGATGGATTTACGTGAATAAGAGTCTGTCCGCAGGCAGGCACTCGATCGAGCGTCATGTCTGACTCGATCGAGTGCCTCGACTGGAAGCAAACAAGAGATTTTTATCGAGGTCACTCGATCGAGTGGTTTCTGTACGTAAAAAAAAAGGAAATTCGAAAAAAAGGGAAAAACGTAATCCAATACCTGCAAAAGACGGGTACTTCCCGTCAATTGTCGATCCGGGTCAAGTCTTCTAGCATCAAGGCCCATAATAATCTCCCCAGTTGTCAGCCAAGCCGGGATGTGGCCCGTCTCCATCTGGTCAACTATGCCTATTAGCCTAATTTGACCCAAGCACGAATCAGCCTCCATGCATCCTTCAAAGACATATCGGTGTAGCATGCAAAAAGCGAAAGCCCTGCGCCTATGGGTGGGAATAACTCTTACGCCGCAAATTCATAAATTTATTGGCTAGGTCAAACAAGGAAACAAAATCTCCCTTCACCATACGGGCTGTCTCAGCATGTGACAAACCTAGAAAGTCCCTTAATCTCCTCCTTGGATCAGGATAAAACGGGGGAATTGCAGGACGAGCATTAGGGCACCAACCGCCGATAACTGCAATTTCTTCGGGAAGGGGACATATCTCTCCTCGAGGAAATGCGAAAACATGATGGGTAGTATCCCAAAAGGATAGGCAAGCATCCAGGAAGTGCGAATCTACCCTAAGTCGTTGAAGCGGGAATAAAGCCGTAATTCCCATCTGAGTCAGCTGAACTTTGTCTTCATCCCGAAAATACTGGGATCACGTCTGAAGCATTGCGGTCAGATGTTCGATACCCATAGTAAGAACTTTTTTCTTAAAAGTCTAAAAGATTTTGAGAAAAGAAGAGAAAATTTGGGTTTGAATATGAGAATTAAGAGCAAAGAGCCCTTTATTTATAATAGAGCGAATCTTTTCCGATTTACCTCAGAAATAGGGATTCCTGTCATATCTCCTAATTCACATAGGCATACAGGCCTAACCTAAGGACTTTAGGAATCCGCTTCAGAATCTGATACAGGAATCGAGTCATCCCGAGTATTCCTATTTTTTAGCCAAATCCAAATTCTTAACATTTTCAAAAACTCATTTTTTTTCCAAAATTTTTAAATTTTCAAATTATTGCTTCCCCAGCGTGAGTCGGTGTTTCACCTAAGTGTTACATACGAATTGCTATGTGTCAGCATACAGGTACACCCAAGACTTCAGAAGCAAGCTTATAAAACTCTTTAAAACTCCCCAGCGGAAAACACGAGATGTGTCTGCAAACGGACACACCCATAGCTTCCTAGACAGGCTCCCGCGCAGCTCCAATATGGGGTGTGTCTGCAAACGGGCACACCCAAGGCCTCTTAGGCCAGCCCCCATGAAGCTATTAGCATCAACTCAAGTACGATTTCTATCTTATGGCTGGTGAGCCCTTTTTACGCAAGTCTAATGGACTATAAACGACCCGATCGGAAGTCTGCCAGGTTTTAATCCTTGATTGACCTGGTAGCTACTCTGACTTTCGCCTGGTCCAAGCCCCAGTCAGAGTGGGGGCTCTTTAGACACCCACATTTTGACCGCCAGGTGTCTATAGCAGTTTCCAAAGAACACTCGATGATGATTGGACGTAAACATGACTTAATACGCTCGATTGTGGACTCGGAATCAATAGTAATTGGTGCGAGCTTTTAGCGGAGTAAAAATCTCACAAAACCGATCTCAAATTCAGGCCCAGTGAGTCGTTTCCAGTCAAATGAGACTAATTTGGGTCAAAACCGAGACCAGGGGCAAAATCGTCTTTTAGCGCCCGGGTCAAACCCCGGTCAAAGACCTTTTCGAGACACAAAAATCTGTCACGCGACCCTCGAGAATCCAATTAGAAGTCGGATTCCTCACAAAAATCAGCTACAAAAATAATAAACAATTCCGTAAGAGATAAAATTTTATCTTTGAAGTGTTGTTTCGCCCGGCCAGCTCCACTCGATCAAGTGGAGTGCTCACTCGGTCGAGTGGGATCACAAAAAGCAGTCAGATCCGAGTTTTGACCAGGCTCTCGATCGAGTGCCATGAACCACTCGATCGACTGACCTCTTTTTCAAGCCAAAACTGGGAGTTTCTTTCTCTTCAAGCAACTTCCCCTATCCACAAGCGGAATCATACTTCCTCCCAACCGTTAGTTTCTTCCTTGGCAAGAAACCACTTCTCCTATCCAAACACTAGGAGTCTCTTATCCCAAGTCAGTATTTCATCCTATAAATACCCCACCCTCGCAACACAATTACAACATTCAATTTCATACATCTTCCACACCAATTATCACATACAATCACACATCAACGCACATCCAACATCCATAATCTCCAACATCAAGTTACAACCCGAAACTCTAACAAACCTTAGGCAAACCATACCAAAAATACAACACCTTAACTCCTCCTATATTCTCGTTACTCCTACGCAAGCGTCATTACTATGAGTTCTTAATCGAGACCGAAATTAGCATGTAGGTTGAGGGTGGTACAAATCCCGATTTCTCTCCTTTTTCTTCTCCTTCTTCACGTCTCTTTCTCTCCTCTCGTCCGTTGTCTTTGTCGTCTTTCGTCGTCGTTTCATTTCTACTACTATAATTAGCAATAACAAGTCGTCCCTAAGGATTCGATATCAACTCTATAGTTGAATATCGGATCTAAAGGAATCAGTCAAATAAAACCATTTTCGAAATTTTTTTTTTCTCGTTGATGCCTAAGTAATTGTCACATAGTCCTAAAAAGACTAATACGACAATACAACGTGGAGGGATTTATTTCAATTCAAAACAGTTTCTAAAAACGTCTTTTTTCTAACAATTGCTCTAAGTATCGGATATCGATTTCATAGTCGAATATAAGATATTTACGCGGAGTCTTGAAAATCTTAAGTTGGGTATGAATTATGCCATATTTTTACACGACTTAACAAGTTTATCGGTTTTCAAAAACTAAAAGCAATCTCGAGAATTGCAAATCAAGTCACCCCTCGAACAGGGGCACTCGATCGAATGCCATAGCCACTCGGTCGAGTGATACCCAAAAAACGAACCAGAAAGATTTTTTGAGGACCACTCGATCGAGTCCCGTCATGACTCGATCGAGTGGCATCTCAAAACCCGAACAAAAGGCTTTTCCCGAGGTCCACTCGGTCGAGTCCATCCATGACTCGATCGAGTGGCCTTTGTCACGACAAACCCGTGAGCCTTCAACATTATTTCGAGCTTCGATAAAACTTTTTTTAACGGCTTCGGTCAACACGTGTCAAGTCTATCACGTGTCCTAATCCTTTCAAAACCTTGCTTCATATTATTTATGTCATTCTAATCTTTTCTATAAATCGTCACTAACCCGTTTGTTTCTATTTTGGCATCTTTTTTGTTTTTGTTTTATTGTACTAAAACGAATCTCACATGCTAAAACAACTTCGACTTAGTTCAACATGCATTAAACGACGTAGAACAAACATAATTCACATGTTTAGTCTAAAAAGCCTTGTTTGCATATCATTCAACCGTCGAACTAACGCGCGTACACCAAAAATGAACGATATCTTAGTAAAGGCCGCTAAGTGCGGGCGGGGTTGGGTGTTCTTTGTGAAATTACCAACACGTACCCTCACCCCTTACTCAGAACCGTGGTTTCCGGATGTCTGAAACCATTGGCATACGAGAGTCATTCAATATTCGATTACCGATAATGTCGGCATCGGTATCGCAATGCTAAGGGACGAACCCAATAAACTCTGAAATCGGAATGGGCCGCACTTTGTGCGCGGTCCACTACGACATAAAGTGGGTTCGAACGGGCCGGAACTCCCACAAAGTTCGGTGGCGACTCCTACTACGATTTAAATTTCAATTCGAGATCCATCTCACATGAGATTCATTCGCCTCCCCAAACCCGCTGATGGCAAGCTGAGGAAACCTGAAGGGTGAAACCACATAAGTTAGACAAACCAACCCTAACTCTTAGAACCCAAACATAAAGCGAAAGCCAAAACTCACCTGGTATACCCGGTCACGCCACTCTATCCCAACGTCCATCTCCTCGGCCGAACACGGGAGGAGAGGCTTAGTGAAAGCTATCCCTGCCGCGTCCACCCTAAGCAGCATCAGGGGAAAATCTGGGGGCTGAATAGCATCAGCCGGGTCGGCCAGCTGAGGGAACAGCAAATCGACCGGTCAAGAGGCAAGAAAGCACTAAACCATGAAACAAATCTTAGAACAGAAAGTTAGAACCTTACCACAAGGCGGTGGCAAGCTAGCCGCTGGCTGACATGAGATAGATAGGAGGCGCCAGGCACCAAGAGCGCATCGCCTCCTTCTCCATCCCCATCGTCGAGGACCTCTGCGGTGGTCGGTGGTCTGAACATGGCCCGGGAAGGATCAACCGACACCTTGAAGTCGTCATCTAAGCACTGACGCACCAACCGCTCGCCCAGATACCAAACCGGGCGAAACAACGCAGGAAGAAGCATCCTCTTATAACTTCGAGGCCTCCGCTCCGCAGCCACATACTCCGGCACGACCTCATAATCGGCCCAAGGCGGGCCACAAACTACACGAATAAAACCAACACCTCAATAAATCCTAAACCTTGGGGGCTGCTAAACTAAAAAGGACATGAAGAAAAACTTACATCCCCGAGGCTTAGCTGGTTGACCAGCGCATTCTCTGACGAGTAGTGACTGATTGTACTCTTAGGCTGAGCCAGCCTCCGCTCGATCCCTGCCGGGAATCTCTTCTGGTGAATAGGAATTGATCCAAGCCTGCAAAATCCCAAAATACCTTTAGTAACACTAAGCCAAAATTAAGCAGAACTCGAGATGCAAAAATGAGAATAGCAACCAACCTCCAGTATAAGGCCCGGACCCACAATGGGCAAAGCTGAGGCCGACTCTATCGCCAACAGCCTCACCATGACTTGCAGGCAGCGAGTCATCTCCGCGAAAGCCGCGGTTACCCAATCATAACATCCTAGCTAAGCCAGGTCAGCTAGGAGAGGCAAAATTCTAGTGCTAAACCTCTCGCCTTTATCCGAGAAGTGGGTCGACCCTAAGAAGTACCACAACCACAATCGGGCATCCTGCTTCGGCGTGTTGGATTCTCGACCCTCTAACACCGCCACCCGCTCGAAGTGATTGGTGGTATACGAGCTCACCAGAGCATGAGGCCGCACTATATGCCTCACGCTCCAAACAATCCCCGATGAGGTCCCGCACCTCATCACTATCTAGCCTAGGCCTTCAGCGGCGCACCTAAACTTATACGGACCCCAGGGCAAACTGGTAATCATCCCAAAATCCTCTAGGGTCATCTGGACCTCCCCAAAAGCTATGTGGAAGGTCGAGGTAGTATCATGGAAGCGATCTATCATCGCTCTAATCACCATGAGGTTGCACTTAGTCTTGCAACCCACCAACCGGACCCACTGCTCTACCACGGGACCTAGAGCAGTCCTCGCGATAATCCCCTTTACCGCGGGGGTCAGCTTCTGAGAGTAAATCTCGAGACACGTAGTAAAGCCCGAGAAAGTCCTCATCGGACCTGAGGGCTGCAAACCAAAACAATACAAGTATAAACGAAACAAATCTAACCGAACCTGAGCCAAAACCCAATACATAACTAATAAACACGAATAGGACACTCACCAGACCATGCACGATGCAGTGTAAGACGTGTAGGTCAAGATGAAACAACAACTGATGACCATCCCAGTCCCGAGCCCACTCGGGATCCTCATAACCAATCTCCTCATTCTCCGGTACAGGAACCGGAACATGAGCCCTCCTAGCAACCATCTCCGGAAGCCTGCGCTTCCTCACCCTATCGAAATCGGCTTCGTTAATGGCCTCGGGGTCGCGGCGCTGAGACGAGATACTCCGTCGTCTCCTACGAATCCCACGGGGAGTCTGTCAACTCGTCCCGGCAGCCTTGCCACCAGTACCAACCAAAGGAGCTCCCTCGGGACACTCGGTGTTACCTCTAACTACAAAATCAAACAAAACACATAAAAAATCCATGCCTCAGGTCGGGCTAAAGCAGCTTAAACTGGTCAAAATAGGGTCAAAATTTTGGATAAGGATATCAAAATTCCGAAAAGGCCGCTAGCACTCATTTTCGATCCCGGTCACGATGGAAGTGGTTTCGGGAAAATCCGGCATCGTTACGACACCTTTTGGTGCGTCTTAAGACACACAAAACCTCACGGAGAGCCCTAAACCCATCCTAGCCCATAAAAAATCGACAAGGGAGCTACCCACATCTTCACAAACACTATTTGAGCAAGATTACGCAAAACAAATACGGGAATATCCGGAAAAATGGTCCCTAACTCTAGCATTCCGAACCTATTTCCATAGGGAGCCATTGTCGTACCTCGAAAACCCCTACCAAGCTTATAACTACCCTAACAGGCTCTAATTGTCCCTAATTTAACAATGGGATTAAGCACAAGCATCAAAATTTAGCAAATCAAAAATACCCAAATCGATTTCTAGGTTTTCAACAAACAAACTCACAATCAATCAAATCAAGCAAAACCGACAATGAACAAGTAAAGAACACTTACCCGGAGTCGACATTGTCGCGTATGACGGAAATTGAGACGAAAGTTGGCTAGAAACATCGAGAAATTGATTTAGGGGCGCCGCGTTCGAAATTTGGATCGAATGAACGATCGCCCCAACCTTCGTTTACTTAAGCAAACCCGGTCCACGAGAACCCGACCGCCTCAGGTGACGCGCCCGAGTTCTGAACCGCTGGGGGCTAGGCACCTGAAGATTGGGGGGCAGACGGGCGCGCATCCAAGTAGTCCAGCACAGACTAACATAAAAACGAACGAGGCTCAACATTTGATACATAAAAGCAAAATAACAATAATGGAACAATTTCTAATCGATATCGATAAAGCACACTCGATAATGAAACAAGCATAAGAGCCGCACTTAACATGAACGCTGCACCCGAACGCGTAATAAAGCAATCTAAACCGAACTAATCTAAACAAACTCTGAACAAATCTCAAATGCATAACAAACCAAAACAAAGCAAGAACAAACCCGAACAAAATAAGACAACCCCACAAAACAAAAACACTTAACTAAAACAAATAAACAAACATCAATTTTTCGCTTAACGGGTCTTAGTTATCCGAGAAGCATTGGAGTCTGAAACCTCCACAGCAATTTTCATTCGAGTGGATACCAACGCCCTCGAAGGAGTCTGAAATCTCCACAGCAATTTTTCGAGTGGATACCAACGCCCTCGAAGGAGTCTGAAACCCCCACAGCAATTTTTCGAGTGGATACCAACGCCCTTGAAGGAATCTGAAACCTCCACAGCAATTTGATTCGAGTAGATACCAACGCTCTCGAAGGAGTCTGATACCTCCACATCATTTTTCATTCGAGTGGAGACTGACGCCCTCGAATGGTTTATTTTGTCTTAGGGGTCAGAGGCATCCCGAAAGGCAGCTATTCGAGTGGAGACTGACGCCTTCGAGTAGTTTATATCATCTTGTTTTGTCCTAGGGGTCAGAGGCACCCCGAAAGATAGCTACTCGAGTGGAGACTGACGCCCTCGAGTAGTTTATCTCATCTTGTTTTGTCCTAGGGGTCAGAGGCATCCCGAAAGACAGCTACTGGAGTGGAGACTGACGCCCTCGAGCATTCTATATTGTTTTGTCATAGGGGTCAGAGGCATCCTGAAAGACAACTATTCGAGTGGAGACTGACGCCCTCGAGTAGTTTATATCATCTTGTTTTGTCCTAGGGGTCAGAGGCATCCCGAAAGACAGCTACTCGAGTGGAGACTGACGCCCACGAGTAGTTTATCTCATCTTGTTTTGTCCTAGGTGAAACACCGCACATTGATTGAAGATGTCCTATTTATGAGTTTTGCTTAAAGGGATTTGAAGTACTATTCATATCAACAAAGTGCACTTTCTTTTCTGGTTTGCCCATGATAAGAACTCTACAGTTAAGCGTGCTTGACTGGGAGCAATCTTAGGATGGGTAACCTCCTGGGAAGGTTTCCAGGATGCACATGAGTGAGGACAAAATGCGCTGGAAAGGACTCGTGTTGGTCTGTGGGACTAGTACAAAGCCTGGCGAGCTACCGCGGTTAACATTTCCGGCCCTAGGATTGGGTCGGGGTGTTACAAATGGTATCAGAGCAACCCTGCGACCGTGCATTTGGCACCTAGCGGGGGTGGATTCTGGGTCAGCGGTTATGCTGCCAGGCGCAACGAGGACGTTGCGTTCTTCAAGTGGGAGTGACTGAAACACCCCACATTTATTGAAGATGTCCTATTTATGAGCTTTGCTTAAAGGGATTTGAAGTACTACTCATATCAACAAAGTGCACTTTTTTTCTGGTTTGCCCATGATAAGAACTCTGCAGTTAAGCGTGCTTGACTGGGAGCAATCTAGGATGGGTGACCTCCTGGGAAGGTTTCCAGGATGCACATGAGTGAGGACAAAATGCGCTTGAAAGGACTCGTGTTGGTCTGTGGGACTAGTACATAGCCTGGCGAGCTACCGCGGTTAACATTTCCGGCCCTAGGATTGGGTCGGGGTGTTACACTAGGGGTCAGAGGCATCCCGAAAGACAGCTACTCGAGTGGAGACTGATGCCCACGAGTAGTTTATCTCATCTTGTTTTGTCCTAGGAGTCAGAGGCATCCCGAAAGACAGCTATTCGAGTGGAGATTAACGCTCTCGAGTAGTTTATCTTGTTTTGTTTTGTCCTCGGGGTCAGAGGCATCCCAAAGACAAGTATTTGAGTGGAGACTGATGCCCTCGAACATTTCTGTTTCACTTTTTTTGTCCTAGGGGTCACAAGCATCCCGAAGACGACCGCTCGAGTGGAGAGTGACGCCCTCGAACGTTTTATTTCATCAAGGGTTCACGAGCATCCCAAAAAAAACATGTGTTCAAATGGAAGCCAACACATATGAGCATTCTTTGCACTTACACTTAACGCGTCACCTACACACGAAGACATTTAAAATTAAACGAACTTTTAAACAATCCGAAAAGGCAAAAGGCGCGATCATGAAGAACCAAGAACGAAATGACAAGCACCGGCCTGGGCCCAAGCAAGCAACCACAAGCGAAGACGTCAGGTACGATCTCTAAGCCTTGGCTGGCGAGCCTCAACACGTAGTCCAATGGACTTAAAACGACCCGACCGGACATCCACCAGGTCGTAATCCTCGATTGACCTGGGTGGCTATACTTTGACTTTTGCCTTGTCCAAGCCTCAGTCAAAGTTGGGGCTTCTGTAGACACCCAGATTTGGACGTGGTGGCTTCAGAAGTGCCCAACAAACACCCGATGACGATAGGACTGCAACGCGACGCGGGTTCACGATGTTTTAGGTAGTTTTTCTATAGAACGGATCAAATAATTACTCGGAAAAATTAAAACTAACATGATGGAAGCCTTAGTCGTGTCGTTACGGTCACATAGACACTAATTAGAGTCAATTCTGACACCGGGACCCCGAGTCGGTCTCGAAACTCAAACCGAGTCAGCACCGTGCCAAGCAAACCTCGGGACGCACACCCGAGGCCCACTAAACCCACGGCGCTAGGTCAAGCCACGTGAATATAAACTAAAACCCCTCCCCTCTAATCTGAAATATGCATTCGTAGACGATAAGGGTCTAAACCCCGTAATTGTCAATGCTGCACTCTCAGATAGCCAACTCTCTGTGTTGTTAGTCATCTTACGACGACACAAGAAGGCTATTGGGTACAGTATTGATGACTTATGAGGCATTAGTCCCGAATTTTGTATGCACCGCATTCACCTGGAGGGATACCAGAAACCGTCTATTCGAGGACAACATAAGTTGAACCCGAATATGCAGGATGTGGTCATAAAAGAGGTTATGAAACTCCTCGATGTTGACATTGTCTATCCCATTTCCGACTCTAAATGGGTTAGTCTAGTCCAAGTGGTCCCTAAGAAAGGAGGGACCACGGTTATCACGAACGAGAAGAATGAGCTTATTTCTACTCGATTAGTGACTGGTTGGAGGATGTGTATTGACTATCGTAGGCTAAACACTGCTAGGAAGAAAGACCACTTCCAACTCCCCTTTATTGACCAGATGCTAGAGCGTCTCGCTTGTCATAAGTACTTTTGCAACTTAGACGACTAATCGGAATTCTTTCAAATCCCGATTCACCCCGACGACCAGGAGAAGACCACATTCACCTATCCCTACGAAACCTTCGCATATCGAATGATGCCCTTTTGCCTTTGTAATGCCCTGACCACTTTTCAACGTTGTATGATGTCCTTATTTTCGGACTTTATCGAGTCGGTCATGGAAGTCTTCATGGATGACTTCAGTGTATATGGCACTGATTATAATGCATGTTTGTGTAAACACCCAGATTTGGACCTGGTGGCTGCAGAAGTGCCCGACAAACACTCAATGACGATAGGACTGCAATGCGACGCGGGTTCGCAATGTTTTAGGTAGTTTTCTATAGATCGGATCAAATAAATTACTCGGAAAAATTAAACCAACATGATGGCAGCCTTAGTCGTGTCGTTACGGTCGCATAGACACTAATTAGAGTCAATTCTGACACCGAGACCCCGAGTTGGTCCCGAAACTCAAACCGAGTCAGCACCGCGCCAATTGAACCTCAGGATGCACACTCGAGGCCCATCAAGCTCACGGCGCTAGGTTAAACCCGGGAAAACCTTAGGCCCCAAGATACGTATTATACTCCTCCCTCTCGCTTTTGGAAAGTATCAAAATCGTATCTTCAAAACTCCAACCGTCTCACCCCACGCGTCTGAGACTCCCCACGCCTGAACCTAGGCGCCTTAGTATTGGTGCGCCTCAAGTCAAGCGTCCATATGGGTGACGAGGGCCGAAAACACCTATAAATATCCCCATTCACCTCATTCATTCAACACACAATTCTCAATTCTCTTCTCCCTCCACATTCTCGCTAAGGGCTCGCACTCCGACACCTGAGGCAAACGATCCACTCGATCGTAGTTTCGATAAAAGCGACATCGGCGCTACTCCTCACCTTCGAGCACCCCACTCAATACCGAGGTGCCTGTGTTCGACTAGCTCAAGTCTAGTAATGAAGTTCTGCCGGATTAGCCGCAGGATCAGTCCATAGTAACGAGGCTTTGCTGGAGTAGCCGCAGGAAGGGTCAACGGTAACGGAGCTCTGCCGAAATCACTAGGACAACTAGGAGGATCCGCCTTTGAAGCCGAGTCGTCACCAGGTTGTCATCTAAATAAAACTTTACGTTCTCGTACTTTCTTTTATTATGCACTATGACAACACTAGATGTGGACACTAGGTCCACAAACATTTACTAAGATACGTAACATCCCAACTTAAACCACAAACACTAAAGTACACTAAACAGACCCTAGTAATTCCGAGATCCATTCTCAACTATCTATGCATCGTGTCCCGTTTAGTGTATACTCCGAGGGTGCAACTCCTCACAATCTGATTTAGTTACATTCGCATTTACAGTTTTTCGTATGATTTATTGCTTTTATGACCTTATAATCGCATGCTAAATCACCTAACACGGAATTCAAAATGTAAAATAACTAAAACTGAACAAAGTGATGGTTGGGTTCCGTATTAGTCCGGGTGCCCACCTTACTAGGTTTGACGCATCTCTATTAATACCGAACCGACGCATCTTAAGCAGAATACCAGGTAAGGTATACCACGAGAACGACTAATATCTGTATTATCGCGTTAAAACTGATATGTTAATACGTATAATACTAGTACTCTCTACCCTCCTATGTGCATCTTTTCATTGGTTGCTTGTCACGTGAAATTGCATGCAAAGAATGTAAACACAACTAATTTGACGACAATACTTACTTATCCTTAAACAATTGACGTAGCAAAAGGTATAGGGTGAAAACAACGGATGTTACAGTATTTCCGCCACAACAAAAGAACTAGGTTATCAGCCCACCGATTGATTAGTAGAGGCCGCTATAGTGCGGGTGGGATTGGGTGTTGACATCAGTCGGATGTTGGCTTCCCAATACGTACCTCACCCCTTACTCAGAATCGACGGTTTCCGGATGTCCGAAACCATTGGCAATGAGAGTCATTCCAGGCATGGAGTGCTTAAGGGTAGAAGTCTTTATCTTTAGGTCCCGTGCCCCTCAACTTTGAGCCGACTAGGGATCAAAGTTGACTTGAACGGTTTCCGAGTCCCCATAATTGACTCGGTGGCGACTCCAAAAATCGGCAACGAATTCAGTTCACTAAAAAAGGTCGCCTTACCAAACGAATCGGCCTTTAAACGTTTACAACCACGACTCGATCAATTCCAAACGGAAACATGGGTGCCCGCACTCGTCTAGTACAAGTCCGGATCGTCATCCGAATCGAGGTCCGAAACATCGCCCCGTACGGAAGATCGGACCGGCCCTCAACCGGAAGGGGGCCGCGTGGGTGGCCACTGCCACACGTTGAAAAACTGGGTCGGTCGCGCGCGTGCGCACGCAGGGCGTCGGGCGGTGCGGACGGACGTCCACAGTTTGTTTAACCTTTCACGGGTCTTAAAACGTTGTGAGCAGACCAATTTGGTCTTAAACTGGGAGAAGTGTCACTTCATGGTGACTGAGGGAGTCGTTTTGGGTCATTTAGTGTCCAAACGTGGCATCCAAGTGTGAGAAGTTTTCTTGGTCACGCGGGTTTTTACCGTCGTTTCATCCTAGATTTTTCCAAGATTGCCAAACCTCTGACTCAGCTGCTCCTCAAGGACACCTCATTCGTATTTACTGACGAGTGTGCTCAAGCCTTTGCCAGGATTAAGCAAGCTCTTATTTCCGCACCGATTATTTAATCGCCCGATTGGGATTCGCCCTTCGAGGTTATGTGCGATGCTAGCGATTACGCTGTAGGAGCTGTGCTCGGGCAAAGGAAAGATAAAGCCTTACATGCGATCTACTATGCTAGTCGGACGTTAGATATGGAGCAGATTAATTATGCTACCACGGAGAGGTAGTTATTAGCCATTATCTATGCTCTAGACAAGTTTCAAGCTTATCTCGTAGGCTCGAAAGTGATTGTGTATACAGATCACGCAGCATTAAAGTACCTTCTAGCGAAGAAGGAGGCCAAACCGAGGCTCATTAGGTGGATCCTATTATTACAGGAATTCGATTTGGAGATCCATGATAAGTCCTAGGCCGAGAATGTCATAGCCGATCACCTATCTCGGCTAAGATATGATGGTGGGGACCTTGCCCCGATAGATGACTCGTTCCCAGATGACCATTTGCTCGCTATTACCATTGACACTCCATGGTTCGCTGATTATGCTAACTTCCTAGTTGGAGGTACCCTACCTCCCGACGTCCAATATCAGCAGAAGAAACTGTTTTTACATGATGTGAAGCGATATTTCTAGGACGACCCTTATCTCTTCCGCGAAGGTGTAGATGGCTTATTTAGGAGATCTATTCCCGAGAGTGAGGTACATTCTATCCTCGCTAGATGTCACTTCTCGTCTTATGGTGGACATCACGGTCCTTCGAAAACATTTGCGAAGGTAATGCAATCGGGCTTTTATTGGCCCACTATTCACAAAGATGCCACCACATTTATCCGTTCCTGCGATGCATGCCAACGAACGAGAAATATTTCTCGACGATGATATGCCTCAAACCGGGATTCTTGAAGTAGAAATATTTGACGTTTGGGTTATTGATTTCTAGAACCGTTCCTTTCTTCTTATGGGAATCGGTAAATTCTAGTTGCCATCGACTATGTCTCGAAGTGGGTAGAAGCCATCGCCTCACCTATTAAAGATGCTACCGTGGTGATCCGGCTCTTTAAGAAGACCATATTCCCTCGTTTTGGGGTCCCACGGGCTATTATTAGTGATGGCGGTTCATACTTCCATGAACGCTAACTCACTAAGTTATTGAAGAAATACGGTGTTCAGCACCGTACCGGGCTAACCTATCACCCACAAACTAGTACGCAAGTCGAGATCTCGAATCGCGAGATCAAATCCATTCTCGAGAAGGTTGTCCATACCTCGAGGAAGGATTAGAGTTCGAAGCTCGATGATTCTCTTTGGGCTTACCGGACCGCTTTCAAGACTCGTATTGGGACATCCCCGTATAGGCTCGTTTATGGCAAGGCTTGCCATTTACCGGTAAAGCTCGAGTTTAAGGCAATGTGGGCCTTAAAGGAGCTCAATATTGACCCAAAGCTAGTCGGAGAGAAGCGCCTCATGCAATTGAACGAACTCGACGAATTCCGTCTCCACGCCTATGATAATGCTAGAATTTACAAGGAGCGGACCAAAAGATGGCACGACAAGCGCATTATCCTCCGAGAGTTCAATGTCGGTGACAAGGTACTTTTATTTAACTCCCGACTTCGACTCTTTCCCAGGAAACTCAAATCCCGATGGTCTGGACCGTTAAAGGTGACTGAAGTGAACAAATTTGGGTCAGTTACGCTAACTACCGACAAAGAAGAAATATTCAAGGTGAACGGTCAACGCCTCAAACTTTATCAAGAGGGTGCACACGTTGGTGTCGTAGAGGCCATGGACCTCAACAACATCCTCGATTCCACTTAATCCAATTAAGGTAAATCGTTTGAGCGGGACAGTATAAACCAGCGTTAACCAAGAGGCAACCCGACACCACTTGTATAAATTTGTAATTTCCCTTTCCGCATTTTTATTTTTATTTTGTAGTTAACTTGGTAGCTCTAATCTTGGGAGTTCGTATTATTTATCGAGTGAGGACGAGGGAATTTTATGGTTTAATTGATTTATTTTCAGGATTTTAGAAGCATTTGAAGAAGAGAAAACGAAGAGTAGCTGCTACAGCGGTAACTCGATCGAGTGGCCTAGGCACTCGATCGAGTGCTCTGACGAACAGCTCCCTGCCAGTTTTTTATGGGGTTACTCGATCGAGTACCTTTTATCGGTACTCGATCTAGGCACTCGATCGAGTGCTCTGACGAACAGCTCCCTGCCAGTTTTTTATGGGGTTACTCGATCGAGTACCTTTTATTGGTACTCGATCTCGGTACTCGATCTCGGTACTCGATCGAGTGCCCCTGAAACGGGTTCCGAATCAGCTTTTCCCTTCTATTGCCTACTTTTGATTGCTAATATTAAATCAGTCACACCTTCAATTTTCCCTCCCCCTCCCATATTTATTAAGAACACTAACCCCCAAATCACTTCTAATTCATCAATTCTTCACCAAATTTCACGATTTTTGCTTCTAATTTGCAGTTACCAGTATTTACTTGTGTTCCTTGGTGTTGTTTTGGGAAAATTTCGTCCTCCCTTCCCCAATTTTCGTGAAAACCGTCACCCTCGAGGTATGATCTGGGTTTTTCAATTTATTGCTTCTTTTCTTGATTTTATAGCATAATTTCATTCTTAGTTCCATATTAATCCTATTGCATGCTTGATTTTATGTTAATTTCACCTCTTTGTGCCCAAAATTCAATTTTTGTGTGAGGAGTGTGGACTTGGCCGAGATTTTGTATTTTTTTGGTATTATGGTGTAATTTTTGTTGTGTTATTTTGCTATAGTCATGGAAAGAAGAAGAAACCCACTCTGGAATACTCGTACTAGGAATCAGAACGTCGAGCAAGATGAAGAGGAACCCGTTGTCCCAGCTGTTCAGCCTATACCGGGCTACGAGAGGATTATCTATCGGAACGAGGCTCAGCGAGCTCGTTTACTTGCCTTAATACCAAGGCCAATGGAAGCTACCCGATGTTGCTCATCGCAGGTTGCAATCGAGCTAGGCCTGAACGAGCAACTCACTCAGCTTCTGTCCCTAACCGGATTTGGCGGACTATGGACCCTTCGTGAGTCATTACACCGATTACTTGCTTTATAGTTTCTTAGTTCATTCGATTTTAATAGATCTAACCGTATGATATCATTTCCTATGAACAATCTTGAGCAACTCATCACGATCCCTGACTTAGCTCGATGCTTAGAGCTTACCACAAACCCGCGTGTCGAATTATATGAGGTACCCGAGGGTGTAAGAGCCCCTCCTTATTTTCAGTTATTTTCGGGTCGTGTCGCAAGTGTCGCTGCGATGGCACTCAATGCCATCCCACACCCCACTATCCGCCTCTTTCTACGGATTCTGAGTCACTTAGTCTTTCCACGTCCCGACATGAGTAAACTTCACTCGTTGGAGGTGGTTATTCTAGGACACTGCCTCAACCCCTTTCGGCAGTCCCTGAAGGCATTCAGTGCCCCAGGTATGATTTGTGTCGGGATTGAGCAACAGATCAGTGGAACTGGTCTGCTCGCCTGTGGAGCCATAGTCACTAAGTTAGCAAAGCACTATCTTGCGGGTTTTGGGACAACAGTCAAATACGAGAGTCTCACTGAGCACATCCCTTTGCTAGGACGTAATTACCTCACTTCCACTTTGAAGTGGATTCGGGGCGATCCCCCTAATTTTCAGTGGAAAGTCCAGGACAAGGTTTAGATGAACCTTCCAATCGCCGAAGGGGCAGTCTTACCACCACTCCTTGCCCTGCAACCCGCTCCCGAGGGTGAGAACTCACCCGACCCACCGAGCTACCTTATCCCTGGGGAGTTCTTGATCTTCACAGAGGGCGTTCAACCCCCTCGACGGAGGGTTCGCGTAAAGATCGAACCCGACGAGACCGAGCCCCCTATGCCCATATCTACACCCACCCCGACCTTCCCGATCCTCACTTTGGGTGCCGAGTTTCCGCACCCATATCCATACATGTATGACCCAGTATACGAGCACCAACGGCGGGTTCACGGGGGAATTAACCAGAGCATCATCAACCGCGAGATCCACGAATATATGACCATTCTTGGAATCTCGACACCTCACCACTCGACTTACTGGAGAGGTTCGGGTGACACCAAAGGCATTTTCGACGATTACGAGGTTGACTCTGCTGGATGGAGTCCGGATTACGAGCGCACCTATGGTGGCCTAGGAGCACAGTGGCTGAGAGACCTGAGACAACCAGGCACTCAGGGTGGTATTAGCAGCTCAGGCCAGGGTGACACTGGAGCCGGTCCGTCTGGGACCGGTGGAGAGGACGAGTTGGCTGATTAGCCGGTTTGGGGGAGCTACCGTTGTATATACGGTACTTTCTTTCCTTTTTATTTCTGTCTTTATTGCTTTCTTAGATTCTTTCTTCCCCTTAGGTCGAGTTGTCCTTAGGATTGGCTGTGGAATTTTCTGTCTTATATGTTGTAGAGTCACATTGAGGACACTGTGACATTTAGGTTTGGGGGAGAGTTTGTGTGCTTTGGTGTGTTTTCATTTTCCATTGTATGATTTTATTAATTTCAATTTTTTTTTAAAAATCCAAAAAATTTGAAAAATTAGAAAATCCAAAAAGATTTTATTTTTGTGTGCTTTGTATGTCTTGTGTCTAATGTGAAACATGCAAAATGGTGATGATGACATTGCGTTGTACATGATTTCTCTTAATTGACAGCTGACTCGGTACCTGAATGCATGTAATACTTGAGATGAGATGATTTTGATATGAATTCCTATTAAACTGTTAATTGCCAAACGAGTAAATTTGACCATTTTGCCGGCAACCCACAAAATTATGAGAATTTAGAGCTTTCTAGGCCAGTAACATTCATAACTGGTCTCATTCATATTTAGGAATTGAGTGGTTTCTCTTTATGGAATGTGTAACATAAATTTGCATAAATATGACGTTCGTCTCTTGGTATTGAATACGTGTTTGGTTTGAGGAGGAGGTACATAAGGAAAGACATTTCTGTTTTTTATGAGCTCCACATAGCCAATAACGACCCATTTTTACTACCCTGTAGATTTAGGTCAATTTCCTTTGTTTAGCCCATTTCAGCTGTTGTAAGTCTGATTTTATTATATATATATATATCAATTAGCTACAACCCAGAATAGTCTACCTTACCAGGACAGTCGCAGTGAACTTAATTGGAATTACTTCACAAATGGGTCATATTTTGAGAATTCCACATCTTTTGGATCCTAGTGCACAATATCATTGGTGCGACTTTACATCACCTTCCCCTTACCCAAAATTGAAAAAAAAATATGGAAGCATGAAAAAGAAAAGAAAAGAAAAGAAAGAAAGAAAAAGAAAAAATGGAATTAGAAAAAGAAGAAGAATTCCAAGAAAAGAAAGGAAATATATAATATATATATATATATATATATATATATATATATATAGAGAGAGGGAGAGAGAGAGAGAGAGAGTAAAGATCAAGTGAGTCCCCCTTTTTTTTGAGTCCATAAGTCCTATTTAGAACCATTGATTTAGATGGGATGGATGGTGGTGATTGAGTCTAGTAATTAAGGTAATAACTAACATATTTTGGAAAAAATTATAATAAAATCCTCTCTCCTCCCTTAATTATCTCCAACCGCCTAACTCAGTTGATAAAGTTTTATCAAGTTTATCCAAAATGCATATGTGGTCTCATAATCAGCGTGTTACATTGACGTATTATAAGTGTTACTTTAATGAATAAATGATGTTACTCTAAGTAATTAATGGTGTTATTCTTTGTCTCATGGTTAAACAATGCTATTATCATCAATTACTCTGACGCATTATATATCGTTCTTTAAAGAACGACAATCGTTAATTTGGTAATGAATGGTTCCAATCCAAGTTATTCTCAGTTACTTTGGTAATCATTTGTTTAAACAACGCTGCTGTCCTCAGTTACTTTAATGCATTATGTCTGTTACTCTAACAGACGAAAGGTGTTACTCCAATAGAACTGAGATGTTACTCTAACCAAATGCACATGTATTAAATAAAATATAGAGTTAATTGCTACGTAGCACAGCGCTACTTGTAAAAAAATGTGTACGAAATCAGTTATTCTTGTAAACAAAAAAAAAATGTTTTTATCATGACCAAAAACACAAGTATTCTCTGAACACATGTTCCTCTTCTTCATCTTCCTCAGTCTCCTCATCTTCGCCGTCGTCATCCACTTCCTCAGTGTTACTCCCATGCAACCAATGTGTTACTTCAACTCTTATGTTGTGTTACTCTAACTGGTAAAGTACGTTACTCTAACATCATCATCAAAAACTGTTTCTCAACGTTCAGTGTGTTACTGTAATTGCAATTAAGTGTTACTGTAACGTTAATACATATGTGTTACGCCCATGCAGCCAATGCGTTACTTCAACTCTTACATTGTGTTACTCTAACTGGTAAAGTACGTTACTCTAACATCATCATCAAAAACTATTTTGTAACGTTCAGTGTGTTACTGTAATTGCATTGGAGTGTTACTGTAACGTAGATCGTATGTCACGTCGTGACTGCGTTCATAGAAAACAAAACAATATTATCAGTAGACCTCATTGAAAACCCAAATAACAAACATAAAACTTTGAAATCAATATCAATTAACCATCAATATGAATCTATGATGAATGAGATGACAATGAAAACAATATCAACATGAAAATTGACGTAAAAAGGGAAGCCAAATCGATGTGAAATATCAATTAACAATCAATATGAATCTATGATGAATGAAATGACAATGAAAACAATATCAACATGAATATTGACGTAAAAAAAGAAGCCAAAGCGACGTGAAAGAATTTTAATTTTTGTTAGTCGATCGCTGAATTAAAATTGAAGCAAAACGTGAAAGAAATATCAAAACTCACCACTGTTATACTCGATCAATTGCTTTTCAACAGTTGATGATGATGTCGCGCTCATTGAATCCATAGTAACGGGATTTTGAACTCAGATTTGATTGAATGAATGACGGAACGTGATGATGGAATTTTTTTTTAGGTTTTGATGAATTTTGCAACATGAATGATTGAATGATGAATGAATGTGATCATGGGGGTTATTGTTTCCTAAAATCATGGGAGGTATTTTAGGAACGTAAATCTCCTTTTTTTTGAATGCAAATAATTGGAAGCATCTTGTCCATCCATCCTAATCCCATCCAATGGATGAGATGGGGACTTAGGGACTCATATAGAGTAATGGACTCATAAGAGCCTTACTATATATATATATATATATATATATATATATATATATATATATATATATATATATGCTTCTTGTAATATCTCGGGAAGAGATCGAGATGCTATAACTAGAATTGAATTATAATTTGGAGGGTGACAAAATTCCCTTTTATGCTCCTTTGAGTTTCACTACTAGTTGGTGGCCGGAATTCATAGACGAGATTTTTTATGGATAGTTTTTATTGTGTAGCTGCGACTACTGGTCTTACCCCACATTTCCATACGTGCTTTAAGCGCAATCCATTTTATTCTCTCACAATTAGCCACCCTTTGTAAGTGATGGGAGGGATTTGCCGTGGATCCCTCCACCAAATAACAACCAACTAACCTAACTGGGTAGCTAGGGCAAGTCGGGTCGATCCACAGGGACAGGGTGTCGGACTAGGGTGTGCTATGGTCCAAGACTCGGTCCGAGACAAGATAAACTAGGGGATAGACTAAGGTCTAAGCTAAGGTCTATGACAAGAACTAACAAGGCAAAACAAGCATCTAATGACTAGCGGAAGCTAATAAAACGATAAGAAGAGACTAGGGCTAGGTCGGGTTCATGGATGTCAAGGGCATAAAAAGGGGAAAGGCGGGATTACTAGCGTGCTTTCGTAGCCTAGGTTCCATTCGCGCTCTCGCTACTTAAACGGTCCAGGGGTCATCCTCACCACGCTCTCGCTACTAATAAGGAAACCAAACTCACACATACAAGAGAAGAGGCAAGAAAAACAAGGATTGATCGTCTCAAGTCTCACAAGCATTTCATCAAACATGTGGAGTGCAAGGTAAATGGGAAACAACAAAAACAACATCTAGTACCACCCATCTCACCCTAATCATCCCTAATCACACCCAATCCCCCTAATAACCCTAGGGGATCACTACTCAAACATATCTATGCTAAAGCCAACACTAACAAGAAAAACCAACATAAGAATCAAAGCATTCATCTAAAGAACAAGCATGAACAACAAACAAGATATAAAGATGAAAACTTGAATAACATAAACAAAGATTAAGAGTAAAAGGATGAGAAGATTATACCAACTAACAAGAGAATGAAAAGATGAGAACTTGTATATAAAGAACACCCAAAACATCCACCAATGTTGTCAAGATTGGATGGATTCTTCAAGAGATCCCTTAATACAAGATTAGCTAACTAGATTAAGGAATAATTAACGACTAATCTACTCTAATCTATGCTAATCTATGCTAAAGTAGTCTAGGGTTTTGTGGGTAATGAAGAACATTTGTAAGATTACAAGAGGGAGGTATATATAGGGTTACAAGAGGAAAGGAGAAGAAAAGAAGCAAAAGCGGGCTGCAGCTGGGCCATCCCATCCGGGACGCAGTGGTCCCGACCGGGACGGACCCAAAACAGATCCTTCGCATTTTGTGCACCTGTCCTTCCCGACGGGGATGGGTCTTGTAGGCCTCCAATATGATCTTTAAGGTCCCTCCTTGCTTCTCATGGGTTTCTCATCGATTCTCGGGGCTCGAGATCGAGTCCTAGGGGCTCGGGATCGGATCCCAAGGTCTCGTTATCGAATCCAAGGCATCGAGTGATCGTTCCTTCTCTTCGTTGGCTCCAAAAGTGTATGAAACGAGTCGGAATCGTTCCAATTCTTCATGAATGGTCTTGGGGACCTAAAACGAACTAGAAGAAGCATGATTAGACCAGAAACCGCTCCCAAGGAGTGATTCCACAAGAGAAACGGGGACCAAACACAACAAAATAGGCACTACAAACTACACTTATCAGTAAGTCCTTGGCATGTACTATGGTCCTGATTGGTGGAACAAATATTTGATTAGGGAGATTGATTTCATATTCGACTGCATGCATATTTCATAAGTCGAGTGAGTGTCTTTTTTCTTCCCTATCTTCACATATACACTTACTCGTACTTATGAGTGACGAGCGACTACCGTAAGGAAGTCCGACATTATCGGTCTTGCAAGATTGAAAATTTGGCAAGCAATTGTTTGATTATGGCATGATTATTAATCTCGTTGTATTCTTGATCATTACTCGTTTTCTCGTCGGATTTAGTCAATTTTAGGAGAATGATTGTGATTTAGCTCTGAGTCGTGTTTCACATCACTTGTCCTCATATGTATATATATTTGTTGTTTGCTTGAGGACAAGCAAAGGTTTGTTTTGGGGGAGTTTGATCAACACATTTTATATCATATTTTATTGTCCCCTAACAACCATTTTTGAGCTTTTCTTCCTCTTAAATTATATGTTTAGTGCCGATTTTTATTAGAAAGTTGATATTGCCGATTCTCATGCTATTTTGCAGGTTAGGTACAATTTCGAGCATATTTAGGAGTAATAACCCGGATAGCCGAGATGAGAACGGAAGCCGAGGAAGAAAACAAAAGGCCGAGAATCAAAGAAGAACTCAGCTGCAAGTTCTAGCAAGCTCACTCGATCGAGTAGTGTTATAGCACTTGATCGAGTGCCTCACGATCACACCCAACTGGATTGCATCGAAATATTGGGCCAACTCTTCCTTTCAGCCCAAGACGAACAAGAGTTGGAGTTTGCATTGACCCACTCGATCAAGTACCACTGCATGCACTCGATCGAGTGCATCAAACTCGGGCCGCGCTTCAATTTTTAATTCACTTAGAATATGGGCCCGTTTTAAGTTCAACTAATTTCCTTTAAATCAGTTTCCTGACTTGATTGTCAGACACTTTTTTATTCCACACTTTTGACAATACTTTTGCATTTTACTTAGCATTGAAGTATTACATTACTTCCGTTTTTCTTCGCAAGATACACTGAACCCCGTTATTTTTTTTCAGATCTTGAATTCTCGGTATCGATACTCTTAATTCTAATTTCAATTTCAATTTTCTACTTTAGTTCTTGTCTTAATTTATTCCTCGCATTTGTAGTAATAGTTGTTTATTGTTTTCTAGCATAAAATTATTATTGCTTTCCGTAGGCCAATTTGATTCGCCACCTTCATGTTTAATTGCAATTTGTCTTTTGTTAATTCAATTATAATTAATATGAGTAGCTAAATTTTACCTAGGGTTTAAGGGGATCGACGCGTATTATTTGAGTTATAGTCCGTTGACCTGTTTCTAATCGTATGAACTGTCGCCTATATATTGTTTTAATTATGATTGATTGATTACTAGCCAGGATTAATTAATTAGTATCACAATTAGGACTTTTCGTCGACCGGGTTAAGGACTAATTAGGTCACGATATTTTAGGTAGACTAGCTTAATTCTAGCGACCGCAGGTTAAGTTTAGTTCTAAAGTTTGTATAAGTACCGACCGGACCTACATCTTAGACAGTTCGATTATGGACCTGTTATTTGACTCCCTAACCTGAGTAATATTCATTGTGAACCTGAGACCCTAGACTTTTCTTTTATTGATTTACCCTTTAGTAATTAGCTATCAGCCTACTAAAACAAACAGAAAAACAGTGACCCATAATCTTAAGTCTAGACCTTAGAACAAGTATTTGAGTCCCGTCTCCTTGTGGTTCGACCCCTACTTCACTATCTACATTAGTTAGTGAACCCTAGAGTATCTTTGATTAGGGATACGACTTATCCCTGTCTGAACCGTCATTGCTCGGGTCTAGGGGCGATTCAGGGTTCCCAAAACCAGTTCGATTCATGCGAGCCTTGGAGGGGTTAGGGTGGGTCGTCCATATCTCACTAGCTCACCTTCGTGAGAGTGTTACACCCTAGTCTATACGCTCCAAGCATCGTCCCTGGTTTCCTCCAGAAGGTCTAGCGCCTCGGCCATGGTGATCTCATTCCGGTCGCCCTAGAAGTATGCGCTTATGACGGATGGGATACAGGCCTCGATTGGCAATAAGGCTTCAGCTCCGTAAACAAGGTTAAAGGGAGAATGGCCGGTGGAAACCATGTACGTGGTCCTTAGTGACTATAGTACGTTGTGGAGCTCATCGACGCACCTCCTCTTAACGTCCTCCACCATTTTCAGCAGGCCGTTAAGTATCTGCTTGTTTACTGCTTTGGCTTGGCCGTTTGTTTGTGGGTGGCAGACGGCAGAGTAGGCTACAACTATTCCCATGCCCCTAAACCACTCTCTAATTGGAGGGTTGTCGAACTGTCGGCCGTGGTTGAAGACCAGCACCTTCGGCACTTCGAACCGGGTTATCACATTCTGCCCTATCACTTTTCTTACAGCCAGCTCATTGATGTTGGGGACGGCTTTAGCTTCGATCCATTTGGAGAAGCAATCAACCGCAACAATTAGGAATTTTCTGCCGCCGGTTGCCGTCGTGAAAGGGGCGGAGTATATCCATTCCCCATCTTTTGTCTTTCCTCTAGTCCCCCCTTTATTTGTTTTATTATGTTTTGTATGATAGTGAGTAGATTTTAGTTAGGGGGCTAGGGGAGGAGGAATTCAAGATTCAGGTTTCATTTTATGAGAACTATTGCATTTGAGGGTGATATGTCTTATATGAGATTGTTGTGTCCGGTCGACTTAGCCTGATCACCTAGGTTAGCTTGACTCACTTGAACCAATATGGGGAAACTCAGGGTTCGGGTAATCTCGGCTTGAGACTTTAGTGTATTCCTCGCGAAAGCGGGTTTAGGCTAGGTCGGTAGGGAAACCGAAAGGTGGCTCCTCCCCTTATTCATCTTGTGATAATTCTTGTGATGCATGTACCCTTGTCTTAAATTTCGACTCCCCGACTCTTCCTAACGCCTTTATCATTATTGTTTCTCATTTTAGTCGTTTAATTCGCTTGCCTTAGTTTAGTTATTTCGTCCCAAAACCCCCTTTTTGGACCCCAAACACGATTACACCTATCACATTTCTCCGCCTCCCTGTGGTTCGACCCCGACTTGCCACTATTACATAGTAGTTAGTTGGGACTATAAATATCGTTTGACCGCGCGGGTCGCGACGCCCACCGCGTCAAAATGGCGTCGTTGCCGGGGAGAGCGGTAATTAATTGATTAAGTCTTGTTTTAATTGTGTTTGGTTAATTGTTTTAGTTTTATTTTCTCCTTCTACCCTAGTACCACTCGGTGCTAGGAGTCTCATATTTGAATTGAGTTTTGTACAGAAATAGTTATATTCGGCATTGCTTATTCCAAACCGGTGCAAGCGAAGCGTTATTATTATTTCGACCCTCAACTCAACCGAAGTGAAACATCATCCATATCTTTCATCAACTCATCACCCATCCAACCTTCCCAAAACTCCTACAAAATTTCCCTTCCATCTTTTTCTTCATAATTCACCTCCATAAACAAACAAACATGCCTAGCCTAAGATCTCATTCCCAACCCACCAATGAACAAACTTCTTCTCCCATCGCATATGGAACCATACCCGATGACTTTGAGCTCAAGACTTCTTTAATTGCCATAGTCCAATAATACACTTATCATGGGCTTCCACAAGAAGATGCTCTAGAACACATGGCGACGTTTAAAGAGAAGCTAGTTGGAATGAAATTGAATGGACTTACTTCGTGACAATTCCATAGGCTTTTCTTCCGTAAAACCTTACAAGATGATGCTAGGAGATGGCTACAAAGCCACCCCGATAACACCTTTCAAACTTGGGATTAATTAGCCAATGCATTTCTAGAAAAGTATTTTCCACCTTCCAAGACCAATCAATATCGGATGGAGATTCAAACCTTCCGACAAAGTGACAATGAGAGTATAAATGAATCTTGATTGGGAAAGATTCCAGATCTTGCAAAGGAAATTTCTGCACCACGACATTCCTAGTTGGCTTTTACTTCATATTTTCTTCAACCCGTTTTTTAATAGCGCCAAAGATAATGTCAATACGGCGGCAAAAGGCGATTTCTTCTTGCTCGATGAAACCGAATCCAAGAAACTTATTGAAAGAATAGCCAAGAATGGTGAATATTCTAAAAATGACCAACATGAAGAGCTAAGTGGTGAGTCAATGTCGTCAATCGAAAGGAGAGTCGCTCTTGAAGCTAGAGTCGAGGAGTTGGTCAAGAGATTTGAAGTATATGTTGCTAGAGCCAATTCTCCACTCAAGACTAGAACATCTCCAAGAAGATCAACTCCACCAAGAAGTTTGAGTTCACCAAGACGATCATCCATTTCACCACCCAAATCGTATCGCGTTGAGATCCCATATGATCATCGCAGGAAATATGACCACGACTTCGATTTGTGTATGAGAAAGGAGAATGTACATCAAGTTGATGCTTGAGGAACCTATTAAGCACCTCGCATGCAAAATTCCAATTTGAAAGCCGGATTCTATTCCACGCCACCCCAAGGATCGTATCCCTACCGAGATCATGCAATCCCAAGAGCCCCCAATCAAAGGGCTTATTCTAACTCTTACGAGTTTGACCATCAACAAAGTTATCCTCATGAAAATCATGTTAATCACGGAAATTACTATCCTCAAGGGCCCTATCAATTTAATTATGGTCCTTCCTTTAAAATTTATCCTCCACGTAATCAAGGTCCTCCAAGGCATTCTCAAGGTAACTTTCAACCTTTTTATGATATTCAAGGAACAGTATTGTTCCGGTCACGGAAACAATTAACCCGGCTCTGGATCCGGGTTGTGTAATCGGATTGTTGGTGAATAACGGATCGTCTGATTTCCTTGAACCTCTCCTTTATCCCTCTCCCTTGATCGGACCTTCCCGGCGGAGTTGGCCTGCTCCCTGCACAATGAACGCACAGGGCCTCAGAGGTTGTCCGAGGGAATCCTCTCCGATGCCTAAGTTAGTCCGTGAAATGCCTTGATGAACCTAGCTCATGAGGAACTAGGTGGAGTTTTTAGGAGTGAGAGTCTAGAGAGAGAAAATCCAACCTCTCTCATGTGGGAAATGGAAGAGTATTTATACTTTCCCACAAGAGAGAGGAAAAGAGAAGTGGGGAGAGAAAGAATGAGTGGATGGGAAATTGACACGTGGTTTTTCCTCATCCACTCGTTCTCTCTTACCTGTAGGCAAGATGACAGAGGGGGCTTCTGGGGACCCCGGCCCTGCTCAGGGAGAAGGTCGCCCGGAGGCAGGCGAGCAGGGAGTGCATGCACGCTCTTCACAGCCAGTCGCCTTACCCTACCGGGCAGGCGGCTTCCTTGTAGCTTTGTTTCACTGGGGGAATCCTGGTATCTTATCCCAACGGCCTGCTGGGCAGGCTCCTTGGTTCCTTGGACGGGGTCTTCATGGGGCCTGCTAGGCGGGCGGCCAACGCAGGCTCTTCGACCCTCATCAAGTATCTATTGGAAGAAAATGCATCAAATTGAGCTAGACTCGAAGCTTTAGAAGCACGTGCCACCTCGCGAGCTTGATTTTCCCATGAACCGACCTATTCTTCCAACCATGCATTCGTGAATGTTATTAAGGTATTGAGCAACAAGGGACCGGTGAAACCCTTTGACGCACAACCCTATACTTTTCATCCCTCAATCAATGAATTTGATGAGAATGTGGTCAAGGACGTAACCGAAAGACCAATTAGAGATCCCTCTAAGTACCTTGTAGGAGACCTCACCTACGTCATTGAACAAATTCCAATAGAAGACATGAACTTAGTCTCTAGGATTGAAGTACCACCCTTGAATGATAAGCCCCAAATCTCCTTCAATAACCAAGCTTTAGACAAGAATTGGTGACAAAGTTCTTGTATTTTCTCCTCCAAGATTCAAGCTTTACTTTAATCTTCATCTTCTTCCTTTCATTTTGTGCATAGTTGGTAGTTTATTTCCTTCTCCCTTTCTCCATTAATTAATTAGTTTCCTTTTTAATCTTTTCTTAATCCATGTTTGTCTTGTCATTTCCTATGTTTATGTTGTTTTAAACCTCTATCATTAGTAATTCCTTGTTTTTCTCTCACCTTTGTTTGTTTCTCCATAGTTTGTTTGTTTGTTTTCCCTTATCTTTACCTTGTTGTTATTTTCTTGTTTAGTTATCTTTTTAGTAGTAATTTCCTTTCTTTTGTGCTAGTTTAATTTTCATTCCCTTTTTATCATCATCTTTTGCCTTTCCTTTAGTCCCCCTTTTATTTGTTTTATTATGTTTTGTATGGATAGTGAGTAGATTTTAGTTAGGGGGCTAGGGGAGGAGGAATTTTAGATTCAGGTTTCATTTTATGAGAACTATTGCATTTGAGGGTGATATGTCTTGCATGAGATTGTTGTGTCCGGTCGACTTAGCCTGATCACCTAGGTTAGCTTGACTCACTTGAACCAATATGGAGAAACTCTGGGTTCGGGTAATCTCGGCTTGAGACTTTAGTGTATTCGTCGCGAAAGCGGGTTTAGGCTAGGTCGGTAGAGAAACCGAAAGGTGGCTCCTCCCCTTATTCATCTTGTGATAATTCCTGTTTGTACCCTTATCTTAAATTCCGACTCCCCGATTCTAACCTAACGCCTTTATCATTATTTTTTCTCGTTTTAATCGTTTACTTCGTTTGCCTTAGTTGTTGTCTCATTTAATTAGCTCAGTTTACCTTATTGCAACCCCCCTTTTTCTAGATCATAACCACTCTCAGACTTAGACTTGACCGACTACCCTTGACCGTCCCTGAGGATCGACCATGACTTGCCACTACTACGTAGTAGTCAGTTGGAGTTTATAAATTTTGTTTGATCGTGTTCGATAGGCGACAATCTGACGTGCATCAAACTGGCGCCGTTGCCGGGGACGGCGACTAGTTGATTCAGTTTTTGTCAATCTGTGTTTGGTTAATTTCTTTAGTTTTATTTCCTCCTACCCTAGTGCCATTTGGTACTAGGAGTCTCATTGTTTGCTGAGTTTTTGTTAGTAATACTTGTGATTTAGGTTGCTTGATCCTCTTTCGGAGGACAAGTCGTTTGAAAATCTTGTGGACCGAAGCAACAACTTGATATTGTAATCCCGCACCAATTTCTTCATTCCTCAACATCTCATCATTATTCACTCATCATCTAAAGATTCAAGTATGACTACTCTTGGATCCCATTCCCAACCGTCTAGTGAGGAGATTTCTTCTTCCGTCTTCATTGGAACTATCCCGGAAAGTTTTGAGCTCAAACCTTCCATCATCAATTTAATCCAACAACATACTTTCCGAGGATTGCCGGATGAAGACGTTATAGAACATGTTTATCTTTTAAAGGAGAGTCTTATTGGTGTCAAGCTCGAAGGTCTTACCAAGTGTCAACTACACCGGATTCTTTTTCCCCGAACCTTGCGTGATGGAGCAAGGAGGTGGCTTCAAAGTTTCCCTAACAATACTTTCCACACTTGGAAGCACTTATGCGACACTTTCCTTGAGAAATATTTCCCACCATCCAAGACCAACAAATTTAGGAAGGAAATCCAAACCTTCCAACAATAAGAGGATGAGAACATAAGCGAAGCTTGGGATCGATTTCAAACTCTACAAAGAAAATGCCCACACCATGGTATCCCTCATTGGCTCTTGCTCCATACATTTTTTAACTCTTTATCCGCCGATGCAAAGGACAATCTTAATACGGCTACAAGAGGTGACTTTTCTTACTCAACGAGGTTGAATCCCATAAGCTTCTCGAGAAGATAGCCAAAAGTGGCGTGAGTGCCAAGGAAATACAAGGTGGTGACTCAATTGAAAAGTCAAAATCGTCAAGTGATATTGATGGTAGGGAATTGCCGTGGATCCCCACCAACAAGTAGAGTCCAACTAATCCTAACGGGTAGCTAGGGTAAGTCGGGTCGAGTCCACGGGGACGGTAGAGGGTGTCTAGACTATGGTCTACCTAAAAACGAGGCTAAGTCACCAAAACAACACAAAGAGAAGATAATTGACTAACTATGTTGATGGAAGGAGATGAAACTAGATTAACAATGGACTAGATATAACAAGAACTAAATGGAACCACTAGAGCTAAATGAAACTATCAAACTAGAGAAACAATACTAACAAGATGGGTAAATCAAATATGGAAAGGAGTAGGGTTAGTTTGGGTTCATAAGTGTAGTAGGATAGTTGGGTAGTCAAGGGGTGTAGGAGTCACCTAGTTACTAAGGTCGGTCTGCGCTCACGCGTCAAAGCCAATGTCCGCACTCTCGTGTCTAAGACAAGACCCGAATACTCATGCAAGATGTTACCCAATACACAAGAATTCAACCACACATCAATCACACAATGATAAGATGAAAACAAGTATGAGAAGCATGGCCACTACAACTCAAACAAGCAATTCAAAAAACACATAGAGCTCTTAACATGTGACTAGTAACAAAGAATCCACCTTCACCCTTAATCAAACCCTAATTACCCATAATCCACACTTAATCCCCCTACTAACCCCACAATAAGTCTACTCACACATAATCAAACTAATACTAACACTAACAAGAGGAATCAACATAATAACCCTAGCATTCATTATGAACTAACAAGAATAAAGAACAATATGTAAGGATTGAAACTTGAGTGACTAAACAAGGATTAAGAGTAAAGAGAGTAAGAAGATTATACCAACTAATAAGAACATGAAAAGATGAAAGCTTGCATTAAAAGAACACCCAAAACTCTCCACCAAAAGTTGTCAAGGATTGATGGATTCTTCAAGAGATCCTTAATACAAGATTAACTAACTAAATTAAGCTAAGATTAACAATAATTAAGGAAAGATTAATGTAAACTAAGATAGGGATGAAGAGAGTCTAATTAGGGTTTAGAATAATGTAGAGGAGTCTAAGGTGCTTAAACAATACAAAGGAAGGGTATTTGTAAGGTTACAAGAGTGAAGGAGAAGAAAAGAAGAGTCACGAGCTGCAGCTGCTCCTTCCCGGCCGGGAAGGTGGTGGTCCCGATCGGGATGGAGTGGTCCCGACCGGGAAGGATCTGGTCCCGATCGGGATCATGCATAACACCGGGCGGTGTTATGCATAACACCAGGCGGTGTTATTGCTCTCCCAGTCGGGATGGGTCATCCTTCCCAGTCGGGATGGCCCATCATTGGGTGATGTTTTCGCGCACTCTTTCCCGGTCGGGATGGCTACTCTTCCCGCCCGGGAAGGGTCTTGTAGGCCTCCCTCATGGTCCCGAAGGTCCCTAGTTGCTTTTTTTAGGCTTCTCATCGATTCTCGGGTCTCGGGATCGAGTCTAAGGGGCTCGGGAATGGGTCCCAAAGTCTCAGGATCGAATCTAAGGCACCGAGTGATCGTTCCTTCTCTTCGTTGGCTCCAAATGTGTAGGAAACGAGTCGGAAACGTTCCAATTCTCCATGAATGGTCTCGGGAACCTAAAACAAACTAGAAGAAGCATAAGTAGCCTAGAAACCGCTCCAAAGAGCGATTTCACAAGAGAAACTGGGACCAAACACAACAAATAGGCACTACAAACTACACTTATCAACTCCCCCATACTTATCCCTTACTCGCCCTCGAGTAAGCACCTACTAACTAAAACTAAAAGAAACTAGACTACTAACCGAGCGGGTATTAGCGCACCCTACGCCCTTTCAATTCACGCGAGTACACTTAGAGGAAAAGTGCACTCCGCAAGGCAAGTAAGGTCTTGCGACAAAACTGTGGAGGCAACTGGACACAAAAGCACGTAAACAAACAAATATACAAACAAACAAACACCAAACGGTTGCATCCAAGACAAAACAAATACCGTTTCCCTAAACAAAGTGGTTAAATATACACCGGTTAGGGACTCAAGGCAAGTGACAACATTCCCAAACTAATAATACAAACTAATTTGAACTAAACCCTAATAGTATGACGACAAAGCAGTAAAAACGTTGGTAACTTACCTAGATTCCTCCTAACCTTCTAAGAACGTACCACGGGACGATAGGCGGGATGGAAAAAGGATGAACCACGGAGTTAGTCGACACTGTAGGTAAGTGAAGCCCCGCCCCCTTTAGCGACAAGCCAAGAGGGTCGTCCCATGTCCAAAATCGCCCAACTAGTCCAAGTAAAAAGGTGGTTAAGGTTGCAAAATGAGGTAAGTCCGACTATTTACCGCTATCATCCTTCCTAGGGACTCGGTCCTTTGGTAGGCTCTTCACGGTAATAGCCGGAAAAAGGCTTATTTTTGAGGGATGAGTATTCTTATTGTGAGGGGATTTTCTTTGGCATTCTTTTCTTTTGCATTTGGCTTTTGAGTTGCTATGCCACTTCTTTTTCTTCTTTTGTATTTTGTATTTTTCTTTTGTTGGGCCTTTTCTTTTTCTTCTTTCTTTTCTTTTCTTTCTTTTTCTCTTTTCATTTTTCTTTCATTTTCTTGGTTTGCCCTTTAGGCTTGATTTTGTAGGCATTTCTTGCAACCAAGTAACAACTTATGAAATTTGCAACTTATTTGTGGACATGTGTAGGAGGTAGGGGAAATGGGTGAGTTGGGCGTGCTTTCCCTTCAAACTCATAAAAAAGTGGAAAACTTGGACTAATCACACAATTCCGAACATGGTCACCTAAGGGACGGGACTCGGCAACCAAGGCCTTTTCCCTCCGTGGGTGGTCATAATGGTCAAAATGCAAATCCCGTAGTAAATTCCTAGTAGAATAGGTGGACTCAAGGTAAGAAACCAACGAAATCATTGATTTAAAGTCATTCTACTAGACTAAAGTCCAAGACTCGACTCATATCAATAGAAAGGGAAAGTAAACACTTGCTCACTAGCCTCAAAACTGGGTTTTCGAAAACCTTTTTCCTATACTACACACAAACCACACAACATAAAACAAAGACAAAAGAAAATGAAACAAAACGAGACAAAACAGAACAAAATGAAAGAAAGAAAATAAAACGACAAGGAAAACAAACACCACCCCGAAACATCCACATAAGCAACCAAATCAACCACAAACTCTACAAAGCTCCGCCCGATCACACGTCATCACACAATCTCTTCCAAGCTCCACAAGAGACAAAGAGGAAAAAGAGATAAAAAGATGTTACCGGACGTCTTGAAAGCCCTCCAAAGTGAGCGGTGATTAAGCTACCTACAAGAAAAAGGGAGGCAAAACACACACAATACAACAAATATACGACACAACGACACAAAAGGAAAAGACACAAAAGAAAATCTTTTTGATTTTTATGAAAATTTTCAAATTTTTAGGGGTTTTTAAGATTTTTCGAAAGAAACTACGAAAGTAAAACTAACTAGGCTAGGATATCGCTCCCCCACACTTAAACCGAGCAATGTCCTCATGCTCGATCAGTAGTGTGCAGAGACACTAAAAAGAAAAGAAACTACGAAAATAAAGCTAAAAAAACAAAAAGAAAAGCAGAGGAAAGGTAGAATGTGTCCGGCCGGGGTGTAATCAAGTCACCGTGGGCCGAGACGAGAAAAGATATGGATGGGGGGAAAATGAAAAGAAAATAAAAGGAAATGGGAGGGGAGGACTAGGTGTAATCAAGTCACCTAGCCCGGATTCCGCCCGAATCCGACTAAATCCTAACAAAAGAAAAAGAAATGAATGAAAAAGTGAAAATACTTGCAAATTTGGATTTTGAAATGACTCTCGATGTAGTCACGTCATCAAGAGTCGGGAGCAATGATTACCAAGGCCCCGAGGGCCACCATGACACAAATATGATAAGGGGAAGGGGAACAAACGAGTAAAGACTAGCAATAAAAGACGGAAAAGAATGAAAGTCGCCTACCAACCGGTTAGCAACTCACGAACTCCATCGTCTCAATGATCAATAACGGCACAATGCTTGTCTTCATAATCGATATTCCTCCTCATGCTCAATGTAATCGCGCGGTAGAAGCTCTAGGCTTGCAACGGTAAAATGAGGTGGGATTTGGTGTGAAACTCGGTGTATAATGAAGAGAAGATGAGATGAATGTATGTATATGAAGTGTAGGGGTCACATGATAGGTGCAAGGGTAGGTAGGGAGGTTGGGAGGGGGAATAAAGTGGTTGGTTGGGCTCAAATGTCGAAGAAGAGGCAAAAGGAGGAACTGGGGACCATCCCGGTCGGGATGACTTCTTCCCGGTCGGGAAGGCCCCTTCCCGGTCGGGACGAACTTGGTCCCGGTCGGGATCGCACTCCAGTGAACCCACTTTTCAGCACACTCATCCCGATCGGGATGACATCCTTCCCGGTCGGGATGGTTTCTTCTTCCCGGTCGGGACGGTTCCTTCCCGGTCGGGATGAGATTCTAACCCCTCATATCCTTGATAGCTTCGCCCACAAGAGAACCAATACATCGAGATATAAAATCTCGTCCCCAAAAGCTTGTCAAAAGCCTCAAAACCCGACTCCCATGCCCAAATCCAAGCTTCTATCATCAACTACTCAATCAAGACTTCATCTTCACTATAACCTATCAAAAATGCTCAATAAACATCCATCAAAATCCCTCCCTCACATCGCTCATCAAACATCCAAATAACAAGAATTTTACAAAACTCAAAAGAATAAGAAAGAGATATATACAATAAGACGGTTCTTTTTGGAACTCCGTCAAACCAAGGATGGTGCATTCTTCAATCATTTTTCAACAACCTCACATAACATTCCACTGCCATCAAGAGCACGGAGTAAAAAATCGAAGGCTCTCGAGAAATCTTCGATCAAGCTTGTGGAATACCAACCTCCACTCCAAGGGTCATTGCAACCTTGCCTTGACGTTCCGGGGGCATCCCGATCTACTAAGTTCAACGGCTTGAACTTGTACTTTCGATCCTTCGGTATATACCCAAACGTCCACTCATCTTCACAAGGCCTCAAGGGAGGCTCAACTTTCTTCTTGCCAACCAACTTGTCATCAAACACATCACATGGGCATTCATCCGCCCCAAGCTCGGAATCACTATCTTCAATTCCACACAAATTCTTGTCTTCTTTCAAGCTTCCAACCAACTCATTCCCTAGATCGAAGTCTTTCATGGCATGGATCATATTGCACGATTCTTCATCTGTAGGCGAGGTGTTGCCTTGGAGGTCAAACACGAGCTTCTCGTCGCCTAGCTCAAAGGTGATCCTACCATTCTTGACATCAATCATTCCACCGACAGTATGTAGGAATGGGCGGACAAGGATAATAGGAGTGATGGCATCCTCCGGCATGTCAAGCACAAGAAAGTCGACTGGAATGAAGAATTTTCCTATTCTTAACGGCACATCCTCTAACATTCCTAATGGTCGATTAAGTGAACGATCGGCCATTTGGAGTGTGATCGAGGTACACTTGAGCTCTCTCATTCCAAGTCACTCACAAATAGAGTAGGGGATAATGCTTCCACTCGCACCCAAGTCACATAGTGCCCTTCCAATCTTCAAGCTCCCTATGGTGCACGGGATTGAGAAACTACCCGGATCCTTCAACTTAGGAAGTGTAGAGCCTTGAATGAGTTCGCTCACCTCTCTTGTGAACGCTATGGTCTCTTCCTTGTTCATGGACCTCTTCCTAGCCAAAATTTCTCTCATGAATTTTCCATAGGCCGGGACTTGGGTAATTAACTCGGTGAAAGGGATGCTCACATCCAACTTCTTCACAATATCAAGAAACTTGTCATATTGAACATCCACCTTGGTCTTCATTTGCCTTGTTGGAAATGGCAGCTTGATGTGTACCTTGTCTTGCTAATTAAGGTTGGACTTTTCAATTGACATTTTCTTCTTTCCTTTGTCTTCTCCTTGGGGTGGGGGAAGCTTATGTTCTTGGGGTTTCTCAATCTCCCACAAGACTTGCTCCTCCATGAGGTTTCCCCAACCTTCATTGCTTTGAGATGGAGATACAACTTCTTCCATGACTTGTTTTTCACTAGGAAACAAGGGAGAATCATAGGATGCACCGCTCCTTAAGGTGATGGCATTCACATGTGCAAATTTTGATGGTACACCTTGAGGGGGTAGTTGACCCTTTTGTCTTGAAGAACTACCCGAAGGAACTTGAGCTAGTTGGGTTTCGAGCATCTTGAGATGAGTTTTTGTTTCCTTGTTATCCATTAGAAGTTGGGCAATAAGTTCTTGTTGGGATCTTTGCGTCTCCAATTGACTTCTTTGAATCTCCAACATTTGATTTTGTGTATCGAAATCCCGAGGTGGAGATTGTTGATTGTGTGGAGTATTGGTGATGGCTAGAGGAATACCATAATCATGAGTTGGAGACCGGCTCCTTTGCTTGTTCTCTTGTTGTTGATTTTGGGACCCTTGTTATTGAAAGTTCCCTTGGAACCCTTGAGTATTGCCTTGATTGTGATTGTGGTAACCTTGGTTGTTGCTTTGGTATCCTTGAGAATGTTGGTTTCCTTGGAAACCACCTTGATGATTGAAGTTCTCTTGATGGAACCCTTGATTGTTGAAGGCACCTTGGTTATGTTGTTGGAAGTTGTTAAAAGGCCTTTGATTGCCTTGATAACCTTGGAAACCTTGGTTGTTGTCCCTTAAGGGAGGAGGAACATAGATGGGATGGTGTTGTTGTTGAGCTTGTTGGTGGGAAGCTTGGAACATATGTTGATTTGGCACATTTTGAGGCTTAGAATATGGAACACCTTGCTTGTATGCTTGAAAGGCATTCACTTGCTCAATACTACCTCGACAATGTAGAGGCTCATGTCCATATATCCCACAAAGCTCACATATCCCATAATAAGATGTAGGAGGAACCACTCCCATAGCATTAACTTCTTGAATTGAATGTTGGTGGGAAGAACTTGTGCCTTGAACTTGATTGAGGTGACTTTGGAGCTTCTTATCAATAGTATCCATGTGAGTCTTCAATTGTGCTCCAATATCGGCACTAAGTTGTGTTATGGCATCGATCTCGTGCCTTCCCCCTCGATTCGCCTTCCTAGGCCTACTATATTGGGAATTTTGGACCGCCATTTCTTCAATTCTAGCCCATGTTTGATCGTTATCGACCTCGGTAAACCTTCCATTGGAACCCATGTTGAGTATAGCCCTAGAATCTTCATATAAACCGTTCCAAAATTGTTGTACAAGGAACCATTGGGCCAATCCATGATGGGGACAAGAACGGATCAAGGCTTTAAACCTTTCCCATGACTCATAAAGACTTTCTTCGTCACGTTGTTGAAACCCCGTGATTGAAGCTCTCAATAGATTGGTCTTCTCCGGTGGATAAAATTGTTGGTAGAATGCTAAGGTTAGCTTCTTCCAAGTGTCAATATCGAGAGCCGTCTTGTCTAAACCTTTGAGCCATTGCTTTGCCTTACCAATTAAAGAGAAGGGAAATAATACCCACCGGATTTGGTCTTGGGTTACTCCCGGTTGTGAGATGGCAACGCAATAATCCGAGAAGGTTTTCATGTGTTGATGAGGATCTTCGGTTGGTAACCCACTAAATTGACTTCTTTCAACCAACTGAATAAATTGCGTTTTTGCCACAAAACAGGCGGCCGGAAAAGCGGTGGGACCGGGCAAAACGTCCTCCGTGAAGGTTGAATGAGAAGAGAACTTAGGCATTATTGGATAAGTGGGAGATGATGGTGTAGATGGTGTTGACGTAGAAGTTGAAGGAGAACTTGGTTGAGAGGAATGACTAGAAGAAGTACCAAAGGGATTGATGAAGGTCCCTTCGGTATTGCCTTGAGGTTGTTCGTCAAAGTCGGATCCTTGGGCTTGTTCTTCAAAAGTATTACTAGTACCCGGTTAAGAGTTTCTAACCCGGTCAATCGTCCGTTGGCGAAAGGCTCTAAAGAGTCTCTCCGGCTTTGGATTGAAGAGAAAGAAGTCCTCTCTCCTCCTAGGCATGCACTACACACTTGGAACAAACGTGAGAATACCTAGTGCTCTTATGGGCACTAGGTAGAGACAATAAACAAACACAACCCAAAACAAAGAGAGGAGAAAGTTATAAAAACTAAGAAAAAGATTACAGAATATGCACAAGGGATAGAAAAAGAACACAAGAGGGGTAACTAAGTCAAGCTAATAAGTAAACTTAAGTCTAAACATGTACCGTCCCCGGCAACGGCACCAAATTGATGGTAGGGAATTGCCGTGGATCTCCACCAACAAGTAGAGTCCAACTAATCCTAACGGGTAGCTAGGGTAATTCGGGTCGAGTCCACGGGGACGGTAGAGGGTGTCTAGACTATGGTCTACCTAAAAACGAGGCTAAGTCACCAAAACAACACAAAGAGAAGATAATTGACTAACTATGTTGATGGAAGGAGATGAAACTAGATTAACAATGGACTAGATATAACAAGAACTAAATGGAACCACTAGAGCTAAATGAAACTATCAAACTAGAGAAACAATACTAACAAGATGGGTAAATCAAATATGGAAAGAAGTAGGGTTAGTTTGGGTTCATAAGTGTAGTAGGATAGTTGGGTAGTCAAGGGGTGTAGGAGTCACCTAGTTACTAAGGTCGGTCCGCGCTCTCGCGTCAAAGCCAATGTCCGCACTCTCGTGTCTAAGACAAGACCCGAATACTCATGCAAGATGTTACCCAATACACAAGAATTCAACCACACATCAATCACACAATGAGAAGATGAAAACAAGTATGAGAAGCATGGCCACTACAACTCAAACAAGCAATTCAACAAACACATAGAGCTCTTAACATGTGACTAGTAACAAAGAATCCACCTTTACCCTTAATCAAACCCTAATTACCCATAATCCACACTTAATCCCCCTAATAACCCCACAATAAGTCTACTAACACATAATCAAACTAATACTAACACTAACAAGAGGAATCAACATAATAACCCTAGCATTCATTATGAACTAACAAGAATAAAGAACAATATGTAAAGATTGAAACTTAAGTGACTAAACAAGGATTAAGAGTAAAGAGAGTAAGAAGATTATACCAACTAATAAGAGCAAGAAAAGATGAAAGCTTGCATTAAAAGAACACCCAAAAATCTTCACCAAAAGTTGTCAAGGATTGATGGATTCTTCAAGAGATCCTTAATACAAGATTAACTAACTAAATTAAGCTAAGATTAACAATAATTAAGGAAAGATTAATGTAAACTAAGCTAGGGATTAAGAGAGTCTAATTAAGGTTTAGAATAATGTAGAGGAGTCTAAGGTGCTTAAACAATACAAAGGAAGGGTATTTGTAAGGTTACAAGAGTGAAGGAGAAGAAAAGAAGAGTCACGAGCTGCAGCTGCTCCTTCCCGGCCGGGAAGGTGGTGGTTCCGATCGGGATGGAGTGGTCCCGACCGGGAAAGATCTGGTCCCGATCGGGATCATGCATAACACCGGGCAGTGTTATTGCTCTTCCCGGTCGGGATGGGTCATCCTTCCCGGTCGGGATGGATCCTTCTCGGTCGGGATGGCCCATCAGTGGGTGTTGTTTTCGCGCACTCCTTCCCGGTCGGGATGGCTACTCTTCCCGCCCGGGAAGGGTCTTGTAGGCCTCTCTTATGGTCCCAAAGGTCCCTAGTTGCTCTTTTTAGGCTTCTCATCGATTCTCGGGTCTCGGGATCGAGTCTAAGGGGCTCAGGAATGGGTCCCAAAGTCTCGGGATCGAATCTAAGGCACCGAGTGATTGTTCCTTCTCTTCGTAGGCTCCAAATGTGTAGGAAACGAGTCGGAAACGTTCCAATTCTCCATGAATGGTCTCGGGAACCTAAAACAAAATAGAAGAAGCATAAGTAGCCCAGAAACCGCAATTTCACAAGAGAAACCGGGACCAAACACAACAAATAGGCACTATAAACTACACTTATCAGATATGGAGGCCACTCTTGAGGCGAGAATCGCCCAATTAATTGAGAGATTTGAAGCAATGGTTGCTAGAGATGCTTCTCAACCCGAGATGAGGCCCCCATCAAGGAGAATCACCCCACCAAGAAGAGTCACACCACCGAGGTGAACATCCATCTCACCCCCCAAGCTATATCGAGTAGAAATATCATGTGATCATTGTGGGAAATATGATCATGATTCCGATCTTTGCAAGAGGGATGAACAATCGCACACGATCAAGCCAATGGCCAAGGAACCTATGAAAAATCGCACACGAACAATCTTGGTGAACCGGATCTTATTCCATGCCAACCCAAGAATCATATCCTTGCCAAGATCAAGAAATTCCGAGAGCCCTCAATCAAAGGGTTTATTCTAATTCCTATGGGTTCAACTATCAACAAAGACCTCCTCATGCAAATCAATTCAATCAAAGTTATTCCTATTCTCAAGGACCACCTCGACCTACTCATGGTCCTCCCTTTGGAATTTATCCTCCATATAATCAAGGTCCCCCAAGGTACACTCAAGGTAACTTTCAACCTTTTTATGATATTCAAGGAACGATCAAGTATCTATTGGAAGAAAATGCATCAAATCGAGTTAGACTTGAAGCTTTAGAGGCACGTGCCGCCTCGCGAGCTCGATTTTCCCAAGAATCGACCTATTCTTCCAATCATGCATCCGTGAATGTTATTAAGGTATTGAGCAACAAGGGACCGGTGAAACCATTTGACCCACAACCCTATACATTTCATCCCTCAATCAATGAATTCGATGAGAATGTGGTCAAAGATGTAACCGAAAGACCAATTAGAGATCCCTCTAAGTACCTTATAGGAGACCTCACCTACGTCATTGAACAAATTCCAATAGAAAATATGAACTTAGTCTCTAGGATTGAAGTACCACCCTTGAATAATAAGCCTCAAATATCCCTTAATAACCAAGCTTTGGACATGATAACCTTCACCGATCTGATCGAAAACATCGATACAAGTCCTTCCATGTCTACCCCATCTGAATATATTCGGGACATCATTTTGAAACCCACCGTAAGGAAAGAAGCTCCTGTTTCCCCAAGAGTCACCCCAAAAGTTACAATCCCCATCAAACTAGGTGATCCGGGTAGTTTTCTATACCTTGTTCCATAGACCATGTCTTGATAGACCAAGCCTTGTGTGACTTAGGCGTCGACATTAGCCTAATGCCTCTAGCCATTGCTCGTACCATCAACATTAAGGACATGGACTACTTTCCACTTAATGTGCAAATGGCCGATGGGACTACAAAGGAGCCTTATAGTCTAGCCCGCAACCTCATGGTTAACGTGGGAAATCTATACATCCCCACCAATTTTGTTATTCTCGACATGCCTATAGAGGAGCGGAATCCTATTCTCTTGGGACGGCCTTTCCTAGCTACCAGTGGAGTAATCATTGATGTGAAGAGAGGGCGACTATCTTTCAATGTTGCTAATGACACGGTTCAATTTGTGCTACCCGCATTCCTTCCCGAGAATTCTTTTGGCGGGGAACTATGGAATCAAATGGTGGAATTTCCATCCAATGAAGAACCATCCACTGAAGATCTTGATTATGATAACGAATAAGACGATGGTGCCCTATTCATACTTGGTCCTACCTCCGAAGAAGGTATTCCAGAGGAATTTGCCATGCTTCCCGAGGTAGCACGACTTATGGGCTTGCCGGAGTTCAGAAAAGATTTCAAGATCGGTAACATTGAATTTGAAATCAATACTCAAGACCCTCCGGGTTGCTTTTCAAGCAACCCCAATTAAGCTCAAACAATTTGATTCAGTTTGGTGGTGTCCTCAATAACCACCTTGTAAATATTTGTATAATTCGTACTCTTTTATTTTTTTGGACAATAGCTTTTGGATTTTTCCTTTGGAGCTTGCTTCTTATGGCACCTGCAGGAATTGTGAAGATTTCTTTCGAAATTTTTGGGTTATCCTACAATGATTAAGAGAGTTTTTCCCCATGTAGTAAATACATGGGTTGAGAAGATTGGTTTTATCGAAGAGTTAAGGATTGGTTTGGACCAAGTCGAAGAGCATTTTCGCAGCAAAAGGCTTATTTGGAGAGAAGGATCTCACCGGGTGAAACTTCACCCGGTGGAATTGTTGCCCGAAGTTCGTTGGGTGAAACTTCACCCGATGGGAATTATGCTGGAATTACTGGAATTGACGGAAAAAACCCGTCGGGTGAAATTTCACCCGGTGGAATCTCACCGCGCAAAATTTCACCCAACGGTAAACTTATTTGCGACTTGGGAATTGACGGAAAAACCCGTCGGGTGAAATTTCACCCGATGGTGACCACCAGGTGAAACTCCACCCCGCGTCACACTTATCCCCAACCAACCCCCCCCCCCCCCCCTTTCCTTCATTATTTCACCTTCTTCCTCTCTCTCTCCTCAAACAAACCCCAAAATCCCAAAAAAAAAACAAATCCTACCACCCTAAATCCCTTCTGATCCTCCAATTTCTTCACCAAAATCTAATCTAATCCCACATTCTTCATCCTTATCGAATTCCTATCATCCTCTAGGAATTCTTTTTGAGAAATTTACCCAATTTTTGACAACCCAAACCCTAACCTCCATCACCCAATCACCCAATTCAATCATCAACTATGAGGAGAATCAAGCAAACTGCAAGGAAGAGGTTATCATCAATGCTCAATCGCCATTCGGGTTCGACGTCCTCTTCACGTTCCGCCGAGCCGGCCGAAGTCCGGGACGAATCTGTCCTGATGTCGTTCAAGCACAAGGCTTCGTCTCGCGCGAACAACCTGTTCTGCTAGAGGTACGTTACCCTTCAATTCGTCGTAATTTTCGTCACTCCGAGTCTAATGTCTGTTTCGCCAAGAAATCCCAATTAGAAAAGTTTTTAAAAAATTGGAATTGTCGCATCGAGCCAACTCGTTGGGCAGCTCAGGATGTTCTTAGGCGAATGGGAATTGAACCGCAGGTCCGAGCAATGTGCGAAAATCTCGGACTGATTAAATTTTATACCTCGACCGAGGAGACTTTTCATAAATTGACTTGTGAGTTTTTCGCAACTTATGAGTTAAGTGGTGGTGATGACCTTACTGGCCGTCACTTTTCAGTTGCGTAAAACTCTATATGTCTTCTCCTTGAAGGATTTTGGTGCATTGCTCGGTTTACCGACTTCTGTCCTTGGAAGGCCTTGGGCGGGGCAAACTAGAGATGAAAAATTTGCTTGCAATAGATTTTGATTTAAAATTGCCCGTCAAAGGACTTTCAAGGAGGGAAAAATGCGTTCATTCTCCATTCGAAATCCCATCCTCAAATATTTGGCACGTATCATAGCCAATTCTTTTCTCGAGCTATGATACGCACCATAACTGTGGTGCCACAGCCGTACAACTGTTAGAGGATGCGGTTCTGAATAGAGGCCCTTCGATCGACATGTCCGAGGTCCTAGCTACGCATTTTGCCCATTGCGAAGGGCAACCGCAAGAACATCTCTTGTGGTGGCGTAGTTACGATGATAGCAAGAGCCTTGAACGTCGATTTTAGTAAAATGACGCCAGTAATCGGAGTGGGGAATTATTTAGACGAGGTTTATTGCCCTTTTCTTGTTTGACCCCAAGGGGGGAGTTATAACAATTTGTTCTTGTACAAAATTACTGAGTTTCGAGCTATTTCAATGCCTAACCCCGAATGGGTGAGGCTCGATCTTGAGGAGAATTTCAGCACGCCGAAAAGGTCAGGGAAGTGTATTCGGGATAACACCCGTGGTAAGTTCTATCAAGTTAATTACCCCGCTGGACCTTTAGACTATGGTGACGATGACGTCGAGGTAGTAGACGTGTCGGAGGAGGAACCGGAGGTCGAAACCTTCCGAGATGAGGGTCAGAGAACGTTACCTTCATCATCCCATGGACCTTCTTTCTCCCACCAGACCGAACCTCAGACCTCCCAGTTTTTCACCCCCGATTTTTCAGACTTTACCCCACACCGACACTCCACTTTCACCCAGTCTACCCCCGGTTTCCAGGAGGACGTGAATATGAGTCCTCCGCGACACTCTTCGTTCTTTGGATCGGAGGATTTTTACAACCAATGGAGAGAAGTTTATGACCGTACACACCAGACTTGGGAGAACTCGACCACTTCACTCAACTTGGCCCAAAGCGCCTACAAGGTAACCCGGGATGCGTGCGACACTGCACATAACTCCTACACGTACTCTAGGAACAGTTTTGAGTACGCCCGGAATAACTTTGAGATGGCCAGGGACGCTGCTAGGCAGCGTGGTTGGCAGCAGAGGAGAACCAGAGGATGTTGCAACAACAACAGCGTTACTTTGACCGGTTCTTTGGTATACCTACGCCAGGGTCTTATTACCCACCACCTCGTCCCCCGGGTCCTATGTGAGTGGTTGAATGTCGTCGGTTAGTGTGGGGGTATCGGATGTCGGAAGTCGGATGTCAGTCGTCGGTATTTTCTCCTGTTTCAGTAATTTTTGCCAGTCTCTGCAGCGCCAATTTTTGGCATTTGATAATTGTGATTGTTGGTTATTTGTGATGATATTTTTGATGGTTTGGTGAGTTGTCAGCCCCTCCGTGACCCTACTTGGGTCGTTACACACATGAGGTTTTTATTTGCAGGTACCCTTTAAGGAAGGGCCTTGTCGTTTGCTCCCGGTCTTAGGTGAATTGATCGCATCGAGACCATTTGAAAAATCCAAATTTTTCTTTTTCTTTTGACTTTTCCAATTCGCGCGGAATCGGGACGAGGTGACGTGATTACACTTACGCCCCTTCTCCTCTTGTCGAATTTCCTTTTCTTTCCTTTACATTTTCATTTTCTTCTTTTATTTAGACTTTATCTTTATTTTCTTTCCTTACTTCATTTTATTTTATTCTAGCTTATTTTCTTATTTTGTTTTATTTTCTCCTTATTTTTCATTTTCCTCTTTGGCTAGGGTTTAGGTGACGAGATTACACCTAGACCTGCCACCTTCTTTTCTTTATTTTATTTTCTTTTTCTCCATTTCGTTTCTTTTCCTTTTATTTTCTCTTCTTTATTTTATTTTAATTCACTTAATTTTGAAAAACACAAAAAAAAAATCGAAAAAGCATAAAAATTCAAAAAGATTTTCCATTCTTTTCTCTTTTTTTTTCTTTTTCGATTCTTCCTCTACTCGTGCATTGAGGACAATGCACAGTTTTAGTGTGGGGGAGGGATCTACTATCCTTTTTTCCTCCTTTTCTTTTTCATTTTTCTTTTAAAAAATCAAAAATCAAAAACCCAATAATTTTTTTGTTTTCGTTTTTGTGTCACTTGTATTGCTTTGCATTCTCCTTCTTGTAGGTACACCACCAACCATTTAGCATGGGTAGGTAAGGTAGCGAAATGAAGACCGCTCGGTAATATCCTCTACCACTACTAGAAAAGAGGGCAAAGAATCATGTTAAAATGCCCTAAGACACCATTTTGGAGATGATCTCCAGGTCAAAGGTGTCTTAGGGTAAAAAAATCATCTGTGAAAAATGGTTTCTTTGCTTATGATTTACAAACCAATTTTAAGAGATAAATGGTTTCTTTGGTTCATGAGAAAAACACCATATGGAAGAGATATATGGTTTCTTATCTCAACTTAATAAACCATGTAATGTACTTAAATGGCTTCTTTGCCTACCAACTTAATAAACCATGTAACACACTAAAATGGTTTCTTTGCTACCTTGATATTTTTTTAAAATTTCGTTTAATATTCAAGATAACCCAACCATTGAAATACAATGTACTCATTTTCATATATCAACTTAAATAAATTAAACACAGATTTTCATAAAATATCTCGTATATATATAATGAAGCCAACATATGTCAAAATTACATTTGAAGCACACAATAGTGTGCTACTGAGTATAAAATTAATAATCCTAACATCCTACAAAATGAGTATGTTTTCTAAAAAAAGTGTGAGCTAGGGGAAGAATGACTTGATTGCGAATACATCCAAAGCGACCTACTGGCAAGGTGCAAAGGGTAGCGGTGATAGCAGCAGCATGCCAGTAGCGTCTAGATCAATCCCGGTGCTCTCTCAAGAACCAAAGAAGCACTATTGGAGGCACATCTTGCAGGATAACATAAGACTCAGAATGAGCATCTATTTCGAAAAGAAGCACAATTGGTTCAACTTGTAAATCAATTGGTTACCAACTTTCCAAAGCATAGAGGCTCTAGCACAAAGCACCCCATATCGATCAAGTACTACTACACAATTAAAAAAAGTGCTAGCAATTCATACATTCAATCACATTCCAAGTCAAAGAACGGATAATATATCGCTCTATTATAGACAAGTACAAAATAGGATAAAAATCATAATTGTTGATTTCCTCACCTGAGTCAGAAGAACTTGTATCTACAATAGGTAAAAGTTTCTTCATATCATTCTTCGACAGTCTAAGCTCCTTGCACTTAAGTAGAGTGTCACGAGCTCGCATCCTGAGGAACGAAGTTTATCAAGGTAAAACATGAGTAGGGGGGCGGTAAGTTTTCATCCAAATTAGTTTTCAAATACCGACTCTATTACAAACAATGTCCAAAAAGAAACCGATAGTTCTAGTGTCTAAATATACTTACTCTATTACAAGCAAAGGCGACCAACGCCATTGTGTACAATCTAATTTCCAAATCATGTTAAAACATAATCCCTGTACGGAGTATAAGACTGTCCAAAAATACCGACTCGATCTATTTCTTAATCTGCCCAATTATAAAAAACACATCTAAAGAATAAATGAATGTATACTTTAATCCCAAAAAAAGTACGAAGTAACTAAGATGCAAAACACCATTAAAAATTACTGTAATCAACTTCCTAGATTGAAACGAGAAAGACCAGTATGCCCCTGCTGCTTCAGATTGATTGAATCAGATTTCTCAAGCGTCAATTTCACCCTAAACATGGCGATGAAATCATCAGCTTTCCCATTAACATCTGAACTTGGAGGACTAAACATGGAGTTTACTTTCGGTATTTCACTCTTTCTTACTGTACCCTTTGCACGGATAGATTTCATTAATGTTAAATAGCAAAGGTGGTTGTGAATTGTCACAAATACGCATGTATAAACAATTAAATGCAATTATTTAACCGGTATATATAATAAAAGGCGATATTCAAGAGGTCGGACCAATTCTACAACATATTTGCCTTTGTGACTACTAAATTTAATTATGGATTTGGATGAAAACTAGAGTACTCCGTATTAGTGTTTATGGTAAATTAAGTTATTCAAAATTGTGTTACATTTCAGGTCATGTGGTTTCAGATTGGGTCCAACAAAGTTCAGGGCAGCTATGGGACAAATTGAGTCATCTCTATTAGACAGGTTTCAAGTGACTTAGCGGGAGTCATCAATCAACCTTGAAGGATATGGACATAACAAGATAATAAAACTTACACTGGCCAAGTTAATAGGCCAGGTCCTAGTTCTAAGCTAAGTTGATAGTATCTATAAGAGCATTGGGCTTTTAAAAGACAGAATGAGATGCTAATGAATTGAAACTCAACCTATCTAATGGAGATGACTCCACCAAGCAGTTAGTTTCATCCTCATATTAACCTGGTGTACCCTCTAGCCCTTGTTTACGTAATTTACCATCGACCAAATGAAATTGAACGATAATGGTTGATGTACTAGTGCTTTCTTACCAGTGTAGCTGGAAGAATGGCCGTATGATTCTTGTCTATATAATCTCGAGTTGAACTTTCAATTGTCTGCAAAAACCAACAACATTTTGTCAAGTATATTCATGGTTTCACATTCCATTGATCACCTCTTTCCCTCAATTACTAGCAGATATTAATTACATGAGCAATACTCAGCATATACTGACAAGTCTTACCAATCTCTGTGATGAGATCTTGAGCTGGCTTCATTCAAGAATGTCTCCCCTATCTGCCTTTGTGCTGAAACATCAGTTGGAATTTATGAAGCAAACTTTATACTTGAGAAAAGATATCTCTAGATTTAAGTGACTCTTACCTTCACAAATAGCAAGAAGTTCCTGAAAATGGTTCCAGTTACGCAAACTCCTCAGTAAGTTTCTCAACAGCCACACCCCTCTGTCAAGAAGATAATTATTGCATAGTTAACGTATCACTCTACACATCAGTTTTGACCAATTCCATAAGGCCATGAATTGATGCACTTGGGATATGTGGATTTCAAACAGCAGATATCAAGAGTTACTGACCAACTGCTTTCATTTAAGAGCCTTCTTATATAAAATTAGGCACCACCAGCAAATATTGATACTTCAATCCAACAGGATAACATACTCTAATCAAGAAACTGTATAATTAAGCATTCTAATCAATATATATTGTATATATAAAATTAGATGATAAAATCAATATAGTTAGCACAATCATCAATCAATCAATCAATCAGAAAATATCGATGCTTATATAAGAACTCTGATCAATATATTCAGTATCTAATTAGTTCTACCAACACAATGAATCACAAATTAGATGATAAAATCGAAAAATTCGATTGAGCGATTTAGGGTTTGAGATGAGAAATTGAGTCATTGAGATGTAAATTGAGACCACAAGACTTACAATTGAGTCAAATTGCGAACATATTGCACAAATTCTGCATATGATTACCAATTAAAGCCTACAGAAACATTATAATCCATCAATTTTTAGCCATTGAAAAAGGTTACACATCATCCATTAAGAAATATAAAAGGTAATTACCAATTACAGTTGATTAATGGTGGGCGTGGCGATGGGCGGACGACGGCGATTGTTGAAGATAGACGGCGGCGTTGATGAGCATATAAAATGCGATGGTCAGATGCGAATATGCGATGGAGCAAGCTAAGGGTTTAGAGGGAATGAGGGTCAGATGGAGTGATTGAATAAAAAAGGAAAGGAGTAAATAAAAGAAGTAGATAGTATGGTTAGAAATCATTTGCTTAGAAAAATGATGTCTTTGTATTAGATTGAATGGGAATATAAATGATTTTTTTTTAAAATGGTGTCTTTGTATTAGATTGGATGTGAATAGAAATAATTTTTTTGAAAAATGATGTGTTTGAGATAAGAAATCACTTATTTGGGATAATTGATTTCTTCGACAAAAGACACCATTAGTAATACTTAAATGGTTACTTATTAATGATTCCTTTTAAGCTTATTCTAGTAGTGTACCTTTGTTTTATCCCTTCTCTTATTTGTATGGGAGTATGAGCTTGTATGCTATTTGGAGATTCACTTGGTGAACATTTTGGAATTGGTGGTTGTGGATTGTGTTGACTTGATGGAGTTTGGAGTGCTTGGCTATACTTGTTTTGTTTTCTCGTGTTTTGTTCTTTTTGTGTGTTCTTTTTCATTTTTGTATAGTTTGTCTAGGTAAAGTTTTCGAAAACCCGATTTTGAGTTTAGGCCGAGTGTTTATTACTCCCTTGTTAGCAACCCTTTTTTGATTTTTGGACATATTTCTAATTGAATGACCTTGAACCAATTTTTGCATTGAATTTTTACCATGAGTCCGTCTTTCTACTAGGAGTCTACATCGGGATTTGCATTTGACCACCTTGACCACCCATGGAGTAATAAGGCCTTGGTTACCGTTTCCCGTTCTCTTAGGTGACCTCACTTGAGAAGCCATTTTTTAGTCCAAATTTCCATCTTTCTGTGGGTTCGGAGGGGGGGTGCACACTCGACTAGCCTATTTGTCTACCATTCACCCATTTCCACAAATAAGTTTGCAAAAATATGTTTTACCTTGATCTCAAATATACCATCTAACCAACTAAGGGGTACTCAAAAGCAAAAGGGAAAAATGAAGAAGAAGAAGAAGAAGAAGGGCGATGCAAAAAAAAAAAGCCCTCAACCGAAATAATGGGGAAAGAAAGAAAGCCGAAAAGAAAATCAAAACCCCGAAAAAAAAAATATTCCCAAACCCAAATAATCCCTTGGTTGACTATTTGGCGTGAAATGCCTACTAGAGGACCGAGTTCTGAGGAAGGAAAATAGCGGTAATTAGTCGATCCTTACCATTTTGCAAACACTTGTTCATTTTTTGGTCTAACTGACTTTCTCGAGTTTGGGACGGCCCTCTAGGCTTAGCTTAGAAGACGGGATAACACTCAGCTACAGTGCTTACTAACTCCCTGGTTCTTGCTTATTCACTCCATTTATCGTCCTGTTGTAGGCATCTTTAGTGGAATTAGAAGGACCTTGGTTAATTTTCAATGTTCTTATTGTTTGATTGTCATCCTATTAGAATTTTGTTCATGTCAATTTCAGTGACTAACTTGGTAGTGTTCTCGCTTGGCTTGAGTTTAAAATCGGTGATTTCTCCGCCGTTTTGATGAGGGACTCTGTAATTTAATTATTTTCTCTTTGGATTCGTCTATCTTTTTGTGTGTCTTCTTTGTTTTATGTGTTTGTGTGTGTGTGTTAGTCGCATCCCCAATTTTGAGCAAGACCCGACTTGCCTTGCATGGAGGTATTGTACCTCATGGGTATCTCGATGTGAGTTGAAGGGACGGAGCGGGCCCGAAAATTGCCTCGTATCGGCTTAGCATAGTCTAGCTTAGTAGTAGTAGCTAATTTCTTTTTGGGTCTTTGCTTGAGGACGAGCAACGGTTTAGTGTGGGGGAATTGTTGTGTGTCAAATTTAGACCGTTTTTCCTCCCATTTAAGCCCGTTTTTCCTCCGTTTTGCAAGATTAGAGTGCGATTATCGCCGTATTTTGAGTATTTCTCGCATTAGCGTCTCTCTTTTACATTTTACGTGTTTTTGGTAGTTTTCCGTCTATTTTGACAGGATTTTCGACCAAAAACGTGTCCGAGCTTCCATGAGCATGAAAGAGAGAGATACCGTCCGAAGAGCAAAGCACACAATGGAAAGTTCAAGTAATCCAATCGATTGACAAAGAAAGAGACCGGAAAAAGAGGCAGAAAACCATCGGGTGAAGTTTCACCCGATGAGTCACCACCGGGTGAAATTTCGCCTGACGGCATTTTCCACCTCCCCGAAGATTTTCGTGAACACTCACCACCGGGCGAAATGACCGAGCGAAACTCTCACCACCGGTGAAGTTTCGCCCGACGTTAAAGGAGCGCCAAAATCGCATTTCTGGAGAAAGTCCATCGGGTGAAATGACCGGGTGAAATTTCACCCGGCGGTATTGACTCACGGATGACTATAAATCGCGGGGTGAAGTTTTGCCATGTGAAGATGCATAGGGTGAAAGTCTAATTAAAGGAAGAAGGATTGAATTATGGGCCTTAAGTTGTGTGACCCATTAAGGGTTTAGTATGTATAGTAACCTTAGGTTTTCACCTTAAGTGTGTCTTAAGTGTGCCTCCATTAGATTAGTTTAGATCTCCATTGTAGAAAGCTTCTAATTAATTTACCTTCTTAGTTTTTAGTAAACTCTCTTAATTAGATTATTATTTTTTGTAATAGATCAAAAACTACTCTTTAAATTAATGATAATTTCCATTTCCACAGTCAAGCTTCCATCTTTGTTGAAGATTTGAGTTTTATTTGAAGATTGAAGAGTTTTCTCCTCCAAGATTCAAGCTTTACTTTAATCTTCATCTTCTTCCTTTAATTTTGTGCATAGTTGGTAGTTTCTTTCCTTCTCCCTTTCTCCATTAATTAATTAGTTTCCTTTTTAATCTTTTCTTAATACATGTTTGTCTTATCATTTCTTATGTTTATGTTGTTTTAAACCTCCATCATTAGTTATTCCTTGTTTTTCTCTCTCCTTTGCTTGTTTCTCCATAGTTTGTTCGTTTGTTTTCCCTTATATTTGTCTTGTTATTTTTCTTGTTTAGTTATCTTTTTAGTAGTAATTTCCTTTCTTTTGTGCTAGATTAATTTTCATTCCCTTTTTATAATCATGTTTTGTCTTTCCTCTAGTCCTCCTTTTATTTGTTTTATTATGTTTTGTATGGATAGTGAGTAGATTTTAGTTAGGGGGCTAGGGGAGGAGGAATTCTAGATTCGGGTTTCATTTTATAAGAACTATTGCATTTGAGGGTGATATGTCTTGCATGAGATTGTTGTGTCCGGTCGACTTAGCCTGATCACCTAGGTTAGCTTGACTCACTTGAACCAATATGGGGAAACTCTGGGTTCGGGTAATCTCGGCTTGAGACTTTAGTGTATTCGTCGCGAAAGCGGGTTTAGGCTAGGTCGTTAGAGAAACCGAAAGGTGGCTCCTCCCCTTATTCATCTTGTGATAATTCCTGTTTGTACCCTTATCTTAAATTCCGACTCCCCGATTCAAACCTAACACCTTTATCATTATTGTTTCTCGTTTTAATCGTTTACTTCGTTCACCTTAGTTGTTGTCTCATTTAATTAGCTCAGTTTACCTTATTGTAACCCCCCTTTTTCTAGATCATAACCACTCTCAGACTTAGACTTGACCGACTACCCTTGACCGTCCCTGAGAATCGACCCCGACTTGCCACTACTACGTAGTAGTCAGTTGGAGTTTATAAATTTTGTTTGATCATGTTTGCTAGGCGACAATCTGACGCGCATCAACGCTCTATCGCCCACTTCAGCATCCTTCCCGACCTCTCAAAATTTTCCGGCGCCTTCTCTAGAGGAAAGTTGGTTAGGACGGTGATGGTGGGATTTGTCGTGGATCCCACCGCCAAATAAATAACCGGCTAAGACCTAACGGTAGTTAGGGTAAGTCGGGTCGTGTCCACGGAGACGGTGTTGCAAGGTTTAGACTAGGTCGGCCTAAAACGAGACTAAATCACCAAACAAACACAAAGAAGCGATAAATGGAAAACTATGGTAGAGGAGAGGTAAGAACTAGACTAATGATGAACTAGGCTAAAACAATGCTAAACAATGCTAATGATCGAAATAACAAGTAAACTAGAATAAACGATGACTAAACAAGAAGTTGAAATCAAATATGGAAGGAAGTGGGTTAGGTCGGGTTCATAAGAATAGTAGGGTAATCGGGTTGATCATGGGTATGGGTGTCTCCTAGTGCTAGAGTCGGTCCGGGCTCTCGCTACTTAGACCGATGTCGAGGTGAGTCCGGGCTCTCGCAACTTAGACTCTAGTCGAGGTATGTCCGGGCTCTCGCTACTTAGACTATCCTCAACACGACCACATACAAGACAAACAATGAGTAGAGGAAGACTAGCATGAGAAGCATGGCCACTACAACTCAAACAAGCATTTCAACAAACACATGGTGTGCCAAGTATGTGACTAACAACAAAGATTCACCCTTTATCCTTAATCAAACCCTAATCACCCATATTCTACCCTTAATCCCCCTACTAACCCACAAGAAGACTACTCACACATATTCAAACTAACTACAACAATGAAAAGATAAAACAACATCATAACCCTAACATCCATTATCAAGAACAATATGAACAATAACAATAAACACTAATTAAAGATTCAAACTTGAAATAATAACAAAGAACAAGATTAAAGAAAGTTATACCAACACAAGATGAAGAAAAAGATGCAATCTTGTATAAATAAGAAACCCAAAATAATCCCAAGGTTGTCAAGCTTGGAGAGATCTTCAAGTGTCTTCTTAATACAAGAATTAATTACAACTAGATTAAACTAGGATTAACTAAGGATTAAAGAGAAATTAAAACTAATGTGAGGAACTAAATCTAGGGTTTATAACTTGTAGAGAGGCTTAAGAGAGTCTAATGTAAGGTAAGATACATAAACTATACAAGAGAGAAGTATTTATAGGGGTACAAGAATGAAGGAGGAGGAAAATAAGAGGCGCGGCTACAGGTGCTTGGTCCCGACCGGGACGGCCTGTCATCCCGACCGGGACGGGTGGTCCCGACCGGGACGGGTGGTCCCGACCGGGACGGCCTGGCAGTGACCCCTTCAAAAGTGCACTTCATCCCGGACGGGATGAGGTGCATACCCGTCGGGGATGAGTCTTGTAGGCCTCCAATATGATCCTTTTGGTTCCTCCTTGCTTCACATGAACTTCTCATCGATTCTCGGGATCGGGTCTCGGAGGCTCGGGATTGGGTCTCAAGGTCTCGGGGTCGAATCCAAGGCATCGAGTGATCGTTCCTCCGCTTCGTTGGCTCCAAAAAGTGTATGTATTGAGTCGGAATCACTCCAACTCTTCACGACTGGTCTCGGGACCCTGAAACGAGCTAGAGGAAGCATAAGTAGCCCATGAACCGCTCCCAAGGAGCGATTCCGCAAGGAAATGGGACCAAAACACTACGAAATAGGCACTACAAACTACACTTATCAACTCCCCCACACTTAACCCTTACTCGCCCTCGAGTAAGCACGAACTAACTACTAAACTAGCCGAGTGGGTATTAGCGCACCCTACGCCCTTTCAACTCACGCGAGTGCACTTAGAGGAAAAGTGCACTCCACAAGGCAAGTGGGGTCTTGCGACAAAACTGTGGATGCAACCGGACACAAAAACACATAAACAAACAAGCACACAAACAAACACACAAAAGGTTGCATCCAAAAGAAAAGAAATACCGCTTCCCTCTAAAAAGCGGTGAAAGAAGCGTCGGTTTAGGACTCAAGGCAAGTGACAACGTTCCCATGCTAGCAATACAAACCGAAATGGACAAAACCCTAATAGTATGACGACAAAGCAATAAAAACGTTGGTAACTTACCTCGGTTCATCCTAACCTTCTAAGAACGTACCACGGGACGATCGGCGGGATGGAAAAAGGATGAACCACGGTGTTAGTCAACACTGTAGGTAAGTGAGACCCCGCCCCCTTTAGCAAAGAGCCAAGAGGGTCGTCCCATGTCCGAAACCGCCTAACTAGTCCAAGTAAAAAGTGGAAATGATTGCAAAATGAGGGAAGACCGACTAATGCCGCTATCATCCTTCCTAGGGACTCGGTCCTTTGGTAGGCTCTTCACGGCAAAAGTCGGAAAAAGGCTTATTTTGAGAGGTAGGGGTTATTTTTGTGAATCGGGTTTTCTTTTGGCATTTCTCTTTTCTTTTGCATTGTTGCCTTGTTTTGCCATGCCATTCTTTTTCTTCTTTTCTATTTTCTTTTTGGCTTTTGTGCCTTTTCTTTTTCTTCTTTCTTTTCTTTCTTTCATTTCCTTTCTTTTTCTTCTCTTGACCCTTTTGGCATGATGTGGCTTTTTGGCGTTTCTTATTGCAACAAGAGAGATGACTTCAACAATTTGCAATTTTATTGTGTGGAAATGTGTAGGAGGTAGGTAAATGGGAGAGTCGGGAGCGCGCTTTCCCTTCAAACCCACAAAAAGTGGAGAACTTGGACTAATCAAACAATCCTAAACATGATCACCTAAGGGACGAGACTCGGTAACCAAAGCCTTTTCACACCGTGGGTGGTCAAAATGGTCAAAATGCAAATCCCGTAGTAAATCCCTAGTAAGCTAGGTGGACTCAAGGTAAGAAACCAACGAAATCTTTGATTTAGGGTCATTCTACTAGACTAAAGTCCAAGACTCGATTTATACTACTAGGAAGGGAAGGTAAACACTCGCACACTAGCCTATAAACCGGGTTTTCGAAAACCATTTACACACAAGACACAACTACACACACAAAACGAAGACACGACGAAAGCGAAAGAAAAAAAGATAAAAGGGCCACAAAACAAAAACAAACAAAACAAACAAACAAATAGCACAAACACCACCCCGAGCTTCCAAATAAGCCACCAAACCAACCCAACTTTACAAAGCTCCTCCCGAGCACACAACATCACAATCTCCTCCAAACTCCACAAGAGATAAAGAAGAAAAAGGGATAAAGATGTTACCGGAAGTCTTGAAAGCTTTCCAAAGCTATCGGTGATTCAAGTAACCTATAAGGAAAAAAGGGGCAAAACACGCACAACACAACAAATACACGATACAACGACATAAAAGGAAAACACACAAAAGAAAATCTTTTTGATTTTTGTGAAAAAATTTCAAATTTTTAGGGTTTTTAAAGATTTTTCTCGAAAAACTAAGAAAATAAAACTAACTACGATAGAATATCGCTCCCCCACACTTAAGCCGAGCAATGTCCTCATGCTCGACTGTAGTGCATGGGAGCACAAAAGAAAAGAAACTACGAAAATAAAGCTAAAAATCAAAAATAAAGTGGAGAAAATGGTAGAATGTGTCCGGCCGGGGTGTAGTCAAGTCACCATGGGCCGAGACAAGAAAAGATATGGATGGGGAAAGAAAAATAAAAAGAAAGAAATGAGAGGAAATGGGAGGGAAGGACTAGGTGTAATCAAGTCACCTAGCCCGGATTCCGCCCAACTCCGACTAATTCCTACAAAAGGGCGAAAATCTTGAAAAATTAGATTTTGAAATGACTCTCGATGTAGTCACGTCATCGAGAGTCGGGAGCAACCATACTAAGGCCTCGAAGGCCACCATGACACAAAGGATATAAGGGAAAGGGAATAAACAAATGAAGACAAGCTATAAAAACGGAAAAGAGAGGATAGTTGCCGTACCGTACGGTTAGCAACTCACTCGCTCCATCGTCTCATAAATCAATATCGGCATGTAGCAAGTCGTCGTCGTCGTTATTCCTTCCCAATCGCGGTACGTTTCCATGGTTGGGGCACAAAGGTAAAGTGAGGTGGGTTTTGATGTGAAAGTCGGTGTAAAGTGAAGAGAAAGTGAGGTGAAATGTTTATATAAGGTGTAAGGATCATATTAGGAGAGTAAGGACAAGTAGGGAGGTTGGGAGGGGTTATACAATGGTTGGGTGGACTCAAATAACGAAGAAAAGGCCAAAGGAGGACAGGGGGTCCATCCCGGTCGGGATGGGTGGTCCCGGTCGGGAAGACCTCGTCCCGGTCGGGATGAGCTGTCAGTAGACCCATATTTTGTGCACCTCATCCCGGACGGGATGACATCCTTCCCGGTCGGGATGGGCCTTCCATCCCGGACGGGATGGCCTCTTCTAGGCCGGGAAGAGTCTCCTATACCTCTATAGCTCCCAAAAGCTTGTTCCAAGCTTCAAAAACTGACTTCCCTTCACACGATCCAAGCTCCAACATTAACCCTTCCTTCCTAGGAGACACTTTCACTTCACACCTATCACAATAAACTCAAATACATATCAAATTCCCTCCCTCACATCGCTCATCAATAATCCAAATAATCAAGAAATTCACAAAACCAAACAAACTACAAGAGAAAGAGATATATACAAAGAGACGGTTCTTGTGGAACTCCGTCAAACCAAGGTGGTACATTCTTCAATCTTTTTCAACAACCAAAACTAGTTCCATCTCCATCAAGGGCACGAAGAAACAAGTCGAAGGCCCTAGCAAAGTCTTCAATCAAGCTCGAGATATAACCGACCACATACCAAGGCTCTTCATGGCCTTGCCTTGACGTTCCCGGGGCATCCCGATCTTCCAAGTTCAACGACTTGAACTTGTACTTTTGGTCTTTGGGGACATACCCGAACGTCCACCGGTCCTCATGTGGCCCCAAGGGAGGCTCATCTCTCTCCTTGCTTTTCAACTTGTCATCAAGCCCATGAAATGGGCACTCATCCTCTCCACTCTCGGAGTCATCATCCTCAAGTTCACAAGAGTTCTTGTTCAAGCTTTGTCCCGACTCTCCCCCTAGATCGATGTCTTTTGCGGCTTGGATCATATTTCATGACTCATCATTGGCGGGCGAAGTGTTACCTTGGAGGTCAAACACTAGCTTCTCTTCGCCTAGTTCGAAGGTGATCCTACCATTCTTCACATCGATCATAGCATCGGCGATGTGTAGAAATGGGCGCCCAAGAATAATGGGAGTGATAGCATCTTCCCGCATATCGAGCACGATGAAGTCAACCGGAATGAAGAACTTACCGATTCTCACCGGCACATCCTCTAGCATTCCCAATGGTCGGTTGAATGAACTATCGGCCAGTTGGAGTGTGATCGAAGTACTTTTAAGCTCCTTCATTCCAAGTCGGCAACAAATAGAATAAGGGATGATGCTCACACTCGCACCCAAATCACATAATGCTCTTTCGATCTTGTAGTGGCCTATGGTGCAAGGGATCGAAAATCTACCCGGATCCTTCAACTTTGGAAGCGTAGAACCTTGAATGAGCTCGCTCACCACCCTTGTGAACGCAATGGTCTCTTCCTTGTCGATGGATCTCTTCCTAGCCAAGATATCTTTCATGAATCTTCCATATGCCGGGATTTGGGTGAGTAGCTCGGTGAATGGGACACTAACATCTAATTTCTTCACAATGTTAAGGAACTTTTCATATTGAGAATCTACCTTGGTCTTCATTTGCCTTGTTGGGAAAGGCAACTTGATATGGCACTTATTTGGCTCAATCGGGGTAGACTCCTCAAATGACACTTTCCTTTTTCCCTTGTCTTTGCCTTGAAGTGGGAGAAGCTTGTCTTCTTGGGGTCTCTCGATCTCACATAAGACTTGCTCCTCCATTGGGTTATCAAAGCTTGATTCTTCTTGATTTGGAGACACGACTTCCTTCATTGCTTCTTGCTCACTAGGAAACACGGGAGGATTATAGGTGGCACCGCTCCTTAAGGTGATGGCATTGACATGCTCGAAATTCGGAGTTACCCCTTGAGGAGGTAATTGCCCTTTTTGTCTTGAAGAACTTCCCGATGCAAGTTGTGATACTCGATTCTCAATCATCTTCATGTGAGTTTTCATTTCCTTGTTATCCATTAGAATTTGAGCAATGATTCCTTGTTGTGACATTTGTGCCTCCAATTGACTCTTTTGCATTTCTTGAGTATTCCTTTGCATATCCATCATTTGCTTTTGTATGTCGAAATCTCGTGGTGGGGATGATGGATTATGCGGAGTATCGGTGAGGGCTAATGGAGTACCATAGTCATGAATAGGAGACCGGCTCCTAGGCTTGCTTTGTTGTTGATTGCCTTGAGTTGCTTGTTGTTGTTGATGGTTCCCTTGGAACCCATGAGAATTGCCTTGATTAAGGCCTTGGTTATTGCCATGGTTGTGGTTTTGTTGCTTTTGGAAGTTTTCGTTTCCTTGGAAACCGCCTTGATTGAAGTTCCCTTGGTTGAACCCTTGATTATTGTTGTGGAAGGTACCTTGGTTATTTTGCTTGAAGTTATTGAAAGGCCTTGAGTTGCCTTGGTAACCTTGGTTGCCTTGATTGTTGTCCCTTAAGGGAGGTGGAACATAGGGACGATGTTGTTGTTGGTGTTGAAAGGCTTGTTGTTGAGGGACTTGATTGGAAGCTTGGTATTGGTTGGAATAGGAAGCACCTTGCTTGAACGCTTGAAAGGCATTCACTTGCTCAATACTTCCTTGGCATTGCATAGGATTATGACCAACGATTCCACAAGTATCGCACATCCCATAATAAGGCAAAGGAGGTGCAAATCCCAAAGCATTTACTTCTTGAATTGAGTGTTGATTGGAGGAACCAATGCTTTGAACTTGAGTGAGGTGGCCTTGGAGCTTCTTGTCAATGGTTTCCATGTGGGTCTTCAATTGAGCTCCAAGGTCAATGCTTAATTGAGTAATAGCATCGACCTCGTGCCTACCTCCTCGACTTGCCTTCCTAGGCCTAGAGTATTACGAATTATGCACCGCCATCTCTTCGATTCTCGCCCAAGTTTGGTCGTCATCGACCTCGGTAAACCTACCATTGGAGCCCATGTTGAGTATAGTTCTTGAGTCCTCATAAAGACCATTCCAAAATTGTTGGACTAAGAACCATTGTGAGAGTCCATGATGAGGGCACGACCTAACCAAAGATTTAAACCGCTCCCAAGCTTCATATAGGCTCTCCTCATCCCTTTGTTGGAACCCGGTGATGGAGGCCCTAAGCAAATTTGTCTTTTCCGGAGGGTAAAACTTTTAGTAGAACGCCAAGGCAAGCTTTTTCCAAGTATCGATCCCCATGGTATCCCTATCGAGACTCTTGATCCATTGCTTCGCTTTTCCAATTAATGAGAATGGAAATAAAACCCAACGGATTTGATCTTGTGTAACTCCGGGTTGAGAAATAGCGTCACAATAATCGGAGAAAGTCTCCATGTGTTGGTGTGGGTCTTCGGTGGGCATACCGCTAAATTGGTTCCTCTCCACAAGTTGGATGAATTGGGTCTTGGCCACAAAATTTCCGGCATAAGCGGCCGGTAGAGCATTCGGTCCCGGCAAGACATCTTCCGTAAATGTAGAGTGGGAGGAAAACTTCGGCATTATTGGATGTAAGGGAGACGGTGGTGAAGACGGAGTTGAAGTAGATGTAGAGGGGGAACTAGGACTAGAAAATCCAAAGGGATTGGTGAAATTCCCTTCGGCCGTCTCTCGAGATGCTTCCTCAATATCGCTTCCTTGAGCTTGCTCTTGATGGGTATTGCTTGCGCTTGGTTGAGAGATTCTAACCCGGTTAATCGTCCATTGGCGAAAGGCTCGAAAAAGCCTCTCCGGCTCTGGATTAAAGAGAAAGAATTCGCCTCCCCGCCTAGGCATACACTACACACTAGAACAAACGTGAGAACACCTAGTGCTTTATGGGCACTAGGTAACGACAATAAACAAGCACAATCGAGAGACAAAGAGAAAAGAAAGAAATAAAACTATTGAAACAAGAAAAAATCTAGAGAATATGCACAAGAGATGATAGAAGAGCACAAAGAAGAGTAACTAAGTCTAGCTATAAGCAAACTAAGTCTAAACAATGCACCGTCCCCGGCAACGGCGCCAAATTGATAGTGGGATTTGTCGTGGATCCCACCGCCAAATAAATAACTGGCTAAGACCTAACGGTAGTTAGGGTAAGTCGGGTCGTGTCCACGGAGACGGTGTTGCAAGGTTTAGACTAGGTCGGCCTAAAACGAGACTAAATCACCAAACAAACACAAAGAAGCGATAAATGGAAAACTATGGTAGAGGAGAGGTAAGAACTAGACTAATGATGAACTAGGCTAAAACAATGCTAAACAATGCTAATGATCGAAATAACAAGTAAACTAGAATAAACGATGACTAAACAAGAAGTTGAAATCAAATATGGAAGGAAGTGGGTTAGGTCGGGTTCATAAGAATAGTAGGGTAATCGGGTTGATCATGGGTATGGGTGTCTCCTAGTGCTAGAGTCGGTCCGGGCTCTCGCTACTTAGACCGATGTCGAGGTGAGTCCGGGCTCTCGCAACTTAGACTCTAGTCGAGGTATGTCCGGGCTCTCGCTACTTAGACTATCCTCAACACGACCACATACAAGACAAACAATGAGTAGAGGAAGACTAGCATGAGAAGCATGGCCACTACAACTCAAACAAGCATTTCAACAAACACATGGTGTGCCAAGTATGTGACTAACAACAAAGATTCACCCTTTAGGGGGCGTTTGGTTCGTGCAAAGGTATGGAATCGGAATGAGGAATCATACCAAGGTGGTATGGGGTTGGAACTTGATTCCTCATACCTTGTGTTTGTTTCGATTCTAGTTGGTATCGGGTTAATATTAGCTAGTGTCATTAATCTTCCAAAAAAGTCATTTAAAATATTTATTTTTTAATTATTTAATTAATTTCATGTATATTATGCTTTAATCAAATATATATTTTCATAACATTTCAAAGAAATATCATTTTTTTTGTTAAATTGATTCCATAGGTATCAAATCTCATACCCAAGGAGGGGGTTGGGTATGGGAAACCCATACCTCATGGGTTTGAGGTATGGGTATGAAAGCAGTTTTTTTCGCAAACAAACACAAGGTATGGGGTTAGATGATTTCAAACCCATACCTTATATCCAAATTTGATCAAACAAACACCCCCTTATTCTTAATCAAACCCTAATCACCCATATTCTACCCTTAATCCCCCTACTAACCCACAAGAAGACTACTCACACATATTCAAACTAACTACAACAATGAAAAGATAAAACAACATCATAACCCTAACATCCATTATCAAGAACAATATGAACAATAACAATAAACACTAATTAAAGATTCAAACTTGAAATAATAACAAAGAACAAGAGTAAACAAAGTTATACCAACACAAGATGAAGAAAAAGATGCAATCTTGTATAAATAAGAATCCCAAAATAATCCCAAGGTTGTCAAGCTTGGAGAGATCTTCAAGTGTCTTCTTAATACAAGAATTAATTACAACTAGATTAAACTAGGATTAACTAAGGATTAAAGAGAAATTAAAACTAATGTGAGGAACTAAATCTAGGGTTTATAACTTGTAGAGAGGCTTAAGAGAGTAATGTAAGGTAAGATACATAAACAATACAAGAGGGAAGTATTTATAGGGGTACAAGAATGAAGGAGGAGGAAAATAAGAGGCGCGGCTACAGGTGCTTGGTCCCGACCGGGACGACCTGTCATCCCGACCGGGACGGGTTGGTCCCGACCGGGACGACCTGGCAGTGACCCCTTCAAAAGTGCACTTCATCCCGGACGGGATGAGGTGCATACCCGTCGGGGATGAGTCTTGTAGGCCTCCAATATGATCCTTTTGGTTCCTCCTTGCTTCACATGAACTTCTCATCGATTCTCGGGACTCGGGATCGGGTCTCGGAGGCTCGGGATTGGGTCTCAAGGTCTCGGGGTCGAATCCAAGGCATCGAGTGATCGTTCCTCCGCTTCGTTGGCTCCGAAAAGTGTATGTATTGAGTCGGAATCACTCCAACTCTTCACGACTGGTCTCGGGACCCTGAAACGAGCTAGAGTAAGCATAAGTAGCCCATGAACCGCTCCCAAGGAGCGATTCCTCAAGGAAATGGGACGAAAACACTACGAAATAGGCACTACAAACTACACTTATCAGACGGTGACGGGGTGGGCGTCGAAATACGACCGAAGTTTTCGGGCGGCTATCACTACAGCGTATGCCACCTTTTCTACCATGGAGTAATTCTTTTCTGCGGGTCCTAGGGGGTGGCTGACGAAGTATATTGGTTGCTGGACCTTATGTTATTCTTTCAGTATGACAGTGCTCATCGTGACATTGGTGACGACAATGTACAGGTATAACTTTTTCCCCTCTGCCGGCCTTGCCAACGTCGACAGTCTTTTCGGGTGTTTCTTCAGGCTTGTGAAGGCTTCTTTCTGCTCGGCCTCCCAGTTAAACTGATTGTTCCCTTTCAATATTTTGAAGAAGGGTGTGGATTTGTCGGCTGCTCTGGATATGAAGCGTGCTAAGGCGGCCATCCTTCTCGTCAGCCTCTGAATATCCGTGATGGTCTTTGGCTCTGGCAGGTCATGGTCTTGGATGACCTGTACTTTTTTGGGGTTGGCGTCTATGCTCCTGGCGCTCACCAGGAAGCCGAGAAACTTGCCCGACTTGACGCCGAATGTGCACTTCTTAGGGTTCAGTTTCATTCGGTATTTTCTTAACGATTTGAACGTTTCACTTATATCATCTAAATGTTGCTCATCCTCCTTGCTTTTGACTATGGCGTCGTCAACGTACATCTCCATATTTCTTCCTTTCTGCCCCCCCCCCCCCCCCCCGAATATTTTATCCACCAGCCTCTGATTTTTAGCGCCGACATTCCTGAGGCCGAAGGGCATCATTTTGTACATGAACGTGACCGGCGCTAGTGACAAATATACACTTGACCTTGTCCAGCGTCCACAAGAACACTTGGTGGTACCCGGAGAAGGCGTCCAAGAAGCTTAACATAGAGTGGCCACTTGTGCCGTCCACCAACTGGTCGATTCTGGGGAGCAGGTAGCCATCTTTTGGGCATGCTTTGTTGAGGTTACTGAAGTCGACACACATCCGCCAGGCGTTGGAGGACTTCTTCACCATTACAACATTTGAGAGCCATTTGGGGTATTCGCACGGTTCGACAAGACCTGTTTTTTAACAGTTTGTCCACCTCCTCTCGGATGGCGTCGTCCTTTTTTGGGGACATAGTTCTTTTCTTCTGCTTCACGGGTCTGCAGCACTAGTAGAATTCAAGCGAATGGCATCGGTACAATGGTATCAGTTCTAATAAGATTCGATGCCAATTGCAATTTAAAGTGTTAATGGCATCGACCATGACTTAAGAATCGATGCTATTTTTCATTTTTCTATAATTGGTATCGGTTGTTAACTTAGCCGACTCCAATGTTTGTTAATTGGCATCGGTTATTAGATTACATTCGATGCCAATTTTGTTTAGTATATACAAAAAAATAATTAGCACCGGTGGTTCGCCGGAACCGATGCCATTTTTATTTTTTTGGCATCAGTAGTGCGTTGGTACCGATGCCATTTTTTTATTGTTTTGGCTTAGTATGAGTAGTTAGATTAGAATCGACGCCAACTTGTTTAGTATATAAAAAAAATAACTGGCATCGGTGGTTCGCCGGAACAAATGCCATTTTTTTGGGCATCAGTGGTTGGCTGGTACCGATGCCATTTTTTTTTGGCATCGGTTGCTAAATCAAAACTGATGCTAATTTTCTTTAACATACATATTGCTATAGGATGTTAAATTGAAACCGATGCCAATTTTTTTTAGCATTGATGTTAATGTTGTGTAACAGTGTCAGTTGTTATTAGATTATAATCGATGCCAATTTTTATTTCATTGAAAGTGGTTGTGAAAATTGGATAGGTTCTACGTTAAATGATCAATTTAACGTAGTTACTCATCCCAATACCAATTTTACTCGACTTACTACTCTTTTCAATCACATGATTCCATTTTATACCCTTAGACTAATAGAGTAATAGCTGGGTTTTCTCTTTGATCAGGGGCGGATTTGGGTGTGTGCATGGGTGGTCAGTTGCCCTCACCCAAATCCCAAAAATAATGAAATTTGTTTAACTTTATCATTCATAATGGTGTCTGTAGATCGTTGTTTATGTTGCTTTTCCCATTTGTCTGTGAGGTTAGGGGTTCGAACCCTCTTCCATACTTTTTAAAGAACTAAAAGTACTTCCGTTTCGTTCACTTGTTTGCCTTTTATATCAATGTTAGCTAGACGCAGGGAGTATATATTTACTAATTACTCAATTGCCTAATTATTTTTTGTAAGTGTTATTTTTTTATTTTAATTTTTTTATTATTAATATTTTTTTTATTATAATTATTAATTATAATAATTATTATTATTACTACTACTAATTTATCATTAATAATAATATTTATTATTAGTAGTAGTAATTATTATTATTAACTATAATTATTACTCCCTCCGAGTTCCTATTTTTGTCCCATTTTCTTTTTTGAGCTGAGTTTGATTTTTGTCTCACTCTCATTTCTCTCTCTTCCTTCATCTTTTTTGAACCACTCATTTCCCCCTTCCTTAATATTCATCCCAAAAGCAAATGAGATAATAATAGGAACTCGTAGGGAGTATTTATTTTTCCAGTTAGGTTAAGTTTAGTTAGTTTCAGTTCAGTTCAAACTTATTCAGTACAGATTCATTTAATTCAGTTCAGTACAGACACTTTCAGTTCAATCAGTTCAGATCAGTTCAGTCCAATATAACAGGGCCATATATATGTGTGTGTAAGTTTAGTTATCATTCGTTTATTATTGAACTTGGTTTGATTTGGATTGAGACGGATTTTGGATACTATTGAGGTTATTAATATCACTTGTTCGATCGGGTTAAGGTTTCTTCGCCGGGTCAAGTTATAATTAATATTATGTTTCTATGACAATTGATGCCATAAATAAATACCTATCAAATCGGTCGCGGGTGTTGGACATGGCTCGGGTTGGGTCAAATACAAGTCGTGTTGTAAATGTTACGTTCCTGTCATAATCTGCATCAAAAATACTTTTCGACACCTTAATTTTTTACCGATTTTTAAGACAAAATATACTTATTTTATATTAAATAATAATTGTTTTTAATAATAATAATAATAATATACTCAGTAGTTACTTAGTTTTAAATCATAATTAAAACTACATTATTTAGGTTTTATTCTTTTGAACTTATATTCAGACACTTTCAGTTTAGTTTAGACACATTTAGTTCAGTTAAGTCCAGTTAAGTTCGGACACATTCAAATCAGTTCAGTTTAGTTAAGTTAAGTTTAGTTCAGTTAAGTTCAAGCCCTTTGAGTTCATTTCAGACTCATTTAGTTCAGTTCAGTACAGATTCATTCAGTTCACTCAAGTCCAGCCAATTTAAGTTCAAAAAGAATAGGGGCCTTACATTACATAACCATTTAATTATTACTCCGTAAATGATATTGAAGTTTGTATAAGCTTTCACATTCTATAATATTTGTAATTCAAAATAACAAAATTAATAATTTAAAATATTACTTTAACTATAATATTTAAATAGCCATATATTAATAATTTTAATTGAAGTACTCAACTATCTAAGTGGGACATGTCGGGTGTCACCCTATTATTAATGGATCGTTTTAAATTCAATTAATTTTAAGGTACGAGTCGAACTTCGTAACTTTACTCTTAATTTTATAAAAACGGTTCAGTCGGATCAGATTTGCGGCTTGGGTCAAAATTTCAGAGAAGCCAAGAGAAGGACCCAAATCTCACAGGTTCAGAACCTTCTCAATCTCAATCTCTCACATTATTCACAGTGGCGGACCCAGAAAATTTAGAAAGGGGGTGCACTAGATCGACCTGGCCCGAAAAAATCATGCAAATAACCTGAACCGAAAATCGATCCGACCCGATAATTACTTGTTTGTTTAAGGTCGAGACCCGTCCAACCTAAAAACATATACATTTAGCTTTAATGTGAAAGTATATTCGATTAATATAAATATGATAAAAATAATCCATACCTATCGATTATCTTAACCAAAAATTACACTTTAAAGAATTTTTTGGTTAAAATATTAATATTAAAAGCTAAAATTTCTCGTAACAATATGAAATATTTTGTTTATTTTGAAAATTTAAAGTAAAAATTTGCCTTAAAACATCACCAAAATATAGTTATTTTTACTGAATTATACGTACCGGTACTACCTACTGTATTAAATTAAAAAATTAAGATTTATTTTATTTATAATAAAAAAGTAAAGAAATTAAATGTTGCAAAGGTGTTAAAATGGCTCGTATTTGACCCAAAATCCGTATAACTCAGATCAAACAAAATCACTATTTTCAAAAAATGTGAGAAGTGGACTAACAGGGATTTGAACCCTTGACTTCCCCAACAAAGGCCTTGCACCTTCCCACTACGCCACTGTCCAATTAATGCATGAATCAGTGCGCAAAACACTTATATTATGAACAATCAGGTTTTTTAAGAACAAAAATAGAAAACCCAAGGGTGCGCACTTGGGGTGCTGTGCGCACCCCTGGGTCCGCCCATGATTATTCAATCTAAGCAAGTTAGCATTCTTATATACACGTACACGTTCCTCAAAATTCTCATAATACACCCCTCACCTTCTCAAACGCTCACATAATTCAAACTGCTTTGTTAAATCAGTCCACCTTTTCAGCGACCACCAGTACTATCTTACGTTCTACTTTGCTCGATCATGCCATTGATTCGCTTTGTTCAAGCCAAAGTTATTCACCTACTCGGTAATCAGTTAATGCACTAATACTTTCTTAAATACTTAATTACTTGCCCTAAATTGTCACTTTATAATACTATCCCGTGCATTTTTTTTTTCTTTCGATAGCTGCACCAAATAATTTACTGAGTTTGGATAATTGTGACGTTGTATGTGTTTTGCCATTGTTCCTAAGTGGAATTATAGACTAATATTAAACTCATCATTTATTTGATAGGTTTTAACTTTTAATGGTGTGTGTGGTAATTTCAGCACTGTCCCATTTGGGTTTTAACTTTTAATGGTGTGTGTGGTAATTTCATCATTTATTTGTATGGGTTTTTGTTTGAGTAATTCAATTGTGTTAGTTTCAGCACTGTCCCATTTGGGTTAATTTTTCCAATGATTTGTGTACCCTCATTTGTCTATTATGATGTTGGGTATATGAAATTTGATTACACCATGTATATGATGTGTTGTTTATTTATGAGTTAGTGGACATATGCAACTGCTTTTATATCCTTTTCTTTTGTAGTTTAAGAGAAACAAATATTTTATTGTATAAAGGTGGGAAGTTGCCGCACAGTAACATTCTCGATCCACTGTCTTATAAAATTTTCCGTTTAATAAATACTAAAATTTAATGTCAAACCAACTCCAAATTTTTGTTAACTCTTTAAGGCGTTCATGACGATAAATTTTATTACAATCCATAATGTACTTATTAAATTATGAATTTTGTAAGTTGACCTTATTTTTCGACGTTATACAATTTTGATACTGAAATGCGCAATGAAATTATAATTCACCATTAAATGGTTATTTGATATTTTTATTTGATTCCAACTTATACACTTTGTGGTCTCTCTAAAGTTTCTAAAACTATAAAGAACATAGAAATTGGATAATGATGATAAAGTTAATTATTTTATAATCAACTAAAGCTCTAGAATACCGTGAATTATGTATGTTTGGATGAGTTAGATTATATGTTGTCAATGGCAAAGTAAATTCAATTTTTTTTAAAATATTTTTGTAAAATAGCACACGATAAATGTTAGAATGTTTTGATTGTAATTATAGGATTTGTCTAATGACAAGTTTGAGAAAAATGCTAGATCAAAAGACTTGAAAAAATATAGTAATAAGGATTCACATATTGAGGTCATTGACTCCTTAAACAAGGAAAAGGTAAATATTAATAATGTACCACGACTTAGTTTATAGTATGTAATAACGGTAACTTCGATACTAAAGTTTCTAATTTTTTTTAGGTAGAACTAGATGTCCCAACCAAAATTTGACAAGTCTTTCAATAACAACGATCCAACGGTAAATATAAAAATTAGCCTTTATGCATTATTTTTACATGCTTTTTGTTCACTTTTTCAAACTTGATCATTATAAGTACAAGATAAGGAGAAAAAAGGACCATTAAGTGAGGATGAGATAAGTGAGTTAGGGGAATATTTGCTCGGCTACGGTTGGAGGCATTCTTATTTTAGTTTAAAGATTAGTTAGTGTACAAGTACGAAGAAGATGTTGAATTGTGCATGCTTTTCAACGACAACAGGGAAATGCTTAGAAACTATTGTTTAAACATAACTATCCTTCAACTTTGGGGAATATATTATAATTATTTTATTTTATTTTAATTGCATAACTATTTTGGTGTTTATATTTACTAACAATTTCATGTTATATTTAGTATAGTTTCTTATTTGAGCTAGTATGGCACACAGATGGAAGTGATACCAAAAATTGAATTTTTGTGTCCTAATATTCTTTACACTTTTTCGCATTCCCCTCTTGACATGGAGGCATACATAACATTTGTTTTGAAGGAACAACAAGATAAGAAATATGTCATGGATGCTTTCCATTAGGCGTGAGTATTTAATTAATATCGTTTCATTGTATATAATAATATAAGTATGTTACTCTTATATGTTTTTGATACTTGCATAGGTACCATTGGATGCTAGTTGTGTTTGATCTTGGAGACAACCTTTTGTACATTGGTGACTCGGCTCAAGCGCCAAAGAAAAAATACTCAATCAAACATTTGTTAACAGAGTAAGATTACTAACCCAACCATGATAAAGCTACAATTTTAAATAAAAGTACGTGTTCATAAATATATTTTAATATTTTTAAATTAAAGTGCTTGGAGATCATATAATTAGCTTGGATGGCGGGGAGGTGTCATCCGTACAAAAAGAAAAAACTTCCAGTCAAAATAATCGATCGAGGTATGTACTACTAACTAGCTTACTCATTTATCATAAAATGTGTAATACACACATACGAAAAAGAAAAGAAAAGCTTATATGATTTAACATAGTTAACACTTTACTTGATAAGTTGTAGTGTCCGCAACAACCATCCAGTTACGAGTGTGGTTACTTTGTCATGAAATGGATGTTTGACGTCAATCTACATCATTCAACCTCTGAATTGATAGCTTTGAAAAGGTATTTTAAAAATTCATCACTTAAATTGAACTCTTATATTTATCATTTTTAGACATCATATCATTGTTGTACTTGTTTATGTAGTGTATCTCAGGAACAAAAATTATAATTAAAGAAATGAACGAGGTTCGGGAGCTTTGGGCTCTATATTGCAAAGATAATATAATTATCTAGATAATTATCTAGATAATGAATGATTGAATTAGATATTATAGTAGTGTTTTTATGTAGAGAATTATACGATGAAGGATTTTGATGTAATTCATTGTGAATGAAGCACTAGATTTATTTTGTGAATGGTTGTATCAGATTTTTGTTATTATACTTTTAAGTTAATTATTCTGTTTGGATTGTTCAAATGATACGAAAGTTGTCGTTGCATTTTGTATATAATTCGAACGAAAAATAATTTTAGGTCTTGTACGTTCAATGTGCATGAGGATATGTCAGTTTGACAGAACGCCATCGATTATATATAACTGACGTCACTTTCATAAAATTAGCATCGATGTCAATGTAGCGAAAGTGGCATCGATGACAATCTATGTAGTCAAATTGGCATCGATAAAGATTGATGCTACTTTTGCAACAATGGCATCGGTTAAAACTGACGGCATCGGTGCAGCCATCGAGTCATTCTCGCTTCAGTGGCATCGATTTACAACCGATGTCAATTGCAAATATTGCCATCAGTTGTAATCGATGCCACTTTTTGAATATTGGCATCAGTTCAAACCCGATGCCAATTTTGTTTGCCATTAGCATCGCCTTGATCGGCATCGATGAAAAAACGATGCCAATGACCATTTACAACCGATGTCATTCGCTTGAATTCTACTAGTGCAGGCCGGGTCGATCTTCAGCTTATGGACTGTGATCTCCGGGTCGACCTTGGGCATCTCTTCTTTAAAGTAGGCGAATACGTCGGTATTTGCTTTCAGTCGGTCGACAAGCCGTCGCTGATATTCCGGGTCCAGATCTGACCCTACTAGTCCCGGCCGGCCCTCTTCCAGCTTAACCATCATGCTCTCACCCCGGGCTGTAGGCGCTCAGGTGGCGGCGGCAGATCCTTCTCGGTGACTCTGAGGGCCTTGGCTTCCGGCATGGTGACGATTTCCTGATTGGAAGAGGCAAGTTTCCGTTTTCCCTTCATCTCTTCTTAAGATTGTCGTAGAGCGACGGAGTTGCATGACCGAGCTGACTTCTAGTCGCCGTATAACTTTCCTTCTCTGTTCTCATAAGTGACATATGCCATTGTAAGGGCTTTGATGGACACCAACGCATGCACCTCATTTAGTGTTATCCGGCCGATTAGTGCGTTGTAGGCCGACTTGGTGCCTTTTCCCCGAATGAACGGAGAGGTCGATTGTTCCCATTGGGAGGACTCCGGTCCCCGAGAACCCGTACAACGCTCCGGCTGTTGGTTTCAGGTGTCGGTGGTCAAGTCCCAATTTTTCGATGGCTTCTCTGTACAAGAGGTTGGTGTAGGCTCCGGTATCTATCATGCATCGCTTGACCGTATGGTCGCTGATTTCGATGGTGAGAACTAGGGGGTCGCTATGGGGATACACAAACTCTTTTGTAGCCGGCCGCCGTGATGCTGAGGGTGGGTATGGCCGGACTCTTTTCTTCGATGGCGTAGTGAACGCAATGCGATAACTCTCCTAGCTGCCTTTTTACTTCCCACCGGCTATGTTCGCCCCATGGGTGCGTCCACCATGTGGATCACATTCGCGTCTTTTCGTTTCTCTGTTTCGGTGTGGTTGGTGTCTCTGTTGTTGTTTCTTTTGGTTCTTGCCTCATAGGCGGTTAGCGAGCCGCGGCGTATGAGGTCCTCAATTTTGTCTTTCAGGTTCTGGCATTCTTCACTGGTGTGTCGGTAAGGGTGGTTGGGAATATTCGGCACCAAACCGCGTCGTCGACTTCATACATGGCCATGTGGCTTTCAAACGCGGCTAGGTGGTCTTCCGGGTCCTTAGTTCCATCAAACTGGACGCTAGGCCTCATTACTCTAGGGACGGAGGACTCTAGTACCTCCGGGTGTAGGGGCGTCCCTTTTGTGGGATCCGCTTCTGGGTCTCCACCAGCTTCGATTCGCCCTCGTCTTCCACTAGGGATTTCGTAACTCTCCAGGTCGAGCGTCGAGTTCTCGAGATGGACGACTCTGGTGTGAGACTTCGCCGACTTTGCTCCAGGTCCTTCTTGGTGAAACACCTCATGTTGATTGAAGATGTCCTATTTATGAGCTTTGCTTAAAAAGATTTGAAGTATTACTCATATCAACAAAATGCATTTTCTTTTCTGGTCATCCATGCAAAAGAACTCCGCAATTAAGCGTGCTTGGCTGGGAGTAATCTAAGGATGGGTGACCTCCTGGGAAGGTTTTCGGGATGCGCATGAGTGGAGAGAAAATGCGCTGGAAAGGACTTGTGTTGGTCTTTGGGACCAGTACAAAGCCTGGCGAGCCACTGCGGTTAACATTTCCGGTCCTAGGATTGGGCCGGGGTGTTACAGTAGAGGGACCCGGAGGAGAGTCGGCTGAACACTGGACCACGTTGGGTCGGGCTGCCTGATCGGGACCGTGTCGGGCTGCCTGATCAGGACCATGCCGGGCCTTCCTCCTCTCTAAGTCCCCTCTACCTATCTTGGATCCTCCTGGGGTGCGTCTTCACCTACACGCGAGCCCAGGCAGCGTATAGCGCTCCGTGTTGGATTGGGGGTGCGTCGGGCTTTCTTTGACCTGGGCCCAAGCCTGTCACGCATGGTGGGCGTAAGACTACAACTCCGGCCTCTTCCCTTTACCCTAAGGGGTGCCCTGTCTTCTTCCCCGACCAGATCGTCACTCTTAATGGGAATGATGACATCTGTGCTCAGGTGACGTTGGAGATAACAGTGTTGGGGTGTACGGCCCAGGGATTGATAACCTTTTTTATGCCGCTCAAACGCCACCTATTCCTTCGCCTAGCGATCGAGCTCTTCCCTCACTCAGCGTCCCCTCTCCTCTACGTTGAGAGGTTCAGGAAAAAGTCGCCTGAGTGACACGTTGGCCCTCTGGACCTCACTATTCTTCTCAGCAATTGCTCCGGCAGTAGGCGGGGCCGAGGATTTGAGTAGGGTGGCGAAGAAATGTTGGGTGACAGAGAGCTGCTCTGGGGTAAACAATCACAGGGGTGCTTCAACGGGAGTCCTGTCTTCTTCCCTTTACCCTAAGGGGTGCCCTGTCTTCTTCCCCGACCAGATCGTCACTCTTAATGGGAATGATGACATCTGTGCTCAGGTGACGTTGGAGATAACGGGGCTGGGGTATACGGCCCAGGGATTGATAACCTTTTTTATGCCGCTCAAACACCACCCATTCCTTCGCCTAGCGATCGAGCTCTTCCCTCACTCAGCGTCCCCTCTTCTCTACGTTGAGAGGTTCAGGAAAAAGTCGCCTGAGTGACACGTTGGCCCTCTGGGAGACCTCACTGTTCTTCTCAGCAATCGCTCCGGCAGTAGGCGGGGCCGAGGATTTGATTAGGGTGGCGAAGAAATGTTGGGTGACAGAGAGTTGCTCTGGGGTAAACAATCCTAGGGGTGCTTCAACGGGAGTCGAGGCAACCGGCGTCGAGATGTCTGCCATTGCCCCCTTTCCCTTGTCACCACGCCTAGGTAGGAGGTTTGAGGATGGGGTCACCTCCACCAGCGTGAGGCCGGCTAGGGTAGGGGTTGCTTGTGGAGTGCTTGTTGCACCTTGATCAATCATCTTAATTTTTCGTTTGCTTGAAGGTAGGAGCTTTTTATAAAAAGTCCCCATAGACGGCGGAAAATTGTTTGGGGTACAAACAACTAGTGTTCTCCGACTAGTAGTAGCCGGCTTGCTCCTTCCTTGCCTCGATTGAGGTCAGCTTCACCTTATAACTGCACAAGGAACACACAAGGGCCTCGGAGGGTGTCCGAGGTTGTCTCTCCGACGCTCAAGTCAGTGAACGGAACTAAGAAGGTGATGATCGACTTAGTAAAGGATTTACCTAGCTTTTAGGGAGATAAGTTGTAATTATTTTTTGTGAACTTCTTGCATGTGGAAACAATATTTTTATTTATAGAGGCACTGCTCGTACGGACCAGCCTACTGGGTCATACCGAGTAGTCGTCGGCTAGGCTCCAAGAGGCCGGCTCCCCTCTGAGGGGTGGAGGAAGGACGTCCTGGTAACGGGGTGCCGGCGGCCGGCTATGCCCGCCGGCAGAGATGCCGACCCCCATCAATAATTGTTTGCGTACAAACAATTGACCTAAGTCTTGTGCTAGATATAGATTGATTCACCGGTTGTTGCTTGGGGTTCTTGATTGAATCGGATCTAGCTCGATCCTCTTCTCGCCTAGTAACGCTCGGACGTCCCTGGTCGGCTAAGGGATTCCGTGCCTACACAAGTGGCAAACAGGGCCTCGGTAGGTGTCCGAGGGGGCCATCTCCGATGCCTAAGTAAGTCCTTTTACCTTGATAAGACCTTCCTCGTGAGGAGAAAGGTGGCTTATAGTTATAGAGCGGATAAGTAGTAAAGATTGATTACCCTTTATTCCTTTAATGATGGTACATTTGTGGTATTTATAGGCTTTAGGTCATGAGAAAAAGGTGAGGGGGAGGGGGGGGGGGTCCCTTAACCTCTTTACCTTCAGGTGGGCATCGACAGGCTCACCTAGGGAGATGGCAATGGGCATGTCTCCTGGCGAGAAGGACGGACTTGGATACAACGAACTGACCGGTCACCCCGGTGGTCGAATCGAGGCTCGGGCCGAGGAGTCAAAATTGCCCCTCCCGGGACGGTGTTGGGTCTGCTATGGCAGATCCAAACCGAGGCTGGGGTCGGCTCGGATAGGTCCAGGTTGAGGGGTCAAGATTGTCCCCTTTCTGGATGATCATGGCTCGGCCCGGAAGGGTCCAGGCCGAAGTGGGGGTTGGTAAGGACTTGGCGGAATTACCACCCCCATCAATAATAAAAACATGTACGTAAATTTGATTTCATTCTAAAAGCATCGATTCAACAAAAAATTAATCACACACACAACATGCCAAATGTTAAATTGTAGACCTATACATAAATTTGATTATACTTTCAATTAATCTCGTAAAAAAAGTGGACATTTTTTTTAGGGTTTTCTATGGGATACCCCTCAACTATTGACTTTTCCAAGTGGTACCCCCGCCTTTTTCGAATTACATTGTGTACCCCTAAACTTTACTTATCACTCCATATCATAACCAAAGTGATAAGTGTATTACAATTATTTTTTTAAAATGAATAATTAACATATTAATCAATCCAATTTGATTCTACAAACCACCTATTTTTCTTTACCATTCACCAAGCCACCAAATGCCCATCAAAACGCACTCTGTTGTCGGGCGACATCGACCTATCTCCCTCGCTCTATTAAATCCTTCAACCTCAATCCCTCCGTCACCCCCATGTCGTAGTGTGGTGGAATGGATTTTTTCGAGTAAATGATGCAAATTGAAGAAATATATCATGGTTGATGAAAGTAAAATAGGGAATAATCACTATTTATATCATCAATTGAGAAATTTTTGTTGGAAAATTATAACTTTGGTTACAATATAGACTAATTTACAAAGTTGAGGGGTACATCTTGTAATTCGAAAAAGGCGGGGTAGCACTTGGAAAAGCCGATAGTTGAGGGGTACCCCATAGAAAAACCCTTTTTTTTAACAAAAATGGCGTGAAATTGGGAGATTCATGCCTGGACCGGGGTCTGGGCGTGAATCTCCCATACCCAGACCAGGGTTTGGGCGTGGATCTCCCACGCATGGACCTAGACCTAGCAAAACTGACCCAACCGAATAAGCCAACTTGAACTACACCCGAACTGAAGATCCGAGATTGACCCGTAACCCCGAATTGACTCGGGGTAACCCAAAACTGACCCGACTATTATTATAGAAAACGTGTCGCCATTCATAATAGATTTGAAAATAGAAAACCTGAAAGTGACCCGACTCGAAGCTAACCGATTCGATCTCAACCCGGTTGACCCGTTTGTCAGGTCTACCTGGAGCATGGTCTGGCGTGGCCACGTAGATCTTCCATGTCGGGACCATGGTCTGGGCATGAATCTCCCATGCCAAATTTGGTAGAGTATGTTGTTTTAGGGTGTTGCTATTCGCAGTACGCGTTTTACTCGACGCAGTACGATATTTCCAATTTTGTCTCTCTCATTTCTCCTCACCTCAAATTCCATCTTTTTATTTTTCTTTTTTTTCCTTTTCTCCTTCTCTTCTGTCCAATCTATTTGACTTAACCCGGTACTTTATTTTTTTACTTTTACGCAGTATATATTGTTTTAGCTTTGAAGCTAGTATATTTGTTTTAATTTTGGTGCACTGCATATATTTTTTTTTTAAACTTTGACGCAACTTTACGTTTCTTTTACCACGCAGTACAATTTATTTTCAACTTTGACGATTGGAGGGGAATCAATGGTAAATGAAAAAATTGAACATTTTCTAGAATCCTAATTTCAATAACTAGGGATTGGTGCGAATCGATGATAATCAAAAAAATTGGACGAAGAACCCTAATTTCAATAATTAGGGATTGGAAAAAATTGATGATAATTGAAAAAATTGGACGATTTTTAGAACCCTAATTTAAATAATTAGGGATAAACAATAATTAATACATGTTTTTCTATCAAACTTGTATCCATACTCTTATAAATCTGATAAATTGAATGGGCCGTATCATAGTTAGAACTTACGATTGAAGTGAATTGTTGATAATTGAAGTACAATAGATCTAGATTAGAGAGGGTTAGAGAATAATAAGAATATTTCTGTTTTTCCAATGAATGGCAGAAAATGTGCAAAAAGAGCTGTGTCGAGTAAAATTGATACTCCCTCCCATTCTTTGGATTCCTACCATAAGTTGAATATATGTGAGTAGTATTTTAATCAAATGGTAGGAATCCAGTGAATGGGAGGGAGTACTTCGAAGAGTAACTTCTTTGTTTTATTATTCACTAAGATGTGGTCCTACTCCTAATTAAGGGTGGCTTACCCGGAGGTATACCAGAGTAGGTAGTTTTCTGAGTAGACCTTGCTACTGAGCTGACAAAACCTTACAACTGCGTTCACGAAATCACCCCCTTCCTCGTCGGGAATGACCATTTTAGCCCTACACTGTAAAACAACACCAACCATCCACTGATCCACCTTCCCAGCATCAGCATCAGCATCTCTCTCGAGTCTAGATCAACAACATCCCCAAATCACTAATCCAATTAAATCCCTAATTCACTAGTCCAATTAAATCAAAATTTCAAAAAAAAAAAATGGCGGATCCCTCAATCGGAAGCATAACATTTTCAGATTTCCCAGAAGACGTGCAGATATGCATCCTCTCATTCCTGGCACCCTCCGACATGTCCGCCTTCGCCTGCACCTCCAAGCGCTACGCCACCCTCTGCCACCTCGACAGCCGCATCTGGTACGCCCTCTGCCACCGCCGCTGGGGCCCCCACACCCACCTCACCAAGTGGTGCGACGGCCGCGTCCCCTCCTTCAAGCTCCTCTTCAACACCCTCTCCCACCTCGACCGCCTCATTGGCTTCTGGCGCCGCTGCGCCTCCCCTACCCCCTCCCCCACAGCCACCGCCGGCATCATAGGAGACGCCCCGCTCGTCTTCTTCGAGTGGGGCGCCTCCTGCGTCACTGGCTCCCGGGTTTCTCCCGCCACTGACGGCTCGTACGCCGTCGTCAAGTCCCCCTTTATTTGGCTGAGCCTCTCCGCTGACGGCCACCACTTGAATTACATCAGAACCGACCCCACTGAACCGGGTTCGATCCCTAGCCCAGAGTCGAGCTCAAGCTCGAACCCGGAGTTGGTTAGGGTGAACGTGAATTTCATGGGGAATCGGCATTTGGTGCTGGAGGAATCCGGGATTTGGGGTGGCAATGGAAATGGAAATGGGGGATCGCCTGGTAGTATAATCAATTGGAATGGTAGAAATGGGAGTTTGGGGAATTTGATTGACAACAATAATATTAATGTGATGGAGTTGGAGAATTTATCGGGAGTGGAGGTGGGGTCGCCACCGGATAGGGTTACATCGGAAATGTACCAGTATTTTGCAAACAGGACAAGTCCAGGGGCGGGCGGGGAGAAGGCGTGGCGTCGACAGAGGAGGAGGGAGAAGGAGAGGCAAGGGAGGAGGAAGTGGGAGCCTGAACATCTTGTTAAGATTGTTCATTGGTCGCCTACACCTTGCCGTCCTTTGCAGGGCCTTTGGAAGGTATACATACTTCTCTCTCGCTTTTAGATTTATTTCTCCTGAATCCTCTGGTTATTTTGGGAATTATGATTGTTTCTTTGTTTTGCTTCATCTCCTTGTATCGTTTCACATTTGATTTGCAACATGTTCGAGTTGTTACTTCTTGTTTGTGTTATGACTGTTCATCCTGAAATTTAGCTAAAATTCTTGAGTAGCAGTAATTATCCGAATCAACGGTCTCCCGGCGACTTTCACACTTCATTTAGTGTTTACAATAAATGAGGTGTATAATTATTACTCCGTATGTCAGATAACGGTCTATAACTGTGTTTGATTGTGTTTTCTGTCTTACCTTTTTTAATCTTTTAGCTTTTCTCTGCGTCTCTATTCTCGGATCACAGCAGCAGAGAAGCTGTTTGTTGTAACAAAGAGCTTCCCGTCATTAGTTGAAATTTAAAGTGTATACTACGAAGTACTAAAATGTTGATAGAATCTTAGGTAGTCCATTGTGTTGATATTTTCGGTAGTTGGTTACTTGAGAGGTTAAATATGCTTGCCACTGTGATTATTTCGCACTCAGTTTTATACTTTCCTCTCTTTTTTGCCTATTAGATACTTCCCTTGCCCCTCTAAGATTCCTTGGTAATTATCTTCAGGGGGATTCACACATCAAATAATGTTAAAATTATGAGCAGTCAGTTAACTTTTGTTAAAGCTATCTGCAAATGAGATTCACTTATTCTGTGATCATTTTCACTCCACCGAGACACTCGAGGAAGAATCCTAACTAATATGACTTGTATTATTTGTTTACTTTTGCTTATATTACCCCTATTAAGAATAAGAAGGCTAACCAACTGATTTGGATGGAGGGGTATAATGATGTCAAGCCTTTATTGAAATCACACTGACAAGGACATTCACATGAATAATACTCCGTATATTTTTTCTTAGGCTATATACAGTGTCCAATTCGGTAGTGCTGCAATCTGTAATTCATAAGAATCGTAAATGTCTCATTTCTTTGGTTTCCAATCACCTCGCTTTGATAGTTTGATGTAAATTTGCCACAAATTAGGTCATCTTTAGCTACCTTAATAACATGAACCAGATCTGATGGACTGATTTGTGAGAATGTGACCAGAATCCAATTGATGTATCCATTTTTGATATAGAAAATGGTTTTCTATTTTGGTCAAAAAGTACCTTTAGGGGTATTTGTAAACGGACTGCATTACTTTATTTTTTGCTTTCCACCATCTTTTTTTTTTGTTCCATAACTTCCTAACTACCTAAGTTAAGAGTCTGCCCAGTTTTGGTCAATTTTACGGCATTAAACAAACGCACACATATGAGTTGCATATTCTACTGTTTTGTAACTCTGTAAATAAAAATTATGTGATCACGCCAAGCTCTAGGAAGGATTGCATCTATTTTAAGAGAAGTGAGTTGGAGAGAAAACACAAGTAGTTTAGGGAACGAAGATAAATAAATTAATTTGGAGTTGCGGAAAGCGAGGGAAATAAAAAATAAAAGCTGCCTCAAACATGTGAGTTTGGTCAATGTCTGTATATTGACCAAAACTCACTGGATTCTTCACATAGGTAGTCATCGAGCAGAAAAAAGATGGTCTTGTTATAATCCATCATAGTTCTGTCAACTATTGATGGTAATCTATAGTATCAGCCTGCTATATTGATTAGAATTAGGAGTCTGTTTCGCTAATGTATGGTACCTTGAATTCATCAAGTCCTGCTCATAGTTCTGCATCTGTGGCTGTAGTCTTGACTTCTTTGCATCCATGCTAATATATCAGTCACTGATTCGAGGCAGCGAAAAAATATCAATAACTGATTCGAGGCAGATAATTGCTGTTTCTGTCTCAATGGCTCATGCTATGTGACATTGTTCTGGTTGTGGATACCTTTAACATCGATCAATAAAAACATTTAAAAGGTCTCATCAGGCTCCAGCTTAAGAATGTCCTGCTCGAGTCAACCTTTGACTGAAGCGTTTTTGGGGCCTTCTGAAGCAGCTCAATTCACTTACGCCCTAGTTTGGCGTTTAAAGGTTGCAGATGCTAGGGAACTTCTTAGTTCACATTGTTCCCGGCCCAGGATTTAAGTTAAGTGACAGATTGTTGGTTGTTATGTACATTGCTTGACAGTGTGCTATGTCAAAGTTTTTCTACCATTATCTAGGGGAGGATTCAGATCCAGATGGCAACTTGTCGCTGACTCTTACACCTCTACCTATATATTACCATCTGGATGGTCCAAGAGAGCTGTGTTGTTGACATTTTCCTTTTGACTGCAGGGTATATGTGATGATATGACCCTTGATTTTTTTCTTGTGGTGTATGATGACATCGGAGGTGTTGCGTGTCGAAGAATCGGGGATTCTTCAAAACCTTTCTCAGGTTATGCTCCTGTATTTTGGACTTCAAATGCGACTTTCATCAATTCTCCATTGTCACATGAAGAAGACTATTTGTACAACACTCGCGTGCATCTACGACCTTTATCCGAATCGGAAGATGATATTTTTGAGCTCTCGCCTTCACGTTTGATGTACATTAACTCATGCTATGAGCTAGTACTTCCAAATTTGGCAGGGACCGTGGCTAATCCTCGGCATGTGGAGGGAAGAATTTGGCAATATGTGGATGGGACTTTTGGGTTTGGGTTCCTCCGGAATAATGTCATTGTGGACCTCAAGCATATTGCCCAAAATGGCAACCTGTTGGATACGGCTCGTCATTGTAGTGCCTGATCTAATCTCTGGATCACCATAATGTACAGAAGTCATAGCTCAGGTCTCACTTAGATTTAGAGTTTGTGCCTTAGACATGACGACAATAGGGCCATTTAGGTTTTTGGCCCAGACCATTAGTAGTGTCTATCATGGATCACATTCTAAAATGATCATGATTCCTGAGACAACAAATTTGTATCTGTACCTGTTTCAATAATGTGATTTTCAGTTCAACAATACAGTCCTTTTCTTTATTAGCTAACTTGATTGCTATGTGTTAAACCCGAGGATATCATCTGAATTTATACAGGGTGCAGTAGCATATCCTGTCGATATTTAGGACAGTCTTCATAGGAGCTGGATACTATAGGAAAATCAATGAGCAGACCCTCTCAAGAGTTGGGATTGGGAATTGAATCCGCTGACCAACTTTAGTACCCTTGGTTGCTTGAATTCGATACATTTGTTTAAAAACGAATGTATGGAATTCAAGTGAAGGGCGGGAGTATCTTGAATAAAGCAAACGTTTGATTTAGGGGCCCACTGTGAAGGCAACTTTCATTATTGTTTGTTCAGTAGAACGTGGAGACGTGGACCATCTGTCAGAAATTGATAAATGTGATGCGCAGAGAATATTCAAATTAAACGTTGTAGGGTGTCAGGAAATTGAAAAAGCTGTCACTACCACTCTAGTTATTGTATTCAACAACTAAATTGGTGGTGAACTGCTGGTGACATCGTCTACCATTTTGAATCAATGCTACAGTGCCTGTCTGTCTGTATGCAAATCTTATTCTGGCAAGTCTAACAAATACTCGTACGTACACTGTTAGAGCAGACCCAAGATACTGTCTTGAGAGGTTTACTGAGCTCGGAAGATCAACTAACAAGATGTAGACGGTTTTTCGCTGTTTCATAAAAACATCTAGCTCGTCTTGAAAATTGATTCATATTGATTGATATTTCGTTACACCCTAAAACATGAGAACATAAGCTCAAAAAAGCGGGATTTGATTCGAGAGCCTACACCCGCCGCAAGGTTCCACTCTTTATTTTTGGTAGAAAAGACAATACAAAGTGAAGGAGAAAACACAGAGAGTCTGTCTGTAAAAGTATGAGAATAATTAATGTTATAAGGAGTCTGAAACAACTTGTTTTGCTTTGGATGAGTTGCTGTCAAGTTTGCTGAGGTTTCCTTTTTGCTTGATGAGTTGGGCATGATGATGTTTGCAGTAAAGACGTCCCTCGTGGCCGATGTAGTTGGAAGGGCTGATTGTGCACCCTCCTTCACTGCACTTGAAGCAGCTCTTATGGTACGAGCTTCCATTCACCGACACCTTTAATTTAAAAGCACCACCACACGACACGCTTTCAGTTTTTATTTCACGACTTGAAAAGACACTACCCTAGACTACACTAGAGTATGGTTTTGTCTGAAGCAGGGTGTATGAGGGAGGATGAAACATGATTACCTTCTCAGTTGGGTAAACAGTCTTGGAACATCCGACACATTTGTCCCTGGTTCCACCAAACATAGAAGAGGCTTTGCTAGGTGCTTTCTGCCCAAAACAGTTAGACATGTATGTATATACTCAGAAACTAGTGCATCACATCACACATTCACACCACACCAGGTCCTGATATCACATATGAATAATGCATACGTACCTGAGTGTCAAGTTGTCTATCCGGTTTGGTTTTGGGTGTACCTGAAATCACAAGTTGTGTCACACCAAAATTAATTAAGCTGCTGCAATATCAACTACTCCAGTAGTGTAGCGTAAGATGGTTTGTATCTTAATTGCCTTGTTTCATTTAAATATTCCTCTGATCTCCTCGTGGGAGGATCTTTTTGGGACGGAGGTAGTAAAATATATAGGGGGTACTACATACATACCGTCGAAGCTTTTGTCTAAGCTGCCAGTCTGCTTGAAGAGCTGATCAAAGTGTGGCCTGCAATACAACACCCCTTCAAAGGAGTTGTAGTTACTAAGCTGCATGCCCACAACCCCAACAACAAAACAAAAAAACAGTCATTTATTTGGCCTGGCCTGGGGGTGATAACTGATACTCCATCCGTCTAGGTCATATGTTGTCTTTTATATTATTGGTGATAAAAGTATTTTAATCAAAAGACGACAAATGACTAAGACGGAAAGAGTATGAAATGAAAGAGAGAAAAGATGATGAGAAAGGAGAGTGAGTTGTGAGTACCTTGAGAGTACCGTTGCAGTGGTGACAGCGGAAACAAGCTTTGTGATAAACCTTGTTATCAGCAGTGAGCTTATCAACAAGATACACTGTTTTCTCACATGCCTTACATTTCGGGTTTGTGCTTGTCATTGTTGCCATCTTCGATTCTACAACCCTGATCTGATTTCTTTCTTTAACCACTTTCTTCTTCTTCTTCTTCTTGTGTTGTTGGGTTACGGGGATATTATTTTGTTGAGTTGAGTTGAGTTGAGGGGGATATCAATCGAAATGATGTGAGGAAGGAAGAAGGGATGAGGATGGAAAGGAAATAAAGAGGGGAGGTGGAGGTGGGGACAAAGGAAGGACAGTACAGAGAAGAATAGGATGTGTTGTGGAAAGTAGAAGAAAGGGGATCACGGCATTTGGACGCTTTTAATGTTCCCGATTCTGTTGTTAAATGATCTAACGGTATTAATAATTTGTGATAATGAATTCGTATTAATATGAAATGAAATACTACTATGTTAGAGGAAAATTGGCTAAAAATGGATCGAAGAAAATGGAGTGGATTTTGCGTGGGGTTAATGAGAGGATGAGAAAAGTTTAGTTAGAGTAAATTCAGAATCCAAAGGAGTAGTGCCCAACTCCTCCTCCCCTCATCATCATTTTCTCCAACTTTTACGCACCCCAACTAACTACTGTCTGCTGCTGTCATTTCTGTTTTTTTAATTTTTTGATAATGAAGCAAGTGTGTCGGCAAACTTTAAAATTAAATAAATAAGTTGGTAGAACCAGGATTGTTAAACCAAAAACATTTGTGTGTGATGAAAAATAAATAAATAAAGAATTGTTGTGAAAGAGAATTGAGAACAGAGAGAAGAGAGAATTCAGAGGTAGTTTATTCCTTAATGGGAGTACATATATATAGGATACAAGGGGAATAGGGTTTAGGGTCAGTAATCTACATGGGCCTAAACACTATACATGGACATCCATATAATTATACATAACACTCCCCCTTGGATGTCCAATACTGGAGGGATTGCCTCGTTAAAACCTTATTAGATAAAACCCAGTGGGACAAAAATCTAATGAGGAAAAAGAGTACAATGATACGCAATAAATGTTGCCTCGTTAAAAACCTCGCCTGGAAAACCCAGTGGGACAAAACCATGGCGAGGGAAAAAGAGTGCAACGCGTATTTACTCCCCCTGATTAACACATTGCTTGATGTCCTTGAGACGACGTAAACCGAGTCTAGTGATTAACTTCTCAAAAATCTTGCTTGGTAGTGCCTTCGTAAAAACATCCGCAAGATTGTCACAAGAAGAGATTTGTTGAACGGTAATAAAGCCATCTTTCTGAAGATCATGAGTGAAAAAGAACTTTGGCAAGATGTGCTTCGTTCTATCTCCTTTGATGAATCCTGCTTTAAGCTGGGCGATACAAGCTGTATTGTCTTCGTGTAGGATAGTAGGGGCCTTAGTTTCCAGACATATACCGCAAGATTCTACAATGTGATGAATCATGGATCTTAACCATACACACTCTCGGCTTGCTTCATGAATTGCCAACAATTTTGCGTGGTTGGAAGAGGTGGCAGCTATCGTTTGCTTTACGGAGCGCCATGAGATGGGAGTATCACCACACGTGAATACATAACCGGTTTGTGAACGGCCATTATGAGGATCAGATAAATAACCAGCATCTGCAAAACCAACCAAATCTGTTTTGGATTTGTTAGAATAATATAAACCCATATCTGACGTACCTCTGAGATATCGAAGTAAATGCTTTACTCCATTCCAGTGTCTCTGAGTAGGACATGAACTGTATCTCGCTAATAAGTTGACAGAAAGGGATATATCCGGTCTTGTTTGACTGGCGAGGTACATCAAGGCTCCAATCGCACTTAAATATGGTACTTCAGGGCCAAGAATCTTTTCGTTCTCTTCTCGGGGTCGAAATGGATCAATCTTCACATCAAGTGGTCTTACTACCATTGGAGTATTTAGAGGATGTGCCTTGTCCATATTGAACTGTTTTAGTACTTTATCAATATACGTTCCCTGGTGTAAGAGAATCCCATTATCAAGATGCTCAATTTGTAGGCCAAGACAAAATTTCGTCTTTCCTAGATCTTTCATCTCAAATTCTTCCTTTAAATATTCAACAACTTTGGTAATCTCTTCAGGAGTACCAATAATATTCAAATCATCAACATAAACAGCAATAATCACAAATCCCGATCCGGATTTCTTTATGAATAGACAAGGGCAAATAGGATCATTTTTGTATCCTTTTGCCAATAAATATTCACTAAGGCGATTATACCACATCCTTCCGGATTGCTTTAAGCCATATAGTGATCTGTTTAGTTTGATTGAATATTGCTCACGAGGACTTGATTTCATCTTTTCAGGTAGCTTAAGACCCTCAGGAAGTTTCATGAATATCTCATTATCAAGTGAGCCATATAAATAGGCTGTAACAACATCCATGAGGCGTAAATCAAGTCCCTCCCTCATAGCGAGGCTTATTAGATAACGAAATGTAGTTGCATCCATTATCGGAGAGTATGTCTCCTCATAGTCAATGCCAGGCCAGGTCTTTGTGAAAAGCCTTGTGCAACTAATCGAGCTTTATATCTGACTATTTCGCCCTTTTCATTTCGTTTTCGCACAAAGACCCATCTATAACCCACAGGTTTTACTCCGTCGGGTGTGCGAATTACAGGTCCAAACACATCACGTTTGGCCAGTGATTTTAACTCTGCCTCAATGGCATCTTTCCAATTTGGCCAATCAATTCTACGTCTGCACTAATCAACAGACTTTGGTTCATGATCCTCATTTTCATGCATGATATCTAGCGCTACATTAAATGCAAAAACACCATCATCGACGTCGATTTTATTTCGGTTCCATATTTGTCTAGACATTATATAATTTATTGAGATCTCTTCATCATTTTCAGGTACCTGAGTCTCTTCTGAAGACATACTCTCAGTCATGTCGTCAGACTTTCCCAGGGACTTTTCAAAAGTCACTTCTTCCTCAAATTTTGCTCCTTTACGTTTTCGAGGATTTTTATCTTTGGAACCAAGGGGTCTACCACGCTTCAGGCGTGTCATAGACTCATTTGCAATTGATGGTCCTTCCGGGACTACAATTTTAGCTGGAGCATTTACAGTTGGTATATGAGATTTAATCACACCTTTCGGATCAGTGAAAGCATCGGGTAATTGATTTGCCAATCGTTGTAAATGAATTATCTTTTGAACTTCGAGTTCACATTGTTTGGTACGAGGATCTAAATGAGATAGTGATAATTCATTCCAACTTATCTCTTTGTCCAGCTGTTTATTATCTCCCCCTAATGTCGGGAAAACTGATTCATCAAAATGACAATCAGCGAAGCGGGCTGTAAATAGATCACCTGTAGATGGTTCTAAATACTTGATAATCGATGAAGATTCATACCCGACATATATTCCCAACCTCCTTTGAGGTCCCATCTTTGTACGTTGTGGCGGGTTAATTGGAACAAACACCGCACAACCAAAAATTCTTAGATGAGAAACATTTGGTTCTTGACCAAAGACCAATTTTAGGGGGGATAATGTATGATAACTTGTTGGTCTAATGCGAATTAATGATGCTGCGTGCAAAACTGCATGTCCCCATGCGGAAGTAGGTAAATTAGACCTCATAAGCATTGGTCTCGCAATCAACTGAATGCGTTTAATTAATGATTCGGCAAGGCCATTTTGAGTATGAACATGTGCTACAGGGTGTTCAACACCTATCCCAATAGACATACAATAATCATCAAAAGTTTGTGAACTGAATTCACCCGCATTGTCAAAACGAATAGCCTTAATGGGATAATCTGGAAAGTGAGCTCTTAATCTTATCAATTGAGCCAGTAATCGCGCAAACGCAAGGTTGCGGGTTGATAACAAGGACACATGTGACCATCTAGTAGATGCGTCAATTAGAACCATAAAGTAACGAAATGGTCCACTTAGTGGATGTATAGGTCCACAAATATCACCTTGTATCCTTTCCAGAAATGTCAGGGGTTCATTCCCAATTTTAGACGGCGATGGTCTAATTATTAATTTACCTTGTGCACAAGCAGCACATGAAAATTCTTTAGACTGAAAAATCTTATGATGCTTTAATGAATGTCCATATGAATTTTCGATTATTTTTCGCATCATCATAGATCCGGGATGACCAAACCGGTCATGCCACATAATGAAATTTGTTTTATCAGTAACCTTTCGGTTTACTACAACATGTGATTCAATTGTACTAATTGTCGTATAGTACAAGCCGGAGGACAAAGTAGTAAATCTCTCCAATACACTTTTATTGTTCGAATGTGAACATGTAATATGGAGGTATTCAATGCCTCTTTCATTTGATGTCTCAACGTGATATCCGTTTCTACGAATATCATTAAAACTCAGCAAATTTCTTTTTGCTTGTGGAGAATACAAAGCCTCCTGAATTTCAATACTTGTCCTTTTTGGCAACAACATTTTAGCTCTTCCGGAGCCTTCAATTAGTTTTGTACTACCGGCAATAGTATTAACATTTGCCTTTTGCTCTTTTAACAGAGTAAAATACTTTTTATCCGTAAGAATAGTATGTGTTGTTGCACTATCGATGAGACATATATCTGCTACTGTAGCGTCCATAATCTTCATAAAAAAAAAATTTAAAATAACATAAGATGGATTGTAAATAAAATTGTTTAGTGGTGAGTGATTTATTCTAATGCAAAAATTTAATATTCATTCATGAAACAAACGTAATAAAATGGTAATTTAATGCGACTACAAAATATTTAATAGCTTCTCATTAATAATTAATGCAAATAAAATAATAAAACTTAATAATAATAATGTCCATTGACAAATTATTTAAACTAAAAAAAAATATGATGACAAAGTTCGATATAATAAAGTGCTTAATAATAAAACTTAATAATAATAGTATAATAATGCTAATAATTAATCTTGTGGCTCGAAACTTCCGTCACCAATCAGGTGATCAATTCTTCCATCAGGGTCTGAAAAGAAATCCGAGACATCCAAATCACCAATATTATAATCATCTCCATCAGCAAAATTTGTCTCAACATCTTTCTCAGCAACAAAATTTGCTTCAATTTTCTTCCCCTTATTTTTAAGGGACTGATGATAAAGATTCACAAGATGTCCGGGTGTACGACATGTACGGGCCCAATGACTATTATCACCACAACGGTGACATGAACTACCGACCGGGATATTCTTTTCGCGTGGACCATCATTTTCTTCTCGTTTATGGCGAGAAAATGAGTTTTTAAATTTTCCACCTCTAGCACCTCGATAATTATTTCTCCCACGTCCACGTCCACGGCCACGACCTCTACCGTGATTATTATAATTATTATCATATTTCGTCGCATTCACTTCTGGGAATGGATCAGATCCAGTTGGGCGGGATTGGTGATTTTTCAACAGAATTTCATTATTCTGTTCAGCCACAAGCAAGCAAGAAATCAACTCAAAGTATTTTTTAAAACCTCTCTGACGGTATTGCTGCGATAAAACCAATTGTGACCCATGAAAGGTTTGATATGTTTTTTCCAACATATCTGCATCAGATATTTTTTCGCCACACAAATTTAATTGTGAGGTAATTCTGAACATGGCTGAGTTATAATCACTCACGGATTTAAAATCCTGTAATCTCAGGTGGATCCACTGATGTCGAGTTCTAGGTAAAATTACCAATTTCAAGTGGTCATATCTTTCTTTCAGATTTGTCCATAAGACCAAAGAGTCTTTTACAGTCAAGTACTCGATTTTCAGCCCTTCACATAGATGGTGACGAATAAAAATTATAGCTTTCGCCTTGTTCTGGGGAGATGAATTATTCCCCACTTTGATAGCGTCACCAAGACCATTAGCATTCAGGTGCATTTCCGCATCTAATGCCCATTCTATGTAGTTCTTGCCAGAGATATCAAGGGCATTAAATTCAAGTTTCACCAAATTCGACATGATAACTATAAAAGAATAAAAAAAAATAGTTATATTAAACTGAGACCAATAAAGAATTGTGATATTAAAAAATAATAATAATAAAGTATATGATTAATGAATCACCGCACCAATAAGTCGACTATCATAATTAATAAGAAATAAGAAGATCGTAAAAACCGATTGAAACCAAAATTATGTGAAATTATTTACGTGCAATTGAAAACAAACAAATAAACCAAAAAAAATATATAAAAAAATAAATTTGTTTACGTGAAACAATTTGATCATGTAACAAATTGATCACCATTGAAATCAATTGTCACGTAAAAAATCTGTTTTTTTTCTCTTTACCTGAAAAAACTAGTGGTAGAGTTCGTGCTGATAACGTGTTGTGAAAGAGAATTGAGAACAGAGAGAAGAGAGAATTCAGAGGTAGTTTATTCCTTAATGGGGAGTACATATATAGGATACAAGGGGAATAGGGTTTAGGGTCAGTAATCTACATGGGCCTAAACACTATACATGGACATCCATATAATTATACATAACAAGAATGGAATTGTTTTCGAATAATATATGATTTTATCTACTGGAGATTTACTTGATGGTCATTACTCTATCAGTTTCGACAATCTTTTTCTCCTTAGTTGTATTCACAATGTATTGCAAGAGCCTCACCATGTTAATTTTGAATTGAGTCTCATCCGGAAACTCTCATACAGGCCTCGCTCAAGTTTTCTGTTAGGAAATAAGTGCCTTGCAATTGTCCTTTTGGATCTCGAATTGGTTTCCGACCTGAATCTGTTTAATTAGGAAAGTTTTCTAATTAATATCTGATTGATTAGAGTTTCCTAATCAATATCTGAGTATCTGACCTAGGTTTTCTATTGTATAGGGTTTCCTAATCTGTTTAGGGGTTTCTGTTTAGGTTGAGAGTATTATATAAACTCTCATGCCCTTACCCTAAGAATTATGATATCAGTCTGAAATAACCTCTCCTCAAATTAATAAAACTATCCTCTTCTTCTGCCCGTGGATGTAGCTAACAGGTTGTTAGTGAACCACGTAAATCTATCTGTCTCTCGATTTTACGTTCTTATTTTGTTTGTCTTTCTCTTCTGTTATAACAAACTGGTATCAGAGCTTTAGGTTAATCCGATCTGTGAGAAAGATGTCTAGGATAAACGTTAAAATTGAGAGTTTTGATGGGAGGAATAGTTTTAGTCTGTGACAGATCAAGATGCGGGCGTTGTTAAAGCAACAGAGACGGTGGGCGCCATTCGTGAAGAAAGACGACACAGTCACCGCTGAGATGGCCGTTCTGGAGGAGAGTACAGTCTGTTTGATGATATCATCACTGAAATCGAAGAAAGATAGAAGTAGTAGTGGTGTTAATGATAAATAGGTGGAGAAGCAAGTAACTTTTGATGAGAGTGAAGCAAAGTCTGAAGATTAACCACTACAGTCTGAATCTGAGTCTGAATTGAATCTGAATCATCAGGTTCTTCATTACCAGTTCAGAAGCAGCAGAGATTGGCTCGTGAGCGGTCAATCAAGCTTCCGAACAGGTATGGTAATGAAGATTAGGTGGGTCTGTCTGATCTGGTTCCGAATAGCAAATTCCAACATGGTTTGAAATTGCTAAATCATGGAAATATCTGATTGCCCTTTGTTGGGCAATATCTGAGGCAGGAGGGGGAGAGGAGCTTTATTTCTGGTACATCTGGTATTCGTTGGAGTGCATCTGGTACATCTGTCTAATTGAGGAGGTTTCTGATACATCTGATCTGGCATTCTTTGGAGTGCATCTGGTAATCTGATCTAGCATTCGCTGGAGTGCATCTGTCTGATCTGATTGTGAGACAATTCAAGTCAAGGTGGAGATTGTTAGGAAATAAGTGCCTTGCAATTGTCCTTTTGGATCTCGAATTGGTTTCCGACCTGAATCTGTTTAATTAAGAAAATTTTCTAATTAATATCTGACTGATTAGAGTTTCATAATCAATATCTGAGTATCTGACCTAGGTTTCCTATTGTATAGGGTTTCCTAATCTGTTTAGGGGTTTCTGTTTAGATTGAGATCAGTATTATATAAACTCTCATACCCTTACCCTAAGAATTATGATATCAGTCTGAAATCTGTAACCTCTCCTCAAATTAATAAAACTATCCTCTTCTTCTGCCCATGGATGTAGCTAACAGGTTGTTAGTGAACCACGTAAATCTATCTGTCTCTCGGTTTTACGTTATTATTTTGTTTGTCTTTCTCTTCCGTTATAACATTTTCCTATGGAAAATAGTCCACAATATTCAACCCACAACTAATCTCCATACCCGACACTGAATGTAAATTAACCTTATGTATTGTTTTCGCAAACAAAATCAAGAATGCTCATCTCATTTGTTCTGAGATTGTGAAGTTATTATTAAAAGAATTCAGCTAAATGGTCCCTTAGGCATCAAAACCAATATGCAACCTTCCCTTTCGTTTCATGAATGGTTCACTAAATTTATCAGATATCTCCGGCACGTTCAATGCGGTCTCCTATTAGAAGACGACAATGATCTTATTTTTTCACTAACATTACTCGCCATTTGGAAAAACAAAACAATGTTATTTTCATAAATCAAGCTTCCCAACCTCTAGATATCATGCATTATTCACTTTGTTTTTTTGTAGGCACAAGAATTTAACTTTTGCAGTCTCATTAAACAAAGACAAGGAAATAGTCTGAGGTCTTTTTGTAACAGCCCGGATTTTCGATGACATTAATAGATAATGCGGAAAGTTATCTAAGTCATTTAATTAAAATTATATCAGAGTGTAAATAAATCCGGATCGCTACGGATCCTTACAATATAGACTATTAATTACATAGTCTTGATCCACCAGTACAGAAAATAGATTGTATTTTATACAAACATATTATTAAAATCACTCGCTCGATTCCCGAACGCCTTATACTTGCAAAAAATAAAACAGTGGCCGCTGAGCGGAACAACAACCAAACCGTTCATCTAACATCACCTCATACACATAAGACAACCATGTGAATAACAAATAATATGCTTACAAAAATATTAAAGGATATCACGTAACAGATAGTTTCCTTTAATTCAATTATCTAACATGTGAGGTGATGAAAACAGTAAAGTTTAGAAGTGGGAAATTGGCAGCCATTTGATTTTAAATCATTTTTCACGTAAACAGATAATAAACACACGAGTCGTGACTCCTAGTATCACCGCTACACCCTATTGGCTTGCAACTTACCAATAGAAGTAACCGTGTTACGGAATGTAGACCGAACCGATCTTATGAGGTTTACATCTCACCCATAAGGCTCAATTGGGCCCGAACTTCTATTATATTATACGTTTATTCAGACGGGGCTCTGAGCGAAATGAAAGCCGATGATTACATTCTCTGCATCACCAAGAGGGAACCCGCAGTTTTCAGAATCCTGTTTTGCCCCCACTACCTAGGATGTAATATTGATCAAGTACTTGTCTATACATGCGCACATACCCTACGCAGACTCTTGAGCAGTAGCTCTCACTGCCGTAGGACGACTACCTTAAATACTAGGTCGACTCTCGGACCGCAGCCTCTGAGTTTGCTTTTCATTACAAGTGCAGTCGAAACACCACGAATGGTAGAATCCAACACAAGCTATTCATCCTAGACTCGCATCGTAAACTTTATATAAAAGTCACCCGTGAACATGTAGTATTTTATTTGGTGACCTTTAATAATTGGCCGGACTCATTTGAAACGGTCAAATCCTCAAATTCTTACTTTCGGTGTGACAACGTTATACTTTAATCCTCAAGTGTTATCCGAAACATCATATCCCAATTATCGTATAACTTATTTAAAAATAAGAGTTTCTTTAAAAGAGGTTTTATATTAAAATAAAATTTAAAGTATAATAAAATATTATTTCAAACTTTAAAGTTTTATTTTATTTTAAATATATAAATTAAGTCGTACTTAAAATTTGACGTGGAATCTCTCTAATACTTATGAGTGTTTTATAAAAGTTTCAAAATAAAATAAATTTATTTACTATAGAAAACGTAATTTATAAGTTTTTGTTTATTTAAAAGAACTAAATGAAAAACAAAATATTTTGTAGGATACTAATTTATATTATTAATATGATACAAAAGTAAGCATAAAAATACTAAAGTCGAATTAAAATATGAATAAAATCATAAACTCAGAAATGATATATAAAGTCTATAATGTAAATATGCAATACGAATAGTAAATACAAATAAATAAATAAAATGGAACGATATAAGTATATATTAATTTAAGTTCTTTTACTCATTTACTCAAGTTTTCATATAGACAAAAATGTAAGGTGATAAATAAATAAATTAAACAAGTGATAATTTAGTTAAATTAAATTTAGTCATATAACATGTAACATTATATATATATATATATATATATATATATATATATATATATATATATATATATATAGAGAGAGAGAGAGAGAGAGAGAGAGAGAGAGTTACTAATGTTCTTGCAGAATTGCAAGGTCACACACTTTTAGTTGTATAGTCACACTCATTATGCTGTATAGTCACACTCATTATGTTGACGTTTGACATTAGGCACAAAATGAGTGTGATTCTACAACATAATGAGTGTGATTCAACTGCATGACGAGTGTGACTATACAAAATGAAAAACCAAAATTTGTTCCGATTATACAATATTAGCAGTGTGACTATACGACATAGCGAGTGTGACTATACAACAAGGCGAATGTGACTATACAAACAGCTGCGTGGTTTTAAAGGTGAAAGGATAAGTGATTTTGCTATATACCTCGCGTGATTAATTATGAAACCAAAAAATAGCGATGAAGATATATTTACATTAGAAAAAGATCATCCTTTACCTATAGTACGTCAAACATAAAAACATTCTAACCCACCAAACATCCTTTACATATAGTACGTTCATCCTAAAGCAAACATTTTATCCCATATAAATACTCAAGAGTTCATATAAATGCTCAAGAGTTTAACGATGGTCTCCGGTACGTGCGCAACAATACATTGTCCAATTACGTGGTCGGTCGCTGTATCTTCCACAACCTTCTTCCCACCGCCCCTTTTACCAACATTCCTCTTTCCACCAACCATTTCGCTGCAACAAAACACACAATCAATCTAAATCATACAACACAACTGAATATGTGACTACAATGACTGTACAACTGCATGATTATACAGCATAATGAGTGTGACTATACAACTTTAACTGTGTGACTATACAACATAAATAGTGTGATCCTACAACATAATGATTGTGATCCTACAACATAACGAGTATGACTATACAACTTCAACTGTGGGACTATACAACATAATCTCTGTGATTATACAACTAAATTATACTCGTACTTATTTATACTTCAATCATCATTAGTAAAGATGATTACATACACTAATCACTGCAAGAATTTGTGTGATTCTACAATATAATGAGTGTGACTATACAACATCAACTGTTTGACTATACAGCCTAAAGTGTGTGACTACAAAACTGAAACCGTAAAATGGAAAATAAAAGCCATACAGTCAATTATTCTTCAATCATCATTAGCAAAGTCACATTCATAATTAGAAAGATGATTATACATACGAATCAGAGCAAATTATTTAAACATTCATTAAATATTCAACCTTCATTCATCCATATTCAACCTTCATTTTTTTTGTGAATAATGAAGATAAATAATATTATAAATATAAAAAAAAAAGAATGAAAAATAAAACAAGCATGAGGATGAAGATGATTAATTATTTTAAAGATGCTCTAAAAAGATAAAAACAAATACTTGAAAATCGTCGAGATTCGTAAGTAGGGATTTGACGAACGTGGAATCTTGAACGTAGATAAAAAAATACCTGAAAAAAGTCACCCACTTTAAGTTGTATAGTCACACACTTTCAGTTGTATAGTCACACTCGTTATGTTGCATAGTCACACTCATTATGTTGTAGAATCACGCAGCTGTAGAATACCTTGAGATTAGGGTATCATGCGTTTAATCATCTTCATGTTCATGTTTGTTTTATTTTTCATACCTTTTTTTTGTATTTATAAAATTATTCATCTTTACTATCCACAAAAAAATGAAAGTTGAATATGGATGAATGGACGACTGTGACTTTAAAAAAATGAAAATATCTAAACATTCATTAAATATTCAACCTTTATTCATCTATATAAAATCTTCATTTTTAATAATTTTATAAATACAAAAAAAGGTATGAAAAATAAAACAAGCATGAAGATGAAGATGATTAAACGCATGATACCTTAATCTCAAGGTATTCTACAGCTGAGTGATTCTACAACATAACGAGTGTGACTATACATCATAATGAGTGTGACCATACAACTGAATATGTGACTACAATGAGTGTACAACTGCGTGATTCTACAACATAATGAGTGTGACTATACAACTGAAAGGGTGTGGTTTTGCAATTCTGTACATTACGCACCAAATGACTTGTTCATCTTCATCTTCATCTTCAACCTTCATTCATCCCACAAAAAAAGAACAACTTCATCTTCATCTTAAAGATGAAGTTGTTCTTTTTTTTGTGGATAATGAAGATGAATAATTTTATAAATATAAAAAAAAAACGGTATGAAAAATAAAAAGAAGCATGAAGATGAAGATGAAGATGATGAAGAAAAAGCATGAACATACCTTCGTATGATGATCAAAGTTACAGACGGAGTATGTTGTGTTAAAAACGCAGTATGGTCGGAGTAGTTGACGGAGTATTGTCGGAGTAGTTGACGGGGTATGGTTGGAGTTACTAATGGAGATTATTTGTTGGGTTTTGTTAAAGAGAGATGAATTGAGTTGGGAAATGAATTGAAAAAGAGGAGATTGGGAAGTGTATGAGAGAAGTAATGTAGTGATTGATTTGGGTGAGGGGATGTTTGGCCGCAGCATGTTAGTCCTTTTTTTTTTTTTTTTTTAAATAATTGAACCCCATCCATCCACCATCTATCTTAAGATGAATGGAAGGTGGGGATTAACACTAAGGGACTCTTGGAGAGTTACTAACTCCCTTGATCCCCCCCCCTCTCTCTCTCTCTATATATATATATATATATATATAGAGAGAGAGAGAGAGAGAGAGAGGCTCAAATAAGTTCCACAATTTTTTTAAGTCTATATTAAAGTTACAGATGACATACGATAAAGTTGCATTTGTTCAAAATTGATATGTAACTATAACATTCAACACTTTTATCACTTCATGTAACTATAACATTCAACTTTATCACTCATCTCGTGTAACTTTAAGCATTTTTTGTGTAACTTTAACACTGAAACTTAGGAACTTAAAAAAGTTGTTGACCTTATTTGAACCTACACCTCTCTCTCTCTCTTTTTCTCTCTCTCTATATATATATAGAAGAGATCAAATAAGTTCACCATATGTCATTAAGTACATATTAAAGTTACAGATGACATACGTTAAAGTTGCATTTGTTCAAGATTGATATGTAACTATAACATTCAGCACTGTTATCACTTAAAGTGATAAAGTGCAACTTTAACACTCATCTCGTGTAACTTTAAGCACTTTTTGTGTAACTTTAACACTGGAACTTATGAACTTATAAGAGTTGTTGGCCTTATGTGAACCTATCTCTCTCTCTCTCTCTCTCTCTCTCTCTCTCTATATATATATATATATATATATATATATATATATATATAGGGTCATGTGAGAACCCCTTATCTAATGGGAACTGTGAGAACTTAATCATAGCCCTTAGATCTACGATTATCCTACGGTTCTTATTTATTCTTTTATTTCGCAAAGAATAAAGTCTTAGCTTGTGTATTCATTCGCCCTTTTTCAACTCTTACACTCTTCTTCCTCACTGGATCGGGCAATCCCATTATTCTATTTTGTTCAAAGCGCCATTGTTATCAGGTAAGATCATCCTCTATTCGTTTAGTTTCTTCATCAAATTTGTGTTTCTAATCTCTAATTTCGTACTTTTCTTAATTTGTAGTTTCTCCAACCCCTAAATACATCAACTGTGCCTCCAATAGCTTTAGGTAAGCTTTGTCATCCCTTGATTTTTTTTTCACCATTATTGAATTCGTAAACATTCGTTAAATTTTCGATTTCCTCACATTTTGACCTAATTTTGAACAAGGTCAGTTTTACTTGATCCCCTGTGTTAATTTTTTATTTCTGCTGGTGCATTGGGTTAATTTCGGTTTCTGCTCATGTATTTTGTCGATTCATTTATTGAAATAGTGATGTTTATGTGTTAATTCATTTATTGAATTGGTCTATTTTGATAATATTGAAAGTCAGATTTTAAAATTTGTGTCATGGAGTATACATGGATCATGATTTTAAATTATTATTGGCAGGATTGAAATTGAGTTGACGTAGCCTTCTTATCTTAAGTGGGGGTTTGGATAACCGAAGTTGAATTCCTGTTACTCCACTTCTACATTGAAGAGAAAATTGAAGGAAGGTGTGAAATAATCATGGGTCAACCCGGTGTCCAAATTCCTAGGGGTGCTTTTGAGAAGGATCCGTCTGCCTTGCCGTAATCTCCGAAAGAACTAGATCGATCGACTCATATTGTGTTAAATAGCGGGAATGTAGTACTGTGGACTATTCTGTAGTCTTTGTTTGGGTTATCCGGTGTGTTTGTGTGTTATAGATCACTGAAATCTAGTTTCTTACTTATCTATCTAAATTTTTATAAACCAAATTATCTAAATTTTTACCTAGTTACTATGTTTACATCATTGTGTTCAAAATTGAAATGGCTAGAACACGAACTTTCGGAGGTTGGTTTAAGGCCCTTTTTGTCGGTTACTTATTGAATTTTGGTGTACCTTTCTGGAATTTTGATGCACCCTTTCTCAATTTTACCGTACTCTTTTTGAATTTTTAGTGTACCATTTCTCAATTTTAACGAACCCTTTTTGAATTTTAGTGTACCTTTTTGAATTTGAGTAATATCCCTTTTCTTAATTTTAGCCCACCTTTTTTGAATTCTAGTTTAATTGGAAGGCCATAGTAACTCTCTTGTGGGATAGTAACCGACAAAAAGTAAAACGTCCATTTTCCGTCCCGTCTAATTAGGCGGTCCCCCCCGTCACACTCATCGACGATAGGGTTCCCTCACCCTTTCTAGGGTACAGTTTTGGGGGTGACTACGACTGACCATGACTAAGGAAAACGATTTAGAGATGGATTAGGCGTACCCTTTCTCAATTTTAGCGTACAATTTCTCAATTTTAGTGTACCTTCTTTTCTTCTGAATTTTAGTGTACCCTTTATGAATTTTAGTGTATCCTTTCTGAATTTTATTGTACCCTTTCTGAATTTTAGCGTATCATTATTTGAATTTTGTTGTACTTTTTAAAAAAAATTTTAACGTACCATTTTTAAATTTCAGTGTACCATTTCTCAATTTTAACGTACCATTTCTCAATTTTAGCGTACCCTTTTGAATTTTAACGTACTTTTTTTTAAAAAAATTTTAGCGCACCCTTTTTAAATTTTAGCGTACCTTTTTCACAATTTTAGCGTGTCATTTCTCAATTTTAGCGTACCATTTATCAATTTTAGTTAAAAAACCTTAATTTTAGCGTACATTTAGAAATACATTACTTTTGACGTAGGTAAGGAAATTTAATGAATGTCGATAATACGTGATTCGATGAACAAACCTTAATTTCACAAAATCCCCAACTTTATGTTAATAAAAACCTGTATAAAGAAAAATAATTTAACAAACGTTGTCAAGTACACATTTTTGTTTAGAGAAATTATAGTTGTTGTCTCCACTGAAGAATTGAATCTTCATTTGTGAAATTGGAGAATTGATTGTCTAATTTTACGATTTTTTTTTGTTTGAATGAAGTTGAGTGGAGGAAGGGAATGAGCAACTCAGCAAAGTGTTAGGTTCTATTTTTGGGTAAAGAATATGAGGCAAATAACTTGCGTAAGAGTGGAGATGAATTTCAATTAATGTGTGTCGTTAGATCTTAGAAGATCTAATGGTTTGGAGAAGTTCTCACAGTTCTCATTATACTATAGGTTCTCACCGGATCTTGACTCTCTCTCTATACATATATATAGAGGCAGGATCCCCTACATTTCTCAAATCCTGTACAATTTACCTTTCATTCGTGGCCTTTGATTTTGATGAGATGAATGGCTGAGATTTGAGGCTTTCAATATTAAAGAAAAAAAAAATCCACCTTCACTTACAGTTACACAACATTTGATACACAAATATTTCTCAAATCCCTGTATACGCTTATGTCCCCAAAATCACAAAAAAAATAGCCAAACCAAATTTCACGATACGTGAACTCCCATCCACATTGTGCGACAGTATCGTCAATTTCTGGTTTTTTTCATTCTATTTCGTTATCTTTTTGATTTTGAGTTCACGTTATATAAATTTTGTTCAACATTTGATTTTCGATTGTCCTTAAATTTCAATGTGTATACGTTTATATATGTAGTGCGGATGCAATTATCGTTGTTTCAATTCCGTCAAATTTAAGAAGAATTGAACAAATTATTCTTGTTATTGTACAATTTCGTTTATTGTTGTTATTGAATAGTTGCTTCAATTTCGTTATTGTACTCTTGTTCAGTTTCGTTATTGTATAGTTTAGTTTAGAATAATTGTTATTGTACTATAGAGTAATTGATGTTGTCCAATAGAATAATTGTCGGAATAGTTGGACGAAGTTTCAATTTCAGTTTCGACGCTCAAAATTGAATTTCCAATTTCAATCTAAACGCTTAATTGTTTCTATTTCAACGCTCGAAATTGTTCCAATTTCAATTCAATTTTTTCCAAAATTTCAGTTCAATTCGAAATTATTCCAATTTGAATTTGATTTTTTCTGAAATTTCAGTTCAATCCGAAATTGATTAGTTTAAAATAATTGTTATTGTACTGTAGAGTAATTGTTATTGTACTATAGAGTAATTGATGCTGTACTATAGAGTAATTGTCAGAATAGCTGGACGAAGTTTCAATTTCAGTTTCGACGCTCGAAATTGAAATTCCAATTCCAATCTAAATGCTTAATTTTTTTTTTTGCAAAAAGGTATCATTTCATATATGGCTATGAAATTAAAAATTTGCAAAAGAGCTAACACACTAGCATATGCCACTACTTACTAGACATCATGTCTATAACCCTTCTATACTTGGGAGTAGCTTTATACAATGAAAATCTAGCTGAAACTACAAATTTTAAGTGTGAGAATAATGTGGTTACATCCATGGAGGCTAGACTAAATAATCTAGAATTTCTAAATAATTCCTTTTCTTCCAACCTTAGCTCTTCAGAAAAAGGAAGATTCTGTTGCTTAAGTTGACAGGAGATTAATCGAAGTTTAGATTTCTTGACTTGATCTGAAATATTGGAGAAGTAGTTTTTATGAAAACTCTGAAGTGCTCTCTTTACTAACTTGAGCTTACCAAAAAGGCAGAACATAGGAGACCCAGAGACCTTTCCTTCCCAGGCCAGTTGGACAACTGAGAGGAAGTCTGGATGCGCAATCCAGCTGTTTAAGAAATTAAAAGCTTTTCTGGCTTTTGGTTGCTGTTGCAACACATTCACGATTATTGGAGAGTGATCAGACAAACCAGCTTCAGCAATAATAGCCGAGGATAAAGGAAAGGAAGAAAACCAATGAGTATTAACTAGAACCCTGTCAAGTTTCGACCAAACCCTAGTATCAGTTCCTTGTTTATTCGTCCAGGTTAATGAGCACCCTGTACTAGGGAGGTCATCCAGCTGACAAGTTGATAGACAGTCATTAAAAGCCAACATAGCAGACAAAGAGGGTGGAGTAGAACTCAGTTTCTCATCCGGACATCCAACAACGTTAAAATCCCCCAAAACAATCCAAGGAATAGAAGTAGTTAAAGAGCAAAGAGACACCCATAGACGTTCCCTATCCTCAGCATCATTTGCCCCATATATCATACTAATCTGAAAGGAAGAGCTTGATTCAAAGTGGTATACCATACCGGAAATAGATTGATCAGTAGCAATTATATTAGTAATTTTCACAGTATTAGGATTAAAAATAACCCAAATCCTCCCATTATAGTGATGCTCATAATTGGTCAGCACCTCCAAATTCCTAAAATGAGCACCTCCAATAATCCTGCTTGCTTTATTATGCTTGACCCTCGTCTCTTATATGCCAAGAATATCCAATCTATGAGAAGAAAACAACTCTTTAACCTCACTATGTTTAATAGGATCATTGAAACCCCGAATATTCCAAGACGCAATCCTCATAGTTTATCAGGAGGGATAGGGTCTTCCAGGCTACCAATATACTCTGAATGAGATTGATGAACAAGAATAGCCTCCGCTTCAAGGGAGAAAGCATGAAAAGTATTTCCAAGTATCAAAGGCTCAACAATGGCCTCCTTTACAATCTTATTTGCTGAGGAATGCCTCTTCAAGACTGGCACAAATGTATCATCTTGATAAAATTTCTTAGGGCTTGAGCTATCTTTTCTAGCACTTTGAGAGGGATTTCCTGAAGGCAATGTACTACTGTCTACCCCAGACCCAGTAGTCTTCACCCCAACGTACTGACCCTTCATCAAAGGCCTCATATCAAAGTTTCCTGCAGGTGGATCAATGCTCTCTCCTCCAGACCAGTCAGATTCCACCCTTACATTCTCCCCTATGGGAGGTTTTCCTACAGTGGCAAGACTATCAACTCCAGTCTGCCATGTGTACTTACCTTCCCCCATGGCAGAATGCTCAACTTCGGCCCTTACACTGACAGTAGCAGCATCTGAATTCATAGGTTTCTGAGAACCCTTTCCAGCATCTTGTGCAGGAGTAACCTTCTTTTTTTCCAACTTGCATGACTTAATAGTGTGACCAAGCTTACCACACCCATGACAGTAGAATGGCACCCACTCGTATTGGATCTTTTGAATTGATTGCTCAGAGTAAGGTGTAGTGATTACTACATGATCTAGCAATGGTTTAGATACATCAACTTCAATCAATACTCTGGCAAAAGATAATTTTGCCTTCGTAGTTGTGGCTAAATCGGCACATAATGGCTTCCCTATAGCACTAGCAAGCTTGCTAAGGACAACATTCGACCGCAGGAAAGGATCCAAATCTGGAAACAAGACCGATACAGGAACACAAGCTATAAAGAAGGCGACCACTCCTTCAAAATGAAAGTGTTGACTCTCATAGTCCATGGTCCTCCCCCCAAGACCTTATCCATGGCTTCCTTAGATGAAAATCTAAAGGAAAACCAACCCCGTTTGAAATACTGCACTACAGGCAATGCTAATGCACCCCATTTATCTTGCACAAACTTCTTAATCTGCTATAAAGACGGTTTTGAACCAATGACATGCCCCATGAGTGTGAATTCCCAAAGCTTCAATTCATCCACAAAATCATCCATAGCAATAGTAATTTTAGAACTATCAACTGACTCCTCAAAGTAACACAAATTCATGCCTAATTATTTATGTTTAGACGCAATAGACGCCCAGGTTTGTTTCGTTTCAACAGGTTTCTCCAATCCCACACCAGGAACAACAGTTTTAACAATTGGTTCATTTACATTCAAAGAATTGAGATTAGAATCAAGTTTACCATCAGAAGCCATGGCCTCCAGAATAACGTCATTCAAGGAAACATTGTGCGTAGAACTCTGGGTTTCAAGCTGCAAAGTCGATTCTTCATCATTTTCCTCCAAGCCTGACTTAGTATGACCAGAAGGGGGAGGAAGAGAGTGATGCATTTTCTTTGGCGGTTTACCAGGCCCTCTCTTCGCAGTTGAAGCAGGAGCAGCCATGGCAGAAAGAGCGGGAAAACCAGAATCGCCTCTGTAACAGAATTCCTAGAGAGAGAAAGGTTTCTCTCACTACGCAGTTTTGATTCAATTATTATTGATTGAATCTAAACGCTTAATTGTTTCTATTTCAACGCTCGAAATTATTCCAATTTCAATTCGATTTTTTCCAAAATTTCAGTTCAATTCGAAATTATTCCAATCTGAAATCGATTTTCCGAAATTTCAGTTCAATTCGAAATTATTCCAGTATTTAGATTTCCTGTTGATCTTTTTCGTTTAATGTTTTTCGATTTTGAGTTCACCTTATTTAAATTTTGATTGTCCTTAAATTTCACTGTGTATACGTTTATATGTGTAGTGCGGATGCAATTTTTATTGCTTCAATTCCGTCAAATTTAAAAAGAATTGAAAATATTATTCTTGGTATTATACAATTTGGTTTATTGTTGTTATTGTATAGTTAATTCAATTGCGTTATCGTACTATATTCTTGTTCAATTTTCTTATTGTACTATTATGGAGATGGAATTACTTCAATATCGTTTAGTGTATAGTTTAGTTTAGAATAATTGTTATTGTACTTTAGAATAATTGTTACTGTACTATATAATAATTGTTATTGTACTATAGAATAATTGTCAGAATTGTTGGAAGAAATTTAATTGTCAAAATTCAACGCTCGAAATTTAAAATCCAATTTCAGTCGAAACGCCCCTCGAAATTATTCTAATTTCAATTCGATTTTTGCGGAAATCTATTCCAGTTATTACATAGTAGTCGAGTAGTTATTCCAACAGATTAACTGAATATCATTCTTAAAAATCAGACACACCACCATTAATTGTACACTATTAAATCAAACCCAGCACCACTGACGCAGCTGGAAAAAAATTTTTAGAGCAACTGACAGACCTAAAAATAAATGAAAATGACAAAAGACTTATCGTGATTCCCATCTAATAAATAGAACTAATAACGTCTCCATCTAATTGTCGCCATTTCTTCCAACTTCGTCCACCATTGTAACACATCAGTGCAATTATTCTATATTACAACAACAATTATTCTAACTTGTTACATTGAGTATAGTTACACAGTTTGTGTACAAGTATATTTGAAAATTATTATATAGTTACGCAATTATTCTACAGTACAATAAAAATTATTCTACAGTACAATAACAATTATTCTAACAATAATGTAGTGCAGTTGATACAAGTATATACATCGAAAGGTGACTATTGTCAACAGTATTGTCCACAAGTAAAGTCCTCAACTTGTTTACATCCGACATAAGCATGATACTCACCATCTCAATCCATAGATCAATCTGGTTAACTTTCTTGTCAATAAGAGAAGAGAAATTCTTCCCTTCGTACATCAACATGTGGTACATTACAAAAAAACCAGTTTTCGGGTTGTTGAGCTCGGGTTTTCTCCAATTGAATTCAACTGGCGTAATCGAGAATGTAGAAAAAATACATGTAATCTCCTCCAACTTCCTTGAATCGAAGAAATCAACCAAAAAGCTCCGCTGCAACAAACATATCCACTTATTATTACTATATGCATTGTTGAATTTCTTAAACTTGAAGCTTACAATTTTAATAATATAATAATTAAACAGATTGGAATACAATAACCTAATTTAAGCGTTAGAATAACCAACCGACTACTTTAGAATAACCAAATTTTAAAATATAAAATAGGTGATAAGTATATAAGAAATTCTAGACAAATTGGAATACAATATTGTTAGAGGCAATAATACTACTTTAATAAGTTGATTAGAATAACCAACAGATTACTATCAAGTAATTAAATAAATACTATAAAATAACTTGGTAGATAACTTCATTTTGTTATACAATAACTGCATTTGTTAATTTCAATAACCGCGTAGACACTTCACAATAACTGGCAATTAACTAGTATAATTATATTTTTTAAGTACTTGGGATAATTAAACAGGTTTGAATACAATAACCTAATTTAAGCGTTAGAATAACCAACCGACTACTACATAATAACTAAATTAAAAATATGAAACAGTAATATGAAACAATAACCTAACACAATAACTGAATATGCACCTTACAGTAATTGGAGTTGGGGATTAGAATAACTGAATAGACAACATGCAATAACTGATCATACATAAAGCCCAGTAAATTGAAACAGTGAGATGGAGTAAATTGCTTAAATATACAAAAACAGAAACAGAAACAGAAATTCGAAACATCTGGTTGACATTGAAACGAGAAAACTAAGTATGTAAGATGACCATAAACAAAGAATAAGACATCAAACAACAGCTAAACAGCACCAAACAACAACTAAACAGCACCTAAAGCAGGAGAATTTTCGTTGCTTCAATTCCGTCAATTTTAAGAAGAATCGAAAAAATTATTATTGTTAGTGTACAATTTCCTTTATTGTTGTTATTGTATAGTTCTTCAATTTCGTTATTGTACTATATAAATTTGTAGACATCAATTTCAATTTCAATTTGCACACAGATTGTACACCAAACAGAATAGTTGAACGAAACATCAATTTCAATTTGCAGACATCAATTTCAATTTGCAGACATCAATATTGGACGAATTCACGCAGCAGTAAATTTCACATATTAAATCGAATTGGACGACGACAGCTAAACATCAATCTAATTTTTCATACTTTGCTCTCGAAGGTTTTCAGGTTTCACCTTTTAGTATGTAACAGTAGTAATACGACTCACTACAATATAAGAACCGTGACTTACGGATTACAGAAATTCTATTAATGCATACAACTAAACACTAGACTGAGAGAATCAAAACAAGAATCGAAATTGATACAAATAATACAAAAAAATCGAAATACCTGCTTTCAGATGCGACAGGATTTTAGATGCGAGATAATCAATTACGATTTCAGATGCAAGATGTGAATACAAAAAAAAAGTATCATTAAACATTGTATTGAAATTGATACAGTACAATACGAAATAATTGAAAAATCAGAATCGAAATTGATAAAATTGAAAAAAACATAATCGAAAAAATTGATAGATGCGTTTTGTGATTTCAATTGAAATAAAAAAAAAATTGAAATACGTGATTTCAGATGGGGAAAAATCAGAATCGAAAAAATTGAAAACTAATAAAAATTAATAGATGCGTTTCGTGATTTCAATTGAAATAATACAAAAAAAATTGAAATACGTGATTTCAGATGCGACTTGCGATTCAATTTCGTGATTTCAATTGAAAAAAACTTACCTTTGGTGTGAATATGGTGAGCGTCCGCGATTCAATTTCGTGATTTCAATTGAAAAAAAAACTGACCTTCGATGTGAATATGCTGAGCGTCCTACGTTTGGTGAGCATCCTTCTAAATACTTTGAGGTTTTGTTTTTTTTGTTTCAGCTGTTTTGTTTTTCTGTTTCAGTTTTGGTTTAGGGTTTGATGATGTCAGTGTAAGTTATAATAATCAATTTTGGCCCTTGATTTAACTAGATCTAATGGCTGCAAATTTAAGGTGGGTAAAAGATCTCACTTATATATATATATATATATATATATATATATATATATATATATATATATATATATATATATATATAGGTGACTTTAGTCATAAATGAAATATAACAAAATTTGAATAGTATATAACATTTTTATATATAAGTAATTTAGTCATAAATAAATACATAACACAAATAAAATATGACGCAACATTTTTATATACGTAAGTAATTTAGTCATACAAATAAGCCTAAATATTTAAGTAAGGAATTTATTAAGTTAGTAACATAATATACTTATATATACAAAATATTGTTAGAAGAAAAGTTTGGTTACCTTAATAGCTATTACGGAGTATTTTTTAACGTTATTAAGAATTAAAGGTCGTCAGGTCAATAATATTGTCTACGTTAGAAAAGTCGTCTCCTCATTTCCGATGCTCCAATTATAGAGAAGGACGAGAGAGTAAATAAAATATGTAGTATGGAGTATATAGTATAGTAAGTAGAAGTAGCGAGTGTAGTATGGTACGTAGGAGTATGTAGTATAGTGTAGTTGTAGTATATTATTTAGGGTTATTTAACAGGAATAATACCAACTTTGGGTGGTATTCCATCAATAAAACCAACTTTAATTAATACGGGAATAAAACCAAGTATGAGACATATTATACGAGAATGAAATTGTCTCTTAAATGACTGGATGAAGTCGGTTTTTGTGGGTCCCATACTATTAATAAACAACCATCTTCATCTTCTTCATTCCCCTAAATCAAATTCTCTCCTAAACCTACACTTTAACTTAGGGTTCGTTTGGATAAGAAAATGAGAGGGAGAGGGAGGGGAGGGGGAAGGACTCGAAGGAGGGAAAGGAAAGGAAAGGGTGGGGAGGGAAGGGGAGAGAAAGAAAAGGAGTTTTCCCTCCAAATCTTGCCTATTGAGGTAGGGAAATAAATTGGCTTGGAGGAGGGATCCATTTTCCCTCCCCCTCCAAATCCCTTCACCCCCAATTTGTTAACCAAACAAAGGATATGATCTTCCTCCCTTTCCCTCCCCTCCCTTTCCATCCATTTCCTTCTATCCAAACACGCCCTTAGGGTTTAAGGTTGGATCAACCTACGTTTTCAATCAAACCAATTAAAAAAAAAACACTAATTGGACACTTAAACCCCCAAATTAAACCAATAAGAAAACCCTAAGTTTAGCTAGAAAAATCGAAAACCTAAGTTAAACCCAGAAAAATCGAAAACCTAAGTTAAACCCAGAAAAATCGAAAACCTAAGTTAAACCCAGAAAAATCGATTTGGAGAAATGAAAAGAAAACTCACCGTTGACATTGTCGAACCACAAGATTGAGGAATGAACTTGACAATACCCATGAAAATTGATTTTCGACAAAATTAATTATAATCAATTATAAACACGGACGTAGAAAAGTCGGAGAAGGATAAACAAAAAAAAGTTTCGTAAAAAAATACCTTCGACGAAGTGAATGATGAAGTGATGAAGTGATGAATTGACGATGAAGTGATTAGTTTGAAGTTTAAAGTATGAAGTTTTGAGAATTAATGAAGTTAAAAAGTGAATTGCTTGTATTAGTGGTAATATTGACGGGTGTAGGCGGTAGCAGGTAAGGGTATTTCATTCTCGTATAATATGTCTCATACTTGGTTTTATTCCCGTATTAATTAAAGTTGGTTTTATTGATAAAATACCACCCAAAGTTGGTATTATTCCTGTTAAATAACCCTATTATTTATGTAGTAGTCCGTATATATATAGTAGTATGTATGTTAGTAGGTAGTAGTATAGGTAGTTGATGGGTGGGATTTGCCGTGGATCCCGCCAACAAATAATAACCAACTAACCTAACTGGGTAGATAGGGCAAGTCGGGTCGAATCCACAGGGACGGGGTGTCGGACTAAGGTGTGCTACGGTCAAAGACTAGATTCAAGACAAGCTAAACTAGGGGGTAGACTAATGACTAAGCTAAGGTCTAAAACGTGGAAAAGGAAGGCAAAAGAACTAACTAGCGACTAAGGGAAGCAAAGATGACAAATAAGGAAGAAAACTAGGGTTAGGTCGGGTTCATGGGTGCAAAGAAGACAAAAAGGGGTAAAACGGGGTTACTAGCATGCTTTCGTAGCCTAGGTAACGCCGAACGGGCTCTCGCTACGTAATCGACCTAGGGGTCGTCCTCACCGGGCTCTCGCTACGTAATGAGGGAACCAAACCAACCAACCAAACACACACATACAAGAGAATATGCAAGAAAAACAAGGATTGATCGTCTCTAGTCTCACAAGCATTTCATCGAACATGTGGAGTGCAAGGTTAATGGGAAACAAAAAAAACAACATCTAGCACCACCCATCTCACCCTAATCATCCACATTCACAACCAATCACCCTAATAACCCTAGCAAGAATCTACTCAAACATATCTAAAGGAAAACTAACACTAACAAGAGAAACCAAAACAAGAACAAGAGCATACATATGTAAACCTAACAAAGATGATGAACAAAACAATAAACAAGATATAAAGATGAAAACTTGAATGATAAAACAAAGATTAAGAGAAAGGAAAAGAGATTATACCATACTAGAGGATGAAAGCAAGAATGAAAACTTGTATAAAAGAGAAAACCCAAAACAATCTTCCAAGGTTGTCAATCTTGGTGGAGATCTTCAAGAATTCCTTAATACAAGATTAGCTAACTAGATTAAGGACTAATTACCGACTAATCTACTCTAATCTATGCTAAAGTAGTCTAGGGTTTAGTGGGTAATGAAGAACATTACATAGGAATACAAGAGGAAGGGTATATATAGGGTTACAATGAGTAAGAAGAAGAAAAGAAGTGAGGCGGAGCTGTAGCTGAGCCATCCCGTCCGGGACGAGATGGTCCCGCCCGGGACGGAGTGGTCCCGACCAGGACGGATTGGTCCCGCCCGGGACGGACCCAAAACAGAGCCATCGCTTTTAGTGCACCTCATCCCGGACGGGATGAGGTCCTTCCCGTCGGGGATGGGTCTTGTAGGCCTCCAATATGATCTTTAAGGTTCCTCCTTGCTTCACATGGGCTTCTCATCGACTCTCGGGTCTCGGGATCGAGTCTAAGGGGCTCGGGAATGGGTCCCAAGGTCTCGGGATCGAATCCAAGGCATCGAGTGATCATTCCTTCGCTTCGTTGGCTCCGAAAAGTGTATGTATTGAGTCAGAATCGCTCCAACTCTTCATGAATGGTCTCGGGAACCTAAAACAAACTAGAGGAAGCATAAGTAGCCCATAATCCGCTCCCAAGGAGCGATTCCACAAGGAAAATGGGACCAAAACACAACAAATTAGGCACTACAAACTACACTTATCAGTAGTATGTAGGAGGTGTAATGTTGATAGGAAAATACGTGAGAGTCAATTAGGAGAGCGAGTCTCGGACCGCTTCTCGTACAATCGTCTTTCTTTCGTTCTTCAAAAGTTGAAATATAAGATTACAGAATTAAAATAATGGAAATCGTAAAATTTATTTTTAAAAAGAAATTTGTGGGACAGTAAATAAAATAGACGATAAATAGTAATTTGGGACAATAGTTGTAAGAAATCATTATTTTAAATAAATTAATCTAAATTTTTACGAGACGAGAAAATGTTAAAACGACGGTCCGTTATTAAAAATATTTTCGAGTTTAAACTTTATTTAACAAAAGATAAAATTTTTAATAATTCGATAAATAGATTTCCATGTTTTTATAACGGAATAATTTTTAATTTAATGAAAATAAAATATTTTATTCACGAAAAAAAATTCAAGCATAAAACTTGGTTTAAATAAATGTTTAAAATTTTAACATTATTTGAAAAATACGGGGTGTTACACTCTTCATTCTCATGTGTGATGAGAATTGTCCCACATCAGTAGATTTAGAGTGGGGGGACTAGTTTATAAACAAACGGGCACTTTAATAACCTATTGATTTTAGAATGAACCTCACTTGTTTGTGAGTTGGTCTCTGCTTTTCTCCTACTGGCTTGTAACTTGCGTTACTATAATGTCTCTTAATAAATACTCCCTTAAAAGTGACACATTTTTTTTAAAAAATAATAAAAATATACTCCCTCCGTTCCATTTGATTATTTTTTTTTGGTGTAAATGTGAGTTTGTGTATTAGTTAAGTCACCAAAATACAAAAGTTTGAAGTCCCTTTACAATACCTCAAATCATCAATCTATCAATAACATCAAGATACTTACACTTAACACCAGTGCGTAGAAACCATAGGCTAGTTCTTAATTCTGGCTGAATAGTCGCGAGCAAATGTGCAGGTTTGAATATGTAGTAGTGAAGACGACTCTGATTCCTCATCCACCAAATATGATACCACACTCCCACAACACTAGCAGCTATAATTTGGCAAAACAATAGAGATTTATGCCTATACCTCTTCCATCATAGATGAGTATTAAGAGCTGGTATAGGAACTGACAACCATTGAGAGAGGAGGCTGAAGCAACTTAGAGTAAATCTGCATTGAGAAAACAGGTGCTCATGAGTTTCGTTCATCAGGCCACAAAGATAGCACGTTTGATCTCGAACAATCTGCATCTTCGCCAATCTGTCTTTAGTCAAAAGCCTCTAATGGCATATTAACCAGGTAATATAACCATGCTTAGGAATGCTGATTCTGTTCCAAACCATTTTATCCCAATGCACCATATGACCTTGAGTAACAAAGCATTTGTACCCAATTGCCGGAGTATACTCTTGGCCTTGGATAATCAGCGAAGGAAATAGATTATTAGTAAAAAAAATGTTCTTAATCCAGTAGAGCTTACGCCAAGACTAGCTAGAGTTAGATGAAGGTTGATATGACTCCCAATCCATCCCCTTTATATAAACACTATGCACCTATTTCACCCAAAGATGTTGCGCTATATTAGTGACCCACCAAGCATATTTGTCAATACAAGCAATGTTCTATAGTTGTATGTTCTTCAACCCCAAACCTCCTTCGTCCAACGGACAACACACCTTCTCCCAGGCAACAAGAGGAGGAGAATTGTAGTGTTCACTACCCCTCCAAAGATAGTTTCTACAAATAGCATTAATTTTGTTGATAACAGCAACTGGTAGTATAAACATCCTAGACCAGTACTGATGTATCGAGCTAAGAATGGATTGTACCACAATAAGCCTACCTTTGTATGATAATTTCTTGGCACCCATTCCTCTAATATTAATGACTATCTTCTCTGTTAGAACATGGCACTAAAGGATAGAAATCTTCTTAGGAGACATAGAAATGCCCAAGTATTTAAATGACAATTTACCCAGTTGCATACCTGTCATCTTCATGATTTTCACCGCCTCCTCTGTCTTTATCCCATTGAAATAAATGTTTGATTTACCTTGATTCATTTTTAGTCCAAATACTTCAGAAAATGTGGCAAAAGCCCTCATAATCCAATGGACTGAAGTATAAGAACCTTTGCAGAATAGCATAAGGTCATCCGTGAAACAAAGATGGCTAAGCTTGAGTCTTTTTACAGTGAGGATGTGTAGACACCTATATTTGTACCTGGTGGCTGCAGGAGTGCCCAACAAACACCTGATGACGATTGGACCGCAACGCGACGCGGGTTCGAGATGTTTTAGATAGTTTTTCTATAGAACAGATCAAATAGCTACTCGGAAAAATTAAATTAACATCATGGCAGCCTTAGTCGTGTCATTATGATCGCATAGACACTAATTAGGGTCAATTCTGACACCGGGACCCCGAGTCGATCCTGAAACACGAACCGAGTCAGCACCGCGCCAAGCGAACCTCGGGACGCGCGCCCGAGGCCCACTAGGCGCAACGACACTAGGTCAAGGCAGGGAAGACTTAGTCCCCGAGCATGGTATAATACGTGCACTTCTCGGTTTTGGAAAGTATCAAAATCGTATCTTCAAAATCCCGAGCGCCTCACCTTGTGCGCATGTGTCTTCACACGCCTAAACCCAGGCGCCTGAGTTTTGGTGCGCCTGAACTTAGGCGTCCATCCGGGTGACGAGAGCTGAAAACACCTATAAATACCCCCTCCACCCCCTTCATTCGACACACAATTCATTCTCATTCTCTCTTCCCTCTTCACTCGTTAAGAGTTTCTCGCTAAGGGCTCGCACTCCGATACCCGAGGCAAATGATCCACTCGGTCGTAGTTCCGATAAAAAGCGAAATCAATGCTACTCCTCACCTTCGAGCATTCCACTCGATCCCGAGGTGCCTGTGTTCGACTAGCCACCCCGAGTCTAACAGAGTTCTGCCGGATTAGCCGTAGAACTAGCAAGTAGTAGCGGAGCTCTGCCGGATTAGCCGTAGGAGGGACTAACGGTAACGAAACTCTGCCGAAATCACTAGGGGAGCTCGGAGGATCCGCCTTTTGAAGTCGAATCGTCACTAGGTTGTCATCTAAACAAAACTTTACATTCCTGCACTTTTATTATGCACTACGATAATGTCAAACGTGGACACTAGGTCTACCACACATACTAAAACTCGTAACGTCCCAACTTCAACCATAAACTCAAATACCCTAAATAGACCCGAGTAGTTCCGAGATCCGTTCTCAACTATCTATGCATTGTGTCCCGTTTACTCCGAGGGTGCAACTCCTCACTACGTGATTTACTTACATTCGCATTTACAGTTTTCGTATGATTTATTGCTTTTATGACCTTATAATTGCATGATAAATCACCTAACACGGAAATCAAAACGTAAATAAGCTAAAACTGAACAAAGAGATGGTCGGGTTTCGTATTAGTCCCGGTGCTCGCCATGCATGGTTCGACACATCCCTATTAATACCGAGCTGACGCATCTTAAGCAGAATACCGAGTAAGGTATACCACGAGAACGACTAATATTCGTATTATCGCGTTAAAACTGATTTGCTAATACGTATAATACTAGTATTCTCTACTCTCCTACGTGCATCTTTTCATGGCCTGCTTGTCACGTGAAATTGCATGCAAAGAATGTAAACACAACTACTCCGACGACAAAACTTACTTGTCCTTAAACAACCGACATAGTAAATGGCATAGGGTTAAAACAATGGATGTTACATTATTTCCACCACAACAAAGGAACAAAGTTATCAGCCCACAGATTGATTAGTAGAGGCCTCTACGTGCGGGCGGGATTGGGTGTCGATGTCTAACGGACGTTGGCTTCTCAATACGTACCCTCACCCCTTACTCAGAATCGACGGTTTTCGGATGTCCAAAACCATTGGCAATGAGAGTCATTCCAGGCATGGAGTCCTTAAGGGTACAAGTCTTTATCTTTAGGTCCCGTGTCCCTCAGCTTTGAGCCAGCTAATTAATGATCAAAGTTGACTTGAACGGTTTCCGAGTCCCCATAATTGACTCGGTGGTGACTCCACAAATCGGTAAAAAATTCGGTTCACTAAAAAGGTCGCCTTACCAAACATATCGGCCTTTAAACATTTACAACCACGACTCGATCGATTCCAACGGAAACACGGGCGCTCGCGCTCGTCTAGTACAAGTCCGAATCGTCATCCGAATCGAGGTCCGAAACTCCCCCCCGAACGCGAGATCGGACCGGCCCTCGACCGGGAGGGGGCCGCGTGGGTAACCGCCGCGATTGGAAACTGGGTCGGTCCCGCGCGGGCGCGCGCGGGGCGCCGGGCGGTGCGGACGGATGTCCACAGGATGAAACCTATAATCCTCACAATCCTGAATCACATTGATAATTCTACTCAAGTATTCTATACAAATTGTGAATAACAAGGGTGATAATGGATCACCTTGACGAAGGCCTCGTTTAGCCTTAAAGAAGCCAAATAAGTCTCCATTCAAAGAGATAGAGTAGCTAAGAGAAGAGAGACATTCCATGATTAGATTAGTGAAGGTAGGAGGAAACTCCAAAGCATGTAGCATACCCTCAACAAAACTCCATTCAATGGTATCATACGCTTTTTGCAAGTCAATTTTAAGAAGGAGCCCTGGAGAACATATTTTTCTGTTATAGTGACGAATGAGGTCTTGACAAATGTGAATATTTTCAGCAATATCACGCCCCTTGATGAATGCACTTTGACAAGGACTGATGATCTCTGGTAGAATGTAGCTAAGTCTTTCACAGAGAACTTTAGAAACACACTTATATATAGTGTTGCAACAAGCAATAGGACGAAACTGGCTCACATGAAGTGGATTCTAGATCTTTGGAATGAGAGTGAGCATAGTATTGCTAACTTGCTTCAATAATTTGCCACTAGTGAAAACATCTTTGATTGCATTGCTTACTGCACTACCAGTTATTCCCCAAGTATCCTTAAAGAATTGGTTGGTAAAGCCATCAGGACCTGGAGATTTATTGCCATGAATGCTATACGTATCATTCCTAACATCCGCAGATGAAATAGGCTGAATCAAATAGGCACGCTGTACAACAGTTAAAGTTTTCCCAGTCCGAACAGTAGCAGTGTGCACTTTAGCTACTATCTGACTTTGCCCAAGGATGCTAGAAAAATAGTCAATAAATGCAGTTTGAATCTCTGCAGGCTTTACACAAGTGATCCCTTGCAAATTCTGGATTTGTATCACTCTATTATTTGTTCTCCTTTGTTTAATAGATGAATGAAAGAATGTGATGTTTTGATCTCTTTGTTCCAGCCAATGTTTTTTCGCTTTCTGCTGTAAGAAGGAAAAACGAGCTTTGTCCAATATAGTAAATTGCTTTACTATAGCTGCTTCATACTGTATCAACAGAGCATCAGCAGGCTTCAATTGTATTTGAGCTTGGATATTATGCAAAGCCGTCTCCATAACATTTGCCATATTTCCAACATCTTGAAAATGTTTAGTGTTGAGTTGCCTTAGAGGGCCTTTCAATGATTTCAGTTTGGAAACCAATTGGAACATGAGACTCCCATGATAATTCTTACACCAATGCTCCTGTACAGTTGCTCGAAAATCAGGAGAAGAAGTCCACATATTGAAGTATTTAAATGCACCTTTCTTCTTGTTGACAACTGTATCCAAGCTAACAATGCAAGGGCAGTGATCAAACATGCCCTCAGAGAGAAAATTAGCATAGGAATCCGGGGGCTTCATCATCCAGTCATCATTGCACAAGATCTTATCAATCCTACTATAAACTCTGCTTCCAACCTCATGCTTATTATTCCTAATGAAATGGGAGCCAATTGTTTTAATTTCTAGGAGCTCATAGTCATCTAAACACTCATTAAAAGGTTTGATTTCAGCCATAGTAATGGGAGCTCCACCTATTCTTTCCTCCAAACGCCTCACATTATTGAAATCCCCCATGATAATCCAAGTACCAGTGCATTGAGCTACAATACGCTTTAGGTCAGCCCATAAAGGCCCCATCTCCTGTGGTTTATTGAAACCATAAGTGATAGAACACCAAAGTTCAACACATCCTCCAATAAATTTTACCTTCAAATGTATAATCTGAGCTGTCACTTCCAAAATGTCGACATTAAAAACATTAGGATTCCATAAACACCAGATTCGACCACTTTTATGAGTACTATTATTAGTAGTAATTGACCAATTATTAAAGATAGCATTGGCCTTCTGCCAATTATTTGTAGAAATTTTGGTTTCTAGCAACCCAAATAGTTCTACTTTATTATTAAACATAAACCATCTAATCTCCTTTTGTTTCTTGGTTTTATTCATGCCTCGAACATTCCAGCAACCAACATTAACCATTATTATCTATAATGGATTGTATCTCCTCCTCTTGCCCTATACCACTGACTTTCTTCACTATAGAGGTTAAAATTTCTAGAAATGACAGTCATCTGGAGTATACTGCATTCCACCTATGCGTACTGGTTTAGTGACAACTCGTCCAAGTATAGAGTCATTATTCTCTATGCAATTGACCGTCGGGGTAGCCATCACAACTGGTGGTTTAGGCTTAAGAACCCATCGTTGTTTAGGTTGCTTGGCCTGAACCTCTGCTGACTTCCTTCTACACTGCTGTTCATTATGCCCCATTCCCTAGTATCTCTCACAGGCTATAGGCAACCAGTCATATAGCACCTATATTTTTTGTTCAACTCATTTCTCATCCCGAAATCGGATTGAATCAGGGAATAACTGTCCAATTTCAACCTCGATAAACACGTTGATCAGTAGGTTGAGCAGACCTAATAACTCTCCAAAGTAATCCCAATTTTCCTTAGACATTCAGTTCCCAAAAATTTCATGTCAAGATTTACCAATTTAACTCAAATAGGCAGTTTCTTAACATCATGTTTAGACAGTTCATAATTCTCCTCCCATTCATGAATTATTACTGGTTTGTTGTCAAATCATAGCCACTTTTTGAGATTCCTTATCAAAGAAACGAACAATAAAAATTCCATTAGGTAAGAATGAGATCTTATCAACCTTAAGATGCCTCCAGATGCGGTTGATAGACCCAGTGACGATGCTCCAAGGTGGATTGGAACCCACTATGAAGCCATAAACCGCAGTACTCCAGAACTCAAGCTCCCCTGCAACATCCTCTGTTGTGAGTTTGAGCAAAGGTGCGTCTCCTCACTACTACAATAATGCTCTATTGCAATGCACCAAAAATGTTGCATATGACCTTTAAAATGTTGCTTTATGGTTTCTGCAACACTTTTAAGTGTGCTGCTTAAAACTCTGTTGCAATAGCCTAATGTAACGCTTTGTGCAACATTTTATACTCAAGTGCAACATTTTTAAAAAATATTGCAAAGACTTTATTATATATGTGTGCAACACATAATTGAAAATTTATTGCAATACTTTAATATATATGTGCAACACTTTTTCTTCTTATTTTGCAACACTTATTTTAATGTTATGCAACATATTTTTGTCCGAAAGAAACATAAAAGAAACATTATTTTGGTGCTAATGCAACATATCCAATCTTGTTAAAAGCAACATTATTCTAATTCTAATGCAATGGTTTCACATGAAAATGTATAATGTATATTTATTTTAATTGTTTTACCGCCTATTTAATTTAATTGATACAAATAATATCCACAGATACAAGAAGTCTGATGCAAAAATAATAATTAATTGATCTATACGACATGTTCATTAATAATTGAAAAAAGAAATATTCATGTTTCGTACATCTTATTAAAAAAATGTCAAAATGAAAAGGAGCTAACAAAAATCAAAATGTTGTGAATATAAAAAAACAAATAAACATCGTGCACGTATAATTCTTCAGTGGATCCAAAATTGTTGTTACCATTGAATTCATGTGTGACCCAGAAGGTGACATGTGACAATAAAAAAGAGTATTTAATCACAACAGGTATAATGCCACAAGGTTCTTAACATTTAAAAAAACTAAGGAATAAAAAAACACATACCTCTAACATAAGTACTGTTTTGCAATTCTTGAGATATCTTCAGTGAAGTTCTCCCTTTCGACATCAAGCTTTCTTTGACTATTTTCTAATTTTGCCTTCTTTTTGAAATGTTCTTCTTTCATCGGTCTTTGAAACTCATTTAGTCTAACAACAAATTCAGAATCCATATCTTTTCTTAGGTCCTCAATTAAATTATTAGCTTTGAGCGACTCCATAATCTCTCCAGACACAACATAACACAACGTGTCTCTATTTATAACTTTCAGTTTTTTTATTGGTGACACCACTACCATATAAACTATAAGACTCATCATACCCCTTTCCCATAACTCCTAAATAAGCATCTGTAGGACCACTTCCATCATCTGGTGAGACATAGTTCCTCTTATCCTCCTATAATAAATATTACAAACAAATGAGACATTGTAACTGTTTTGAAAATATGTTTAACTAAATATTTTAAAAATCAGTTACATCCACAATTTTGAAAAATTGGATCTTATGCCCCTATCGTCTTCTTGTGGATGCCCGTCCGCATCGCCCGGCGCCCTGCGCGGGACCGACCTAGTTAACGCGGCGGCCACCCACGCGGCCCCCCTCCCCCTGTGGGGGCCGGTCTAATCTCGCGTACGGGGCGATGTGTCGGACCTCAATTTGGTTGATGATTCGGATGGTACTAGACGGATGCGGACACCCATGTTTCCGTTAGAATCGATCGAGACGTGGTTGTAAGTGTTTAAAGGTCGATATATTTGGTAATATGACCTTTTTAGTGAAACGAATTCATTGCCGATTGGTGGAGTCGCCACCGAGTCAATTACGGGGACTCGGAAGCCGTTCAAGTCAACTTTGATCCTTAACCGGCTCAAAGTTGAGTGGCACGAGACCTAAAGATAAAGACTCATACCCTTAAGCACTCCATACCTGGAAGTCTCTCATTGCCAATGGTTTCAGACATCCGAAAACCGTCGATTTTGAGTAAGGGGTGAGGGTACATATTGGGAAGCCAACGTCCGCTAGACATCGACACCTAATCCCGCCCGCACGTAGCGGCCTCTACTAATCAATCGGTGGGCTGATAACTTTGTTCCTTTATTGTGGCGGAAGTGCGGTAACATCCATTGTTTTAACCCTATGTCTTGGCTATGTCGGTTGTTTAAGGACAAGTAAGTTTTTGTCGTCGATGTAGTTGGATTTACATTCTTTGCATGCGATTTCGCGTGACAAGCAGGCCACGAAAAGATGCTCCTAGGAGAGTAGAGAGTACTAAGTATTTTACATATTAGCAAATCAGGTTTAATGTGATAATACAAATATTATTCATTCTCGTGATATACCTTACCTGGTATTCTGCTTAAGATGCGTTGATTCGGTATTAATAGAGATGCATCGAACCACACATGGTGAGCACCAAAATTAATATGGAACCCGACCATCGCTTTGTTCAGTTTTAGCTTATTTACCTTTTGAATTCCGTGTTAGGTGATTTAACATGCGATTATAAGGTCATAAAAGCGATAAATCATACGAAAGCGGTAAATGCGAAATGTAAGTAAATCACGTAGTGAGGAGTTGCACCCTCGGAGTGTACACTAAACAAGACTTGATGCGTAGAAGGTTGAGAACGGATCTCGGAACTACTCGGGTTTATTTAGGGTGTTTTTGTGCCTAAGGTTGAAGTTGGGGACGTTACGTATGTTTATAACGTGCCATGGACTTAGTGTCCACATTTAACATTATCGAAGTGCATAATAAAAGTACAGAAATGTAAAGTTTTGTTTAGACAACAAACTAGTGACGGTTCGACTTTGAGGCAGATCCTTCTAGCTCGTTCTGTGGTGATTTTGGCTGAGCTTCGTTACTACGGCTAGTTCTGCGGTTAATCCGGCAGAGCTTCGCTGCTAGACCCGGGGTGGGCTAGTCGAACGGAGGTGCTCCTTGGGTCGAGTGGAGTGCTCGAGAGTGAGGAGTAGTGTCGATTAGCTTTAACGATCGAGTGAATTGTACTAAGTCTCGGAGTGCGACCTAAGTTAGAGAAGAAGAGGGGGAGAGCGAGTTGTGAGAGAAGTAAGTCACAAACTCGTTGATGATGTTTTGTTATTGTTCAAATGAATGAAGCGATGGGGGTATTTTTTTTGGTAAAGTGTAAGTAGTATAAAAGAATCGGTAAATAGATACAATGAGCTTTAGACCAAGACAAGGCCTAGAACAAGCTCATAAGCCAAGTCCTGTCCCGAATATGTAATTTGTCTTTAAAGATCTCATTAATTCTTATACGAATGATTGATTTAATCTGACTAGCAACTAACGACGACCTAGTAATGCAACCTTCAATTCGTCCAAGGTTCCGTTGCCTCCATATGTTGTATACAATAGCTGCTCCTACAGCCCACAACACATCCTTTTGCACACTTCCTATCTGAACAAGCGGCATTATATTCAACTGACCAGGTATTGAAATATCCAGCCAATGCTCAAACAAATGCAGGATTTCAGCACTGTAATGGCAATTGAAAAACAAATGCTCCGTTATTTCATCATCCCGCTCACAAATACAGCATTGACCAGACCTGACGATGCCCAAATTAAGCAGCTTGGTTCTCGTCTGCAAAGCCTCACGAACAGCAAGCCACATTAATATCTGGTGCTTCGGTAGCACGGACTTGCACCAGACCATCTTTACCCAGTCCACCACTGGTAATTTGAGACGTAAGACGTCATAACCAGCTCATATAGTATATCCCTTCTCACCCCCTTCCCATTTGTCATCAACGAATTGCCCCTTCAAGCATTCCTTAATAGTACAAATCTTCTTCCATCCCCACGTCACAGATGAACTTGGCTGATATTCTCCCATGAGCGGCCTTTCAGATAAAAATTATGCACCCATTGGAGCCAAAGCTTATCTTTACGCTCATAAATCCACGATACAAACTTACCCACCGCAGCCGCATTCCAAGCATTTAGTTGCCTCAGTCCTAAATCTCCTTCCTCCTTAGGGACACACACCTTCTCCCATGCCACCAAAGGAACTCTATTATAATAATCTTTCCCTTCCCACAGGAAAGACCTGCAGATTGCATCAATTCTAGCCACCACACACTTAGGTAATAGGAATATCATAGCCCAGTACGTATGAACCTGAGAGAAAATAGATTGAATCAGAGTCAAGCGGCCAGCATACGATAACTTCCTAGCCCCTAAGCTACGAATTCTGCCAGTTATTTTTTCAACCAGAATGACACAGTCCTTCTTAGATAGCTTAGCTGTTTGAATCGGCATACCAAGATATCTAAAAAGTAACGAATCCAACGCACAACCAGTCGTTCCCAAAGCCTTATTGCGCTGATTATCTGTCAAACCTGCACAATACAGATGAGATTTCCCAATGCTCATAGTCAGGCCCGACGATTTGGTAAACGTAGAAAATGCTCGCATCAGCACTGTAATAAATTCTTGATCTCCTTTGCAAAAGAGCAGTAAGTCGTCGACAAACAGTAGATGGCAAAGCTTCATAGGAGCGCATTTAGGATGAAATTTAAATCTACACGAATCAATGGCATGCTTAAGTACTCTGGACAGATATTCGATACAGATAGTGAAAAGAAGCGGAGAAATAGGGTCCTCTTGACGCAAGCCTCTTTTACCCTTGAAAACAACAAAGTAATCTCCGTTAAGACTCAAAGAATAACTGGCAGATTTGACACATTCCATAACCAATTTAATAAGTTGGTCAGGAAAATTAAGAGCAACCAACATCTGTTCGACAAATGTCCACTCAACACTATCGTATGCTTTATTTATGTCAATTTTCATCAGACATCTTGAAGACACCGTTTTCTAGTTATATAATCATACAAGATCCTGACAGATTAAAATATTCTCCATAATATTTCTACCTTCAATGAATCCACCTTGTTGTGGGTTGATAATGTCAGGCAAAATAGCACTCATTCGTTTGCACAACAACTTCGATATGCATTTGTAGACAACGTTACAGCAAGCGATAGGTCTGAATTGAGTGACTGATTGAGGGTTATCACCTTTCGGAAGAAGAGTAAGAATAATAGTATTCACCTGTTTCAAGAATCTTCCGGATTGAAAGAAATCTTTGACAGCTGCAATCACGTCATCGCCAACACAATCCCACGCTTCTTTAAAAAAAAGACTAGAATACCCATCGGGCCCTGGAGCCTTGTCATTCGGGATGCTGAATATCACATCCTTAATCTCTTGCGAGGAAACAGGCTGAAGCAACAAATTATAGTTGTAAGGGGGGTATTTATAGTTGCTCGCACAGTTCAAATCGCTCTCTAGGACGCTTGAGCTCCAGCGCACCAGAACTCCGTTGCCTGGTGTCATGCGCATCAGTCCTGGGACGCCTAGTGTGGGGCGCCTGATAATCGATATTTTAGTCATTATTCTACCCAGATTTGTTTACTTATTCGGGTCGATTTTGTGTGCTTAGTTGATATTATAGCTCAATATAGGTTATTATATGATATTAAGTGTTAATTATCGTCTTAGTAATAATTATCGTAATAAATGTTATTATCCAAGGATTTGGTACTGCTTTGTCTCGTTTGTATTTTGTAGGTACCGTTTCGTGTGAGTTCAAGTGAATTAAGCGGACTAAGGTGGGTCAAAGACGGGTTAACAAGTCAAAATCGGGTCAAAGAACAAAATGGGTCAAGCAAAAGTCAAAGGCCAACTCGATCGGGTTGTCTTGAAATGAAGATATCTCACTCATACGACATAGGCATCAAGTGATTCAGGATGCATTGGAAAGCTAAGTTCGAGACCTAAAAGTTTGTAGAAGGAAGCGAGACTCAATTCTGTTATATCATGGGTCAAAATCGAGCTACAAGACGGCAGCTACTGAATCAAAGTGAAGGTCGGACCCAAAACACCAATAGCCGACCCATTATGGAGAGAAAAATAATTGGGGGCTGTTGGTGGGCTGGAGAGGCAGGCCACACGGAGCAGTCTGTAAAAAGAGATTAGAGAGGAGGTGAGTGAGAGAAAAAAAAAGAAAAAGAAAAAAAGGGAGTCCGTAGAAGGAGGGTAGTGGAAGATAGCGAGCAGCAGCAATCCGTAGAGTAGCAGTAGACAGCAGTGAGCAGAGTAAAGGGGAGGCCGTAGGACTAGGGTAGAATAGTGTCATCAAATTAGACTTTGGTTCTTCCCATTCCTTAGTTTAATACATCTTATATTATACTCATTAACTCTTAATCTTTCGGTATTAATACCCTTCATCTATGCAATCCTTCATTCATTTTAAGTTGGTACAATTTCTTCTCCCTTTTTCTTTATTGTTCATCTTTTATTTTTATGAGTTTTAGATTCTTTCATGCTTAATTAGTTTAAAATTTGCATCTTTATGAGTCATTCACGTTTATTATTATGATTAGAGCAATGGGTAACTTAATTAGTTTAATTATAATCATGTTTGAGTAGTTAATTTCTAGGGTCGGGGAAGACTCGGTTTGTCTCATTTTGTGGGTTTGTTGTGTGTTTACGGACTTTGTCGACTTATTGTTGGTATTCTCCATTGATTGCGATTTTTTTTATGATTTGCTATCTTGGCCGCGATGGGCGAATTATATTTCGTCGAGCTTTCTTTGGGGTGGGTCGACCCAGTAATAAGTGCGAGAGCCCGTTATTAAGACCGTCCCGGGTAGATAGAGACTCAAGAGAGACCCTTTATCTTCCCAATTTCCGGCCTTAATCGACTCGTTTGTGAACTCCGTTAACCTGCTTGAGACTACCCCGTTGACCTTTACCCTAGTCCTTTTTATCGTATTTATTTCTTTTGTTTGTTTGATTCGTTTAGCTCGCTAGTTTAGAGCCCTCTCTTCAACCAATAACATCTCTTCTCTCGACTAATACCTTACTAGACCGAGACATTTATTTTAGCTAGACCGTCCCTGTGGAATTCGACCCGACTTACCCTCGACGACCCAAGTTTAGGATTAGTTGGTTTTTACTTTGATCGACCGGGATTTGCGACAAATCCCCGTCCGTCAAATTGGTGTCGTTGCCGGGAACAGTGCTTAGTTAGATATTTGTCTTAGTTTAGTTTTAAAATTAGTCTTTCTTTGTTTTTTTAATTAATAGTTGGTAGCTTGTTTTGTATATATTTGTGTGTTTCTTGTTCTCTTTTCTCTTGTGTCTTATTTTTCAATTCTTTCTTGCATCTCTTCTCTCTTCTTCTTATCTATAATGCCTTGTCTTGCCGACCTTAGTAGGCCGGATCCCGACTTCTTTGCCTCTCCCATTAATATTGGGGTTCTTGAGGATCCTAACTTCGATATTGAGCCTTATTATACTGATTTGGTGGAGCGGGATGCCTTTCATGGGCTTGAGAGTGAGGATGTTTATGGTCTTCTTGAGAACTTTGTGGACTTGTGTTGTGTGTTTAAAAGGGATGGAGTGTCCCTTGATACCATTAAGCTCATATTGTTTCCCTTTTCCTTAAGGATGAAGCTAAGAGATGGTTTCGCTCACACCCTCCTAACACTTTCACCTCTTGGAACCCGCTAGCCCTTGCATTTCTTAGGAAATTTTTCCCTCCCTCGAAGGTCGCCAAGTTTAGAGATGAGATTCTTAGCTTTGAACAAGGAGAGTTTGAGAGTTTGAGTGAGGCTTGGGATAGGTTTAAGGGTTTATTGAAAGCTTGTCCAATTCATGGAATCCCACTTTGGCTAACCACTTCGACCTTCCTTCAAGGTCTTTTTCCTCACCATAGAAACTTAATCATCTTTTCATCCGAGAGAAAATTCAATGAGTTAAATGATGATGAAGTTTCCGGTTTAATTGAAAGAGTGGCTAATGTCAATGACCAATGGGGATTTGTGAGAGTAAGACCTCAAGTGAGAGAACCTAGAGATAACCCACCTATTCTTTCTTTGCAACATGAGTTGAGTGATAGGGTAGACTCTTATTCTCTTGATAATGTGCATAATTCTCCTAATTGTCAAGTTTCTCATCCCCTTGTGACCGTGAATGCTATGCATGACATTTCATCTACTTTTGCATCTTGTGGTGTTTTGGGATCTACTTTTCATGCTCTTCCTTCTTGTTCTTTCCCACCTCTTATTGATGATGAGGATGATGATGATTTGCATGTTGTTTCATATGTTCCCCAAACCCCTTTGAATGATGTTAATGATGATTTGCATGCTATTGACTCTTGTGAATCGACTTGCCTTCCTTCAACACAAATTTTGCATCCCCTTGTCCAACTTGCACCTCTTGTTGTGAATGTTAATGATTGTGAGTTGGAATATGTGCTTTTTGAGGAAAATGTGTGCTTGGATAAGCTTAATGATCTTTGTAGAGAGGAAAACCACGAAGATCTTAGCTTGTGATGCGTGATATTTATATATGATTATTCCGTCTTTTACGCACGCATTTTCATGCATATCGAGTAGCATTGTCTATTATTTTGGAAAGAGAGTTGACCAAAGGAGAAGCCCGTGAGCGTGAGAGGAAAGTTCAAACGGACGAGAGTCGGGAAGAGAATGCACTTTTGAATGATACTTTGAGTGAAGAGAGTTTTAGCGTTGAGGATACTTGGGATTGCGAATCTGATTTCTTTGAAAAACCTATTTTAGAGAAATTTAACTTTTCCCATTATTTTGAAGAGGGATCTCTTTCACCCATTGATTATCTTGATCTCAATTCCTTTACACCTTCACTTGAGCCTATGATTATGGATGAGGATTGTGAGACTCTTTTAGAAGAGATTGTTTTGGCTCTTGGTTTCTCGTTTGATGGTCGTCTTCTTGAGAGCATTGAAGAAGGTGAAAAATATAAGTTTGATGCTTTGAGTAGTTTTGAGTTATTTGACTCTCCTCTTGTGCAATTTGTGTCAAATGATAAGACTTGGACTAATTTTGAGATATTTGGTTTGTATGTCTTTTCTCATAAACTGCTCACTACTCTTCTTACTTATCATACTTATTTTTGGTCATGCTTGTTAATGTTGATTTTCTATGACCACTTTGCTGCTGATTGGTCTAGCTTGTTTGACAAGCTAATGCGATCATTATCCTATTTTTTAGGCGATTCACATAAGTTACTAAGATGTGTTCTATATATTTTCTTTGCTTCTCTTGTGTTTATTTTTGTTTTTTTTTTTTGTAGGTACCGTTTTTGCGACGGAGACATCGACAATTCCGATTATGAAGAGAATGCTTCGATGCGGTTTGGGGATGTCTCCTTTATATGTATCTTGTAAGTAGTCTCATTTTGTTTCTTTTACACTTTCATCGTCTTTCATATCTTTCCCCATATTTTTTATGCCTCTTATTGTTTGTTGTACACAATGAGGGCATTGTGTGATTTGGTTTGGGGAGGGTATGGAGCTGTTGTTTTCATCCATCTGCATATTTATTGCATTTTCGCATGCATAAAAAAATCAAAAAAATCAAAAATATGTTTTTGCATATAGTCGAGTCGGAATGGTTATAGAATGATGATGATATTGCTTTTATATCTTCATTAGCTTACTTATGCCTTGTATCATTATCGGTTTTGTATATAATTACATGCATCATTCTCTTGTCAATAATTGATTTTACTGAACGAATAAACTTGACTCATTGTTGGCAAACTAAAAATTGTAAGGAATTAGAGCCTTAAACTGATGACATTCATGATCAGTTTCTTTTAGGATTGAGAGTAGTACTCCTTATGAGACATGTAACATCAAATTGCATAAGCATGACATTCGTCTCTTAAGTACCTGTATGCATTCGGTTTGTGGTTTTGACACGTGTGGAAGAGGCAATCCCCTTTCTTTTATCTAATTCCCATGAACTTCACATAGCCAAATACACCCATTTTGACCCGTTTATTAACTACATGCCATAAATTGCCTACCCTAGTCAAGTTAGTTGGTTAATTAGACGGAATTGTATTTTTTTCGGGTGAAATTTGGTACCATGTTGATTGAAGATGGGAATTGAGAAAAAAAAATTGAATTGAAAAGAATAATCAATGAAGAAAAAAAAGAAAGAAAAAGAAAGAAAAAATCTGAAGAAAAAAAATGAAGTGAGACAAGAAGAGGAATATATTTTTGCTATGAGAAAAGAATTGATCTCTCTATTTTCGTAGTTATTGGTCCAAAGATGATTTTGATAAGTGTCGAAAATAAGACGCTTAGTACCATGTCTTATTCCTTTTATTGAAGTTTGGTAAGGATGGAATGAATCTCATGTTTGGTTGTAGTCGTTCTAGCTTGACTTTTACCTCCACATATCCATATCGTTTTGCCCCTTCTTACCCGATTAGCCTCACTTTATACCATATATATGTAAGTCCTCGACATGTGTTTTGATCCGATTGAATACCTATGTACGGTTGGTAGAGATTGGTATCATGTTAGATTGCATGCATGTTCTTGTAGGTCGCAGTTAGGTGAGTGTTTTGTCTTTCCGATTCTACATATATTCACAATATCGCCCATAATTGAGTGATGAGCGACCCGTGAGAGTCAACATAGACGAGTCTCGCAAGGTTGACGGTTCAATTTTGTTATCACTGATTTGGCTTGTTGTATGTGGTTGTGTGCATTGGCCTTAATCGACATGCATTAAAATGGTTTAGGCGAGTTAGAAGCATGATTAGATTTGAGTTGTATACCATTCCATTAGGATGTTTTTTCTTTGTCTTGTGATTGCTTGGGACAAGCAAGGGTTCGGTTTGGGGAAGTTTGATGCGTGCTATTTATATATGATTATTCCGTCTTTTACGCACGCATTTTAATGCATATCGAGTAGCATTGTCTACTATTTTCCCCCGAATTTGATACTTTGTGGTCTTGTTGCATCTTACGTAGGGAATGGACCCGTGGATGCATGCATAAACAAGCCAAAAATCGTGCTTAAAGATGAAATCTTATGCGAAATAAGAAAAGAGAATGGTTGTTTCCAAATAGGTCAACTCAAAACGTGAATATCTTGAGTTCTACAACTTCAATTGATTTGATTCCAGTTGCGTTGGAAAGCTCTTTCTCTTAACTTTCCAACGGTATATTACAAGCCCGATTTGAAGAGCTAACAAAGAAATGACAAGCGTTTGAAGTTGAGCGCGCAATGCTGAAAACGGAAACATGTCTATGATAGTCGAACGACTATCCAAATAGTCGACAGACTATTCAAAATCCTCGATCGACTATTCTCGAGACTGGACAAAGCTCTAGACTTTCCTAATTTGATGTTTAGTGTTAATAGACTTTTGGGCTTTTGTTTTAACTTAGTATTTAAGAAACTATTAGACTAGATTTTATATACCACTTCTCCCTTATTCTCTTCTACTTCTCCTTAGACTCTTCTTTAGATTTCTTCTCCTTATTCTCTTAGAATTACTTCTAGTTTAATTTCTTCCTTTAAAACTCGGTTATTGTAAGATTGCAACATTCTTATCGCCTTCAATCCTTTTGGTAATTTTATCTAATCTTTCTTCTTTCTTCTTTCTTCCTTCTTCCTCGTTCTTGATTGTTCTTCTTCATATTTACTTATTCTTAATTAATCTTTGTTTTATGCTTGTCGCAATTTTATTATTATTCGTCATGTTTAATCTAGTAAAATCTTTTATTAATATTGTTGTTCTTGATTTAATTATGAGTAGCTAATTTCTTTCGCTAGGATTTAGGGGATCTGTGAATTGAATGTGGTCGCTAAATAATTTATAGATCTGTCATTGATATTGTATCTGAGTTGTTAATTGTAGCATATAATCGCGATTAGTCAGTTAATGCGCATGATTGATTAATTGAATTCGGTAAACTTGAACCTAAGATCGGAAGCCTGGTAAAAGTTAGACCTGCTACAACACATTAGTTTGCCCTAATAAGATCGGAAGCCTTTAGACGCATGCTAGGGTGAATAGCGGACCGGAAGGACCTTTTTACTACCCCTAAGACCAATATCTGCGACAGACCTGTGACTTATACCGTGACCATATGAGATTCGTAGTGAACCGACAATCCTAGTTTTCTCTCCATATAAATTCATCTTAATTCATCCTATTTATTTTAGTTATTTCTTCTCTTTTAATTTTCTCTTCCTTCACTACTTTTAGATTAGTTAAACACAAAAACAAAACCCCCCAATTTGGTTACTTAGATAGACTTTAATTGCGAGTAGAATTTATTTGTCTCCTTGTGGATACGATCTTGACTTCCCTAGCTATATTTTTAGTTAGATCTAAGTTGGTTATCTTTGATAGGTATACGACTAGCTTATCAGCTTGTGTGAGTTGGAGGGCATATCTTTTGAGGTTGATTATGAGAGCTTGGAAAGGGATATGAGGAAAATAGAGACTCTTGAGGTCGAGAGGAAAGAACAAAGAAAGGATGATGAGATACTTGATGATGCTTTGAGTGATGAGATTTTTGAGATCATTGATACTTGGGATTGTAAGGATGATTTCTTTGAGGAACCTATTTTTGAGAAATTTGAGCCCCTCCCTTGTATGGATTTTGAGTCTTTTTCACATATTGATGATTTGGATCTCATTTCTCTTACTCCTTTTATTGAGGTTATGTATGTCGAGGAAGATTGGGAGAATTCTCTCAATGTTGATTGTGCTTTAGGCTTGTCATTTGAGGATAAATTGGTGGAGAGTTTTGAATATGAAACGATGTATGCTAGTGCTCAATTTGAGAGTGTTAAACCCTTCTTGGAATATAATGATAAGCTTTGTTTGAAATTTGAGATTCCTAGTGTCCACCTTCCACACAAACCATTCACCACCACTTTTATCTTTTGGTTATGTGGATTGTCTTACTTGCCTCACTATGACCATTTTGGTGAGGATTGTTCTAAAGCATTTGACAAGCTAATGAGATCTTTGGTAGGGTATTTAGATGACTTACTTGTTTCATTTGTGTTTAGGGTATATATTTCTTTTTTTTGTGTTTTTGTGTTGTTTCTTCTTGTGTATAGGTGTCCACTTATGATCTTGAAGAAGGAACAACAAGATGGTGGATTGAAGAGAAAACATCAAGAATCACTCACCAAGTGATGAAAGATCGAACTTGAAATGGTAAATTCTTCACCCACCTTCTCTTTTCTCCCTCCCTAGTGTTAAACATTGAGGACAATGTTTCGTTTAAGTGCGGGGGAGAGTTTGTTGCTTATTGGATCATATTTGGATAGATTTTGGTGGAAATTGTGGATTTGGTGGTGTGATTTTGTTGTAAATATGGATTTGTGTTAAGTTGGGAGGTTGGTAGTAGTTTGTTTATGTTATACTTGTGAATATGTGTTGTGGATTTTTTTTATTTCTCTTTTGGGTGTGTTAGTTTTGTCTATTGTTTTGGCAAAAAGTTTAAAAAACACCTAAAAATTTAAAAATTTGAAAAATCCAAAAAGAAGTTTTGCATTTTCCTAAGAGTTTAGTCGATTTTCTAGATTTCAACTTTGATGAAAAGAATGATTTGGAAATACTTAGTGTTACATATTAGTATTGTGAATCGACTAATCTTTGCTTTATTTAGTGATTTAGGGTGTATACCATCATTATTGTTCCACATATTCATCTCATGGTGTGATATTTCCATTGGTTCATTTTGTCCTATGGTGACCGGATCCCGACTTGGTGACACTATTTCCATATCAAAATCACAAAAATCCACAAAAATGAGAAAATCCCAAGAAAACACAAAAACAAAGTGTTTAATAATTGCTCACATTTCAATTCAAAGTGACAAAATCAAAAATCAAAAGAAGAAAATAGTCACTTGTCAATAATTCAAAGTGTTTCGGAAAAAAAAATGAAAAAAAAGAAAGAAAAATCAAAAGAAGAAAATCAAAAGAAAAGAAAGTTTGTTCTAATAAGTGAGCTTATGCATTTTTATTATTTCCTTATCCATCTCATAAATAAATTTAGCCTCCTTTCTTGTCACCAAGTTGGTACCGGGACGATCCGAACTTCTCATTATGTGGGAGGATGGACTTTATGTATCATTTTCGGTTATACCGCCATGTTAGTTCACTCCATCTCTGTCATAGACCCTATTTTGCTTACCGAAGTTATAGATTAGTAGATGTACAATAAGAATATGCAACTTGTGAAGTTTTTCTTAGTCATACTTTATGTTTTAGTTGGTTTTTAGAATTTCGATTATCGATTTGGGATTTGCTTAGTTGCCTTGTTGAGGGAGGTGACTCGTTTTGACTAGAGATGACCATATTATTACCGAGTTTTGTGCTTTATTGTTGGTTGTCTCGCGATTTTGGAAAGACCCCACTTGCCTTGCAAGAGGATACTCTCCTCATAGTATCTCGTTGTGAGTTGAAGGGATGGAGCGAGCCCGTTTATTGTCTCGTATTGGCTATTATGTTTTTATATTTATTAAGTGAATAAATTGCTTTTGTCGTAGACTATTTAAGCTTACTCGAGGACGAGTAAGGTTTAAGTGTGGGGGAGTTGATAATCGATATTTAGTCATTATTTTACCAAGATTTATTTACTTATTCGGATAGATTTTGTGTGCTTAATTGATATTATAGCTCAATATAGGTTATTATATGATATTAAGTGTTAATTATCGTCTTAGTAATAATTATCGTAATAAATGTTATTATCCAAGGATTTGGTACTGCTTTGTCTCGTTTGTATTTTGTAGGTACCGTTTCATGTGAGTTCAAGTGAATTAAGCGGACTAAGGTGGGTCAAAGATGGGTTGACAAGTCAAAATCGGGTCAAAGAACAAAACGGGTCAAGCAAAAGTCAAAGGCCAACTCGATCAGGCTGCCTTGAAATGACGATATCTCACTCATACTACATCGGCATCAAGTGATTCAGGATGCGTTGGAAAGCTAAGTTCGAGACCTAAAAGTTTATAGAAGGAAGCGAGACTCAATTCTGTTATATCATGGGTCAAAATCGAGCTACAAGACGGCAGCTACTGAATCAAAGTGAAGGTCGAACCCAAAACACCAATAGCCGGCCCATTATGAAGAGAAAAATAATTGGGGGCTGTTGGTGGGCTGGAGAGGCAGGCCACACGGAGCAGTCTGTAAAAAGAGATTAGAGAGGAGGTGAGTGAGAGAAAAAAAAAAGAAAAAGAAAAAAGGGAGTCCGTAGGAGGAGGGTAGTGGAAGATAGCGAGCAGCAGCAATCCGCAGAATAGCAGTAGACAACAGTGAGCAGTAGGGAGTAGAGGGGAGGCCGTAGGACTAGGGTAGAATTGTGTCATCAAATTAGACTTTGGTTCTTCCCATTCCTTAGTTTAATACATCTTAGATTATACTCATTAACTCTTAATCTTTCGGTATTAATACCCTTCATCTATTCAATCCTTCATTCATTTTAAGTTGGTACAATTTCTTCTCCCTTTTTCTTTATTGTTCATCTTTTATTTTTATGAGTTTTAGATTCTTTCATGCTTAATTAGTTTAAAATTTGCATCTTTATGAGTCATTCATGTTTATTATTATGATTAGAGCAGTGGGTAACTTAATTAATTTAATTATAATCATGTTTGAGTAGTTAATTTCTAGGGTCGGGGAAGACTCTGTTTGTCTCATTTTGTGGGTTTGTTGTGTGTTTACGGACTTTGTCGACTTATTGTTGGTATTCTCCATTGATTGCGATTTTTTTAATGATTTGCTTGTCTTGGCCGCGATGGGCGAATTATATTTCGTCGAGCTTTCTTTGGGGTGGGTCGACCCAGTAATAAGTGCGAGACCCCGTTATTAAGACCGTCCCGGGTAGATAGAGACTCGAGAGAGACCCTTTATCTTCCCAATTTCCGACCTTAATCGACTCGTTTGTGAACTCCGTTAACCCCCTTGAGACTACCCCGTTGACCTTGACCCTAGTCCTTTTTATCGTGTTTATTTCTTTTGTTTGTTTGATTCGTTTAGCTCGCTAGTTTAGAACTCTCTCTTCAACCTATAACATCTCTTCTCTCGACTAATACCTTACTAGACCAAGACATTTGTTTTAGCTAGACCGTCCCAGTGGAATTCGACCCGACTTACCCTCGACTACCCAAGTTTAGGATTAGTTGGTTTTTACTTTGATCGACCGGGATTCGCGACAAATCCTCTTCCGTCAGCGCCTGGATTTTTGAAGATCCGATTTCGAAACTTTCCAAAACGGAGAAGATACGTATATTGCGTTATCTTGGGGATTAAGCTTCCCCATTAACCCTAGCGTGTCGAGCGCCGGGTGGGCCTCGGGCGCGTGTCTTGAGTTTTGCTCAGCCTGACGCGTTTACTCGGGTTTGACTTTGCATCTTTCGGGACCGATTTGGGGTCCCGGTGTCGGAATTGACTCTAATTAGTGTCGACGCGACCGTAATGACATGACTAAGCCTGTCTTGATGTTAAATTAATTTTTCCGAGTAATTATTTGATCCGTTTTATAGAAAAACTATCTAAAACATCGTAATCTCGCGTCGCGTTGCCGTCTGATCGTCATCGGGTGTTTGTCGAGCACTCCTGCAGCCACCAGGTCCAAATCTGGGTGTCTACAGAAGCCCTCACTTTGACTGAAGCTTGGACAAGGTGAAAGTCAAAGTGTAGCCGCCCAGGTTAATTGAGGATTACGACCTGGTGACTATCCGTTCGGGTCATTTTAAGTCCGTTAGACTACGTATTCGAGGTTCGTCAGCCAAGGCTTAGAAATCATACCTGACATCCTTGCCTGCGGTTGCTGGTTGGAGCTCGGGTCCGGTGTTGCTGGTCTGCTTTGGGTTTGCTGCTTTAAATGATTTTTTTTGACATGGGTCTTTTGCTTAAGTCTTTTGTTGGTGTCTTAATCTTGGTTTAATATCCTTGGCGGATGGTTACGTTGATTATGTTTTGTCTTTTGTTTTGGGTATTCCTCTGGGGTGCGTAAATTGAATGCTTAGGGACTTATTAGGTTCACGGAGTTTAAAGATTTGTTTTTTTTTATTGTTTCAAGATTCAATCGGGTTTGTTGACTTGACTTGACTTGAATTGCCTTCAGAATGCTTTGGGGTTTGTTAGGCTCACGGGGTTATACATTTTCGAATGTGTAGGGATCCATTTGAACTTGAATTGCCTTCAGAATGCTTTGGGGTTCGTTAGGCACACGGGTTTAAAAAAATTTGAATGCGTAGAGGTCCATTCGAACTTGAATTGCCTTCAGAATGCTTTGTGACTCGTTAGGCTCATGGGTTTAAAGATTCGCGGACGTTCACTTGAATTTGTTTCGGTCAGATTCGTTTTTAGATTCGCAGATGTTCACTTGAATTTTTTTCGGTCTGATTCGTTTTTGGATTCGCGGATGTTCACTTGAATTTGTTTCGTTCAGATTTGTTTTTGCTTGATTTGTCATGTGCTTGAGTATGAGTAGTCTTGTTAGCTAGAGATTTTCATGTTCGTTTTTTGCTGGGAGCAGATTTTGATTAGAGAAGGTTTCTAGGCTTGCTTTACCGGTCAGGGTTAGTAAATTGTCCTGTCGTTGTTTATTTTGCTTGATATAGGAGTGTGTGTCTTACGGCTATTGGATACCGTGTCCCATTTGTTCTCGTTTTTGCTTTGAGCCGAATAGATGGACGCGAGTCCTGGTGCGCCTTAATCTTCGAAGGCGTAGCCCCCAACCATCCAAAACAAGGACGCTTGACTTGGGGCGCCCAGGGTTTTGAGGATCGGATTTGTTTAAAGTCAGCAAAGGAAAGGAGGTACGGGTCATTCATCTTAAAACCAAAACGCGCGACCTCTCTCGACTCAATCTCGCTTTCTCGACTCAATCAACCGATTTTCGTCTCGATTTCTGCCATACACGATTATGTCAACCTCAGGTAAGCGTTCCTTACTCACCTATTGTCGATTTGCTTAGTTTGATTGATTGTGGGTCTATTTTCCTTAAACCCTAAAAATCGATTTGGGCATTTTGAATTTGCTAGGTTTTGATGTTCATTCTTGGTCCCACTGTTAAATTAGGGTCAAATAGAACTTGATAGAGTAGTTATAAGCTTGATAGGAGGTTTTGAGGTGCACTAATGGCTTCCCATGGGGTAAACTCGAAATATTAGGGTCTAGGGATTGCTTTCCCGGTTATTCCCGTACTTTACCTTCGTAATTGCGCTCAAGTAGTGTTTGTGGCGTTACGGGTGACTTCCATGTCGACCCTTGTGAGTCAGAATGCACTATAGATCATTCTGTGAGGGTTTGTGTGGCTTACAACGGACCAAACGATGCCAAATTTTCCCGAAACCACTTTTATTGCGACCGGGGTCAAAAATGGGTGCTAGTGGGCTTTTCGGTACTTTGATATCTCTGTTCAAAATTTTGAGCTTATTTTGACCTGTTTGTGTTGCTTTGACATGACCTGAGGCGCACTTTTTGTGATTTTGCTTGGTTTTGCAGCTAGAGATGACACCGAGCATCCCGAGGGAGCTGCTTTGACTAGTACGAGTGGTGAGGCTGCCGGGACGAGCTCGCTAACTTTCCGGGGGGTTCGTAAGAGGCGACGAAACGTTCCTTTGCAGCGTCGTGAACCCGGAGCCATAAATGAGGCTGATTTTGATAGGGTCTTGAGGCGTAGACAGCCTGTGATGGTTGCCAGGAGGGCCCATGTCCCGGATCTGGTACACGAGGGTGAGGAGGTTGGTTGCGAGGATCCTCCTTGGGCTAAGAATTGGGACGGTCGTCAGGTAGTGTTTCGTCCTGATTTGCACGTCTCTAGCCGCGTCGTGAACGGCCTAGTGAGTATCTTGACTTGTGCTTATTAGCTTAGTCTTTATGTTTCAGTTGAACCGGTTTGGTTTGCTTACGTCTGTATTATCTCGGTTTGCACCTCCCAGGTCCGATGAGGACCTTCTCGGGTTTTACGACATGTTTAGAGATCTATTCTCATAAGCTCAGCCCCACGGCAAAGGAGATTATCGTGGGGACGGCTTTAGGTCCCGTGGTCGGACACTGGGTCCGATTAGTAGGTTGCAAGACCAAGTGCAATCTTATGGTGATTAGAGCAATGATAGATCGCTTTCACGACACTACCTCGACCTTCCATATGCCTTTTGGGGATGTCGGGAAAACTTTGGAGGACTTCGGGGTTATTACGAGTTTACCCTGGGGTCCGGAGGTGATTAGGTGGGCTGCTGAGGGCCCTAGGTTAGATAGTGACGAGGTCCGTGGCTGGATCGGGGACTGTTTGGAGCGTGAGGCTTACAGTACGTCTCATGCCCTGGTGAGTTCGCACATTACCGACCACTTCGAGAGGGTGGCGGTACTAGAGGGTCGAGTACCCAACACACCGGTGCAGGATGCCCGTATATGGTTGTGGTACTTCCTAGGATCGACCCACTTCTCGGATAAGGGCGAGAGGTTTAGTACTAGGATTTTGTCTTTCCTGACTGATTTAGATCAGTTGGAACGTTTTGACTTGGTGACCGCGGCTTTCGCGGAGATGACCCGTTGCTTACAAGTCACAGTGAGGCCTCTGAAGGTGGATTCAGGCTCGGCTTTACCCATCGTGGGTCCAGGTCTTGTGCTGAAGGTTAGTTATTGTCTCTGTACTTGGTTTTAGGGTCTTACCTAATTCGGTATGGTTTTGCTAATGATGTTTTTGGGTTTTTTTGCAGGCTTCGATTTATTCCTATTTCCCTCGATTGGCACCTACGATGGTGCGTGCTCGTCCGGTTAGGTTTCCGGCAGGGATTAAGTAGAGATTGGCTCATGCCAAGAGTACGACGAGTCACTACTCGTCGGAGAACGTGCTGGTGAACTAGCTGTGCATCGAAGATGTAAGTTTCTTTCTTACAGTTTGTTTTACCTAGTAGCCCCAAGGTTTAGGATTATTAAAGTGTTGGTTTTGTTTATATAGCTCGTGGCCCGTCCTTGGGCCGACTACAAGGGTCTACCCATGTATGTTGGGTCGGATTTGAGGCCTAGGAGGTACAGGAGGATGCTTATCCATGCGTTGTTTCGCCCTGTGTGGTATATGGGCGAACGGTTGGTGCGTCAGTGCTTATATGACAAGTTTAGGGTGCCGGTTGATCCTCCTCGGACTATGTTTATACCACCGACCACTGCAGAGGTTCGCAAGGGTAGGGACAGAGAGGAGGCAATGCACTACTGGTGTCGGGTGCCTCTTATCTGTCTCACGTCTGCCAGCGGCTAGCTTGCCACTGACTCGTGGTGAATACTCGGTTCTTTGTTTTATGGCTTGTTTTGTTCTATGATTTAGTGTTTGCTTACATCTTGATCGGTTCGCTTTTCCTTTAGCTGGCCGATCTGGCTGATGTTGTTCAGCCTCCAGACTTCCCCTTGACGCTACTCAGGGTCGACGCGGCTGGGGTAGCCTTTACGGAGCCTCTTCCCCCGTGTTCCGCTGAGGAGATGGAGGCCGAGATGGAGTGGCGTGACCGGGTGTACCGAGTAAGTTTCAGGATTTTGTCTGGAATTTGGCTCTGAGGGTTAGGTTTAGTTTGTCCAATTTGTTTGGTTTTCTCTCTTAGGTTTCGTCGGCCTCCCATCAGCGGTTGTGGCAAGCCGCCAACTGCTTTTGGGCCTCTGCTTCGAGGGCCTCCCGTGATACTTTGGGACCTCGATCGGTGAGTATGTGTACCTAGGGTTGGCTTTATAGGCTGTTTGTATCTTTTATTAAAGTGGAAGTGTATTTGCAGGATATTCCGGATATGGTGAGGCAGCTAGAGACTCGGGTGATCGAGCCCGAGGCGAAAGAGGCCGAGTTGCTGCAACTCTTGCGATCCCGGGAAGATGAGATTGCCCGACTTAAGGAGCGGTTGGCCCGGACTCATAGCGAGACCTCGGCGCAAGGTGAGGCTAGGCTAAGATCTGAGGTGGAGAGGGGCTTGAGGTTGAGGCTGAGGGGCATGCCACGGGTGCTACCGAGGATGTCGGAGGGATTCCCGAGACAGCTACTCTAGATATGCTGTCGGGTATGGATGGCACCGAGTCTCCTCTTTTTGGGCTGGAGGATTTGGGTTTGGATGACGACATCGGTGAGCTTGTGACAGCCATAGGCGCGGCCTCTATGGGTCCTCCCTAGTTTATGAACCCGGTTTATGTTTGGATTTGTATAATTTGTATATTTTAGACTTTTAGTATTTAGATTGATTTGTTAGTCTCACATTTTGTTTTGCTTTTGAAATGTTGACTTAGATGACAAGTAATCACTTCAAGTTTGGTTTGTTTGCAATTTCATCGTAGTTTAGGACGTTTGAAAAGCACTAAGATTGTATGAGAGTACGAAAATGATTTTCGAAATTCACGGAATGCGTTAGTTTGAGCCGGGAGTTGGATCAAGTAATACATCGGTTAAAATGTTTGACTCGAGACGTGCAAAATATAAGAAATGCTCTTATAACTAAAGTGTTTCGATTGAGTGCATGATTGGCGTTGGGAGACAAGCGTGATTGTCCCGACATTCGCGTTTAGAAGAAGGAAAAAGTTAGACCACTTTTGAAAAAAAGTTAGACCACTTTTTGTATATTCAAGATAATATCGTAATGGGCTACGGACACGGATATTGACGATGCCATTAAAGGCTACAACATGCCTAGGTGGGGTAGCTTATCCCCCTAAAAAGAAAATAAAAAAAGCGTCTAAATCTAGTGGTTCCAACGGGTGAAATGTATTGTTCGTATGGTCTTGTCACTCTTATGTGGGCATTTCGGCTTTCGAAAAGGTTTTAATGACTTCAGGAGGTCGTTCCCGACGTCCGGGGTTGTCAGGTGGTTACTGATGGGGTAAAGCATGGCTGACGGTGTGGAACTCAAATGTTTGGGGTGTTAATGGTCCAGGGCTTCGACGCTTGGGCCTGGGCGGCTCGATCCTGGGTCGCTTGGGCTCGGCCGGCCCAGTCCTAGGGCGCCTGGGCTCAGGCGACCCGTTCTCAGTTATGGAAATTTTTCCGTAGTTTCCTAATTGTTGTGGGATTAGGGCTATATATGCGGGTTATGGGTCCTTGTTTTACACATACTAAATCACCCATAGTGTCTTTATAGCTTCCTAGTATTATTTCGAGTCATGTCGGGTTTTGGGAGTCTCCTGACCGAGTGGATGGGTTATCTTAGGAAATGTGACCTTGAGACTTGTCTAGGTGATGGTTTGTATACGATTACCGCGCTAAGGCAAGTTAAGGTGCAAGATGACTTCTTGTTGACATGTTCTAGTTTTTGGGATGTTAAAACCCATGTTTTCGCATTCTCGGGGGGGGGGGGGTAATGTTTGTCCTCTTCCTGAAGAGCTAGACATTATATGTGGGTGGTGTTCGGTTCGACCTTGTACGCCCTTTGGAGACCACACTCTTGTGGACCGGTTTCGCCATTTTTTGGACCTTCCTTCGCTAGAGGAGGCTAAAGCTTTCTTTGGGGAAGGTGGTATTGACCTAGAGTTGCTTTTTAGGACATTCTCACATAAGGGTTCTCGTGATATTTCATCTTTGGCTTGTAGACGGGCTTTTAATATTGCGGTGGCATGTGACTATCTCTTCGAGGACGTGTCGGTACATGAAGGCTGGGGTAATCCCTAGGTTTTGGATGTTGTAATGGGGATGGAGCATGGGCGATCACCCTCTCTACTTATTCTGGGTGAGCTTATCCTGGGTCTTGATGCCCGTGCCTGGATGCATCGTGCTCCCTTTCGGGGTTCTAAGATCATTTTGCAGATATAATGGGGTGCTACTATTCCTTTTTCGAAACTTGCCTTAGTTCGAAAGTTTGACTTTGCGTTGTGGTTCGTGTAGGTTTGGCTATAGGAGAGGCTTGGTTTGATCGACCCTCCTCGGTCCGTCAAGGGCTATAGCTATAAAGGCTTTACGGGTCGTAAGATGGCGCAAACATGGAATAATGGTTATACCGAAGAAGAATGACATTCCTACTTGCAGGCTAACGGGCGGGTTGATATCAGGTGGAAAATCCCGTGGTGGCATATCAGTGGACAAGCCGGGTTCCCGTTCCTATCATCGACTCATACTATGCAGATATTATCCTTAAGGGATCCGGTTTATATTTACACGAGCGGGCTATCGCGCCAAATGGGTGTAGAGCGAACTGTATCAGAGGTTACTAAGGGTGCTCCTAAGTCTGATCCGTGGACGGAAAGTTCTCTCAGAGAATTTGGGATGTCTTGGAGACAGAGGTTCTCACGCCCCATTATTATAGAAAGTGCTCGATCGACGGGCCCCACTGGTTCCCAACGAGGAGCTTACGGATATCCGTCAGGGCAGGGTAAGTCGAAAGTTAGGAAGACCGCGGTGCTAGAGGATAAGGAGGCGACTCAAGGCAATGTCACTAAGCGCTTGACCAAAGACAGTGTTACCGATCCTAGTGCCGTCAGTTCATCTACACGGGCCAAGAGTGACGAGACCCATATTGAAAATGTGAGTGAGGAGAAGAAGTGAGATTGGTTGGACTTGCCTTTGGCTAGGGTGGTGGAGGCTTGTGTTCGGAGGGTTCGATGGTGAGAGACCCGAACAAACACACCCGAATGGCAAGAAAAGGGGAAAGTTGGATCGGTAGAGTCCAGCCTCTTAGTACTATGTTCTATTAATTGATATTATGTGGCGTATTAGTACTAGTTTTTTGTGGGGTTTTCATTGACACGTTGTCATCTTCCGGGGTAGCCGGATTTCGGATGCTCGGTTTAAAGGGTCTCGACAAAGGCTTGATTGAACTGATTTTTTTTATTAATGAGAAGCACATTCCCCTCCCCCCCCCCCCCCCCCCCCCCCCCCCGTTCACGTTTTATTCTCTTGCTCTTGCTTACTTTCTTGTAGTATGTCTCATGCCCTCATCCTATGGATGGGAGCCGTTATCCCTTGCCGTCTGGAGCTGTGGCATCCAGATGGACTTCAGCTTATGCCCCCATTCTATGGATGGGGGTCCCTAGCCATTGTCATCTGGAGCTGTGGCATCCAGACGGACTTGGGCTTATGTCCCTATTATATAGATAGGAGTCCCTAATTATTGTCGTCTTAAGTTGTGGCATCCAAACGGACTTGGGCTTATGCCCCCATTCTATGGATGTGGGTCCCTAACCATTGTCGTCTGGAGCTGTGGCATCCAGACGGACTTGGGCTTATCCTTATCCTACCATGGTGAATATTTTCGGGTTTTGAAAAGGTGAAGCGAAGTCATATCGGAACAATCTTGCAAATCTCATCATGGAAACAAGGTCAAGACGAGCCGCTCGGATACAAGGTATACCTTCAACTTCTAAATCGATCTTCTAAGGATACTAATCTACCTTGTCTTAATACCTCGTTATCTCGTACCTTCTCTGAAAAGATCTTTCAGAGTACTAGATGGCCTTGTCCTCACACAATGACCAATTTGGGTATTGTCGACGATATTAAAGAGTTATCGTCACGAACCGGGACTAGTGAACTTCTTATACCCAACGCCCCTCCTTAGATTGTGGAGGTGTTGTGACAGTTATAGCAAACAAATTGGGTTACTCGACCGACCATCTCACCCCGCTAGACAACTCCATTTGGCTTGACGAGGCCTATTTCCCTATTTGGATTTTTCATGTACCCCACCATCGCCTCGTCTGTATTAGCCATGGACGTGCTTTAATTGTACCCAACACACACTGAACCACCATCCTCATTCACCACAATTGGGACCTACCTCTAGGACCCGATGAATTTCGACTGACAAAAACTGAGTCGGGAGGAAGGGGAGTTTGAGAGTACGCGCATTATACATTGCCCGAGGGTTGTACGATCTACGACCTTTGTGAGATTGAGTGAGACTACGCCCTCCTGTTAAGCGAAGGTCCGGAGGAGTTTTCTCCCCAGGCATCTTCCGAGGGTATACCGTACTACTCTGGGTCTCCTAATGCTTTGTATGGGTCTGTTGACTATTCGTACTAGACTCTCTCCCGGAGTCGGTAGGTGGTGTTGTGGGCATTTGTGCGGGTTGGGTAGGTGAGTCTTCAAGAGTCTATAATTGCATGTACTTTGGTTGCGTCCGGTTCATGTTGCTTATCCTGTTATCATTGTGATTGATTATTCATTTCTAACAAATTAAGTTGTCCCATCGATTGTTGTGGTCGTGCGGCCTTGGCATTGCTCCCGGTCTTTAGGCGATGTGATTACGCCATTGACCAATTTGAACATCCAAATACTTTCATTCTTCTCAATTTTTTCGAATTTGTACTCAATCCGGGCTAAGTGACGTGATTACACCTACGCCCATTTTTCGCCCCTTTCTTTTAATTTCTTTTATTTTATTTTTTTTCATTTTCTTACCCATTTGGCTAGGGTCTAGGTGACGTGATTACACCTAGGCCCGCCACCCTTTTATCTTTCCTTTTTCTTTTATCTTCTTTTTCCAAAAAAAATCAAAAAATCTCAAAAATATTTGAAAAATCACAAAAATCCAAAAAGATTTTTCTTATTTTTCTTTTTCCGTCTTTTTCGATCTTCCCCTACTCGTGCATTGAGGACAATGAACAGTTTTAGTGTGGGGGAGGGACTACTATCTTTTCCTTCCTTTTCTTTTCATTTTTCTTTTAAAAAAAACCAAAAAAACCCTAAAAAGATTTTATTTTTCTTTTCATTTTAGTTTCATTTTTCTTTTCATTTTAGTGTCCCTCGTATTGCTTTGCTTTCTCCTTTCTCACAGGTACGCCGTTAACCTAATAGCATATGGATGTAAGGTAGCGAAATTGAAGACCAATCGGTAATATCTTTTACCTTTGTTTTTTCCCTTCTCTTATTTACATGGGAGTATGGGTTTGTATGCTGTTTGGAGGTTCACTTGGTGAACATTTTGGAATTGGTGGTTGTGGTTGTGTTGACTATTGATGGAGATTGGAGTGCTTGGCTTTACTTGTTTGTTTGCTCTTTTGTGTCCTTTTTCGTTTTTGTATGGTATGTCTAGGTAAAGGTTTTCGAAAACCCGATTTTGAGTTAGTGTCGAGTGTTTACTACTTCCTCGTTAGGAACCCATTTTGATTTTTGGACATTGTTCTAGTAGGATGACTTTGAACCAATGATTACATTGAATTTTTACCATGAGTCCATCTTTTCTACTAGGAGTCTACATCGGGATTTGCCTTTGACCACTTTGATCACCCATGGAGTGATAAGGCCTTGGTTACCGTTTCCCGTTCTCTTAGATGACCTTACTTGAGAAGCCACCTTTTAATCCAAATTTCTATCTTTTTGTGGGTTCGGAGGGGATGCATACCCGACTTGCCTATTTACCCACCATTCATACATTTCCACAAAATAAGTTTGCAAAAAAGCATTGCTTGACCATGAATCTCAAATGCATCACTTAGCCAAATATGGGCTACCCAAAGCAAAAAGGGAGAAAAATGAAGAAGGGCATTCATCAAAAAAAAAAAGTGCCCTCAAACGAAATCAAACGGGAAAGGAAAGAAAAACCAAAAGAAAATCATATCTCGAAAAACATTCCCAAATTCGAATAAACCCTTGATCGACATATCGCCGTAAAGTGCCTACTTGATGACTGAGTCTCGAGGAAGAAAGATAGCGGTGATTAGTCGATCTTTACCATTTTGCAAACACTTGTTCACTTTTTGTTTGGGCTAATTGGCTTTCTTGAGTTTGGGATGACCCTCTGGGCTAAGCTTAGGAGACGGGATAACACTTACCTCTAGTGCTTACTAACTCCATGGTTCACTCCAATCCACTCCATTTATCGTCCCGTTGTAAGCATTTTAGTGGATTAGAAGGACCTTGGTAAATTTTCAATGTTTAATTTCCATTGTTTGGTTGTCATCCAATTAAAATTTTGTCCATGTCAACTTGAGTAGCTAGCTTGGTGGTGTTCTCACTTGTTTCAAACTTGGAACCGGTGCTTTCCCGCCGTCTTGATAAGGGATTCGACGATTTATTTTCTTCTTTGGATGCAACTATCTTCGTGTATGTGTTTCTTTTGTTTTATGTCCTTGTGTTTTAGTTGCATCCGCAATTTTGAGCAAGACCGACTTGCCTTGCATTGAAGTACCTTACCTCATAGGTATTCCAATGTGAGTTGAAGGGACGGAGCAGGTCCGTTAATTGTCTCGCGTCGGCTTAGCGTAGTCTAGCCAAGTAGTAGTATTAGTTAGTTTCTTTTTGGGTCTTTGCTCGAGGACGAACAATGGTTTAGTGTGGGGGAATTGATGTGTCTCAAATTTGGACCATTTTTCCACCCATCTAAACTCGTTTTCCTATCGCTTTTGTGAGATTTGTGTGCAATTATCGCCTTTTTTTAGTCTTTCTCACTCTAGCGACCTCTCTTGTGCATTTTACGTATATTTGGGTAGTTTTCTTATTATTTTGATAGGAATCCATTGTCCGAGAGCATGTTCGAGCTTACATGGCACAAGGGAGCGGAATATTGTCCCAAAGCATGATTAAAGTCCAAAGTCCAAAGTCTAAACCCAAGAGGTGAAATCTTGAGCAAAAGGGAAAAACTATAATCCATTGGGCATCTTCACCGGAGAGGTTGAACTTCAAACGGATATATCTAGAGGTTGAATAGAAGCGATTCTAGTTGGAGGTGAAAGCTTATCTTCTTAACTTTCCAATGACATATCACACGCCCCAATCGAAGATCAAACGAGAGAGTTATGACCCTCCAAAGTCATAGGACAAAGTTTCACCTGATGAGATCTGACCGGGCGAAACTTCGTCTGACGCTGTTTCTTCCTCAGATTGCCATTTCGGACAAAAGAGTTCATCGAGTGAAACTTCACCCGATGAGATTTTGACCGGGCGAAACTTCACCCGACGGTATTTCGGCCATATTGGAGAGAATTCGTAGGGCAAAACACTTCACCCTATGAAGATTCCAATACTATCTCATTATCCATCACTAGATTAGCTTAGATAGAAAGTCATTAGATATTCATAGTTTTTATCAATCTTCATCTTCTTCTTTCTTAGCTTTAGATTCAACTTTTTTAAGGAATTCTATTTTACTTCAAGAAGTTCTTTGGAGATTACAAAGGGATTAGTGACAAATCCGTTGTCCTCTTCATCAAGGCTTCATCTTATTTTATGCAATCTTCATCTTCTTTATTGTATTTTCCTCCATTGTTGGTATATTTCTCTTCTTCTCCCTCATCTCTAGATTAGATTTAATATTGTTCTTTCATTATTGCACCGTTTTCATTGATTTTACTTGCATCATTTTTAGATCGCCTTGTAGTTTCTTTTATTGATCGCAATTTTCTTCATTGTCTTGTTGTTATTTTCTCTAGTTTTAATCATTATGCATGTTATTGTTATTTTCTCTATTGTTAATATTTTTGTAGTTTCCATCATGAGTTGTGAGTAGTTTCCTTGTTAGGGAGTTAAGGGAGAAAGATCTTGGGTGATATGAATTAAGGAATTGTGGTTTGGTTGCATGTTTGTTGATTTGTCATGTTTGAGGTTATTGTGTCTTTGTTGACTTAGACCGGCCGGCTAGATCGACCTTGACTCACTTCTATCAATATGGGAAACTCGGGGTAGGGGTTACCTGACTTGAGACTTACCCTTTTTCGTCGCGAAAGCAGGATCTAGATAACTTGGGTGAAGAAATCGAAAGGTGGCATTTTCCCTCTATCGACTTTGTGACCGACCCATAACCCCTCGACTCATAGAACCCGACTTCCGATTCCCAACTCTCCCTAACACCTTTTCCTTATTGATTAATATTTGTCATTTATCGCATCTTAGTTTAGACTCAACTCAAAACTCCTCATTAAGACCCCAAACGCGTAGCTCTTACTCGATTTTTTCACCGTCATCCATGTGGAGCAACCTCAACTTACCACGACTACATTTATTTATTTTTGTGTTATTTGCAAGTCATATAAATATTGTTTGACCCCCTGTCAATCGTTAATGATCGATCCTAAATAGGAGCACGTCAGTCGTCCCGTCAAACTAGATGTTTGGCACTTTCACCCTTGGCGTTGGGTATTCCGTCACCTCCGGGTGGAACAACGACATTGTGGGTCGTCCCTTACGCGGGCTTTTCTTGGCGGGTGCAGCTGTCCATTTAGATTCACCCTCCCACGGGGTTGAGTGCATTCTTTTATTGGAGAGGGGGGTTACCGAGGCGGCTTGCTCTGGGCTTCTGCGGGTGTACTCACTGCCTCTATCGGTAGTCCTGTTTGTCAGGCGTGTGAACACCGAGCTATGATGGCTGGGGCTATCATGTTTGTCTCTCTCTTCCCTCTCACCCAACCGATCCCTCAGAGTTTTGGCGGGTCTGTCATCTCTTTCCCTATGACCAAGGTGATGGTGAACCATCTTCTAAGGGCTCTGGCTTCTCCTGGTCTTTCTGGAGCTGGGTCCCATCCTCTGGCGCATTACGGGGGGTGGCTCCTACTCTTTTCCCGCCTTCTCTTCTTTGGGGGAGAGTCAGCGACTCTTCGTCTCATGCTGACGACGGGTGTCAGGACACCTTGTCCTGCCCCCAGATGGTGGGGTGACGGTCCACGGGGGATGTATCCATGTTTCCTCTTGTTTCGCTCGATTATCTCTTTGGCCAAGTGCTCACACTTCTCTAGTTACTGGTGCTCCCTAGACGAGACGTTGGCTTTCTTGGAGGGGCTCTGCCAACGATCTCTGGGACGGCCCTGACCGGGGCTATGACGACAGCGGTCGTGGGTGCCGACGCCTTCAGAAAAGCTGCAAAAAGGTGCTGGGCGGCGGACAATTGCTCGGGGCTAAACATGTCTGTCGTCGCCTGGGCTGAAGCTACCACGTCTGGCGTGGAGGTTTCTGTCATCGGTTCCTTCCCTTTGTCAACGCTTCTTGGCTGCGCGCAAGGGGAAGATATCTCTATTGGCTCGGGATCGGCGCTTGCGCCGGCTTCCCGAGGAGTACTAGCTGCACCTTGGTCGGTCATTTCTTGATGTCTTGATTGATATTGAAATTAGGAAACTTTTTGTTCAAGTTCCCCACAGACAACGCCAAATTGTTTGGGGATCCAAACACTCTTCCTTCCCAGCTGGTGTTGGTCGGTTGGGTGCTCTAATCCACTTCATTGAGTAGTCTGTCGTCTGGATGTTGCACAAGCAACACACAAGGGTTTCGGAGGGTGTCCGAGGTTGCCTCTCCGACGCTTAAGTCAGTGACAAGATTTGGGATGAAGATAAGTCTAAGGATGAGACTTTACCTTTATTCTAGTGAGATAAGTGCTCTTTTGTGCTTATTTTGTGAACCCTTGGTTAGTGGCACGCGGTGATATATTTATATTTATAGACACCTAAGGCCGTCCTTAGCGCTAACGGCAAGGTCTGTCGTCCATCTGTACTTCCTTGGCCGGCAGGGTCCAGACGGAGCCCATGGGTGCTGGGTCCTATGGGTGGCCGACAAGGTCTGGGACGAGATGAGGGAGGTGGCCGGCTAGGCCTAGTCGGCCAGAAATCGACCCCCATCAGAACTCATATGGAGGAGAAATGTCAAGTGAATTGGTGATTAGAAAGGTGTTGAGGAGTCTAACACCTAAGTATGACCATGTGGTAGCAGCAATTGAGGAGTCAAAAGATATGACCACGTACACTCTTGATGAACTCATGGGATCTCTTCAAACCCATGAAGAAAGGCTGAATAGATCCTTTGAGAACAGGAGGAGAAAGCATTCCAAGATAAGAATGAATCCGGCAAAGAAGGGTTCAGAGGTCAGAGTAGTAGAGGTAGAGGCAGAGGAGGCACAAGAGGTAGAGGTGGAAGAGGACGTGGGGTAAAACAATCGTGGACTGAGGATAGAGATCAATCTCAATCTCAGTCACACCCTTAGTCAGAAAAGACCACAGTCAAGTGCTTTCACTGCAACAAATCAGGCCACAAGATGATCAAATTGTTGGTTGAAGAACAAGGAACAAGGTGAGCAACAAGGTGATCAAAGAGCAAGTCTTGCAAAACAAGAATAGAAACCATTCCTGACAAGGGGAGGATGCTAGGGTTCATAGAATAAGGCTTGGTATATTGACAGTGGCTGTTCAAACCATATGTCAAGCATGAAGTATCTATTCAGAGATCTGGATGAGGCAAAGAAGAGTACGGTCAGGGTTGGAGATGACAAGAAGTTGGAGGTAGAGGGAATGGGAACAATTGTTGTGCAGACTGAGAACGTTATTACCAAACTGTTATATGAAGTTCAATATGTTCCTCTACTGGCATATAACCCGATTAGTGTGGGTCAACTATTATGTAGTGGGTATACACTGTTGTTTGATGATAAATCGTGTGTGATTAGGGAAAATAAATCTAGTGAGGTTGTGGCTACATCTTATATGGGAAGTAACAAGATATTTTCACTAGATATCTTAAGAAACAACAATTATTTAATGGTGGTTAAGGAGGATGAGCAAGCAAAATTGTGGCACATGAGATATGGCCACCTGAATGAGCAAAGCCTTAGAACCTTAAACACTAAAAGAATGGTAAATGGGTTACCTATAATAGGTGATTTAAAACTCTGTGAGGGTTGTGTTTATGTCAAACAGTCTAGAGAGTCTTTTTCCTCAGGAACAACATGAAGAGTAGATGACTGTCTCCAGCTTGTTCACGCTGACCTTTGTGGACCTATGCATACTGAGTCCCCAAGAATTAGATATTTCCTGCTGATAACTGATGATTATAGTAGGATGAGTTGGGTTTACTTTTAAGAGTCTAAGTCAGAAGCCTTAGAAAATTTCAAAAAATTTAAGGCAATGGTAGCAAATCAAACCAATGTGATTGTTAAGGCTCTTTGGACAGATAGAGGAGGATAGTTTAATTCAAAAGAGTTTGAGGAGTTCTGTGATAGAAGTGGAATCAGGAGGGAGTTAACAGCACCCTATACTTCAGAGCAAAATGGGGTAGCTGAAAGAAAAAATAGAACTGTAATTGAGATGGCTAGAAGCATGCTAAGGGCAAGGAGCTTGCCAAATGAATTTTGGAGTGAAGCTGTGGGAACAATAGTATACATTCTGAATACCTCACCCACCAGGGCTATGATAAACCAAACACCATATACATGAGGGCTTGGAGGGAAAGAAGGCCTCAAGTAGCTCACTTGAGAATATTTAGGAGTATTGCATATGTTCTGATCAATCTCAGGACAAAACTGGAAGAAAAATCAGCAAAATGCATATTTGTGGGATATGCAACTCATTCCAAGGCCCATAAGATGTATAATCCTGCAACAGGGAACATAATCATCAGTAGGAATGTGGTGTTCAATGAAATTGAAGCATGGGATTGGGGCAACATCAGATAGGTGAGTCAAAGGACCCTTACCTTTGACACACCACAGGATCAAGCACCCAACACTAAACCAGAAGGGGCGGAAGTATCTCCACCAAACACTCTTGCAGGAACTCAGGGTTCAGGTGTATCTACACCTGCAACTTCAGAGGATGAAACCCCTGAATCTCCTCCTAGAAGAATGAAGTCACTGCAGGAAATCTATGAAACCTGTGGGTTTGCATTGGTGAGTGCAGAATCCACTGATTTCTCTACAGTAGCAGCAAAACCTAAGTGGCAAATAGTTATGGAAGAGGAAATAAAGGCAATTCAGAAGAATGACACTTGAGTGTTGGTTGATCCATCACCAGGGAAGAATGTCATAGGGCTGAAATGGGTCTACAAGACCAAGCTCAACATAGATGGTAGCATGCTGAAGCACAAGGCAAGGTTGGTAGCCAAAGGGTACGCACAGAAGGAAGGGATAGACTACAAAGAAACATTTGCTCCTATTGCAAAGTTTAAAACTATCCGGGTAGTACTGGCATCAGCAGCTCAGTTCAAACTGTCAGTATACCAGTTTGACATCAAGTCAGCCTTTCTAAATGGGGATTTATTAGAGGAAGTGTATGTTGAGCAACCCTAAGGCTTTGTCAAAGACAAGGAAAAAGGCAAAGTCTACAAGCTTAGGAAGGCACTCTATGGTTTGAAGCAGGCACCAAGGGCTTGGTACAGCAAGATTGATGCTTTCTTCCTCAATGATGGGTTCAAGAGGAGTGAAAATGAACCTACTTTGTACATAAAAAGACAAGGTGAGGTTCAATTTCTGGTAGTATGTCTGTATGTAGATGATATTATCTATTTTAGTTCTTCCTCTGAGTTGATAGACAGATTCAAGGCAAGGATGAAGCAAGAATTTAAAATGACAGACCTTGGTCTGTTAAAATACTTTCTTGGTTTAGAAGTAAAGAAAGGAAAAGAAGGCATATTCATAAGCCAGAGAAAGTATGCTCAAGACTTAATTGAAAAGTTCAAGGTGGAAAAGAGTGAATGTGATATTACACCCATGAACATGGATGAAAAACTGCAAAGGGAAGATGGAACTGAACAAGCAGATGAGCATCAGTACAAAACCATGGTTTGTGGTCTCAATTATCTTACTCACTCAAGACCTAACATTCAATTCAATGTCAGTATGGTGTCAAGATTCATGAATAGTCCAAGCAAACAACACTTTGGTGCTGTTGGAAGAGTTCTGAGATCGTAGCTGGCACGTTGAGCTATGGAATCTGGTATGAGAAGTCAGATGAGTTCAAGTTGAAAGGATTCATTGATAGTAGTGATTGGGCTGGAAATTTGGATGATAGGAAGAGCACCACAGGGTCAGTGTTCAAGCTTGGATCGGGGCCATCACCTGGAATTCTAAGAAGTACGAATCAGTTACTTTATCAAGTACAGAAGATGAATATGTAGCAGATGGGGCTGCTGGCAGGCAAGCCATGTGGCTAAGTTTGGACATGACATAGGTCCACCCTGACGCGGCGAAGCGCGGGTTTTGGGGAGGCGATAGAATTTCCATATGAGATGGATCGAATAGAATTTTAAATCGAAGTAGGAGTCGCCACCGAATTTTATGGTTATTCGGAACCATTCGAACCCACTCTATGTCGTAGTGGGCCATACTTAAAGCCTGGCCCATTTCCGATGTCAGAGTTTATTGGGTTCGTCCCTTAGCATTACGATACCGATGCCGACTTGAGCGGTTAATCGTATATTGAATGACTCTCGTTGCCAATGGTTTCGGACATCCGGAAACCACGGTTCTGAGTAAGGGGTGAGGGTACGTGTTGGGAAGTTCAGTGAGAACACCCAACCCCGCCCGCACTTAGCGGCCTTTACTAAGATATCGTTCGGTTTTGTGTACACGCGTTAGTTCGACGATTGAATGATATGCAGAGATTATTTTCCTAAGACATGTGAGGAAAAATAAATAAATGGGTTGCTAAGTCGTTTAATGCATGTTAAACTAATAACGTCAAAGTTATTTTAGCATGTGAGTTTGTTTTAGTCTAATAAAACGATAAAAAACAAAGAAATAAATAAACTGCTACAAACACGAGAAAACGGGTTAGTAACGATGAATAATAATATAGGAAATAAATATATGAAATCGAGGAAATAAAAATTAATCGAAATCTGAAAAATATTACTAAAACGCTGTTTTGTATAAAAAAACGAAGTTCGAGAAAAAATAAAAAAAATGAGAAAGACGCACGTGGACAGTCTGCCGCGCGACTCGCCCAGGGCTCAGGCGGGTCGCGTGGCGGCCTGATTTCGACGACGGTTTTCGGAAAAATTTTGATTAAATCGCGTACGAATATTGCATAATTCGTACTCGACTTAATATTCTCGATATTCGCTATATTCGATAGTTGACTATGAAATCAATATCAAATATTTTGAATAGTTTTAGGAAAGATATAAACTTAGAAATCGTTTCGTAAAATAATAAAAATAAACGAACGAAAAACTAAAAAATAGGACCGGGTCATAGACTCGTGCGCGAGTCGCCTAGACCGGGCGCGACTCGCGTACGGGTCTGTCCACTTTTTATTTTTTGTCGAAAATCGTTATAAATCGCGTACAAATATGGCTTAATTTATACTCGGTTTATATTTTCGATATTCTTCGTATTCGATATTCGATTATGAAATCGATATCGAATAGTCGGAATGACTCTAGAAAAGGTTTTGAAAAGGTTTGTTTTGAACGAAAAGTTAAAAAAAAAAAAAATGAACGAAAAGTTTGAAAAAAGGATTTTGAACGAAAAGATGTAACGAAATCGTCGAAATCTTAATATAATTCTTTTCGATACAATATTCGATTATATAGAATCGATATCATATTTTAAGAATATTTGATATATGAAAATAGTTTTTAATAATATCGATATTAGAAAAGAAAATAAAAAAGACTGACGAAAGACCCATAAAAAAAACGAGAAGAAGAGAAGAAAAGGAGAAGAGTCGGGTTTGATTTACACCCTCAACCTACATGCTTTGTTTTCTCGAGATAAGGCTCGTCGGGAAGTGGCTTAGACTTGGGAGCGTCGAGATGATGAGGATGAGTTGAGGTGTATCGGTTTGGGTGATTTGGGACGTCGGGTTTGGCCGGATTCGTCGAGGTTGCAAGGCTTCGAAAGTGTCGGGATTTGCTAACTATCGGGTTTGTGTATGAACCGTGTGTGGAGGGGGTTTCGGACGTGTTTTTAATGCTGTTGTGTCGCTGTGTCTCGGTATTTTTTGATGTATGATCGTTGTTTTTCGGTCCTTGAAAGTGTTGGATGGGGGGTCCTATTTATAGGGAGTTTCCGACCTTGGTTTAGGAGAGTTTGAATACCGCTTAGGATAGGAAACGAAGGAATTTGAGGGAAATAAGAATTCCGCTTTCTTGTGAAGGAAGAAAGGGAAACCGTCTGATTCATGCTACTTGGCCGAGTAATTGCACTCGGTCGAGTGTTTGAATCGGTTCTCGGATAGGATTCCTACTCGAGATCGAATTCTACCTTAAACGAAATTGTTTAATGCTTTGTATGGCTGATTTTTGTGGAGTTGGGGTCCGAATTGGACACGTGAGTTATCACGGTCGGTCCACAAGTCTCGGGAAATATCTTTGACCGGGTTTTGACTCGGTCGCTAAAAGACGGTTTTACCCCTGGTGTCGGTTTCGACCCAAATTAGTGTTATTTGACTCGAAACGATCCACTGGGCCTGAATTTGAGGTTGGTTTTGTGAGATTTGTGCTCCTTAAAATGTCTAAATCAAATGCCCATAATTACGAGCCCATATCCGAGTCTATCAAAGCATGTTTACGTCCAATCATCATTGGGTGTTTGGCGGGAACTACTATAGACACCTAGCGGTCAAAATGTGGGTGTCTACAGAGCCCCCACTCTGACTGAGGCTTGGACAAGGCAAAAGTCAGAGTAGCTACCAGGTCAATCAAAGATTAAAACCTGGCAGACTTCCGATCGGGTCGTTTAGGGTCCATTAGACCTGCGTGAAGGGCTCGCCAGCCGTAGAATAGAAATCATACCTGGGCTGGTGCTGATAATGTCGCGGGAGCTTGCCTAGGAAGCTACGGGTATACCTGTTTGCAGATATATCCTGTCTTGGAATTGCGCGGGAGCTTGCCTTGGAAGCTATGGGTATATCTGTTTGCAGATATATCCTGAAAGAAGTTGCCTGAGCTTTTCCACTGGGGAACTTAGAATTTTCTGGGGAGTCTCGGGTGGACCTGTCTGTTGATACATAACACATTGCATGTAACATTTAGGCGAAACACTGACTCATGCTGGGGAAGAAAAAGATGATTTTTTCGAAAATTTTGAAAAGAGGAAATCCTGAATTTTTTGGAAGGTTTGGAAATAAGGATGCTTGGGATGACTTTGATTCCTAATCGGATTCTGACACGGATTCCTAGAATTTCCTGGTTAGGCCTGTATGCCTAGATGAAGTGTGATAAAAATTCCTATTCCCGTGGTGACTAGGAAAGGGATTGTCTCAAATGGCTAAGTTTTGCGAATTTTAAAATGAGAATTTGAAGAGAGAGATATACCGACCGACTCGACCCTGGACGTGAGAGGACGAGTTGACAGACACGACTTTGACTCTCTAAGGGTTAGACCGTGACTCGGTAGGGGGTAGGCCACCTAAGATGACAAGACTCTTAAGTTGCGCTATTCCGTAGCCTAGGCGAGTGGCAACACAGTCGAACATCGAAATGGGAACAATCTGCTATAGGGGAATTGCAGTAGTCTGTAATGAGACTGTTTTAGCAGTAACAATGCTGTAGTCTAGTGCTCCTTTTGAATTTTTGATTTTTGGGACATTTCCAAAGTGGGTATTGCTCCGAGTCCTGACAGATTCTCGTCTTTGACTGAGCCGAGTACTAGGACACACTATAGAAAGGAGGCTAGATCTTTATTCTTTGAATTTATCTGGATTTTGTGAGTGGATGGAGAACTTCTGCCTAGGAGAAGCCCCCAGGATGACAAAGCTAGCTGCTGAGAACATGACAGTGTCGTGACTGGAATGATGATGCTTTTTCGAATTTGTGTCAATGTGGGTGGTTGTGCCCTTGTTGAAAGGCTGCCTACGTATTCACGTGTAGTGAAATCAAACCAAGCCGTAGTTCAGTGTTGAAAGATGTATTATGATGCCTAGCTTATTAAGGCTTTGTGTGTAACTAGCCATAGCAATGGTGTAGGCTAGGTGCATTCCCAGTGATGTCTTGATCAAAGGGCTAGAATAGTTAGGATGTTGATCCTGTGACTGTGAGCGTTCTCCGGGATAGCCCCCAGAGGTGGTGTAAACCATTTGGGCGTGTTCTATGCCGACTGCAAGTTGAGTTCCCGCGTTTGGGGCTGGTAACTGGTTTGAATGAGAAGAATTGGGATGGGATTTTAACGAGTTCTGCTCTCGGGGATTTGATGAGTTTTGCTCTCGGGGATTTTAATGAGTTTTGCTCTCGGGGATTTTGACGAGTTTTGCTCTCGGGGATTTTAACGAGGGATTTTAATGAGTTTTGCTCTCGGGGATTTGATGAGTTTTGCTCTCGGGGATTTTAACGAGTTTTGCTCTCGGATTTGCATATGGTGATTGTGAATTCTGTTATGTAAATGGGAAGTCGAGTAGAATGGCTCGAGCTTCGATTGGGCAGGTTTGATAATGCGGGATCTGATTTCCATGTCTGGCCCTAAAGGTTAGGGTGTATCCTATGGAGGTTGAATCCTCAAAATTCTGGGTTGTCTCTAGAATAGGTCTCGAGAAGGTCTTGAGGGTTGTAATGTGGGAAGGCTAGATGTGGTGTTAGCTGACCAGCTTGTTTCTCCCCTATTTGATAGCATGGGTATTGTAATTTTTGAATTGACCGTTTCATGGTCATGGGTTTTTGAATTATTTGGGTTGACCTCTTAGCCCCGGTCATGGGATTCTTCATTTGAGTTGACCGTGTCTGGTCGAGAGATGTTGATAATTCTTTTTTGATCATGGCCAGCTTTTTTTGTTTTGGCCTTTTGCTTTTTTTCTCTTGGACTTTTGATTTTTTTATCCAGCTTTTTTTTTTGTCGGTCAGACTAACACCTAAGGTAGGGACTGGCTAGTCTTATTGGATGGGTGTTTAATGTGGGAAGTGGGCTTGCCTCCCGTCTTGAACCCAAACTAGAAGACTACCCAGATTTGTCATAGGATTCGATATGCTCCTGCTACGGGTAGTTATGTGGCTTTCTATACCAGACATGGAATAGGTAAAAGGAAAACATGGGCTCGGTTTCCTGCAGTCATTATAGATGTGCCTATAATAGTCACGTGCGTGTGCTCACAGTGTATGATGGTGTTCATCATGTTCTCGGAAACACATAAGGAAAGTATGTATGAGAAATAGAAAAGCTGATTTTATTGAATTTTGAAAAAAGAGGACAGAATACCGCTGACTCTGACTCTGACTTTGACTTTGAAAGAAATAGTACATCCTAGACTCGGACTCAGACTCGGACTTGAACCAAATCTAGACTCTTGGATGAGGTTGTCAACAGTCTTCGGCTTCTAAGGACTCAAGTGGATGTCCAGTATGGCCTTCGGTAGAAGCTTCACCCAGATCTTCATTATGTCGAAGATCGTCTTCAATCCTAATGCCCATTTCGGTAAGCACCGCAAAGTTTGAAATGTCGGCATACCTAAGATGGACGCGGTAGGGAGGTAGGAGGTTGTTGATGAACGCCTCCACTAGTGTCTTCTCGTTGGGCTTGTCTACCAACTTCACACTTTCGGCCCTCCACCTTTGAAGGTACTTGGTGAAACCTTCCTTGGGCTCCTGGGCCATGACCTCCAGGGTGCGCATTGTGGTCTGGATCTCGGTATTATCTGCATAATTCCGAGCGAACTCTGTTGCGACGTCGTCCCAAGTCTTGTACTTCTTGGAATCGAGCCTGTAATACCAGGCTTTTGGATGCTTCTCAAGGGAAGAAGCAAAGAGATGCTTGAACATGGATGACTTAACTCCCTTAACAGCCATGAATTCTTTGAAAGCCCGGATGTGGAGCACCGGGTCTTCAGTCCCATCAAACATTGGTAGGCCTGTCAAGTTGAGATTAGCGGGCAACTCATCGGTTAGAGGCGAATAAGCCCAAGCATTCTCCGTATGGATCGAGTTATTCGTTGACAAATGGACCTGTTCTTGCAGCTTGCGAACGGCGCTGACCAGTTCAGCTATGGGCCCAGTGGTTTCATTCCTAACCTTAAGAGTCCTTTGCTCCACGACACTCAAACGGGTAGCAATGGCGGTTTGGTCGGTACTGATGGCTGTCAGTTGGGCCTCCATCTTAGCCAGTGAGGCGGTCAGTTCGTCTATGGCTTGTTGCGTCATGGCTCGGGTGTGGGGTGGCCTGTTTGTAAGGGCACCGCGTAATCAGTAAAGTTGCTTCGGAACTCGAATACATCAAGGCATAGGAAATAGCGTGGGAGGAGAGACGACTCCAGTTTGACTCGGGTTAGACTCTCCTAAGACAAATGTGTAGGGTACGATTCTCGGAGTGACTGTGATTAATCGCTCCATCGGAGAATAGCCTCCAAGTGAGACTAAGGACTCAGATAGGACTCAGATGGTGTGACATCTAAGTGACTCGAAAGTGGGGTACGTGAGACACGTGTAAGACAAGACCCTTAGAGCAACCGTGATTGGTCGCTCTACTGAAAGGGTAGCCCCCGAGTGGGACTGAAGACTTTGTTAAGACTCGAGTGTCGGACGAGTGACCCTTAGATGTAAGGATCACGAACCTTTTGTTATAAGGCTATGCCTTGTAAAAGGTTGACTCGGAAAAGACACCTAGACGGGTGACTCGTGGACGGTGGGCCTTCCTTAGGATTCGGCAAAGTGGGCCTAGTCCCGTTCGAAGGAAGGTCTACGTGAGAATTCCCTAGACTTTGGACTCTAGTGTGTAAACGGGCCTCCCTTCGTAGGAGTTTGTCCTACGCAGGTGGGCCGTGCCTTGACAAATAAGGCGGACTTGGGATGGGGTGGAAACCCGTGACGTAAGATCGACGGAGTTTCGACGCTATAGATTCTAACTTATGACAAGACCCGACACTGCTAAATACAGGAAGTCCTAAGAAGAAGAGGGTTTTGAAAAGGGAATTTGGATTTGAAAACCGAACGAGGTCGGATTGGAAGGCCCGATTTTTTTTTGAAAACCGAGAAAAAGGGTTATCGGGCCGAGATTTCGGGCTTTTTTTGAAAAAGGTTTGGACAGCATACCGGCTAAAAATAGGCTATTTTGAGTCAAAATCATAAGTCCTAAATTCGGCAGCTTTCCGGGTTTTGAAAAAAGAATGGTTTTGAAAAGATGTAAGTTTTTTGAAAAAAAAATGACGGTTTTTGAAAAGACCAAAGAAGATCAAGTAGCATGTAGTCATAGAAACAGTATAACGACGCCATGTATGCTCTTAGTCTAAGTCTCGGTCGGTCGAATAGGGTCTATACCAACAACGATCGCATTCTCGCAAATCAGGACGGACCTCCTAAGCCAAGTTGGTCTTAGAATCTGCCGTAAAACCCATGCGAGTTCCGCCATCGAAGTCTTTAGTGCACCCAAGTAGGAATGCACCGTGGTATAGTGGGACGTCGGTCACAAGTAACCGGCCCGGGATAGAACGGGGTTATGCATGAATCATTGGCCTAAAACGTGTACATTACTAATCGAACGATTTCTTTTCGAGTCTCACCCTGAGGATGCCGATGGTAAGTGACACATCAGTTAATCCCCAGCGGAGTCGCCAAATTGTGGACATGACATAGGTCCACCCCGACGCGGCGAAGCGCGGGTTTTGGGGAGGCGATAGAATTTCCATATGAGATGGATCGAATAGAATTTTAAATCGAAGTAGGAGTCGCCACCGAATTTTATGGTTATTCGGAACCATTCGAACCCACTCTATGTCGTAGTGGGCCATACTTAAAGCCTGGCCCATTTCCGATGTCAGAGTTTATTGGGTTCGTCCCTTAGCATTACGATACCGATGCCGACTTGAGCGGTTAATCGTATATTGAATGACTCTCGTTGCCAATGGTTTCGGACATCCGGAAACCACGGTTCTGAGTAAGGGGTGAGGGTACGTGTTGGGAAGTTCAGTGAGAACACCCAACCCCGCCCGCACTTAGCGGCCTTTACTAAGATATCGTTCGGTTTTGTGTACACGCGTTAGTTCGACGATTGAATGATATGCAGAGATTATTTTCCTAAGACATGTGAGGAAAAATAAATAAATGGGTTGCTAAGTCGTTTAATGCATGTTAAACTAATAACGTCAAAGTTATTTTAGCATGTGAGTTTGTTTTAGTCTAATAAAACGATAAAAAACAAAGAAATAAATAAACTGCTACAAACACGAGAAAACGGGTTAGTAACGATGAATAATAATATAGGAAATAAATATATGAAATCGAGGAAATAAAAATTAATCAAAATCTGAAAAATATTACTAAAACGCTGTTTTGTATAAAAAAACGAAGTTCGAGAAAAAATAAAAAAAATGAGAAAGACGCACGTGGACAGTCTGCCGCGCGACTCGCCCAGGGCTCAGGCGGGTCGCGTGGCGGCCTGATTTCGACGACGGTTTTCGGAAAAATTTTGATTAAATCGCGTACGAATATTGCATAATTCGTACTCGACTTAATATTCTCGATATTCGCTATATTCGATAGTTGACTATGAAATCAATATCAAATATTTTGAATAGTTTTAGGAAAGATATAAACTTAGAAATCGTTTCGTAAAATAATAAAAATAAACGAACGAAAAACTAAAAAATAGGACCGGGTCATAGACTCGTGCGCGAGTCGCCTAGACCGGGCGCGACTCGCGTACGGGTCTGTCCACTTTTTATTTTTTGTCGAAAATCGTTATAAATCGCGTACAAATATGGCTTAATTTATACTCGGTTTATATTTTCGATATTCTTCGTATTCGATATTCGATTATGAAATCGATATCGAATAGTCGGAATGACTCTAGAAAAGGTTTTGAAAAGGTTTGTTTTGAACGAAAAGTTAAAAAAAAAAAAAAATGAACGAAAAGTTTGAAAAAAGGATTTTGAACGAAAAGATGTAACGAAATCGTCGAAATCTTAATATAATTCTTTTCGATACAATATTCGATTATATAGAATCGATATCATATTTTAAGAATATTTGATATATGAAAATAGTTTTTAATAATATCGATATTAGAAAAGAAAATAAAAAAGACTGACGAAAGACCCATAAAAAAAACGAGAAGAAGAGAAGAAAAGGAGAAGAGTCGGGTTTGATTTACACCCTCAACCTACATGCTTTGTTTTCTCGAGATAAGGCTCGTCGGGAAGTGGCTTAGACTTGGGAGCGTCGAGATGATGAGGATGAGTTGAGGTGTATCGGTTTGGGTGATTTGGGACGTCGGGTTTGGCCGGATTCGTCGAGGTTGCAAGGCTTCGAAAGTGTCGGGATTTGCTAACTATCGGGTTTGTGTATGAACCGTGTGTGGAGGGGGTTTCGGACGTGTTTTTAATGCTGTTGTGTCGCTGTGTCTCGGTATTTTTTGATGTATGATCGTTGTTTTTCGGTCCTTGAAAGTGTTGGATGGGGGGTCCTATTTATAGGGAGTTTCCGACCTTGGTTTAGGAGAGTTTGAATACCGCTTAGGATAGGAAACGAAGGAATTTGAGGGAAATAAGAATTCCGCTTTCTTGTGAAGGAAGAAAGGGAAACCGTCTGATTCATGCTACTTGGCCGAGTAATTGCACTCGGTCGAGTGTTTGAATCGGTTCTCGGATAGGATTCCTACTCGAGATCGAATTCTACCTTAAACGGAATTGTTTAATGCTTTGTATGGCTGATTTTTGTGGAGTTGGGGTCCGAATTGGACACGTGAGTTATCACGGTCGGTCCACAAGTCTCGGGAAATATCTTTGACCGGGTTTTGACTCGGTCGCTAAAAGACGGTTTTACCCCTGGTGTCGGTTTCGACCCAAATTAGTGTTATTTGACTCGAAACGATCCACTGGGCCTGAATTTGAGGTTGGTTTTGTGAGATTTGTGCTCCTTAAAATGTCTAAATCAAATGCCCATAATTACGAGCCCATATCCGAGTCTATCAAAGCATGTTTACGTCCAATCATCATTGGGTGTTTGGCGGGAACTACTATAGACACCTAGCGGTCAAAATGTGGGTGTCTACAGAGCCCCCACTCTGACTGAGGCTTGGACAAGGCAAAAGTCAGAGTAGCTACCAGGTCAATCAAAGATTAAAACCTGGCAGACTTCCGATCGGGTCGTTTAGGGTCCATTAGACCTGCGTGAAGGGCTCGCCAGCCGTAGAATAGAAATCATACCTGGGCTGGTGCTGATAATGTCGCGGGAGCTTGCCTAGGAAGCTACGGGTATACCTGTTTGCAGATATATCCTGTCTTGGAATTGCGCGGGAGCTTGCCTTGGAAGCTATGGGTATATCTGTTTGCAGATATATCCTGAAAGAAGTTGCCTGAGCTTTTCCACTGGGGAACTTAGAATTTTCTGGGGAGTCTCGGGTGGACCTGTCTGTTGATACATAACACATTGCATGTAACATTTAGGCGAAACACTGACTCATGCTGGGGAAGAAAAAGATGATTTTTTCGAAAATTTTGAAAAGAGGAAATCCTGAATTTTTTGGAAGGTTTGGAAATAAGGATGCTTGGGATGACTTTGATTCCTAATCGGATTCTGACACGGATTCCTAGAATTTCCTTGTTAGGCCTGTATGCCTAGATGAAGTGTGATAAAAATTCCTATTCCCGTGGTGACTAGGAAAGGGATTGTCTCAAATGGCTAAGTTTTGCGAATTTTAAAATGAGAATTTGAAGAGAGAGATATACCGACCGACTCGACCCTGGACGTGAGAGGACGAGTTGACAGACACGACTTTGACTCTCTAAGGGTTAGACCGTGACTCGGTAGGGGGTAGGCCACCTAAGATGACAAGACTCTTAAGTTGCGCTATTCCGTAGCCTAGGCGAGTGGCAACACAGTCGAACATCGAAATGGGAACAATCTGCTATAGGGGAATTGCAGTAGTCTGTAATGAGACTGTTTTAGCAGTAACAATGCTGTAGTCTAGTGCTCCTTTTGAATTTTTGATTTTTGGGACATTTCCAAAGTGGGTATTGCTCCGAGTCCTGACAGATTCTCGTCTTTGACTGAGCCGAGTACTAGGACACACTATAGAAAGGAGGCTAGATCTTTATTCTTTGAATTTATCTGGATTTTGTGAGTGGATGGAGAACTTCTGCCTAGGAGAAGCCCCCAGGATGACAAAGCTAGCTGCTGAGAACATGACAGTGTCGTGACTGGAATGATGATGCTTTTTCGAATTTGTGTCAATGTGGGTGGTTGTGCCCTTGTTGAAAGGCTGCCTACGTATTCACGTGTAGTGAAATCAAACCAAGCCGTAGTTCAGTGTTGAAAGATGTATTATGATGCCTAGCTTATTAAGGCTTTGTGTGTAACTAGCCATAGCAATGGTGTAGGCTAGGTGCATTCCCAGTGATGTCTTGATCAAAGGGCTAGAATAGTTAGGATGTTGATCCTGTGACTGTGAGCGTTCTCCGGGATAGCCCCCAGAGGTGGTGTAAACCATTTGGGCGTGTTCTATGCCGACTGCAAGTTGAGTTCCCGCGTTTGGGGCTGGTAACTGGTTTGAATGAGAAGAATTGGGATGGGATTTTAACGAGTTCTGCTCTCGGGGATTTGATGAGTTTTGCTCTCGGGGATTTTAATGAGTTTTGCTCTCGGGGATTTTGACGAGTTTTGCTCTCGGGGATTTTAACGAGGGATTTTAATGAGTTTTGCTCTCGGGGATTTGATGAGTTTTGCTCTCGGGGATTTTAACGAGTTTTGCTCTCGGATTTGCATATGGTGATTGTGAATTCTGTTATGTAAATGGGAAGTCGAGTAGAATGGCTCGAGCTTCGATTGGGCAGGTTTGATAATGCGGGATCTGATTTCCATGTCTGGCCCTAAAGGTTAGGGTGTATCCTATGGAGGTTGAATCCTCAAAATTCTGGGTTGTCTCTAGAATAGGTCTCGAGAAGGTCTTGAGGGTTGTAATGTGGGAAGGCTAGATGTGGTGTTAGCTGACCAGCTTGTTTCTCCCCTATTTGATAGCATGGGTATTGTAATTTTTGAATTGACCGTTTCATGGTCATGGGTTTTTGAATTATTTGGGTTGACCTCTTAGCCCCGGTCATGGGATTCTTCATTTGAGTTGACCGTGTCTGGTCGAGAGATGTTGATAATTCTTTTTTGATCATGGCCAGCTTTTTTTGTTTTGGCCTTTTGCTTTTTTTCTCTTGGACTTTTGATTTTTTTATCCAGCTTTTTTTTTTGTCGGTCAGACTAACACCTAAGGTAGGGACTGGCTAGTCTTATTGGATGGGTGTTTAATGTGGGAAGTGGGCTTGCCTCCCGTCTTGAACCCAAACTAGAAGACTACCCAGATTTGTCATAGGATTCGATATGCTCCTGCTACGGGTAGTTATGTGGCTTTCTATACCAGACATGGAATAGGTAAAAGGAAAACATGGGCTCGGTTTCCTGCAGTCATTATAGATGTGCCTATAATAGTCACGTGCGTGTGCTCACAGTGTATGATGGTGTTCATCATGTTCTCGGAAACACATAAGGAAAGTATGTATGAGAAATAGAAAAGCTGATTTTATTGAATTTTGAAAAAAGAGGACAGAATACCGCTGACTCTGACTCTGACTTTGACTTTGAAAGAAATAGTACATCCTAGACTCGGACTCAGACTCGGACTTGAACCAAATCTAGACTCTTGGATGAGGTTGTCAACAGTCTTCGGCTTCTAAGGACTCAAGTGGATGTCCAGTATGGCCTTCGGTAGAAGCTTCACCCAGATCTTCATTATGTCGAAGATCGTCTTCAATCTTAATGCCCATTTCGGTAAGCACCGCAAAGTTTGAAATGTCGGCATACCTAAGATGGACGCGGTAGGGAGGTAGGAGGTTGTTGATGAACGCCTCCACTAGTGTCTTCTCGTTGGGCTTGTCTACCAACTTCACACTTTCGGCCCTCCACCTTTGAAGGTACTTGGTGAAACCTTCCTTGGGCTCCTGGGCCATGACCTCCAGGGTGCGCATTGTGGTCTGGATCTCGGTATTATCTGCATAATTCCGAGCGAACTCTGTTGCGACGTCGTCCCAAGTCTTGTACTTCTTGGAATCGAGCCTGTAATACCAGGCTTTTGGATGCTTCTCAAGGGAAGAAGCAAAGAGATGCTTGAACATGGATGACTTAACTCCCTTAACAGCCATGAATTCTTTGAAAGCCCGGATGTGGAGCACCGGGTCTTCAGTCCCATCAAACATTGGTAGGCCTGTCAAGTTGAGATTAGCGGGCAACTCATCGGTTAGAGGCGAATAAGCCCAAGCATTCTCCGTATGGATCGAGTTATTCGTTGACAAATGGACCTGTTCTTGCAGCTTGCGAACGGCGCTGACCAGTTCAGCTATGGGCCCAGTGGTTTCATTCCTAACCTTAAGAGTCCTTTGCTCCACGACACTCAAACGGGTAGCAATGGCGGTTTGGTCGGTACTGATGGCTGTCAGTTGGGCCTCCATCTTAGCCAGTGAGGCGGTCAGTTCGTCTATGGCTTGTTGCGTCATGGCTCGGGTGTGGGGTGGCCTGTCTGTAAGGGCACCGTGTAATCAGTAAAGTTGCTTCGGAACTCGAATACATCAAGGCATAGGAAATAGCGTGGGAGGAGAGACGACTCCAGTTTGACTCGGGTTAGACTCTCCTAAGACAAATGTGTAGGGTACGATTCTCGGAGTGACTGTGATTAATCGCTCCATCGGAGAATAGCCTCCAAGTGAGACTAAGGACTCAGATAGGACTCAGATGGTGTGACATCTAAGTGACTCGAAAGTGGGGTACGTGAGACACGTGTAAGACAAGACCCTTAGAGCAACCGTGATTGGTCGCTCTACTGAAAGGGTAGCCCCCGAGTGGGACTGAAGACTTTGTTAAGACTCGAGTGTCGGACGAGTGACCCTTAGATGTAAGGATCATGAACCTTTTGTTATAAGGCTATGCCTTGTAAAAGGTTGACTCGGAAAAGACACCTAGACGGGTGACTCGTGGACGGTGGGCCTTCCTTAGGATTCGGCAAAGTGGGCCTAGTCCCGTTCGAAGGAAGGTCTACGTGAGAATTCCCTAGACTTTGGACTCTAGTGTGTAAACGGGCCTCCCTTCGTAGGAGTTTGTCCTACGCAGGTGGGCCGTGCCTTGACAAATAAGGCGGACTTGGGATGGGGTGGAAACCCGTGACGTAAGATCGACGGAGTTTCGACGCTATAGATTCTAACTTATGACAAGACCCGACACTGCTAAATACAGGAAGTCCTAAGAAGAAGAGGGTTTTGAAAAGGGAATTTGGATTTGAAAACCGAACGAGGTCGGATTGGAAGGCCCGATTTTTTTTTGAAAACCGAGAAAAAGGGTTATCGGGCCGAGATTTCGGGCTTTTTTTGAAAAAGGTTTGGACAGCATACCGGCTAAAAATAGGCTATTTTGAGTCAAAATCATAAGTCCTAAATTCGGCAGCTTTCCGGGTTTTGAAAAAAGAATGGTTTTGAAAAGATGTAAGTTTTTTGAAAAAAAAATGACGGTTTTCGAAAAGACCAAAGAAGATCAAGTAGCATGTAGTCATAGAAACAGTATAACGACGCCATGTATGCTCTTAGTCTAAGTCTCGGTCGGTCGAATAGGGTCTATACCAACAACGATCGCATTCTCGCAAATCAGGACGGACCTCCTAAGCCAAGTTGGTCTTAGAATCTGCCGTAAAACCCATGCGAGTTCCGCCATCGAAGTCTTTAGTGCACCCAAGTGGGAATGCACCGTGGTATAGTGGGACGTCGGTCACAAGTAACCGGCCCGGGATAGAACGGGGTTATGCATGAATCATTGGCCTAAAACGTGTACATTACTAATCGACCGATTTCTTTTCGAGTCTCACCCTGAGGATGCCGATGGTAGGTGACACATCAGTTAATCCCCAACGGAGTCGCCAAATTGTGGACATGACATAGGTCCACCCCGACGCGGCGAAGCGCGGGTTTTGGGGAGGCGATAGAATTTCCATATGAGATGGATCGAATAGAATTTTAAATCGAAGTAGGAGTCGCCACCGAATTTTATGGTTATTCGGAACCATTCGAACCCACTCTATGTCGTAGTGGGCCATACTTAAAGTCTGGCCCATTTCCGATGTCAGAGTTTATTGGGTTCGTCCCTTAGCATTACGATACCGATGCCGACTTGAGCGGTTAATCGTATATTGAATGACTCTCGTTGCCAATGGTTTCGGACATCCGGAAACCACGGTTCTGAGTAAGGGGTGAGGATACGTGTTGGGAAGTTCAGTGAGAACACCCAACCCCGCCCGCACTTAGCGGCCTTTACTAAGATATCGTTCGGTTTTGTGTACACGCGTTAGTTCGACGATTGAATGATATGCAGAGATTATTTTCCTAAGACATGTGAGGAAAAATAAATAAATGGGTTGCTAAGTCGTTTAATGCATGTTAAACTAATAACGTCAAAGTTATTTTAGCATGTGAGTTTGTTTTAGTCTAATAAAACGATAAAAAACAAAGAAATAAATAAACTGCTACAAACACGAGAAAACGGGTTAGTAACGATGAATAATAATATAGGAAATAAATATATGAAATCGAGGAAATAAAAATTAATCGAAATCTGAAAAATATTACTAAAATGCTGTTTTGTATAAAAAAAACGAAGTTCGAGAAAAAATAAAAAAAATGAGAAAGACGCACGTGGACAGTCTGCCGCGCGACTCGCCCAGGGCTCAGGCGGGTCGCGTGGCGGCCTGATTTCGACGACGGTTTTCGGAAAAATTTTGATTAAATCGCGTACGAATATTGCATAATTCGTACTCGACTTAATATTCTCGATATTCGCTATATTCGATAGTTGACTATGAAATCAATATCAAATATTTTGAATAGTTTTAGAAAAGATATAAACTTAGAAATCATTTCGTAAAATAATAAAAATAAACGAACGAAAAACTAAAAAATAGGACTGGGTCATAGACTCGTGCGCGAGTCGCCTAGACCGGGCGCGACTCGCGTACGGGTCTGTCCACTTTTTATTTTTTGTCGAAAATCGTTATAAATCGCGTACAAATATGGCTTAATTTATACTCGGTTTATATTTTCGATATTCTTCGTATTCGATATTCGATTATGAAATCGATATCGAATAGTCGGAATGACTCTAGAAAAGGTTTTGAAAAGGTTTGTTTTGAACGAAAAGTTAAAAAAAAAAAAAAAAAAAAAAATTGAACGAAAAGTTTGAAAAAAGGATTTTGAACGAAAAGATGTAACGAAATCGTCGAAATCTTAATATAATTCTTTTCGATACAATATTCGATTATATAGAATCGATATCATATTTTAAGAATATTCGATATATGAAAATAGTTTTTAATAATATCGATATTAGAAAAGAAAATAAAAAAGACTGACGAAAGACCCATAAAAAAAACGAGAAGAAGAGAAGAAAAGGAGAAGAGTCGGGTTTGATTTACACCCTCAACCTACATGCTTTGTTTTCTCGGGATAAGGCTCGTCGGGAAGTGGCTTAGACTTGGGAGCGTCGAGATGATGAGGATGAGTTGAGGTGTATCGGTTTGGGTGATTTGGGACGTCGGGTTTGGCCGGATTCGTCGAGGTTGCATGGCTTCGAAAGTGTCGGGATTTGCTAACTATCGGGTTTGTGTATGAACCGTGTGTGGAGGGGGTTTCGGACGTGTTTTTACTGCTGTTGTGTCGCTGTGTCTCGGTATTTTTTGATGTATGATCGTTGTTTTTCGGTCCTTGAAAGTGTTGGATGGGGGGTCCTATTTATAGGAAGTTTCCGACATTGGTTTAGGAGAGTTTGAATACCGCTTAGGATAGGAAACGAAGGAATTTGAGGGAAATAAGAATTCCGCTTTCTTGTGAAGGAAGAAAGGGAAACCGGCTGATTCATGCTACTTGGCCGAGTAATTGCACTCGGTCGAGTGTTTGAATCGGTTCTCGGATAGGATTCCTACTCGAGATCGAATTCTACCTTAAACGGAATTGTTTAATGCTTTGTATGGCTGATTTTTGTGGAGTTGGGGTCCGAATTGGACACGTGAGTTATCACGGTCGGTCCACAAGTCTCGGGAAATATCTTTGACCGGGTTTTGACTCGGTCGCTAAAAGACGGTTTTACCTCTGGTGTCGGTTTCGACCCAAATTAGTGTTATTTGACTCGAAATGACCCACTGCGCCTGAATTTGAGGTTGGTTTTGTGAGATTTGTGCTCCTTAAAATGTCTAAAGCAAATGCCCATAATTACGAGCCCATATCCGAGTCTATCAAAGCATGTTTACGTCCAATCATCATCGGGTGTTTGGCGGGAACTACTATAGACACCTAGCGGTCAAAATGTGGGTGTCTACACTAAGGAAGTCGTTGTCCGACTTAGGGCACACATAGAATGAAGCCACTGTTCTCTGGTGTGACAATAAGTCAGCAATATCAATGACAAAGAACCAGGCTTTTCATAGTAGAACAAAACACATAGAAATGCAACATCATTACATAAGGGAGTTGGTCAGCAAAGAGAAGGTGCTACTAAGGTTCTGTGGAACAAATGATCAAGATGCAAATTGGAGCAAATGAACAAAGAGTCTGACACAACATCAAAGGTTCATGGAGCGAATTGGAATGAGGATGTTTGAATCAAGGGGAGGTGTTGAAGTGTGACTCAAATCATTCCCTTAAATGAGTAAAAAACAAAAGTTATCATGTAGTAGCTAATAATCAGGAAGTAGTAGGAGTCAGTTAGGGAGTTTTATTTTTGTCATGGTTATCCACGTTTGTAGGCTAAGTAGTAGTGCTGTTAGTGGAGATTATACCTGTCAAAAATCGACCCGACCCGAAAACCCAACCCAAAACCACCCGAAAATGACCGAAACTTGAAAGTGGCCCGACCCGATAATAGCCCGAATATATTGGGTCAAAACCCGCCCGAACCCGTTACCCGCACGAAAATAGATAAATTAAAAAATATTGCTTTTATTTTTTTATTTTCAAAACAGTAAGAAATATTTTTTTATTTTCAAAATTTTAAGAAATTATATTTAGATATATCTTTATAATCATATTTTTATCACATGATTATTATAATGAGGAAAAAAATCAATAAATCGAGTCAAATTTCGTCATATATATTCGTACCTCCTATAGAAATAAAATATCAATTTATTAAAAAATAAATTAAATAAAACATACCAATATCTTATACTAAATGAGATGATTAAGAAAATTAAGAATAAAACTATATTTATGATAAAAAAAAGTAAAGAAAATTAATGTTTTTAAAGTGCGTTAATAACCTGTATTTGACCCAAAACCCGTATAAACCCGACCCGTATAAAACCCATATTTTTCAAACCCGAAATACACTCAACCCGTATTTTACCCGAACTCGTATTGACCGAACCCGAAACTCGACCGCTCGATCCGTTTGACAGGTCTGGTGGAGATGCTAGCAAGTTTATTTCAGTATTTAAGCATGTATGTTTTCCCTATTTTATGATATGCAATCAAGTGATCTTTCCCTTTCCAAGTGTAGCATTAAACTCACAAAATCTTCCAACACAGGAGCAGCATATGACAGTTTGCTATTCTTAAATACTTGGACTGACTTTGGGCTGCTTCGACCTGGACTGTTACATCTCCTTGGGCTGATTCATTCCACTCCTTTTGGGCCTCCTTTTTACAGCACCTCGATAAGGTTAACTAATTGAGAAGGTGAAGGTCGGTGCACAGTATAAGGAGTTATTAACCAGCCTATAAGGTAGCAGATTATATCCGTTGTCACTTACTCCATCTCATTCAAAACACACATTTTTATCCAAATGAGTGGTATATTTTATTTAAAGTGTGTTTTTTCAAACAATGAGAGGGGGTAGTTTTTTCTAATGTAAATCTCTTATCTAAAATGTTGTTATCATAATCAAGCTCGCTCCAGTTGTCTCCTCTTATACTCGTAAGAGTTCCTTGCGTTGTAATTCAGTACATACTGCAGTATCACTCAATCTCGTAACTAGGATTATATTTGTTTGTTGTCTATACTCTTTTCGCCTCATCGTTAATTTATACTCCTGTATAAAGTATCCCTCAGTTCCAAAGGCTGCGTATTATATTTTGGATGTTCAAATCCAATTGACTTATTTCCTTTTTAGTTCATATTTTGGACCAAACTATCTTTATTCTATTCACCTATTTACACCATATAACATTGTGAAAGAACGTCTTAGATGATTAAATACTAATCAATATATATATATACTTTAGGCTTTTTTCGAGCGATCTCATTGGTCCGTTTCATTAAGCCTCAAATTAGGAAAGTATCATAAATAAATAAAAAATCAACTAGAGAATCTTTTAATTATTATAATATATACTAGTTGGAAAGCCCGTGCAATGCACGGGCCTATTTTTAGTGCAAATGGTAATGACACCAGGTTAGACGATTTCATAAATTTGTGGAACTATTGATTGACAGATTTTTATTTATATAATAGAACTACATCGTCTGATTATAATTTCTAGATGTGGTATAATTTTACTTCAATTTATAGTTTTAAGAGTTGTTATAAGACTCAAAAGATTTTTCTAAGTCAGCTCATCATAATTTTTTGATGTGGGATAATTCAACTTAAATTTATGATTTTAAGAACTCTTTTTAGAACTCAAAAGATTTTTGATTGATACTTAAAGACGATGATTACTTTTATTTATATAATAGAATTTCATCACCTTAATGCAATTTTTTTTCGATGTGGGATAATTTTAATTATTTCTCTTATTTATGATATCTCATCATAATTTTACGGTGTGTGATAATTTCACTTAAATTTATAGTTTTAAGAACTCTTTTAGAACTCAAGAGATTTCTGTTTGATATCTAAAGACGATGATTACTTTTATTATATAATAAAATTTCATCACTTTTTTGTAATATCGAAGCCTGGGATAATTTTTACTTCAGTTTATACCCTCACAGGAATATAATATTGATGATGTAGAATGTCATCACTTTATCATAATTTTTCGATGTGCGGTAATTTTATTTAAGTTTATAGTCTTAAAAAGTTCTTTTAGGACTCAAAGTATTTCTCATTGATATCTAAAGATGAATGATTGCTTTTACTCCATATTTATATAGTAGAATTCTATCACCTTATTATAATTTCTCGATGTGGGATAATTTTACTTAAATTTATAGTTGCTTTTATAAGACAATTTTTTTTGTTAATATCTAAAAACGAATGATGTCTCTCATTACTTGTAATATAGAATTTCATCACCTTTTCATAATTTTTCGATATGTGATAATTCTACTTAGGTTTATAATCTTAAAAAAAAAATTAGAATAACTCAGATTTTTGGTTAATATCTAAACACAAATGATTGCGCTCTTTTCTATCAGCTTACGGACTCAATTTTTAAGACTCAATTTTTTTAGTTGATATCCAAGGACAAATGATAATTATTAGAGTAAATTAAAAATTACTCTCTTTTAAGATACCGATTTTAAAATTTACTCCCTTTTGAAATTTTTGTTAAAAATAACTTCCAAAATCTATCAAAAGTTCAAAAATTGCTCCAAAATATATTTTTTTGACGAAAATGCCCATAATTTTTTTATACCATGTTACTTCACCTCACGCTCTAGCCAAGGGCATTTTCGTCCTAAAAATAAATTTGGGAGCAATTTTTGAACTTTTACTAGATTTTGGGAGTTATTTTTAACAAAATTTTTAAAAGGGAGTAAATTTTAAAAATTTTGTTTTAAAAGAGAGTAATTTTTAATTTACTCTAATTATTATTATTATTTATAATATATAGAATTTCATCCGCTCATCGTAATTTTTTGATGTGAGACAACGTTAGGATAATTATAATAATAAAAGAGTTTTTTTAAGACTCAAAAGTTTTTAGGCTTATTTAACAGGAATAATACCAACTTTGGGTGGTATTCCATCAATAAAACCAACTTTAATTAATACGGGAATAAAACCAAGTATGAGTCATATTACACGAAAATGAAATTGTCTTACCTGCTACCGCCTACACTTGTTAATATTACCACTAATTCAAATTTTACTGACACTCTGAAACTCCAAACTTTTAACCTCACTTTTAACCTCGTTAACTCCCAAACTTTAAACTTCATCTTCTCGCTTCATCAATCATCAATTCTCATCAATTCAAAACATCTTCTTCATCCATTCATCACTTCATCCCTTCGTCGAAGGTAATTTTTATGGAACTTTTATTTGTTTACCTTTCTCAAACTTTTGTCAAACTTGATCGAAGGTAATTATCATTAATTATGTCGAAAATCAATTTTCAGGGATATTGTCAAATTCATTCCTCAATCTTGTGGTTCGGCAATGTCAACGGTGAGTGTTTTTTTCATTTCCCCTAAATCGATTTTTTCTGGGTTGAAATTAGGGTTTTCAATTTTTTTCGATTTTTCTGGGTTGAAATTAGGGTTTTCAATTTTTTCGATTTTTCTGGGTTTAACTTAGGTTTTTGATTTTTCTGGGTTTAATTTGGGGGTTAGTGTCCAACTACTGTTCTTTTATAATTGGTTTAATTGAAAATGTAGGTTGATTTGGATTTGGATTTGGAGAAATGATGGTTTAAGAGAGAGAATTTGATTTGGGGCAATGAAGAAGATGAAGATGAGTGTTAATTAATAGCATGGGACCCACAAAACCGACTTCATCCGGTCATTTAAGAGGCAATTTTATTTTCGTGTAATATGACTCATACTTGGTTTTATTCCCGTATTAATTAAAGTTGGTTTTATTGAAGGAATACCACCCAAAGTTGGTATTATTCCTGTTAAATAACCCAAAGTTTTTATAATCTCATAATTATTTTTCGATGTGAGATAATTATGGTGGACATCCAAGGACGGATGATTACTGGAGTATTATTTATAATATATAATTTCATCACCTTATTATAATTTGTCGATGTGTGATTACTATTATTTATAATATAGAACTTAATCATCTTATTATAATTTGTCGGTGTGAAATAACTTTAATATCTTTATATTATGTAATAAATTCATCACTTTTTCGAGCAAATAATATGAAACACATAATATGAAATTTATACTCTAATGAAAGCATTTTTTTTACCATGAATCTAATTAATTCATTTTTGTAATTTTATTTACGATAACATTTTGTTAAATGAAATTTAAAGATTTGTAGATGAAAATTTATAAAACATCACATTAATATAATAGATAAAATATGTAATAATTAAAAGATTCTCTATTTGAATTTTTTTATTATTAATGATAGTTTCCTAAATTGAGTTTTGATATAACGGACCAATCATATCGCTCGAAAACTTCCTCCTTTATATATACATATATTGTTTCAATCAACTTATAATTTTTCGATGTGGATAATTTTACTTGAATTTAATTATAGTCTTAACAGTGTTTTTTAGGATTCAAAAGATTTCTCGTTGATATCTATAAATGAACGATTACTTTTATTTATATAGTAGAATGTCATCACCTTGTTATAATTTCTCGATGTGGGATAATTTTATTTAAATTTATAACTATATGAGCTTATAAGACTAAAATTTTTTTGGTTGATATCTAAAAATGAAAGATGTATTTTATTTGTGATATCTAAATTTTTTTTGTCAATATTTAAAAATAATGATTACTCTTGTTTATAGTATAAAACTTCATAACCTCATCATAATTTTTCGATGTGAGATAATTGGTTAAAGTTTATAATCTTAATCTTAAGAGTTCTTCAAGACTCGAAAGATTTTTGGTGGATATCTAAGCACAGATGATTACTCTTATTTATAATATGAAATTTCATCAGCTTATTATAATTTGTCGATGTGGGATAACCTTATTATTTTTATATGTAATAGATTCATCAATTTTTTGAGCAAATAATATGAAACAAATTATATGAAATTTATACTCGAATGAAAGCATTTTCTACCTAGATTTCAATTATATCATTTTTATATAAAAAAAATTACGATAATTTTTTGTTAAACAAAATTTAAAGGTTTTAAGATGAAAATTACAAAACTTGACATTAATATGATAGATTAAATATATTATTATAATAATTAAAAGATTCACTACTTTATTTTTTTATTATTGAAGATATTTTCCAAAATTAAGTTTAGATGCAACGGACCAATCATATCGCTCGTATCGCTCGAAAACTTCCTCCTTTATATATATATATATATTGATTTAATTTATCATATTAATGGGATGTTTTACAATTCTTAGTTAAAAATCTTTAGAGTTCATTTTTCAATAACATTATCGTAAAATAAATTATAAAAATGAAATAATTAGATTCGTGGTAAAAAATGCTTTCATTAGAGTATAAATTTCATATTATTTGTTTCACATTTTGTGATGAATTTATTACATATAACAGTTGTAAAATTATTCCACATCGACAAATTATAATATGATGATGAAATTCTATATTATAAATAAAGTGCAATAATTCGTTCTTCGATATCTACCAAAAGTTTTTTGAATCTCAAAAAGAGTTCCTAAGACTATAAACTTTAAGTAATTATCCCATATCTTTATATTTAAAGAAGAGTTAAATAAATATCGACCAAGAAAAACATTTAAATTATTTCACATAGAAAAATTATGATAAGTTGATGAATTCTATATTATTAATAAGACTAATCATTCGTTCTTAAATATCAATCAAAAAAACTTTTAAGTCTTTAAAAGTCTTTTAATAAGACTACAAATTTAAGTAAAAATAATCTCACACCAAAAAATTATAATAAAGTGATGAAAATTCATATTATAAATAATAGTAATTATGTGCTCTTAGATTTTTGGGTCTTAAAAATATATAAAGACTATAAGCTTATAAAACTATCCCACATTCGAAAAATTATAAAGTTTCATCACACAAAAATCTTTTAAGTCTTAAAAACGTTCTGAAGACTATACACTTTAAAAAATTATAATAAGGAGAATAAATTATACTGTATATTATAAATAAGACATAATAATTCTTTCTTAAACCTTAACCAACTTAAGTAATTCGCTCACATCGAAAAATTATGATGAGATCATGAATTTCTACTAAATAAGAGTAATCATTGTTTTTAAATATCAACCAATAATATTTTGAGTTTAAAAAAGGTCTTAATAAGCCTACAAACTTAAAATTATCCTGCATCGAAACAATTAAAATAAGGTACGGTTATGATTCTATATTATAAATAAGAAAACAAATTTTAGTTAAATTATCCTACATCGACATATTATAATAAAACGATGAATTTCTATATTATAAATAAGACTAAGCTAATTATTTGTTCTTAGATATCAATCGAAATCTTTTGAGTCGTGAAAAACTCTTTAAGTTTATAAACTTAAGTAAATTATCTCACATCGAAAAATTATACTCCCTCTCTTTTGAGTTTTTAAAAAACCAACAATATTTTGAGTTTAAAAAAAGTCTTAATAAGACTATGAACTTAAAATTATCTCACATCAAAACAATTAAAATAAGATACGGTGATGATTTTATATTATAAATAAGGATACACATTTTAGTTAAAAATCTTTTGAGTCTTAAAATATATATTAAGACTATATAAAATTTAAAACTATCCACATTCGAAAAATTATAAAGTTTCATCAAACATAAATATTTACATTCGAAAAATTATAAAGTTTCATCAAACATAAATTTTTTGATTCTTAAAAAAGTTGTTAAGACTATACACTTAAATAAAAAAAATTATAATAAGATGATGGATTTCTATATTATAAATAAAACTAATAAAAAAAATTCCTTAGACATCAACTAAAAGTAATAATCATTGTTTTTAAATATCAACCAACAAAAAAACTTTTGTTTTTTTTTAAAAACTATGATTGAATTCTATATCATTTTTTTTTAAAATTATGATGAGGTCATGAATTTGTAGTCTTTTTAAAAAACTTTTGATTTAAAAAAAAGTCTTAATAAGACTACAAACTTAAAATTATCCCACATCGAAACAATTAAAATAAATTACGGTGATGATTCTATATTATAAATAAGACTACAAGTTTTAGTTAAATTATCCCACATCGACAAATTATAATAAGGTGATGAAATTCTATATTATATAAAGACTAATTATTTGTTCTTTGATATCAATCAAAATCTTTTAAGTCTTAAAAAACTCTTAAGACTATGAACTTAAGTAATTATCCCACATCGAAAAATTATACTCTTTTTTGAGTCTTAAAAACACTTTTGAGTCTTAAAACACTCTCAAGACTATAAATTTTTATTTATATAATAGAATTTCATCGTATTATCATATTCTCTTCGTTCCACTATTAAAATACCTCTCACCTTAATATTTGTGAGGGAAAAAAATAGTGATCGAAGAGAGTATGATAATACGATGGAATTCTTTTATATAAATAAAAGTAACCGTTTCTCCAAATTATGATGAGGTGATGTAAATCTATAATTCTATATTATAAATAAGGATACACATTGATAGAATTATATTATAATAAGTTCTTAATCTTTCGTTTTTAGATATTAACCAATAATCTTTTGAGACTAAAAAGAAGTTCCCAAGACTAAGACTATATAGTTAAAGTATATTTATCACACATCGAAAAATTAAGATGGGCTGATGAAATTCTATATATTATAAATAAGTGTAATCATTCGTCTATAAATAAAAGTTCTTAATTATAATTAGATTATATCTAAATAAATTTAAGTAAAATTATCCCACATCGAAAAATTATAATAAGGTGATTTTTTTTCATTATATAAATAACAGTAATCATTCATCCAAAATATATAATAAGATGATCAAATTTGATTATACAAATAAAGAGTAATCGTTTGTCTTCTTAACTTAGATATAAAAACAAACTCTTTTAAGTCTTAAATAAGTAAATGATTATACAACATCGAAAAATTATGATGAGGTGATGAAATTCTATATCATAAATGAGTCATTTTTCGGTTTTAGATATCAACCAACAATTTTTTGAGTCTTAAAAAACTTTTAAAAAGACCACAAACCTAAAATTATCCCACATCGAAAATATTAAAATAAGGCGATGCTTCTATATCATAAATAAGAGTAATCTTGCGTTTTTTTGGGTCTTAAGAGCAAATCTTAAGACTATAAACCTTTGAGTAAATTATCCTACATCGAAAAATTATGATGAGACGATAGAATCTTAAATTATCCTACATCGAAAAATTATGATGAGACTAATATTTCATTCTTAGATATCAATTAAAAAATTCATTCGTTCTTAGATATCAATAAAAAAACTTTTGAGTATTAAAAAATCTCTTAATAAGACTACAAACGTAAAATTATTTTCACAAATGTAAAATTATTTTCACATCAAAAATTTATAATAAGGTGATAAAATTTTATATTATAAATAAGAGCAATCATGTGTTCTTTTGCGTTTTAAAATAAGCTCTTATTACTAATATCATGTGATCATCTTATTTATTGTAATGACATAGTTTGATTAAGTTTCTTATTTAACAACTTATTTAACAAATGTACATCATCAATGTAATTAAGCCAACTAACCCGTGCAGCGCACGGGCTTTAATCTAGTTTGTCATTAATTATTACTATAATTTTAGTATTACTTTCTTAATCATTATGTAAAATCGAAACATATCATTTGGATATACTCTCTCCGGTTTTATAAGTTTGCCTTATTTGAACAATATTTGTGTGTACTATTATAATGAAATGGAAGAATCATCTAAAACCCAAGAATTATAAACCAAAGGAGTCCTGGTGGATACGATATATGAAAGCCAAAGATGCGTCACATGCATGCAATCAAATTGACGAAAATTACGAGTATGTAATAAGACAATGGAGTAATACTCTATTGAAACTAATGCTACGGAGTATTTCCTTGTTTATATAGATATATCAGTAACATAAGTTACGTCCTCCCTAACATGCATGTATACGGAGTACTGTACTACATACTCATACACAGATACACTACACTAACTACTACCTCCACTATATACTATAAACACTGTCTCATCTGATCTGTTCTTCCTAAGGAAGGAAGATGACTACGGAGTGAGTATAATGCAAGAACCCCAAAGGAGCTAGGATTCATACATTATTAGAAGCCGAGGGAGAAACCTCTCTGGTATGGAACTTCCAGTACAACACATACTCCTTGGAAGTCTCACACTCCAACCTCACCACTTCACTGAACGCATTCACATACTTCTTCTGCTTCCCTCCATTATCACTCCTCTCCCACTCTATCCTCACCCAACAGCTGAACCCCTTTCCCACCCCCGCCCCCGCCGGCGACCGGATCATCACTTCCCCGCTTATTCTGCTGCTTCCCGACCACCTCGACAGCCACGGGCACTCCGGCTGCCCCACCAGCTCCTTGTACGCCGAGTTCACCATCCTCACCTTCTTCCCCCCGTCCGTTATCACCGCCGGCAACACCTCTCCCTCCGCCTCCTCCTCCATCTTCTCCCACGACTTCCTCATTCCCACCGCACCCGCCGTCGGATCCATGGGCCCCACTATACTGATGATGGATCCCACCGGTCGGACCGGCCTTGGAGATATCACATTATTATTATTATTGTTACTACTCTTATTAGTAATTGATGGAATTATTTGAAGCTTTAGTGACAAATCGTCTTTCTCCTGATCAAAACCAGTAACTTCTTCTTCATCATGATCAATCGAGTTCAAATCTATGGGTTTCCCCTTTGCTGGGGAAAGAAGAGGAAGTTCAATTAAATGATTGTTGTAATGCTGATGGTGATGGAGATGTGAATGTTGTAGATCATGAGTATAGATGGTAGTATTTCCAAGTGCATGCAAGGTTAGGTTATTACTTGCATGCGAAGGCATGAAAGCCGCGGCACCCTGCTGCAACATCTGTTGTTGTTGTTGTTGGTTCCTGAGCATGGCAGCGGCGGCAGCAGGAGAAATGGCGGGAGTGCGGCCACGCTTGCGGGTGCGGGTGGGGCGGGCCTGGAGGTGGGACCAAATGTCCCGCAAGTAAGGGGACTGCCGGAATTTTTCAGGGGCTGCATCGATATTATTATTAATGGGATTGGGGGTGGAGCAGTCGGGTTTGGGTGCAATGGGCCTGTACCTTGACATGATCTCATCTCTTTTAGATGATGAGTAGGGCTGCATATTCAACGCTTGGATCATTTTCGTTTCGTTTTGTTTTGTTTTTCTGGGTGGCCTGCGCCTGCCGTAGTTTATTTGGTAAAGGAGGAGGAACTGAGTAGAGTATATTATAGGGGAAGGAAGGGAAATAGAGAGAGAGAGAGAGTAAATAAAGGGGAGGGCGAATAAGAGAAGGGCAACATGGAAGGGAAGAGAAAGGAGGGAGTGACATATGGGAGAGGACTAAGGTAGGGTACGTGTTGGAGTCTTAAAGAATAAAAGGAGGCACGTGGGTTTTGGTAGGCTTGCATCCATCCACAGACCAGTAGACCACACACACTCAGATTTACCTCTGCCCTAACAAATCACCTTTCATCTATCAGTCTTTCTCCCTCTATCTTCACACTAGTAGTTAAAAGTGGCCCGGACTAGTAAAATTGGATCCTATGGTTCGGTCCTATCTTCTCGTATTCAAAAATGTAGTGACTTGTCCAACTCGGTCTACGCTTTAAAAAAAATAATCAAATTTAGTTCTCTTTTGAGTTTCTATAATTGTTTCACCTTCTTTTTTGGGTTGAGTTTGATTTTTCTTTCATTTTCCTTTTTAGGTTATCAATGTGTGGTTCACAATTACTCTCTCTTTTCTCACTCTTCCTCCTTTGACAATAATAGAAACTCGGAGGGAGTATATTTTTACGGTCCGATCTTAAGAGAGTTCCGTCTATATTTCTTTGCTGACCGATCTAGTCTTCACAAATTCTTGTTTGTGACGGAGATATCCGTCACAGACAAATGATGGGCCAAATAGATATCAAATAGGGGTAAGACAAAAGTGAGGATGGTGGAACCTAGGTAAATAATTGTTTTTATCCCATCAACTTGACCCGTCTTAAGCTTGCAACGGATATATATCCGTCGCGAGAGAGACCAACTTTCTAGTCTTAAAATTTGAATTTTTTAGATCACCAATTCATGAGTCAATTCAATCCAAGTTTGAGTAGGGGAACACCCGTACTAGTTTCACTCCCTACCCTCTAGACTCCCACTGTTAGAACCTTTGAATTGTTATATCCACGTCCTTTCCCTTCAAATCATTTCATTTTCATTTTCATTTTCATTTTTTTTATTAATTGTGGAGTGGAGTAGTACTCCCTAATCCGGTAATCCCTTTCTTTTTTTTCGAAGAGATTTAGCGGGTATGGAGTAAAATTTCACCTGTTTCGTTTGATTCTTAACGTTTATTTCATACATGTATACATCTATACTCTCTTCGTTCCAGATGTTCTCACTCTTATTACGATGTGAGAAAACATAATATTTAAATGAGAACATCTCTTTGGGATGGAGGGAATATACGTTTTCTTTCATCCATATCTTTAATTATACTCCCTCCGATTTTTAATGTTTGTCCCCTTTCAATATAATATTCTACTCATATATTCATCAAATGGGATAAACATTAAGAAACAACGGAGGTAGTATATATATCTAAAAATTATAAAAAAATAGTATTAATAATACACTAGATTAAACAATTTAAATAAGATTCCATGTGAATACTTGAGGTATATATTGTAGGGTTATTTAACAGGATTATTACAAATTTGGGTGATATTACATAAATAAAATCAACTTTAATTAATATGGAAATAAAATCATGTATGAGACATATTATACACAAATAGAATTGCCTCGTAAATGACCGGATGAAGTCGGTTTTTGTGGGTCCCATACTATTAATTAACGCATCTTCATTTTCTTCATTTCCACAATAAACTCAATTTTCCCATAACAAAACTTCAAGGTTACAAGCCTCCATGGATCAACCTGTGTTTTCAATCAAACCAATTAAAAAGAACACTAATAGGAAACCCAGAATAACCCCTAAATTAAACTCAGAATAAGAAAACCCTAAATTAAACCTAGAATAAGAAAACCCTAAATTAGTAAAAGGAAACCCAGAAAAATCGATTTAGGGAAAATGAAAAAAATACTCACCATTGACATTGCCGACGCAAAGGATTGAGGAATGAACTTTTCTACAGCTATAACCCTTGAAAATGAATTTTCGACAATTTTAATGGTAAGTATAAAGACGGACAAGATGAATTATCTTTGAAAGTTGATAAACAAACAGAAATTTTGAAAAAAAAAAAATTACCTTGGACAAGATGAATTGAGCAAGAAGAAGATGAAGTGAAGCAGAAGATGAATCGAGGAAAAAGAAGATGAAGTGAAAATGAAGTTTGAAGTTAAAAAGTTGAAAATTAATGAAGTTAAAATGAATGAAGTGAAGACGTATAGGGTTACGTGAAAGGTCAGTGCGTATTAGTGAATTATGGAAATAAAATAATAATAATATAGTTAATATTGATTGTAAAATAAAAATAAGTCCCCTTTAATTATACTCCCTCCGTTCCAATGAATTGTTTTCCTTTGCTTTTGGCACCAAGGGCAAGAGATCCAATGAGAAATTGCCATGTGTAACCAAGCTCATGAGAATGGTCAAATTGCATATAAAAATCATTCCTAAAGTAGAAAGGCAAACAATTCGTTGAGACGCCCCAATATGAAATAGGCAAACAATTCATTGGGACGGAGGGAGTATATATTGATTGATGATTGACGGGCGTAGGCAGTAGCAGGTGAGACAATTCCATTCGTGTATAACATGTCTCATTGATAAGTGATATTTTAGTAGTGATTTACCCCTACTTTTACTCGTTATTTAGTCCGGTTTTGTGTTTTATAACTATTATATAGCTCATTATATGTTATTAAGTGTTAATTAGGACCCGTTAATTGTTTTAGTTATAATTGTAGTAATAATTGTTATTTTCCGAGAATTTGGTACTGCTCCACATTATTTTGTCTTGTAGGTCGTAGAAACTCGGAAAGGAAGCAAGATTAGAGTGAGTCAATGAAACAAAACCAAGACAAATACTCCCTCCGAGTTCCTATTATTGTCCCAAAATGTTTTGGGGTGAAAAATAAGAAAGGGAAAATGACTGGTTGAAAAAAGAATGAGGAAGAGAGAAATGAGAGAGTAATTGTGGACCACACATTGATGACCTAAAAAGGAAAGTGTGACAAAAATCAAACTCAGCCCAAAAAGAAAAGTGAAACAATAATAGGAACTCGGAGGGAGTATGAGATAGCGGAAAATTGACCTTCTACGGACCAAATTTGTGCAGTTGCTTTTGGTGGATTCTTGGTCTATCAGCCAATTGGGCCCAAACCCAATCACAAATAAAAAAAATAAACAAAAGGAGGAGTAAGGGGGTACGTAGAAAAGGGGAGAAAGTAGGGTGTTAGTTTAGGTATTACTCAGTAGGATTTTGTGAGGAGACTCGTACTTTAGACTGAACAGCTGTTCTACTCTACGGATACATTCCAAGATTTATTCTTCTTCATTTTGATTCAACCATAGCTATTCCAGTTGGTATAATTTCTTCTCCTAATTATTTCTAGTTCTATTTTATACTTTGTATCCTGTTTTAGTTGGTAACTAGATTAAAATTTTAATCTTTAGTGTATAATCATGCTTATTTCATGTTTAATTTTATTGGGTAGAATAATTAGATTAATTTTAATCATGTCGGAGTAGTTTATTTCTAGGGTTAGGGTTAGCACGGTTCGTCTTAACTGGGGTTTTGTCTCGAGTTGATTTAATTGCTGATTAATTGTCCTTAACCTCTTTTTGAACGTTATATCTGTATGATTCACTTGTCCTGGCCAGATTAGTTAATCAATTTAGTTGACCTGAACTTAAGATCGAGAGCCGAGTTTAGGTTAGACTTGCGTTCATTGGAGTAGGTCGACCTAGTAAGTATCGAGAGCCCACTAGGACCGTCCTATGGTAGATAGAGACTCGAGAAAGCCTATCTTATGCCTATTACTGACCTTAATCAACTATTTTATGAGTCCGACAACCCCCTGAGACTACCTTATTGACCTTGACCCTATTCCTTTTTATTATATTTGTTAACGTTTTCCTTTTTTGTTAGTTTAGTTCTTTAGTTAAGACTTATTCAACCCAAACCGATTTTCTCCGACTAATACTTTAACTAGACTGAGACTTTTCATTTAGCTCACCGTCCCTGTGGATTCGATACCCGACTTACCCTAACTACCCAGTTAGTAGAGTTAGGTTCTTGTTTGATTGTGGGGATCCGCGACAAATCTCTACATCAAAATGGCGCCGTTGTCGGGAACGGTGCTTAGTTAGATACTAGTCTTGTTTTGGTTTGAGTATTAGTCTTTTTTCTATTTTGTTTATTTTAATAAAAAAAAGAAAACCAACTCACTTCTCCTGTACGTGCCTATGATCATTTTTATTACTATTTTTTATTATTATTTTTATTAGTAGGAGAATAATTATAGTGGTAATATTTTTTTTTCTTTTACTTGATTTTTTTCCCTTCTTATCGAGTGTGTTATATTTCTCTTCTTTTCCTAATCTCGTCATGCCCACTATAGCCGATCATTATGCACCAAAACCCGAGATGTTTGCTTCACCTATTAACCTTGGAAATTTGGAGGGTCTAGACTTCTATGTTGACCCGGGATTTATTGACTTGGTGGAGCAGAATGCTTTTCACGGGTTTGAGAGTGAGGATGTGTATAAACTTCTTCAGAGGTTTGTGGATTATTGTAGTTTTGTGAGGAGGGGTGATTTGCCCATTGAGACAATATTTCTCATGCTTTTTCCCTTTTTCCTTAAAGGCGATGCTTGGGAATGATTATACTTACATCCTCCTAATACCTTCTTCTTCTAGGAACCATTGGCTCTAGCCTTTCTTAGGAATTACTTTCCTCCTGCGAAAACCTCCAAGTTTAGACAAGACATTCTTAACTTTAGACAAGGTGAGTTTGAGAGTTTGATTGATTCTTGGAGTAGGTTTAAGAGCCTATTGAGAGCTTGTCCCCATCATGACATACCACTTTGGCTTACTACTTTGACATTCTTTGATAGCTTGCTTCCTTCTCATAGAGATTTAATTTTTGTTGCATCTAACTGGAAATTCTATGATTTGGAAGTGGAAGACGCACATGCTTTGATTGCAAAAATAGCCAGTGGCCATGACCATCGGGCATTTGGGAGAGGACCACAACCTAGAGATGACCCACGTATTCCTTCTTTGTTAAGTCAGGGGGTCGATTGCTACTCTCTTAGTGATGTGTATGATGCTAGTGTATGTCATGTTTCTCCTCCTTGTGTCAATGTGAATGTTATGCATGATATTCCATCTTCCCCACCCCTTGTGAACATAATTGATGATGAAGATGATGATTATGTGTACAATGTTCAATCTCACCATGTTGATGCTAAAAATGAAGTGCAAGATTTCTCATTTGGTAATTATTTTGAGAATCCTATGTTTGAGGATGTAGTTGATGTTGAAATGATGCAGAATCCTCTCTTTGAGTTCATGGTAGTAGAAGGGGTAAGTGATGATGATGATGATGTTCTCCTTGATTCCTTACACTTTGACACTTCTTCTTATGAATCTATGCTTGACGATACTTGGGATTGCGATGGTTTCTTTGAGAAACCCATATTAGAGAAATTTGTTGAGGATGAATCTCTTTTACCCATTGATTGTCTTGACCTTATTTCCCTTAGCCCTTCTTTTGAGCTCATGATAAGTGAGGAGGACTGTGATAGTTCTATCCAGGAGATTAGTTTGCTTTTAGACTCGTCTCTTATGGAAACTATCATGGAGAGCACTAAATACGGAAGAGACATTAGCACCTCTCGTAGAAGGAGTGAAAGTGGTAAGAAGGATATTTTGAGTGGTTTTGGGGGTATTAGACCCCTTTCTCGTGCAACTTGAATTTTATGATGAGCCTTCTGGTAAAATTATAAAATTGAGATATTCGGTATTGATGGGGGTCGGCAGCCTGCAATGGGTCACCTGCCATTTGGGTCCCGGGATGGCCCGACCTAGGAATGAAGAAGAGCCTGCCCGGCAGGCCATTAAGCAAGGAGTCATTACTCCAAAGCACCCACCTGCCCGGCAGGGAAACGCCGCCCGCCGAGCAGGGCAACCAAGACCCCCTGCCTTCTGGCCCCCAGGGTGTCCACACACCCTGCAAGGGCAGGGGAGACCGGGGGCCCTCCCATCATTTTGCCTAAGGTAAAGGGGAATGGGTGGATGAGGTGAAGCCACTTGTCACCCTCTCGTCCACCCATCCTCCCACTCTCTCTCCGTCTCCTTCCTCTCTCTTATGGGAAGGTATAAATACTCTTCTATTTCCCACAAGAAAAGGGTTGAATTTTCTCTCTCTAGATTCTCACTCTATAACCGCCACCTAGTTCCTCTCGAGCTAGGTTCCTAAAGGCTATTCACGGACTGACTTAGGCATCGGAGAGGGTTCCCCCGGACACCTCCGGAGCCCTGTGCGTTCATTGTGCAGGGACAGATCGTCTTCGCCGGGAAGGTCCGATCATCAGAGTGAGGAGAAGGGGAGATCAGAGGAAGACTAACATTGACCGTTTCGAGCATCAATAGCATTTGTTAAGACCCGGACCCAAAGTCGGGTTTAATTGTTTCCATACCGGAACAATTTGACGCCGTCTGTGGGGAGCAGATTTGGTTGTACCGACGAATCACCCACAAAAATCAACCACAATCAATCACAACAAAATGCCTGAAATCATAGAGGCGAGCTCTGGGGCGGGTCCGACGGTACCACCGGTGATCCCCCCCATATGGAATGCCTGCGCCTGGGAGAACGCCTGCTGCAACAATCCCAGGGGTGGGGCGTACCAACCTTCATGAGGCGCCTGATGGAGGCGCAGCAGTTACAGCTGGGCAGGTTGGCTATCAGAGGCCTAATTTAAACCTCACCTCTGCCCAGGTTCTACAAACTGCAGCCTTCTTTTCAGTGATGCTTAATCAAGAGTTCACTCCAGAAGACTTGGTTGGCAGGATCGCAACTACTCCTAGGCAACTTCACTTTGAGAGTGGAGGAGGTGCCAGGGGTACGAAGCGAACCGCCGCCAAGAACATTCAACGGAAAGCAGTGAAGGTTGCTCAGGGATACCAACAAGCCCAGAAACGCATTGCCAGCAATCAAGAGCAGCCAGCTCAGCAACAAGCATTTTCTATACACACTATAGAGTCCACGACTGCCAGGGAAAAGAGGGGTCTGTCTCAAGGCCTCCAAGATCGAATGAGGAATAAGGAGCCTGCATCTAAGCGTCTGGGAGAGAAGCAGGGCGGAGTCTTCTCTAGGTTGACGCCAGCAGCAGAGGAGCAGCCAGCTCCAGGCTATCTCACTGCCTGCAATCCAGGCTTAACCGAGGGCGGCCACTTGAGTCAAGGCATCGCCAGGGCGACAACCTTGATCAGCCCCAAAGAAAGAGGTCCAGACATCCCTCCCCTGGTAGGGAGGACGAAGCTATGAGCAGGCTGCCACCGAGGCACCGCTCCCCCAGTACAAGGAAACCGACCCCTGGAAAATGGGATGACCACGGTTACCACTCTGGGGGAAGCAGGTCACGAGTGGTAGGCAGGCCCACAAAAACTCCCCTCCACCCTGACGTACAAGAGTATCCCATCCCAAAGATCAAAATGCCTTCCGTCAAATTTGACGGGACCTCAGATCCAGAGGATCATTTGGCAGCATTTGAAAGTCACATGGGCATGTATGATGTGGACAATGCAGTCTGGTGCAAAGTCTTTCCAACTACCCTTGTTGGGCTAGCGCAGGGATGGTTCAGGGATCTTCGTCAGGGTTCGATCAGCTTTTTCATGGAGCTGGCCGAAGCTTTCTTGGAGCAATACGCAGGGAACAAGAGGCGTCGGCTCACTCGATTTGACCTGATGACCCTAAAACAGAAAAAGGGCGAAAGTGTCAGGGAGTACCTGAAAAGATTCGACCTGTTCTACCAACAGGTCAGAGAGATTGACGACTCGACTACTGCATACGCTCTGACCATCTCACTGCTCCCAGGGGAGATGAAGAACCAGATGATCAGAGCTCAGCCTGAAAGAAAAATTGCCGAGGGCTTCATACTGCAAGAGAAGTTCCATAGCCTGTCGGACACCTCCGCAGGACCGACCAGGCCGCAGGGGGGACTGCAGGGTAGACGTGGCAGGAATGAGCCAAACAGACAGAAAGATGAATGGGGAGATACCCCAAGAAAAGAGCGCACAGCCTACCAGCCCAGATTCGATAATTACACAACCCTTAACAAATCCAGGGCAGAAATTTTCGAACTGGAGAAAGAAACAGCTAAGTGGAATCGCCCTAATAAGCCTCGCAGCCCAAAAGGAGACCCAAAGAAATTTTGCACGTTTCACGATTGTGTGGGGCATACCACCGAGGAATGCCGCCACCTGAAAGACGAAATCGAAAAGCTCATCAGGAATGGCTGGCTGAGTAATTACGCTACAAGGAACAAAAGCCAGAAAGACGCAGCAGATAAGCCTGAAGGCTCGGTGCAGACTCGCATGATAATCCACGTGATATCAGGGGATGCAGAGGGCCAAACAAGCAGGAGAAGCCAAAAAAGGCAAATCCGGGAGTTGCGAAATCAAATATGCTATGTTGAGAGGACAGAGAGTCCCAAAGGCACGACCCTGAGCATCACCCCAGAGGATGCAGGGCGGGTAATATACCCCCACAGTGACCCTCTGGTACTGTCCCTGGAAATCAGCAACCACATTGTAAAAAGATGCATGGTAGATACAGGAGCTTATACCAATCTATTGTATAAGGACGCATTTGAAAGGATGAACCTGGAAAAAAGGCACCTGAAGCCAGCCCCTGGATCCCTGTATGGGTTTAGCGAGGCAGGTGTACTCCCCATGGGTATCATTGACTTGCCGGTAACATTTGGGGAAGGAGCCTCCGCCAGGAATGTCAGGGCTTCATTTGTTGTAGTGGACGCGAGATCTGCATACAACGCCCTGATAGGCAGAGCTACCCTGGACGAAATCGAAGCCGCCATATCAATCAGGGCTCTGACTGTAGCCTATGTAACAGACTTTGGTATGGAGGGAAAAATTCATGGGGACCAGGAATCAGCCAGACAATGCTATTCTGTGGCCCTGCAAACCCATGAAACCGAAAGAAAGGGAAAAAGAAAAGCTGACAGTTCCCCCAGTAGGGAGGGTGAGATTCCAGCCGGCCAGCAGGCAGCTGACCACCTTGAACCTGGGGGAGAAAGCATGCTGGTGGACCTAGAGCCAGGAAGACAAGTCCTCATAGGAACTGACCTGGAAGAGTCCTACCAAACAGAGTTGGTCGAGGTCCTAAGAAGAAACAGGGACGTGTTCGCCTACTCGGCAGATGAAATGCCGGGGGTCGATCCGGCTTACATCGTTCACAAGCTGAACGTAAATCCGGAAGCCCGCCCTGTGAAGCAGAAAAAGAGAAACATGTCTGCAGAAAAGGACCTGGCCATAAAAGAGGAAGTAGAAAAATTACTGAAGGCAGATTTTGTAGAGGTTTGCGACTACCCTGAATGGCTAGCAAATGTAGTGATGGTGAAAAAGTCTTCAGGGGGGATGTGCGTGGATTTCACAAACCTCAACAAAGCTTGCCCGAAAGATTGCTACCCCCTTCCAAGAACAAACCAACTGGTAGACGCCACTAGTGGGTACTCCATGCTGAGTTTTTTGGACGCTTTTTCAGGGTACCATCAGGTGCATCTTTGGCAGCCTGACAGGGTGAAGTGTGCCTTCATCACCAGCTATGGCACCTACGTGTATAAAATGATGCCATTTGGACTTAAAAATGCAGGCGCCACTTACCAAAGGCTAGTTGACAAGGTCTTCGAAAATCAAAAGGGAAGAAATCTAGAGGCTTACGTCGACGACGCCATCGTAAAAAGCAAGGGAGAGAAGGAGCACCTTACAGATTTGAAGGAGACTTTCTCCTCCCTGCAAGCCTACAAGATGAAGCTCAACCCCAAAAAATGCACGTTTGGAGTTCGCTCTGGAAAATTCCTGGGTTTTCTGGTCAGTGCAAGGGGAATAGACGCCAACCCTGAAAAGGTTCAGGCAGTCTTGGACCTTCCAACCGAAGACCATTAGAGATATCCAACGCCTAACTGGCAGGATGGCTGCCCTGGCACGCTTCATCGCCAGGTGAGCAGACAAATCAACTCCGTTCTTCAAGGTGTTGAAAGGCAACAAATAGTTTAAATGGGAAGACGAGCAAAAAGAAGCCTTTAAACAACTGAAGGAACATTTGAAAGAACTCCCTACCCTGGCAAGACCAGTGGCAGGGGAAAAACTTTTCCTTTACATCGCTGTGACTAACTCAACAGTAAGCGCAGTTATCTTAAGAGAAGAAGCAGGCTCTCAGCAGCCTATATACTTCGTGAGTCATGCCCTGGGGGCAGCCGAGAAAAATTACCCGGTGGTTGAGAAGGCAGCATACGCAGTCGTCGTTGCAGCCCGAAAGCTCAGACCGTACTTCGAAGCACACCCTGTTGTAGTGCTAACTGACCAACCATTAGAAAAAGTCTTGGAAAAATTCGAGAAATCAGGAAGGTTGCTGAAATGGGCCGTCGAGTTGAGCGGGCTCGGAATATCCTATCAGCCCAGGGCAGCCATTAAAGCACAAGCCCTGGCGGATTTCCTGGCCGAATGCTCTCATTCAGAGGAAGATGATCCCCCCACCGGGGAATGGGTGGTATACACGGACGGATCTTCCACAACCAACGGTGCAGGGGCAGGGGTCGTATTGACCAGCCCTGAAGAAACGGACTTTGAGCATGCTCTCAGGTTCACCTTCCCTGCATCCAACAATGAGGCCGAGTATGAGGCCGTCCTTGCAGGCATAAAATTGGCCAAAGCCGCAGGGGCAGAGCGGGTTATTCTAGCAACAGACTCCCAATTCATCGCCAACCAAATCAATGGAGAATATGAAGCAAGAGACCAGGCAATGGCCGCGTATTTGGAAAAGGTGAAGCAAGAACTGTCAGGACTTAAGTCCTATGAAATCAGACAGATCCTCCGGTCCCAGAATAATCGGGCAGATGCTCTGTCAAAACTGGCCAGCTCCAGCTTGCAACACATACGAAGATCGGTCCGGGTGGACGTGGTCCAAGAAAAATCTACCACCCCCTGCCAACCAGTCAGTGTCGTTGAGGAAAATGGCCTAGAAGTTGGATGACTCCAATCATCCAATTCAAAAAACATGGAATCCTACTACTTGACCCCGCTCAAAAAAGAAAAACGCTGGCAAGGGCCGCATGGTTTATACTAATAGGAGATGACCTATACAAAAAGTCGTTTTCCTCACCCCTGCTCAAGTGTCTGGGGGCAGGGCCGGCAGAGGAGGTCCTAGATGACATTCATTCAGGAATCTGCGGGCATCACATAGGAGGAAGGTCCCTGGCCCACAAAGCCCTAAGAGCAGGGTACTACTGGCCGACCCTGCTAGCAGACGCAAAGGATCTGACTCGAAAATGCAGGAAGTGCCAACTCTTTGCCCCATCAATCCATGCTCCAGCCCAGGAGCTCAGGCCAATCCTTTCCCCCATTCCTTTCGCTCAATGGGGAATGGACATATTGGGCCCCTTTACTGCAGCCACGGGAGGTCGGAAGTTCTTAATAGTGGGGATTGACTACTTTACAAAATGGATCAAAGCTGAAGCAGTCCCTAACATCACTGAGCTTGCAGTCAGGAAAGTCATCTGGAGGAATATCATAACCAGATTTGGCCTACCAAAGATGCTAGTGTTTGATCATGGAAGGCAGTTTGACAATGATCCCTTGAGAGTCTGGCTGGAAGGACACGGAATAGCAGTCGCCTATTCCGCTGTCTGCCACCCACAAACTAATGGGCAGGCTGAGGCCGCCAACAAGCAAATCCTGAATGGGTTAAAGAAAATGGTAGACGATCTCAAGGGCAGATGGGCAGATGAATTACCAAGCATCCTGTGGTCAATCAGAACCACACGCAAAGAGTCTACAGGTCAGACCCCCTTTGGCCTGGTCTATGGAGCAGAGGCCTTGCTACCCATAGAAGCCCGAATACCAACCCTGAGGTCCCAACAATATAACCGGGCGGATAACGAAGCATCAACGACTGAAGCCCTGGACTTAGTCCACGAGGTCAGGGAGGAGGCCAACATTAACATAGCTGCCTATCAGCAAAAAATGAGAGGCGTGTACAACAGAAGGGTAAATGAGAGAAGCTTCCAAGCGGGAGACTTAGTCTTAAGGAAAACGCAGGCGGTGGGAAAATCACGTGAGCATGGAAAGCTGAGCGCCAACTGGGAGGGCCCATACGAGGTAACCCAGATTAAGGGGCCAGGCACCTACAGGATCGCCAACCTTGAAGGCCAAGAGTTAACTGCCTACTGGAATGCAGACACTTTGAAGAAATACTACGTCTAATACTAGGAAGCTAAGTAGCTTTTTTCCTTTCAAAGAAAACTGGCGGAGGACGGTCAAAATAGAATGTCGACGACTCCGACCACGAATGATTGTAGCAATTTCCGAAGAAATGAAAAGTTTGCAGTCCATACTCGTTGTCTGTTCAAAATTAGCAGTTTTTTACACACAAACGAGCAGGGGCAATAGGGGGAGGCCCCCTGTTGCTGAAACCAAGGAAAATAGGCCCCCCAACAAAAATTTTAGTCCCCCTGCCTACCTCCGGGCAGACAGGGGGCAGGCCACCTGGACTTCGACCAGAAGCCAGGGTCAGGCCGGGCCCCATGTGCCGAACGAACAAGGACTGGGGGCAATCCCCCCAACCTTGTATAAAAAACGCAAAAGCCCCCCTCCTTGCCTCTGGGCAGGCAGCGGGCAGGCCCCCGGACTTCGAAAAGAAGCCAGGGTCAGGCCAGGCTTCGCACGCCAAAAGAACAAGGACTGGGGGCAGCCCCCCAACCTTGTATAAAAAATGCAAAACCCTCTCCCTGCCTCTGAGCAGGCAGGGGGCAGGCCCCCTGGACTTCGAAAAGAAGCCAGGGTCAGGCCAGACTTCACACGCCAAAAGAACAAGGACTGGGGGCAGCCCTCCAACCTTGTATAAAAAACGCAAAACCCCCTCCCTGCCTCTGAGCAGGCAGGGGGTAGGCCCCCTGGACTTCGAAAAGAAGCCAGGGTCAGGCCAGGCTTCGCACGCCAAAAGAACAAGGACTGGGGGCAGCCCCCCAACCTTGTATAAAAAACGCAAAACCCCCTCCCTGCCTCTGGGCAGGCAGGGGGCAGGCCCCCTGAACTTCGAAAAGAAGCCAGGGTCAGGCCAGGCTTCGCACGCCAAAAGAACAAGGACTGGGAGCAGCCCCCCAACCTTGTATAAAATCGCATAACCCCTCCCTGCCTCTGGGCAGGCAGGGCGGAAGCTCCCTGGACTTCGATCAGAAGCCAGAGCTGAGTCGGACTTTGAAAGAAAAGCAAGCAAAATAGAATAGATACATTCATAAACAAAAGTCTTTACAAAAGGACGTTAAAATTCACAAGCAAAGGACTTAAAGCATTACACCAGAAACGGCAGCCGGCCACATCAGGGCTCGGCGTGCAAAAAAGATTAAAAAATCAGCAGGGAAGCGAAGGCGCAGTAGGTGAAGGACAAGAGCCCTCAGAGGACGACTGCCCTGCATGTTAGACGTCAGGAGCATCCTGGCTAGGGCCGGCAGCCTCATCAGGTGGCCTGTTTTCCCGAGCATCGTTCTTGGCAGTATAAAGACTTAGGAAGGCGTCCTCGTTAAAATCTGGAAACATCTCTCTGAGGACTTCCATGACAAGTTGCAGAGAGGAGTTGGCGCCAGCCTCAAAACCCTTCACCACCTCACCTTCGGCCTCTTGAATTATGGCGTTTTTCTCTTTCTGCCACTCCCCATCCTTTGTCACCATTTCAGTTTGAGCTTTTTGAAGGTCGGAATTGGTCTGGGACAAGAGCTCCTCCAGATCACTTACCCTCCTCTTCACATGCTCTAGTTCAGCCATCGCCTTCCTGGCCCGTTCCAGCTCAGCAACATCCTGCCTGGCTTTCTTCAGCTCCTCTTCCACGTTGGACATCCCCCTGATAGCTCTTTCTCCCTGAAGCTTCCAGTGGGCCACCTGACCTCTGGCGTCCTCCAGAGCACCCTCCTGCTTTGACAGTTGATCCTTCAAGCCAGCAATAAGGATGACATCCCTCTCAACTGCGGCCAGGCGGTCGGAAAGAGGGGAAGAAACAACCAACTCCTCATCAGCCAGGCGACTAAGGGCTGCCAATTCGGCAGAAGCCTGAAAAATTCGAGAGGTGCGCTGTATGTACTGAACCACTTGTTTGGTGGTGGAAGTCACAGCTTTGGTAATATGGTCTGCCAGGACAGCGCCAGAATCAGAGAGCAGAGCAGAAACCTCCAGACTGTCACCGGCAGTATAGTGAAACTCAACGTTCTCCTCTGAAAAGAGGGTGCCGGGGACGTCCTGAGCAGGACGCTTAGGACCAGGCGTGTTAGCCTCAAGATCCACCACATGCGCATCATTTATGGGCTCCCTGCCCCTCTTCCTAACCAACTCCCGAGGGGTGCTTTCCCCAGTTTCCTCAGAGCCGGCAGGCTGCGGTCCAGGGGAAGTACGAATCCCCGCAGGGGGGGCTCCTTGTTTGTTGGTGGGAGAAGGGGTGGCCTCAGAAGCAGCCGCCGTCTCCACACCTCGAGCAGGGGAGGATGCCGACTTCGTAGGTAGAAGTCTGGGGGGAAGAGGGAGTTTCACCCTGTTAGCTGGAAGGCCCCTCAGGTACTTCATCAAATTCTTCTCGCCCTTTTTAAAATTGGAAGGAAGGGGGTGGGGGGGGGGGGGTGCTTTTCAACAACGATGAAATCTTCGTTCAGACCCAGATGCCTCACCTCTTTTCTCGACCAAGTCCGAGTAGCGAGATCTGCAGGGTAAAAGGAAAATCAGTTAGACTATAAGAGGGACGAATGGAAGCAAGACACGACCAATAATGTCCCTGGAACTACCTCTATCAAGACCAGGATTCATGCCCACTCGGGTCAGATATTTATCAAGAGCAATAAGCTCCGCATTAGGAAGCCAGAAACCAGGGCCGTACACGCCTGATTTGTCCACATAAGCAATGAACTTCTACACCAGATCCTCATCTTTCTCGCTCAGTTTCACCTCCAGAGCCTTCCCCCCGACCCCAGGGTGATACTCCTCGCGAGTTTACAGTCTTGTATGAACGTGATTCATGAAATGCCGAGGAATCTTCCATCCTGTGGCACTATGCACGTAAAGGAAGTTGTTCTTCCAGTCTTTCAGGCTATCTAAAATTGGCCATATTAGAGAATAACCCTTCTGCCTCTGGATGTCGATTGAAGGCTGGTCGCCATGGAACAGGCAGGTCCATGTGTAGGATATCAGCGACCTAACTGCCATGGCGGTCAATTGGGCGATGGCCACATTCATTCGCTTAAACGCCTCCTCTAAAATGGGATGGAGGGGAAACGCAGGCCAAATTCTAAGCATTTATGAAAAACGGCTATACAGCCGTCGGGGGGGTTACACACAGTATCCTTCTCATCAGGGACGATTATTGTGTAGCCTTCCTCAAAATTGTAAAAATTAGCAATATCCTCAGCAGCGTTCTTCTCTAAGATCAAATCTCTGCTCTTGGTGTCAGGATAAGTTCTCAAGGGAACATGGTACCTAGCCTTATCTAAATAATAGGTCCTCCCTTTTTTCCTAGGGACAAGTGGACCGGCGATGGTCGAAGGGTCGATTTCCCTCGCCTCGCCATCAGAATCGATGACATCAAAAGGGGCGGGGTCCGAAGAGTTGGCACCCCCATCCGGGCAACCCTCCTCGGCCCTCCTGGCATTAGACCCTCTAGAGGAGGAGGCCAAGTCAGTCCCAACCCTATTTCTACCCTCTTCCCCTCCGGCAGAGGGGCTGGAAAAGTCCAAGATACGGATTCGACGGCTACTCATGGCAATTGAGAAGAGTAAAAACGATGAATTAAAGGAAAAACGAAGGTGGAGGAGAAGATTCTAACCTAAGGTCGATGGCCGATCAGACGAAGGCGCAAAGAAAGTAGTTCCTCAGTCTGGAGTATTTCTAGCAAGAGGATTTTGAAAAATAGAGTTGTTTGGGTTTGCAAAAGTGTAAAAGGGAGAGCAGGAGGAGGAGAAGTGTTTTTATAGACATGGGCAGATGAAGAGTCGCCCATCTCAAAGACCTTCCCAAGAAACCCCCACGTGTCACATTTTCAAAACCCAACTACCCACCATTTCCCAAGAAAAACCTCGAAAAGGCAGAGGGTGTCAGAGGATTAATCATCCTTGGACGTCATCCCTCCATTCATTCACTCATTCAAAAAAAAAAACGCAGAGCACATAAAAATCTGCCTGATCTTTCATTGATTTGAAAAAGCCCAAAAATGGGCAAGTTACATTCAGAGCATACAAAGCAAAAATACAAAAGAAGCCTGATTTTCTGGCTTAGTTAACTAGTCTGCAAAGCGCGGTGCAGGCCTAATCATCATCAAGATCAGGGGAGTAATCCCCAGGGCTGTCATCATCCAGGGCAGACCCCCAGTCCCAGTCATCGGAGTCTTTGAAGGGGTCGTCAGGACCTTCATCTTCACTCCTACTAGAGTAACCCTGACCTTCACTATCCCCGGAATCACGGCTGCTGATGTCCCAGTCCCTGCCGTAAGGAACCGTCCTGACATCGTCGCAGGAACCACAACCCACCTTCTTCAGAGGAGAAGAAGGGCCCGACTCAGGAGAGGAGTTTAACTCAGGGCAGTTAGGATCAAACTGCTCTGGGTGAAGCCAGGGGAAGCACGTATGGCACCCCCGATCAAAACAGCCAGAACAGCGCTTAAGCATGGGTCCAAGTGGGGATGAGGATTGGACAGGACGTTTGCCTACCCTAGCAGCTCTCCTTCTAGCAGCTCTCCTCCTGACATTCCGAGAAGAGCGAAGTTGAAGTCGCCTGCTGCGACGCAGGGCCAGAAAAGCCGCCCTTGGATATCTCAACCTCCAGAATCCCTTGAAACAAAAAATACCCACGCGGACTCCATAACGAATAACTGTTTTCTTAATCCAAGACATTGTTCTTTGAAATGAGGTTAGAGGAAAAATTGAGGATGGAACGTGAAAATAGTGAAGACCAGAATTTATACAAAGGCAAAGACCCACCATTTATGGCACTCCAACCACCTTAGTAAAAAGAAGAGCCAATCACCGAAAGGACACGCTGCCCAAAAATCCTCTTTGCAAGAGAGGTAATCATGAGCCAAGAACATTCCAACTCTTTCCATGCCCAATGCAGTTGAGTTTCTTTCCTCGGGAACACGCAGCGCATTAAATGTTAAGCCGCTCAAAGGAGTCAACCTCCCATCCTAGAAATTGCCTGCCAAAGGGAGCCCTGCTTCCCCTTAGCCGGTGAGGGCCAATTGATGGGAGTCGGCAGCCTGCAATGGGTCACCTGCCATTTGGGTCCCAGGATGGCCCGACCCAGGAATGAAGAAGAGCATGCCCGGTAGGCCATTAAGCAAGGAGTCATTACTCCAAAGCACCCACCTGCCCGGCAGGGAAACGCCGCCCGCTGAGCAGGGCAACCAAGACCCCCTGCCTTCTGGCCCCCAGGGTGTCCACACACCCAGCAAGGGCAGGGAGACCGAGGGCCCTCCCGTCATTTTGCCTAAGGTAAAGGGGAATGGGTGGATGAGGTGAAGCCACTTGTCACCCTCTCGTCCACCCATCCTCCCACTCTCTCTCTCCTTCACCTTCCTCTCTCTTATGGGAAGGTATAAATACTCTTCCATTTCCCACAAGAAAGGGGTTGGATTTTCTCTCTCTAGATTCTCACTCTATAACCGCCACCTAGTTCCTCTCGAGCTAGGTTCCTAAAGGCTATTCACGGAATGACTTAGGCATCAGAGAGGGTTCCCCCGGACACCTCCGGGGCCCTGTGCGTTCATTGTGCAGGGACTGACCGTCTTCGCCGGGAAGGTCCGATCATCAGAGTGAGGAGAAGGGGAGATCAGAGGAAGACTAACATTGACCGTTTCGAGCATCAATAGGACTTGTTAAGACCCGGACCCAAAGTCGGGTTTAATTGTTTCCATACCGGAACAGGTATGTAGGGTTACATCCCTTAAACCCAAGGACCTGTTACGAGTATTAACCGAAAAGACAAAAGTAGAGGGATAACAATTATACCTTATTTGCAGCGTAACAACGTATTAATAAGAAGTAAAAGAAACCCAGAAATATATATAATCTCCACGAACGCAATAAATAATCTTCACGAACGGAATAAATAATCTCCACGGACAGAATAAATAATTCCCACGGACAGAATAAAGCACCCCAAACGTGATACCTCCTTTGGTATCCACACGAGTACAGAACTGCGACGTATATGCTAGTATAAAGGTATGTGAGACCGTCTCACAACTTCTCTCTATATCTCTCTTATAACTATTTATAAGAGGAATACTCCGTATATATATTATGAGTCAATACTCTTAATTCCATATATTGGTTCATCATATGAAACTTCTTATATAGAAGATGAGAAGGTAGAATTAGGTTATTCTCATAACTCTAATTACCATAATTAGATTATTGGTATAACTCTAATTACCATAACCCGACAACGCAGCTGAGTCCGTTTTACTACTGACTCGATATATTAATATACCGATATATTAATAATATCCCGTACACATTGTGTGTGACCCAATGGGCCCACTTAAGACTACCAGACACGTAACGTATTTACATGTTAACCCGACATCGACCTTTAGCAAGGCATATCGGATACATAGACTTAAGCGGATTAATCCGTAGGACAGTGGACATAACTCCTTCAGTCTCCCACTTGTACATGTCCTCTCAAGAACGACGTTAAGTCTCTTTGCTACTATTGTCTCCAATTGAGAATGAGGTAAGAAGAAGTGTTATCCTCACATATCTCAATGTTTTACTCGAATCTTTGAGTTGACTTGTTAACAGAGCAGATAGATGACAATCATCCTATCTAAGCGTGGCCACGCATTTGCACAAGTCACACTCTTCGAGTGGCCAAGAAACAATAAATTCCCTTCAAATAAAGGAAGAAAAAATCCCCTCTTGTCTAACCACATCCTATCACATGATCCATGCATGCCCAATAACCGTCCATAGCCCCCTTTCATAGCTGACGAGGAATAGTATCAAAGCATACACATCACATGTACAGAATAGTCAAAGACTCAGGTCTAAAGACCGTACAAGTTCATAACTTGCAAAGAACTTTACTGACACTAAGCGAAATCTTAGTAAAATCCTTTTCGGCGGGTCTGTCTAATGCATGTTCTTAACATACACCCGTGTGCTTGGTTTAGTATCTCAATACCTATGACTCAAGGAACTTAGTCATCAACCAACTCACACACTAGTCATTTAAGGGTATTCAAAAATGTCCCAACGTAATACCCCGTCTAATGCATGTTCTTAACATACACCCGTGTGCTTGGTTTAGTATCTCAATACCTATGACTCAAGGAACTTAGTCATCAACCAACTCACACACTAGTCATTTAAGGGTATTCAAAAATGTCCCAACGTAATACCATGACTAGAGACAAAATAATTACATCATCCAAATAGAGTTCCAAGACTAAGTCACGTACTTAGTGATCTATTTCATCAATGTAAATTATTTAGGGACAAAATTCGGTTACATTAACCAAATGACGATATATCATACATATATCAATTATCGAAATAACTCCCACTAAACCAAACACCTCTAATAGTACTAAGACCACTTGCCCATGCGTCTTATACCAATCATAACAATATGATCTTTATGTAGAGGAGGTTTCGGGACATACAACATTTGTATCGGTTATTTACAAACATATAATCAATCTACCTTCTCTCAATTAAGGTAAGCTGTTAGTTTCATAAGCAACAAATTGCTTCGTAAACTATAAAGTTGAGTGTGTGCTTGATTCGTAATCAAAAGTCTATTTGCTTCAAAAGCAATAGAACACTAACTTTAGTTTTAATATTAGTCATAAAGTTGTCATTTGGAACCCTTCCAACACACAACTTCTTATCCAAAACAAAATTTACTGAGATTACAATCTCACGTCATCTTTGTCTATTTGAAATATGAATTGTTTTAACTTGTTTACAATAATTCGCTTATCACATCATGCACATCTCTTAAACAATTCCTCTTTTGTTTCTTAAGCGCAAAGGAACAATTCTTAAATAGCATTCTAGTGACACTTACCAGATTAGTATCTACTCGTCACACGAGCACACAATGAACAACTTTCTTGCCAAGTCTCATGGACTAAAGCAACCAAATGTCATTTAGTTAGAGAAGTATGTCACTTACATACCAAATCATAACAATAAATGCACTCCCACTAGCCTCTTGTATACATTGTCTTTCTTCGTCTCAAAGTAAAACAAATATCTTTGAATTACCACATTGAGAACGAAGATATTTGCTCCATGCTCCAATCAAATCGGAATACTCACATTTCCCTAACAATTTTAATAATATGAAATTCATACGAAGTGTCACACACATCATATTGCATCCCTTTCAAGAAATGTATTTCACATATATATGTCCAAAACTCATCATAATGAGTGACGACATTTAAAATGCTAAATCAATCCTAATAGACTTAAGCATAATGTTGTAAAAAGGGTTTTTCATAGTCATTACTATGAGATCAATCCTTAACTACCAACTATATGCTTCATAGATACTCTTATATCAATCTACATCGTCTTTATATTGAAGATTATTCTTCACTATAAGACCCATTTAACCAAAGTCTATACTTGGTAATTATGGCATATAGAATCTATTAGATTTTGTGTGACTATTGGAGTCTTTGCCCATTATCGTTTCATCATAGGTCAAACCTATGTAGGGTAATATTTTACAGATAAGATGATCATGACTTTTCATGGATGCATCAATATTCTCTACAATTGTTGAAGAAAAATCATGTTAATCTTGAACAATTTCAAGGTCGATTCTACTCCCACTGTTTCTATTAGAAATCACATATTTTTAAAAAAAACATACCACTTCCTGCAACAAAACAGTTTTGCTCTTTGGATGGTTTGTAGAATTAATATAATACCCCTAATAAAACACATGCCATAATTGAGTCTAAGTTCTAGAAATCAATTTTCTTTAAACTTGACTTGATAATTAAGAAAAGACTTTTAAGAACATTTTCAATCCATATCTCATATGGTGTCTATTCTCCGACTTACATGGACAATCTCATCAACATTTGTACAAAGACTTTTATAGTGCATAAGCTTCTAAAGCGTCAATAAAATCTGCATAACTCATCATAGACCAAATCATATCAAATATGGTTCGATGTAGTTTGAAACACTTTTCACTACTTCTAAGATGATCACAATCTTTTAGTTCAATTCCTCCCTGTTTCAATCATATCGAACAACTCGTACCAACTTATCAAGTTGATCTTGTACTTTGAACAATTCAAATCATTCAGTTTCAAATTTCATCAAATGAACAAAACCATATGCGTTACCCATTTTTGCAACATCACTTGTTAAACTCACACGTATCTGTATATGTGTGATCCAACAAGTCTAAGTACCCTCCCACTACAAATAATAGGAAACACTTCTAATGTCATTTATCCATCTAAACAAGATCCATTTACCTCATTTGATCCTTATCAATAAAGTTTATAATTTCATCATTATGAAACTTATTCTTATAATTCCTGTCTCATGGATTAAGGACAATGTCATAATAGGTAAAACTTGAGTCAAGGGACTTGAACCGTTTGGTTGTTATGTTACAAATAAAAGCATTCACTACTAGGAATGTAGAACTCAACAATCATGTTAGCCTTATTGTACCTCATACTCTTGCAAAATATAGAGCAACAATTGTTCTACTTTTATTAAAACTTTTCATGCCCATAAATGAAACAGAATCAATATTCTTGCTTATGACTAGTACAAGAATAACAATTATTCATTCCAGTATTCAGCTTTATGGTAAATTAAGTGATTTTCCTTTTATATATGAAACAACAACGTTTGTCCATTTCATCATAAAATACTTCACTTATATACCATTATTCCACCCTCTTTGAGCCATCACATCCACAATGTAATAGTTGCATTTAGTATCTTATACCAAAACAATGGAATAAAAGTAACAATTACTCTAGTAACATACACACCAGAAGTCATACTTTAATAATTGATTTACATATTTTCTAGACATTTCTAGAAATTATCTACCAATATCATATATTTGTCATTACATTAATGACTAAAATAAAATCGTACCTAATCTAAATTTGGCAACAAGTTTGTGTATGATAACAATTATTCTTCCCTTACTTTAACCAACATCTTAGATTCATTAATCATTATCTCAAGCAATTTTCTTAATGAACTCCTAGAACATTAGTATTATTTGCCTTCTTGATACAATGTTCAATCGTCTTTTAACATCTCATGCTAGAAGGTGAGATACCTTATTAAGTCACATGTTTATTCATAATAAAGTGACCTAAACTTAGGACTAATTGAAACGATTTCAATTCCTAATTCTAGAAAGAAGCATCCAAAATTTCCTGATTATCAATATAATCACGTCATCGTATGACATGGATTAATTAAACTATCTTTAACATTTTCTCACTTAATGGTAACGATTCCCTTTATTGAAACAATTGATTTTAGTACTTATAGTAGTCATCTCCATGACTCTAATTATACAGTCGATATTGTACATTGACACTGGTTATAATTTGTCGAAATTATCCTTCTCAAGGACAAAATCCATATCTCTAATTTTGAAAACAATTCTCAAGATACCAATCGACAAGGTTGAACAATTCAAACTCATCTTTAATAAATGTGATAAAGGTGACTAATTTACAACTACAACTATATGCAAAGTAAAATGATAATTAATATTAATAATCTTAAACAATTTTAAGATAAAATCATGAAAACTACCTTCAAGTTCGCATAATATTCCAAGATCCTAAGCCTTTTGTCGCTCAAGTGAACTTGGGCTCACTGCTCAAGCTCCAAAAGTAAAGGTAGACAACAAACTTGTCAATTACATCTCTATGTAATTCTTGGTTCGTCGGAATTAGTCATCATATGACACCAACTATTTGCCTCAAAGCCCAAGTCCGACTTGATAGCAATGTTAAGCAAACCAGATTGAACCTGTGGGTAACCGTTACCCACCTACATAGTTCACACATCGACAAAGCACCGCTTAGGCAGTCACTTCAACCAATGGTATGAAATTGTTGTAGTGGTCAATTCTGGAAAGGCAATACTTAATATTTGTGCGAGGGATTAAATGCATTATGGGTCCTAAACATGCTCCTAGGTCAACTTACAAGACGACCTATCAGTTCTAGGCACACAAGTCACAAGTCTCAAACAATAAAAATCATGCATCATATGACATAATAATTCAATTGTTACTAGTGATTTGTGCATAAAACAAGTTAAAAGATCCCATATTTTGACTTATAATTATATTACAATTCATAATTACTATTTGGTTTGAACAATTTCACCAATATCTTTCATTTTTCCAACTATGAGGAACAATTTCCCACCCGGAAAAATTGAACGGATATACAAAACTCGATTCACAATCGATCTGCAACTTATAATTGTCATATAGATGAACAATTCATCAAAATCAATTAGGACTCGAGAAACTCTTTTCCCGATCAATTTATGATAATATGATAATTAAAATGCAAAACATTATTTAGCCAATTTAGAAAACTAATTTTTCATTGATTCAGAAAAATAAAATATAATCCATGTTTGATTCTGAATCAACATACAAACACAAGAAAATGACTTTTCTTAAAAGCGTCACTCGACCCGACACCATGTCGTCCGAGTAAATACTGTGTCGTCTTGGTCAAACCTTTGTCGCCCGGGTCATCCAGTTCCGACCGGGATATACCCGTGCCTACCGAGTCATACTCGTGCCAACCGAGTCACACCCGTTCCGACCGAGTCACACTCGTGTCGACCGGGTTGACCTTGTTTCGTTCCGTCTCCACCATAATTAAAACGAGTTTGTCATAATATTATTAGGACTCATCGTCAACATTAAATTCAAGTAATTTTATGTTCTCAATTTCAATCGAGTCTTGACTAATCTTATTAGTCTCATCGTCAACAAAGAAATTAGAGGTTATAGTGGATCAATTTAGGATAAATTAAATTAATTTAAATTAAAATGTAATCAATATTAAACTTTAACTTAAATTTAGTAATCAATTTCTGAATTTAACACTTTAAACTCATGAAATAAGATAAACCCTAAAATTGATCAATAAGACGATAGATTAGGTGCAAAACCAATGACGAAACTTATAACAACTTCAACCAAGTGTAATACACAATGTTACGGCATAAATAATTTATGATGTCAATCACATAAATAATAAAGTAACATGCATGAGAACAACAATGTTACGCATAATTCATGTCAGATACATTAATACACAATGTTACGGCAGAGCATATAAAATTGCGCAAAATCATTATTAACCACCCAATTTTCTCACGGCATGGATGAAATATGAGAACAATTCTCGCACGATGGAATATATAATCAAATTAATACGCGGGTGGAATCCCTCATAACAAATTATGAGACATAGATTCACGTCAATCTGATTAATACTACGTAACAGAGGCTCTGATACCACTGTAGGGTTACAGCTCTTAAACCCAATGACCTGTTACGAGTATTAACCAAAAAGACAAAAGTAGAGGGATAACAATTATACCTTATTTGCAGCGGAACAACGTATTAATAAGAAGTATAAGAAACCCATAAATATATATAATCTCCACGGACGGAATAAATAATCTTCACGGACGGAATAAATAATCTCCACGGACAGAATAAATAATTCCCACGGACAGAATAAAGCACCCCAAACGTGATGCCTCCTTTGGTATCCACACGGGTACAGAACTGCGATGTATATGCTAGTATAAAGGTACGTGAGACCGTCTCACAACTTCTCTTTATATCTCTCTTATAACTATTTATAAGAAGAATACTCCGTATATATATATTATGAGTCAATACTCTTAATTCCATATATTGGTTCATCATATGAAACTCCTTATATAGGAGATGAGAAGGTAGAATTAGGTTATTCTCATAACTCTAATTACCATAATTAGATTATTGGTATAACTCTAATTACCATAATTAGATTATTGGTATAACTCTAATTACCATAACCCGACAACGCAGCTGAGTCCGTCTTACTACTGACCCGATATATTAATATACCGATATATTAATAATATCCCGTACACATTGTGTGTGACCCAATGGGCCCACTTAAGACTACCAGACACGTAACATATTTACATGTCAACCCAACATCGACCTCTAGCAAGGCATATCGGATACATAGACTTAAGCGGGTTAATCCGTAGGACAGTGGACATAACTCCTTCACGGTATGCACATCTTGCCTCACAAACCGCTTATTAGCCATCTTACCTCTATTATCCACTACTGGTCATGCTTATTGATGTCGATTCATTATGACCATATTGGTGATGACTGGTCTAGCTTGTTTGACAAGCTAATGAGGTCCTTGACTAGTTTTTTAAACAGCTTATTTGTTTGCTGAAAAGTTAGTACAATGTGTATATATCTCTTTGCTTGTGTCGTGTGTTTTTTTGTGTGTAGGTAATATGTGAGCTCCAAGAAATTGACAAGAAATTTGACGGGTACGAGAAAGTATCAAGAATCACTTCACTTTAGTAAGTTCTTTACCCACTCATTCCCTTTTTCCTCCCTAATTCTTGAACATTGAGAACAATGTCCAATTTAAGTGTGGGGGAGGATTTGTTGTTTGTTGATTGGAGAATTTGTGTCGATTTGTGTTTTTTTGAGTCGTAGTTTGTTTGTTTTTGTGTCAAAAAAAAAGTCAAAAATACAAAAAGATTTTATTTTTCATTTTATTTTTCACTTATTTTCTTTGATTTAGTCGTTTTTCTATCTTTTAACTTTTTGTGTAAACAATGATTTTTAGACAATCGATCGTTGCAATTGTTCGTTATATATCAATTGGTCTCCTACTATAAGTCGCTCGAGGGTGTGTACTTCTCGTGTTCCATTTTCCACCTCCCGTAATTTAATGTGACACTAGTTTGACTTATCTAGGTGACGGTGACTCAAGTGATTTCCTTTCTTGCGATCCCATTTCACATATTTTCTTTTATTAGGGAAAGAGCGGCGTTACAAATTCTGCTTAATCCTTCTACAAATTAAGTGCTTGTTTGTAAGCACCGAAAAAAATCACAAAATTATCAAAAAGAAAAAATAAGGGGAGATGAAAAGAAAATTGAAAAGAAAAAAAAAGAAAAAGAAAAAAAATTGAAAAGAAAAAGAAAAAATAGTATGATTCCTCCCCGAGATAGATGTTTTTATTTCTATTTATTAATTATGGATCGTTCACTCTTCTCACTTGGGTCATTAGAACGATCCTTGACTCTTTGAGTCGAGATAAGTGTTCTTAAGTCACTAACATCGTGGGAGTACTCATTACGCCTCCATCTCACTGATGCGTGCCGTTCCTATTCGATTTTTCACCTATTTTGGCACGTATTTCCGTGTCGTATTATTATTTTTAGGTGTCGGATTATGTTATTTTCTCCCATATGTGCTACTCGGGTATTCTTTTGTTCTTCTGCAGATAATCGAGACCGAGTGGTTAAAAGAGCTCAATATTGCATAAAAATTCTTAAAGCTCTAAAACCGATTCGTTGTAAACCAAGAAGAGGGAAGTCTATAGACTAGGCTGTGGGTCTGTTGACTGAGAAGAAGGAAGTAAGAAAGTTGTAGACTGAATAACTCAGTCTGCAGACTTGGATCTCAAGTCTACCAGCATAAGATCCAAGTTTGCAGAATGGGATATTACTCCAAAGACTAATTCAACTATTTTGATGTGACCCACTATTCCCCCTCTTACGCCCCACTACTGCAATTCTTCCTAAGTTAATGGGGGTGGTGGAAGCAGGGAAATAAGGAGCAGTTATGGAGGGCTTGAGCAGTATAAATAGAGCTTTAATTTTAGGATCTTAATCATCTTTTCATCAACATACCTTCTGCTCCATCTTCTTCCTTGTTCTCTCTGTAATCAAAACATAATTAGTTTTTATTTCGAAGCTTCCTGTAATCGACTTTCAGTAATTAATTCAAGTGCTTTGGGAATTATTCAGTGTTATTATACTTCGGTTTCTTCTTATTTTTCTTCTTTATTTTTGCAATCTCTTTATTTGGATAAATTTCTCCTTCTTCCGTACCTCCCTCTTCCAGTAGTACTCCCTCCGAGTTTCTATTATTGTCCCAAAAACTTTTGGGTTGGAAAATAAGGAAGAAAAAATGAGTGATTCAGAAAAGAAAGAGGAAGAGAGAGAAATGAAAGAGTAATTGTTAACCACACATTGATGGCCTGAAAAGGTAAATGGGATAAAAATCAAACTCAGCCCAAAAAGAAAAGTGAGACAATAATAGGAACTCGGAGGGAGTATTAGATTTTACTTTCTGTCTCTTTTTAGAATTCATCAGTTTAGCATAATAAATTAGTTTTTCTATCTTTTTAATTTTATTAATTTTTGTTCTTCCTTCTCCAGTAATTTTGTAATTCAGTTACTTCTGTAGTCATTCCATCATTCTTCATCATTCTTATTTCATTCTGTTATCATGTCATATTCCGTTTTTATCATCAACATTGTTAATATAGCAATTGTCAGTATAAATACGAGTAGCTAATCCTTTTTCACTAGAGTTATAGGTGACTTATAAATCGGTATTTGTATTTACGCAGTAGCTAAATAAATCGGCTTTTATGAACTTTATCGCTCTTGCAACATCTCAATGATGAATAATTAATTATAGGCCTTAATTGATTGTTTGTATCCTGTAAATCCCGACCTAAGACCGAAAGCCTGGAACGGATTAGACTCGTTGTAATCGTTGGAATTTCCTAATAAGATGCGAGAGCCCGTTAGGTAAATTCTAGGGCGACTAGTGATCCGAGAGGACCGTGTCTACACCCTTTAGTTCATATTAATCGATTGTTTGATTACTGTATTTGTGCTTATTTTGGTTTATAATGATCCTGTAACTCTGGTGTCTTTCTTCCATTAATTTTATTATTTTCATTTTCATACTAGTTTACTGTTTTAATTTTAGTTTTCTATTTTAGCATCTTAGTTTATTGTCTGCTGTAGCCTGTTAGTCTAAAAACTCAACTAAATCGCACTTTGTGAACTGGACCTTTTAATCGACCGACTTATAAATTCAATTTGCTTTCCTGTGGAATCGACCCTATTTATCACTATCTATCAGTTAGTTGTATTTTGGTTATTTTGATTACGGTAACATGACTTAATCCGTATCAACTTTGGTGCCGTTGCCGGGGAGGCGACGCAATTTTATTAGTTAGTTGATTAATTTGTCTTTCGTCTTAGGGAACGGCAGTTCCTTGAGACTGATCTCATTGTTTACTTGTAGCTGTTTATATGCCCAGGTCTTCTCGCTCGGAGCTCCATCCTTTTGATCCCGAGCCAGAACGTACTTTGCGGCGACAGTTAAGGTTCCTTAAAGAAAGCAGTCGGGCTGAATCTATCGAAGAGCTAGATAGTCTATACGAGGATCTTCAATCCGACTTAAAGAGTGTCAACAACGAAGTCCCACCTCCCGAGGAAACTATTATCACTATTCCTAATATTCCTCCAATGGCGGAAAAATTGTCTGATCATTCTTAGCCCAATGCTGACGTGCTGCCCACTCTCGCCACTCCAGTGGTAGCAGCAGCAAATTTTGAGATCAAGCCAGCTTTCATCAGCTTGATTGAACGGAGTACGTTTGGTGGTACTCCCGGTGAAGATGCCTATCAGCATATAAGGAAATTCCTTGCTTATTGTTCCACAATAAAGCAATATGGGGTATTACAAGACCAAATCTGGGAAATGATGTTCCCATTCTCCTTAACAGGCGAAGCTGAAAGATGGATCAACAACTTAAACAGGGTGACCGAGGGGATTATCGATTGGAACACCTTAGCTCTCGCATTTTATCGGAAATACTTTCCACCTGAGCGTACCACAATGCTATGAAGCCAAATTACTAGCTTTCGGATGCGCTCAGATGAGACTTTATATGAAGCATGGGAGCGATTTAAGGAGCTTCAACAAGAATGTCCCCACCACGGGCTCGATATTTGGTTCCTGGCTATTACATTCTACAATGGATGTACTTCCGAGGCCCGCCGTATATTGGATGCCGCCAACAATGGCCGATTCGATGAGATTAATGTCAATATTGCCTTGGAGACAATTGAATCAATGGCTATCCAATAACAGCCAAATAGCTAGCCTCACCGCGAAGATCGAGGATCTCCGCAGTCCTAGTAGCTCACAGCTCCAACCCGTTCATGCCATGCAGCAGCAGCTAGGTCCGGTATGCTATACTTGTGGCTCTCCAGATCATGTCGATTGTATGAGTACGATGGAGTCGGTGAATGCATTTGGCTCTTACAAAGGCAATCCGTTCTCCAATCATTATAACGAGGCTACCCAACAACATTCGTATTTATCTTACCGAAGCCAGAACGTGTTGAATCCAATCATACCGCCACCACTGAAACCACAGCCTTATGTTCCTTCTCCAAAGAATTCATTCCAGCAGCAGGGTAATCAGTCCTTCAATCAAGCCGGGTTTCAAAAACCGGCTCAGCATAACCCAGTTTTTCCTCAGCATCAGCAATTTCTCGAGATGGTCGAGATAAGAAACATGATGATGAATCTTATGACGACCGTCCAGAAGAGTGATCAAAATCATGCCACTGCTATTAAGATGCTCGAGAAACAGATCGCTCAATTAGCATCGTCTCAAGCTCAGAGGCAGCCGGGTACTCTTCCGTCCCAGCCACAGCAGCTTCACGACACCGCCAATGCCATTTTGTTGCGAAGTGGTGCAGGTTATGAGGGTCCTAAGATGCCATCTGACGACCAACTGATTGAGATTGAAGATATTGAAGATGTGACTGAAGTTGAGTCTAGTGAATTAGTCCAGACTGGTGATGCCAGTCTACAGACTGACAAGAAGAAGAAAGAAAAGGCGACTGGGTCTGGGCATGTCAGTCTACAGACTAGAGGAGAAGCGCAGTCTAGCAACGCCAGTCTACAGACTGGCCAAGAGCAAGGAACATCCAATAATGCTAGTCTACAGACTGAGCATGCCACTCTACAGACTAAGAACAGCAGTCTGCAGACTGAGCTTTCAGCCGACAAAAGTTCAGTACAGTCCACAGGCTTAGGTTCAGCTATCATCAAGCAGGCCCCAGTTCAGATTAAGCTTCCGTTCCCGGGTCGGTTACGTAACACAAAGACGGAACAACAATTTGGGAGGTTTATAGAGGTACTGAAGAATCTTCAGGTCACGGTTCCGTTCACCGAGCTCATCACTCAGGTACCTTCTTATGCTAAATTTATGAAAGATATTTTGAGTCGTAAGAAAAGTATTAGTGAAACCGAGACCATAGCTTTTACTACGGAGTGTAGCGCACTCCTACAGAAAAAATCTTCTCCTAAACTAAAAGACCCGGGTAGCTTTTCTATTCCCTGCACCATAGGCACCGTGACCATAGATAAAGCATTATGCGACTTAGGTGCCAGTGTCAGTGTCATGCCTTATTTAGTTTGCGAGAAACTGAATATGGGCGACCTCAAAGTCACTAACGTGACTCTTCAGATGGCTGACCGATCGGTCAAACAGCCCTTAGGGATACTAGAGGACGTGCCAGTTAGGATAGGTAAATTCTTTATACCTGTCGATTTTATTGTGCAAGATATGGCTGAAGACGTCCAAATCCCGATTATCTTAGGCCGACCGTTCCTACACACTGCTGGGGCGGTAATAGATGTCAAACAAGGTCGTTTGAGATTAGAGGTAGGGGATGACAGGGTCACATTTAACCTTGCCCAGACCATGGCTAAGCCTATGATAGAGGACACATGCTATGCTATTGATATAATTGAAGAGTCAGTGTCAGATTTTTTATCGGGTCCCCTGTTAAGGGACCCGTTTGAGGCTTTGATGTGTTTAGAAGCATGTGCAGAGGAAGCAGGAAAGAACGAGGCTATCGTTGATATGTTAGCAGCAGCGTTGGAATAGCGTGAACTAACTGTGATGGAAAGTGAGAAGGTTCACAATTTGGTAAATACCTCATGTGTTGTCGAGGTATCGAAACCTGAACTTAAACCTCTCCCTCCTAATCTTAAGTATGCATTTTTAGATGATACCGAAAGGTATCCAGTCATAGTTAGTTCCACTCTTACCAACGACCAATTATCTGCTTTATTGGTCGTGCTGAAAAAGAACCAGAAGGCCTTAGGTTATACCTTTGATGACCTGAAAGGTCTTAATCCGGATTTCTGTATGCACCGGATTAACCTTGAGGAAGGTTATAGACCACGCATTCAGGGTCAACGTAGGTTGAACCCGAACATGCAAGAAGTAGTTAAGAAGGAGGTCATGAAACTCCTAGACGCCGACATAATCTATCCCATTTCCGATTCTAAATGAGTTAGTCCGGTTCAGGTGGTCCCTAAGAAAGGAGGGACCACGGTCGTAAAAAATGAAAAAAATGAATTGATACCCACTAGAATAGTCACAGGCTGGCGCATGTGCATCGATTACAGGAAGCTGAATACAGCTACCAGTAAAGACCACTTCCCCCTCCCATTCATCGATCAAATGCTAGAACGTCTAGTATCCCGTAAATTTTTCTGTTTTCTAGATGGTTATTCCGGGTTCTTTCAGATACCCATTCATCCTGACGATCAGGAAAAGACCACCTTTACATGTCCGTATGACACTTTCGCATATCGTAGGATGCCATTCGGGGTTATGTAATGCCCCCGCTACATTTCAGAGATGTATGATGGGCCTTTTTTCAGAATATATAGAGTCAATCATGGAAGTCTTCATGGACGACTTTAGTGTTTACGGGTCTGATTATTCCGATTGCCTCACTAACTTGGATAAGATTTTGCAGAGATGTATAGAGGTCAATTTGGTATTGAACTGGGAAAAGTGCCATTTCATGGTCACTCAGGGAGTTGTTCTCGGTCACATTATTTGTGATAAAGGCATCAAGGTTGACAAGGCAAAAGTGCAAGTGATTAAGCAATTACCACCCCCTGTCAATGTTAAGAGAATTAGAAGTTTCCTTGGTCACGCCGGATTTTATCGCCGGTTTATCAAAGATTTTTCTAAAATTGCGAAACCACTTACGCACCTTCTCCTTAAAAACACGCCTTTTCAGTTTACTGATGACTGTCTTGATGTATTTAACAGGTTGAAGACAGCGCTGATCACAGTACCGATCATTCAGGCCCCAGATTGGGACCTCCCGTTCGAGATTATGTGCGATGCCAGTGATTATGCTGTCGGTGCAGTATTAGGGCAAAGAAAGAACAAGAAGCTAAGTGCCATCTACTATGCTAGTAGAACGCTCGATGAGGCCCAGATGAAGTATGCCACGACCGAGAAGGAGCTTCTAGCGGTGGTTTTTGCGCTAGAAAAATTCAGAACTTATTTGCTCAGGTCCAAGGTTATTATCTTCACCGATCATGCCGCGCTGAAATATCTGTTAGCCAAGAGCGACGTAGCCAAACCCCGACTCCTCCGATGGATACTCCTACTCCAGGAGTTCGATTTAGATATACGGGACAAGAAAGGAGCTGAGAATGTAGTAGCTGATCATCTATCCCGACTACAGGTCGTAGATGAAAGGAATACTCTCCCTATCGATGACTCATTTCCTGACGATTGCCTTATGGCAATTTCTACTACAGAGAATCCTTGGTTTGCCGATTACGCCAATTATTTAGTTGGCAATATTCTACCACCAGATTTCTCGTATCAGCAGAGGAAGAAATTCCTCCTTGATGTCCGCCAATATTTTTGGGATGACTCGTATTTATTTAAGGAGTGTGCTGACGGGCTATTTCGGAGATGTGTACCTCAGTAGGAGGTACCGGGTATTTTACAGCACTGTCATTCTTCAGCCTACGGAGATCACCACGGCCCATCCAGAACTACCGCTAAGGTTCTGCAATCCGGGTTTCTCTGGCCCACCTTATTTAAAGACGCTCATGCTTTTATTCTAGCATGTGATGCCTGCCAGAGAACCGGGAACATCTCCAGGAGGCACGAGATGCCTCAAACCGGAATTCTAGAAGTCGAGCTGTTCGATGTTTGGGGAATTGACTATAAAGGTCCTTTTCCCTCCTCCAAGGGAAACCGGTATATTCTTGTTGCTGTGGACTATGTGTCCAAATGGGTTGAAGCTGTGCATCGCCAGTCAATGATGCAAAGACTGTCATCTCATTATTTAAGAAGGTGATTTTCCCAAGGTTTGGTGTTCCCCGAGCCATCATTAGCGATGGGGGAAGTCATTTTCATGAGCGGCAGCTAGATTCCCTTCTAGCTAAATATGGAGTAACACACCGAACAAGCTTGGTTTATCATCCACAGACAAGCGGCCAACTTGAATTATCCAACCGAGAGCTCAAGTCATACTTGAGAAAGTGGTGTCGAAAGCACGGAAAGAATGGAGTTTGAAGCTCGAAGACACTCTTTGGGCTTACCGAACCGCTTTTAAGACCCCGATCGGAACTTCCCCTTATCGACTCGTCTATAGCAAGGCTTGTGATAAGTGTAGTTTGTAGTGCCTATTCTGCTGTGTTTTGGTCCCTTTTTCCTTGTGGAATCGCTCCTTGGGAGCGATTTATGGGCTACTTATGCTTCCTATAGTTCGTTTCAGGTTCCCGAGACCATTCATGAAGAGTTGGAGCGATTCCGACTCAATACATACACTTTTCGGAGCCAACGAAGTGAAGGAACGATCACTCGATGCCTTGGATTCGACCCCGAGACCTTGGGACCCAATCCCGAGCCTTCGAGACCCGATCCCGAGTCCCGAGAATCGATGAGAAGTCCATGTGAAGCAAGGAGGGATCAAAAGGATCATATTGGAGGCCTACAAGACTCATCCCCGACGGGTATGACCTCAACCCGTCCGGGATGAAGTGCACAAAAGAGGAGCTGCTGTTTTGAGGCCTTCCCGACCGGGAAGGGGTCCATACCGACCGGGACCACCTCATCCCGACCGGGACCAACTCATCCCGGACGGGATGGCCCAGTTACAGCCCGTGATTACTTGTTTCATCCTCCCTCATTCTTGTAACCTTATAAATACTTCCCTCTTGTATTGTTTATGCATCTTACCTTAACCTAGACTCTCTTAAGCCTCTCTACAAGATATAAACCCTAGATTTAGTTCTCCTCTCATTAGTTTAATCTTCCTTTAATCTTTAGTTAATCTTAGTTAATTAGTCTTGTAATTAAGAAGATTCTTGAAGACTCATCCAAGATTGACAACCTTGGGGTTTTATTTGGGTTTCTTATTAATTCAAGTTCTCATCTCTTTCATCCTATTGTAGTGGGTATAATTTCTCTTCTCTTAATCTTTGTTTTATCATCTAGTTTTAATCATTGATTATTGTTTGTTGTTCTTGATTGTTCACTATGAATGTTTTGATGTCTATGATGTTGTTTTCTCTTTTCATTGTTGTAGTTAGTTTGAATATGTGTGAGTAGTCTCCTTGTGGGTTAGTAGGGGGATTAAGGGTAGAATATGGGTAATTAGGGTTTGATTAGGGGTAAAGGGTCAATCTTTGTTGTTAGTCACATACTTGGCACACTATGTGTTTGTTGAAATGCTTGTTTGAGTTGTAGTGGCCATGCTTCTCACGCTAGTCTTCCTCTACTCATTGTTTGTCTTGTATGTGGTCATGTTGAGGATAGTGTTGAGGATAGTCTAAGTAGCGAGAGCCCGGACCTACCTCGACTAGAGTCTAAGTAGCGAGAGCCCGGACTCACCTCGACATCGGTCTAAGTAGCGAGAGCCCGGACCGACCCTAGCAATTAGGAGACACCTACACCCTTGGCAACCCCGATTACCCTACTATTCTTACGAACCCGACCTAACCCACTTCTTTCCATATTTGATTCATCTTATTAGTTAGTCATCATTTCTTTAGTTCATTGTTTAGTTTGTGTTTAGTTATTTCATTTAGCCTTGTTATAGTCTAGTTCATTGTTAGTCCAATTCCTTCTTCTCCTCTCATCATAATTCGTCAATTAGTAGCTCTTTGTGTTCGTTGTGACTTGGTCTCGTTTTAGGCCAACCTAGTCTAAACCTTGCAACACCGTCAACGTGGACACGACCCGATTTACCCTAACTACCGTTAGGTGCTAGCTGGTTATTTATTTGGCGGTGGGGATCCACGACAATTCCCACCATCAGCTTGCCATTTACCAGTCGAATTAGAATATAAGGCATTTTGGGCTATCAAAAGAGCTCAATTTCGATACATCATTATGTGGGGAAAAGAGGAAATTATAGCTAGCCGAGCTTGAGGAATTTCGGTATCATGCTTACGAGAACGCTAAGCTTTATAAGGAACGAACGAAAATGTGGCATGACAAGCAGATTCTTTCTCGAGAATTCCAAATTGGTGACAAAGTCTTGTTATTTAACTCACGTTTGCGTTTGTTTCCAAGGAAACTGAAATCAAGGTGGAGCGGTCCCTATATCGTCACTTCCGTAAGCAAGAGTGGAGCCATCGAAATCAGAACCGAAGCAGGAGAAGTTTTCAAAGTCAATGGGCAACGATTGAAGTTGTACCATGAAGGTGTCAGTGTTGGAGCCACCGAGGAGGTTTTTCTAAAACCCAAATCTTAACCCAGTCACCAAATCACGGTCGTGCGGGACCGTAAAAACCAGCGCTGGCCGGGAGGCAACCCAAGTATTTTTGTTTTTAGTATTTTTCTTTCTAGTTTTTGTAAATAAATAATGTCGTTTGCATTTATTGAGTGAGGACGAGGATACTTATATTTTAAGTTGTGTGCAGGGATAACTGAGTCTAGTGAAGTATACCAGACTGAACACCCCAGTCTACAGACTTATTCTTTAGACTCAACCCTAGTTTACAGACCCATTCTTTAGACTCATATCCCCATTCTTTAGACCTAATTAACTCTACTCACCTCTCCCTCAGTCTGGCCCCTCCGTCTCCTCCATCACCGCTCCCTACTCTCTATCGCTCTCTTTCGCCTGGCTTTTCTCCCGCCGTTGACAGAGCACCGGCCAACCATCCATCAGCCTTCCCTTCGCCTTCCTCCACCATTGACCGTAGCCACCCTCTTTGCCGCCGCTCAGTTATGCCGTTTCCATCACACTTAATCACCCCTCTCCACCGCCGTGCATCTCTCCGGCACCCTCCGTTCTGTCGCCGTTCATTGTCCGAAGTCACGCTCCGCTATTTGTCATCGTCAAACCCTAGACTCTTTTTCATTCACACTTCTCGTTTGACTTCGCGCTTTTGTCCGATTATTATTGTCGAATCCTCGTCGGTTATTGTCGGTAATCGATCTTTGTCAGTTATTGGAGTCGCTGTTTGGTAATCGATCTTTGTCTTGAGTTTCGAGATTGACTATCCTGATGAATCAACTTACACTTTGTTTGAAATTCTTCTCAAATCAGTCGATTTTGTTGAGGATAGTCTTCCTCAAGTCTCTTTATTAGCTGATTATTCACTGTTTTTTCCGATTAATTGCTGTTCTTGTCGATTTTTTGTGCTTTCAATCTCCGCATCTTTTTACGTGTTTTGTTGTTGTTTTCTGTTTTACAGACACCATGGAAAACGCAGACCCACCACGAAATGCGCGCGAAGGAAGGAAATCAGAGTCAAGACAGCGTGTACACACGGAAACTGAGGCTGAAATCAGGACAACATTAGAGTCGGAGCAAACAGCTGGCACAGAAACGGAGGCTGATGTTCTGCAACCAGCACGTGCCATTCCTTCCGTCCCGGGGTTCGAAACCGTCAAATTCGAATCCGCCACCCAACAGTTAGTAATGTTTCAGACCGTACCCCGACTAGGAGAAGTTCGTCAGTTTGAGTCCTCACTAGGAGTGCTACGTCAGGTCGTGACACCATCACGGTAAATAACCCGCCAGACCCGAGACCCGCACCCGATGCTTGGAAACCACGATCGCCCACAGCTACGACAAACTCCGACCATGACTAGAGTTCGGTTTGGGGAACTCCCTGTATATATTAGGTACTCCTCTCCTCCTCACTCTTTAGTTTTGCATTTTTAGTTGCTTTTCCACTTCTCTGCTATTGTCCAATTTGTGTATACAATGAGGACATTGTACTGTTTGGTTTGGGGAGGGTAACTAATTTGCATTAGTTGCATATTTTCTACATTTTCGCATGCATTTTTTATTTTAGTTTTTGGGCATTTTAGGAATTTTTAGGAGTCGGAACGGGTTAAGCAACAATGATGAAAATGTTGTTGCCTCTTCTTTTCTCATTTCATTAACTTTCTCATTTTAGTGATACTTTAGTTTACTTGATCGAGTCTTGAGTTATGGCATAAATCAATTGTAATTTCAGTAAACGAATAAACTTGGCTTAAATTGTTGGCAAACTACTTAAATTCTGAGTTTTAGAGCCTTATGAAACTGATGACATCCATGATCGGTTTATTTAGGAATGAGAATAGTTCTCCCTATTTCGCATGTAACATCAATTTGCATAAGTGTGAAGTCCGTCTCTTAAGTCTTTGTGCATTCAGGTCATAACTATAGTATGTATTGAGGCTTTCCTTTTACCCTTTTTATTTCCCTTTCCATTAATTAATTCAAAAAAAAATTGAATTATCCCTTCACTACAAAATTAACCACAAGCCTAAATTGCCTACCCTAGTCAAGCTAGTTATGGTGATATTGGTGTTTTGTTGAGATAAGTCGGTTTGCTGTATATATGTTTAAAAAAAAAGAAAAAGAAAAAAAAGAGAATAAAAGAAAAGTGAAAAAAAATTGAACTGTGGACTCCGATACTTCATTGTGACAATTTTATGGAGTCGATTTGGATGAAATAAGCATGATATGGAGAATACGTCCTTAATCGGCGTTGATTTTTTCGTTTGTGTGGTTGGTATTTTGGTGATGTAATTTGGAAGTTTGGATTGTCTAGCTCGATTATTAACTCCACATTCCCAAAATTATAACCCCTTCTTACCCGTCACTTAATCCATACCCCATTTCACCATTTTGCGCCTCGATATGTGTTTGGTTTCGATTAGTTTAAATGTGCAAATGATTGGTAGAGATTGTCATCACATTAGATTGCATGCATGTGTTTATAGGTCGCAGATTAGGCGAGCGTCTTTCTTTCTCTCTATCTCAGATTCATATTCTACCTCCCCTTCATGAGAGTAGAGTGTAACCGTGAGAGTCCGACAATGATAAGCCTAGCAAGGTTGACGGTTCACTGTTATTCTTTTGATTATGCCATAGCTTGAGTCAGTTCATGTTTTCTAATTGTCGCTAGCTTGAGTTAGTTTTGTAGCGAGTCTAGTTGGGGTAAATAGATTTGAGTTGTATACCGTTCCTATAGATTTTGTGTTTGATTGCTTGAGGACAAGCAATGATTCGGTTTGGAGAGATTTGATGCGTGTCGTTCCTATTCGATTTTTCACCTATTTTGGCACGCATTTCTGCGTCGTTTTATTATTTTTAGGAGTCGGATTACGTTATTTTCTCCCATATGTGCTACTCGGGTATTCTTTTGTTCTTCTGCAGATAATCGAGACCGAGTGGTTAAAAGCGCTCAATACTTCATCTAAAATCTTAAAGCTCTAAAACCGAGTCGTTGTAAACCAAGAAGAGGGAAGTCTATAGACTAGACTGTGGGTCTGTAGACTGAGAAGAAGGAAGTAAGAAAGTTGTAGAATGAATAACTCAGTCTGCAGACTTGGATCTCAAGTCTACCAGCATAAAATCCAAGTCTGCAGAATGACATATTACTCCAAAGACTAATTCAGCTATTTTGACGTTACCCACTATTCCCCCTCTTACGCGCCACTACTGCAATTCTTCCTAAGTTAATGGGGGTGGTGGAAGCAGGGAATTAAGGAGCAGTTATGGAGGGCTTGAGCAGTATAAATAGAGCTTTAATTTTAGGATCTTAATCATCTTTTCATCAACATACCTTCTGCTTCATCTTCTTCCTTGTTCTCTCTGTAATCAAAACATAATTAGTTTTTATTTCGAAGCTTCCTGTAATCGACTTTCAGTAATTAATTCAAGTGCTTTGAGAATTATTCAGTGTTATTATTCTTCGGTTTCTTCTTATTTTTCTTCTTTATTTTTGCAGTCTCTTTATTTGGGTAAATTTCTCCTTCTTCCCTACCTCCCTCTTCTAGTAGTATTAGATTTTACTTTCTGTCTCTTTTTAGAATTCATCAGTTTAACATAATTAATTAATTTTTTCTATCTTTTTAATTTTATTAATTTTTGTTCTTCCTTCTCCAGTAATTTTGTAATTCAGTTACTTCTGTAGTTATTCCATCATTCTTCATCATTCTTAATTATTTCATCCTGTTATCATGTCATATTCCGTTTTTATCATCAACATTGTTAATATAGCAATTGTCAGTATAAATATGAGTAGCTAATCCTTTTTCACTAGAGTTATAGGTGACTTATAAATCGGTATTTGTATTTAGGCAGTAGCTAAATAAACCGGCTTTTATGAACTTTATCGCTCTTGCAACATCTCAATGACGAATAATTAATTATAGGCCTTAATTGATTGTTTGTATCCTGTAAATCTCGACCTAAGACTAAAAGCCTGGAACGGATTAGACTCGTTGTAATCGTTGGAATTTCCTAATAAGATGCGAGAGCCCGTTAGGTAAATTCTAGGGCGACTAGTGATCCAAGAGGACCGTGTCTACACCCTTTAGTTCATATTAATCGATTGTTTGAATGCTGTATTTGTGCTTATTTTGGTTTGTAATGATCATGTAACTCTGGTGTCTTTCTTCCATTAATTTTATTATTTTCATTTTCATACTAGTTTACTGTTTTAATTTTAGTTTTCTATTTTAGCATCTTAGTTTATTGTCTGCTGTAGCCTGTTAGTCTAAAAACTCAACTAAATCGCACTTTGTGAACGTACTGCACCTTTTAATCGACCAACTTTCGACCCTATTTATCACTATCTATCAGTTAGTTGTATTTAGGTTATTTTGATTACGGTAACACAACTTAACCCGTATCACTCACACCCTTGAAATAGCATGGACCGAAACTGAGGGATGTATAGTGTCAATTGCAACCATTTCAGTGTTTGATTTTCATTGTTTATACTTGAATTATATTTTAGAATTTTGACTTTTGATTAGAAAGCTTGTGATGCAAATTTTTTTTCCGTGTAATTTGTTTGTGTCTGCTAGCTTTTCTAATTGTTTTTCTTTATGGGTCGTCAGTTTAGTTTATTGAGCTTACTCGGGGACGAGTAAGTGTTAAGTGTGAGGGAGTTTGATAAGTGATATTTTAGTAGTGATTTACCCCTAATTTTACCCGTTATTTAGTCCGGTTTTGTGTTCTATAATTATTATAAGCTCATTATATGTTATTAACTGTTAATTAGGATCTGTTAGTTGTTTTAGTTATAATTGTAGTAATAATTGTTATTTTCCGAGAATTTGGTACTGCTCCACATTATTTTGTCTTGTAGGTCGTAGAAACTCGGAAAGGAAGCAAGTCAAGATGATTAGACTGAGTCAATGAAAGAAAACCAAGACAAATATGAGATAGCGGATAATTGACCTTCTACGGATCAAATTTGTGCAGTTGCTTTTGGTGGATTCTTGGGTATCAACCAATTGGGCCCAAACCCAATCACAAATAAAAAAAATAAACAAAAGGAGGAGTAAGGGGGTACGTAGAAAAGGGGAGAAAGTAGGGTGTTAATTTAGGTATTACTCAGTAGGATTTTATGAGGAGACTCGTACTTTAGATTGAACAGCTGTTTTAATCTATGGATACATTCCAAGATTTATTCTTCTTCATTTTGATTCAACCATGCCTATTCCAGTTGGTATAGTTTCTTCTCTTAATTATTTCTAGTTCTATTTTATACTTTGTATCTTGTTTCAGTTGGTAACTAGATTAAAGTTTTAATCTTTACGGTATAATCATGCTTATTTCATGTTTAATTTTATTGGGTAGATTAATTAAATTAATTTTAATTATGTCGGAGTAGTTTATTTCTAGGGTTAGGGTTAGCACGGTTCGTCTTAACTGGGTTTTGTCTCGAGTTGATTTAATTGCTGATTAATTGTCCGTAACCTCTTTTTGAACGTTATATCTGTATGATTCACTTGTCCTGGCCAGATTAGTTAATCAATTTAGTTGACCTGAACTTAGGATCGAGAGCCGAGTTTAGGTTAGACTTGCGTTCATTGGAGTAGGTCGACCTAGTAAGTAGCGAGAGCCCGCTAGGACCGTCCTATGGTAGATAGAGACTCGAGAGAGCCTATCTTATGTCTATTACTGACCTTAACTAACTATTTTATGAGTCCGACAACTCTCCTGAGACTACCTTGTTGACCTTGACCCTAGTTCTTTTTATTATATTTGTTAACGTTTTCCCTTTTTGTTAGTTTAGTTCTTTAGTTAAGACTTATTCAACCCAAACCGATTTTCTCTGACTAATACTTTAACTAGACCGAGACTTTTCATTTAGCTTACCGTCCCTGTGGATTCGATACCTGACTTACCCTAGCTACCCAGTTAATAGAGTTAGGTTCTTGTTTGATTGTGGGGATCCGCGACAAATCTCTACATCACTCATACATGGTTTTATTCTCGTATTAATTAAAGTTGATTTTATTTATGAAATACCACCCGAAGTTGATATTATTCATATTAAATAACCCTATATTTTAATCAAATGTTAAGATTCCAGAATGGGAGTTAGTATATATATTAGAAGTTATATTGACGATTCTATCACTTGTGAATAAGGATGGCAGTGGGGAGGGTCTGGGCCGGGTCCATTAGGATCCAGACCCGGACCCGTCAAAATTATCCTGGATCCAGACCCGACCGGATCCAAAATTTTCAGACCCAGATCCAGACCCGTCGGGTCCGGGTGTACCCGTGGGTCTCACTACTTTATTTTATTTTATCCTACCTTCCTCATTTCTTCCAAATTTTAGCAACTTTACATACTTCGTCGGTGTCTTTTAGCATGTACAAAATTGTCTACGGTATATGTTGTACTAAGAAATTAAACGCTCTCATATGTCTACGGTTTATGTCCGAGGGAGTAAGGACTGAAGAGAAAAGTGAGGGAGTAAGGAGTTTGAACTAAAGAAATGTCTAGTTGTTTGTTGCGTATGTTAGGTAGATTTTAGGGTTTTTTTTAATTAAAGTGTCGGGTCCACGGGTCGGATCCGGGTCCAATATTTTAGACCCAGACCCAGGCCCGGTTTTTAAAAACAAGTCCCGACCCGGACCCGTCGGGTCTGAAACAATGAGATCCAGACTCGACCCATTTGGGTCCGACCCGCTGGGTCTGGGCCGGGTCTTGGACCCATTGTCATCCCTACTTGTGAATAATGCTAAAAAAATAAACGTAAAGAATCAAATGAAACGAAGGAAGTATACTATAGACTAATAAAGACTAGAGATGCCAACCATATTATGTTCTCGGTTAATTAGTCCCTTTATCTCTTATATTTCATTATGGTATGTTTGAGAACTTGAATTTTGAATTGAATTTTGAATTTGAAATACTTCAAATCAAACGATTGGTAACCTTGGGATTTGGATTTAAAATTGACACCAAATTCAACCTAGTTCAAATTTGGATCTCTCAAATTCCTAGTATATGGACCAAACTCTGATGAGCAGCGATAAAAATGGGAGGAATATCGTCGTACAACTGTAGAAGATAGTCACAAAAAGTAGCGAATGAGAGAAGTGGGTGAAGAAGAAGGTGGCCTAAAAGGATTGGAAGAGACAGTAAAAGGTGTATGTCTCAAATGCAGGCAAGCAGCTTACAGCTGGCTGGTTGGTTCGTGGTTGGGTAATGTGCCAGGCCAGAATAGTACTCGCTCTACTGAAAGGGGGAGGGAATAATGAACAAGTTTGAAGTTGGAGAGTACTTGGAGTGAGGAGGGTGAAACTCGTAAGTGAGGTTTGAGGTGATGAAACGCGTGTGTACATGAGTAACATGCGAGCCTACACCTATCACTCTATTGGTTTTCATTATGTTGCCTTTCTCGAGTCTCCCCCAACCCACACCCCACACCCCACCACCCCTTTTTTGCTCTTCTTCTTTTGGGAATCTGATAACTCTCATTATGTGTTGGATTAAAACAATTGGCTCATATCCTGATTAGCTTCTACGGAGTATATAATACCTTTGCATCCAGGAAAGTTCAAGCCTTCTTAGGTTGGATTAGATTTTTGTCCTAACTTTAAGAACATCCCCAAGTAAGGGTGTAAGACTCAAATTAATTGAGTATATATCATCAATTTTTTCTCTCATCCATTCAACTTTTTACATAGCTCCATCATTTTCTTTCACAAAAACGGTCCACACATAAAGAATTGAATGGATGACCCACTTATATTCACTCATTCAGAAAGTCATGACTTAGACCATCCGCAATGGTATTTCATCTTGTTCTTTTCATCTTACCTTCTCTCCTCATTTCAATCATCCACCTCATTTTTCCACTCACCATCTTCTTATTTTTCATCTTACAAAAAAACACTCCACATTCATTTCATCTTCTACTTTCATTCTCTCCCCTATTTTATTATACCCCACACATTTACACATCCAATTTATATCAACCCAATCATTTATTTTCATACTATTATAATTTTTACTCTTATTTTGCTTACTTTCTTTTTAACATTATAGTTTCTAAAAAAAATTAAAGTAAGAAATGAAAATAAAACATACGGACGTAAACGCTTGAAGTTAAATAAATTAAAATGAAAACAGACGAAGACTTAGTACTTAATACATTGTAAAACCTAATTTAATTAAGACTTAATAAATTTAAACAAGCATAAAATAAATAAAAAGGTAGGACAACAACGACAGTACCTAAAGACTCTTACAAACAGAAAGACTCGACGGTTAATATTGGACAAAATCCATTATTTTCTAATAGACTCATGGTCCCCATCGTAATCGTAATCTGAATTGTCCATCCAACCGTCTGGGTTTTCATCTCCTAGAAGTTCAATTTTATGGAGTCGGTCCTCCTCCGTTGTAATTTTGTCATAAATAGTCCAGTAATAAATCTCTTCACGCTGAACAAATGTTCGTCCGCGACCAGACAAAAGATCATTTAAAACATCTTCATCAACTATTTTGAACAGTCTACGAATCATCGAAACTATTTCACTTTCTAAGGAGGTAAGTTCTTCGTTTTTAGCCATCCATGTCTCTGAAATATTAGAGATAATATAATCAAAATATGCATATATCATGGAGTTTCATATATATAGTAATAGAAAAAATCATACCATAAGTATTATTGACTGTCATTGGAGGACTAAGTACAGTTTCTCCATTTCCAGTAAGTATACCGTGGAGTTTGGTTAGGGCCGGTGGACTATGTAATAGTAACACATGCTTTCTACTACGACTAAGTTAACGCGAGTAAAAAAGTTGGGAGTTTCATCCCTAATCTTATTGATTTTCCACTGAGTGTTTGCAACTTCCTCATCATATTGGGCAGACATTTTATATATTTTAGTTAATTTTATGTAGGAGAGAAAGAGATATGAATAGATGGAAAATCAAGTTGTAACTTATATAGAAAATACAATTGAGTTGTCAATTTTTTTCTTTTCTTTTTCTGACTTGGTATTGTCTTATCAGCACAGTAATGTCGGAATGGGGTAGTGTTTAGTCACTTCAACTTTGGTATCTTATTAATTAACGCATCCGTCAGAAAATACAATTGAGTTGTCAATTTTTTCCTTTTCTTTTTCTGACTTGGTATTGTCTTATCAGCACAGTAATGTCGGAATGGAGCAGTGTTTAGTCACTTCAACTTTGGTATCTTATTAATTAAAGCATCCGTCAGAAAATACAATTGAGTTGTCAATTTTTTTCTTTTCTTTTTCTGACTTGGTATTGTCTTATCAGCACAGTAATGTCGGAATGGGGTAGTGTTTAGTCACTTCAACTTTGGTATCTTATTAATTAAAGCATCCGTCAGAAAATACAATTGAATTGTCAATTTTTTCTTTTTCTTTTTCTGACTTGGTATTGTCTTATCAGCACAGTAATGTCGGAATGGGGTAGTGTTTAGTCACTTCAACTTTGGTATCTTATTAATTAAAGCATCCGTCAGAAAATACAATTGAGTTGTCAATTTTTTTCTTTTCTTTTTCTGACTTGGTATTGTCTTATCAGCACAGTAATGTCGGAATGGGGTAGTGTTTAGTCACTTCAACTTAGGTATCTTATTAATTAAAGCATTCGTCAGAAAATACAATTGAGTTGTCAATTTTTTCCTTTTCTTTTTCTGACTTGGTATTGTCTTATCAGCACAGTAATGTCGGAATTAGGGTAGTGTTTAGTCACTTCAACTTTGGTATCTTATTAATTAAAGCATCCGTCAGAAAATACAATTGAGTTGTCAATTTTTTCCTTTTCTTTTTCTGACTTGGTATTGTCTTATCAGCACAGTAATGTCGGAATGGGGTAGTGTTTAGTCACTTCAACTTTGGTATCTTTTTAATTAAAGCATCCGTCAGAAAATACAATTGAGTTGTCAATTTTTTTCTTTTCTTTTTCTGACTTGGTATTGTCTTATCAGCACAGTAATGTCGGAATGGGGTAGTGTTTAGTCACTTCAACTTTGGTATCTTTTTCTGACTGTGTAGAAAAAAAAAGTAGTCGATTGGAAGTAAAGTGCATAAAACTTAATTAAACATAAGTTTAAAAGTACATAGAAAGAAACTTAAGATCTAATTAAACATAAAATGTTACCAATGAATTGAATAAAACTTAATCTAAGTGGCGAAACTTTTGCCAAAGATTCTCAATTAGATCATTTCTAAGAGATACATGTCGAGCTGCATTTTCCATACGATCTCGATTATCCACAAATTGATGTATATCAAGAACGTATCCTACACCGTACTCGGGATCTTCAACATTAGTAGATGATTCTTCATTGCGTTGTTCCATATACTCATTAGCAATGTCGTATCCGGCATACGTATCACGTTCATCTTCCACAATCATGTTGTGTAATATTATACATGTCGTCATAACTTTTTTCAAAGTGGTAGTATCCCATGATAGTGCTGGTTTACGAATTATCGCAAACCTAGCTTGTAGGACACCAAACGCACGCTCCACATCCTTTCTTACGCTCTCTTGTCTTTTTGAGAAACACCTATCTTTAGGTGTTTGTGGATGTCTTATAGACGAGATAAAAGTAGACCATCTTGGGTAGATCCCATCAGTTAAATAATAAGCAGTGTCGTAGTGATTACCGTTTACCCAATAACTAACACGTGGAGCTCGCCCGTTCAAGAGGTCATCAAAGACGGGGGAACGATGAAGCACGTTTATATCGTTAGCTGATCCGGGCGTGCCAAAATAAGAGTGCCAAATCCACAAATCTTGAGAAGCTACAGCCTCAAGAATTATTGACGGTTTTGTTGACCGTCCTTGATATTGGCCTTGCCAAGCCACTGGACAGTTTTTCCATGTCCAGTGCATACAATCAATACTCCCCAACATACCTGGAAATCCCCGTGTTTCATTGATTTGCAGTAGCCTTTGAGCATCTACAGCTGTTGGAGTTCTGAGATACTGTTCACCAAATTGAGCAATGATAACTTCGACGAACACTAAAAGACAGTTCCGTGCCGTTGATTCACCAAGTCTTAAGTATTCGTCGACCCTATCAGCGGCCTCTCCATATGCTAACATACGAATAGCGGCAGTATATTTTTGCAAAGCTGATAAACCTGGTCTTCCAGTAGCATCACGTCTTTGTTGGAAAAATTCGTGGCTGGACTCAGCGGCATGTACCAAACGTAGAAACAGATGTCTTTGCATCCGAAATCTACGTCGAAACATTCTATCATCGTACACAGGTGCATCAGCGAAGTAGTCGCTGTAGAGTCTACGATGACCATCTTCCCGGTTTCTTTCAATGAATTTTCTTCGTTTCCGAAGGGGTGGTTGGTTTGAATGGGGGGTATTTTGTGCTTGTATTTGTAATAGTTGAGTACACAATAAATTTCTTAATTGAATCCTTTGTGCTCGACGTCTTTCATAGCCTTCTGAGGATGAGGAAGAATGTGTTGAAGATGGTGGGGAAGATGGTGGGGATGAAGAATTAGACATGATGTGTGAATGATTGAAATTGGTGTGAATTTGTTTAACTAAAATCATCCATATATATAAAGTCATTTTTGATAAGGATATGGATAACAAGATGAAATCTATATGGATATTTTTTAGATAAGGGGAAGGATATCCACATACTCCAGATACTCTAACGACTCTATTACATATAAGGAAAATAGAGTAACGACTCTATTTTTGAAATACAAATCCTCCAACGACTCAAATTCAAATACTCCAACGACCACAATCAATTGAAAACACAACTTAAAAATAAAAATAAATTAAACATACAACTTGAATACAAATAATTAAACAAACAACTACTACAAATATGAAAATACAACAAAGTAACAATCAAAGACCGCCAAACTTATTAAGCAAATTAATCTTCAAAGTTTCTAACTGTGGCGGTAGCGATTGAGCTTGCATCAACTGTTGAAGCATTTGCCAATCATTCTTCTGCTGTTCAATCTCTTGTTCCTTTCTCTTCCTTTCTTCTTCCTTTCTCTTCCTTTCTTCTCTTTTGTCACTGACCATCAATTGTTGCAAAGCAACTTCCGCATTTTTCTTCTTAAGTTGCAATTTCTCTCTCTCCAGAGCTATATCAGTTGTAGCTGTTTCATTCATCGCTGCAAATTGCAAGTTTATTTCATCTAACTCAACATTATTGACTTTTTTCTTACCTTTGTTTCTCTTTGCTTGTTGTCGACCCTCGGGACGTTGAGTAGATGCACTCTCAATATCATTAGAGGTATGATTTGATCGCTCATCTTCATCAAGTCGTGCTCTTTTACCACTACTGGTGCTGTCTTCATTTAGAGCGCCGGTAGATGTCCCTCCAACGTAACCCGCTTTGAAAGCGTTAGCAGCGAAGGGACCTAAAAGACCTCTCCATTTTGGATGATTTTTTAACATCTCCCAAGCATGATCCAAGTTGAATCTGGTTTTATATAAAACCCTGGTCTCTGCTAAGACACTTTCTTCATTCCACCCACTGGCCCTTCTTCTACCAGCCATCTCGTAGCACGAACCCCATTTCATGATTATGGTAGATATTCTTCTGAATCGATTATCGAGCATACCGATAGAGCGATGTTGTAGTGCAGGGTTGGAAGCTCTTGCTAATTCATATTTTTCAAAAACACGTTTCCATAAAACATTCTTGTTTTGGTTAGTACCAACAATACCATCTTCAGAAATACTAATGAAAGAGGAAATTAGTGCCTCATCCTCCTTTACGGAGAAATTAGACCTGTTCCGTGATGTTGGGGTCGAAAAATTTTCAACTACATTTTCATCAACATCATCATCAACATGATGTTGACCATGATAATTTGTAGGAGTTTGGGTAGAGAATATAGGAAAATGGTTAGTATTATCATATGTTGATTGACTTGAGTTTTGTGTAGGTACGATCGTATTATTAGGAAATTGTTGTGTGTCCTGATATTCGTCAAAATATTCTGAATTGATATCAAAATTGTAATGATAATTTGATGAATTGTTATTATTATTATTATAACTCATAATTATAAAAGATATTTAAGTTTATATAAATGTGAGAATGAGTAGAAAAATGTTGTGTGAAATGAAGTAAATGTTGGAGTATATTTATAGAGGTGGCAATCGGGTCGCTCGGGTCACATTATGTTACGATCGTAGGGTTGTAGATGAGTTTCCGTCTTAAAGATTAAAACGGATCAAGTACTACTCCGTACTACATATAATGTACTTCTTTTGTTCGATTTTTGACACTATTCATAAGTGAGAAGAATTTTCGATATTTCTTAAGGCGAATTTGTTGTTCATTTTGTATGCATTTGAACCATCTTAGGTATAATTTAAGACGAATAATGTCGTCACAAAAAATACGGCCTAAAGTTAAATAAAAATACGGCTCGGATAAATGATAAATTTTAATTACAAAAAATTAAAAAGTAAATTATAAACTCGAAAATATAGTCGTCGAGAAAGAGCAAATATGGACGTTCGAACGAAAAAAATAACCAAAAAAAAAGATCTCCAAATTGGTCGTCCTTTCACCAAAAGTCCTTTCGAAAATATTTTTTTCATTTCCTATAATTACGACAATATTTAAGACGAAGTATAATCAAGAAATCCAACTTCAACTTAATATAAAAAAATACGTGAGATTTTAAAAAAAAAACTACTAGTAATATTGAGTTGATAAAAATAATTTTAATTGATAAAACACTGTGGACATGACATAGGTCCACCCCGACGCGGCCACGCGCGGGTTTGGGTAGGCGAATGAATCTCCATATGAAACGGATCGAATTGAAATTTAGGTCTATGTGGAGTCGCCACCGAATTTTGTGGTTATTCGGAACCATTCGAGCCCACTCTATGTCGTAGTGGTCCGTATACAAAATACGGCCCATTTTCGATGTCAGAGTTTATTGGGCTCGTCCCTTTGCATTTGATACCAATACCGACATTATCGGATATTGTGTATTGAATGACTCTCGTGCGCCAACGGTTTCGGGCGTCCGGAAACCGAGGTTCTGAGTAAGGGGTGAGGGTACGTGTTGGGAAGCCCACAAAGGACACCCAACCCCGCCCGCACATTAGCGGCCTCTACTAAGAATTCGAGTGACTTACAATACGCGCGCTAGTTAAACGGGAAAATGATATGCAAAGAGTATTTTCCCTAAACATGTGAATTGAATTTGAAAAGGGTTTCTAAGTCAATTTAATGCAATTAATTCTACGTCAAAGTGGAATTTAGCATGCGGGTTCATTTAGTACAATAAACGAACAAGAATTAAATTGACAAAGGAAACGAGCAAACGGTTAGTAACGGTAAATCGATATTAACGGTTTGTGCAAACAATGAATTGAATTGAAGGATGCAAATATGAGGATGCACGGTTTGAAAAGATAGTATACACGTGATTAATTATGCACGTGTTGACCTAAGTCGTAAAATACTATCGAGTTTTGAAAAAAAGGATAATGTACGGCTCGTGTTTGAGTCGTTATGAGGTCACTCGATCGAGTAGTCGATTGACTCGATCGAGTAGGTCCTGAGAAGGTGTTTCTGTTTCGTGTTATAGACCATACTCGGCCGAGTTATTGACCAACTCGGTCGAGTACACGGCCACTCGACCGAATCACTGTGAGACTCGACCGAGTGGGTGTCGTGACAGACTTTCTGGTTCGATTTTGGGGTGCCACTCGACCGAGTGGGTTAGGCACTCGGTCGAGTGCCCCCTGTACGAATGGTAATTCGTCTGTAATTTTGATGTTGATTTTGAAATTGCTTTTGATCTTTGGGAGTTTGACGATTTTACCGAATCGGACGTAAATATTGCTCAATTTACGCTCGACGTGGTTTTTTTATGTAAATCGCAAATTTTTGTTGAACCGAGTATTAATATTGTTGAATTTATACTCGACTCTAACTTTGAATACTCGTTATATTCCACACTCGATTACTTGAATCGACATGGAATATTTGAGTGAAATAAAAAAGTTAAATGAATTGATTTTAGTCGTTTTGAACTAATTATCGCGATACGAACAAATCACACTAATTAATTCATATGACTTGATTACTAGATTCGATATCCAATTATGGGATTAGTATCGAATCTGAAATCGACGCTTTATTTAAATAGATAAAAAAAGAACTTGATTCCCTCGACTTCTCCGACATCGAAATAAATCCCTAGGGATTGTGATGTCGGATCCGTGTCAACGGGTTTCGACCCTTATTGAAATACGATGTTGGTTTTTTGAAAATCGATGCGAAACGCGAATAAAAATAATGATACAAACGATATGAAAATTATTGTTGAAGTTGACCTATCTCAATAATCGAGTAATCGGGATATCGGAACAAGCGACCGTCAACTCGTGTGCAGTACACTTGTATATTCGGATTTCCTTATTCCAATATCACTCATACTCGACACAAATTGATAGGTATTTTAATGTTTTGATACTAGTATTATATTATCGATAGTAGTGATGTGATAATAACGATAAAAAAAAAGAACGCGACCCGAATAAAAAACGACACGACGCGAGGAGGAGGAAGAAAGGAGAAGAAGCGGGGTTTTGACACCCTCAACCTACATGTTCTTGTCTCGGCGCGGACTCGTAACCGTGGCTATAACACAAGAGTTTTCGAGGTTTATGAAGGTTGAGTTATGGTGGCTCGGGTTTGATGAATCCTAAAGCTAGTTTAGGGTTTTTGCTAGTGTCGAATTGCTAGGGTTTGATTAGGGTTTGTAGGAGGTGTAGTATGTATGAGTATGGTTGCACTAGGGTTTCGAAAGTTGTAAAAAAGGTGTCTTGAAGTGTGTGCAAAGGGTTGCTTATATAGGAAAAGCTAGGGTTCCGGTTTAGGGTTACTCGACCGAGTAGGTAGCTGACTCGGTCGAGTGGGCTTGTGCGTCAGCCGTCGGGCTTGAATAAGGGCCCACTCGACCGAGTGGGTGTGGCACTCGATCGAGTGGCCCAGCTGGGTCGCGCGGGTCACTCGCTTGGACCTTGACCATGGATATTTGATGAGATTGAATTTGAATTGGGCTTTTGATGTTTGAGGGGTTGTTTTGTGTGTCTCGGAAACGACTTTGACCAGGGTTGACCCAATCGTGAAAAGTCGGTTTTAATTCCGGTGTCGGTTTCGGCCCAAATTAGCCTTATTTGATTGGAAACGGCCCGCTGGACCTGGATTCGAGGTTGTTTTTGTGAAATTTGTACTCCGTAAGTGTGTAAGCCAGCGATTAATGGATTTGAGCCCGTATCCGAGCGCATAGAAGCATGTTAGCGTCCGATCATCATTGGGTGTTTTTTGGGAAACTACCATAGACACCTGGCAGTCAAAATGCGGGTGTCTACAGAGCCCCCACTCTGACTGAGGCTTGGACAGGGCGAAAGTCAGAGTATCCACCAGGCCAATCGAGGATTGAAACCTGGCGGACTTCCGGCCGGGTCGTTTATAGTCCATTAGACTCGCGTGAAGGGCTCGCCAGCCACAAGCTAGAATTCATACCTGAGCCGATGACTCCGTGGGGAATTGGACTTGTCGCGTAAGTCCTGGGTGCGCCTGTATGTAGACTCATCCCTTGAAATGCCGTCGTCGACTTCCGCTGGGGAGATATCATGGGTTGCACGTCCCTGTTTGAGTCGTACCTGTATAAGTCACCTAAAATGCATGCAACACGTAGGTAGTAAAATGACTCGCGCTGGGGAAAGCGTGATTTTGAAATTTTGAATTTTTGAAATTTTGAAATTTGAAATCTTGAGATCTTTGAATTTTGGAAACTTTGAGATTTTTGACTCCTAACAAAGATTAGGAAAGTTCGGGATGGAGATTTCCATGCTAGTATTGATACTAGGATTGTGGTTCGATTCCTATTGAAATTAGGAAATTTTCCTAAATAGTTTGCAAGGCTAATGCTATATATAGCCCCTCCTTGCCCTTGATTTTCTTCACAAGTCACAAAACAAACCCTTCCTAAGAGAAAGTCTCTCTAATTCTCTTGAGGAAGTCTCTTCATCTTCTTTAAGAAGTTTTAGCCATGGGGATCGATAGGTTGAGTGTGATGTTGCAGGAGTGGTCCCGTCGCTTTAGGGATGCAGATAGGGTGGTTTTGAATCAGACGGGGATAACCCAATTGTACCCGTTCCGTCAGATGGTGGTTGACCGCTATTTTCTGGATGCTTGCTTGGCTTATTGGGATGACATATATCATGTCTTTGCTTTCCCTCGGGGCGAAGTCTGCCCTTTACCTGAGGAGATTGCAGCTATAGGAGGATGGAATCCGATACTCCGTCCCGCCATCCCGTATTCGATCTATGACCCGAGGAGGAAGTTGAGAGAATTTCTAGGGCTTTCTCACAACGAGGTATCCCGTATGTTGGATGGTGATAAAATTTCTCTGATCGACTTGGCTGAGAAATTTATGAACTCTCTCGATGTTCGGGTTAGACCGGCTTACAGCCGTAGAGCTTTCTTCTTTTGCATGCTCCATGTACACGCTTTCGAGGGTCATATGGACTTGTTGTCCTGTATGGGAAGCACCCGTCTTCTGACCGTAGTGGATCTGATGGAGACTGAGCACAGCCCGACTTGGTTGATCACGGGCGAGATTATCCAAGGATTGGACGATCGCAAAAGGGACTCATCCATTCGTCTTACCGGGAGCACCCGTTTGTTGCAAGTATGTCACTTGACTTCTTAATTCAATTTCTTGGATTTTTTTTTTGCGATTTTTTTTTTTACTGCAGGGGGTACTCGATCGAGTCACCCAGGCACTCGGTCGAGTACCCTCGATGAAACTCTCCTGATCTGTCTTCGGAGGTGCCACTCGATCGAGTCACCCTGGCACTTGATCGAGTGCCCTCGTAAAGAGCCTCCTGTTTACGTTCAGGGGTACCACTCGACCGAGTGTCCCAAGCACTCGACCGAGTGGCCTTAGGCGAGCGCCTATTTTGCCTCGGAATCTCATGCTTTTGTTTCCTTTTGCAGATTTGGCTATATGAGAGGCTATCAGTGATAGATCCTCCACTTGACGCGGGCAACTATCGTCATAACCAGGTGATGACGAGGAGGCGGGCCATTGACTTTTCTCGTCAGATTACGCAGAAGTACTGGGACGAGGTTTTGTCTTTCCATGGCGGCCCGTTAATTCGATGGGTAGTTCCATGGTGGCCCATCTACCTTTGGAGTGGCTTGGACCCGAGGGACAGAGCCCGCTATCAGGTGATCCTTTCTTTCAAGCAGACGGTTCATCTTTATCCAGATCGCATACTAAGGCAGTATGGATGGACCCAGCGAATCCCTGAAGTTGAAGCGGTTGTGAGTGACCCTACCCAGTTGACTGATGTAATGTGTGATACCTGGATGCAAAGATGGTACACACGTCATACTTGGCCCGTTGTCAAATCTCGCCACTCAATCTGGGTTTCAGATTCTTATACGAAGTGGACCAAAGCAGGAGATGCTAAGGCCCGAGCCGCTTTGAAAGTCGATGAAGCCTTCGACCTGCTGAGAAGGGAGCAAGCTAAAGACAACAGGGGGTTCTTTGATGAGGGAGACACTCCAGCTACCCTAGTCCGTCTGATGTCAGGGCAAAAGAAGAAGACTAAGACTCAAACTGAAGGGTCTAGTGCTAAAGGTGCTTGGGGGAAAGTGAGCCCCCAGATGGACTTGGAAAGGAGACTGGGCCCAAGACTACCCGTGCAGGACCGACTTGGCCCACGGGATAGACTGCCTGAGCATGTGCGGGCCCGACTTGGGCCGAAGACCGTGATTGAAGACCCGTCGTCAAAGAAACGGGTTCGGGTTAAGGAGGTTCCACTTGTGATTCGGGAACGCTCGTTACCACCCCGAAGACCTCAGGCTCCACGCGACCCGAAGGACAAGGGGAAGGGGAAGATGCCCGGATACTAGTCTCCTTATTTTATTATCTGAATATTATTATTATTTTTGTGGTGTGATTTTTTTGTGTGAATGCCGTTTTGGCGTTTTTTTTTGTAATCCCGAGTTTGTCGAGATATTAATAAAAGATACATTATTGAACACCGTTCCCGTCTTTTGTTTATTGTAGTGGTTGTACCCTTTTGAGGGGTTGCCTACGTATCCGCAAATGGCGGAATCAAACCTAACGTAGTTCAAAATTTGATTTGATTGACTTTTTTGCAATTTTTTGAAATACATCAGGATTATTAATTCAAGATGTGTGACAGTAGAATAATTAATTCTAGCTTATTGACTTGTCTATAATTTTTGAAAATTTATAAAAAGACAAATTTTTATAAATTTTTGCAAATGACATTGAGATGGGGGCTTATGGGTAGTAGCGCTTTAGCTGGTCCAAGTTGGTTGGGTTGACAAATTCGTTCCCGTCCAAGTCTGTCAGCATCACCGCTCCTCCTGATAGGACCTTCTTGACTAAGTATGGTCCAGCCCAGTTGGGTTTGAATTTACCCCTTGGGTTAACCGGTAGTAAGGCACGAACCGATTTTAGGACCAGATCCCCTTTCTTGATGTTCCTGGGCCTAACCCGTTTGTTGAAAGCCCGTTGGATCCTTTTTTGATATATTTGAATGTTGTTGAGAGCCCGGGATCGCCGTTCGTCTAAAAGGACTAGCGAATCGTATCGGGCTTGGACCCAATCTGCCTCAGGTACTTGGCTTTCAAGTAGGATCCTAAGGGATGGCACCTCTAGCTCGACGGGTTGGACCGCTTCCATTCCGTATGTCAAGTAATACGGGGTTGCCCCGGTTGCGGTGCGGATTGAGGTTCGATATCCCCATAGGGCAAAAGGTATTTTGTCGGGCCAGTCCCGGTAATTTTCAGCCATCTTTTTAAGTATGGTGACGATTGTTTTATTGGCCGCTTCTACCGCTCCATTTGTTTGAAGCCGGTAAGGCGAAGATGTATGCCTTTGAATTTTGTATTTTGCCACCAATGCGGCAGTTTCAGCTTGAAAGTGGGTCCCGTGATCGCTGATGAACTCGTGAGGGATCCCATACCGGCATATTATTTTATTTTGGATAAATTTGGCCACGTGCTTGGCGTTCAAGACACGGTATGACTCGGCTTCGACCCATTTGGTGAAGTAGTCGATGGCCACCAAGATGAAGCAATGACCTCCCGTCCCGGAAGGATGCACCTTTCCAATTATGTCAATACCCCATGTCGAAAATGGCCATGGTGATGTCATGGTATATAATAGGGAAGATGGCATATGCTGTACATTGGCGAAGATCTGACAGTTATGGCAGTGTTTGACATACAACTGACAGTCTGTTTCCATGGTGTTCCAATAGTACCCGAGCCTCATGATTTTTCGGGCTAGCATATGGGCGTTCATATGCGGGCCGTTTTCACCATCATGGACCTCGGCCATGACCTTTTCGGCCTGTATTTTGTCGATGCATAGGAGCAGAGCCCCCTGTGTCGTCTTTTTATACAATTGCCCGTCATCAGTTCGGACAAATTGGGTTGCTAATCTTCGTAAGGCCTTTTTGGCCCGATTTTCAGCTTCCGGGGGGTATTCTCCCGTTGTCAGGTAGGTTAGGACAGCTTGATACCAAGGCTCCGGGTCAGTTATCTCGATATCCTGAATGGCGTGGATGTAGGCTGGCTCGGACCGTCTTTCGACACAGATTGGCATGCTGGTCAGGTGATCCGGGATGTTCAGTAAAGATGCTAATTTGGAAAGTGCATCTGCGAACTGATTCTCTTCCCGGGGCAGATAAATGTATTCTACCTTTTGAAATTGTTTCTCTAGAACCCTTACGCGTGCTTGGTAAGCAACGAGATTGGCGTTCCGAGTTTTCCATTTCTGGAGTGCTTGATTGATGACTAATGATGAATCACCGTGGACCCGGAGGTTTGTTACCCCTAAATCAGCGGCGGCTTGCAACCCGTGAATGCATGCTTCGTATTCGGCTGCGTTGTTGGTCACGTCGAAGTCCAACTTGATGGATAAGGGAGTGTGTTCCCCTCGGGGTGAAATTAACAGGATTCCGACCCCAAATCCACGGAAGTTGGATGCCCCATCGAAATATAAATCCCACACTTCCGTATCGGTGTGGAATATGTCTTCATCAGGAAAGGCCCATGTATCGGTGTGGCCTTCTTCGGATATTGGGCCGTCAGCGAAGAATTCGGCAACTACCCGGCCTTTGATGGCTTTTAATGGTACAAATTTGAGGTCGAACTCGGATAACATTAAAGTCCATCTTGACATCCTGCCGTTGAGGATGGGCTTCTCGAATAAGTACTTGATAGGATCCATTTTGGATAACACATGTACCTCATGACTGAGCATGTAATGTCGGAGCTTTTTAGTGGCCCAAACCAATGCTAGGCACGTCTTTTCGAGCATTGTATATTTGCACTCATATTCGAGGAACTTTTTACTGATGTAGTAAATAGCCCGTTCTTCTGAATCGACTGTCTGGGCCAGCATAGCCCCCATGGCCGTCTCCGTCGTCGTTAGGTATAACGACAAAGGCAAACCGTGCTGAGGTGGCATTAGTACCGGCGGAGCAGACAGCATCTCCTTGATTTTGTCGAAAGCCGCTTGACATTTGCCGTCCCATAGCACCCGTTCTCCGATTTTTAGCTTTTTGAAGATGGGTTCGCATACCATGGTTAGTTTCGAAATGAACCGGCTGATGTATTGGACTTTTCCGAGAAACCCCCTTATTTCCTTTTCGGTCTTGGGTGGTTGCATCTCGGTGATGGCTTTGATTTTAGCTGGGTCAACCTCGATGCCGCGTTGGCTAACGATATGGCCCAGTAATTTGCCCGACGTTACCCCAAAACTGCATTTTTGCGGGTTCAGTCTCATGTTGTATTTACGTAGCCGGGTGAAGAACTTTCTTAGGGCTGAAATGTGCCCGCTTCGGTCCTTAGATTTGACGATCATGTCATCCACATAGACCTCCACTTCCTTATGCATCATGTCGTGGAGCAAAGTAGTGGCAGTCCGTTGATAAGTGGCTCCGGCGTTGATAAGCCCAAATGGCATGACGGTGTAACAGTAAGTACCCCAAGGTGTAATGAAGGTGGTCTTACCCATGTCCTCTTCTGCCATTTTAATTTGATTGTACCCGGCATACCCGTCCATGAACGATAGAAGGGCATGATCAGCCGTATTATCCACCAGTATGTCGATGTGTGGTAACGGGAAATCGTCTTTTGGGCTTGCCTTGTTAAGATCCCGGAAGTCCACACAAACCCGCACCTTGCCGTCCTTCTTGGGTACCGGCACGATGTTTGCAACCCAGTCTGGATATTCAGACACTTGTATAAAGCCTGCTTTAAATTGTTTATCAACCTCTTCCTTGACTTTAAGAGACCACTCGGGCTTCATTCTTCTGAGTTTTTGCTTTACTGGCTTGCACCCATCTTTGATGGGTATTCGGTGTTCGGCTATCTCCCGGTCTATACCCGGCATGTCCTTGTAGGACCATGCAAAGACATCTTTGAATTCTTGGAGGAGGTCTGTGAATCGTTTTCTCTCCTCTGGATCTAAAGATAGGCTTAACTTAAGCATCTGGGGCTCTAAAGCGGTTCCCACATTGATGGACTCGGTTTCTTCGATTACCGGATCTCGGGATTATCTTTGCTCGAGCTGCTCGACCAGATGTTGTGGTAGAGGTACCTGTTCGTCGGGTTTCTCAATGTATTGCATATAAAATTTTTGAACTTGAGAAAATTTTGGAAATGAGACAAGTCGTAAGCAGAACGGTGTTCGTTATTATTATTGATGGTAAATTTTGAAAATAGCTCGAATAGAGCTGCCATCTGATCATTGGTCAGTGGCGAGATAGGGAGAGGTCTTGGGACAGACCCCGAGACCTCAGTGGATAAGGGAAGAGGGGTTACAGACTCGACTTTAGCACCAGACCCTCTAGACTCGGACTCAGACTCCGACTCTGACTCTGACTCTGACTCGGTATCTGGCATGTCTCCCTCGCCGGTGGTCAGCTTGTAGACCCGTCCTTGACCGTCGGTCCATTTTATGGTCTTCCTCCAAGCCCTCGTTTCGGTGTTGGCGCCGACCTCAGTGATTAGCTTGGTTGGGTCGAACCGATCGCTGCGGAGGATCAGGTTGACCAAGTCGCTCTTTGGAGCGGGGACGACTTTGTCCTCTCCGAATAAGAGCCCCAGCACGGGCTCGGAGTTGCTTTCGCTTTCCTTTGATTCGGCCTGGACGATGGTGAATATATCATCAGGGATGAAATTGCATTCCCGAGCCTTTTTGGTCTCGGGATATGTGACGGTGGGTTGGTAGAGGCCCACTTGGATGGCTCCGAAGACCGGAGTAACGAAGTAATCCGTTAACTTCAGGCTATAAGGGCTTATGTAAGTACCCTTGATGATGTCGACGGCCTTGTGAATACCGGCCCGAACCACGTTTTCCGGGGTTATAGCATACCCCAATCCGAAATGTGACTCGCCATCGTTTAGAACCTCGATAATCCTCCCTGCTGGAAGGTATGGCCTTGAGGTTATTCCGGGTAGGTAACCCAGATTTTGTAGCATCGTGTCGATGCTAGTTGTGAAGTAGGGCCTAAAGAGATATTCTTCTTCGATCATGCCCACGAAATCAAATCCTCGTGGGTCGGCCCGTCCCGTAGCGTTGCAGCTCGCTATGGTAATTGGGGTCGCCTCCAGCGTGATGATACCGTCTTTGAGGGGCATCTTGACTTTTCGGTGGAGGGTAGATGACACGGCCTTAACTGCGTGGATCCAAGGCCTTCCCAGCAAGAGATTGAATGATGAGGTGACATCTATCACCTGAAACTCCAATTCCTTTTCGATTGGGCCCGCTATGATTTTCAATTTCACGGCCCCGGCGACAGGTTTTGGGCTTCCGTCGAAAGCCTGGATAGTCTGCGTCGTTGGAAGGTAATCGGCATCGGTGATGCCGAGTGCTTTTGCGGTCCTTAGGGGAAGGACATTCACGGCTGATCCATCATCGATAAGGGTCATCGGGAGATATTTACCCTTGCAGATGACCGTGATGTACAGGGCCAGATTGTGATTGGGCCCAAATGGTGGCAGATCAGCTTCAGAGAAGGTTATGAGTGGGCCTTCTTCTTTGGATTTGCCCTTAAGGTAGGGCATGATGGTGGCTACCATTTCAGCAGGGGTAGCCTCTGAATCAACCTTGATTTCATCGAGAGCCTTAGTCAGTGCTTCCCGATGAGCTTGTGAGCTAACCAATAGTTGCCATATGGTTAGATCGGCTCGGACCCTTTTCATTTGTTGGACCAGAGCCGTGTCCGGGCTTGGTTCTTCGAGGGCAGGCTCCGTCCTGGCAGGTTCAGTTACGGATATAGGGATGGAACGCCCAGCTGCGGCGAGATGATTGGTGGCTAAAGCTTTGGACTTTGCCTTTCGGACCTCTTCAAGGGTGATGGGGACAGCTTCCCCTTTGGTTAAGTACACATCATCCTCGTCGTCGAACCATATCCCGTTGATTTGTGGGATATAGGGAGAGATGAGGTGAGAACAGTCAATTACCTCACCGGTGAAGATAGCATGGGCGCTGAACGGGTTTTCTTTGTTGCTCGGCTTGTCTCCGGGCAACGGGATTTTCCCGCTCTCGATAAGGTCCTGGATCAGGTGTTTTAACCTCCAACATTTTTCAGTATCATGTCCGTTGCCCCGGTGATACTGACAGTAGGCTTGGGCATTGTAAGTTTTGGGCCTTTTTTCCACTGGAGGTTCTGCAGTTGGGCCTATCGGTTGGATTAGGCCCTTTGAGGATAGCCTCTGTAAGGCATAAGTATAAGTAGTCCCTATATCTGTGAATACCCGATTTGGTGTATTCTTTTTAGATGAGGTGTCGAGCAGGTTTACCTCGTCGAAGATGCTGCGAGTTGCAGCTGCGGGTGTGGGCTTGATTGTGGATGAACTTGCCCCTTGATAGCCCTTGGTAGAGGCCTTAGTCAGGCTCTCTAGTCTCAGGTCATCCTCGATTCTCGTGCCCATTTCAGTAAGGACAGCAAAGTTTGGGATGATAGCATACCGGAGGTGGACCCGGTAGGATGGGAGTAGATTTTTGACGAAGGCTTCCACTAGGGCCTTCTCGCCGGGCTTGTCGACCAGCTTCACACTTTCAGCCCTCCACCTTTGCAGATATTTTGTGAACCCTTCTTTGGGCTCTTGGGCCATTACCTCCAGAGTACGCATTGTAGTCTGGATTTCAGTGTTATCGGCGTAGTTCCGAGAAAATTCGGTCGCCACATCATCCCAAGTCTTGTATTTCTTGGGGTCGAGCCTGTAGAACCAGGCCCTGGGATGCTTCTCCAAGGAAGAAGGGAATAGGTGCTTGAACATGGTGGACTTTACCCCTTTGACTGCCATGAAGTCTTTGAAGGCCCGGATATGATGGACCGGGTCTTCGGTACCCTCAAACATGGGAATTCCCGTCAAGTTGAGGTTGGCCGGGAGCTCGTCATTCAAAGGCGAATAAATGCGAGCATTTTCGGAGTGGATCGAGTTGCTTGTTGACAAGTGGACTTGCTCCTCGAGCCTGCAAACGACACTGACCAATTCGGCTATGGGCCCAGCGGAATCGCCTCCTTCAACTGGGACCGTCTTCTCCACAGTGCTCAGACAGGTGTCCAAAGTTGCTTGGTTAGCAAGGATGGACGTCAGTTGGGTCTCGATTTTGGCTAAGGAATTTTTCAATTCTTCCATCTTGCGTTGATGTCGGGTTGTGGCTGGCCTGTCTGTAAGAACACCACGTAATCAGAAACTAGCCCAGAAATCCCGGAATAGAAAGTACATCCCAAACGAGACTAAAAGGGAAATGACTCGAAGAAGACACTTAGACGGGTGACTTGTGAAGTGTAGGCCTTCCTTGGGATTCGGCAAGTGGGCCTAGTCCTGTTCGAAGGAAGGTTCACGCGAGACATCCCCAGACTTTTGACTCGATCGTGTTGACGGGCCCTCCTTCGTAAGAGTATGTCCTACGTAGGTGGGCCTTGCCTTAGTCTAATAAGGCGGACTGAGATAGGGAAGAAACTCGTGATGTAAGACCGACAGAGTTTCGACGCTAGAAACCTTGACAACTTAAGACTCGACCCGACACTGCTAAATACGGGAAGTTCTAGAAGAGGGAAGGTTTTGAAAATTGATGATTTTTGAAAAAGGACCGAGTGGACTCGGTGAATGGCCCAAATTTCCGAAAAAAGTGGACGAAAAGTCATTGGGCCACGAGTTTTGAAAGTTCGAGTTTTGATTTGGGCAGCATACCGGCTAGAAAATAGGCTATTTTGAGTAAAATCATAAGTCCTAAATTCGGTATGTCCCGGGTTTTGAAAATCGAATATCTTGAAAAGGAGGATGTAATTTTTGAAAAGTTGATATTTTTGAAAACGACTCGAAAACCAAGTAGCACGTAGTCACACAAGCATTATAACGACGTCATGTATGCTCTACACTAAGTCTCGGTCGGTCTGCAAGGGTCTATACCAGTGTACATAGTCTAGACGTTGATCGGGACGGACTCTCTAAGTCGAATTGAGGTTAGAACATGCCGCGAAACCCACTCGAATCGACTATGGACACCTTTTGACATATCCATGTTGGATTACATCAATGGTATAGTGGGACGTCGGTCACCAGTACCGGCCCGGAAAAATATGAGTTATGCATGAACCGTAAAACTAACACGCGCATTGTATTTGTCAAACGATTTCTATTCGAGTCTCACCCTGAGGATGCCGATGGTAAGTCACGCATCAGTTAATCCCCAGCGGAGTCGCCAAATTGTGGACATGACATAGGTCCACCCCGACGCGGCCACGCGCGGGTTTGGGTAGGCGAATGAATCTCCATATGAAACGGATCGAATTGAAATTTAGGTCTATGTGGAGTCGCCACCGAATTTTGTGGTTATTCGGAACCATTCGAGCCCACTCTATGTCGTAGTGGTCCGTATACAAAATACGGCCCATTTCCGATGTCAGAGTTTATTGGGCTCGTCTCTTTGCATTTGATACCAATACCGACATTATCGGATATTGTGTATTGAATGACTCTCGTGCGCCAACGGTTTCGGGCGTCCGGAAACCGAGGTTCTGAGTAAGGTGTGAGGGTACGTGTTGGGAAGCCCACAAAGGACACCCAACCCCGCCCGCACATTAGCGGCCTCTACTAAGAATTCGATTGACTTACAATACGCGCGCTAGTTAAACGGGAAAATGATATGCAAAGAGTATTTTCCCTAAACATGTGAATTGAATTTGAAAAGGGTTTCTAAGTCAATTTAATGCAATTAATTCTACGTCAAAGTGGAATTTAGCATGCGGGTTCATTTAGTACAATAAACGAACAAGAATTAAATTGACAAAGGAAACGAGCAAACGGTTAGTAACGGTAAATCGATATTAACGGTTTGTGCAAACAATGAATTGAATTGAAGGATGCAAATATGAGGATGCACGGTTTGAAAAGATAGTATACACGTGATTAATTATGCACGTGTTGACCTAAGTCGTAAAATACTATCGAGTTTTGAAAAAAAGGATAATGTACGGCTCGTGTTTGAGTCGTTATGAGGTCACTCGATCGAGTAGTCGATTGACTCGATCGAGTAGGTCCTGAGAAGGTGTTTCTGTTTCGTGTTATAGACCATACTCGGCCGAGTTATTGACCAACTCGGTCGAGTACACGGCCACTCGACCGAATCACTGTGAGACTCGACCGAGTGGGTGTCGTGACAGACTTTCTGGTTCGATTTTGGGGTGCCACTCGACCGAGTGGGTTAGGCACTCGGTCGAGTGCCCCCTGTACGAATGGTAATTCGTCTGTAATTTTGATGTTGATTTTGAAATTGCTTTTGATCTTTGGGAGTTTGACGATTTTACCGAATCGGACGTAAATATTGCTCAATTTACGCTCGACGTGGTTTTTTTATGTAAATCGCAAATTTTTGTTGAACCGAGTATTAATATTGTTGAATTTATACTCGACTCTAACTTTGAATACTCGTTATATTCCACACTCGATTACTTGAATCGACATGGAATATTTGAGTGAAATAAAAAAGTTAAATGAATTGATTTTAGTCGTTTTGAACTAATTATCGCGATACGAACAAATCACACTAATTAATTCATATGACTTGATTACTAGATTCGATATCCAATTATGGGATTAGTATCGAATCTGAAATCGACGCTTTATTTAAATAGATAAAAAAAGAACTTGATTCCCTCGACTTCTCCGACATCGAAATAAATCCCTAGGGATTGTGATGTCGGATCCGTGTCAACGAGTTTCGACCCTTATTGAAATACGATGTTGGTTTTTTGAAAATCGATGCGAAACGCGAATAACAATAATGATACAAACGATATGAAAATTATTGTTGAAGTTGACCTATCTCAATAATCGAGTAATCGGGATATCGGAACAAGCGACCGTCAACTCGTGTGCAGTACACTTGTATATTCGGATTTCCTTATTCCAATATCACTCATACTCGACACAAATTGATAGGTATTTTAATGTTTTGATACTAGTATTATATTATCGATAGTAGTGATGTGATAATAACGATAAAAAAAAAGAACGCGACCCGAATAAAAAACGACACGACGCGAGGAGGAGGAAGAAAGGAGAAGAAGCGGGGTTTTGACACCCTCAACCTACATGTTCTTGTCTCGGCGCGGACTCGTAACCGTGGCTATAACACAAGAGTCTTCGAGGTTTATGAAGGTTGAGTTATGGTGGCTCGGGTTTGATGAATCCTAAAGCTAGTTTAGGGTTTTTGCTAGTGTCGAATTGCTAGGGTTTGATTAGGGTTTGTAGGAGGTGTAGTATGTATGAGTATGGTTGCACTAGGGTTTCGAAAGTTGTAAAAAAGGTGTCTTGAAGTGTGTGCAAAGGGTTGCTTATATAGGAAAAGCTAGGGTTCCGGTTTAGGGTTACTCGACCGAGTAGGTAGCTGACTCGGTCGAGTGGGCTTGTGCGTCAGCCGTCGGGCTTGAATAAGGGCCCACTCGACCGAGTGGGTGTGGCACTCGATCGAGTGGCCCAGCTGGGTCGCGCGGGTCACTCGCTTGGACCTTGACCATGGATATTTGATGAGATTGAATTTGAATTGGGCTTTTGATGTTTGAGGGGTTGTTTTGTGTGTCTCGGAAACAACTTTGACCAGGGTTGACCCAATCGTGAAAAGTCGGTTTTAATTCCGGTGTCGGTTCGGCCCAAATTAGCCTTATTTGATTGGAAACGGCCCGCTGGACCTGGATTCGAGGTTGTTTTTGTGAAATTTGTACTCCGTAAGTGTGTAAGCCAGCGATTAATGGATTTGAGCCCGTATCCGAGCGCATAGAAGCATGTTAGCGTCCGATCATCATTGGGTGTTTTTTGGGAAACTACCATAGACACCTGGCAGTCAAAATGCGGGTGTCTACAAACACATACTACAATATACGGACTAAAAAACAAAAAAAACTTCTTGTACTTCCCCCTCCATCTCTCCACTGCACACATGCTTCCCCTCCCTCTCTCTTCATTTCATGTTTTCAACTTGATGAAAACTTGAAATCTTTTCAAGATTTATTTAACCATTTTCAACCAATATCAACAATATTTTCAACTTCAATTTCAACTTTCATCTTCTCTCTTCATTTCATCTTCCTATATTTCACCCAATGTGGGTGGTCTTAGGTCACAACACCCATTATGGAGTATTTAACAATTTATAATTAATTTATTCTTATTCTATATGGAGTGAGTATTATTTATTCCAATCAATTTTTTTTCTCACATTTTTTTTTGTGCCCAACTAATTACATAATATTCTATCCGTTCACATCCAAAGGGTACGCTTCCCTTTTGCACAAAGATTAAAAAAGTAGTAAAATAATATTAAAAGTACAATAATTAGAGATAAATTAATATTTAATTATCCAAAATGCATGTACTTTTGTAAATGACATATTGTGTAAATATGTTAGTAGAATAAAGATAATTTGGTCCTAAAATTGGACTAAAAAGAAAGAGATCAATTGGATTTGAACCACCTTAAAAGAAATACGTACCCTTTGGATACGAACTGAGGGAATAACACATAAAGGTCACGATGTCATGACCTAAGGTCACCAATTGACCTTTTTTTTGTAATTGAGTCATGATAATACACTCTCTAATTGCTGATTAAGGTGACCCAACAATGTAATGACCTCCTCCATGACCTTGCTTGGGGATGGTCTAAACTTGACCAAAATTTTTGCTCAAGATGGAAATATCTATCATAAACTTATACTTTTCCGTCTCATCATTTGTAGTCCTTTGATTAAATATATACTTCTCACAAATAATATTAAAGGACAACAAATGACCGAGACAGAGGGAGTATCAAGTTAAATAAGATACAAAGTAAAATATAAAGATCCTAGGGCTTAGAAAAACAATTGCATTATCTAGCCAAATGAAATATTATTTGATCAATTTTAGTTTTGAGACGGTATACCTGTCTCAGAAGCGAACAGTTTTTCATCCAAATTTTAATTAACCATTTTTAAGAGTTTGAGTTTATTATGGAGTATTTTTTCGAGATCTTCCTAATAAAAATATTTTCACAACACAAAGAACACTTTATAGGCAAATTCGTGTTTGGGACTAACATATCCTTTTTTATATAAAGCTGCAACATTTAGCCTTACCATATTGCACCACGTCAACATTTTACATCAGCGTCCTACGTGGATCTGAAGTGTCACACACATGGCGCTTACATGGCATCTGATATTTGTATTAATTCATCAGTTACCATGATGTTGTATTGTCGCATCCACCACAACTTCCTTCCCATTCTGGCAAACCGTCTCCCCTAACTCCCCTCACCATTCCCACTCTTTAATAACTCCCTTAACTTCCATCCCCACTCACATCAGTTGTTTTGATTAATTTGTTTTCAAAAGATGTTTGTTTTTAGAGGACGATTTATTTATATCCAAGGTTTGTGCATATTATGAATCATATATTCAATATCACATATACCCCTACTTCTTTAACTATTTAATTGATTTTCTATTTGTAGTGCATTGGTGAGGTAGAAAGTGTCGCTCTTACTGTAGAGTGTAGTGCATTTTTACAGAACAAAGCCCCACCAAAGCTCAAGGACCTCGGTAGTTTCTCGATTCCTTGCACTATTGGCACCTTATCGATCGATAAGGCTTTATGTGATTTAGGTGCTAGTGTAAGTGTCGTGCCTTATTCCGCTTGTGAAAAACTTGATATGGGTCCTCTTAAGTGTACTAGTGTCACTTTGTGGATGGCGGATCGTTCCATAAAACGCCCTTTGGGAGTATTAGAGGACGTTCCCGTTAGAGTTGGATTTTTTTTATCCCGGTTGATTTTATCGTCCTCGACATGGCCGAGGACACCCAGATTCCTATAATCTTATGTAGACCATTTTTACACACCGCCGACGCGGTGATTGATGTCAAGAACGGAAAGTTAACCTTGGAAGTGTAACACCCCGACCGAATCCTAGGACCGGAAATGCTAGTCGCGGTAGCTCGCCAGACTTTGTACTGGTCTCATAGACCAACACGAGTCCTTTCCAACGCATTTTATCCTCACTCAAGCGGATCCTGGAAACCTTCCCAGGAGGTCACCCATCCTAAGATTACTCTCACTCAAGCACGCTTAACTGTGGAGTTCATTTGCATGGATGACCAGAAAAAAAAGTGCACTTTGTTGATATGAGTAGTACTTCAAATCCCTTTAAGCAAAGCTCATAAATAGGACATCTTCAATCAATATGGGGTGTTCCAGGAAGTGGGTGGAAGCACCATCGTTTCCTGCTTAGATAGTACACTTAAGAACCTGATGATATATATAACGGATTCTTGTTGTATGATTGATATGGGGCCTTCTAGAGGCTTTGATATGTTTGGAAGTGTGTGCAGGTGTTGCTTTCGTAGACTCTGCTGTCATAGATGCTTTGGAAGCTGCTTTGGAGGGAAGGATCCTCACTGAGGAGCAAAGTGTCGATATAACTAACATGGTACATAATGCATATGCTGTAGGCATAGCCATTTTGGAGCGTACGCCTCTTCCATCCCATTTGAATTATGTCTTTTTAGATGACACCGAGAGGTACCCCGTAATTGTTAGTGCCGATTTGAGTAAACAACAACTAAGTTGTTAGCTGTTTTAAAGAAAAATAAAAAAGGCTTTGGGGTATATATAGTCTTGATGACTTGAGGGGTATTAGTCCCGATTTTTGCATGCATAGGATTAACCTCGAAGAAGGTCATCGTTCTTGTGTCCAGGGTCAACGTAAGTTGAACCCGAATATGCAAGAGGTTGTCAAAAAGAAATTTATGAAATTGTTGGATGCGGGAATTATTTATGCGGTTCCCGATTCAAAATGGGTGAGACCGGTACAAGTTTTACCCAAGAAGGGAGGGACCACTGGTGTCCCGAATGAAAAAAATGAGTTAACCTCCACACGAATCGTAACGGTTGGAGAATGTGTATTGATTATAAGAAGCTGAATATGGCTTCCCTTAAGAACCATTTTTTGTTACCTTTCATTGACAAAATGCTTGATAGACTAGCCTCTCATAAGTATTTCTGCTATTTATATGGATATTCGGGATTTTTCCAAATCCCAATACACCCTGCGGACCAAGAGAAAACCACCTTTACCTGTCCCTATGGCACTTTCGCATATCACAGGATGCCATTTGGACTATATAACGCACCCGCCACATTTCAAAGGTGTATGATGAACATCTTTTCTGATTACATAGAGTCCATTATGGAGGTCTTTATGGACGATTTTAGTGTGTATGGTATTAGTTTTTTGGCTTGCTTAGCTAACTTAGATACCATCTTGAATCGATGTGTGGAGGTCAGTTTGGTTTTGAATTGGGAGAAGTGTCACTTTATGGTGACCGAGGGTGTTGTGATAGGACATGTTGTCTCCAGAAAGGGCATCCAAGTGGATAAAGCAAAGGTGCAAGTGATTGAACAATTACCCTTACCCGTTAATGTGAAGGGGGTGAGGAGTTTCCTTGGTCATGCGAGATTTTATCGCCGCTTTATCAAGGACTTTTCGAAAATTGCTAAGTCACTTACACAATTGCACCTAAAGGATGCCCCTTTTGATCTTACTAATGAGTGCGTTGAAGCTTTTAACAGAATCAGGCAAACCCTTATTTTGGCTCCGATTATTCAGTCACTTGATTGGAGTTTGCCATTCGAGATAATGTGTGAGGCGAGTGATTATTCTGTGGGAGCGGTTTTGGGTCAAAGGAAAGATAAGATATTACATGCTATATACTATGCTAGCAAAACACTTGATAGTGCTCAAGTTAATTATGCAACAACTGAGAAGGAATTGCTAGCAGTAGTGTATGCTTTGGAGAAGTGCAGAACCTACTTGGTTGGCTCGGAAGTCATTGTATTCACCGATCATGCAGCTCTTAAGTACCTCCTCGCTAAAAAAGAGGCGAAATCCCAATTGCTTCGATGGATCCTCCTCTTCCTCTAAGATTTTGATTTATCGATTCGGGATAAGAACGGAGCGGAAAATGCGGTTGCGGATCATCTATCGAGAGTAAGAGTTGAGGAGGAAGGAGTTCTCATTCTCATAGATGACTCTTTTCCCGATGATTCACTAGTACATGTTGTGTGTCAAATTTAGACCGTTTTTCCTCCCATTTAGACCCGTTTTTTCCCCATTTTGCGAGACTTGAGCGCGATTATCGCCGTATTTTGAGTAATTCTCGTATTAGTGTTTGTCCTTTGCATTTTATGTGTTTTTGGTAGTTTTCTGTCTATTTTGATAGGATTTTCGACCAAAAACGTGTCTGAGCTCCTATGAGCATGAAAGAGAGGGATACCGTCCGAAAATCAAAGCACACAACTTAAAATCCAAAGTTCAAACCCAAGAGATGAAACCTTGAGCGAAAAGGAAAAACTATAGTCCATTGGGCATCTTCACCGGAGATGTCGAACTTCAAATGAATATTGATTGGGGTGGGCCGCCTGTCAATTAGCCGCCTGCTAGGCAAGCCCTGAGACGGTCCCTGTCAAAGAGTTGAAAGACCAGCCCCTAGCAAGAAATTAAAACAGGAAGCATGAAATGCTAAGGGTGGCCGCCAGCTGCTGGGAGCATAGGCCAACCCAGCCTGTCGGGACTTGGCAGCCCCCCTGCCAGAAGACTGTCTGCCCTGGGAAAATCCCTGGCCGGCAGGGCCAGAACCCCCAGGGGCCCTCTCGTCATTTTGCCTAAGGTAATTAGGAATGGATGGATGAGAAGCCGCCACTTGTCACTTCTCTATCCAACCATTCCTCTCCCCCTTCTCTCTCTTGTGGGAAGGTATAAATACCTCCCCATTTCCCACATGAGAGGGGTTGGATTTTCTCTCTCTAGACTCTTACTCCTAAAAAGCGCCGCCTAGTTCCTCACGAGCTAGGTTCGTAAAGGCATTTCACGGACTGACTTAGGCATCGGAGAGGGTTTCCTCGGACAACCTCCGAGGCCCTGTGCGTTCATTATGCAGGGAGCAGGCCATTTCCGCCGGGAAGGTTCGATCCAGGGAGTGAGAGAAAGGGGAGACCGAGGGAAGTCAAACGACCAATTGTTCACCATTAACCCGATTGTACAACCCGGATCCTAGACCGGGTGAATTGTTTCCGTGACCGGAACAATTTGGCGCCGTCTGTGGGGAACTTACGGTTGTGCTCACGAGTTACCCACTAAAATCAACCACTCATAATCACAAAATTAAACACAATCATGCCAGAAATCGTTGATGCCAGTGCAGGAGCGGGTCCGACGGTCCCACCGGTGACCCCCCTGTATGGTATGCCGCAGTCGGAGAGGGTTCCTCCTGCCACGATCCTAGGGGTGGGGGGAACCAATCCCCTCGGTGGATCTAACACTGCTGTGACACCTGAGTTGGGGACACGCCCAGGACGTGCTCTCAATCTGACCCCAGCTCAGATGGCACAGGCGGCCGCGTTCTTCTCTGCGATGCTGAATCAGGAATTCACACCTGAGGACTTGGTAGGCAGGGTCGCATCGGCTCCCAGGCAACCGTCCCCAGTCAGCAGGGACGAGGCCGGGGGCACGAGGCGGACCGCCGCCAGAAATGCTCAGAGAAAAGCGAGAAGAACAGCTCAAGTGTATACGCATATGCAAAGGCGCATTACTACTGGCAATCCAGAGCCACCTGTCCAGCAGGCATTCTCCATTCACACAACAGAATCGGCGTCTAGAGGACAGGGAGGCTTATCTCAAGGATTACAGGAGCGCATGAGGCCCAGGGAGCCTGTGTCAAAACGCTTGGGAGAGAGGCCAGGCGGAGTTTTCTCCAGGCTGACACCTGCGGCCAAGGAGCAGTCGGCCCCCGGCTTATCCCAAAGCCTGCAATCCAGACTCAACCGGGGACAACCGCTCGAGTCCAGGTACCATCAGGGTGAGAACCTCTGCCACTCTCAGAGGAAGAGGCCAAGGCAGGCCTCCTCGGGAGCAGAAGATGAGGCAGCTAGCAGACCGCCACCAAGGCACCGCTCCCCCAGTGCGAGGAAACCGACCCATGAACAATGGGAATCTCACGGTAACCAGTCTGGGGAAAGCAGGTCACGACTGGTAGGCAGGCCCACGAAAACCCCGTTGCACCCTGAGGTACAAGAGTACCCCATTCCAAAAATCAAAATGCCCACCATCAAATTTGACGGGACGACAGACCCTGAAGACCACCTGGCAGCCTTTGAGAGCCACATGGGCATGTATGACGTAGATGATGCCATCTGGTGCAAAGTTTTCCCTACCACCCTGGTGGGGCTCACGCAGGGGTGGTTCAGAGACCTCCGCCAGGGGTCAGTCAGGTTCTTCATAGAGTTGGCTGAAATTTTCCTCGAACAGTATGCCGGAAATAAGAGAAGACGCCTTACCCGTTTCGATCTCATGACCCTGAAACAGAAAAAGGGTGAGAGTGTGAGAGAATACATGAGAAGGTTTGATCTATCCTACCAGCAGGTTAGAGAGATCGATGATTCCACTGCCGCCTACGCCCTGACAATCTCCCTACTTCCAGGGGAAATGAAAAACCAGATGATCAGGGCCCAGCCAGAAACCTTGGCCATGGCCAGAAAGATTGCTGAAGGGTTCATTCTGCAGGAGGAGTTCCACGGCCTGACGGACACCCCTGCAGGCCAAACAAAGCCTCAAGGGGGACCGCAGGGTGGAAGGGGCAGAAGTGAGCCAGGCAAGCAAAGGGAAGAGGGAGACACTCCCAAGAAGGAGCGCCCAGTCTACCAACCCAGATTCGACAGTTACACTGCTCTGAACAAATCCAGGGCGGAAATCTTCGAACTGGAAAAAGAAACTGCTAAATGGAACCGCCCGAACAAACCTCGCAGCCCAAAAGGAGACCCCAAGAAATTCTGCACTTTCCACGACTGTATAGGCCATACCACCGAAGAATGCCGTCACCTGAAGGACGAAATTGAGAAATTAATCAGGAACGGATGGTTGGCCAACTACGCAGCTAAGAATAAGTCTCAGAAGGAAGTGTCTGAAAAACCCGAAGGGTCAGTGCAAAACCGCATGGTGATCCATGTAATTTCAGGGGGCACCGAAGGCCAGCTCAGTCGAAGAGGCCAAAAAAGACAAATGCGCGAGCTAAGGAACCAGATCTGCTATGCTGAGAAAGCAGGGAGTCCAAGGGGAGTGACATTAAGCATCACCCCTGATGATGCAGGACGCGTGGTATATCCGCACAGTGATCCTTTGGTGCTGTCCCTAGAGATCAGCAACCATATTGTGCGAAGGTGTATGGTGGACACAGGCGCGTACACAAATCTATTGTACAAGGACGCCTTCGAAAAAATGGGCCTGGAAAAAAGGCACCTGCGACCTGCTCCCGGATCGCTGTATGGGTTCAGTGGGGCAGGCGTGCTGCCCATGGGAGTCATCGACTTACCTGTAACCTTCGGGGAAGGCTCTACAGCCAGGAATGTCAGGGCAACCTTTGTTGTTGTGGACGCGAGATCTGCCTACAACGCCCTGATTGGCAGGGCCACTCTGGACGAAATCGAGGCGGCCATCTCCATCAGGGCTCTCACCATCGCGTATGTCACTGACTTCGGGCTGGAAGGAAAGGTACGTGGGGACCAGGAGTCAGCCAGACAATGCTACTCCGTGGCCCTGCAAGAGCACGAGAGAGACAAAAGGAAAAAGAAAAGCTGACAGTTCCCCCTGCAGAGAAGGCGAAGTCCCAGTCGAGCACCCGGCGCCCGACCGCCTGGAACCAGGGGGCGAAAGTATGCTGGTGGACTTGGAGCCAGGAAGACAGGTCCTGGTAGGAGCAGGCCTAGAGGAATCCTACCAGGCCGAACTGGTCAAACTACTGAAGGAGAACAAAGACGTATTTGCCTATTCTGCAGACGAGATGCCCGGCGTTGATCCATCATGCATCGTTCACAAGCTGAATGTAAACATGGATGCTCGCCCTGTAAAACAGAAGAAACGAAACATGTCTGCAGAAAAAGACGCAGCAATCAAGGAAGAAATTGACAAACTCTTGAAAGCAGACTTTATTGAAGTCTGCGACTACCCAGAATGGCTGGCAAATGTTGTCATGGTCAAGAAATCGTCAGGCGCATGGAGAATGTGCGTCGACTTTACAAACCTGAACAAGGCCTGCCCGAAAGACTGCTATCCGCTCCCCCGAATCGATCAACTTGTGGACGCCACCAGTGGCTACACCATGCTGAGCTTCCTAGACGCCTTTTCAGGGTATCATCAAGTATACTTGTGGCAGCCGGACAGGGTGAAGTGTGCGTTCATCACTAGTTCGGGTACCTACATGTACAAGATGATGCCATTCGGGCTCAAAAATGCAGGGGCTACGTACCAGCGGTTGGTTGATAAAGTATTTGAGAAACAAAAAGGCAGAAACATCGAGGCTTACGTTGATGACGCCATCGTGAAAAGCAGGGAAGACAGAGAACACCTGATAGACTTGCAGGAAACCTTCTGCTCCCTGCGCGCCTACAAAATGAAACTTAATCCGAAAAAGTGTACATTTGGAGTCCGTTCCGGCAAATTCCTAGGGTTCTTGGTCAGTTCTCGGGGGATAGACGCCAACCCTGAAAAAATTCAGGCAGTTCTAGACCTTCCTGAGCCCAAAACCATTAGAGACATCCAGCGCCTGACGGGTCGAATGGCCGCCTTAGCACGATTCGTCGCCCGATCAGCAGACAAGGCCACTCCTTTTTTCAAGATACTGAAAGGGAACAAACAGTTCAAGTGGGAGAACGAGCAGAAAGAGGCCTTTGAGCAATTGAAGGACCATCTTAAGAAGCTCCCTACCCTGGCAAGACCAGTAGCAGGAGAAAAACTTTTCCTCTACATTGCAGTGACCAATATAACTGTCAGCGCAGTCATCCTACGAGAAGAGGCAGGCGCCCAGCAACCTATATACTTTGTAAGTCATGCGCTGGGGGCAGCCGAGAAGAATTATCCGATGGTTGAAAAAGCCGCCTACGCGGTCATAGTTGCTGCCAGGAAGCTCAGACCTTACTTTGACGCGCATCCAGTCATAGTCCTCACCGACCAACCCCTGGAAAAGGTGTTGGAAAAATTTGAAAAATCAGGGAGATTGTTGAAGTGGGCAATTGAGCTGAGTGGGCTAGGTATATCTTACCAGCCGAGAACAGCCATCAAGGCCCAAGCTTTGGCAGACTTTTTGGCTGAGTGCTCCCATTCAGGGGAGGAAGAAGCCCCTGCCCAGGAATGGATCGTGTATACTGACGGATCCTCGACAGCCAATGGCGCAGGCGCAGGCGTCGTACTAACCAGCCCAGAAGGGACTGACTTTGAGCATGCTCTCAGATTTGTTTTCCCAGCATCAAACAATGAAGCAGAGTACGAAGCAGTACTCGCAGGCGTCAGGCTAGCTAAAGCCGCAGGAGCAGAACAAATTGTCCTGGCGACAGACTCCCAGCTCATCGCCAACCAAATCAATGGAGAATACGAAGCAAGAGACCAAGCAATGGCCACATACCTGGAGATGGTGAAGGGAGAGTTGTCCGGCCTAAAATCATATGAGGTCAAACAAATCCCCCGATCCCAGAACAACAGAGCAGATGCCCTGTCAAAACTGGCAAGCTCCAGTCTGCAGGACATCCGGAGATCAGTATGGGTCGACGTTTTACACGAGAAGTCTACTAATCCCTGTCAAACGATTAATACCGTGGAAAAAGAACTGGAAAGCTGGATGACTCCCTTCATCCAGTACAAGAGGCATGGTATCTTACCATCAGACTCGTTACAAAAGAGGAAGATACAGGCTAAAGCAGCCTGGTTCATACTCATTAATGAAGAACTTTACAAAAAATCCTTTACTTATCCCCTGCTTAAATGTTTACGGGCGGATCAGGCCGCTGAGGTATTGGATGATATCCACTCAGGGATTTGTGGGCATCACATTGGTGGGAGATCGCTGGCCCACAAGGCCCTCAGGGCAGGCTACTACTGGCCTACCATGCTGGCAGATGCCAAGAGCCTGACCCAGAAATGCAGAAAATGCCAACTCTTTGCCCCATCGATCCATGCCCCGGCCCAGGAGCTCAGGCCAATCCTATCTCCCATCCCCTTTGCTCAATGGGGGATGGACATTCTAGGACCCTTCACGATGGCCACAGGGGGCAGAAAATTCTTGATTGTCGCCATAGACTACTTCACCAAGTGGGTGGAGGCCGAAGCAGTGCCCAACATCACTGAGCCGGCGGTTAGGAAGGTGATCTGGCGAAATATCATCACCAGGTTCGGTCTTCCAGAGATGTTGGTATTTGACCACGGCAGGCAGTTCGATAATGATCCACTGAGAATCTGGCTGGAAAGCCACAACATCTCAATCGCCTACTCAGCTGTCTGTCATCCTCAAACCAATGGACAGGCAGAAGAAGCCAACAAACAAATCCTGAACGGCCTGAAGAAAATGGTGGATGACTGCAAAGGTAGGTGGGCTGACGAACTCCCCAGTATACTCTGGTCAATCCGAACTACCAGAAAGGAGTCTACAGGCCAGACCCCACTTGGTCTGGTATATGGAGCAGAGGCATTATTGCCAATTGAGACAAGAATCCCCTCTCTGCGCTCCCTGCAGTACGACCAGGCTGAAAACGAAGCTGCAATGGTCGAAGCCTTGGACCTGGTGAACGAATTAAGGGAAGAAGCCAGTACCAACATCGCTGCCTACCAGCAGCGAATGAGGAAAGCTTTCAACAGCAAGGTACGACAGAGGAATTTCCAGACGGGCGAGCTGGTTCTGAGAAAGACGCAGGCGGTTGGGAAGTCAAGAGAACATGGAAAGCTGAGTGCCAATTGGGAGGGCCCATACCAAGTAACTCAGGTTCTGGGACCAGGCACGTACAAAATAGCCAACCTTGAGGGACAAGAGCTACATGCTCACTGGAATGCAGACACACTAAAGAAATATTACGTCTGAACAAGAATACAGGCAGTTTTTACTTTTACTAAAAAAGGCGGAGGACGGTCAAAAATGTCGACGGCTCCGACCACCCCAATGTCAAAAAGAAAATTTTAAGAGAAATGAGAAGATACAGATTTATACTCGTTGCCTGTTCACACTCGCGTCTTTCACACACAAACGAGCATGGGGCAATAGGGGGAGGCCCCCCTGTTGCCGAAATTGGGTAAAGCGAACCCCCCAACGCAAATCAAAGGCCACCCTGCTTACCTCTGGGCAAGCAGGGGACAGGCCGTATTAACAAGGACTGGGGGCAGGCCCCCCAACCTTGTATAAAAAACGCAAAAGCTACCCCGCTTACCTCTGGGCAAGCAGGGGGCAGGCCCCCTGGACTTTGAACGAAAAGCCAGGGACAGGCCAGGCTAACAAGGACTGGGGGCAGGCCCCCCAACCTTGTATAAAAAACGCAAAAGCTACCCTGCTTACCTCTGGGCAAGCAGGGGGCAGGCCCCCTGGACTTTGAACGAAAAGCCAGGGACAGGCCAGACTAACAAGGACTGGGGGCAGGCCCCCCAACCTTGTATAAAAAACGCAAAAGCTACCCTGCTTACCTCTGGGCAAGCAGGGGGCAGACCCCCTGGACTTTGAACGAAAAAGCCAGGGACAGGCCAGGCTAACAAGGACTGGGGGCAGGTCCCCCAACCTTGTATAAAAATGAAAAAGAAAAACTACAAGGAACCCCCAGGAGGGCAGACACAAAGATCAGGGACAAACGGTAAACAGGCGTAACCAAACAAACAAAAGAAGGATCCCCGAATTTCAAAACAATTTGCCATAAAGAGAAGAAAGAAATATCCCACAGAACAAGACCCACGAAGGGTGGAAAGGTCTTTACAAAGTCAGGAAAAAAAAAACCCGAGTAGCAAAATATTACAGAATAGCCATAAACACTGGCTCAGTACGAGAAGATAAAAGCTTTCGTAAAAGAGAAGGGGCGTCACGCAGCATCCTGGTGAGCGTTGGCGTCTGCCTCAGGCTGCCTGGTCACCCGGGCTTCATTCTTGGCGGAATAGAGGCTCCGGAAGGCGTCCTCATCAAAAGAAGGGAACATCTCCCCTATCACCTCCATCACCAATTCCAGAGAGGAGTTGGCACCGCTCACGAAGCTGGCACCCACCGCTTCCTCAGTCTCCTCAGCCAGGGTCTCTTTCTCTTTCGTCCATTCCCCCTTAGCCTGTTCAAAAGCCGACTTGGCCTTGGACAGCTGCTCCTCCAGGTCAGTCACTCTCCCCTTCAAGTGCCCCATCTCGGCCAAAGATAGATTGGCTCGGTCCAACGACTGCCGGCTCTCCTTCAGATCGGCCTCTAGCTTGGAAACCTCCTTCACAGCCATTTCCCCCTGCAGCCTCCATTGATCAGCCTGCTTCTTGGCCTCCTCCAACTCCCCCTCTTGCCTTGTCATTTTATCTTTCAAAGAGCTTATCAAGGAGACGTCCCTTTCTATCATGGCCAGGCGGTCAGGAGGAGGAGCCCCAGGGGTAAATGTTAGCTCCTCATCACTCAGGCGGCTGAGGGCCGCCAATTCCGCAGATGCCAGCATAACCTTGGAGGTACGCTGGATATATTGAAGCACTTGATGAGAAGTGGAAGTCACCATATTTGTAAGGCGGTCGGCCAAGACAGCTCCGGAGTCAGAAAGCAGGCCTGATACATCCACACTATCACCAGCTGTGTAGTGGAACTCTACATTTTCCTCTGGGAAGGAAGTGCTAGAGGGCTCACGTGCAGGGCGTTTCGCCTCAAGGGTGGAGACATCCGCCTCCAGGTTCACCACGTCAGCACTAGGAGGCTCCCTCTCCCTTTTCCTCCTCGAGTCCAAGGGAACACTTTCCCCAGTCCCCTCGGAATCTCCAGGCTGCGTTCCCTGCGAGATCCGAGGGCCAGCCGGGGAGGCGCCCTGTTTTTGACCGGGGGAAGGAGTAGCTCCTGAAGTAACCTCCGCTTCCCCCTCATGAATGCTAGGGGTAGGAGTCGCCGGCTTCGACGAAGGCAGCCGGGAGGGGGGAGAGGTAATCTTCGACCAGCGGCAAAGTCTTTCACAAGCTTCATGAGGGCCTTACTTCCTTTCCTAAAATTTGCAGGAAGGGAAGGACGCTTTGAAAGAACGTGCAACTCCTCGCTCAAGCCTAGCCTTCTGACCTGCTTCTTGGTCCAGCTCCAAGTGTAGGAATCTGCAGGAAAGGAAAGGCGGTCATCTAAAAAGCAGGGAGAAATAAAATCCCTGGAAAATCGTGACAACAAGAAAACCCTAGAACTACCTTCAAGGCCAGGAATCAGGCCCAGGGGAAGCAGGTACTCGTCTGTCGTGATGAGCTCCGCATGAGGGAGCCAGAAAACGGGGCCAAAGTTCCCGTGTTTATCCGCCACAATCTCAAACTTTTTTATCAAAATCTTCTCCTTCTCGCTCAGCCTGACTTCCAGAGCCTTCCCCCCAACGCGAGGGTGATACTCCTCACGCGTCTCCATGCGGGTATGGACATGGTTCCTAAAATGTCTAGGAATTTTCCACCCTGACGCACTATGGACATATATGAAATTATTTTTCCAGTCTTTGAGGCTGCTCATGGCCGGCCAGACCAAGGCGTACTTTTTCTGTCTCAGCAGAGACCAGTAACCAGGGGAGCCATCCCCCCCAGATGAAGACACCATTTGGAGGCCAACCATAAAACGAAGGGCGTCAATATAAGGCCCCTCGCCATGGAAAAGGCAGGTCCAGGTGTAGGCCACTAATGCTCTAATGGCCGTTGCAGTCAGCTGGGCGATAGCAACGTTCATCCTCCTAAAAGTTTCCTCCAGGAAGGGATGCAACGGGAATCGCAGGCCGAATTCTAGGGCCTTATGGTAGACGGCTACACACCCTTCTGGGGGACAGCACACTGTGTCTTTTTCCCCAGGGACTACCACTGTGTACCCCTCCCCAAAATTATAAAACTGTTCAATGGCCTTAGCCGCGTTACACTCCAAGATCAGGTCCCTATTCTTAGCCTCAGGATAGGTCTGTAAGGGACCCACATATTTTTCTTTGTCCAAGAAGTAGGTCCTCCCTCTCTCCCTGCGGATAAGGGGACCGGCGACCCTGGCAGGGTCCACCTCCAGGGCCTCGTCATCAGAATCAATCACATCAAAGGGAGCTGGCTCGGGTGACTCAGCACCCTCTCCCCTGTGGTGATCGTCTTCCTCCCTGGGGTCAACCCCGGAGGAAGAAGCAACGTCATGACGGCTACCGACGCCGCTAGTTCTCCCGAGTAAAGAATTAAGGGAAAGGGGATGGACTCGCGACATATAGGCAATGGAAGGGAAGAAAAGAGGCGAGAGATTCGAAAGTTCTAACCTAAGGACGCCGGTGAAGTTGCTGGAGACAGCGACAAGAAGTGTTCCTTGCTCCTCAAAAAGAAAACGCTCGGCCAATGAAGGAGATTCAAGAAGTGTTATGGGATGTAAAGTATCAAGAAGAGTAAAAGAAGAGAATGGAGGAAGAGAAGGGTTTATATAAAGCCCAAAGAAGTTCGAAAGGCGAATCCCCTGACAAAACCCTCGAGGATCGTCCACGTGTCACATACTGAACACCAATTGCTCACCTTTTTCAAAAAGAGCCTCGATAAACAGAAACGTCAGAGAGAAAGGTCAATCAACAACCTCATACAAAAAAAAAAAAAAAAACAATAATAATAACTCATATTAAAAAATTCAAATACACAAAATATTCATTTCATTAAAACCTTGCAAAGGAAAGCTACATCGTGGGACGGATATGAGAGAAAAATACATAAGGCACAAAAAATTCCGGCCCAACGGAAACCAAACACCCTGCCACGCAGGTCTAATCATCGCCCAAATCTGGGGAGTAATCCCCGGGGCTGCCTGGACTCCCGAGAGCCGAGCCCCAGTCCCAGTCTGGGGAACCCTGGAAAGGGTCATCTGAAGCTCCGTCCTCGTCCTTGTCGCTCAGGCAGCCAAGACCCTCACTATCACCAGAATCGTGGCTGCTATCCTCCCAGTCCCTGCCAAAGGGAACTGCCTGGGATTCGTCGCAGGTGCGACAGCCTGTCTTCTTCACAGGCGAAGAGGGACCTGACGCCAAGGAGGAGTCAGTGTCAGAGAGGTTGGAGCAGAATTGCTCTGGATGAAGCCACGGAAAGCACTCGTGGCATCCTCTGTCAAAGCAGCCCCTCCCTGGGGGCAGCGTCTAAACCTAGGCGCAACAGGAGGAGAGGACCTCCTAAGGCGTTTTCCCGTCCTAGCAGAAGCTTTCCGACCCGTCCGTCGGGAACGAAGCCGTGAACAGCGACTACGGCGAACAGCACGATACGCAGCGCGAGCGTATTGGAGCCTCCAAAACCCTCTAAAGATGAAGGTAACATGTCTGACTCCACGGCGAGTTACGCTTTTCTTGATCCAAGCCATGTTTAAGACATAGGAAATGGAAAGATTGAAGATGGGTTGAAACACAAATGATAAAGGAAACTGAGGATTTTATACAAAAGAAAGCGCGGCATTAATGAACGCTCCAACCACCCTGGGAGGAGAGCCACCAATCAGGAACTCTTCACGGTTCCCCAAAATCCGCCCAGAAGAGAAGTGCAATCATCACAAAAGCACTCTCACCTCTTTGCATACCTGACATGAGCAGTGCAAAGTTCCTTGGGAAGGTGCGAAACATTAAATGCTGCAACAGACATGGAAGTCAACCCCTCTCCAAGCAAGAGTCGCCAGCAGAAGAGAAGTCTCACTTCCCTCCTACTGACGAAGGCCAATTGATTGGGGTGGGCCGCCTGTCAATTAGCCGCCTGCTAGGCAAGCCCTGAGACGGTCCCTGTCAAAGAGTTGAAAGACCAGCCCCTAGCAAGAAATTAAAACAGGAAGCATGAAATGCTAAGGGTGGCCGCCAGCTGCTGGGAGCATAGGCCAACCCAGCCTGTCGGGACTTGGCAGCCCCCCTGCCAGAAGACTGTCTGCCCTGGGAAAATCCCTGGCCGGCAGGGCCAGAACCCCCAGGGGCCCTCTCGTCATTTTGCCTAAGGTAATTAGGAATGGATGGATGAGAAGCCGCCACTTGTCACTTCTCTATCCAACCATTCCTCTCCCCCTTCTCTCTCTTGTGGGAAGGTATAAATACCTCCCCATTTCCCACATGAGAGGGGTTGGATTTTCTCTCTCTAGACTCTTACTCCTAAAAAGCGCCGCCTAGTTCCTCACGAGCTAGGTTCGTAAAGGCATTTCACGGACTGACTTAGGCATCGGAGAGGGTTTCCTCGGACAACCTCCGAGGCCCTGTGCGTTCATTGTGCAGGGAGCAGGCCATTTCCGCCGGGAAGGTTCGATCCAGGGAGTGAGAGAAAGGGGAGACCGAGGGAAGTCAAACGACCAATTGTTCACCATTAACCCGATTGTACAACCCGGATCCTAGACCGGGTGAATTGTTTCCGTGACCGGAACAAATATATCTAGAGTTCCAGACCTCGGATCGAAGCGATTCTATTTGGAGGTGAAAGATGATCTCTTAGCTTTCCAACGACATATCACACGCCCCAATCGGAGTTCAAACGAGAGAGTTATGGCCCTCTGAAGTCAGAGGGCGAAATTTCACCCGATAAGAATTTGACCGGGCGAAATTTCGCCAGACGGTGTTCCTCCCCAGATTGCCATTTCGGACAAAAAAATTCACCGGGCGAAATTTCACCCTACGAGATTTTGACCGGGCGAAATTTCACCCTTCGAGATTTTGACCGGGCGAAAATTCGCCCGACGGTATTTCGGCCATATTAGAGAGAATCCGGAGGGCAAAACTTCACCCTATGAAGACTCAAAGGACAAAGTCTCACCCAAAGAGTAGAAGTCTCACTAATGGGCAAGGATTGGGTTATGGGCTTTAAGATTGTGTGACCCATTAAGGGCTTATTATATATAGTTACCCTATATTTTCATTTCATTTTTTGTGCCTTAAGTGTGCCTCCTTAGGGTACGGTAGTTAGTAGATCTCTATAGTAGAAGTAGTAGTAGTAGTAATTTACATAGAAAAACTCCATAGATTTAGAAAACTTTCTTAGTTTAGATTAAAATCTACTCTATAATTTGCAATCAAGCTTCTATCTTTGTTGAAGATTTGGGTTTTATTTGAAGATTTTTTGGGGTTTATCAAGGGATTAGTGACAAATCTCTTTATTCTCCTCATCAAGATTCAATCTTATTTACGCAATCTTCTCCTTTATTGTTGAATCTTCATAGTTGGTATAATTCTCTTCCACTCCTTGTTGTTTTGTTGTTAATTGCTTTAGATTTAGTTAACATGCATGTTTTAGTTGTTTTCTCCTTTGTTAATGTTTTGTTGTTTTCCATTATGAGTAGTGAGTAGATTTCTTGTTGGGGAGTTTAGGGATGAGGACTTGGATTATTTGAATTGAAGGATGTTGGTGGGTTGCTTGCTTGTTGATTTATCAAGTTTGAGGTTTTTGTGTCTTTGTTGACTTAGACTGCAGCTAGATCGACCTTGACTCACACCTATCAATATGGGGAAACTCGGGGTAGGAGTTACCTCGACTTGAGACTTACCCTTTTTCGCCGCAAAAGCGGGTTTTTAGGTGGGTTGGGTGAAGAAACTGAAAGGTGGCATTCTCCCTTTGTCAACGTTGTGACTAAAATCCGATTCCGAGATTCTTAGACCCCAATTTTCGAATCCCGACTTCCCCCTAACACCTTTTCCTTAATTGATCATCTCTAGTTATTTATTGCGTTTTAGTATAGACTTGACCCTTAAAAACCCCCTTTTTAGACCCCAAACACGCTTCTCTTACTCAATTGCTCTCCGTTCCCCGTGGACCGACCTCGACTTATCACAAATACTTGTTTGTTTTTGTGTAATCTCGAGTCTTACAAATATCGTTTGATCCCCCGTTCTTCGTTAACGACCGATCCGATTGGGAGGCGATCAAAATGGTGCCCTTGCCGGGAAGCGGCGATAGTTAATTGAGTTTTAGTCATTGTGTTTGGTTTTAAATATATATATATATATAAATAAAAAAGGTTAGTCTTTTTTGTTTGCTTCTTGGTGATCATATTGCTTGCCTCTTGCATTCATCTCATTTGTTGGCCAATGTCTCTCATGATGACCTTTTATGTCTCTCATGATGACCTTAGCCGACCATAGTAGACTCTATGACCACATGGTTACCTCATCTATTACCATTAGAGATGAGGATAGAGCGAAATTTGAAGTGGATCAAGTGTTTATCACAGTGCTTCAAAGAGATATGTTTTGGGGATTGCCTAATGAAAATGTGCTTGAGCACCTTGCGGAATTTTATACAAATTGTTTAGTTGCGAGGAAGAATGGTTTGCCTATCAACACCTTTAAACTCTTTGTTTTTCCTTTCACCCTTGGAGGTAAAGCCAAGAAATGGCTACGTTCTTATCCTCCTAACACATTTTGTACTTGGGATGAACTTGTTCAAGCCTTTCTAAACCACTTCTTCCCACATCACAAGACCAATAAACTTAGACTAGAGATCCTTACCTTTGAACAAGGTGAGTTTGAGTGTTTAAGTGATGCTTGGGGAGAGATTTCGAGATTTGTTGACATATTGCCCACGCCATGGGATTCCAGTTTAGCTAACCACCATAATATTATTTGATAACTTGCTTGAACACGTTAGATACTTGATTCATATTTCGGCCGGTGGTAACTTTTACGAATTAGGTGATGATGAGGCGAGATTATTGCTTGAGAAAGTGGCTAGAACCGATGCCCGTGAAGGATATGGGAGAGTGACACCTTTGAGAGAACCGAGAGTTGAATCTTCCTCTCTTGTTTGCAATGTTCAATCCTCTCTTGTTAACTCTTCTCCAATTTTTGTGAATAATTTGCATGATTCTTCACCTTATGCCATTTGTGATGATGTGAAACATGAATTTAATGCTTCCTCTTCACCTACACCCCTTTCTAATTTGGATAAAATATATGAAGAAGAAGAAGAAGGAGAAGAAGAGGATGAAGAAGATGATGTGCATATTGTTCAATCCCAACATGCTCCCCCTCTCCCTTTGAATATATGTGTTGTGCATGATTCTCCATTGCATTTGATTGATAATGATGCTCTTGATAATTATTTTATGAAGTCATGTAAGAATTGTGATGATGTCAATGTGTCTTGTAATGATGATGTGCTTGAGCTAATTAACTCCTCTTCTATCCAACATGATATGAGCTCCAAGCCTTTTAATGTGACACTTGATGATAATCTTGGGAGTAGGAGATGTGTTGGTGATGAGGTTATTGAGGAGGCTCTTGTTGAGGAATTTGAGGGTGTTGATGAGCCTTATAATGAGGAAATTGTGAGTATGTCTTGTGATGTTCTCGACATGAAGAAGGATGATGATTATGTGTTAATGAAGGTTGAGAACCCCTTTCTTTCCCTTGAGAATGATTGCATCCCCCACTTTGTTGATGATGAGAGTAAATTTGAGGATATACCTACAACCACTTGTGATAAGCCTATTGAGCTTTCCATGACCAGCACCTTTGAAAATCCGACAATTGAGAGCTTATGTGAGGTTGTGATGCATAATCCTCTATTTGAGCGCATAATAAAGGGAGTTAGAAGTGAAGAGGGTGAGATGTTTGATGATGGAGCGAATTGTGGAGAAGCTCCTAAGACCCACCTTATTGGGGAGTATGAGACTTTGAGTGATAATGGAAAGGATGAGGAGTACTCTAATGTGATCATTATTGAGGTATTATCTAAGCTTGACTTCTTTTACCCTCACCTTCTTGATAAAATGTCTCTCCTTACCTCTTTACAAGCCTCATTTGAGCTAGACTTGAATGGTTCCTACACCATATATCCTCCATCCTCTTTGATATTCCTTCCTCACTCACATAAGGAGTTTAACAATGACATGAAAGCGCCTTTTGAACATAGAGGCATGATGGATACTCTATTATTTGCTTTGACCTCTTATGTTTATGTGCTATCTTTGTGCATCAATGCTTTCTATTGTCATTTCTTTGAGTTCCATGCAAGATTGTTTGATCTACTTCTAAGAGCATTGAATTGCTCTTTACTTGAAAAATCGAATGAGTTTTTTCCCGGTAAGTTGAAATCGAAATGGCCGGGTCCATTCGAGGTGACCAAGATACAACCATATGGATCAATTGAAATCTCAAGCCCGAAAACCGGGAAGTTTATGGTTAACGGACAACGCTTAAAGATTTATCATGCCGGTCACGTTCGTGAGACCTTTGTTACCGAGAAACTTGGTGAGCTCCCGTTGGGGAGCATTGGTTAACCTCCTCTCAATTTGATGTAGGTTTGGTGGTATCCTCAACAACCACCTTGTATATATGTATCATATTTCTTTGTGTTTGTTAGCTTTGTTAGCTTGAGAACAATGGATGAACTTGGATTTTACCATGGAGCATTTATTTGGATGATCATCAAGCTTTTGGAGAAGTTATGGAGCTTAATTTGAATACCACAAGCATGTTTGTGGGAGATATTGATTATGTAATGTGAGTCATGTCGTTATTTGAAATTTAGGTGATTATTGAAGAGCCACGAAATGGCAAGGCGGAAAAACGAAGCGTACAAGACCGTCAGGCGAAACTTCGCCCGGTGAGATTATTGAAGATTTTGCGTCGGGTGAAATTTCACCCGATGGAATTTTGCCACGCCGAAGGATTTGCTGAAGATTTGCCGTCGGGTGAAATTTCACCCGATGAGGTTATGACCGGGCGAAACTTCGCCCTACGAAAAAATCCTAGAATTGCCAAATTTTCCAGAATTGACGAGATACCGTTGGGCGAAATTTCGCCCGATGAGAATTTCACCGGGTGGAAAATTTTGCAAGATGAGATTTTCACAACGAAAACCCGTCGGTGAAATTTCACCCGATGGCGTTTGACCGGGTGAAATTTCACCCGACGACTTTAGCCGGACCACCTATTCACCTTTTCTCACTACAAAATCACTTTCCTCCTTCCCAAATATCCCACATAACTTTCCCTCCAAAACATAAACACCAAATATTTACAATCTACTTTAAAAAACTTTCATTTCCCTCCTGAATTACCTTTATTTATATAACCTTCACCTCACATTCATTTCACCTTATCACTTCTCATAAAATCAAACCACCATACCCCAACTACATTCATACCTCCTCTCCATCTTGGGCGATTATTTTGGGTGCTTGAAGAGGTGAAGCTAAATTTTTTGGGAATATTCTTGCAAATCTACTATTATGGAGACAAGAGCAAGGCGAGCCGCTCGTAAGCAAGGTATGGCTTCGACTTCTACACCTTCTAAATGTTCTAAATTTTCTAAGTCTTCTAAGCCTACAAATTTACCTTGTCTTAGTACTTCTTTAGCTCAAACCGTCTCTGAAAAGATCTTTCAGAGCACTAGGTGGCCTTGTCCCCACACATTGACCAATCTAGGAATAGTAGACGATATTACAGAATTATCGTCAAGGACCGGAACTAGAGAACTCCTTAGCCTCATGGCCTTCACCTATAAAGACCTTAATTGCGAGTTCCTAGGAACTTTTGCCATTGACAATCCGACCACACCAAGAGCGGTCAAATTTAGACTATTCGGCAAACCCCATCGTTTGACTATTTCCGAGTTCGGCCTAGTGCTAGGCCTACCCTCATCGGGTACCGGACTTAGTGAACCCTCGAGCAACATACAAGCCTGTGTATCTACGAGAGGTCTTTGGAAGCGCATATCACGCTGTAAAGAGGTTTATGAGGCTAATTTATCGTTTGCCTCGAAAATTCGTAACCCCGCAATTCGCTAGTATTGCGAGATGCTCTTCCACTGCTTGTTACCCTCGGCCAATAATATTTATACTCTTAATGTGTGTGTCTTGCAATTGATTTGTGACTCTTTGTTCGGTAACTCTCACCCCTTAGACCTACCACTTGTCGTGGCGTTGCATTTCCATCGTATCATTGTCACCCAACGCCCCCTTAGATTGTGGAGGTCTTGTGACAGTAATTGCGAACAAATTGGGTTATTCGACCGACCACCTCACCCCACTAGACGATTCCATACGGCTTGACGAGGCCTATTTTTCGACTTGGTTTTTTCATGTACCTCATCAGCGCCTGTAGACACCCACATTTTGCTGCCAGGTGTCTATAGTAGTTTCCGACAAACACCCGATGATGATCGGACGCAAACATGCTTTAACGTACTCGGAAATGGGCTCGAAATCATGGATATTTAGCTTGGGCTTTTTAAGGAGTACAAATTTCACAAAACCAACCTCAAATTCAGGCCCAGCGGTTCGTTTCGAGTCAAATAACACTAATTTGGGTCGAATCTGACACCAGGGGTAAAACCGTCTTTTAGCGACCGAGTCAAAACCCGGTCAAAGATTTTCCCGAGACACGTGAGTCAGCCGTGACACCTCACACGGCTGATTCATACTCAAACTCTACAAAAAAATCAGCTTCACAAAATAATAAACAATTCCGTTTAAGGATGGAATTCGATCTCAAGCAGGAATCCTATCTGAAAACCGATTCAAACACTCGACCGAGTGCAAATACTCGGCCAAGCAGCATACAACCAGTGGAGATGCCTTTCTTCTTTTCCAAGAAAACGGAATTCTCATGCCTCTCAAACTCCTAAGTTTCCTATCCTAAGCGGTAGTTCAAACTCTCCTAGCCAAGGTCGGGAATTCCTTATAAATAGCCCCTAGCACAATACAATTTACACACAATTATTTTCATACAATCCCCGACACACACAGAGTTCCTGAGACACGATCAATTATTCACACAACGATATATATAATTCCTGAAAGCATCAACCTTAGCATTAAGAAACCAATAGCACATCCAAAACCCGAAGGAAGCCGGTCCCGATACCCGACACCCTTCACCCGATTCTCGTCCAAACCGAACCCCCACAAGCTCACCGACATCCACTCGACGCTCCTGTGCCCAAGCCACGTTCCAACGAGCCCCGATCCGAGTAAACCAAAGCATGTAGGTTGAGGGTGTACCAAACTCGATTTCTCTTCCTTCTCTTCTTCCCCTTCTCATTTTTTTTTATTATTACGGGTCATTCGTCGTTTTTCTTATTTTCTAATATCGATAATATCAAAAACTATTTTCATATATCAAACATTCTTAACAATATGATACCAACTCTATAGTTGAATATCGTATTAAAGAATTACATTAAACCTCAACGATGTCAAAATCGTTACATCTTTTTTGTTCAAACTTCTTTTACAAAACCTTTTTTTAATTCATTCCGAATACTCGATATCGATTTCATAATCGAATATCGGGTACGACGAATATCAAAACATAAAATCGAATACAAACTAATTCATATTTTGTACGCGATTTATCAAAATTAGCAATTTCGAACAAAAAATAAAAAGCCGGACAGACTCGTACGCGAGTCGCGCCACGCCCAGGCGGCTCGCACACGGGCCTGAAACCCGAACCTTTTTTTAACTTTTTCGTTCGTTTATTATTTATTCTACGAAACGATTTCTAAAATTTACATCTTTTCTAAAACTATTCCAAGTATTTGATATTGATTTCATAGTCAACTATCGAATATAACGAATATCGAAAATATTAAGTCGAGTACGGATCATGCAATATTCATACGCGATTTAATCATCGAGTTTTCAAAAAAACCGCTCTCGGAACCAGCCTGACACGCGACTCGCCGGCGTCCCGGGCGAGCCGCGCGGCCGGCTGCCTTGGCGCGCCTTTCTCGTTCTTTTTTATTACTTCTCGAACTTCGTTTTTTTATACAAAACAGCGTTTTAACAATATTTTTCAGATTTCGATTAATATTTATTTTCTCGATCTCGCATATTCATCTTATTTGCTATATTATTTTACAAATCGATACTAACTCGTTTGTTCGTCCTTTGTAGCAAATTCATTCTTCTTTTATCGTTTGTTTTATTATACTAAAACGAATCTCACATGCTAAACTCAACTTTGACGTTAATTTTTCATGCATTAAATCGACTTAGCAACCCATTCAATTCCTCACATGCTTAGGAAAACAATGTTTGCATATCATTCACCGTTCAACTAACGCGCGTATTAAAACATCATTCGATATCCTAGTAGAGGCCGCTAATGTGCGGACGGGGTTGAGTGTTCTTAGTGAACTTCCCAACACGTACCCTCACCCCTTACTCAGAACCGTGGTTTCTGGATGTCCGAAACCATTGGCAACGAGAGTCATTCAATATACGATTAACCGCTCAAGTCGGCATCTGTATCGAACTGCAAAGGGACGAGCCCAATAAACTTTGACATCGAAAATGAGCCGTATTTTGTACACGGCCCACTACGACATAGAGTGGGCTCGAACAGTTCCGAATAACCATAAAATTCGGTGGCGACTCCAACTTCGATTTAAATTTCAATTTGACCATCTCATATGGAGATTCATTCGCCTCCCCAAACCCGCGCGTGGCCGCGTCGGGGTGGACCTATGTCATGTCCACAGCGCCTCGTCTACATTAGCCGTGGAAGAGCTTTAATAGTTCCGAACACACACCGAACCACTATCCTTGTTCACAACAATTGGGACCTACCCTTGGGACCCGGTGAATTCCGACTGACCAAGACTGAGTCGGGAGGAAGGGGAGTTTGGGAGTATGCACACTACGTATTACCCGAAGGTCGTACGATCTATGACCTATGTGAGATTGAATCCGACTTTGCCCTCTCGCTTAGCGACGGTCCGAAGGAGTTTTCTCCCGAGCCATCCTCCGAGGGTATACCCTTTTTCTATGGGTCTCCTAGCGCTTCATTTGCGTCGGACAATCACTCAAACTAGACCCTCTCCCGGAGTCGGTGATGTGTGTGTGTGTTGTGTATTTGTGTGTGGGTTGGGTCGGTGAGTCCTTAATCATCTATAATTGCATGTCCTTTGGCTGATTATGTTCTTGTTCCTCTTATCCAATTGTCATTGTGACTGATTTACCTCTAACATAACTTTGCAAGATGTCCCATTGTCCGATTGTTTCGGCCGAAGCGACCTTGGTATTGCTCCCGGTCTTTAGGCGATGTGATTACGCAATTGACCTTTTGAAAATCCAAATTCTTCTCATTTTCTCAAATTTTTCTTAATCCGGGCTAGGTAACGTGACTACACCTACGCCCCTTTTTCATCCTTTCTTTTAATTTCTTTTATTTTATTTTATTCTCATTTTCTTAGTCACTTGGCTAGGGTCTAGGTGATGTGATTGCACCTAAGCCCGCCACCCTTTTATCGTTTTCTTTTCGTTTGTTTTCTTTCTTCAAAATTTTTCAAAAAATCCAAAAGCATTTGAAAAATTATAAAAATCCAAAAAGATTTTTCTTATTTTTCCTTTTCCATCCTTTTCGATCTTCCCCTACTTGTCCATTGAGGACAATGTACAGTTTTAGTGTGAAGGAGGGATCTACTATCTTTTATTTATCAAAAATCTTTTCAAAAACCATAAAAATTGAAAATTTTCGAAAAACCAAAAACATTTTCTTTTTATTTTCCTTTCCTTTTTTTCCATTTCTTTTCTCGTTTTCGTTATGTTTTCGTGTCCCTTGTATAGTCCTGTTCTCTACTCTTACAGGTAACCACCACCTTGATAGCACAATTTGAAGAGTTATGGAAGCAACCCGCTAGTTAACTTCCTTCCTTTTCGCTTTCTTCTTTACTTTCGTAGAGTAGTTAGGTTGTTGCTATTGGGAGGCTCTCGAAGAGATGAGCATTTTGGGTGTTGTGGTTGATTTTTGTGCTTGAATGTCGATGGAGTAAGAAGTGCATGACTTTACTCGTGTTTTCTTTTATTTGCCTTTTCTTTTTCGTGTATTCCTTTTGCTTTTGTATAGCGTGTCTAGGACTAAATGTTTTCGAAAACCTGATTACAAATTTATTGCAAGAGTTTACATTCCATTGTAGATAACCCATTCTAGATTTTGGACCTTAATCTGGTAGAATGACTCTAAATCAATGAACTTGTTGATCTTTTAGCTTGAGTCCACCTTTTCTACTAGAGGTTTACTTCGGGGTTTGCATTTGACCACCTTGACCACCCACGGAGGAGTTAGACCTTGGTTTCTGCATCCCGTCTCTAGGTGACCTTGCTCGAATGACCAGTGCACCTTTAGTCCAAATTCTCCACTTTTTTTGTAGGTTATCCGGGGATGGGCCCATTTTCGGGTACCTATTCATCCTTTCACCCATACACCACACAATAAGTTTACAAAAAATGAAACCCAAATGTTTGGTTACAAACCACATCAAAGAGCCAAAAAAGGGGCAAACGAAAGCAAGAGAAAAGGGCACAAAAATATGAAAAACAAGGGAGAGAAAAGGAGCTTCAAATGAAATCATATCATCAAAAACATCTCATTCAAAAAAAAAAAGATAAAAAAAGGGAAAAGTCTCATGGTACCCTCAAACTATGTCACATTACATATGGTACCCCTGCTTTTAAGTTTGTTCCCACGGTAACCTTGAGTTTTATAGTTTAGTTCCCAATTTGCCCTTACTCAATTTTCTGTCATAACACCGTTAAATTATGACCAAAAGTTGGATGATTAGTTGTTAAATAATTTTTGAGGAAAAATTAATTACATCACTCAACAACTACTTTTTTCAAAAGGAGTGAGGTTCCCATGGTACCCCTATATTTTCATAGTTTTTCTCATGGTACCCCTAAATTTTCATAGTTGTTCCCATGGTACCCCTAGATTTTCATAGTTATTCCCATGATACCCTAAGTTTTCATAGTTGTTCACATGGTACTCCTGCAAGGAAAATAACGACTCATTGAAGCAAAACAACAACTAGTTTACTGAACTAGCCGTCACACAAGTGCTTATAAATTCACTCTCCTTTCTATTTTGGCAGAAGAAGAACAAACAATCCACACTTACTCACTCAACCTTTTTACCTCCTTCTTCACTTGTACAAAGGAAAAAACTTCAACACCATAACCTTGAAGCTTGATCATCCTGAAACATCAAACTTTTTCATTTTATTGCACGAGTGAAGAAGAAGGTGAGAAGGTTGAGTGTGTAAGTGTGGAATGTCTGTTCTTTTTTTGCCAAAATAGAAAGGGAAGTGAATATATAAGCACTTGTGTAACGGCTAGTTCTAGTAAACTAGTCGTTGCTTTGCTTCAATAAGTCGTTGCTTTCTTTTCAGGGGTACCATGAGAACAACTATGAAAACTTAGGGGTACCATGAGAACAACTATGAAAACTTAGGGGTACCATGGGAACCTCTTTTCTTTTGAAGAAAAGTAGTTGTTGATTGATGTAATTAATTTTCCTCCAAAATTAATTAACAACTAATCATCCAACTTTTGGTCATAATTTAACGACGTCATGACGGAAAATGAGGGTAAAGGCAAATCGGGAAATAAACTTAAAACTCAAGGTTATCATGGGAACAAACTTAAAAGCAGGGGTACCATGTGTAATGTGACATAATTCGAGGGTACCATAGGAAATTTCCATTAAAAAAAAAGAAAGAAAAAGGAAAAAAGAAAAAAAAGCCCTTTTATCGATTCGTCGCCATGAAGTGGCTACTAGAGGACCGAGTCCCAAGGAAGGAAGATAGCGGTGATTGATCGATCCACCCTAAAAATTGTAAACACTCCACTTTTTGTTTGGGCTAATTTAGGAAATTCGAGTTTGGAACGACCCTCTTGGCTTAACCAAAGAGAGCGGGACTGCACCTACCTACAGTGTCGAACGAATCCATGGTTCACTTTGTCCACTCCGTTTAACGCCCCATTGTGGACATGACATAGGTCCACCCGACGCGGCCACACGCGGGTTTGGGGAGGTGAATGAATCTCATGTGAGATGGATCGAATTGAAATTTAAATCGAAGTGGAGTCGCCACCGAACTTTGTGGGAGTTCGGGCCCATTCGAACCCACTCTATATCTTAGTGGGCCATGACAAAGTATGGCCCATTCGAATCTCAGAGTTTATTGGGTTCGTCCCTTTGCATTGCGATACCGATACCGACATTATCGGATACCGTGTATTGAATGACTCTCGTGTGCCAATGGATTCGGATATCCAGAAACCATGGTTCTGAGTAAGGGGTGAGGGTACGTGTTGGGAAGTTCACAAAGAACACCCAACCCCGCCCGCACATTAGCGGCCTCTACTAAGATATCGTTTGATGTTTTAATACGCGCGTTAGTAATTCGATGAGATGATATGCAAACAATGTTTTGACTAAACATGCAAAAATTTGAATAAGTTGCTAAGTCGATTTATGCATCTAACATTAACGTCAAAGTTGTATTTAGCATGCGAGATTCATTTTAGTACAATAAAACGAATAACGGAAATAAAATACCAAAATAGAAACAAACGTGTTATCAACGATGATAACGATAATAACGGTTTGCAAATAATATGGAATGATATAGAATGATGTAAACGATACGATGCATAATTTTGGAAAGTAATATTACACGTGATTGACTTTACACGTGTTGACCGAAGTCACGAAAATATTTTATCGAGACTCGAAGGACGTTATGAGACTTCACGGATTGACGTGATAAAGGCCACTCGATCGAGTCATTGAGGCACTCGACCGAGTGGACCTCGAAAAAGGATTTTGCCCAAAATTTGATGCACCACTCGATCGAGTCATTGAGGGACTCGGCCGAGTGAGACGCAACTCGATCGAGTCATTGAGGGACTCGACCGAGTGATTCTCTCTGCCTCTAAATTGGGTGTCACTCGCTCGAGTGGTCTAGGAACTCGATCGAGTGCCCCCTGTACGAACTAGGGTTCGTTTCGCAATTTGCTATAGATTTTGAAACTGCCTTTTGATTTTGGAAGATTGCTAATTTTGTCAAATTGGGCAAAAATACTGTATGATTTGTGCTCGATTCGGATTTTGATGCTCGTCGCATCCGATATTTGATTAGGGAATCAATATCGGATACTTAGAGTGAAATCTAAAAAAAAAATGTTATGAGTCGTTTAAATCGAACTAAAACGAAATAATGTTATCTCCGCGTTTATAGTGTCGTAATTAATTCTTTCGAATTATGTAACAACTATTTTAGCATCAACGAATTCGTGTTAGTTAAACTTATTGACTAATTCGATTACATACGATATCCGACTATTGAGTTGGTATCGAATCTAAAGAACGACGCTTTAAATCGGCTTTGAATTAAAAAGGACTTGATCCCCTCCGCATCTCGACATCGTAACGAATCCTTGCGGATTTTGTGATGTCGGATCAGCATCAACGGGTTTCGACTTGAACAAAACGCGTGATTTGAAATAGTTTTATAAATCGATGTTTGCGAATAATGAAACGTGACTAATGATGCGGCAAAAATAAAAAAATGATCTTGTTGACGTTGACTCGCTTGAACAATCAAATATTCGGGGTGTCGGGAAAAGCGACCGGCCGCGTCGGGTGAAACACCCTTGCATTCATGTTTTCTTATTCCGTCATCCCTTGTATTCGACACGAATTAGGGAGTATTTTAATGTTTTGATACTAGTAGTATTAACGATATTAGAAAAAGAAGAAAAAAAAACGAGAGGAAGAAGGAGAAGACGGACGAGAAAGGAGAAGAAAGAAAGAGAAGAAATCGGGTTTCTAGCACCCTCAACCTACATGTTTCGTGTTCTCGGACGGGACTCGTTTAATTGTGGCTTGAGCACGGGAACATCGAGATGTATGTAGATGGAGTTATGGTGGTTTAGGGTTTGAGGTTTTCCTAGATGCTAGGGTTTAGGTTGAAGAAGTAGTAATTAGGGCTCTTGAATGTGTGTTATGGTTGCATGCAAAAGGAGGTATTTATAAGAATTCTCCCCCACCCGACCTAGGGCTACTCGACCGAGTACCCTGCTGACTCGATCGAGTGGCCCAAAGCAGATGCAAAACGGGCCTGTTGAAGGCCCACTCGATCGAGTGGGTCAGCTGGAGCGAAGGGGTCCAAATTTTTTGACTCCGAGTTGGATATTTTTGTAGCTCTTGTGTTTAGGTTGGACTCTTGATATTTGTATGGCTATTTGGTGTCTCGGAGATGGCTTTGACCGGGGTTTGACCCGGTCGCTAAAAGTCGGTTTTATTTCCAGTGTCGGTTTTGACCCAAATTAGTCTTATTTGATTGGAAATGACCCACTGGGCCTGAATTTGAGGTCAGTTTTGTGAGATTTGTACTCCGTAAAAAGCCCAAGTCAGAAACTAACGGTTTTGAGCCCATATCCGAGCACGTAGAAGCACGTTTGCGTCCGATCATCATCGGGTATTTTTTGGAAACCGCTATAGACACTTAGCAGCCAAATGTAGGTGTCTACACCCGTAGTACCCCTTTAGAAGATTAGGAGGAGCTAGCTAAGTTATCAACATCTTTGTTGCTTTAATGTCATACTATTAGGCTTTGAACCTTGTCTACATGGGTGATTTATCTTGGAATGTTTATGATTGTTGTAAGTAAGTTTTCGTTGTCTTTCCCCGCCGTCTCGATGAGGGATTCGGTGCTTTATTTTCGCTTTGGATGCGTCTATTCTTTCGTGTTATGTATTTGTGTGTGTTTAGTCGCATCCACTATTTTGAGCAAGCCCCAACTTGCCTTGCATGGGAGTACCTTACCTCATAGGTATTATGATGTGAGTTGAAGGGACGGAACGGGCCCGTTAATTGCTCCGTATCGGCTTAGCGTAGTTTAGCCTAGTAGTAGTGTGTAATTTCTTTTTGGATCTTTGCTCGAGGACGAGCAACGGTTTAGTGTAGGGGAATTGTTGCGTGTCAAATTTTGACCGTTTTTCCTCCCATTTAGACCCGTTTTTCCCCCGTTTTGCGAGACTTGAGCGCGATTATTGTCATATTTTGAGTAATTCTTGCATTAGTGTCTCTCTTTTGCATTTTACGTGTTTTTGGGTATTTTCTGTCTATTTTGATAGGATTTTTGACCAAAAACGTGTCTGAGCTCCTATGAGCATGAAAGAGAGGGATACCGTCCGAAAATTAAAGCACACAACTTAAAATCCAAAGTCCAAACCCAAGAGGTGAAACCTTGAGCGAAAAGGAAAAACTATAGTCCATTGGGCATCTTCACCGGAGAGGTCGAACTTCAAATGAATATATCTAGAGTTCTAGACCTCGGATCGAAGCGATTCCCTTTGGAGGTGAAAGCTTATCTTCTTAGCTTTCGAACGACATATCACACGCCTCAATCGAAGTTCAAACGAGAGAGTTATGGCCCTATGAAGTCACAAGGCAAAATTTCACCCGATGAGAATTTGACCGGACGAAATTTCGCCAGACAGTGTTCCTCCCCAGATTGCCATTTCGGACAAAAAAGTTCATCGGGCAAAATTTCACCCTACGAGATTTTGACCGGGCGAAATTTCACCCTTCGAGATTTTGACAGGGTGAAACTTCGTCCGACGGTATTTCGGCCATATTGGAGAGAATCCGCAGAGCAAAACTTCACCCTATGAAGACTCAAAGGACAAAGTCTCACCCAAAGAGTAGAAATCTCACTATTGGGCAAGGATTGAATTATGGGCTTTAAGATTGTGTGACCCATTAAGGGCTTATTATATATAGTAACCCTAGATTTTCATTTCATTTTTTGTGCCTTATATGTGCCTCCTTAGGGTAGGGTAGTTAGTAGATCTCTATAGTAGAAGTAGTAGTAGTAGTAGTAGTAGTAGTAGTAGTAGTAGTAGTAGTAGTAGTAGTAGTACTAATTTACATAGAAAAACTCCATAGATTTAGAAAACTTTCTTAATTTAGATTAAATCTACTCTATAATTTGCAATCAAACTTCCATCTTTGTTGAAGATTTGAGTTTTATTTGATGATTTTTTGGGGTTTATCAAGGGATTAGTGATAAATCTCTTTATTCTCCTCATCAAGATTCAATCTTTATTTATGCAATCTTCTCCTTTATTGTTGAATCTTCATAGTTGGTATAATTCTCTTCCGCTCCTTGTTGTTTTGTTGTTAATTGCTTTAGATTTAGTTAACATGCATGTTTTAGTTGTTTTCTCCTTTTTAATGTTGTGTTGTTTTCCATTATGAGTAGTGAGTAGATTTCTTGTCGGGGGGGTTTAGGGATGAGGACTTGGATTATTTGAATTGAGGGATGTTGGTGGGTTGCTTGCTTGTTGATTTATCAAGTTTGAGGTTTTTGTGTCTCTGTTGACTTAGACTGCAGTTAGATCAACCTTGACTCACTCCTATCAATATGGGGAAACTCGGGGTAGGAGTTACCTCGACTTGAGACTTACCCTTTTTCGCCGCGAAAGCGGGTTTTTAGGTGGGTTGGGTGAAGAAACCGAAAGGTGGCATTCTCCCTTTGTCAACGTTGTGACTAAAACCCGATTCCGAGATTCTTAGACCCCAATTTCCGAATCCCGACTTCCCCCTAACACCTTTTCCTTAATTGATCATCTTTAGTTATTTATTGCGTTTTAGTATAGACTCGCCCCTTAAAACCCCCATTTTTAGATCCCAAACACGCTTCTCTTACTCAATTGCTCTCCGTTCCCTGTTGACCGACCTCGACTTACCACGAATACTTGTTTGTTTTTGTTTAATCTCGAGTCTTACAAATATCGTTTGATCCCCCGTCCTTCGTTAACGACCGATCCGATTGGGAGGCGATAAGTACAATTAATGCCATTGGAACCTTTTAAAGGAACCGGTTGTAAAAACAAGAGGTTCCTTAGATAACAAAAAAAAATTGGCACCTGTTGTAAATTGAACCGGTTCCATACCGGTTCCAAAGACCTTATCAATGGAACCGGTTGTGCACTAAAAGAGGTGCCAAAGATACTGTCTAAAATTTTTAGCCCATATTAAAAGTCTTTGGCACCTGTTGTAGGTTGAACAGGTTCCAAAGACCTTATCATTGAAACCGGTTTTTAATTAAAAGAGGTGCCAAAGGTACATGATAAAAAATTTGGACCTTATTAAAAACTGACTCCGAATGGTTGGAGAACTCGGGTATATATGCTTATATGGACCATCGGCGATTTCTTTCCGAGGGTCATGCATATCGAAAGAAGTTCTTTTATGGGAAAATCGATCATAGGACGCCTCCATCAATTTTGAATGGCAAAGAATATTACGAACGAGTTAAAAACGTAAATGTCGAGTTTGGAAAGCCATACAAACCTCCCCATGATGGCGTATATCACTCAAAGAGGTCAATATTTTGGGATCTTCCATATTGGGAAAATTTGTCAGTGAGACATTGTATTGGTGTTATGCACGTGGAGAAAAATGTATTCGATAGTGTAATTGGTACATTATTGAATATGCCAAAAAAAACTAAGATTGGGGTAAAGGCGAGGAAAGACATGGTCGCAAGAGGAAGGCTCGATTTGAAGCCCAATGAGGGGGTGAAACGGAACTATTTACCCCCGATCTCCACAACTTTATCGAGAAAGGAAAAGATTGTAGTGTGTGAGTCTTTAAAAGGTGTGAAGGTACCATACGGATATTCCTCAAACATAAGTCGACTTGTTTCAATGAAAGATTTGATATTAGTAGGCATGAAATCTCATGATTGTCATGTTATGTTAACACAGTTGTTGCCTGTGGCTATAAGATCTGTATTGCCTAAACATGTTAGAGTTGTTCTCACAAATCTGTGTTCATTTTTCCATGCAATTAATTCTAAGGATATTGATCCCGACAGCTTGGATGCCTTACAAGCTAATGTGGTTAAGACTCTTTGCGAATTGGAAATTTTCTTTCCGATCTCTTTTTCCGACATCATGGTTCACTTAATTTTTCATCTAGTCAGAGAGATAAAGTTATGTGGTCCAGTTTTCCATAGAAACATGTGGGCAATGGAACGAGAGATGGGTACGTACAAGCGACGAATGAAAAATTGATATCGCCCTGAAGGTAGTATTGTTGAATAAACAATTGCTTGTGAGGCACTTGGATTTTGTACTAATTACATGGCGAATGTGCGGCCTATTGGACTTCCTACCTCGCGACATGAAGGGAGACTTTTAGGACAAGGTACCTTGGGAAAGAACATTATTATAGTTGACAATCACTTCTTACAACGAGCCCATCTGTTTGTTTTACAAAACAAGACAAATGTCGATAAATATTTAGTTAAGCATATGGCTTTATTGAAGCACAAAATCCACAAAAGCATGAATCTTGGTTGACGAATGAGCACAATCGCACTTTTGTACAGTGGTTCGAAGATGATGTGATGGATGAGTTGTCTGATCCATTGCATAAGGTGAAGGAAAACATAAGGTGGTTAGCCCAAGGACCTAATCGAAACATCGTGACTTATGAAGGGTATGATGTCGATGGATTTTGCTTTTATACAAGTAGACAGGATAGCAAAAGCACGATGCAAAATAGTGGCCTGGTGTTATTGTTATTGCATCGTCTGAAGAATATGTCGGAAAGGGTAAGAAATCGGTACATGTGTCTAGGTCATATTATGGGATAATTGAAAATATATGGGAGCTTGATTATTCTAGGGAATTTAAGGAAACTTTGTTTCGATGTAGATTGGTTGATTGTGATAAGGGTGTTAAAGTTGATGATATGGGATTCACTTTGGTAAATTTCAGTGTCCTGGGACATGCACAAGACCCGTTTATACTTGCATCTCAAGCAAAACAAATCTTTTATATGACTGACCCTTTGGATAATAGTTGGAAGATAGTACGTTACGGTAAAAGACGTATTCTTGGTGTTGAGGGTGTTACTGACGAAGAAGAATATGATCACTTAGACGAATTTCCTCCTCTATCAACCAAAAGTCACGAAACTTATTTACGTGATGATCATTGTGAAGGCATATGGTTTGAAATTCCTAAACAATAATACTAATAATGCATCATCAATTAGTGAAGGTATATATATGCGTGTTGCATCTTAATTATATTTTCAATTAATCGTTAGATGTATTGATTTTTTATATTGATTTTTGTTAATGTTATTTTTATTTGTTTATTGTATTATTCAAATTAACTTCTTTTTTTATATGGTTTAGGTTATTACATCATGGAAGAAAATAATATGAATGTGGTTAGCATTGTAGAAAAGTCAAAGCCAAAGAAGAAATATAAACCTAGAGGTCCGACAACCAGGGTGAAGGATAAGAAAAAAGAGGACACTATGCCACTGAAGTCTATAGAGCTTGATGAGTTAGATATGCCCAAAGGCCCATGTGCGATTGCTTTCGATTCTGAAATGAAGGTTCTAGCCCGGGGAGTAAGGATTACATATGGGGGACGACCTAAAGTGCCCGAAGGCAAAAAAGAAACAATTTGGTTATGTATGAAGGTAAAAATTAGGCGTTGTTCTTTTCAGCTTATTTTCAGTCCGTTTCAGACCAGCTCAGCTTCTATCAGCTCAGCCCAGCTCATATCTGCTCAGCCCAGCTCCTATCAGCTCAGCTTTAATATTTTCAGCCCAGCTCCAATATTTTCAGCTCCTAAAATAATACTTCAATAATAATAATAATAATAATAATAATAATAATAATAATAATAATAATAATAATAACAACAACAACAACAATTATTATTATTATTATTATTATATATTAATATTAATAATAATATTAATATTATTATAATATTAATATTAATATATAATAATAATATTATTATTATTATTATAATATTAATAATATATAATAATATTAATATATATTATTAATATTAATATAATATTATTAATATTAATATTAATATCAATATTAATATATATTATAATAATAATAATAATAATTATTATTATTATTATTTATTTATTTATTTATTTATAAAAAACAGAAGTTGCATTAAGATCGAAACAAATTTCAACAAGTCATTATTATTATTATTATTATTATTATTATTATTATTATTATTGTTATAAAACGGAACTTTCATTAAACACCAGAACAAATTACAAGAAGTTGGAGGGAAGCCGAGATACTATCTGGGCTCCCACTCCCTTAGCGATAGAAAAACTAAGACGAGTAAAAATAAAAGCAGCTGCCCGAGCTCCCGCGTCCTGAGAAATAGAGAATTTCTGAATCCGCTTGAGTAAAGCAGCGGCCTCCGCGTCGAGCTCCCCTAGAGAAGAGAAAGAGAAAGGCAGGAACCCATACCCAGTCTTGGTGCACAAATCTCCATACTTGGCGCACTTGCGCTGAGCAGCATCAGCGACTCCGCGGCCAGGTAGAAAATCAGACATCGCAGACTGGGTCAAAGGAGACGACCCCGTCAAATCGACACACACATCACGGCCCCTATCCCAGGAATAAAGAAGCAAATCCGCCGGGCGTAAGGGCCTGTCGTGCCCATCAATCAAACCGACATCTACCTCCTTACCGGCCGAAATACCAGATCGGAAACAGATATCCAAAAGGGTGTCACGAACCAAGTTATGTCTATGCTTAATACCAACGGTACCAGCACATGACACAACATGATCTCCAAAAATGTCCCCCTTAAAAACTCGGGAACAAGCAAAACAGGGCTTGGGTACCGGGAACAAAGGGACACCCAACCGATAGCTAAGGACAGAGCGATAAGTCCTCCCATTCATGGTCTGTCCCAGCCCGGAGATAGGAACTGCGCGCAACCAGTCCGACGTGTGAGCACCCTGCAGAGACTTCCACAAAGCTACTTGTCGTCGAGTCAAGGAGAAAACCGATTCTAAAGAAGCAGCAACCTTCGTGAAATATATATCTGCCAATTTCTTCATGAATTTGGGGGCAGCGACTTCACTAGGATTACGGAAAAGGTCGGAACCGGTGGTCTCGCTAAACAGAGTCAAGGCCGCATCGAAGGTCGGCCCGGGAGTAGAGACAGCTGAAGGCCGAAGGAGCGTAGCCTGCAACTCAAAGGTCTGAAGGCGAGAAGCCAAAAAGGCATAGTGCATGACATCCCCGGCGCTATACACACCCAACCCCCCGAGATTAAAAGGCAGTATGGAAAGACGCCACTGCCAGTCCCCGAACCCGGGGCCAGACGCGGTGACAATGCGTTCCAGGCTAGACCGCAATGCCGCATCAAAGGTCTTAGCCGAGTCAAAGACCGTAGGGGGACATGTTCGCAGAGAGAAAGAAAGCTTAGAAATACCAGCACAAGCACGAAGTAACAACAGCTCGCACTGTGGGTCCTCAATCCTGGCAACCGAATCCATAAGCTCAATGGTTCTTGTAACTCTCTTCGTCACAAGCTCACTGCTGAAAGTACGGCAGATACTGACGGGGCCACCAAGAACTTTGACACCACGCAGCGGTCGAGAAATATCAGGGGGGAAAACACCAGGAAGTCGACTCCTAGGATCTTCCTTAGGCCCAAAAACCTCGGTTTTTCCGACATTAAGGTGAAGGCCCAAGCGAGGACCATCCTCCATAATCAGCTCCAAAACCTTCCCCACGACCAAAGTATCCCCAACGATGGTGTCGTCGTCCAAGAACCAAGCCTGCAAGCTCAAGGGAAAAGAGTCTCGGATCTTACAAATCAAGGGATGCAAGATCAAAGCGAAAAGAAGAGGGCCCAAAGGGTCACCCTGCTGGACCCCCTGACAAGACCAAAGGCTGTGCTCCCCGTAGAAAAGCCTGGCAGGCCGAGAGTAGCAAAACTCGACCCAGCGGGAAAGAACAGGGCAACAACGACGAACCTCACGCAACATGATCTCCCGGTCGACCAAATTAAAAGCGTTCTGGAAGTCAACCAAAAGCATGGAAAGGCCCACATCACTACCACGATCCTCAATAAACCGATTCAACATTATTGTTGTTGTTGTTGTTGTTGTTGTTGTTGTTGTTATTATTATTATTATTGTTATTGTTATCGTTATTGTTATTGTTATTGTTATTGTTATTGTTATTGTTATTGTTATTGATTGGGGTCGGCAGCCTGTCACTTATCGCCTGCCGGGCAGGCCCCAGAAGCACCCCTATCAAGCTCAAAGGCCAGTCCCTGGCAAGAGGCCAAAACAGAAGCGTAAACGCTAAGGATAGCAATCGACCGCCGGGCCAGCAAGCCAACACAGCCTGCTAGAGCCCAGCGACCACGGTTCAAAATCCGCCTGCCCTGGGGATGTCCCTGATTGACAGGGCCAAGACCCCCAGGGGCCCTCCCGTCATTTCGCCTAAGGTAATTAAGAATGGGTGGATGGGAAGCCGCCACTTGTCACCTTCTTATCCATCCATTCCCCTCCTACTTCTCTCTCTTGTGGGAGGGTATAAATACTCAACCCTTTCCCACAAGAAAGAGGTTGGATTTTCTCTCTCTAGACTCTCACTCCTAAAAACGCCACCTAGTTCCTCACGAGCTAGGTTCATCAAGGCATTTCACGGACTGACTTAGGTATCGGAGAGGGTTCCCTCGGACAACCTTCGAGGCCCTGTGCGTTCATTGTGCAGGGAGCAGGCCGACTCCGCAGGGAAGGTCCGATCAAAGGAGAGGGATAAAGGAGAGGTTGGAGGAAATCAGGCGATCTGTTACTTACCAGCCCTTCGATTATACAACCCGGATCCAGAGCCGGGTTAATTGTTTCCGTGACCGGAACAATTTGGCGCCGTCTGTGGGGAAGATTTGGTTGTACCCACGAAATTACCCACAAAAATCAACCATTCCTAATTACAAAACAATCAAAGTAATCATGCCAGAAATCGTTGACGCCAGTACGGGGGCGGGTCCGACGGTCCCACCGGTGACCCCCCTGTATGGCATGCCACAGACAGAGAGAATTCCTCCCGCCACGATCCTGGGGGCAGGAGGAACCAGTCTCCTAGGCGTGCCAAACGCTGCCGCAGTACCTGAGTTGGGGACACACCCAGGACACACTCTGAATCTGACCCCAGCTCAGATGGCGTAGACAGCCGCTTTCTTCTCTGCAATGCTAAACCAGGAGTTCACTCCTGAGGACCTGGTAGGCAGGGTCGCAACGGCCCCCAGGCAGCCACCCTCAATAAGCAGGGATGGGGCCGGGGGCACGAAGCGGACCGCCGCCAGAAACGCTCAGAGGAAGGCAAGAAGGACGGCACAAGTATACGCGCAGGTGCAAAGGCGTATCACAACAGGCAGCCTAGAGCCACCTGTCCAGCAGGCATTCTCCATTCACGCAACAGAATCCGCGTCTGGAGAGCATAGAGGTTTATCCCAGGGATTGCAAAAGCGAATGAGGCACAGGGAACCCATATCTAAGCGCCTGGGAGAAAAGCAGGGCGGGGTTTTCTCCAGGTTAACAGCGGCGGTCAAGGAGCAGTCAGCCCCAGGTTTGTCCCAAAGCCTGCTGTCTAGGCTCAACCGGGGGCAACCGCTTGAATCTAGATACCACCAGGATGAGAACCTCTGCCACTCTCAGAGAAAGAGACCCAGGCAAATCTCCCCTGAGACAGAAGATGAAGCAGCAAGCAGGCCGCCTCCTAGGCACCGCTCCCCCAGCACAAGGAAACCGATCCATAGACAATGGGATATTCACGGTAACTAGTCTGGGGAAAGCAGGTCACGAATGGTAGGTAGGCCCACAAAAACCCCACTTCATCCTGAGGTGCAAGAATACCCCATCCCGAAAATTAAAATGCCGACCATTAAGTTTGACGGGACAACAGACCCAGAGGACCACTTGGCGGCATTCGAGAGCCACATGGGCATGTACGACGTGGATGACGCTATCTGGTGCAAAGTCTTCCCAACCACCCTGGTAGGGCTCGCACAAGGGTGGTTCAGGGATCTCCGCCAAGGATCAATCAAGTTCTTCATAGAATTGGCCGAGATCTTCCTCGAGCAATATGCTGGGAACAAAAGGAGACGCCTCACTCGCTTCGATCTTATGACCCTAAAACAGAAAAAGGGTGAAAGTGTAAGGGAGTACCTAAGGAGGTTTGACCTATCCTACCAGCAAGTCAGGGAGATCGATGACTCCACCGCTGCTTACGCCCTGACTATCTCCCTGCTCCCAGGAGAAATGAAAAATCAGATGATCAGGGCCCAGCCAGAAACCTTGGCCATGGCCAGGAAAATTGCTGAAGGGTTTATTCTGCAGGAAGAGTTTCACAGCCTGCCGGATACCCCTGCTGGCCAAACAAGGCCGCAGGGGGGACCGCAGGGTGGGCGTGGCAGAAATGAGCCAGGCAAGCAGAGAGAGGAGGGAGACACTCCCAAGAAGGAACGTACAACATACCAACCAAGATTTGACAGCTACACGGCCCTCAATAGGCCGAGAGCAGAAATCTTCGAGTTGGAAAAAGAGACAGCAAAATGGACTCGTCCAAACAAGCCGCGCAGCCCAAAGGGGGATCCCAAAAAATTCTGCACGTTCCACGATTGCATAGGCCATACCACGGAGGAATGCCGCCACTTAAAAGACGAAATAGAGAAACTAATAAGAAACGGCTGGCTAAGTAACTATGCAGCAAGGAACAAACCCCAGAAAGAGGCGGCAGACAAACCTGAGGGCTCAGCCCAAAATCGCATGGTCATCCATGTAGTATCAGGAGATGCAGAGGGGCGGACCAGCAGGCGTAGCCAGAAAAGGCAGATCCGCGAGCTGCGGAACCAAATTTGCTACGCCGAGAGGGCAGGCAGTCCAAGAGGCACTACCCTAAGCATCATGTCTGAAGATGCAGGGAGAGTCGTGTACCCGCATAGTGACCCTCTGGTCTTGACCCTTGAAATTAGCAACCACATTGTCAAGAGGTGTATGGTGGATACTGGCGCCTACACGAATCTCTTATACAAAGATGCTTTTGAGAAAATGAACCTTGAAAAAAGGCACCTGAAGCCAGCCCCCGGATCTTTATATGGATTCAATGGAGCAGGCATGATACCCATGGGAGTTATCGATCTGCCTGTTACGTTTGGGGAGGGGACCTCAGCAAGAAATGTCAGGGCGTCATTTGTTGTGGTGGATGCCAAATCCGCGTACAACGCCCTGATAGGCCGAGCCACCTTAGATGAAATAGAAGCTGCTGTATCAATTAGGGCCCTCACCATAGCCTATGTAACAGACTTTGGCTTGGAGGGGAAGGTCCACGGGAATCAAGAGTCGGCCAGACACTGTTATTCCGTGGCCCTGCAAGCCCATGAGACAGAAAGAAAAGGGAAGCGAAAAGCCCAATGCTCTCCCAGCAGGGAAGGTGAGATCCCGACTGCCCAGCAAGAATCGGTCCACCTAGAGCCTGAAGGGGAAAGCATGCTAGTGGACTTAGAGCCAGGGAGGCGGGTCCTTATAGGGGCCGACCTGGAGGAGTCCTACCAAAAGGAACTAATTGCAGTCCTAAGAGAAAATAGGGACGTATTCGCCTACTCTGCAGACGAGATGCCAGGGGTCGACCCGGCCTTTATTGTTCACAAGCTGAACATTAATCCGGAGGCTCGCCCTGTGAAGCAGAAGAAAAAGAACATGTCCGTAGAAAAAGATGCGGCGATAAAAGAAGAAATAGACAAACTCCTGAAGGCAGACTTCATCGAAGTCTGTGACTACCCTGAATGGTTGGCAAATGTTGTCATGGTAAAAAAGTCATCAGGCGCATGGAGAATGTGCGTAGATTTTACAAACCTTAACAAGGCCTGCCCTAAGGACTGCTACCCTCTGCCCAGGATAGATCAACTAGTGGACGCCACTAGTGGATACACCACGCTAAGTTTTCTGGATGCGTTCTCAGGGTACCATCAAGTGTACCTCTGGCAGCCAGACAGAGTGAGGTGCGCCTTCATAACCAGCCATGGCACCTACATGTACAAGATGATGCCATTTGGGCTGAAGAATGCCGGCGCCACCTAGCAGCGGTTGGTAGACAGAGTCTTTGAAAGTCAAAAGGGAAGAAACTTAGAAGCCTATGTTGACGATGCGATCATCAAAAGTAAGGGGGACAAGGAGCATCTGACAGACCTTCAAGAGACTTTCTCTTCCCTGCGGTCATATAAGATGAAGCTGAATCCGAAGAAATGCACATTCGGGGTCCGATCAGGAAAATTCCTAGGTTTTTTGGTCAGCTCCAGGGGGATAGACGCCAACCCCGAGAAAATTCAGGCGGTCCTAGACCTCCCGGAGCCTAAAACCATCAGGGACATTCAGAGGCTCGATCACAGGCAGAATGGCCGCCCTGGCTCGGTTTATCGCCAGGTCAGCAGACAAGTCCACCCCCTTCTTCAAAATATTAAAAGGCAACAAGCAATTCAAATGGGAGGATGAACAAAAGAAAGCCTTCGAGCAATTGAAGGAGCACCTAAAGAAACTCCCTACCCTGGCAAGACCGGTAGCCGGAGAAAAACTATACCTATACATTGCTGTCACAAATACAACAGTAAGTGCTGTCATCCTAAGGGAGGAAGCAAATTCGCAGCAACCCATCTACTTTGTGAGTCACGCCCTGGGAACAGCAGAGAGAAATTACCCCCTGATAGAAAAAGCCGCCTATGCAGTCATCATTGCAGCCAGAAAACTCAGACCCTACTTTGACGCACATCCCGTTGTGGTCCTCACCGACCAACCACTGGAAAAAGTGTTGGAAAAATTTGAGAAATCAGGGAGACTGCTGAAATGGGCGATCGAGTTAAGTGGTCTGGGAATATCATACCAGCCAAGGACAGCCATCAAAGCCCAGGCCTTGGCCGATTTCCTGGCTGAATGCTCTCATTCAGGGGAAGAGGAGCCCCCTGCCGAGGAATGGATCGTGCACACTGATGGATCCTCAACAGCCAATGGTGCAGGTGCAGGCGTCGTGCTAACCAGCCCTGAGGGGGTAGATTTTGAGCATGCACTCAGATTCACCTTTCCGGCATCAAACAACGAGGCAGAATACGAGGCTGTACTCACAGGGATAAAACTGGCCAAAGCCGCAGGGGCAGAGCTAGTCACACTAGCTACCGATTCTCAGCTCATTGCAAATCAAATCAACGGAGAGTATGAGGCCAGAGACCAGGCCATGGCCACATACCTTGAAAAAGTAAAGCAAGAGTTGTCGGGCCTGAAGTCCTATGAAATCCAGCAAATACCTCGATCGCAGAACAACCGAGCCGACGCTCTGTCAAAGTTGGCCAGCTCCAGCCTACAAGACATACGGAGGTCGGTGTGGGTTGATGTTTTGCATGAAAAATCCACCAACACCTGCCAGACAATCAGCACCGTCGGGGAAAGACCGGAAAATTGGATGACCCCCTTCATCCAGTTCAAAAAGCATGGCATCCTGCCATCAGATCCGATACAAAAGAGGAAGATACAAGCCAAAGCAGCCTGGTTCATAATCATTGGCGAAGAACTCTATAAGAAATCTTTCACTTACCCCCTGCTCAAATGCCTAGGGGCAGACCAGGCTGCTGAAGTCCTGGAGGACGTCCACTCAGGAATCTGTGGACATCACATCGGAGGAAGATCATTGGCCCACAAGGCCCTGAGGGCAGGCTACTACTGGCCTACCATGCTAGCAGATGCCAGGAGCCTGACCCAGAAGTGCAGAAAATGCCAACTCTTCGCTCCGTCAATCCATGCCCCGGCCCAGGAACTCAGGCCAAACCTATCCCCCATACCTTTCGCTCAGTGGGTGATGGACATACTAGGACCTTTCACGATGGCCACCGGGGGCAGGAAGTTCTTGATCGTAGCTATAGACTACTTCACCAAATGGATAGAAGCTGAAGCAGTGCCCAACATTACCGAGCCAGCAGTTAGGAAAGTGATATGGCGGAATATTATCACTAGATTCGGCCTGCCGAAAATGTTGGTGTTTGATCATGGCAGGCAGTTTGACAATGATCCCCTGAGAATCTGGCTAGAAAGCCATGGCGTCGCGGTCGCCTACTCGGCCATCTGCCATCCTCAAACCAACGGACAGGCAGAGGCAGCCAACAAGCAGATCCTAAATGGGCTTAAGAAGATGGTAGATGACCTCAAGGGCAGATGGGCTGACGAGCTTCCCAGCATACTCTGGTCAATCCGGACCACCCAAAAGGAATCTACAGGCCAGACCCCGTTCAGCCTAGTATATGGAGCAGAGGCTCTACTACCAATTGAGGCCAGGATCCCATCTCTGCGCTCCCTGCAATACGACCGAACTGAAAATGAAGCCGCAATGGTTGAGGCCTTAGATCTGGTCAATGAAATAAGGGAAGAGGCCAGTACCAACATCGTCGCCTACCAGCAACGGATGAGGAAAGCCTACAACAGAAGAGTACACCAGAGAAATTTTCAGATGGGTGATCCAGGGAGCACGGGAAACTAAGTGCCAACTGGGAAGGTCCGTACCAAGTGACTCAAATCCTGGGACCGGGCACATATAAGATCGCCAACCTCGAAGGACAAGAGTTGAACGCTCACTGGAACGCGGACACCCTGAAGAAACATTATGTCTAAACCGAGTCTAAAGATAGTTTTTATTTTGCTGAAAACAATGGCGGAGAACGGTCAAAGAATGTCGACGGCTCCGACCACCTTTATGTCAAAAAGTTTTATAAAGAAATGAGAGAACTTCAGATTCATACTCGTTGCCTGTTCAAACTTGCGTTTTCACACACAAACGAGCAGGGAGCAATAGGGGGAGGCCCCCCTGTTGCCAAAGCTAAAGAAAATGAACACCCCAACAAAAATTCCGAGCCTCCCTGCTTACCTCTGGGCAGGCAGGGGGCAGGCCCCCTGGACTTTGAACAAAAGCCAGGGATAGGTCGGATCAACAAGGACTGGGAGCAGGCCCTCCAACCTTGTATAAAAAACGCAAAAAGCCTCCCTGCTTACCTCTGGGCAGGCAGGGAGCAGGCCCCCTGGACTTTGAACAAAAGCCAGGGACAGGTCGGATCAACAAGGACTGGGGGCAGGCCCTCCAACCTTGTATAAAAAACGCAGACCTCCCTGCTTACCTCTAGGCAGGCAGGGAGCAGGCCCCCTGGACTTTGAACAAAAGCCAGGGCCAGGCCAGATCAACAAGGACTGGGGGCAAGCCCTCCAACCTTGTATAAAAAACGCAAAAAGCCTCCCTGCTTACCTCTGGGCGGGCAGGGAGCAGGCCCCCTGGACTTTGAACAAAAGCCACGGCCAGGCCAGATCAACAAGGACTGGGGGCAAGCTCCCCAACCTTGTATAAAAAACGCAGACCTCCCCGCCTACCTCTGGGCAGGCAGGGAGCAGGCCCCCTGGACTTTGAACAAAAGCCAGGGCCAGGCCAGATCAACAAGGATTGGGGGCAAGCTCCCCAACCTTGTATAAAAAACGCAGACCTTCCTGCCTACCTCTAAGGCAGACAGGGGGCAAGCCCCCTGGATTCCGAGCAAAAACCAGAGACAAGCTATGCTAGGCACGACTAAAGGAAAGATCCCCCAAAATTCTAGATCAAGCATATCTTAGAGAAACGAAGAAAAGAAAAATATTCCACAATAAGACCCGTGAGGGGTAGAAAGTCTTTACAAAGTTAAGGCGAAGAAACCAAAGCGACAAATATTACAAGCAAGCTGGCCCTAACACAGGCTCAGCACAGAAAAATAAGACTATTGCAAGAAAGGAGCGTCACGGAGCATCCTGGCGAGGGCCGGCATCTGCCTCAGGCTGTCTGGCCGCCCGAGCTTCATTTTTGGCGGTATAGAGACTCCGGAAATTTTCCTCATCAAAGGTGGGGAACATTTCCCCTATCACACCTCCATCACCAACTCCAGGGAGGAGTTGGCACCGCTCGCAAAGCTGGCATCCACCGCAGCTTCAGTCTCCTCTTCCAGGGTCTCCTTCTCCTTCTTCCATTCTCCTTTAGCCTGTTCAAAAGTCGAGTAAGCTTTAGACAACTGCTCCTCCAAGTCAGCCACTCTCCCCTTTAAGTGCCCCATCTCAGCCAAAGAGAGGTTAGCTCGATCCATCGACAGGCGGCTCTCCTTCAACCCAGCCTCCAGCTTTGCCATTTCCTTCACAGCCCTCTCCCCCTGCAGCCGCCACTGACCAGCCTGCTTCTTTGCCTTCTCTAGCTCGTCCTCCTGCCTTGCCAGCTTATCCTTCAAAGAGCTTATCAAGGAAACATCCCTCTCTACCATAGCCAGGCGGTCAGGAGGAGGAGCCCCGGGTGTGATCGTCAGTTCTTCATCACTCAGGCGGCTGAGAACTGCCAGCTCGGCAGACGCCAGCAGTACCTTAGAGGTACGCTGGATGTACTGAAGCACTTGATGAGAAGTTGAAGTCACAATTTTGGTGAGGCGGTCATCCAAGATGGCCCCAGAATCAGAGAGCAGGCCTGACACGTCCACGCTGTCACCAGCAGTGTAGTGGAACTCGGCATTTTCCTCCTGGAAGGGGGTACTTGGAAGCTCACGGGCAGGACGCTTCGCCTCAGGGGTGGTAACATCTACCTCCAGATCCACCACGTCAGCACTAGGAGGTTCCCTGTCTCTTTTCCTCCTCAACTCCAAAGGAGCACTTTCCCCAGTTCCCTCGGAGTTCCCAGGCTGCGTTCCCTGAGAAGCTTGAAGTCCAGCTGGAGAAGCCCCCTGCTTCTGACCAGGGGAGGGGGAAGCTCCAGAAGTGACCTCAGCCTCCCCCTCATGGATGCTGGGGGTAGGAGTCGCCGGCTTTGACAAAGGCAGCCGAGGAGGGAGAGGCAATCTTCGACCAGCAGCAAAGTCTTTTACAAGCTTCATTAAGGCTTTGCTCCCTTTCCTGAAATTCGTGGGAGAGAAGGACGCTTCGAAAGAACGACTAGATCCTCACTCAAGCCCAGCCTCCTGACTTGCTTCTTTGTCCAGCGCCAAGTATAGGAATCTGCAGAAAGGGAAAGGCGGTCATCTAAAAAGCAAGGAGAAATAAAGTCTCTGGAAAACCGTGACAGCAAAAATTCCCTAGAACTACCTTCGAGGCCGGGAATCAGGCCTAAGGGAAGCAAGTACTCGTCTGTCATTATAAGCTCCGCGTGAGGGAGCCAGAAGGCAGGGCCAAAGTTGCCATGTTTGTCCGCAACAATCTCAAACTTTTTAATCAAAATCTCCTCCTTCTCGCTCAACTTGACCTCCAGGGCCTTCCCTCCGACACCTGGGTGGTACTCCTCGCGTGTTTCCATACGGGTGTGGACATGATTCCTAAAGTGCCTAGGAATCTTCCACCCTGACGCGCTATGGATATATAAAAAGTTATTTTTCCAGTCCTTCAGGCTGCTCAAAGACGGCCAGACCAAGGCATACTTCTTTTGTCTCAGTAGAGACCAATAACCAAGGAGGCCATCCCCCCCTGACGAGGACACCATTTGGAGACCGACCATGAAGCGAAGGGCGTCAATATAAGGCCCCTCGCCATGAAAAAGGCAGGTCCAGGTGTAAGCTACTAAGGATCTAGTGGCAGTAGCAGTCAGCTGGGCAATGGCAACGTTCATCCTCCTAAAGGTTTCCTCCAGGAAAGGATGTAGTGGGAATCGCAGGCCAAATTCTAAGGCCTTGTGGTAGACGGCAACGCAGCCCTCCGGAGGACAGCACACTGTGTCTCTTTCCCCCGGAATTACGACTGTGTACCCTTCCCCAAAGTTATAAAACTGTTCAATTGCCCTAGCAGCATTGCTCTCCAGAATCAGGTCCCTGTTCTTGGCCTCAGGGTAAGTCTTTAGGGGGATCAAATACTTCTTCTTATCCAGGTAATAAGTCCTCCCCCTCTCCCTGCGGATGAGGGGGCCGGCAACCCTGGAAGGGTCCACCTTCAGGGCCTCATCATCGGAGTCGACTACATCAAAGGGAGCAGGTTCAGGTGACTCAGCACCCTCCCCCCTGTGATGATCATCTTCTTCCCGAGGGCCCACCCCGGAGGAAGAAGCTATGTCACGCCGGTCACCGTCACCATTCCCAGTTCCCCCGAGCAAAGAATTAAAAGAAAGGGGATGAACTCGCGACATATTGGCTATGAAAGGGAAAAAAGAAGAGGAAAGGTTTAAAGAAGAACTTCTAACCTAAAGACGCCGATAATCGCCGGAAAAAGTGACAAGGGGTACTTCTTGTTCCTCGCAGAATGCTCAACAACAAAAGCGATTTGAGAGTGTAAGGAGTTGGAAATCTCAGGAAAAGTAAAAGAAGAGAATGGAGGGGAAGAAGGGCTTATATAAAGCCCAAGAAGCCCAAGAGGCGACTTCCCTGACAAGACCCCATACAGTCTCCCACGTGTCGCACGCTGAACACGGGTTGTTCACCCCTTCCCAAGAAGGGCCTCGAAAAACTAAAGTGGCGGAGGGAAAAATCGTCCGACGACGTCATCCCCGCATTCAAAAAAAAAAACGAAGCTGATTAAATTTCATTTCATTAGCCTTAAAAGGGGAAAATTACATCTTGTGCCGAACAAGAAAAGAAAATACACAAGGCCTAAAAATTCCGGCCCGACAAAGTCAACACCCTGCTACGCAGGCCTAATCGTCATCCAAATCTGGGGAATGGTCCCCAGGGCTGCCTGGGCTCCCAAAATCCGAGCCCTAGTCCCAGTCTGGGGAATCATTGAATGGATCATCAGGGAGTCCATCCCCATCCTTGTCAATCAAGCAACCAAGACCCTCACTATCATCAGAGTCTCGGCTACTATCCTCCCAGTCCCTGCCAAAGGGAACAGCCTGGGACTCGTCGCAGGTGCGACAACCTGTTCTCCTCACAGGGGAGGAGGGGCCTGACGCCAGGGAGGAGTCAGCATCAGAAAAGTTAGCGTCAAACTGCTCGGGGTGCAGCCACGGAAAGCATTCGTGGCACCCCCGGTCAAAGCAACCCCCTCCCTGAGGGCAACGCCTGAATCTGGGAGCAGCAGGGGGTGAGGATCTCTTGAGACGCTTGCTCAACCTGGTGGGGACTTTCCCACCACTCCGACGAGAACGAAGCCGCGAACGACGGCTACGACGAATGGCTCGATAAGCAGCTCGAGCGTACCGGAGCCTCCAGAATCCTCTAAAAAGGAAAGTAACATAGCGAACTCCACGGCGAGTCACGAATTTTTTGATCCAAACCATGATTAAGACAAAGAAAGTGGAAAGATTGAAGATGGGCTAAGCAGAAATGATGAAGAAAGCTGGGATTTTATACAAGAGAAAACACGGCATTAATGACGTTCCAACCACCCTGGAAGGGGAACCACCAATCGGGAACTCTTCACGGTTCCCGAAAATCCATCAAGAGGAGAAGTGTAATCATTGCAAAAGCACTCTCAACTCTTTGTATACCTGACGTGAGCTGCGCTTCGTTCCTCGGGAAGGCGCAAAGCATTAAATGCGGTAGCAGACATGGAAATAAGTCAACCTCCCTCCAAGCAAGAGTCGCCAGCAGAAGGAAAGCCTTGCTTTCCCCCTACTGACGAAGGCCAATTGATTGGGGTCGGCAGCCTGTCACTAATCGCCTGCCGGGCAGGCCCCAGAAGCACCCCTATCAAGCTCAAAGGCCAGTCCCTGGCAAGAGGCCAAAACAGAAGCGTAAACGCTAAGGATAGCAATCGACCGCCGGGCCAGCAAGCCAACACAGCCTGCTAGAGCCCAGCGACCACGGTTCAAAATCCGCCTGCCCTGGGGATGTCCCTGATTGACAGGGCCAAGACCCCCAGGGGCCCTCCCGTCATTTCGCCTAAGGTAATTAAGAATGGGTGGATGGGAAGCCGCCACTTGTCACCTCTTTATCCATGCATTCCCCTCCTACTTCTCTCTCTTGTGGGAGGGTATAAATACTCAACCCTTTCCCACAAGAAAGAGGTTGGATTTTCTCTCTCTAGACTCTCACTCCTAAAAACGCCACCTAGTTCCTCACGAGCTAGGTTCATCAAGGCATTTCACGGACTGACTTAGGCATCGGAGAGGGTTCCCTCGGACAACCTCCGAGGCCCTGTGCGTTCATTGTGTAGGGAGCAGGCCGACTCCGCCGGGAAGGTCCGATCAAAGGAGAGGGATAAAAGAGAGGTTGGAGGAAATCAGGCGATCTGTTACTTACCAGCACTCCGATTATACAACCCGGATCCAGAGCCGGGTTAATTGTTTTCGTGACCGGAACAGTTATTGTTATTGTTATTGTTGTTGTTATTGTTGTTGTTGTTGTTGTTGCTGTTGTTGTTTTTGTTGTTGCATTTTGATATTAATGCAAGTTTCTTTTCATAATAATAATAATGATAATAATGATAATAATATTGTTGTTGTTGTTGTTTTTATTACTTGTATCTCTTAATGTTAACAATAATAACAAATTATTATTATTATTATCATCGTCATTGTCGTTGTCGTCATCATCATCGTCATTGTTATTATTATCATTATTATTATTTTCTATTTTTTATCATCATTGTTATTATAATAATTGTTAATATTATTATGCATTCCATAATATTTTGAGATCTTGAAATAGATGTTACATTCAAATATTTACAACTCTGTCTCAATGTCATTACGATTAATTTATGTTTTTTTTACACTATTTTTGAGTGAATAGAATATCTATTATATATATACACACAAAAAATATAGCATATGAGTATTATTTGTATTGTATTAAGATTTAAGAATATCAAAATTTAAAATTTTGTAATTTACGTAATCAAAGATATGTATATAACATTTTTTGTTGCCAAGTACTAAAAAAACAAAAGTAGAAATCAAATGAATTGGAGTGAGTACTATTTTGTTGTTGTTGTTGTTGTTGTTGTTGTTGTTGTTGTTGTTCTTATTATTATTATTATTGTTCTTATTATTTAGTGTTATACTTTTTTTTCCATTTTTTAAAATATTATTAGATAATTTATATAAGTAGTTATTAGTTTCAGCTTCTTTTAATTCAGCCCAGCTTCTATCAGTCCAGCTCAGCTCCTATCAGACCAGCTCAACTCAGCTCAGCCCTGTTTTAGCCGAAAAGAACAAGGCCTTAGTCTTGTTATTGATAATGAAGTATAATCTTTTACAATTTGACTACATGAACTATAATCTACTAACCTTTCGATTTAACGAATTTTAATGTAGAAAATGTTCAACATCAAAGATGACACGAAACGTGAACTCGTACTAAAGATTGTTGGTCATCGATATAAAAATTTTAAGACAAGGCTAGCCAGAAATTACATTTACAGAAAAAGAAAACAAAAGAGTAGCAAGGAGAGTGAAGAAGAGTCAGAAGTTGAGGAATTAGAGGGGGCGAGGAGTTAGATGACGATCCTAATGACGATCCTTGTGAGGCGTACGGGATCTCAAAAGAAGATTGGGAGGAGTTCGTAAAACAACGTACTGATCCGAAAGCTAAGGTTAATATCTTCCTTTTACTTAAGGTTATTGTCTTTGTGACTGCTACTGTGAAACATATATTCATCTGATCTCTATAAATAACTTCTAAAATCTGTAGGAAAGAAGTGAGAAAGGTCGACTTGCCCAAATCAGCAACAACACTCCACATTACATGGGAAGATTTGGGTATAGTGGCAAGGCCGATAAATGGCTCCAGGAAGAAGTTGATAGGGAGATGTCAATAAACCCGGATGCTGATCCTGTTGTAGTTAGGGAAATTGCTATTCGGAGGATCAAGGATAGAAGTTTCATGTGGGTAAAAGAACATACGCCGTCATCTAGTGCTCCTCCACCACAGACGTAAGAAATCATCAACAATATCGTAAGTCCTTTTTATAATCTTAAACTGATAAATAAGATCACTGTTATTATTTGCTAACACTCCAAATTTCATGTAAACAGAAGCATTCGTCGAATTTGGCGGAGAGTGGCGAGTTTGTTCCTTTGAGGTTAGAAGATATATTGGTGAAAGCAACGGGCAAAAAAGAGCATCCAGGGAGGACAAGAGGAGTCGGTAATTTTGTTGGTAACCAAAAATATTTTGGAAAACCAAGTTGAAGTTCTTCGGAGAAATTGTACACGGCTCAAGAAATGGATGAAAAGTTAGATGATGTTAAGAGCGAAACAAGGGCAGAGATGGAGAATATGTTCATTGAAATGGCAAGGCATGTGGTATGATATTGCCCATTGGCTTTCACGATGATGAAGAAGCATCAAATCTTTCACCAACTCCACAAGATCACAGTAGTCATTCTGTTCCGGTTACGGAAACAATTCACCCGACCTTGGATCCGGGCTGTATAATTGGGTTAATGGTGAACAATTGATCGTTTGATTTCCTTCAGCCTCCCCTTTCTCTCACTCCCTTGATCGGACCTTCCCGGCGGAGTTGGCCTGCTCCCTGCACAATGAAGGCACAGGGCCTCGGAGTTTGTCCGAGGAAACCCTCTCCGATGCCTAAGTCAGTCCGTGAAATGCCTTAACGAACCTAGCTCGTGAGGAACTAGGTGGCGTTTTTAGGAGTAAGAGTCTAGAGAGAGAAAATCCAACCCCCTCTATGTGGGAAATGGGTAAGTATTTATACCTTCCCACAAGAGAGAGGAAAAGAGAAAGAAGAGGAGGGAAATGAGTGGATGCTGGTGCGACACGTGGACTCACCTTGTCCACTCATTTCCCCTTACCTTAGGCAAAATGACGGATGGGTCCCCGGCTTTCCTTTGGTCCTGCTTAGGCGGGAGCGCCTTGGAAGCAGGCGGGAGGCCTGGTTCGCCCTGCTTGGCAGGCGGCCAGGCTGTGCCAGGCGGCTAAGGGATTAAGGCCATATACTTGGGAGGTTTCAACGAGTTTGACGGACAGTCTGCTGGGCAGGCCTTTCCTCTTTCTGGGGTTGGTCGCCTTGGGGCCTGACTGGCAGGCGGCCCGGGGTAGGCAACCAACCCCCATCAATTGGCCCTCGCCGGCTGAGGGGGAGCGGGGCTCCTGCTCGGCAGGTGACGTCTTGCTTTGGGACGGTGGGAGGTTGACTCCCTGGACACTCTTGCATTAAATGTGCCGCGTATTCCCGAGGGAATATGCTTTAAATTCTCTGGGTATGCAGAGAGTTCAAGCGTCTTCTGTAATGATTACTCTCCTTTGCATAGCGAATTTTCGAGCAGTGTGCCAGTTTGATGATTGGCTCTCTTCCTTGCAGAAGTGGTTGGGGCGCCATTAATGCCCTGCTTCTGCTTTTTGTATAAATTGTATCCTCCACTATTTTCACAATCCATTTCCAACCTTCCTTTCTTTGTCTTCAATCATGGCTTGGATCAAAAAAAGCGTAACTTGTCGTGGAGTTAGATATGTTACTTTCATCTTCAGAGGGTTTTGGAGGCTTCGATATGCTCGTGCTGCTTATCTAGCTGTTCGCCGTAGCCGCCGTTTACGGCTTCGTTCCCGCCGGTCGGGTCAAAAAGCTTCTGCAAGGAGGGGCAAACGCCTCAAGAGGTCCTCACCTCCTGCTGCGCCTAGGTTTAGGCGCTGCCCCCAGGGAGGGGGCTGTTTTGACAGGGGATGCCACGAGTGCTTTCCGTGGCTGCACCCCGAGCAATTTTACCCCAACCTTTCTGACACTGATTCCTCCTTGGCGTCAGGTCCCTCTTCGCCTGTGAGGAAGACAGGCTGTCGCACCTGCGACGAATCCCAGGCCGTTCCCTTTGGCAGGGACTGGGAGGACAGCAGCCATGACTCTGATGACAGTGAGGGTCTTGGTTGCCTGAGCGACAAGGGTGAAGACGGAGCTTCTGATGATCCTTTCCAGGGCTCCCCAGACTGGGACTGGGGCTCGGCTCTCGGGAGTCCAGGCAGCCCTGGGGATTACTCCCCAGATTTGGGCGACGACTAGGCCTGCGTAGCAGGGGGTTTGGTTTCTGTCAGGCCAGGGCTTTTGGGCCTTATGTATTTTTCTTTTCGTATCTGTCCCAAGATGTAACTTTCCTTTGTAAGTCTTAATGAAATGAAATTCAGGCGACGCGTTTGTGCACTGTATTTTTTTTTTTTTTGCCAAGGGGGACGTCATAGGGTGACCAATCTTCTGACACCCTTTGGCCCTCCCGAGATTTTTCTTGGGAAGCTACTCAGAGCGAACCTCTGTAGAGGTGACACGTGGACCGCAGCCTTTGGGTGAATTCCTGAGGGTTGGGCGACTCTTGGCATGCCTTTCTTTCTATAAAAGCGATCAGTCATCCACTCTTTCACCTTTTCCATCTTTCTTTTCCTTCGAAACTCCCTATTCTCTTTATCCGTTAAAACCCTTGAGCATTAACGAATCGTATCCTACTTTGCACCCCCCTTTCCCTGGGAGACTCTTTCTTCGGGCTTGCACCGTGCTGTCAGGCGATCTTAGGTCAGATTTTCATCTTCCATTTTCTGCTTTTTCCTTTTGATTTCCTGCTTTCCGCTTTCGCTAGAGTAGAATGTCTAGAACTCGCGAGCGGATTTTGCCCTTTACCGACCCATCAAAGAGGGGGGAAGGGACGAATTTTGCCTCCTCCTCTAGGGAGGTGGGTTTTGAGGAAGAACACTCGGCGGACAGTGGGGGTGGTAACTCTCCTGACCCCCCCTCGTTTGACGCCATTGACTCGGACGATGAAGTGTTGGAAATAGACCCTTCTAGAACCTCTGGTCCTCTTGTTCGGCGGGAAAGGGGTAGGGTATACTACTTAGATAAAGTTAAATATCGTATCCCTTTGAGTACCTTCCCTGACCCGAAAAATCGGGAGCTGATCCTTGCAAAGAACGCCACTGGTGTGATTGAACGGCTCTACAACTTCGGGGAGGGGTACACAGTAGTTGTCCCCGGCGAAAAGGATACCGTATGCAACCCTCCTGATGGATGCATAGCGGTCTACCATAAATTCCTGGAGTTCGGCCTTCGCTTTCCCCTCCATCATTCCTTGGAAGAGATCTTCAGGCGCATGAACGTCGCCATCGCCCAGCTGACAGCCACGGCTGTCAGGGCGTTGATTTCGTATGTCTGGACTTGTCTGTTCCACCATTCTGAGCCTTCCATTGACGCCCTGCGGTTTATGGTGGGTTTGCAAATGGTGTCTTCTGGGAGTGCGGGCTCCCCTGGTTATTGGTCCCTTTTGAGGCAGAAGGGACATTGTTTGGTGTGGCCTGGCATGGACAGTTTGAGAGATTGGAAGAACAACTTCCTCTACGTACACAGCACCCATGGGTGGAAGATTCCCCGCCATTTCAGGAATCATGTCCACACCAGGCTTGAGACCCCTGAGGAGTATCACCCTGGCGTGGGTGGAAAAGCCTTGGAGGTGAAACTGGGCGAGAAAGACAAGGAATTGACGGCCTTTTTTGCTGGCCACACTGATAAGTATGGGGTGTACGACCCTACATTCTGGCTCCCTCATGCGGAGCTTATTGCGTCTGATAAATACTTGACCCGGTTGGGCATGAACCCGGGTCTAGATAAAGGTAGTTCGGGAGTGTTGATGGTTCCTTCTTACTCTTTTCCTTTTAAAGTGCCCTGACAACTTGTATGTTTGCCTTGCAGATCTTGCTACCCTTATTTGGAAGAAAGGGGAGGTGAGACGCCTGGGCTTGGACGAGAATCTCATTGTTGTCCAACGTCGCCCTTCTCTTCCCCCTGATTTTAAGAGAGGTGAGAAAAATCTGATGAAGCATTTGAAGGGTCTGTCGTTCAGCAGGCCAAGGCTCCCCCCCCCCCTCCTAGAGCAACGCCTGCAAAGACGGCGGTTTCTGAGGCCACCCCCTCTCCAGTTGCGAAGGCGATCGCTTTCGAGGCTACCCCTTCGCCTGTTGGCAGGCAAGAGGGCCTTTCAGCAGGGGTCCAGATTCCCCCGGGGCCGCGGGCTACAGGTTCTGAAGAGACTGGGGAGAGCACTCCCCGGGCGCTGCTTAGAAAGAGGAGCAGGGAGGCTCCAAATGCTGACCAGGTGGTGGACCTGGAGACTTCCACGCCTGAACCCAAGCGTTTTGCTCCGGAGATTCCCGCCACCCTTTTCTCCGAGGAGAACGCCGAGTTCCACTATAATGCAGGCGACAGCCAGGATGTTTCCGCCCTACTTTCCGACTCAGGGGCAGTTCTAGCGGACCATCTTCTCAAGACTGTCAAATCTGCTACCAGTCAAGTGACCCAGTACATTAAGCGCACTTCCCGCATTATGCAGGCTTCCGCGGAGCTGGCGGCCCTCAGTCGCCTGAGTGATGAGGAACTGTCTAACTCTGACCGCCTTTCTGCAGTCGAGAGGGACGTTGCTCTCATTGCCAGCCTAAAGGATCAGTTGGCGAAAAAAGAGATTGAGCTAGAAGAAGCCAAGGGTCAGGCGATCCACTAGAAGTCTGAGAGTGAGAAGGCTATCAGGGAAGTGTCCCGCCTGGGGGAGGAGTCAAAGAGAGCTCAGCAGGCCTTTGCGGAATTGGAGCGGGCCAGAAAAGCTTTGGCTGAGCTGGATCATGCTAAGAAGAGTGTCATTGACCTCGGGGAGCGCCTTTCCAAGGCAAATTCTGATCTGCAGGCGGCTCTTGGCGATCTGGCGGCGAAGACCAAGGATTGGGAGAAGGAGAAGGACGAAATACTCCATGAGGTGGACACGGCTGTGTCGGCGGGCTTCGTTAATGGTGCTAACTCTTGCCTTGGGGTTGTCATGGAAACTGTCAGGGAGATGTTCCCTGGTTTTGATGAAGACGCTTTCCGAGCCCTCTACACTGCTAAGGACGAAGCTTTAATGCGCAGACTGTCTGAAGGAGCTGCTACTTCTGGCCCAGATGATCCCCCTGCCTAACATGGAGGGCAGTCTTCCTCAGAGGGTTCTTGCTCGTCCCCTGCTGCGCCTGTGCCAACGTTTTAATTTCCTTACTTCTTTGCGCGCTGAGCCCTTTGGTGGCCGGCTGCCGTACTCTTGATTGTAATCACTTGTTTTGAAAACTCGTCTTGTATTCCTTTGACACTACTCTTTTTATGTGAATTTTCCGTTTGCTTGTCTGTTTTGATTCCTTATGAGCTTGATTTGCAGCCTGTCCCTGCCTACCTGTAAGTAGGGTGGCTTTCGCATTTTTTACACAAGGTTGGGGGGCTTGCCCCCAGTCCTTGTTAGTCTGGCCTGCCCCTGGCTTTTGTTCAAAGTCCAGGGGGCCTGCCCCCTGCCTGCCCAGAGGTGAGCAGGGTGGCTTTTGCGTTTTTTTTTTTTTGTACAAGGTTGGGGGGCTTGCCCCCAGTCCTTGTCAGTCTGGCCTGTACCTGGCTTTTGTTCAAAGTCCAGGGGGCTTGCCCCCTGCCTGCCCAGAGGTAAGCAGGGTGGCTTTTGCGTTTTTTATACGAGGTTGGGGGGTTTGCCCCCAGTCCTTGTTAGTCTGGCCTGTCCCTGGCTTTTGTTCAAAGTCCAGGGGGCCTGCCCCCTGCCCGCCCAGAGGTAAGCAGGGTGGCTTTTGCGTTTTTTATACAAGGTTGGGGGGCTTGCCCCCAGTCCTTGTTAGTCTGGCCTGTCCCTGGCTTTTGTTCAAAGTCCAGGGGGCCTGCCCCCTGCCTGCCCAGAGGTAAGCAGGGTGACGCTCGGATTTTTTGCTGGGGGGGGGGGGGCATTTTTTCCGATTTTGGCAACAGGGGGGCCTCCCCCTATTGCCCCCTGCTTGTTTGTGTGTGAAGAACGCGAGTGTGAACAGACAACGAGTATAAATCTGAGAATACTTCATTTCTTTATAAAACTGCGATATTTTTGGGTGGTCGGAGCCGTCGACATTCTTTTGACCGTCCTCCGCCATTTTTTTAGCAAAAAATAAAAACTATCCTTGGATTTTGTTCAGACGTAGTATTTTTTCAAAGTGTCCGCATTCCAGTGAGCATGTAGCTCTTGCCCTTCAAGGTCGGCGATTTTGTATGTGCCTGGTCCCAGAACTTGAGTCACTTGGTACGGACCCTTCCAGTTGGCACTTAGCTTTCCATGTTCTCTTGACTTTCCAATCGCCTGTGTCTTTCTCAGAACCAGCTCGCCCATCTGGAAATTCCTTTGTCGTACTTTGGTGTTGAAGGCTTTCCTCATTCGTTGTTGGTAGGCAACGATGTTGGTACTGGCTTCTTCCCTTAACTCATTTACCAGGTCTAACGCTTCGACCATTGCAGCCTCGTTTTCAGCCTGGTCGTACTGCAGGGAGCGTAGAGAGGGGATCCTTGCCTCAATTGGTAATAATGCCTCTGCTTCATATACTAGACCAAACGGGGTTTGGCCTGTAGACTCTTTTCTGGTAGTTCGGATTGACCAGAGTATACTGGGGAGTTCGTCGGCCCACCTACCCTTGCAGTCATCCACCATTTTCTTCAGGCCGTTCAGAATTTGTTTGTTGGCTGCTTCTGCCTGTCCGTTGGTTTGAGGATGACAGACGGCTGAATAGGCGACTGAGATGTTGTGGCTTTCCAGCCAGATTCTCAGCGGATCATTATCAAATTGCCTGCCGTGGTCAAATACCAACATCTTTGGTAGACCGAACCTGGTGATGATATTTCGCCAGACCACTTTCCTGACCGCCGGCTCAGTGATGTTGGGCACTGCTTCGGCTTCCACCCACTTGGTGAAGTATTCTATGGCGACAATCAAGAATTTTCTGCCCCCTGTGGCCACCGCGAATGGTCCTAGAATGTCCATCCCCCATTGAGCGAAAGGGATGGGGGATAGGATTGGCCTGAGCTCCTGGGCCGGGGCATGGATTGATGGGGCAAAGAGTTGGCATTTCCTGCATTTCTGGGTCAGGCTCTTGGCATCTGCCAGCATGGTAGGCCAGTAGTAGCCTGCCCTAAGGGCCTTGTGGGCCAGTGATCTCCCACCAATGTGATGTCCACAAATCCCTGAGTGGATATCCTCCAATACCTCTGCGGCCTGATCCGCTCGCAGGCATTTGAGCAGGGGATAAGTAAAAGACTTCTTGTAAAGCTCTTGATCAATGAGTATGAACCAGGCTGCTTTAGCCTGTATCTTCCTTTTTTGTAATGAGTCTGATGGTAAGATACCATGCTTCTTGTACTGGATGAAGGGAGTCATCCAGCTTTCTAGCTCTTTTTCCACAGTATTAACCGCCTGAAAGGGGTTAGTGGACTTCTCGTGTAAAACGTCGACCCACACTGATCTCCGGATGTCCTGTAGACTGGAGCTTGCCAGTTTTGACAGGGCGTCTGCTCTGTTGTTCTGGGATCGAGGGATCTGTTTGACCTCATATGATTTTAGGCCGGATAACTCTCCCTTCACCATTTCCAGGTATGTGGCCATTGCTTGGTCTCTTGCTTCGTATTCTCCGTTGATTTGGTTGGCGATGAGCTGGGAGTCTGTCGCCAGGATAATTCGTTCTGCTCCTGCGGCTTTAGCTAGCCTAACGCCTGCGAGTACTGCTTCGTACTCTGCCTCGTTGTTTGATGCTGGGAAAACAAATCTGAGGGCGTGCTCAAAGTCAGCCCCTCCTGGGCTGGTTAGTACGACGCCTGCGCCTGCGCCATTGGCTGTTGAGGATCCGTCAGTATGCACGATCCATTCCTCGGCAGGGGTCTCTTCCTCCCCTGAATGGGAGCACTCAGCCAGAAAATCTGCTAAGGCTTGGGCCTTGATGGCTGTTCTCGGCTGGTAATATATACCTAGCCCACTCAGCTCAATTGCCCACTTCAATAATCTCCCTGATTTATCAAATTTTTCCAACACCTTCTCCAGCGGTTGGTCGGTGAGGACCACGACTGGATGCGCGTCAAAGTAAGGCCTGAGTTTCCTGGCAGCAATTATGACTGCGTAGGCGGCTTTTTCAACCATCGGATAATTCTTCTCGGATGCCCCCAGCGCATGACTTACAAAGTATATAGGCTGCTGGGTGCCTGCCTCTTCTCGTAAGATGACCGCGCTGACAGTTATATTGGTCACTGCAATGTAGAGGAAAAGTTTTTCCCCTGCTATTGGTCTTGCCAGAGTGGGGAGCCTCTTAAGATGGTCCTTCAATTGCTCAAAGGCCTCTTTCTGCTCATTTTCCCACTTGAACTGTTTGTTTCCTTTTAGTATCTTGAAAAAAGGAGTGGCCTTGTCTGCTGATCGGGCGACGAACCGTGCTAAGGCGGCCATGCGGCCCGTCAGGCGCTGGATGTCCCTGATGGTCTTGGGCTCAGGAAGGTCTAAGACTGCCTGAATTTTCTCAGGGTTGGCGTCTATCCCCCGGGAGCTGACCAAGAACCCCAGGAATTTGCCGGAGCGGACCCCAAATGTACACTTCTTTGGATTGAGTTTCATTTGGTAGGTGCGCAGGGAGCAGAAGGTCTCCTGCAGGTCTATCAGGTGCTCTCTGTCCTCTATGCTTTTTACGATGGCGTCATCAACGTAAGCCTCGATGTTTCTGCCATTTTGTTTTTCAAACACTTTATCAACTAACCGCTGGTATGTAGCCCCTGCATTTTTAAGCCCGAACGGCATCATCTTGTACATGTAGGTGCCTGAACTGGTGATGAACGCAAACTTCACCCTGTCCGGCTGCCACAAGTATACTTGATGATACCCTGAAAAGGCGTCTAGGAAGCTCAGCATGGTATAGCCACTGGTGGCGTCTACCAGTTGATCGATTCTGGGGAGCGGATATCAGTCTTTCGGGCAGGCCTTGTTCAGGTTTGTAAAATCGACGCACATTCTCCATGCGCCCGACGATTTTTTGACCATGACAACATTCGCCAGCCATTCTGGGTAGTCACAGACTTCAATAAAATCTGCTTTCAAGAGTTTGTCAATTTCTTCCTTGATTGCTGCGTCTTTTTCCGCGGACATGTTTCGCTTTTTCTGTTTTACTGGGCGAGCGTCCACACTTACGTTCAGCTTGTGAACGATGCATGATGGATCAACGCCGGGCATCTCGTCTGCTGAGTAGGCGAATATGTCCTTGTTCTCTTTCAGTAGTTTGACCAGTTCGGCCTGGTAGGATTCCTCTAGGCCAACTCCTATCAGGACCTGTCTTCCTGGCTCTAAGTCCACCAGCATACTTTCGCCCCCTGGCTCCAGGCGGTCGGGCGCCGGGTGCTCGGCTGGGACTTCGCCTTCCCTGCAGGGGGAACTGTCAGCCTTTCTTTTTCCTTTTCTGTCTCTTTTGTGCTCTTGCAGGGCCACGGAGTAGCATTGTCTGGCTGACTCTTGGTCCCCGCGCACTTTTCCTTCCAGCCCGAAGTCAGTGACATACGCGATGGTGAGGGCCCTGATGGAGATGGCCGCCTCGATCTCGTCCAGGGTGGCCCTGCCAATTAGGGCGTTGTAGGCAGATCTTGCATCCACAACAACAAAGGTTGCCCTGACATTTCTGGCAGTAGAGCCTTCCCCAAAGGTTACAGGCAGGTCTATGACTCCCATGGGCAGCACGCCTGCCCCACTGAATCCGTACAGCGATCCGGGAGCAGGTCGTAGGTGCCTTTTTTCCAGGCCCATTTTTTCAAAGGCGTCCTTGTATAGTAGATTTGTGTATGCTCCAGTGTCTACCATACACCTCCGCACAATGTGGTTGCTGATCTCTAGGGACAGCACCAAAGGGTCACTGTGCGGGTATACCACGCGCCCTGCATCATCAGGGGTGATGCTTAATGTCACTCCCCTTGGACTCCCTGCTTTCTCAGCGTAGCAGATCTGGTTCCTTAGCTCACGCATTTGTCTTTTCTGGCCTCTTCGACTGAGCTGGCCCTCAGTGCCCCCTGAAATTACAAGGATCACCATGCGATTCTGCACTGACCCTTCGGGTTTTTCAGACACTTCTTTTTGAGACTTATTCTTAGCTGCGTAGTTGGCTAACCACCCGTTCCTGATTAACTTCTCGATTTCGTCCTTCAGGTGACGGCATTCCTCGGTGGTATGGCCTATGCAGTCGTGGAAAGTGCAGAATTTCTTGGGGTCTTCTTTCGGGCTGCGAGGCTTGTTCGGGCGATTCCATTTAACAGTTTCTTTTTCCAGTTCGAAGATCTCCGCCCTGGATTTGTTCAGGGCAGTGTAACTGTCGAATCTGGGCTGGTAGACCGGGCGCTCTTTCTTGGGAGTGTCTCCCTCTTCCCTTTGCTTGCCTGGCTCACTTCTGCCCCATCCACCCTGCGGTCCCCCTTGAGGCCTTGCTTGGCCTGCTGGGGTATCCGTCAGGCCGTGGAACTCCTCCTGCAGAATGAAGCCTTCCGCAATTTTTCTGGCCATGGCCAAGGTTTCTGGCTGGGCCCTGATCATCTGGTTTTTCATTTCCCCTGGAAGTAGGGAGATTGTCAAGGCGTAGGCGGCAGTGGAATCGTCGATCTCCCTGACCTGCTGGTAGGATAGATCAAACCTTCTCAGGTATTCCCTCACACTTTCACCCTTTTTCTGCTTCAGGGTCATAAGATCGAAACGAGTGAGGCGTCTTCTCTTATTCCCAGCATATTGCTCGAGGAAGATTTCAGCCAACTCTATAAAGAACTTGATTGACCCCTGGCGGAGGTCTCGGAACCATCCCTGCGCCAGTCCCACCAAGGTGGTTGGGAAAACCTTGCACCAGATGGCATCATCTACGTCGTACATACCCATGTGGCTCTCAAATGCCGCCAGGTGATCTTCAGGATCCGTCGTCCCGTCAAATTTAATGGTGGGCATTTTGATTTTTGGAATGGGGTACTCTTGTACCTCAGGGTGCAGCGGGGTTTTTGTGGGCCTGCCCACCAGTTGTGACCTGCTTTCCCCAGACTGGTTACCGTGAGAATCCCATTGTTTATGGGTCGGTTTCCTCGCACTGGGGGAGCGGTGCCTTGGTGGCGGCCTGCTTGCTGCTTCATCCTCTGTTTCCGGGGAGATCTGCCTGGGCCTCTTCCTCTGAGAGTGGCAGAGGTTCTCACCCTGATGGTACCTGGACTCGAGCGGTTGTCCCCGGTTGAGCCTGGATTGCAGGATATGGGATAAGCCTGGGGCCGACTGTTCCTTGGCTGCAGGTGTTAGCCTGGAGAAAACCCCGCCTGGTTTTTCTCCCAAGCGTTTTGACATAGGCTCCCTGGGCCTCATTCTCTCTTGCATTTCCCGGGACAAGCCTCTTTGTTCTCCAGACGCAGATTCCGTTGTGTGAATGGAAAACGCCTGCTGGACGGGTGGCTCTGGATTGCCGGTGGTAATGCGCCTTTGCACATGCGCATACGCTTGTGTCGTCCTTCTTGCTTTCCTCTGAGCATTCCTGGCGGCGGTCCGCCTCGTGCCCCCGGCTTCATCCCTGCTGATTGGGGATGGTTGCCGGGGAGCCGATGCGACCCTGCCTACCAAGTCCTCAGGAGTGAACTCCTGGTTCAGCATCGCAGAGAAGAAAGCGGCCGTCTGCGCCATCTGAGTTGGGGTCAGATTAAGAGCGTGTCCTGGGCGTGCCCCCAGCTCAGGCGTCACAGCAGTGTTAGGTCCACCAAGGAGACTGGTTCCCCCTACCCCTAGGATCGTGGCAGGAGGAACTCTCTCCGACTGAGGCATACCATACAGGGGGCCACCGGTGGGACCGTCGGACCCGTTCCTGCACTGGCATCAACGATTTCTGGCATGATTGTGTTTAGTTTTGTGATTATGAGTGGTTGATTTTAGTGGGTAACTCGTGAGCACAACCGTAAGCTCCCCACAGACGGCGCCAAATTGTTCGGTCACGGAAACAATTCACCCGACCTTGGATCCGGGCTGTATAATTGGGTTAATGGTGAACAATTGATCGTTTGATTTCCTTCAGCCTCCCCTTTCTCTCACTCCCTTGATCGGACCTTCCCGGCGGAGTTGGCCTGCTCCCTGCACAATGAACGCACAGGGCCTCGGAGGTTGTCCGAGGAAACCCTCTCCGATGCCTAAGTCAGTCCATGAAATGCCCTAACGAACCTAGCTCGTGAGGAACTAGGTGGCGTTTTTAGGAGTAAGAGTCTAGAGAGAGAAAATCCAACCCCCTCTATGTGGGAAATGGGTAAGTATTTATACCTTCCCATAAGAGAGAGGAAAAGAGAAAGAAGAGGAGGGAAATGAGTGGATGCTGGTGCGACACGTGGACTCACCTTGTCCACTCATTTCCCCTTACCTTAGGCAAAATGACGGATGGGTCCCCGGCTTTCCTTTGGTCCTGCTTAGGCGGGAGCGCCTTGGAAGCAGGCGGGAGGCCTGGTTCGCCCTGCTTGGTAGGCGGCCAGGCTGTGCCAGGCGGCTAAGGGATTAAGGCCATATACTTGGGAGGTTTCAACGAGTTTGACGGACAGTCTGCTGGGCAGGCCTTTCCTCTTTCTGGGGTTGGTCGCCTTGGGGCCTGACTGGCAGGCGGCCCGGGGTAGGCAACCGACCCCCATCACATTCAATTCATCAAAGTGATCCTTTTGTTGACTTAAAGGTACAACAAATTATCATCTTTTAGGATTATGTTGTTTTTGTTCACTAATGTTTTTTTCATTCCTTCTACATTTTTTACACCTTCATTTCTAATAATTTTGAATGATTATGTATATTTTGTAGGATTCTACATCTTGTCAGTTATGTGTTCATGATGGTATTGCATTGATCGTCGTTGCTGAGGAGATAGCTCTACCATGGAAAGAGAACACAGTGGTGCACCACACAACATTGAGTCCACATAATGTTAATGTAACAATTGATAAGTGTTTGGATTCTACTGCACTACTTCCAGTTCCGTGGTCCGGATTTGAAAAAATTGCTGAAGCTGTGGGAAGTTTTGCACAATGGCCCAAAAAATGGGTTATACTAAGCCAAAACGAGGTAAATGTTACTTATCTAATTAGGTTTTTTGTGGATTTGTGCCATGATTGAATTTGTTATCATCACAAAGAGTGAAATTTTGTTCCATTAATCATGCATTCTATTGAATTATGATTTTAAACCAAGCACAATTATCGTATATTTTAATCATGTTAGTTTTTTAATTAATACGTATAATTTTAGGAGTTGCCCTCTAATAAAAAGTTGAAAAGAAAAGCAAGATCCAAAGATACAAAGGAGTCTCGTAATAAGGCTCAACAAAAGGATGAACTTCGTGTCGGATTTATGAATGAGGTAAATTTGGTTCAATTTCTACTACTTGGAATATTTTAGGTCTTAATAATAACAAGCAAATTGATATTTGTAGGTCAATAATGTTTGTGAAAAAACTAATGAGCCTGAAGGTATTGGTTCATATTGTCAACAATTGGAAAGAATAATGGTTTCATTATCTATGGATTCCATATTTATGATATCTATAGATATCGTTAAGTCGGTGTACAATTCCGGAGACGTCACAGTGTACTTAAGTTTCGAGGATATTAGGGAAGTGTGCACTTATGATGCTCTAAATCTAACAATAATTCAAGCTTGGGGAAGGTATAAACTTGATGTTTTGTATTATTTTCAATTGTGTTAAAATCTAGGATTTATTTTATTATATGTATGTTCTATATATTCATTTTGAATGTTTACACTATGTTCTTAAAATAGGTTCCTACATGATTATGGACAAAAATTAGGAGTGACAGAAGAAGGTGTCGGCTTCATGTGTCCCGTGTGTCTTAGTTCATACTTGTATGATTCACGGTCGATAGAAAACTACATCAAAGATGTCATGTTAATCCAAGAAGACAAGAAATATATTATGGGTGCATTCTATGGAAGGGAAGTCTATAAGGTTCTTTAAATTATTTACTTAGTTATTTTATATTATTTCATACTTACTAATCGTAAGTTGTATTGTATATAGCAAGAATTGGTTGTTGCTTGTCATTTGCCCTTGGGACAACATAGCATATATCTTTGACTCGAATAAAGATAAACATGACTTGGAGATCGTAAAACTACATTTGCAGTTGTAAGTTATGTTTATTAATTAGTCATCAAAATACTATCTTAAGTTAAACCTTTACAAGAAAAATAATAGTCTAATAATTTTTAATGCTTATAATGTAAGGGCTTGAAAAATCTATACAGTGAGTGGCGGGAGACGTCATATAGTTAAAAAATATAGTCTCGAAGTAAAAAAGATCGAGGTAAACAACATTATTATGCTTTAACTTGTTTAATTATTTCATTTTTTTACATGGGTTAGTACTTGCCATTTAATTTAAACTTAATGCATTGATTGAGATAGTTCATGAAATCAGGTTAATGATTTTGAGTTCTTATAAACGTTTACTCCATTATAGCTATCTGATTGTTGTCTTTTGTTTTCTGTACAGATTTTGTGTCGGAGATGAAATTAAAGCAATGATTATAGCGCAATTGATGAATTAAACTATCTTGGTGAATAATGATTTATAACACATTTTTTGTTCATACAATTTCAGTGTCCTCAACAATCTGGAGCCTTTGAATGTGGATACTATGTCATGAAGTGGATGTACGACAACACCGTATTTTACTCTAAGAGTCAAGGAAGCTTAATTCAGGTTTTTTTACTTAATCTTAGTTTTTCTGTTATAAAGTAATTATGGGTGTAACTACTAATCCATCGTTACTATTCTTTTTATTTGTTAGTGTGTTTCAAAATCAAGAATGACGACGGAAGATATGAACCAAGTCCGTGAATATTGGTCTCAGAAGTGCATAGAGTTGATGATGTGGTACGTTCTTGACTTTGTTAACTTTTGTGGTTAGATATTGTAGTCATGTTGATAGCTAGACGTGGCACATTCTACTGGAGATGTTACTTATGTAGTTGGAGGTTTGGATTGGTTATGGATTTGGTTATGCTATTTAAAAATTGCAGTGATATAATTTTGATTTTGGTCTAATCAATTTGTGGGGAGGTGCTGCCCAATTTTCGACAAATATTATAATTGGCGTGCTTTGATTTGTTTTTATATACCATTCTCAGAGATATGAAAAATCAATTTTTGTAATTAAAATTAGTAACATTTGTCTGCGGTTTCAAAATATAGATAAATGATAAAATGACATGCCTTTGGAACCGCGTATAAATTATCATAGGTTTCAATGAGGTACCCTTTGGAACCGGTTGTGAATTGAAACAGGTTCCAACGAAACACCCTTTGGAACCGGTTGTGAGTTACAACAGGTTCCAATAATTTACCCTTTGAAACCGGTTGACAATTACAACAGCTTCCAATGAGATACTTTTCGAACCGATTGTAAATTGTAACAGGTTTCAATGGTACACCCTTTGGAACCGGTTGTGATTACAATAGGTTCCAATGGTATATCCTTTGGAACCGGTTCCAAAGGGCATCTATGGAACCTTCCTACAACCGGTTCCAAAGCTCCGGACCTAAGGAATCTGTGGCAGTAGAACCTGTGAAAAAAGGTTCCAAAGGGTAGTTTACAACCGGGACCTAAGGAATCTATGGCAGTAGAACCTGTGAAAAAAGGTTCCAAAGGGTAGTTTACAACCGGTTCCAATGGATTGTTTTCTACTAATGATTCTCTTATGCGGATTATGCTAATTATTTGGTTGGCAAGGTATTACCCTCTGATCTTTCCTATCAACAAAGAAAAAAATTTCTACATGATGTTCGACAATTTTTCTGGGATGATCCTTATTTGTTTAAGGAGTGTGTTGATGGTTTTTTCCGATGATGTGTCCCTCAATGGGAAGTTCAAGGAATTTTAGAGAGTTGTCATTTATCACCATATGGTGGTCATCATGGACTTAGCTGAACCATGGCCAAGGTCCTCCAATCGGGTTTTTATTGGCCCACCTTATTTCGGGATGTCCGAGCTTTTATTATGTCTTGCGATGCATGTCAAAGGACCGGAATCATTTCTCGGAGGCATGAGATGCCTCAAAATGGGATCCTTGAGGTAGAATTTTTTATGTTTGGGGTATTGATTACCAGGGTCCGTTTCCGTCATCCAAAGGCAACCGATATATTTTGGTTGCGGTTGATTATGTCTCCAAGTGGGTGGAGGCTGCAGCATCTCCTACTAATGATGCTAAGACGGTAATTTCTCTATTTAGGAAGACTATTTTTCCTCGCTTTGGTGTTCCAAGAGCTATAATTAGTGATGGGGGAAGCCATTTTCATGAAAAGCGACTTGATACTTTGCTTGCTAAATACGGTGTCTCTCACCGTACCGGACTTGCCTACCACCCTCAAACGAGTGGGAAAGTCGAGGTGTCTAACCGGGAAATTAAGTCTGTTCTTCAGAAGGTTGTGTCAAAAGCTCGAAAAGATTGGAGTTCTAAGCTTATTACATTGTGGGCTTATCGCGAACCGCCTTTAAAACGCTTATTGGTACTTCACCTTACCGATTGGTCTATGGCAAGACATGTCATTATCCGTGGAGCTCGAGTATAAGGCTTGGTGGGCGATCAAGGAGCTTAACTTAGACCCACAGTTGAGTGGAGAGAAACGACTCATACAACTGAATGAGTTAGAAGAATTTCGTTTTGGTGCTTATGATTCTTCTCGGGTTTACAAGGAGCGCACCAAGCGGTGGCATGACAAGCACATTCTTGCTCGTGAATTTAACGTAGGGGATAAGGTTCTATTGTTCAATTCTCGACACCGGTTGTTTTCCGGAAAACTGAAATCTCGTTGGTCCGGACCTTTCTCCGTCACCCATGTTGGTAAATTTGGCTCGATTAAAGTTGAGAGTGATTCGGGTGAACGGTCAACGATTAAAATTATATCACCAAGGTGCTTATGTTGGAGCGATTGAAGTTATACAACTTCATTCCTTTCCTTAATCTCACTAAGGATTGAAGTTCACCAAGTCGTGCGGGACTCTAAACCTGCACTACCGGGAGGCACCCCAGGTATGTACAAAATTTCCCTCATGCTCGTTTTCTTTTCTCCTTTTTTGTCTTAGTGAGGAAGAGAGAAGGGACTAATGTTTTTGGAGATGCGCAGAATCATCGAAAGTGACTCGAAATGAAGATTATTAGAAAATGTTTACCACACCCTTGATAGTACATAGCAGGTCACCTCAGCCTAGGCCTAGGGGTGTTTATTTAGGAGTGTTTATTTAGAATTGTAGACACCCACATTTTGACTGCCAGGTGTCTATAGCAGTTTCCGAAAAACACTCGATGATGATCGGACGCAAACGTGCTTTAACGTACTCGAAAATGGGCTCGAAATCAATGGAGTTTGGCTTGGGCTTACTACGGAGTACAAATCTCACAAAATCAACCTCAAAACCAGGCCCAGTGGGTCATTTCGAGTCAAATGAGACTAATTTGAGTCAAATCCGACACCAGGGGCAAAACCGTCTTTTAGCGACCGAGTCAAAACCCAGTCAAAGATATTTACGAGACGTCCAAATAAGCCGTGACACCCCCAGGAGTCCGATTTGAGCTTAAACGCTACAAAAATCAGCCTAAAAAATATTAAACAAATTCATTAAAAGGTGAAATTCGGTTCCCAGGAGGATTCCTACACGAACCCAAATACTCGACCGAGCACAAGAAGCATACTCGGCCGAGTATTCCACTCACTTCAGCCGTGCGACTTGCTTCTTCACCAAGCAACAGAATTTTTGTTCCACTCGAATTGCTTATTATTCCTATCCTTAGACGGAATCCTACCTCAACCCGACCGATGACTCTTTCTTCCTTTGCAAGTTAGTCATCTTCTATAAATAGGACCCTCCCATCACACATTCAAGACACCAATTATCATCCACGATTCGTACACGAACACACATTCAATCCCCGACACGAATTATTCTCGGCAATTCCCGACATACACATACACATACATCGACATCTCGACAAACCCGACCAAAACCGGCCACCACCCGTCCACTCACACAACCAAAAACGACACCAACCTAAGCTAATCCTCATCATCTCGACGCTCCCGTGACTAAGCCACATTCCGACGAGCCCTATTCCGAGAAGACAAAGCATGTAGGTTGAGGGTGTAAAAATCAATCCCGTTCTTCCCTTTCTCTTTTTCCTTCTCGCGTCTCTTCTTCTTTCGAGTCGTGTCGTCGTCTTTTTTTTATTTTACGGGTCGTCGTCACATTTTTTTAACATAATATCGTTAATACAAACTATTTTCATATAAAACAACGTTCTTAAAATACGATATTGACTCTATAGTCAAATATCGTATCTAACAAGAACTAAATTAATCTCGTTGATACTAAAAAAATCGTCACGTAGTTTCATAAAACAAAACACGACGATTTTTAACATGGAGAGAACCAAACATCTTTTTTCAATTTTATAAAACAATTTGCAAAATTCTTCCTTTTCTTACAAAAATTCCGAATATTCGATATCGATTTCATAATCGAATATCGAATACGACGAATATCGAAAATATAAGTCGAGTATAAATTAATTCATATTTATACGCGATTTATTAAAATTCACGATTTTCGAAAAAATCAAAAACCGAGACAGTCACCCGCGCGAGTCGCGCCCCCACTCGGGCGAGTCGCGCGGGCTGCTGTGAGCCATGAGCCGATTTTTCGTTCCTTCCTTTTTTTAGCATCGCTTTCCTAGATAAAACAGCGGTTCTCTCGGCATATTTTCAAGTTTCGATAAATATTTTCGACCTCAGTCAACACGTGTTTCATTCATCACGTGTCACAAAACTTTTCGAAATTATGCATGTCATCATATTTGCATCTTTTATTCAACTTATCAATCGTTACTAACCCGTTTGTTCATGTCTTTAGCTATCTCTTTTCGTTTATTTTATTATACTAAAATGAACCTCGCATGCTAAAATATAACTTTGACGTAAATTTTTAGATGCATTTAAAATGACTTAGCAAACATAATTCACATCTTTAGTCTAAAAATACTCTTTGCATATCATTCAATCGTCGAACTAACGCGCGTACATAAAAATTGAACGATATCTTAGTAAAGGCCGCTAAGTGTGGGCGGGGTTGGGTGTTCTTAGTGAAATTCCCAACACGTACCCTCACCCCTTACTCAGAACCATGGTTTCCGGATGTCCGAATTCATTGGCAACGAGAGTCATTCAATATTCGATTACCGATAATGTCGGTATCGGTATCAAATGCTAAGGGACGAACCCAATAAACTCTGACATCGGAAATGGGCCGTATTTTGTACACGGCTCACTACAACATAGAGTGGGTTCGAACGGGCCCGAACTCCCACAAAGTTCGGTGACGACTCCTACTTCGATTTAAATTTCAACTCGAGATCCATCTCACATGAGATTCATTTGCCTCCCCAAACCCGCGCGTGGCCGCGTCGGGGTGGACCTATGTCATGTCCACAATTTGCCGACTCTGCTGGGGATTCCTGATCTACCACTAGTCATCGGGGTTCCTAGGGTGAGACTCGAAAATAAATCGTTCGATTAGTAATGTACGCGTTTTAGTTCAATGGTTCATGTATAACCCAAATCTTTCCCGGGCCGGTTACTTGTGACCGACGTCCCACTATACCCCGGTGCATTCCTAAATGAGTGCACTAAAGACTTCGGTGGCGGAACTCGCATGGGTCTTACGGCATGTTCTAAGTCCAATTCGGCTTAGGAAGTCCGTTTTGATTTGCGAGAAAGTCATCGTTGTTGGTATAGACCCTATTTCGACCGACCGAGACTTAGTTTAAGAGCATACATGGTGTCATTATACTTTTTCCACGACTACGTGCTACTTGATCACCTCTTTCAAAAACCTTTATTTCAAAAATTTGCATCTTTTCAAAACTATCCATTTTTCAAAACCCGGGACGCTACCGAATTTAGGACTTATGATTTCCGACTAAAAAATAAGCCTATTTTTAGCCGGTATGCCGCCCAAATTTTATCAAAATTTCCGAAATTCCGACCCGATTAGTACTTTTCGGTTTTAAAAAAAAATCGGGTTATCCAATCCGACTTTTTTGGGTTTTTCTAAATCCAAATCTTCCTTTTTCGAAACTTTCCTCTTAGGACTTCCCGTATTTAGTAGTGCCGGGCCTTTGTCATAAGTTGTAAGAGTCTATAGCGTCGAAGCTCCGTCGATCCTACATCACGGTTTCCTCCCTATCCCAGTTCGCCTTATTTCTCAAGGCACGGCCCATCTACGTAGGACGAACTCCTACAAAAGGGAAGCCCCTTTACACATTCGAGTCCAAAGTCTGGGGAATTCTCACATGGATCTTCCTTCGAACGGGACTAGGCCCACTTTGCCAAATCCTAAGGAAAGCCCACCGTCTGCGAGTCACCCGTCTAGGAGTCGGTTTCCAGTCTTTTTTCTGTCTAGTCTTTTCTTTGCTCGGGATGTACTCTTTGATTCTAAGATCTGGGTCAGTTACTGATTACGCGGTGCTCTTACAGACAGGCCACCTCACACCCGAGCCATGACGCAACAAGCCATAGATGAATTGAGGGCCTCATTGACCAAGTTGGAGACTATGATCACGACAATGAGAGGGGACCAGATCGCCATCCTCACCCGAGTGAGTGCTGTGGAGCAAGGAACTCCCAGTGGCAGTGTCGAGACTACTGGGCCTTTGGCTGAATTGGCCAGCGCAGTCCACAAGCTGCAGGAGCAGGTTCATCTGTCAACCCAAAACTCAATCCACACGGAGAATACTCGGGCCTATACGTCCCTGACCGATGAACTGCCCGCCAATCTCAACCTGACGGGCCTGCCAATGTTCAAAGGTACTGAAGACCCAGTCCACCACATCCGGGCTTTCAAGGAGTTCATGGCCCTTAAGGGAGTTAAGTCCAACATGTTCAAGCATCTGATTGCTTCTTCCCTCGAGAAGCACCCAAGAGCCTGGTACTACCGGCTCGATTCCAAGAAATACAAAACTTGGGATGACGTGGCAACGAAATTCGCTCGGAACTACGCCAACAACACGGAAATCCAGACCACTATACGCACCCTGGAAGTAATGGCCCAGGAACCTAAGGAAGGATTCACAAAATACCTTCAGAGATGGAGAGCTGAGAGCGTTAAGCTGGTCGATAAGCCCAGCGAGAAAGTGTTAGTGGAGGCCTTCGTGAAGAATCTCCTCCCCTCTTACCGGGTCCATCTCCGGTACGCCATCATACCCAACTTCGCTACCCTAACTGAAATGGGGACAAGAATTGAGGATGATCTAAGATTAGAAAGCCTTATTAAGGCTTCCACCAAGGGTTATCAAGGGGCCAGCTCATCCACAAGCAAGCTCACGACTGCAGCTGCTACTCGCAGCATTTTCGACGAGGTCAATCTACTTGATACCCCATCCAAGAAGAATACCACACCTCGGATATTCACCGACATAGGTACTACTTATGCAAACGCCTTACAAAGGCTGTCATCAAAAGGCCTGATCAAGCCGATAGGCCCAACACCCGAAGTTCAGTCGAGCGTCGCTCCAAGGCCTACGACGTTCAGGCCTATTGCCAATACCACCGGGGCAATGGGCACGATACCGAAAAATGTTGGAAGCTGAAGCATCTAATCCAGGATCTCATCGAAAGTGGCAAAGTCCCTTTGCCTGGAGGCAAGCCCAATAACAAGGATAATCCTTTAGCCGCCCACGCCATTTTCTCCGGAGAAGTCATCGACTGTTCACACCTCATTTCTCCGTTTGTCCCGCAAATAAACGGGATTTGGTGCGACGACGAAGGCGACGTCTACCTTACTAAAGGGGAAGCTGTCCCCATCACTCTCGAGGAGATCCAGAAGGTTAAGTCCAAAGCCTTAGCCACTAACTACCTTAGGGATGTTCCTATCGTCATCGAACCAGCTAGGGTGGAGGCCACCCCCGAAGAGCCAACCACCGAAAAGGCTCTCGTGAAGCAGCTAAGCAAGACTCGAGTTGACATCTCTATATGGCAACTCCTAGTTAGTTCACAGGAACATCGAGAGGCACTCACTAAGGCCCTCGATCAAGTCAAGATCGACTCTTTGGCTACTCCAGCTGAAATGGTAGCCATGGTCCTGCCTCATCTAAAAGGCAAAGCTAAAGAAGAAGGCCCGCTGATTACCTTCTCCAATGCTGATCTGCCATCATTTGGGCCTACCCAGAACATGGCCCTCTACATCACGGTGATCTGCCGTGGGAAGTACTTGCCAGTGACCCTAATAGACGATGGGTCCGCAGTCAACGTCCTCCCCTTGAGGACCGCCAAAGCCCTCGGCATCACCGACGCCGACTACATTCCAACAGCTCAAACCATCCAGGCTTTCGACGGAAGCCCAAAATCAGTAGTAGAGGCCGTGAAGCTTACTATCATAACCGGCCCAATAGAAAAGGAGTTGGAATTTCAGGTGATCGATGTCACCTCTTCCTTTAACCTGCTCCTAGGAAGACCATGGATCCACGCCGTCAAGGCGGTATCCTCTACTCTGCACCGGAAAATCAAGTTGCCTTTTCACGATAGCATCATCACCTTGGAGGCAACACCAATGACTGTGGCTAACTGTAACACTTCGGGCCGCACGGATCTCTGAGGGTTCGATTTCATAGGAATAATCGAAGATGAATATCTCTTCCGGCCCTACTTCACAGTGAGCATCGACAGGATGCTACAAAATCTAGGGTTCCTACCGGGGGTCACGTCCAGGCCAGATCTCCCCGCAGGAAAGGTAATTGAAGTCCTAGACAACGGCAGATCTCAAACCAGGCTAGGATATACCATTACCCCGGAAAATATGGGCCAAATAAGAGCTAACATTGTTACCTTTGTTACTCCAGTATTTGGATCTATCCAAACGGGCCTATATCGGCCCAGTACCACGCACCCTGGGACCCACTTGGCCCAGGGCTGCAACTTCATACCCGACGACATCTTCGCCCTTATCCAGTCCGAAGATGCTAAGAATGCTAAGCCCGCGCTAGGGCTGCTTTTCGGGGAAGAGGTCGCGATCCCACCACCAAAGGAAGAGCTAGTCAATCTCATCCTTCGCAGCCATAAGTTCGATCCAACTAAGCTAATCTCGGATGTAAGATCCGATATGGGGAAGAGAGCCTGGAGGAAAACTGTCAATTGGACTGACAGTCAAGGAAGGACCTACAAGCTGATCGCTGGAGAAGGAGAAATGCCTAAGTTTGAGTCCGAGTCCGAGTCGGAGTCTAAGTCTGAGTCTGAGATCGAGTCTAGTAAGTCTGGTGCTAGGATCACTCCTATAACTCCCCCTCTCCCTTTAGCTACTCCTGGTACTCTAGGGCCTGTCCCGAGCACCTCATCTATCCCGCCACTGACTAACGATCAGATGGCAGCTCTTTTCGAGCATTTTTCTAAGTTTATGAGCAATAATAACAACCGTTCTGCTTACGACTTGTCTCATTTTCAAAATACTTTCAATTTCAAAAATATTTTATGCAATGACATTGAGAAACCCGACGAACAGGTATCCTTGCCTCCACATCTGGTCGAACAATTAGAGCAAAGGGAATCCCGGAACCCGGTGATTGAAGAAACCGAGTCCATTAATGTGGGAACAACTTTAGAGCCTCAGATACTTAAGATAGGGTTATCTCTAGATCCCGAGGAGAAACAACAATTCACGAGTCTCCTTCAAGAATTCAAAGACGTCTTTGCATGGTCCTACAAGGACATGCCGGGAATAGATCGCGAAATAGCCGAGCACCATATACCGATCAAGGAAGGATTCAAGCCGGTTAAGCAGAAACTCCGACGCATGAGGCCCGAATGGTCCCTTAAAGTCAAGGAGGAAGTCGACAAATAGTTCAAAGCTGGTTTTATACAGGTGTCCGAATATCCAGATTGGGTTGCAAACATCGTGTCGGTTCCTAAAAAGGACGGTAAGGTGCGTGTCTGTGTAGACTTTCGGGATCTTAACAAGGCGAGCCCGAAAGACGACTTCCCGTTACCACATATCGACATACTGGTGGATAACACAGCTGATCACGCCCTTCTATCATTTATGGATGGGTATGCCGGGTACAATCAAATAAAAATGGTAGAAGAAGATATGGATAAGACCACCTTCATTACACCTTGGGGTACTTATTGCTATACTGTTATGCCATTTGGTCTCATTAACGCCGGGGCCACGTACCGACAAACTGCTACAACTTTATTACATGACATGATGCATAAAGAAGTAGAAGTGTATGTGGACGATATGATCGTCAAATCAAAAGACAGGGATGGTCACATCACCGCCCTAAGAAAATTCTTCACCCGATTGCGCAAGTACAACATGAGATTAAACCCTCAAAAGTGCAGTTTCGGGGTAACCTCTGGCAAACTACTGGGTCATATCGTTAGCCAACGCGGTATCGAAGTCGATCCAGCCAAAATCAAGGCCATCACCGAGATGCAACCCCCTAGGATCGAAAAAGAGATAAGAGGGTTTCTCGGAAAAGTCCAGTACATCAGCAGGTTCATTTCAAAGCTGACCATGGTATGTGAACCGATTTTCAAAAAACTGAAGATAGGAGAACGATTACTATGGGACGACAAGTGTCAAATGGCCTTCGATAGAATCAAAGAAATCTTATCCGCGCCACCAGTTCTGATGTTACCTCAACCCGGTTTGCCTCTGTCGTTATACCTTACAACGACCGAGACAGCCATGGGGGCTATGCTAGCTCAGACGGTCAACTCCGAAGAACGATCTATATACTACATCAGCAAAAAGTTTTTAGAGTATGAATGCAAATATACCATGCTCGAAAAGACATGCCTAGCTCTGGTTTGGGCCACAAAGAAGCTTCGACATTACATGCTCAGTTATGAGGTACAGGTGCTATCTTGAATGGATCCAATAAAATACCTTTTTGAAAAGTCCATCCTCAATGGCAGGATATCAAGATGGACCCTGATGTTGGCAGAATTCGATCTAAAGTTCGTACCGTTGAAAGCAATTAAAGGCCGAATAGTAGCCGAATTTCTCGTCGACAGTCCCGTGATTGAAGAGGGACACACCGACACTTGGTCCTTCCCAGATGAAGATATTTTCCATACCGATACCAAGACATTGGACTTATATTTCGATGGGGCATCTAATTTCCGAGGATTCGGAGTAGGGATTCTTCTAATCTCACCAAAAGGAGAACATACTCCCGTCTCCATCAAATTAGACTTTGACGTTACTAATAATGTTGCTGAATACAAAGCATGTATCCACGGGCTACAAGCCGCCGCCAACATTGGGGTCACGAACCTCCGAGTACACGGCGATTCGTCTCTGGTCATTAATCAAGCACTCCAAAAATGGAAGACTCGGAATGCTAATCTCGTGGCCTAACAAGCACGAGTAAGGGATCTCGAGAAGCAATTCCAAAAGGTAGAATATATATACCTACCTCGGGAAGAAAATCAGTTTGCAGATGCACTCTCAAAACCGGCATCTTTACTAAATATTCCCGATCATGTGACCAGTATGCCAATCTGTGTTGAAAGACGGTCTGAGCCGGCATACATCCACGACATCGAAGATATCAAGATACCCGATCCTGAGCCATGGTATCAAGCTGTGTTGACATACTTGGCGACCGGGGAATATCCACCCGGAGCCGACAACCGAGCCAGAAAGGCCTTACGAAGGCTGGCAACCCAGTTCATCCGCACCGACGATGGGCAACTTTACAAAAGACGGCACAGGGGGCTCTCCTTCAGTGTGTCGATAAAACTAACGCTGAAAAGGTTATGGCCGAAGTACATGATGGCAAATGCGACCCACACATGAATGCCCAGATGCTAGTCCAGAAAATCATGAGGCTTGGATATTACTGGAACAGCATGGAGACCGATTGCCAGTTATACGTCAAACATTGCCATAACTGTCAAATCTTTGCTAATATACAGCATATGGCGCCATCCTTGTTGTATACCATGACGTCACCCTGGCCATTTTCAACATGGGGAATCGACATAATTGGGAAGATAAATCCTTCGGGGACCGGTGGACACTGCTTCATTTTGGTGGCTATCGACTATTTCACCAAATGGGTCGAAGCTGAGTCTTATCGCATTCTCAACGCCAAGCATGTTGCTAAATTCATCCAAAATAAGATAATATGTCGGTACGGGATCCCGCATGAATTTATCAATGATCACGGGACCCATTTTCAAGCCGAGACGGCAGCCCTGTTGACTATAAGATTCAAAGGCATACATCTTCACCCTACTGACCCCAAACCAATGGAGCGGTAAAAGCAGCTAATAAGACAATTGTCACCATACTCAAAAAGATGGCTGACAATTACCGGCACTAGCCCGATAAAATACCATTTGAACTCTGGGGTTATCGGACGTCAATCCATACTGCAACCGGCGCAATACCGTAATACCTGACGTACGTGATGGAAGCAGTCCAACCGGTCGAATTGGAAGTACCGTCTCTCCGGATTCTACTAGAAAGTCAAGTACCTGAAGCTGATTGGGTGCGAGCACGATATGACTCGCTAGTCTTGTTGGATGAACGACGATCTCGTGCCCTCAATAATATACAAGTATATCAGAAGAGGATCCAACGGGTCTTCAACAAAAGGGTAAAGCCCGGGAACATTAAAGAAGGAGACTTGGTTCTCAAGTCTGTTCGAGCCCTACTACCGGTGGACCCGAGGGGAAAATTCAAACCTAATTGGGCCGGGCCATATCTGGTGAAAAAGATTTTATCTGGTGGAGCTGTAATGCTGACGGACCTGGATGGAAACGAGTTTGTCCACCCAACCAACCTAGACCAGCTAAAGCGTTACTACCCTTAAGCCCTTTCTCAAATGTCATTTGCAAAAATTTTATTAAAATCATTTTTCTAAAGTTAAACTTTCAAAAAGCAAGTCAGAAGCTAGAAATATTTATTCTACTGTTATAAACATCTCGAACCATAGTCTTGGTGTACTTCGAGATTGCAAAATACTAAAAGATCTGAACTACGTTTGGTTTGATTCCATTTATTGTGGATACGTATGCAGCCCCTCAAAAGGGCACAACCACTGCAATCGAGAAAACAAAACAGGAACGGTTTTTAATAAACTTCCTTTATTTATTTCAAAAAAAAATCCGATAAACTCGGAAAATTACAAATTGCAAAAGAAAAATTCAAAAAAATCAAATAAAAAAAACACACACGACACTAAAATAAATAGTATTAATATTTAAATAATAAAAATCTAGAGGCTCGGCGCTTAGGGCATCTTGCCCTTTCCCTTGTCTTTAGCCTCTTTTTCCGTCCATTGACGACGGCGTGGGGGTGAGCGCTCCCGAATCACCAAGGGAACCTCCTCAGCCCGAGTTCGCTTCCTTGAACTCGAATCCTCAGTCACGTCGATCGGTCCTAGTCGGGCCCTCACCTTTTATGGTAGCCGGTCTCGTGGGCCCAATCTATCTCGGGCCGCTAGTCTCGGTCCAAGTCTGCTCTCCAAGTCACTAGCACCAGTCTCTTTAGCTCGGGTCTTAGTTTTTTACTTAGAACCCGACTCCAGTCGGACAAGGGTAGCAAGAGTTTCTCCTTTTTCAAAGAATCCTCTATTATCTTTTACCGTTTTTCGACGGACCAAGTCAAAGGCCTCGTCGGTCTTCAAAGCTTTACGGGCCTCTTCGGATTCTTCAGAAGCCCATTTTTGGTACGCCTCAGAAACCCAAACGGTTTGACAAGGGCGGGGTATAGTCCATATAACACGGGTAAACCAACGTTGTAGCCACGTGTCACACATAGCGTCCGTCAATTGGAGCGAAACGCTAATGATTGCTTCAGTCTCGGGGATCTGCTGAAACGAACCGAACTGCCTCAGGATGCGATCCGGATAGATGTGGACGGTCCAGTCCAAGGATAAAATCACCTGATATCGGGCTTTGTCTCTTTTAGCTAACCCCGTCAGTTTTGAGAGGAACCACTAAATAACGGTCCATCTAATCAAGGGCCCACCATGGAATTTTAATTCATCCTCCCAATAAGTCCGGTTTATATGGTGACTCGAACTTATTCGTCGTTTCCTTGACGTAATCTGGCAGCTACGATATTTGGGTATGCAAACCGGGGGCTCTATAATCGACAAGCGCTCGGATAACCAGATCTGACAAAAAACGAGTTCGTGTGAATTAGATTCGAAAAATTCAAAGAAAAGAAAATTTCCAAAATTTCGGGAAAAATCGAAAAAAAAAAGTCAAAAAAAAAAGATTTTCGAAAAATTTTAAAAAAAACTTTTTCGAGAATTCTTCGGGAAATTCAAAAAAAAAATTCGGAAAATTCGGGCAAATTTTCGGAAAAAGAGGAAAAAAAACGGTTCAATACCTGCAAAAGACGAGTACTTCCCGTCAATTGTCGATCTGGGTCAAGTCTTCTAGCATCAAGGCCCATAATGATTTCCCCAGTTGTCAGCCAAGCCGGGCTGTGACCCGTCTCCATTTGGTCGACTATGCCGATCAACCTGATTTCACCTAAGCATGAGTCAGCATCCATTTTTCCTTCAAAGACATATCGATGCAGCATGCAAAAAGCAAAGGCCCTACGCCTGTGGGTAGAAGTAATTCTTACGCCATCAGAATTCATAAATTTGTCGGCTAGGTCAAATAGGGAAACAGAATCTCCCTTTACCTACGGGTCGTCTCAGCATGCGACAAGCCTAGAAAATCCCTTAATCTCCTCCTTGGATCAGGATAGAACGAGGGGATGGCAGGACGGGCATTAGAGCACCAACCGCCTATGGCTGCAATTTCTTCGGGCAGGGGACATATTTCTCCTCGAGGAAATGCAAAAACATGATGGGTAGTATCCCAAAAGGATAGGCAAGCATCTAGGAAATTCGAATCTACCCTAAGTCGCTGAAGTGGGAATAAAGAAACAAGTCCCATTTGAGTTAGCTGAACTTTGTCTTCATCTCGGAAAAATTGGGCCCACTCCTGAAGCATCGCGGTCAGATGTTCGATACCCATAGCTAGAGCTTTTGTTGTCTTAAAAGTCTAAAGGATTTTAAGAGAGAAGAAAATATTTGGGTTTGAATATGAAAATTAAAGAGCTACAATCCTCTATTTATAGTGAAGAAAATCCTCTCCTAGTCACCTTAGGAATAGGGATCCTTATTTCCCCTAACTCACATAGACATACAGGCCTAACCTAAAGACTTTAGGAATCCGTGTCAGGACCTGATCAGGAGTCAAGTCATCCCAAGTACTCCTATTTTTCAATCAAATTCAAATTCTTAACATTTTCAAAAAAAAAATCAAATCATTTTCTTCCAAAAATTCAAAATTTTCAAGTCTTTTACTTCCCCAGCGCGAGTTGGTGTTTCGCCTAAATGTTACATACTATTAGCTATGTGTCAGCATACAGGTACACCCAAGGCTACGGAAGGAAGCTCATACAATTCTCCCTAGCGGAAAACACGGGATGTGTCTGCAAACGGACACACCAAGACCTTTTAGGCGGGTCCCCACGGAATTATTGACACTTGTTCAGGTATGATTTCTGTCTTATGGCTGGCGAGCCCTCTTACGCGAGTCTAACGGACTATAAACGACCCGATCGGAAGTCTGCCAGGTTTTAATCCCTGATTGACCTGGTAGCTACTCTGACTTTTGCCTTGTCCAAGCCTCAGTCAGAGTGGTAGCTCTGTAGACACCCACATTTTGACTGCCAGGTGTCTATAGCAGTTTCCGAAAAACACTCGATGATGATCGGACGCAAACGTGCTTTAACGTACTCGAAAATGGGCTCGAAATCAATGGAGTTTGGCTTGGGCTTACTACGGAGTACAAATCTCACAAAATCAACCTCAAAACCAGGCCCAGTGGGTCATTTCGAGTCAAATGAGACTAATTTGGGTCAAATCCGACACCAGGGGCAAAACCGTCTTTCAGCGACCGAGTCAAAACCCGGTCAAAGATATTTACGAGACGTCCAAATCAGCCGTGACACCCCCAGGAGTCCGGTTTGAGCTCAAACGCTACAAAAATCAGCCTCAAAAATATTAAACAAATCCATTAAAAGGTGGAATTCGGTTCCCAAGGGGATTCCTACACGAACCCAAATACTCGACAGAGCACAAGAAGCATACTCGGCCGAGTATTACCTCTCACTTCAGCCGTGCGACTTGCTTCTTCACCAAGCAACGGAATTTTTGTTCCACTCGAATTGCTTATTATTCTTATCCTTAGACGGAATCCTACCTCAACCCGACCGATGACTCTTTCTTCCTTTGCAAGTTAGTCATCTCCTATAAATAGGACCCTCCCATCACACATTCAAGACACCAATTATCATCCACGATTCATACACGAACACACATTCAATCCCCGACACGAATTATTCTCGGCAGTTCCCGACATACACATACACATACATCGACATCTCGACAAACCCGACCAAAACCGGCCACCACTCGTCCATCACACGACCAAAACCGACACCACCCTAAGCTAATCCTCATCATCTCGACGCTCCCGTGACTAAGCCACATTCCGACGAGCCCTATTCCAAGAAGACAAAGCATGTAGGTTGAGGGTGTCAAAATCAATCCCGCTCTTCCCTTTCTCTTTTCCCTTCTCGCGTCTCTTCTTCTTTCGAGTCGTGTCGTCGTCTTTTTTTTACGGGTCGTCGTCACATTTTTTTTTAACATAATATCGTTAATACAAACTATTTTCATATAAAACAACGTTCTTAAAATACGATATTGACTCTATAGTCAAATATCGTATCTAACAAGAACTAAATTAATCTCGTTGATACTAAAAAAATCGTCACGTAGTTTCATAAAACAAAACACGATGATTTTTAACATGGAGAGAACCAAACATCTTTTTTTAATTTTATAAAACGATTTGTAAAATTCTTCCTTTTCTTACAAAAATTCCGAATATTTGATATCGATTTCATAATCGAATATCGAATACGACGAATATCGAAAATATAAGTCGAGCATAAATTAACTCATATTTATACACGATTTTCGAAAAAATCAAAAACCGAGACAGTCGCCCGCGCGAGTCGCGCCCCCACCCGGGCGAGTCGCGCGGGCTGCTGTGAGCCGTGAGCCGATTTTTTGTTCCTTCCTTTTTTTTTAGCATCGTTTTCCTAGATAAAACAGCGGTTCTCTCGGCATATTTTCAAGTTTTGATAAATATTTTCGACCTCAGTCAACACGTGTTTAATTCATCACGTGTCATAAAACTTTTCGAAATTATGCATGTCATCATATTTGCATCTTTTATTCAACTTATCAATCGTTACTAACCCGTTTGTTCATGTCTTTAGCAATCTTTTTTCGTTTATTTTATTATACTAAAATGAACCTCGCATGCTAAAATACAACTTTGACGTTAAATTTTTAGATGCATTAAAATGACTTAGCAAACATAATTCATTTGTTTAGTCTAAAAATACTCTTTGTATATCATTCAATCGTCGAACTAACGCGCGTACATAAAAATCGAACGATATCTTAGTAAAGGCCGCTAAGTGCGGGCGGGGTTGGATGTTCTTAGTGAACTTCCCAACACGTACCCTCACCCCTTACTCAGAACCATGGTTTCCGGATGTCCGAATTCATTGGCAACGAGAGTCATTCAATATTCGATTACCGATAATGTCGGTATCGGTATCAAATGCTAAGGGACGAACCCAATAAACTCTGACATCGGAAATGGGTCGTATTTTGTACACGGCCCACTACGAAATAGAGTGGGTTCGAACGGGCCCGAACTCCCACAAAGTTTGGTGGCGACTCCTACTTCGATTTAAATTTCAACTCGAGATCCATCTTACATGAGATTCACTCGTCTCCCCAAACCCGCGCGTGGCCGCCTCGGGGTGGACCTATGTCATGTTCACAAGATTGTACGGAATACGTTATTCCAATTGCATATTGCGATTACAAGCTATACATAAACTTATTCAAAGCAATAAGTCTCCTGTAAGACGGTCACACGGGATACAGTTTGAAGAAATGCATCATAACTTAGGACTCGTGGTGCCCAGTTGGATTAGGTCTTTCCGCAGAATTTTTCCTTATGCATTCTTATTTCTTAGGTATGAAATTTGCGATTACAAGCTATACCCAAACAATACCAATATTCTCTTGCGTTAAAAGCTAAGAAATTGTATAAAAAAAGTGCCCTTGCGACAATCATAATCACTCTTAATATTCCCTAAATGGAGCAAGTGCAGGCACCTCATTAACATATTCAACATCTGGATTGTTGAAAGAATGGCAAGTCGAGATGGAGTCGTCATCCACGGAAATAAAATGTGCATCTGGTGAGATTGGAGATGAAGATGAGTGATGAGCGATATGACATTGTTCTTTTTTTTCCTTTGGTATATTAGGCTTGCATGAGACCATAACATGACTTGTTTTCAATAGTTCATAATCCCAAGTTCCGCAAAGAAATACACCATCTGACCACAAGAACCAAACCCGTCAAACACAAACTATATCTAAGATTTACCAAAAAGTGTGCACCTACCTAAGAATGTGTACCTCAGAATCGGCAAGGCCTGACGCTTTCACATTCTGGTGAGAAACATGTAAGTTGTAGGAATTGTCAAATACCACTCCAGATTAAGAATTAAGATTGTACTGATTGGAGTTCAGACTGAAGTTTCACGATGACAGATAATACTATGGACAGTGTAAATTTTTTGAGAAGTGCATTGAATTATAAATACTTCAATTTCTGTTATATTTTATTCCTTATGTAAATATAGATTTTCTTATTTTGGTTGCATTTCTGCGTAACCCAGAGCACTTCATACCATAAGAGAGTAATCCTTCGGTAAAAGTGTCTATCATCTCATATAGATCGTTCCATGATCGATCGTCAACCCAGAAATTCAAATCAACTAATAGTATAACTATGTATGTCAAAAGGAAATTTTAATTTGAATAAAGAGTAGCATCAAGAAAAGATGGTTTGTTGAGGACGGTAGCTCTTGAATTTCTCTTTCCTTCCATATAAACCTACCATTTCACATCAAATGAGCAAATGTGTATCACCGAAATCTATTAATTACACCACATATCCTCATCCCAAAATCGAAGAGATCATCCTACTCAATCTACGCAGTCCTCCCCATCGCCATCCCTAACCAATTCTCAACCCTACCATACCGCTTCTCATCGGGGGCTGGGTCCATGAGTCGGGACTTGGTCTTCGTCCGCATCAAAGCGGAATTACTGTTCTTCTACAATGAAGCATTAATCCGCAAAAAAAATAACCTTGGGTATCAAAATCTAACTCATAACACCTTAAATTCATAAAATTTATCAACCCTTATAAATGGTCATAAACCCTTGCCTAGAATTGAAAATATATTTGATAAATATTCAATGTATAGTTAAAGAGATAAAATAGTTACGGAAAAATAGGGCTTATTGTTCTTGATAAAGTTCCAATCTTACATTTTTTACCTTTGAAGTGTCAAAAAACTAAGAGCCACTCGTTAGAGCCCACCTTACCATGGCCCAGTCACAAGAGATCAGGGAAGATAGAATCGAAGAGTGAATGAAATAAAAAAGTAATTACTTGAAAACAATAAGCGAAATTATCATTTACAACATCGCAACTATCACCCAACAACGATTTCCCCTCAAAATCATCATTCTCAATTGTCACTTTGTATAGCAATTGGCAGCCTTACACCTTAAATCCAACATATTACTTGCCAACATCATAATTATCACCTAATAAAGATTTACCCTCAAAATCATTATTCGCAATCGTCGCTTCTATAGCAATTAACAGTCTTTAACACTTAGATCCAACATATATCATTTATTAATATAGGTTATTTCATGGGAATAATCTCAACTATGCGTGTGCTTCTTAAATTAATCCAAACTATACGTAATCTCATTTTAATACGAACTATACATTCATTAACCTCGCTTTGCTATGGGTGACCGGCTACCTGTCGAACCTCTCTTATTCAACTCTTTCTCTAACTCCTCTTCATCTGATTCACATTTCGTGTTCATTTTTGGTTATTGATTAAAAAAAATTAAATGTTACGAAAATCCATCTTCCATTTCTTTTCAGTTAGTCTTATATAAGCTACGAAAAAAATGTTCTTATTGTAATTTTGGCTTTCGCGATGACTGCAACGGCCCTAATGAAATCCTATAAAGTTACAATAAGTCACTATGACCGGTAATAGCAAGTCATAATTTCATACATAGCAAAGCGAGATTAATGAATGCGTAGTTCATATTAAAATGATATTACATATAGTTTGGATTATTTTAAGAAGCACACGCATAGTTGATATTATTACCATGAAATAACCCTATTAATATCATAATGATGATATAACATCGATTTCCCCAAAATATGCATTTGTAATTGTCACTTCTATAGCAATTATCACCCTAAACATCTAGAGTCAAACATATTATTATTATTTTACCAACATCGTAACTATCTCCTAACACGATTCTCCCTCAAAGTCATCATTTCTTTTATAGCAATTAGCAGCGTTACACATTATATTAACTCCAACATATAATCATTTACCACAGTCATAATTATCACCTAAAAAATTCCCCTCTGTATCCTCAATCTTCTACACCCCTAAATCAAAACACCCTTAGAACAATTTGGCTAATTGATTCAAGTTTAAAGCCTACAAAAAAAACTAAAACAACATGAACCCTAATTTCATAAGCCTCTCATTTTCACACAAAAATAAAATCTGGATGATAACCCATGTGCAGCGGACTCCTTAAGGTTGGAGCTTACTTCAAGCGTAAATGACAGTGGACTCCTCGGACCCCAGCTTTCAACCTATTTGCAACAACAGATTATCTCTTTTATTTCGTTCTTAATCAAACGTAATCAAGTACTGTGAGTGAATCACCAACAATATCGTTCCACCAGTGGGTCAGATATTATTGATGAAACATGAAATCAAATAAATCAATACATCAATAAATTGGAATAAGTGAATGCAACAAATAATCTTTTCCATAATAAATCATTCAACACTTTCGAAATCGAAATAAACACCCAGCTTTCTGAAGCAAATAAATTTATTATGATTCAAAAGTAGGTTAATTGAAATTAAGACAAATACAAGAGAATTCATCATAATACAATATATTGTGCCATTACCTGAATGAAAAGAGCTGCTACGGTAGCACAATTAACGAAATTATGAAGCTCTCTCTTGTGGGAGACTTTATCCAGGATAGCCTTCCTTCTGATTACTCTACTACTTGATCCTCTCAAAGAAACCTGACAGAAGAAGAAGACCGCAAAGTTCTACATTAATTAATAGCAGTTGGTCTCCATTCTCAACGATTTGCTTTCCATCAACTGTTGAGGAACTACATCACCAGTTCTGACCACTGTTCAATGTTCCGACCCACCGCACCCTAAACATATCAAAAAACAGAATACAATTCATCTAAACTCAATCAATCAAGTACCTCAACTCACAAATACAATAACATCACCAGTCAAGACCAGAATCAAACAACATGGCTCAAAGATTATATATTTTTCATAAAAATGAGATCTAGAAGCTCACCTTCAACTTTCGGATCGTTTATCACAACTTGTTGGCTACAAATCAACACAGACCCATCAACCAAAATCCATCAAAAATCCAACTCCTTCAACCTCTTTCTCATATTTTCCACCTCCTACGTTAATCAACAATCAGCATCGATAACACAATCAAATTACAAATTTCAATCGCTCTAGGCAAGGTTTCAATATTAATGTGGTACACATCTAAAAAGTGAGATAACATACATCTGCAATCAAAAGACAAAAGATAACAATCTATATCAATAATACTATAGTCAGAAAACCACGTCAACAAAAACTAAAGATAACAATCAATATTAATACTAATGCAGTCAGAAGACGACCAACAATAGACCCCAAAAATGGATTGCCTTGCACACACACAAAAGAACGATATCTCGAGAAGAAGGGGAAGTGATGAGTGTTATTTATATACATATTTTCATTCCCTAATTGTTAGTTTAGTCTTGGTTTTTTGTGCTTAACTTGTTAATAATGATGCAATATACTTTGAATGTCGATACTTCTGTATTTGTGTGTATTTTGTAGATTTGGATGCATTTAGAGCTAATCAGAGCATTAGAGAATTGATAATTGAAGAATTCACACCTAAGCACGGAATCGAAGGAAGAAGATGCAGAATATAGGAAGAAACAAATATCAAAGAAAAAGACACCAAACGAGATGAAAGAATGATCGCCTACATAAGGGTCAACTTCAAACGTCCATATCTTGAGTTATACAACTCCAATCAGAGTTAATCCGGTGGCGTTGGAAAGCTATTTCTTTTAGCTTTCCAACGGTATATTGCACGTCCAATTTGAACAAGTAAAGAAGAAATGGCAGCCGTTTGAAGTAGAGCGCGCGATGCTGTGCACTCGATCGAGTGCGACTCCGTGAAGTCCCTGCCCACATATTTTTGGGTGTCACTCGATAGAGTGCCATAAGGTCACTTGATCGAGTGCAGCCAAACCTGGCCACGCGTCATTCTTATTTCGACTAGAATTTGGGCATGTTTTCGAACCCAACTGATTTTCTTTAAATCAGTTTTCTGACTCATATGTCAGACACTTCTTTTTCACTTTCAATTCCACTACACTTTTACTTAGACTTTAAGTTTTACGTTACAGGAGATACAATGAACCTAGTTCTCCGTCTCAGATCTTGAATTCTCCGGTATTATTATTCTTAATTCAATTCCAATTTCAGTTTTCTACTTTAATTTCCGTTTTAATTCGTTCTTCGTATTCGTAGAGATTATTGTTTTCATAATTTATTTTGCTTTATCGTCTCTAGCGTAGAATTAATATTGCTTTTCGTAGATTAATTTGTATCGTCTTCGTCATGTTTAATTGCAATTCGTATTTTGTTAGTTTATTTAATTCTAGTATGCACAGCTAAATTCTACCTAGGATTTAAGGGGATCGATGCGTATTATTAGGGTTATAGTCAATTGACCTGTTTCTAATCGTATGAACTGTCGCCTGAATATCGTTTTAATTATGATTAATTATTTGATGCATAATTTAATTAATTAGTATCGCAAATTAGGAGTTTTCACCGACCGGGTTAAGAACTAATTAGGCCATGATAGTTTGGGTAGACTGACTTAATGCTAGCGACCGCAGGTTAAGTTTAGATCTAGAGGTTGTAGTGTACCGACCGGACTTGCATCTTAGGTGGTTCGATTATTGACCTGTTAGTTGACTCCCTGACCCGAGTAATATTCATAGTGAACCTGAGACCCTAGACTTTTTCCTTATTGATTTATCTATTAGTAATTAGTTATATATTAGCCTACCAAAACCAACTCAAACTGTGACCCATAACCTAGAGTCAAAATCTTAGGAATAGACAACTAAATTTTGTCTCCTTGTGGTTCGACCCCTGAATTCACTATCTATATTAGTTAGTGGACCTTACGGTATCTTTGATTAAGGATACAACTTAACACTGTCAGGAAGGTTAGAACTTGATTAGCTGGAGAAAATAATTAAAGATAATGGCGATTGATGATCCGCGATGAACCTTCAAGATGATGATGGCAAGCAACGATCTGGGATCAAGCAGAAAACAATGATGGTAAAGCAGATCAAAGAAAGAAAGAAAGGACAGAAGAGGAAACTGAGAAGTAAACTGTATAAAAAAAAAGAACGCAGAGGAGAGAGGGGGAACGAGGGAATGTAGAGGAGAGAGGGAATACAGTAGAGGAAAAGGACGATAGAGCTACTGTTGATAAGCAAAGCACTGTTGCTAAGGGGAATTCTTTGGTTTCTCTCTTTTTAAAGAGTAGTAGATTGGATCAGGTCGGGTCAACTTTTGTGTCGGGTCATTTTCGGATCAGGTCGGGTCATATAATATTTCGGGTCGTCTCAGGTTGGGTTTAGGTCAACCTGAAGCGGGTCTTATCAGGTTACGGGACATCATCAAGTCGGGTCTGGTCATGACACTGTCAATTTTACTCAAATTTTGAGTCGGGTCAAGCTTGTCAGCTCTAGCACCACGTATACATACGAACGAATAGTCGAGTTACTATTAGTATTTTCGCGTATATATAGAAAAAAAAATTCAATCATAGACATGTGGGTTGCCTCTCGCGAATAGAGTTACTCTTGTTTGCTCGACCCCAAAAGTGAAAGTAAATAATTGTCTTCGAATCCCTCTTCTACTAAGAGGATAGAGAGTGCTAGAATTATGCTTACGTGGCGGTCTCTCCTTGATTTTTTTCCCCGCTCACTTCTAAAATGTTCCAAATGGGCCTTAACTCTGTACAAACTCATTACAAAGCTAACCAATATGACCCATAAAGCTCACTGCATTGGGCACAAAATTTTAATCCTAACTGCATTCGACTCAAAATGTAAATATACTAGTTCAAAACCCGTGCCTACGCACGGTACTTTTAATTAATTTTTGTTTAAACAAAGACTTGAGTAACTTCAGAAAACTATATTCACTCTGTCTAAGGCAATGATTAATGAGTACGCTTTTGTCAACAATATATCTCTTTGTTTTCTGTTGGCCTGGGTAAAGTTTAGACAATTTTTTTGTTTTTAAACATAATAAAAGTATTTTTTTTCTCACCACCTTCTTAATGAAGAAAATGTAACATTCTAGTTTGACGAATAAAGTCTATGAAATTGGCAATATGTTCATTCATATACGGAGTAATAATACGATTATACTATTCACACCTTTATCTTCTTTATATGGAGTATATGTCATTCATGAAATGATATTCTATAAAAGTTATACCTGACAAACGGATCAGATCACGTCTAATTTATGACCCATAACAGAGTCGGAATATAAGTAAGAAATAATATTGAATATTTTACTTATTACTACCAATTTTAGGTTGAAAAAAAATATTTTTTTTAATTTAGATCAAATTTTACATTACTATTCTTATCATATACTCAAATATTACACAAAACTTTGTAAATTTAGCGTTTAGTAGAGTATTTTTCGAGAATTACTTTATTTCTAAGTTTTAGCATATTATGATTAGATAGACGATTTTTAAATTTGACTCGACTCGTAGACCCGTCCCGTTTTTGTAGGGTCAAGAGTCAAGACCCTAAAATGTTGACCCGCGATCCATTTGGCTCAAACTCAAAATTATCCGTTAATTTATGATCAAAAACCTGGGCTGACCCGCTGGTTCGATGACGTGTCAGTGTGTCGCTATAAAAGTTATTAAAATAATTATCAAAAAATTATTAACTATTATATTATATTGTAAATTTAAAAAAAAATATTATATAAATATATACTCCGATTCTTTAGAATTTCAACATTTTTTAAGATCCATGAGGACTATAAGAAGTATTATAGCCCTTTTTGATTGAGTTATGTTTGAACAACATATAAGTGAAAAGTGTTTAAGTCTTTATCTTAAAGATTTAAACCTATAATTTATTATTTTATTCTAATTTGAAGTCAGATATTCTATCCTAATTTTTAGCCATTAAATTAGACTATGAGCAAGTAAATTATTTCCTACTGAAATGAGGATTGTTTTATAAAAGAATACATGGTATATAATTGGATTACATACTATTAAAAGATACTCCAGCATCAAAATTGTAGTATGTTATTTAGTCCATCATCAAAATTGTTTGGACCGTATATGCTGAAATTGGACTGATTTAATAAAAAGCCCGATTTCCCAATTTATTATAGATTTTAGGCGGGAAAGTTGAAAAGACTATATTGCCCTTTGGTTTTTGTTTTAGTGAATAGGGGATTTAATCCTCCTATAGAATTCTAACATTTGTATTTAATCAACTAAAAAACGTTTAAAGGACAATTTCTGTAAATAAGGAACTATTATACGGAACCAATGAACTAGCTACTGAGAATATATGCAATTATATATTAAAAAAATTATAAATATTTAGTAAATAAGGAGCATTTTATTGATTGCACAATTTTTCATTAAATTTTTTATAAGATTACGGATATATTCAATAAAATATTTTATAATGATTTGTTGATAATTTCATTTCAATTATTAATTGTCAATGATTAAGAAACATTAAATCTTAGTAAATAAAATTACCAATGTACGTAAAAACAAGTTTGGGTGAGAAATCATAATACAAATCTTATTTCAAGTAGTCTAAGCATTAATTTAGGATTACCAATGTATGTAAACTTTTTAGTTTTTTTTTTTTTTTTTTTGAAGGAAGAACATGGATTATATTAAATTAAATCAACTTCCGACAAGACCAAAGCGGTTTGCGGAAAATTAGAGTCAAAAACAACTTCCTCACCCACATTGCTACAGAATCTAGCCATCCAATGAGCGACAGTATTACCACCGCGTTTCGTGTGCATACTACTAATCGACCGGAACTTTTCAAATAAAGAACTAATATCATCAAAACAAATGCCAATTGGACTAAGCCATTGACGCCTCTGCTTAATAGCCTGGATGACGTTAAGAGAATCACTCTCCAAGATTATATGATCAAGCCTTCCTTCAATAGCCTTTTGCAGTCCGAAACAAACCGCTCTCGCCTCCGCAATCTCCGGGCTCCACCGAGCAGTAATACGAGTACTCCCCAGTAAAATGATATGACCTGTAGCATCACGGACAACAAACCCGAGCCCGACTTCATCTTCGCTTAGAATGGCCGCATCTACATTGAGCTTAACATAACCCATGTCTGGTCTTTGCCATCGACTCCCTCCTGGAACCCCTCCTTGACCCCTCGCGCATCCCCCCACTTTATTTGCATAGGACCTATACTCTGTAACCAAAGATAAGAGGCCTTTCATTATAACCAGGGGAGGTTTGGGTTGATCTTCAAAAATGATGGAATTACGAATTGACCACGTTGTCCAGGCCAAAGAAAGGAAGCGTATTTTCCCCTCCAAATCGAGACGCTTCATAACCCAGTTAAAAAAATCAGCACAGCAAGTTCTCGGAGCAGCAGCAAGAATGGCCTCAAACCCCGAGTCCACCCAAATCCGGCTTGTCTCAGGACAATCAAACAGAGCGTGGGTAGTCGTTTCGATCCCTTGCCCACATATCACACAATCTGGGCAGTCAATGCAATGCCGATTGTAAAGTCGAGCTCGCACCGCCAAAACCTCCGTACACGTCCGCCACGAAAAGTGAGCAAGCTTTGGTGGGATGGGCATCCTCCAGACCGTATGCCACAAATGACTTGAATTATTGCTCCCTCCTATCTCGGAAAAACCACCAACTCCAAGACGATATGCCGATTTAACTGTAAACACACCATCCTTAGTAGGCCACCAAAACCGAGTGTCAGTCTGTTCGTGCAAGCTCAGGGGTAGCTCAAGTGCACCTTTGATGTCTTCCTCGAGAAGGACCTCACGCATTCTAGTTATATTCCATCTCCCCTCATCATGATCAATAAACTCGGACACCTTCAAGCAGGCATCGGCCTCAATATTGATGGTGGGAATTCTACTCGAGGTCGGTCCCGGAAGCCACGCTTCGTCCCAAACGTTAATACTCACCCCATTTCCAACACGCCATTTGAGCCCCTCTAAAATCAGTGCCTTCGCCCCCCAAATGCTTCTCCAACAATAACTCGGGTCATAGCCTCGTCTAGCCTCAAGGACCGACGTCCGCTTATAATATCGTGCCTTAAGAACACGAGCAACTAAGGATGAGGACACAGTCAGGAGCCGCCAAATTTGCTTGGCCAGAAGGGCCTGATTAAATACCCTCAGGTCACGGAAGCCCAGCCCGCCATTCCCTTTAGACCGACACAGCTCCTCCCACTTCAGCCAATGGAGTTTCCGTTTCTCGTCCGATTAGCCCCACCAAAACTTTGTCATTGTTTTGTGCAGGTCATCTATAATTCCATCGGGGATCGCAAATACACTCATCATATAGTTTGGAATAGCCTGAGCAACGGCCTTAATGAGCACTTCTTTCCCGGGCTTGGAGAGCAGTTTCTCTTTCCACCCATGAATTTTCTTCCAGACCCGGTCCTTTAGACCTGCAAACACAGCTTTTTTCGATCTTCCGATAATCGTGGGAAGGCCAAGGTACTTCTCGTGTTTCTCAACCTCGCGGACGCCCATAATATCACCAATCTCAGTTCTAGTATGACTCGTAACTTTTTTGCTAAAAACGACCTCCGTCTTGGAATAATTAATTTTCTGTTCCGAAGCTCTTTCATATTGGCCAATCACGTTGGCTATTGTCGAGCATTCTGCCACTGTCGCCTTAGCAAAAAGCACACTGTCATCGGCAAAAAAGAGGTGCGAGATAATAGGCGCGCCCCGACACACCCGCAACCCATGGATCTTCTTCTCCGCCACAGCATTCTTAATCAGGTAAGAAAAAGCATCTGCACAAAGAAGAAAAAGATACGGGGAAATGGGATCCCCTTGCCTCAACCCCCGACTCGGATTAACCTGGCCCGTCAACTGACCATTAATCACAAAAGAGTGGGTCACCGATCTAATACAGCTCATAACACGTCTAACCCAGTCTTCCGAGAACCCCGTCTTAAGCATCATGGCCTCCAAAAATTCCCACTCCACCCTATCATACGCCTTACTCATGTCCAATTTAAGGGCAATATTGCCGTCTCTCCCTTCCCCTCCCCTCTTCATGGCATGGAACACTTCAAAAGCAATGATCGCATTGTCCGTAATAAGTCAGCCCGGCGTGAACGCACTCTGCTCCTCGGAAATAATCTCGTTCATGAACGGTTTCAATCTATTAGCCAATGTCTTAGAAATAATTTTATAAAGCACATTACATAAGCTAATAGGTCGAAACTCCGTCAGCTTCCTCGGGTCAGCCGTCTTAGGAATAAGTACCACTGAAGTCGTATTAACTCTACTAATATCCATTCCATTGTTCCACCATTCACGAACAAAATCACAAATAGCAGGACCGACAATATGCCAATGTTTTTGATAAAATAGAGCATGAAAACCATCAGGTCCGGGAGCCTTATTCGGGTGCATATCAAACAAAGCTCTTTTAATCTCGTCGTCTTCAACTGGCCTCGTTAGGTGGGAATTAATATCGTCCGTCACCTTTTTTTCAACTGTTTGCAGCACCTCTTCCTTCCCCTGAACACCCTGGGATTGGAACAAATTCCCAAAGTAAGACGTAGTAATGTCAGTAATTGCCTCAGCTTGTGTGTGCCACGCACCATTTTCATCTTCCAGCCCCTTTATTTCATTTCTTCTCCGTCGTTGATTAGCTTTGTGATGAAAATATTTGGTATTTTTGTCGCCATCCCTGAGTTCAGTTTTCCTCGCCCGGGAATACCAATATGTTTCGTGTTGTCGGTACAAAGTATTGAGCTCCTCAACTATCCTGCAACAGTTACGTAGCATATCGGTCGAGGGGTCACGTCGCTGCCACTCCGCAAGTTCGTTCTCCTTGTCCCGTATTCTCTTTTTAATATTCCCGAACTTCCCTCGAGCCCAGTCTGTTAACCGCGTCGCACACCTGGTTACTCTATCCTCAACCGTGCCATCCTCCCTATTCCCCCAAGCTTCCTGTATGATATTCCCACATTCTTCTTCGGACAGCCATAATGCTTCAAATCTGAAGCGTTTCCGGCGCGCCCACCTTCCCCTATCACCCCCTGTAACTAGAAGAAGCGGAGCATGATCGGACGCACAAATGGGTAAGTGGTGGACACATGTCTCGGGAAATAAATTCTGCCAGGCCAGGTTTGCAAGCATCCTGTCGAGCCTCTCTCGAATCACTTGTCCCACCACCCTTCCTCGATGCCAAGTAAACTTGTTGCCAATGAAACCCAGGTCACGTAGTTCACACTCTTGCAGTGCCTCCCGGAACGCATTCATCTCTCTGTCCCTTCGCAGCAATCCTCCGTCTTTCTCATGGAAGCTTAGGATTTCGTTAAAGTCACCAAAAATAACCCGGGGCCTGCCTCGATCCACGCAAATACTACGTAACAGATTCCACGTTTTATATTTGTCACAAGTTTGAGGCCACCCATAGACTCCCAAAGCCATCCACTCGACCCCATTTGCATTATCCTTCACTTTAACACAAATATGGTGATTATCGTATGTAATAAGCTCTGCATCTACGTGCCTCCACCAGAGGCCCATCCCTCCCGAACGCCCTTGACTACTCACACATAAACCATTAGTAAAGCCACACTTATTTCGAACTACCTCTAACTCCCCCGCCTTAATCATCGTTTCCATGACGAAAACGATGTTCGGGCCTTCCCTCCAGCACCGGTCCTGGAGGGTATTAACCGTCAGAGGATTGCCCAACCCCTGCCAGTTCCAGCTTAGGATTTTCATTGCTCTTCACGGAGCTGCTCAACAGCAGTCTCCGTTACTTCCTGGTTTTGGTCCAGTACCATAGTTTTGTTATCCCGACTCAATTGTTCCTTATGCACAATATTAGCAAACATGTTGTGCACCTCAACAGGTGAACTAGCTCCCAAAAGAAGGCGACCCTTCTTCCCAGAAGAGCTCTCCACCTCCTCCTCCCTATCTCGTTTCGAGTGAGGTTTCATATATAGGGCTAAGTCTCTGGCCTTACCCTCCGATTGGATACGACGCCAGGTCCCTCGCTTCCCTTCAAAGGCTTTCCCACCAGCCACCACATTATTAGTCTCCCCCGACCCCTGCGTTCCACACCAAAGCTCCCGTCTATCCACCACATCAAGCATAGTAACATCATCGGCATCGCCTATCTTCTCTTCTTGAACATGATCTGAGCCTACTCCCACCTGCCCACTTTCATTTTCACGCTCCACACCACCTGTCTGACCAACAATAACCTCACCCCCACCTTTGATACCCTCATCCCGAATAACCCCATGCTTAAGGTCAGCATGTACTTCCCCCTTCCGCCTAACCTGAACAGCAATAGACTGAAGCTTTGCAATAAGGTCACTCACAATCTCCTCCTCACGCCTCTTTGCATCTTCATCGAACGCGGACTGCAAAGCACGCCCCTTGTATCTGGTGGATGTGGTCATGGTTCTGGTAGCTTTCCAAGGCGAGGCACGCAGTGCTTCATTGTATCTGAGCTCACCCTCCTCATACGGCCCTTCCTCGCAATCCTTCTCCCCATGCCCTAATATTCCGCACCCATAACAAAAGTTTGGGAGACGCTCATATTTAACCGGGAATCTCACGACTCCACCCGAAGGCATTCTCACATCCACCCCATCGCACAGCGGGTCCCTTACATCATGTAAGATTCGCATTTGAACTGCTTTCTCTACCCCAGCGACTGACTCCTTATCCGTACTTATAAAAGAGCCCAACTGATTCCCTATATAGCGCAGATTGTCATCCTTCTCCCTACCCCGAAGGGGTAGGTCATAGACACGCACCCACAAAGGTACATGGTAGAGGGGTGTGTTCGTCAATCTCCCCTCTCCTATAGGATCATTAAAACACCAGATGTTTTTGTCGAAATGCCATGGTTTATTCTCAACTACTCTCAACTTATCCTTTTCTAACTCAAAACGAAAAAGAAAGATGCGTGCTTTTGAATCAAGGATGTTACCTTCGATTGTCCCTTGCGCTTGCCACACCTTAGCCATGGTATCAACCGCCGCTTTAACGTTAATGGTCTTTGTAGTCCAGAGTTTCCCGATAAGCACGAACTCCTCCTTTTTCGTCCCATGATCGTCACCAACATCCCATACAAAACCCTTCGTATGGCCAACGACTTCCTTTCCTTTCCGCTGACCTAGTTTACTAGTATCCGCCATCGAAACCTTGTCCTATCCGCAGGAAGCACAACGCATAAACTGAAATGTTTTAGTCGATCCCCACGTGGGGGAGAAGCCGTCAGTACGAGGAAAAAGAGGGACAAAACCCTAGGGAGCTCTCATAGAAACCCTAGAGAGATGTAGTAACAAAACTCTATGTAAACTTTTTAGTACATCTTAGTAAATAAGAAACATTATATTAACTGTACATAAGCGTGAGTGACAAATAATAATGCAAATATTATTTTACGTAATCTAAGGGATACTTTATGAAATTGCAAAATATAAGGCATCGTTATTTTCGAAAAATAAGGCAAGTATGACGTTATCTAAAGGAATATATGAATTTTGATTGATGATTGTAGACACCCGCATTTTGCCTGCTAGTGTCTATAGCAGTTCCCGACAAAACACCCGATGATGATCGGACGTAAACGTGACTTAATACGCTCGAATACGGACTCGGAATCAATAGTATCCGACGTGGGCATTTAGCGGAGTGCAAATCTCTCAAAACCGACCTCAAATCCAGGCTCAGTGGGTCGTTTCCAATAAAATGAGACTAATTTGGGCCAAAACCGTCACCGGAAATAAAACCGTCTTTTAGCGACCGAGTCAAAACCCGGTCAAAGTCGAATCCCGAGACGAACCAGCCTCACATTATGTCCAAATACACAAAATGAATCAAGACTCAACAACCAAATCTCATTCAAAAAAAAGTCAACAAATCATTCCTAAAATATCTCATCCTAATTGATCCACTCGATCGAGTGGATTGACCCACTCGGTCGAGTGAAGCCTCAAAAAACGGACCAGATTCATTTCTGAAGGCACTCGACCGAGTGCACTAGGACACTCGATCGAGTGACCCTAAACCGGGGTATTTTCCTATAAATACCCCATCACCCCAACACATTACACAACTTTCTTTCAACCTTTTACCACCTTCAAAAAACAAGGTTTTTCCAACCCTTTCAATCCTCATTCAACCTTACACATTTTAAACCTTCATCATCTTGAGTTCTAGGCACTCATACACACACACACACATACATATTCAAAATCCCGAGATCAAAACTCGTCAAAGACATACACCATAACTCTACTTACATATCTCGACACTCCCGCGCTCACGCCGCCACTACGAGCCCGTTTCCGAGATCATTTAAGCATGTAGGTTGAGGGTGTCATTAAATCCCATCATCTCTTTCTCCTTACTCTTTTCTTTTCGATTATATAAATATATGTATTATTATTATTATTATTATTATTATTATTATTATTATTATTATTATTATTATTATTATTATTACTAACTACTAACTACTAACACTAACATTTCATTTTCGTTACTAACATTTTAATTTTGCAATCTAACATTTTATTTTATGTCAACTAACATCTAACATTTACTTATTGTATTCTAACCTCTAACATTTAATTATCGTCATTTACATTTTGTTATAATATTAATACCGCGTATAATTATTTAACAAAACTATTTTCAAAACGATCCGAGCAACGTCCGTTGAGGCTAAATTAATGATCGTAGGCCTTAAGGCCAAATTACGATATTAAAATGCCGAGGACTTAAGTTTGCAACGACGGTCGAATTTTTGGGTCGAATATGTTTAATTACGAATTCCGCCTAAAGTCTATTTAATCCCTTTACAAGTCGTATTGGAGGTGGTGCCCTTCGAGGTGCGCCGCCCTAAACACTTAAGGGCGTAATAGATCGTGGAGATTCGTCGTTAAATATGTCCGACCACATTTCTTTCAAAATATTATTCTAAAGAATCATCGACAAATCGGATTAGGACGAAACCCATTGACGCCGAATTAATTGTCACACGATCCGAAAGGATTGATTACGACATTATGACGCGGAGGGAATCGATATTTGTTCTAGCCCGATCAAACTCGATTTTGCAAATTCGCTCTAAATACTAGATGTCGGTTCTATAACCGAATGTCGAGTATGACGAGCCACCGAGATTTAAACTAATATAAATTGGACAATATTTATATTTAGCGTAATTGCATCTCGATTCAAAAACATAAAAGCTATAAAATGGGTCGTTTTAAAACACTAATTAAACACCCGTACAGAGGGCACTCGATCGAGTGCACAAGCCCACTCGATCGAGTAGCACACCAAAAACTGGACAGTAGCTACCTTAAAGGCGCACTCGACCGAGTCCATGCCATGACTCGATAGAGTGGGTCCTGTAGCCCAGTAATCCGAGAGCTTTAATGCAACATTCGAGCCTCGTCATTTTTTTACGACTTTTAGTCGACACGTGTAAAGTCAATCACGTGATCCTATTTTTCAAAACTCATGCATATCATATCACTTAAAACGACTTTGATCGACGGTCTTGCACTATTAATCTTGTGTCGACGACTCTTTAGTCGTATCCGACACATAATTAATTTAGACTCTATTCCTCGATGTGATAAGTCGGGACAAGGCATCGGGATTCGGGATCGGGCTAGCATCACGCTTAGGTTCCATATCTCCGTCCTTCGCTTAATACGCAATATAATGCGTAATTAATCGAAGTTCGTCCATTTGCACAACTTACGGTCTAGTTTATATTTATTATATACGGGTCCGTTTCTAGTTAACATTTGCTGCTTATAATTCAATTATTCTATTTTATTGCTCGTTGTATTGTGAATTCCGGGTTGTATTCCGCCCGTGTAATTTGTAATTTATTTATGAGTTTTCTATTATTTGATGTTTGCCATTTATTTATTTAAATGAACATCACATGCTAAATCACTTTGACGTGAATCAAGATGCATTAAAATGACGTAGTTAACCAATAATTCGCACGCTTAGCTAAAAACGCTGTTTGCATATCATTTAGTCGTTTTACTAGCGCGCGCACACGAACACGAACGATGTCTTAATAGAGGCCGCCATGTGCGGGCGGGGTTGGGTGTTCTTAGTGGGCTTCCCAACACGTACCCTCACCCCTTACTCAGAACCTTGGTTTCCGGATGTCCGAAACCCTTGGCGCACGAGAGTCATTTTATATACGAAAGCCGATTTAAACGGCATCGGTATAATAATGCAAAGGGACGAGCCCAATAAACTCTGAAATCGAAGTGGGCTTACTTTGTGTGAAGCCCATGACGACATAGAATGGGCTCGTATGGTTCCGAATAACCACAAAATTCGGTGGCGATTCCATTTTGACTTAAATTTCGAACCCGAGAACAATCTCACCACGAGATTCATTCGCCTACCCAAACCCGCGCGTGGCCGCGTCGGGGTGGACCTACGTCATGTCCACAATTTGGCGACTCCGCTGGGGATACCTGATGTACCACATGTCATCGGGGTTCCTAGGGTGAGACTCGAAGAGAAATCGTTCGAATATTAATGTACGCGCATTAGTTTAATGATTCATGCATAACCCAAATTTTGCCCGGGCCGGTTACTTGTGACCGACGTCCCACTATACCACGGTGCATTTCTACATGGGTGCGCTAAAGACATCGATGGTGGAACTCGTCTCGGTTTTGCGGCATGTCCTAAGACCAACTCGGCTTAGGGAGTCCGTCCTTAACACGAGAAAGCCATCGTTGTTGGTATAGACCCTATTTTGACCGACCGAGACTTAGTGTAAAGCATACATAAGCGTCGTTATAATGCTTGTTTGACTACATGCTACTTGGTTTCCGTGTCATTTTTCAAAAAATCCGTCATTTCAAAAAATGCATCTTTCCAAAAACACCAAATTTTGAAAAACCCGAAATACTGTCCATTTCGGGACCCGTCTTTTCAAAATATCCAATTTCAAAAGCTCGGAATGCTGCCGAAATTTAGACTTACGATTTGACTCAAAATAGCCTATTTTTAGCCGGCATGCTTCCCATTTCAAATTTCGAATTTTCGATTCTCTTTCGACTTTCGAATTTTCAAAATTCAACTTCAATTTTCAAATCTTCAAAATTCCACCTCGATTTTCAAGTCTTCGAGATTCCATTCTCGATTTTCAAATCTCCGAGATGCCGTTTTCGATTTTCAAATCTTCGGGATCTTTTTTTTCGATTTTCAAATTTTCGGAAATTTATTTTTCGATATTCAAATTTTCAAAATTCCAAATATTCAACTTTTCAAAAAACTCGGTCCTGTCGGCATGCTGCCAATTTCACGGGACCGTCTCCCTTTTTTTTTTCAAAACGCGAATTTACTCGCAACCATTCTAACCTTTCAAAATGCCCGATCCTATTGGCCCACTACCAATTTCAGGACCATTCTCTCTCAATTTTCAAAATTCAATCATTTTTGAAAAACCTTCCTTATTATAGGACCTACCGTAATCCGTGTGTCGGGTCTTTTCATGATTTGTCGAAGGTCTGTAGCGTCGAAACTCCGTCGATCCTACATCACGGGTTCCTTCCCCATTCTAGCCCGCCTTTTTCTAAAGGCATAACCGACCAACACGAGTCATACACTCGTAAATGGAAGGTTCGTCTGAACACTCGAGTCCTAACTAGAAAGTCACACGCGATCTTTCCCACCGACAGGACGGTCCCCACGACCTTTCCTAGGGGAATTTTGCCCGTCTTTCAATCCGTTAGTCGAGTCATCCCAATTCAAGTCCTTTAACTTTAGGGTCTACCCTAATCACAGGGTCTATCCTTATTCAAGTCAAGTCAAGGGTCTCTAGCGTCGAAACTCTGCCGATCTTACATCGCGAGTTTCTTCCCTTACCCCGTCTGCCTTTTCTCGAGGGCGAGTCAACCTTTTACAAGGCATAGCCCTGTAGCTAAAGGTTCGTGATCCTTACATCTAAGGGTCACTCGTTTGACACTCGAGTCTTAACAAAACCTTCAATCTCACTCGGGGGCTACCCTTCAGCAGAGCGATCAATCACGGTTGCTCTAAGGGTCATGTCTTACACGTGTTGTCTCACGTAACCCGCTTTTGATTCACTTAGATGCCACACCATCTGAGTCCAATCAGGGTCTTTAGTCTCATTCGGGGGCTATCCTCTAACCGAGCAGTTGATCACGGTCACCCTAAGGGGTACCTTACGTTCATCATACACCAGCGTCCTTATAATGCTTTTCTTCGAGTCGTAACTATGCTACGAACACTCGAGTCACCTAGGTTTAGGTTGCCACGGTTGGTCCGAACACGTGACGCGGTCAAACACGGTCGCCCCATTTTCGGACTTACCCTCGTGCAGCTTGAGTCTCATCGTCGAGTCCAAGCCAGGGTTGTTACCTCGTCTAGGTCAACGTTCGAGTATCCCGGTCCAAGAGTCTTTGTCGACCCGTCACCTCGGGCCATGTCTAGTTTGACTCCCTCTCTTGCGTTCGCGCAAAGTCGAGTTTAGGCGAGTCGTGGCACCTGTCGTTTCCTCCAATCAAGGACCTTACCAAAAAGAAACGACCAACCAAGTATCCGAAAGTCCGAATTCGATTCGAGTCTAAGTCTGAGTCCGAGTCTAGGATATCCTACATCCTCATTTCAAAGTCAGAGTCAGAGTCAACTGTATTCTGTCCTCTTTTCAAATTCAATAAAATCAGCTTTTCTATCTCTCATATATGCTTTCCTTATGTGTTTCCGAGAACATGATGAACACCATCATACACTGTGAGCACATGCACGTGACTATTATAGGCACATCTATAATGACTGCAGGAACTGAGACCCGCATTTTCCTTTACCTGTTCCAGGTCTGGTATAGAAAGCCACAAAACTACCCTTAGCAGGAGCGGTATCGAATCCTATGACAAATCTAGGTAGTCTCCTAGTTTGGGTTCAAGACGGAAGGCAAGCCCATTTCCCACAATAAACACCCCTCCAATAAGACTGATCAATCCCTACCTTAGGCGTTAGTCTGACCAGAAGCAAAAAAAAGAAGCATCGTGACTCTATACCCAACTCGGGACGATGCTCCCACTAAGCCTGCTCGGAATTATGATGACAATACTGAGATCCAAATCACCATGCTTACCGTAGAGTACTCCACCGCGAGTTGCACTCACCAACTAGGCTTACACCTTACAAAGGTTTAGCTCCACAAGCCTAATCCAACCGATGGGCCCACCCCCATATCCACCCACAACATCAAAGGGAGGGATAGCCGTGAAAAAAAAAACTGGACAAAAAACAGAAGTCCAAAGAAAAAAAGCAAAAGGCCGAAACAAAAGAGCTGGCCATGACCAAAAAAGAACTCTCAACATCCCTCGACCAGATACAATCAATCCCTTGACCGGGACACAGTCAACTTAAGTGAAGGTCCCACGACCGGGGCTAAGAGGTCAACCCAAAAAAAAACACAAAAACAAAATATTCAAATACCCATGACCGTGGTCAACGTTCAACTCAAGTGAAAATCCCTTGACCGGGGTACGGTCAATTCAAAGATTATCAATGCCTATACCGTCCAATAGGGAAGAGACAATCAAGCTGGTCAGCTAACACCACACTTAGCCTTCCCACATTGCAACCCTCAAGACCTTCTCGAGACCTAGGCTAAGAGACAGCCCAGAATTTTGAGGATTCTAGCTCCATAGGATACACCCTAACCATTAGGGCCAGACATGTAAATCAGATCCCGCATTATCGAACCTATCCCGATTGAAGTTCGAGTCATTTTTACTCGACTTCCCCCTTTCCTACCACATTACAATACCTTACCCCTCGAAGCCTTAGCTCCACAAAATCGAGCTCCAGATTTCAAAACATCAAAGCCACTTTCTACCTGGCACCACATTTTCAAAAACAACAAAACCAGTTACCAACCCCAAACACGGGAACTCAACCTGCGGTCGGCATAGAACATGCCCAAATAGTTCACACCACCTCTGGGGGCTACCCCAGAGAACGCTCACAGTCACGGGATCAACATCCTTCCTGTTCTAGCCCTTTGATCAAGACATCATTGGGAATTCACCTAGCCTACACCATCGCTATGGCTAGTTACACACAAAGCCCTAATAAACTAGGCACCATAATATATCTTCCAATCCACTGAACTACGGCTTGGTTTGATTTCACTACACGTGAATACGTAGGCAGCCGTTCAACAAGGGCACAACCACCCATATTGACACAAATTCAAAAAACACCATCATTCCGGTCACGACACTATCATGTTCTCAACAGTTAGCTTTGTCGTCCAGGAGGCTTCTCTTAGACAGAAGATCTCCATCCACTCACAAAATCCAAATAATTTTCAAAAATCTAGTCTCCTTTCTATAGAGTGTCCTAGTACTCGGCTCAGTCGAAGACGAGAATCCGTCAGGGACTCGAAGCGACACCCACCTTGGGAATGTACCCCAAAACCAAACATTCAAAGAACACTAGACTACAACATTGCCACTGCTGAGTCCTACAAAAACAGTCTCATTACAGACTACTGCAATCCCCCTATTACACATCTTCCCATTTTGATGTTCGACCGTGTTGCCACTCGCCTAGGCTACGGAATAGCGCAGCTTAAGAGTCTTGTCGTCCTAGGTAACCCACCCCCTGAGTCACGGTCCAACCCCTCGAGAGTCCAGAGTCGAGTCTGTCGGTATGTCTCTCTTCAAAATTCTTGCTTTGAAATTTGCAAAACTTAGCCATTTGATAAAATCCTTTTCGACAAGGTCAAATTTCAGTCTATTTAAACTGCAAATTTCTTTTCTACCCCTTTCAATTTTGAAAACCTATCTCCTAGCACGTGAGTTGCTTTCAGGACTTCGATTTCAAAATGAAGCAAAAACCATTTTCCCAAGCGCAAGTCAGTCTATAGATGCTAATTGCATTTCCTATGTGCTATCTTGCTATCTGCTATGCCTGCTATTTCTGCCTATGTATCTAACATTTCAGGTACCAACTAGTGCTTCCCAACGGAACATCAAAGGCGGTGTTTCTCCTGGAATGCTACATGCAAGTTGTCATGTGTCGGCATACGGGTACACCCAAGACTTCAGAAGCAAGTCCCCGCGCAGCTACTTTACTCCCCAGCATGAGTCGGTGTTTCACCTAGATATTACATGCAAATACAGGTACACTTAGGACTTCAAAGGCAAGTCCGACTCCCCACAGAGCTATCGTCATCAGGACAGGTATGACCCCTTTTCTTATGGCTGGCGAGCCCTTCACGCGAGTCTAATGGACTATAAACGACCCGACCGGAAGGCTGCCAGGTCGTAATCCTCGATTGGCCTGGTAGCTACTCTGACTTTCGCCTTGTCCAAGCCTCAGTCAGAGTGGGGGCTCTGTAGACACCCGCATTTTGCCTGCTAGTGTCTATAGCAGTTCCCGACAAAACACCCGATGATGATCGGACGTAAACGTGACTTAATACGCTCGAATACGGACTCGGAATCAATAGTATCCGACGTGGGCATTTAGCGGAGTGCAAATCTCTCAAAACCGACCTCAAATCCAGGCCCAGTGGGTCGTTTCCAATAAAATGAGACTAATTTGGGCCAAAACCGTCACCGGAAATAAAACCGTCTTTTAGCGACCGAGTCAAAACCCGGTCAAAGTCGAATCCCGAGACGAACCAGCCTCACATTATGTCCAAATACACAAAATGAATCAAGACTCAACATTCAAATCTCATTCAAAAAAAAGTCAACAAATCATTCCTAAAATATCTCATCCTAATTGATCCACTCGATCGAGTGGATTGACCCACTCGGTCGAGTGAAGCCTCAAAAAACGGACCAGATTCATTTCTGAAGGCACTCGACCGAGTGCACTAGGACACTCGATCGAGTGACCCTAAACCGGGGTATTTCCCTATAAATACCCCATCACCCCAACACATTACACAACTTTCTTTCAACCTTTTACCACCTTCAAAAAACAAGATTTTTCCAACCCTTTCAATCCTCATTCAACCTTACACATTTTAAACCTTCATCATCTTGAGTTCTAGGCACTCATACACACACACATACATATTCAAAATCCCGAGATCAAAACTCGTCAAAGACATACACCATAACTCTACTTACATATCTCGACACTCCCGCGCTCACGCCGCCACTACGAGCCCGTTTCCGAGATCATTTAAGCATGTAGGTTGAGGGTGTCATTAAATCCCATCATCTCTTTCTCCTTACTCTTTTCTTTTCGATTATATAAATATATGTATTATTATTATTATTATTATTATTATTATTATTATTATTATTATTATTATTACTAACTACTAACTACTAACACTAACATTTCATTTTCGTTACTAACATTTTAATTTTGCAATCTAACATTTTATTTTATGTCAACTAACATCTAACATTTACTTATCGTATTCTAACCTCTAACATTTAATTATCGTCATTTACATTTTGTTATAATATTAATACCGCGTATAATTATTTAACAAAACTATTTTCAAAACGATCCGAGCAACGTCCGTTGAGGCTAAATTAATGATCGTAGGCCTTAAGGCCAAATTACGATATTAAAATGCCGAGGACTTAAGTTTGCAACGACGGTCGAATTTTTGGGTCGAATATGTTTAATTACGAATTCCGCCTAAAGTCTATTTAATCCCTTTACAAGTCGTATTGGAGGTGGCGCCCTTCGAGGTGCGCCGCCCTAAACACTTAAGGGCATAATAGATCGTGGAGATTCGTCGTTAAATATGTCCGACCACATTTCTTTCAAAATATTATTCTAAAGAATCATCGACAAATCGGATTAGGACGAAACCCATTGACGCTGAATTAATTGTCACACGATCCGAAAGGATTGATTACGACATTATGACGCGGAGGGAATCGATATTTGTTCTAGCCCGATCAAACTCGATTTTGAAAATTCGCTCTAAATACTAGATGTCGGTTCTATAACCGAATGTCGAGTATGACGAGCCACCGAGATTTAAACTAATATAAATTGGACAATATTTATATTTAGCGTAATTGCATCTCGATTCAAAAACATAAAAGCTATAAAATGGGTCGTTTTAAAACACTAATTAAACACCCGTACAGAGGGCACTCGATCGAGTGCACAAGCCCACTCGATCGAGTAGCACACCAAAAACTGGACAGTAGCTACCTTAAAGGCGCACTCGACCGAGTCCATGCCATGACTCGATAGAGTGGGTCCTGTAGCCCAGTAATCCGAGAGCTTTAATGCAACATTCGAGCCTCGTCATTTTTTTACGACTTTTAGTCGACACGTGTAAAGTCAATCACGTTATCCTATTTTTCAAAAATCATGCATATCATATCACTTAAAACGACTTTGATCGACGGTCTTGCACTATTAATCTTGTGTCGACGACTCTTTAGTCGTATCCGACACATAATTAATTTAGACTCTATTCCTCGATGTGATAAGTCGGGACAAGGCATCGGGATTCGGGATCGGGCTAGCATCACGCTTAAGTTCCATATCTCCGTCCTTCGCTTAATACGCAATATAATGCGTAATTAATCGAAGTTCGTCCATTTGCACAACTTACGGTCTAGTTTATATTTATTATATACAGGTCCGTTTCTAGTTAACATTTGCTGCTTATAATTCAATTATTCTATTTTATTGCTCGTTGTATTGTGAATTCCGGGTTGTATTCCGCCCGTGTAATTTGTAATTTATTTACGAGTTTTCTATTATTTGATGTTTGCCATTTATTTATTTAAATGAACATCACATGCTAAATCACTTTGACGTGAATCAAGATGCATTAAAATGACGTAGTTAACCAATAATTCGCATGCTTAGCTAAAAACGCTGTTTGCATATCATTTAGTCGTTTTACTAGCGCGCGCACACGAACACGAACGATGTCTTAATAGTGGCCGCCATGTGCGGGCGGGGTTGGGTGTCCTTAGTGGGCTTCCCAACACGTACCCTCACCCCTTACTCAGAACCTTGGTTTCCGGATGTCCGAAACCCTTGGCGCACGAGAGTCATTTTATATACGAAAGCCGATTTAAACGGCATCGGTATAATAATGCAAAGGGACGAGCCCAATAAACTCTGAAATCGAAGTGGGCTTACTTTGTGTGAAGCCCATGACGACATAGAATGGGCTCGTATGGTTCCGAATAACCACAAAATTCGGTGGCGACTCCATTTTGACTTAAATTTCGAACCCGAGAACAATCTCACCACGAGATTCATTCGCCTACCCAAACCCGCGCGTGGCCGCGTCGGGGTGGACCTACGTCATGTCCACAATGATTGATACTAATTGATTCAAATTGATCCAATATGATGAATATAATTAATCATTTCCGAATATACTCATTGATACTAAGAGCAAGGTTAGCAATGGATTTGGACTTAATCTATAGGGTGGATGGAGTGAAAATGATGATACATCAATGGATCCTCAATCCTTGGAGAAGAATTGAGAAAAAATCTCCACTTTGAAGGATTGAGAAAAGGGGGAAAGGAGAGAAATTAGTGTGTAAGTTGGTGGGTTAATTGTTTAAGTTGCCTTAAATAATTTTATAAAATGAAATAAAAATTAAATGTATTAGGTATGATAAATGTGGTGAGATGAATGAACCCTCTATGAGTGAATCCGTTGATGTACGTGTATTTTATAAGAGAGAGAAAATGTGGTAGAAAAAGTGATCGAGGTGGAAGAGATGGGATCCTCTATGGAGAAAAATTGTATCCATGGATAACCATGGTCTAAAGGAATATACTCATTCCTGCATAAATAATTCTTATGGTTAATTATTAATTTAATAATATTGAGTAACATAAAGACGTCTTGATCTATGATTCTTTCTATACATTATAAGATAAAGCATTTTAAATTTTAATCCCCTTTATACTAAACTAATAACACTAACTTATGTGTCATTCTCACATTGAAATTTTTTCCTCAATTCTCAACTATGGAAACAATTAATTAAGAGAATAAATAAACAATTAATTCATATTTAATTTATAAAATTCTCAGCATACAAATTAATTTTTATGATAAATTACAAGAATTGAAAAATATATTAAAAAAAATTCCAAATATTTATTTTGACTTAGTTTAATTAAAAGAGTAAATAATTAAATATATTAACTAAAAGAATAAGAATTAATTAGTCTGGTTCACGAAATTCTAGAGAGATGAGAGAGAAAACCCTAAAATAATTGCAGCAGCAGCTTTTTGCTTGTCGTGGAAAGATCCAAGAAGCAAGCACAAAAAAATACAAAAAATCTCAAAAAATATAATAAACGTGTTGTCAATATTGCTGGACCTTTCTATAATAAGTCAGGATCGAAAACTAATGTGGCTTCTGGTAGTGGGGATGCATCGAAGGAGGATGATATGATACTGGAGGAATATGATCTAGATGGGAATGTTAATGAAAAGAGTGGTGGGAGTAACTCAGATAGTGAAAGACCTTGGACTAAAGTGGGTAGGGCATCGAAGGACAAAGGGAAGAGTCAGCGAGGATCATCTTCTCACTTATAGCTCTTGGAAAGTGACGTTGAGGAGGAAGTGGAGTTCTGGAAATCAACTTTCTATGGATACATTCTAGGGGCGAACCCTCCCTAGACTGTTATTCATGGATTTGTGAACAAGATATGGAAGAAGGAGGATGTGGACACGGTCTCTATAATGAACAATGAGATTTTTTTGGTGCGTTTCAAATCTCTTGCAATTCAGCAGGAAGTGCTACAAAAATGGTATATGTTCGATAATAAGCCAGTAATTATTAAACCTTGGTCTGAAGATGTTGTCATAGAGAAAAGTGATGTTCATGAGATACCAATTTGGATGAAGAAACTGAAATTTTGGGGAGAGGAGAGCCTGAAAAAAAAATTCGGGGCTCGTTGGTTCATATATCAAATGTGATCCAATTACAGCTAAGAAAACATTCTTAGGCTTTGCTAAGGTCATGGTGTCGATGCAATTGGGGCAAGACTTTCCTACTGAACTGCAATTTCTTGATGAAAAAGGGGTGCTACAGACAGTACGCCTTGAATATGACTGGCTTCCTTCTAAGTGCAGTAAATGTGAAGGAATAGAACACAAAACTGAAGCATGTCGTAAGGAGGAGAAAAAAATAGAGAGGCGGAAGCAAAACTTAGTACAGAAGGTTGCAGTTGAACAACCAGTGGTGCCTCACACTCCAGCTATGACAGTGGTCCCTGTCAATAGCAAGGCACCTTCACCTGCGCGGATGATTTCTAGAATTACGAGGGAAGAAACTGGTCCGTCTTATTATGTGATTGCCAGTGGAAATAGTCTCATCAAATCCTTACACTCTGCTCTGTATATGAACAAGGCAGGAATGGGTGACCCTCCTAATGCTGACCCTAGTTTTGATTTTTGGAACATTAGGCGTCTTAGTAGTATAAATAAGTAGTTAGATATTAAATGGTTCTTGCACCATATTAATATTGGGTTATTTGGCCTTCTAGAGACTCGTGTGCGCAATAAAAATTGGCGGGAAGTTAGTAATATTTTTTTGTGCAAACTGGTCTGTTAGTACTAATAGTTCCTTGCATCCCGGTGGTCGTATCTGGGTGCTATGGAATCCTGTGTACTTCGAAGTGGATATAATGTTTTCACCAAATTGGATAGAGTTTTGATTAATGTGGAATTTATTGAGGCATTTCCTAGGCACATTGTGCATTTTATGCCGGAAGGGACTTTTGATCACTGTTTTGTTGTAGTGTTTGAGCCTACTAAGCAAGATCGGTGTAAGCATCCATTCAAATACTTCAATATGCGGTCTGAATCTGCTGAATTCATTCCGCTTATAACTAGACATTGGAATATTTCTACATATGAACCCCAATGTATCAGCTTGATATTTCTACATATGAACCCCAATGTATCAGCTTGTCAGAAAAATGAAGCATATGAAGCAACATTTTAGGAGGCTTAACAAGGAAGTATTTAGTAAAGTGGACACAACCGCCTGTATAGCTAAAGAGGCTCTGAATGTTGTTCAAATACAGATTCAGCAGCAGCCTCGGGATGTGATGTTATATGAGACTGAAAAGAAGCTGACTGAGGATTATGTTAATGTTATGTGAAGCGAGAAGGCAATTTTGAATTCAGAAGACTAAGGCTGATTGGATTAATGAAGGGGATGCTAATACTAAATATTTTCACAGCACCATCAAGGCTAAGAGCATTAAAAATAAAGTTCTTAGTATACATGATAGTAATGGGGAAGTTAAGTATGAGGCTAAGGAGATTCAGGAGGCTTTTGTCGAGTTTTATGAGAATCTCTTAGAGAAGGGAGTGCAGGTTAAACCTGTGCATACGGCCACAGTGAAGAAAGGGAAGGTCTTAAATCAGGAATGACAAGAAACACTCATGATGCCTGTTACATCTCAAAAGATCAAGGAGGCTATGTTTAGCATTCCTGCTCACAAAAGCTCTGGGCCTGATGGGTATGGGAGCAAATTCTATAGAGATTCGTGGTCTATTATTGGGCAGGAGGTCATCTTGGCAGTGCAAGACTTTTTCAAGCATGGGAAGCTCCTAAAGCAGGTTAATCATACTATATTGACCTTAATTTTGAAGGTTGAAAGGCCAACATCTGTAAGTCAATTTCGCCCGATAGCTTGTTATAACACACCTTATAAGTGTATTACTAAGATCTTGGCTAGGAGAATGGGTAAGGTATTACCTGAGATCCTTTGTCTGAATCACAGTGGCTTTATCAAGGGGAGGGAGATCGTTGAGAACATCATGATTTGTCAGGATTTGATTAAATTGTATAACAGGAACGCGTGCTCGCGTAGTGCTATGATAAAATTGGACCTTAAAAAAACTTATGACTCAATAAGTTGGAGTTTTATGGATGAGATGCTTGAAGCCTTGAACTTCCCTCCTAAGTTTACAAGATTGGGGATGGAGTGCATTACTTCTGCTTCCTTTTCTCTTAAACTCAATGGAGAAGTCTTTGGATTATTCAAGGGAGGTAAGGGGTTGAGACAAGGAGACCCACTGTCACCTATTTTGTTTGTAGTGGGCATGGAATATCTGACTCGCGTCCTTATGATTGTCCAGAAGGATTGCGACTTTAAGTTTCATTCTCTTTGCAAGGAGAATCAGTTAAGCCACTTGTGCTTTGCTGATGATTTTATTATGTTCTGTCGGGGGGATAAGGAGTCCATTAAACTATTGTTGAGTGAGTTTCTCACCTTTTCTCGGGCATCTGGTTTTGAGATAAATTTTGAGAAGTCGAACATTTATTTGAATGGGATGAATGACAGGCTGAAACAGCAATGTGTACAACTGTCGCAAATGAAGCTTGGGATGTTGTCCTTCAAGTATTTGGGTGTGCCTATCACCCAAAAAAACTCTCTAAATCGGACTGCAGTAATCTAACAGAGAAGATTGTGATAAGAATTAGAAGTTTAAGGGCGAGGCATCTATCATATGCAGGAAGACTATCTTTGATTCAGTCTGTCTTGAGTCATATACATAGTTATTGGGCAAGAATATTCTTATTACCTAAGAAGATTATCCAAAGCATTGAAGCGGTTTGTCGTAATTTTTTATGAAGCAGTAGTGAGCACTATGTTACTCCTCCATCAGTTGCTTGGGATCAAGTCTGTCAGGGGAAAAACGAGGGTGGTTTGGGGCTACTGAATTTACAGCAATGGAATGTCGCTTGCTTGGGTAAGTATAATTGGTGGTTGTACAAGAGACCTGAACAGTTGTGGGTCTAATGGATTCATTCAGTTTACTTAAAGAAGTAGAGTTGGGAGCATTATATTCCTGGCCATAACTGTAGCTGGTCATGGAAGCAAATTTGTAAGGTTCGAAGTCAGCTGCAGGATGGCTTCGTACAGATGGATTGGGTCGCGCCTATGCCATATACTGTGCAGGGTGCGTATCGCTGGTTGCTACCTGCTAGCAGTAAATGTTAGACGCTAAACGAACGAGAACAGACGAGGAACCGAGGGCGACAAGGAAGCGGGCAGATTAATACCGAAGGCAACAGTGGGACGGAGGCAACAAACCGTGAAGGCAGCAACGGAAGCATTGTCGTGGTATGGTGGCCACTGACTTGAAAACTGTATCGGCGCGACTCTGGTGGTTATCGCCAACGATGCCGTAGTTTCCCAAGGTTAACACTGCAGCACTTAAATTCGACCACTCGAGTTGAAGTGCTTTGGAACGATTAATTACAGTACCCAGAATATGAAAGAGTGAAGAGTTGAGAGATATAGAGGAGGTTGTTTTCGTTGTTGTATGTTTAAAGGGAAGGGGAGTGTTGTATTTATAGTGAGGAGGAGCCTCAAAACAGCTCCAAAATCACGGTAATTAAGGTCGTAATCTCGCGTAATCAAGGCCATAATCTCCCTCTGAAACTGGACAACTCATGAGTTCAGAATCTGGACATAAACAACACTCACAATTGTGCCATGCACCTAGACACCGAATCTGGACAACCCAAAAAACTTGTGTCATGTACCTGAACACCGAATCTGGACAACACCGAAAGACTTGTTTCAAAAGCCATCACCCCAACAATCCCCCACTGATGGCAGAAAAGAGAGAGAAAGAAGGAAAAGAGAAATTCTGGGTAAGGAAGGACGGATACTAAGACGTTCAATGTCTTTCGACTTGAATTGACGTATTAGTGAAATGGGGCAACAACTTACTTACAACTAGCGAATATCTTTCGATTTGAATTCCTAATTGAGCTTCGGTTGAGACCCCCACAACACATATCATGTCTTCAAAACATAACCGTTCCGCAATTTCAAAGTGCAACGCTTTTTAGAGTCATGCGTTTAGCTCGGTCCTAGTGAGTGTTCTAGTGAGAGTTACACTCTCAACTAGATGGCGGCTAAACCATCACACACACGTAGGTGGCTTAGTGCTTCTCAATAGCACGTCTCACAAGCCATTAAGGAGATAAGTCCAACCTTAATCTTCCTACACAATCCATCAAGTGCGTCTCAAAGCACCACCAAAACTGGTTATGGATCATGTATCGCCATAGAAATGTAAGCTTTAGGTCCATCAAGATTCATACTCTAATCTAGACTCAAGGACCTAAGTCCCATTCCCCTCGACAAGTCGAGAACTACTCTTCTCGTTAATCCTTTTGTGAAAGGATTTGCAAGATTGCGTTCAGACCTCACATAGTCAATAGCAATCACTCCATTTTTCAGGAATTGTTTCACCACAGCGTGCCTGATCCGGATATGTCTTTTCTTACCATTGTAGACATCATTTTTAGCAACGCCGATGGCTGCTTGACAATAACAGTGTAAGGAGACTGGTGCAACCTGTCCCCCCCCCCCCCCCCCCCCCACACACACACAGGTATGTCAGCTAGTAAGTTTCTCAACCAATCTGCTTCTTGACTTGCCAGCTCAAGAGCAATGAACTCGGACTCCATGGTGGAGGTTGCTATACAAGTCTGTTTCGTAGACTTCCATGATATAGCTCCTCTTCCCAAGGTGAACACATAACCACTTGTAGAACTAGTTTCATCATTACCTTTAATCCAGTTCGCATCAGTAAATTTCTCTAACACAACAGGATATTTACCGAAATGCTGACATGAATTAACTGTCCCTTTCAAGTATCTTAGTAAACGTCGAAGAGCATTCCAATGTTCACTATCAGGGTTATGTGTATACCGACTTAGCCTACTAACCGCATAAGCAATGTCAGGTTGAGTACAGTTCATGAGAAACATCACACTTCCTATAATTTTAGCATACTCTTTTTGGGATACACTCTCACCCAAGTTTTTACGCAGAGGTATACTAGCATCATAAGAAGTTCTAGCGGGTTCAACATCAAAACTATCAAATTTCTTCAACACTTTCTCAACATAATGAGATTGACTAAGGGATATTCCAGATGAGTTTTTGATCAATTTGACTCCAAGAATAACATCAGCTTCTCTTAAGTCTTTCATCTCAAAACGTGAGGACAGAAATTGTTTGGTTTTATTTACAACAAATAAATTACTACCAAGAATCAACATGTCATCAACATATAGGCAAATAATCACACAGTCTGATCCAAACATCTTGGAGTACACACATGAATCAGAATTGTTAGTTATGTAGCCATCTTCAGTCAAAGTGTTGTGAAATTTTTCATACTACTATTTAGGTGCTTGTTTTAGACCATATAGTGATTTTCTCAATTTACACACCTTACTCTCTTGACCTTTTACCACAAAGCCCTCGGGTTGTGACATATAGATATCTTCTTTTAGGTCACCATTCAAGAAAGCAGTTTTAACATTCATCTGATGAACAACAAGATCATGAATAGCAGCCAAAGCAATAAGAGTTCTAATGGTGGAAATCTTAGTCACAGGTGAGTAAGTGTCGAAATAGTCAATATCTTTCTTTTGTGTAAACCCTCTCACCACAAGTCTAGCTTTGAATATTTCTATTGTACCATCAGGTCTCAGTTTCCCTTTGAAAATCCATTTACTACTAATGGGTTTACTACCCTTGGGTAAATCTGTCAATTCCCAGGTATGATTGAATGCAATAGAATCTAACTCATTTTTAATAGCTTCTTCCCAAAAGATAGCATCTATGGATCTCATAGCTTCATCATACGTTTTTGGGTCATCTTCTATTAAATAAGCAGAAACGAATTCAAAGTAAGCACAATCACCACAAGCATTTTCAGTTAAGAACGTTGTGATAAAATCATCTCCGAAGTTCTTTTCAATTCTAGGCCTCTTACTCCTTCTAGGTTCACTAGCAAGATCATTAACAGTACTACTACTAGCATGCATAGAACTATCAACAGGATTAACAGGCACATCAGACAATTCAAGAGGTGAATCAACAACTTTCTTTAAAGGAATAACATGCTTAAAAAACTCGGCGTCTCTTGCCTCAGAGATAGAACGATCATTCAATGACATGAATCTATAAGCAGCACTGTTTTGAGCATAACCAATGAAAATGCAATTATACGTCTTAGGTCCTATGGTGGGCCTCTTAAAACTCGGTAAACCAACTTGAGCCAAACACCCTCACACTTTAAGAAAGCTTAAGTTACGGGCATAACCCTTCCAAAATTCATAGGGTGTCTTGTCTAATTTCTTATGAGGTACCCTATTAAGAATATGACAAGCTGAGAGCACTGCTTCCCCCCACATATCGTCAGAAAGGCCAGAACTTAAAAGCATAGCATTCATAATTTCCTTTAAAGTTCTATTTTTACGTTCAGCTACTCCATTGGACTGAGGTTGGTAGGGTGGACTAGTCTCGTGAATTAGGCCATTTTTCTCGCAGAAATCTCCTAAATAATAAGAGCTTTACTCACCACCTCTATCAGACCTTACTCTTTTAATCTTTTTGTCAAGTTGATTTTCTACCTCAGCTTTGTATTTGATAAACATCTCTTCAGCTTCACTTTTATTCTTAAGCAAATACACTTTAGTGTACCTTGAGTAATCGTCAATAAAAGTGACATAATAAAATTTACCTCTTATACTCATAGTACTCTTGAAGTCTGCTAGGTCGGTGTGAATTAACTCGAGAAGACTTGTATGTCTAGTTTTAACCGGTTTACTAGGCTTCTTAGTAAACTTAGCTTCTACACAACTAGGACATTTAGTGAAGACTTCAGTGGTTAAAGAAGGAATAAGCGACATTGCTTTCAATTTTTTAACCGATTCATGATTCACGTGACCTAATCTAGCATGTCAAACATCAATAGACTCAGTGATATAAGCAGAAGTTGAAGAATTATTATTAATAGCAGAAGAGTCAATGTTCAAAATAAATAAGCCCCCACTGAGATAACCCTTGCCCTCAAAGTCCCCGTTGCGAGACATTACGACCTTGTCAGCCTCAAAAACAAGTTTCACACCAACTTTATTTAACAAGGCACCAGACACTAGGTTTCTGCGCAGGGTTGGGACATATAAAACATTATGAAGGGAAAGAGTTTTCCCAGAAGTTAGTTTAAGAAAAACCTTGCCTTTTCCTGTGATCAGCGCAGAGGAAGAGTTACCCATGTAGACTTTTTCACCGTCAGCTACATCTTCAAATTCAGCAAACGGCTCCTTGTTGGCACAGAGATGTCTTGATGCTCCTGTGTCCAGAATCCAGTCACTGGCATTAGCCACAAGATTTGCCTCGACCACCACCGCAGTAATGACGTCATCGTCTGGCTCAACAATGTTAACTTGGGTGGCTTGACCACTTTTCTTTTGAAGGCACAGGTATGCTTTGTGACCCGTTTGTCCACACACGTAGCACACCATATTTGGGTTTGGCTTATGGATCTTGGGAACCGGCTTGGTGGAGTTTCCTTGATTCTTCCCCTTAGCACCTTGACCTTTCCCTTTTTGACCCTTGCCTTGACCCTGACTCTGACCCACTTTGTTCTTACCCTTATTATAGCCATGAGAAGGACCCCCACTTTCGACAAGGTTAGCTTTGGTAGAGACAGACGACAGGAGGACAGACCTATCTTTAAGACGGTTAGCTTCCTCAGTCCTCATGTGACCTATGAGCTCTTGAAGTGATAAATCCTTTTTCTTGTGTTTTAGGTGGTTCCTATAATCACTCCATGACGCAGGAAATTTCTCTAATAACACATTTGCTAAAAAGACCTCATTAAGTTTCATACCCTCATTGACAACATCAGCACACAAGTTTTCGTAAGTATGAACTTGCTCCATAATGGGTTTGTCATCTACCATATGAAACTCAAGCCACTAACCCACCACATTTTTTTTTTACCCGCATCATCGGCCCCATTTTTTTCTCTAATGACTCCCAAATGGTCTTAGCAGACTTATGGACCATTAACAAATCGAAAAGGGTGTTAGTCATGTGATTAAGAAGATAATACCTTACTGCCTTATTATCTTTATCAAGTTTCTTAACCTTTTCGTCATGAGACTTAACCGTGGCAGCCGGAGGAGGTGTGGCCTCGGCCGTGTCAGACGCAATAGATAGCTCAGGTGCATCGTCAAATAGAACATAGCCGATTTCCAATTGTTCAAAAAACATTAAAAGTTTCTGAGACCACCTCTTATAATTTTGCCCGTCTAGAGGTTCCAACTTAGATAAATCAGCAGCAAATTTGTTTGACGCTACAACCATTTTTTTTGTTTACGCGACACAAGTAATACAGTTTTCAAATTGTTAGACGCTAAACGAACAAGAACAGACGAGGAACCGAGGGCGACAAGAAAGCAGGCAGATTAATACCGAAGGCAACAGTGGGACGGAGGCAACAAACCGTGAAGGCAGCAACGGAAGCAGTGTCGTGGTACGGTGGCCACTGACTTGAAAACTGTATCGGCGCGACTCCGGTAGTTATCGCCTACAATTCCGTAGTTTCCCAAGGTTAACACTGCAGCACTTAAATTCGACCACTCGAGTTGAAGTGTTTTGGAACGATTAATTACAGTACCCAGAATATGAAAGAGTGAAGAGTTGAGAGATATAGAGAGGAGGTTGTTTTTGTTGTTGTATGTTTGAAAGGAAGGGGAGTGTTGTATTTATAGTGAGGAGGAGCCTCAAAACAGCTCCAAAATCACGGTAATTAAGGCCGTAATCTCGCGTAATCAAGGCCATAATCTCCCTCTGAAACTGGACAACTCATGAGTTCAAAATCTGGACATAAACAACACTCACAACTGTGCCATGCACCTAGACACCGAATCTGAACAACACAAAAAACTTGTGTCATGTACCTGGACACCGAATCTGGACAACACCGAAAGACTTGTTTCAAATGCCATCACCCCAACAATAAATGCATTGGAGCCCCACTTGTGTGGAATACTAATTCGTTACCTAAACATTCATTCATAGGTTGACTGGCTTAAAAGGGTCGACTTATGACGCGAGATAGAATAGCTAGATGGTATGGAGGAGCGACACGCTGTGGTATCTTCGAAGAAGAGGATGAATCACACGAGCATCTTTTCTTTAAATGCAAGTTTAGCCAAATCCTTTTACAGGAGGTGTGCACATGGCTGCAGTACCAGATCCTTGCTGCTGGGTACGTGGGATGGTGGAGGAATAAGAGGTGTGTGCAAATGATACATAAAGGAGTGCTGGCGGCTGCTATAAATGCTATGATTTATTATGTTTGGTGGATGAGAAACAATGTGGTTCATGATTCGATAGTTATGAGACCATGTCTTGTGAGTAGATTAATTAAGAATGATATCAGATATAGGCTAACTTGGATTCGACCTCATTAGCAGATGCAAATTAGGTGTTTTTTTATAGTTAGCTTCTATATTATTGTTGTTCGGCCTTAGATGTCAATTGTATGGTTGGTTTTGGAATGAAATTCTTATACTTTACCAAAAAAAACTAAAAGAGTAAGTCATTTTCCTCTTTATAAACCTTTTCATTTTTATGTTAAGCTCTAAGTTATACTTTGTATTAAATTATTAACATTTTAATTTTAATTATTGATTATTATATTATATCATTAATTTAACAACCATGCAATTACACGAGATCTATTCTAGTTGTTGATTATGTTTAATAAATTTGAATTCTCCATGCAATGGAGGTTGAACTTGATTGATTCACTTTGGATTCTACATAATCAATGAGGAAGAAATAACGGACGCAGCAATTGAGCATAAAGTTGATGGGCTCTACCTAAATTATGACAAACAAATAACCAACTTTGACACTAATTAAGAACTCCCTCCTTTTCAGCTTCTACCCGGTAGATAGAGCAGAGAGGATGATTTGTTTTATATTTAATAGAATCAATATATATATATATATATATATATATATATATATATATATATAGAAATTGCATTCGGTGAGTTGGTCTTCTTTAAATGAGTCCGTCCCGCAAATCACAGCCACATGATCAAATCACATGAATGGCTGAGATTCAATCTCAGCGTCATCTTCATCGTATATAATCTTACTGTTACAATAACAGAACACTATTTTTTTTGTTTTTAAAAAAAAAAAAAAACTATTACAGTAACACAAATATCTTACTGTGACACTGTCACAGTAATAAGGAATTACAATAATAATGTCAGAGTAATACTGTTACAGTAACAGAACACTATTACAGTAACACAAAAATCTTACTGTGACAGTGTCACAGTTATAAGGAATTACAATAATAATGTCACAGTAATAATGTCACAGTAATATGAAATTAAAGAGTTATAAATATCTTACTGTGACACTGTCACAGTAATAAGGAATCACAGTATAATGTCACAGTAATAATGTCAAATTCATTTATCAATTGACACTACAAAGTAACATCAACATGAGATTAACAGTAGCACTGTTACAGTAACAGAGCACTATTACAGTAACACAAATATCTTACTGTGACACTGTCACAGTAATAAGGAATTACAGTAATAATGTCACAGTAATAATATCACGGTAATATGGAATTAAAGAGTTATGATGTTTGTGTATGCAAAGGCAGCCTTGTTACTCTTCCTTAATGACGTGGTCCAATCTCAGCCATTCAATCTTGTTTGATTGTGTGGTCCAGATTGAAAGGACGGACTCATCTAAAGAGGGAGACTCACCGGATCCTCACTCTATATATATATATATATAAAGGAGAAAGTTTTCGAGCGATATGATTGGTCCGTTACATTAAAACTCAATTTAGGAAACTATCATTAATAATAATAAAAAATCAAATAGAGAATCTTTTAATTTTTACAACAATATATTTAATCTATTATATTAATGTGATGTTTTAAAATTTTCATCTAATAATATTTAAATTAGTTTAACAAAAAGTTATCGTAAATAAAATTATAGAAATGAATTGATTAGATTCGTGGTAGAAAATGCTTTCGTTAGAGTATGAATTTCATATTATTTGTTTCATATTATTTGCTCAAAAAAATGATGAATTTATCACATATAAATATATTAAAGTTATCCCACATCGACAAATTTTAATAAGGTGATGAAATTCTATATTATAAATAATAGTAATCATTCGTTCTTAGATATCCACCAAAACTCTTTTGAGTCATAAAGAACTCATAAGATTATAACCTTAAGTAATAATTATCCCACATCGAAAATTTATAATGAGGTTATGGAATTCTAGAATATAAATAAGAGTAATCATTATTGTTTTTGAATATCGACTAAAAAACTTTTCAGTCTTAAAAAAACCTCTTAATAAAACTACAAAAACTTAAAATTGTCGCACATCGAAACAGTTAAAATAAGATGATGATTCTATATTATAAATAAGAGTAATCATGTGTTCTTTTGGGTCTTAAAATGAGTTCTTAAGACATTAAATTATCCCACATCAAAAAAATTATACTAATGAAATTCTATATTATAAATGAGACTAATAAGTCGTTCTTAAAATCAATAAAAAAAACTTTTGAGTTTTAGAAAATATTTTAATAAGACTACAAACTTAAGTGGCATAATCTCACATCGAAAAATTATAACAATATATATTATAACTAAGAAATAAGATAATTAATTCTACAATGATTAAGACGATGAAATTCTGTTATACAAATAAATTAAAAGTAATCATTCCTCCAAATTATGACTAATCAGTCGTTATAACTTATAAGATATCTTTCAAAACTCAATTGAGTTTTAAAACTTCTTAAGACTATAAACTCAGGTAAAATTGTTACAAGAGTTCTTAAGGCTATATCTAAACTTAAGTCAAAATTATTCTATATCGAAAAATTATGAGATGATGTAATTTGATATTATAAATAAGATAAATCATTCGTTCTTAGATATCAAAAAAAATTGAGTCTTACAAAAGTACTTGAGATTATAAACTTAGGTGAGACTATCCCACATCGAAAAATTATAATAAGGTGATCGAATTTTATTATATAAATAAGAGGAATCGTCCATTCTTGAGTTAGATATAAAAACAAACTCTTTTGTTATTATAATTATTCTCACATTGAAAAATTATGATGATGTGATGAATTCTATGTCACAAATAAGAGACATAATTCGTTTTTAGATATTAACCAAAAAAATTATCTTATCAAGCTCTTAAAGCTATAAATTTAAGTAAAATTATTCCACATCGAGAAATTATAATAAGATGATAAAAAATCTACTATATAAATATGGAGTAATAGCAATCATTTATGTTTAGATATCAACGATAAATCTTTTGAGTCCTAAAAGAACTTTTTAAGATTATAAACTTAATTAAAATTATTCCACATCAAAAAATCATGATGAGGTGATGAAATTCTACATCATCAATAAGAAAAGTAATCATCGTCTTTAGATATTAATCAGAAATCTTTTGAGTCCTACAAGAAGTTCATAAAACTATAAATTTAAGTAGTATTATCCCACATCGAAAAATTATCATGAGAAATCATAAATAAGAGAAATCATTCGTTTTAGATAATCATTTGTCCAAAAGTATACTTCATATTCTATTATATAAATAACAGTAATCGTTCGTTCTTAATAACTTAGATGGAAAAATAAACTCTTTTGGGACTTAAAAGAAATTCTTAAAACCATAAACTTAATTAAGTAAAATTATCCCACACTTCTGAATCTTAAAAAAACTCTTATGACTATAAACTTGAGTAAAATTTCTCACATTGAAAATTATTACAAAGTCATGAATTTCGTAAATATAAACCAAATATCTTTTGAATTTTAGAAAAGCTCTTAGACTATAATAAATTAAGTAAAAAAATTTCTTTTAAGTCTTAAAAAACTCTTAAAACTATAAACGTGTGCGAAATTTTCCCATATCGAAAAATTATTATAAAGTTATGAATTTCATATTATTTGCTCAAAAAATAATGAATCCATTACATATAGAAATAGTAAAATCATCTCACATCGAGAAAATTATATTAAGGTGATAAATTTTTACTATATTATAAATAAGAAAAATCATTCGTTCTTAGATATCAACAAAAAAAAACTTTTGATCCTTAATCTCTTAAGACTATAAAATTAAGTAAAATTATCTTACATCGAAAAATTATGATGAGCTGATTAATATCTATATTATAAATAAGAGTTCTCATTCGTCCATAGATATTAACCAAACATCTTTTGAGTCTTAGAAAAACTCTATCTCACATTGAAAAATTATATAATAGGGCGATGAAATTTCATTATATAATTCGTCCTTAAATATCGAAAAAAAATTAAAGAGCTTTTAAGACTATAAAATTAAGTAAAATTATCCCACATTGAAAGAATAACGACATATGTGTAAATTAAATATTTCTCCCTTCTATGATTATAGTTATAAGACCATCTCCAAGCAAGGTGAATATGGGAGGTCATGACCCCCAAGGTCATCTTAAACACTAATTAACTTAAGAATTAGCATGACCCAAGTGGGAAAAGTGAATATGGGAGGTCATGACCCCCAAGGTCATCTTAAACACTAATTAACTTAAGAATTAGCATGACCCAAGTGGGAAAAGGTCATGGGATGACCCAAGGTCATGACCCTCTTCCATGACCTCATGTGTACCATTCTCATAGGTGGTCCACAAAAATAATTGCATAAAAGAGGATATGATTGAAATAAATAATATAGAATATGAATTAATTAATGAAAAAGTGGTAAATAATGAGGTTGATGACCTAAGGTCATGACCTTCTGGATGAGAGGGTGTAGAAGGGTCAAGGTAAACAAGGTGAAATCAAGAGAAAAAATGGGTCACGATTCAATTAACTTGACCCTTGCTTGGAGATGGTCTAAGTAAAAAGTGAGATTAATGTAGTAAAAAGGTTGGACAAAAAAAAAATATTTCTGAAGGGAATAAGATAGAAAGACGAACGAAAATAGAATATGGAAGGAGAGATAAGGAAGGAGAAAGTACTCCGTAGTATAATTGTACCACATTGAAAGATCACAAATTCTTGAGAGATATGGTCTCTCAATAACTTATTGAGAGACCACTCTTCAGTATCACCCTATGTTCTATTCGTACCCTTAAATGACAACTTTGTTTTGTACCTGTTTTTATAAGAAACGTACCCTCTTTATATTTGTATACTCTTTTATGTTAATCGTACCTACTATGATTAGGTTTGGTACCGTTGTTACTTCCATTTGTACTTAGTCTCTCAGTAAAGTTAATGAGAGACCGTCTCTCAGGAGACCTACTCTTGAAAGATTATCATAAGAGAGTGATGTTAAGATTATAAATTGAAGTCATTATTGTTTCTTAGATATCAACTATATCAACCCAAATATTTACCGAATATTCTCTTAAAGAGAGATATTACGAATTTAAAATATAATGCACGACGTTTACCGCTTATATGACCTCCCAAAAAACACATTCACGTACGTGGATAATATTTCTTTACTATTAAATATACTCTTAACTCCAACTTACTTTCTGTTGTTGCATAGTCTTACAAATTTATGCAATCCTCAAACTTGGTGTCATTATCATTGTCACTAAAAATCGGCCCGTGCATCGCACGGGCTTTCAAACTAGTACTCGTATATAGATATATAGATTCCTTCAAATAATATTATTTTAATAAAAGATGTATTTATCCCGTGATTTATGATGGATATTACGCTAGTTTCAATTGAAAAATGCGTTTCATAATGGATTAATGGGCCTCTCCTTATTTGGGTCGTCCGACGTTGTTAAGAGTGTAAAGTGCGGAAAAGCGTATTTTTGTAACCCACGTATCCCCCTCCACTCGTCATTACTCATTACTCACTCTTTCAGCCTATCACCCACATTTGTATTTTGTGTTGTTTAGGATTCTTCTAGAACACACAACCACCTCCATTGTCTCCACTTCCTTAACCTTTCATCAATGGCGGACCCCAACGCAAACCATCCTTCTTTGCCCACCAACTATGTCTCCATTCTCGACCTCCGTGATCGATGGTTGAAGCAGCAACAACAACAACGAAAACCACAGCAACAAAAACCAGAACAAGATGAAGAGGAAGCAAATGATCCTGTTCGTGTTGAAAAATCGAAAAGAGAGGAAGGGAAAACTCGGGTTACAAGAAATTCTGGCAACAAAAATCCCCAATTTCGAAACCCTAACAATTTCAAACCCTCGCAAAACCCTAATTTGACTTCAGAGAGGGGATTTCGGAACCACAGAAAGCCAATTCCGAGGGGGTTTCATGATGGTCACAAGAAGGCGGCGCAGTTTCGGGCAGTCAAGACCACTAATTCCTCAGCGGAAGTCGCCGTTAGTGGAGGTGAGTTGAAGAATGCTGAGTTGCCAATTCGCAGGGGGTTTCATGGTGGTGAGAATCCTCGTCAACCAGTAAAGCCCAGTAATTCGCCGTCGGAAAGTAACGACCTGATTGGAACTGAAGTCCAAATCGTCGATAATGGTGGTGCATCGAAGGCCGATAAAATGAGTGAGGATGAAAAGAAGAAGATGAAGAAGAAAGCAAAAAAGAAGAAGTGGAAAGAAAGAGAAAAGGGGGAGAAGGAGATTGCAATGCTGAAATCAAAAGTGTCGAAAAATGGGGGAATAGAGGAGAAGTTGGATTCAATCACAGTGAATGTGGCTGAGTGTTGTGTGGGGAAGACGACATCGGAGGCTGCAATGGTGGAGAAGCCAAGTCTAACTCCGAGTTCAAGTTGGAGGCCGAGGGGAGTGGTGATAAGAAGTGGAGAAGTTGGGTGGGGTGACCGGAGGGCGATGGCGAGTCGAAAAGTGAAGTATAATGGTAGAGGGATGAGGGTGTTAGATGGGCATGGGCATGGGCATGGTGAAGGGAATAGAGGAGACAAGTGTGGCCAAATGTGGATCAAAAAGACACAGCTTCATTACTGAAGATGGATTGATTGAATTTGTGATTTGCGAGGTAAATAATTGGATTGGAGATGGGTGTGCTGTTCTCATTAATGTCACTAATTTAACTTTGTGCCTTTATTTGATGTCACTAATTTAACTTTGTGCCTAGTCTTAGGTACGGAGTACTACTCGTGGTAGTTTTAAGTTTTAACAAAAAAATTTACTCCCTAATGTTATAGGGAGTGGAGTATATTACGGTCTTAAGCGAGATTAATCGAAACATTTGGGATGTATTTGGCGTCACAAATTCTTGGGAGATTGAGATTTGGGATGTATTTGGCGTCACAAATTCTTGGGAGATTGAGAGACCACTCTATATCATATTCGTATTCTTAAATGACAACTTTGTTTTGTATCTATTTTTATGAGAAGCGTACCCTCTTTATATTTATATAATTATGAGGAGGTTTGGTACCACTGTTACTTTAATTTGTACTTAGGCCCTGTTCTTTTCGGCTGAAATAAGGCTGAGCTGAGCTGGTCTGATAAGAGTTGAACTGGTCTGATAGGAGCTGAGCTAGACTGATAGAAGCTGAGCTGAACTAAAAGAAGCTGAAACTAATAACTACTCAATAAATTATCTAATAATATTTAAAAAAATGAAAAAAAAATATAACACCAATTAATAATAATAATAATTATTATTTATAATTAATTAATTAATTAAATTCTCTAATTCATTTGATTTCTACTTTCTTTTTTCATACTTGACAATAGTAAAATTTGTTAGGTATATATCTTTGATTACTTAATATACAAAATTTTATAGTTTGATATTCTTAAATTTTAATACAATAAAATAATACTAATATGCTATATTGTATGGTATATATATTAGATATTCTATTCACTAAAAAATATTGTAAAAAAAACGTAAATGAATTGTAATGACATTGAGACAGAGTTGTAAATATTTGAATGTAATATCTATTTCAAGAACTAAAAATATTATAGAGTGCATAATAATATAAATTAATAATTGTTATAATAATAATGATAAAAAAATAGAAAATAATAATAATAACGATAATAATAACAATGACAATGATGATGACGATGATAATAATAATTTGTTATTATTACTAACATTAACAGATATGGGTAATAAAAATAAAAGGAACAATAATATTATCATTATTATTATTTTTTTATGAAAAGAAACTTGCATTAATATCGAAATGCCATAACAACAACAACAAGACCTTATTGTAATTTGTTTCGATTTTAATGCAACTCCCGTTTCATATAAATAAATAAATAAATAAATAAATAATAATAATATTATTATTATTATTATTATTATTGTTATTATATTATATTTATATTTTTATTATTATTATTATTATTATTTTATTATTATTATTATTATTATTATTGAAGTATTATTTTAGGAGCTGAAAATATTGGAGCTGGTCTGAAAATATTAAGACTGAGCTGAGCTGAGCTTATAGGAGCTGGGCTGAGCTGAAAAGAGTTGGGCTGAGCTGATAAAAGCTGAGCTGGTCTGAAACGGGCTGAAAATAAGCTGAAAAGAATAGGGCCTTAGTCTCTTAATAAAGTTAATGAGAAATGTCTCTTAGGAGACCTACTCATTTGGCATTGAACTAAGTTACAACTCCATAAGATAATATTAATGGAAAAGTGATTGATGATTTTATTACGCAATACATTCATTTTGTATACAATTTTTTTTGACGTGAAAGTCAATTTCATTAACTATAGGTTTTATGTACATTTACGAACAATATCAAATTGAACTGAATACAAATTTTATTGAAAATAAAGAAACATTTGATAAGAATAATCACACTTTTTACCTCTCTTCTTGCATTAGTTTCACCTTTCATTATCCGACCTAAAACAAGTCATATGAAAATGTTACCTGCAGTATCCTCCACTTCTTTGAATAACTTATCAGGATCAGTGGCCTTAGCCCTTAGAGCAACCACAATAGTATTTGTCCATAGAAGTTTGTTTGTCGCCACACGTCACTGCCATGTCACTTGAGTACAAACTCAAGTTTTATGAAATCAATGTCAACAATAATAAAAGTTCATCCAAATTTATAAATGGATCCAACTCATATACCACACGCTCACTGTTTAAAATTAATTTCTAGCCATAAAACTTCATATTTAATTTATCATCATACTATTTGTTTGTAATAAAAATAGATAATAAAATTAATTATTCGATACACTTCTAAATAGCTAAATCTTAATTTAAATTACATTATTAATTACTCATATAATTTAACATTCTAAAAATAAAATAATATTTTCCAACAAAAAACTAAAATATTACATTTATTTATATTTTGATATTTTTCCTCCAAAACCGTTGTCAAATATGCTTAACCAAGTCATCTTTCAAATTGTTGTGAATTTTTATACTAACTAGTCGCCATGCCCGTGCACCGCACGGGACTACGAAAATGTTAACCGCGGTAGCTCGCCAGGCTTTGTACTGGTCCCACAGACCAACACGAGTCCTTTCCAGCGCATTTTGTCCTCACTCATGTGCATCCTGGAAACCTTCCCAGGAGGTCACCCATCCTAAGATTGCTCCCAGCCAAGCACGCTTAACTGCGGAGTTCCTTTGCATGGATGACCAGAAAAGAAAGTGCACTTTGTTGATATGAGTAGTACTTCAAATCCCTTTAAGCAGAGCTCATAAATAGGACATCTTCAATCAATGTGAGGTGTTTCAAAAGATAAGTGTAGACACCCACATTTGGCCGCTAGATGTCTATAGCAGTTTCCAAAAAACACCCGATGATGATCGGACGCAAAGGTGCTTTAACACGCTCGAATATGGGCTCGGAATCAGTAATGTCTGGCATGGACTTTTAGCGGAGTACAAATCTCACAAAACTGACCTCAAATTTAGGCCCAGTGGGCCGTTTCCAATAAAATGAGACTAATTTGGGTCAAAACCGTCACCGGAAATAAAACCGTCTTTTAGCGACCGAGTCAAAACCCGGTCAAAGTCGAATCCCGAGACGCAACCAGCCATGCATTTGTCTAAATTCAAAGTCAAAGGCAAATCAAAACTAACTAAGTCAACAAAATCAATTCAAAAAGGGTAACAAATCATGCCCTATTTACACTCCCTCCTTCCCGATCCACTCGATCGAGTGGCTCACATCCACTCGGTCGAGTAAGCCATGAACTGGCCAAACCGGACCCAAACCGGGCACTCGATCGAGTGCACCCGCGCCACTCGATCGAGTGACCCTAAACCGGGGTATTTTTCCTATAAATACCCCGTCACCCCACAACATTTCACAAGACTTTTTTTAACCCTTCTACCTTCAAAACCTACACATTTCAGCCACCATTTTGGCATCAACTCTACACCGACATACACATACATACATATTCAAAATCCCGAGATCAAAACTCGTCAAAGACCGAGAGCAAAACTCGTTAAAATCCATCCCTACAAAACCACATACACACCATAACTCCCCTACGTATCTCGACGCTCGCGTGACTTTACCACCATTTGACGAGCCCTATTCCGAGAAGCAAAAGCACGTAGGTTGAAGGTGTAACATTCAAATCCCGACATCTTTTTCTTTCTTCTTTTTTTGTTTCTTTCATATATATACATATTATTTATATTAATTGTACTAACACTAACATTTTAATTCCATTACTAACTTTTAACTTTATGTATACTAACATTTTATTTTATGTCAACTAACATCTAACATTTTCATTATTCGCATACTAACCAATCTAACAATCTAACATTTAATTAATCGTTATTTATATTCCGTCTAATATTAATACCGCGTATATTTATCATAAAAAAACTATTTTCAAAACGATCCGAGCAACGTCCGTTGAGGCTAAATTAATGATCGTAGGCCTAAAAGGCCAAATTACGATATTAAAATGCCGAGGACTTAAGTTTGCGACGACGGTCGGGTTTTCGGGTTGAATATGTTTAATTACGAATTCTGCCTAAAGTCTATTTAATCCCTTTACAAGTTGTATTGGAGGTGGCGCCCTTCGAGGTGCACCGCCCTAAACACTTAAGGGCGTAATAGATCGTGGAGATTCGTCGTTAAATATGTCCGACCCCATTTCATTCAAAATATTATTCTAAAAGAGTCATCGACAAATCGGATTAGGACAAAACCCGTTGACACCGAATTAACTGTCACACGATCCAAAAGGATTGATTACGACATTATGACGCGGAGGGAATCGATATTTGTTCTAGTCCGATCAAATTTGATTTTGCAAATTTCGCTTTAACTATTAGATAACGGTTCTATAACCGAATGTCGAGTAGGACGAGCCATCGAAATTTACACTAATATAAATTGGACAATATTTATATTTAGCGTAATTACATGTCGATTTCAAAATTAATAAATCGGAATCGTCACCTTTTCCGAATCAAGTAGCACCTCGAACAGAGGGTACTCGATCGAGTGCCTTGGCTCACTCGATCGAGTGACACCTCAAATAACAGGCAGAAGGTCTCCACGAGGGGCACTCGATCGAGTCTCCCATGACTCGGTCGAGTGGCCTTTATCATGCCTAAACCGTGAGCCTTCTAAATATCGTAAGCCTAGTCAAATCCTTTTTACGACTCTTAGTCGTCACGTGTCAAGTCAATCACGTGATTCCTAATTCAAAACTCATGCATTTTATTCTATTTTATTAATTTCGCGACTTTGACTAATGTCTTATACGACTAGTTCTGTGTCGACGACTCCTTAGTCGTATCCGACGCATGACTAGTCTAGACACCAATCTTTCAATATGATAAGTCGGGACAAGGCATCGAGACCCGGGATCGAGCTAGCACCACGCTTCGGTCCCATACGCGAACGCGTATTAAAGTCTCCGTCCTCCATTTAATACACAATATAATGTGTATTTAATCGAAGTTCCTCCATTTACTCAATTTACGGTCTAGCTTATATTTACTATTTACGGGTCCGTTTATAGTTAATATTTACCGTTTTCTAATTCGATTATTATATTATCGCTCGTTGTATTGTGAATTCCGGGTTGTAATCCGCCCGCGTAATTTGTAATTTATTTACGAGTTTTCTATTTTCGATGTTTGCCATTTATTGCCTTAAATGAACATCGCATGCTAAATCACTTTGACGTGAATCAAGATGCATTAAAATAACGTAGCAACCCATTCGATATTTATATCTTGTAAAACGTTGTTTGCATAACATTTTACCGGATTACTAACGTGCATATTAGAAAGTCAAACGATGTCTTAGTAGAGGCCGCTAAGTGCAGGCGGGGTTGGATGTCCTTAGTGGGCTTCCCAACACGTACCCTCATCCCTTACTCAGAAGCTCGGTTTCCGGATGCCCGAAACCGTTGGCGCACGAGAGTCATTCAATACACGATAACCGGTAGTGACGGTATCGGTATCGCAATGCAATGGAACGAGCCCAATAAACTCTGAAATCGAAGTGGGCTATACTTTGTGTACGGTCCATAACGATATAGAGTGGGCTCGAATGGGCCCGAACTCCCACAAAGTTCGGTGGCGACTCCTAATTCGACTTAAATTTCAATTCGATCCATTCTCATATGGAGATTCATTCGCCTCCCCAAACCCGCGAGTGGCCGCGTCGGGGTGGACCTACGTCATGTCCACAATTTGGCGACTCCACTGGGGATTAACTGATGCGTGACTTACCATCGGCATCCTCAGGGTGAGACTCGAATAGAAATCGTTTGACTAGTACAATACGCGTTTTAGTTTTACGATTCATGCATAACCCATATTTGCCCGGGCCGGTACTAGTGACCGACGTCCCACTATACCATGATATACTTCGACTTGGATATGTCAAAGGTGTTCATAGCCGATTCGTATGGGTTTCGCGGCATGTTCTAAGCTCAACTCGACTTAGGAAGTCCGTCCCGATTCTCGGATAGGCTATGTGCACTGGTATAGACCTTTTTTTCGACCGACCGAGACTTAGTGTAAAGCATACATGGCGTCGTTATAATGCTTACGTGACTATGTGCTGCTTGGTTTCTGTGTCGTTTTCAAAAAATCGTCATTCCAAAAATGCATCTTTTCAAAAATATCCAATTTTCTAAAAAAAATCGAAATGCTGCCGAAAACTAGACTTACGATTTGACTCAAAACAAGCCTTTTTTTTAGCCGGCACGCCGCCCATTTCAAAATTCGAATTTCCGATCCACCATTCGATTTTCGAATTTTCAAAATTCAATTTCGATTTTCAAACCTTCGAGATGTCATTCTCGATTTTCAAATCTCCGAGATGCCGTTTTAGATTTTCAAATTTTCGGAAATTTATTTTCGATATTCAAATTTTCAATATTCAAAAATATTAAACTTTTTGAAAAACCCGGGAGGCTACCGAATTTAGGACTTATGATTTTACTCAAAACAACCTATTTTTAGCCGGTATGCTGCCCATTTCAAAATTCAAAAATCTTTTCAAACTTCAAAATTGCAGCCCGACGACATCTTGCCAATTTCAGAAGTCAGGACCGTCTTCCGATTTTCTCGGAATTCAATCATTTTCAAAAAAACCTTCCTTATTTTAGGAAGTCAACCTCTTTTCAAAAAAAAAACTTTCCTCTTCTTAAGACTTCCCGTATTTAGCAGTGTCGGGTCTTGTTATAAGTCGTTGAAGGTTTTTAGCGTCGAAACTCCGTCGATCCTATATCACGGGTTTCTTCCCCATCCCAGTCCGCCTTATCCTAAAGGCATAACCGACCAACACGAGTCATACACTCGTAAACGGAAGGTTCGTCTTAACACTCGAGTCCTAACTAGAAAGTCTCACACGATCTTTCCCTCTAGCAGGACGGTCCCCACGACCTTTCCTAAGGGAAGTTCGCCCATCTTTCAATCCGTTAGTCGAGTCATCCCAATTCAAACATTCTTTAACTTAAGGATCTACCCTAATCACAGGGTCATCCTTATTCAAGTCGGGTCTAGGGTCTCTAGCGTCGAAACACTGCCGATTTGACATCACAAGTTTCTTCCTCTACCCGTCTGCCTTTCCTCGAGGCCGAGTCAACCTTTTACAAGGCATAGCCCTATAACAAAAGGTTCGTGATTCCTACATCTAAGGGTCACTCGTCCGACACTCGAGTCTTAACAAAACCTTCGATTACACTCGGGGGCTACCCTTCAGCAGAGCGATCAATCACGGTTGCTCTAAGGGTCATGTCCTACACGTGGCGTCTCACGTGTGCCACTTTCGAGTCATTTGGATGCCGCACCATCCGAGTCCTTTTAATGTCCTCGGTCTCACTCGGGGGCTAGCCTTCAGCAGAGCGATCAATCACGGTTGCTATAAGGGTCATGACCTACATGTGGTGTCTCACGTGTGTCATTTTCGAGTCACTCAGATGTCGCATCATCTGAGTCCTATCAAAGTCTTTAGTCTCACTCGGGGGCTATCTTTCACCCGAGCATTCGACCACGGTCACTCTAAGGGGTACCCTACGTTTATCCTACACCAGCGTCATTATGATGCTTTCTTTGATTCGTACCTATGCTACGAACACTCGAGTCTCCTTAGGTTTAGGTCGTCACGGTTGGTCCGAGCACGCGACACGGTCAAACACGGTCGCCCCATTTTCGGACTCACCCTCGTGCAACTTGAGTCTCGTGGTCGGGTCCAAGCCAAGGTCGTTACCTCGTCTAGGTCAACGTTCGAGTATCCCGGTCCAAGAGTCTTTGTCGACCCGTAACCCCGGGCCATGTCTAGTTTGAATCCCTCTCTTGCATTTGCGCAAAGTCGAGTTTAGGCGAGTCGTGGCACCTGTCGTTTTCTCCAATCAAAGACCTTACCAAAAAAAAGAGACAACCAACCGAGCATCCGTAAGTCCAGATTTGATTCGAGTCTAAGTCTGAGTTCGAGTCTAGGATACCCTACATCCTCATTTACAAATCGGAGTCAGAGTCATTTGCATTCCGTCCTCTTTTCAAAATTCAATGAAATCAGCTTTTCTATTTCTTATATATACTTTCCTTATGTGTTTCCGAGAACATGATGAACACCATCATACACTGTGAGCACACACACGTGACTATTATAGGCACATCTATAATGACTGCAGGAACTGAGACCCGTGTTATCCTTTACCTGTTCCATGTCTGGTATAGAAAGCCACAAAGCTACCCCTAGCAGGAGCGATATCGAATCCTATGACAAATCTAGGTAGTCTCCTAGTTTGGGTTCAAGACGGGAGGCAAGCCCATTTCCCACAATAAACACCCCTTCAATAAGACTGACCAATCCCTACCTTAAGCGTTAGTCTGACCAGAAGCAAAAAAAAGAAGCATCGTGACTCTATAGACTTGATGCAAAAAATACCCAACTCGGGACGATGCTCCCACCAAACCTGCTCGGAATTATGATGACAATACCGAGATCCAAACCACCATGCTTACAGTAGAGTACTCCACCATGAGTTGCACTCACACAAATACCAACTAGGCTTACACCTTACAAAGGTTTAGCCCCACAAGCCTAATCCAACCGATAGGCCCAACCCCAAATCCACCCACAACACCATAGGAGGGGATTACCGTGAAAAAAAAGAGTCCAAGGAAAAAGCAAAAGGCCAAAATAAAAGAGCTGGCCATGATCAAAAAAGAATTATCAACATTCCCGACCGGATACGGTCATCCCCTCGACCAAATTACGCTCAATCCCTTGACCGGGGCATGATCAACTCAAATGAAGAATCCCACGACCGGAGCTAAGAGGTCAACCCCAAAAAAAAAGAATTCAAATACCCATTACCGTGGTCAACGGTCAACTCAAGTGAAAGTCCCTTGACTGGGGTACGGTCAATTCAAAAATTATCGACGCCCATACCATCAAATAGAAGGGTGACAATCAGGTTGGTCAGATAACACCACATTTAGCCTTCCCACATTACAACCCTCAAGACCTTCTCGAGACCTAGGCTAAGAGACAGCTCGGAATTTTGAGGATTCAAGCTCCATAGGATACACCCTAACCATTAGGGCCAGACATGTAAACCAGATCCCGCATTATCAACCTACCTCGATCGAAGTCCGAGTCATTTTTACTCGACTTCCCCATTTCCTACCACATTACAATACCTTACCCTCGAAGCCTTAGCTCCACAAAATCAAGCTCCAGATGTCAAAACATCAAAGCCACTTACGACCTAGCTCCACATTTCCAAAAACACCCAAGCCAGTTACCAGCCCCAAACACGGGAATTCAATTTGCAGTCGGCATAGAACATGCCCAAATAGTTCACACTACCTCTGGGGGCTACCCCCGAGAACGCTCACAGTCACAGGATCAACATTCTAACTATTCTAGCCCTTTGATCAAGACATGATTGGGAATGCACCTAGCCTACACCATCGCTATGGCTAGTTATACACGAAGTCCTATTAGACTAGGCACTATAATATATCTTTCAATTCACTGAACTACGGCTTGGTTTGTTTTCACTACACGTGAATACGTAGGCAGCCCTTCAAACAAGAGCACAACCACCCACATTGACACAAATATAAAAAAGCACCATCATTCCTATCACGACACTGTCATGTTCTCAACAGCTAGCTTTGTCGTCCTGGGGGCTTCTCTTAGGCAGAAGACTCCCATCCACTCACATAATCCAAAGACTTTCAAAAACTAGCCTCCTTTCTATAGAGTGTCCTAGTACTCGGCTCAGTCGAAGGCGAGAATCTGTCAGGATTTTAAACAGCACCTACCTTGGGAATGTACCCCAGAACAAAAAATTCGAAAGAGCACCAGACGGTAACATTGCTACTACTAAGTCATGTCGTTACAGTCTCGTTACAGACTACTGCAGCCACCCTATAACACATCCTTCTCATTTCGATGTTCGACCGTGTTGCCACTCGCCTAGGCTACGGAATAGCGCAACTTAAGAGTCTTGTCATCTTAGGTGGCCCACCCCCTACCGAGTCGCGGTCCAACCCCTCGAGAGTCCAGTTCGTGTCTGTCAACTCGTCCTGTCGCGTCCAGAGTCGAGTCTATCGGTATGCCTCTCTCTTCAAATTTTTACTTTGAAGTTTGCAAAACTTAGCCATTTGAGAAAATCCTTTTCGACAAGGTCAAATTTCAAGTCTATTTAAAACTGCAAATTTCTATTCTACCCCTTTCAATTTTGAAAACCTATCTTCTAGCACGTGTGCTGCTATCAGGACTTCGATTTCAAAATTAAGCAAAAATCTTTTCCCCAGCGCGAGCCAGTCTATAGATGCTAACTGCATTTCCTGTATGCTATCTTGCTACCTGCTATATTTGCTATTTCTGCCTATATATCTAACATTTCAGGTACCAGCTTGGCTTCCCAACGGAACATCAAGTTTTTGTTCCCCAGCGTGAGACGGAGTTTCACTTAAAATGGTACATGCAAATTGGGATGTATCTGCAAACAGGCACACCCAGGGCTTTTTAGGCAAGCTCCCACGTAATTCCAAATCAGGATGTGTCTGCAAACAGGCACACCTATGGCTTCTTAGGCAAGCTCCCGCGTAGTTCTGAATTGGGATGTATCTACAAACAGATACACCCAGGGCTTCATAAACAAGCTCCCGCGCAACTCACTAAGCTCCCCAGCGGAAAGCCCGAAGCGACATTTCTCCCAAAACAGCACGAGATGCACCTACATACAGGTAAACCCAGGACTTCGAAGGCAAGTCCGATTCCCCACGGAGCTATCAACACCAACTCAGGTATGATTTCTATCTTATGGCTGGCGAGCCCTTTTACGCGAGTCTAATGGACTATAAACGACCCGACCGGAAGTCCGCCAGGTCTTAATCCTGGATTGGCCTGGTAGCTACTCAGACTTTCGCCTTTTCCAAGCCTCAGTCAGAGTGGGGGCTCTGTAGACACCCACATTTGGCCGCTAGGTGTCTATAGCATTTTCCAAAAAATACCCGATGATGATCGGACGCAAAGGTGCTTTAACGCGCTCGAATATGGGCTCGGAATCAGTAATGTCTGGCATGGGCTTTTAGCGGAGTACAAATCTCACAAAACCAACCTCAAATTCAGGCCAAGTGGGCCGTTTCCAATAAAATGAGACTAATTTGGGTCAAAACCGTCACCGGAAATAAAACCGTCTTTTAGCGACCGAGTCAAAACCCGGTCAAAGTCGAATTCCGAGACGCAACTAGCCATGCATTTGTCTAAATTCAAAGTCAAAGGCAAATCAAAACTAACTAAGTCAACAAAATCAATTCAAAAAGGGTAACAAATCATGCCCTATTTACACTCCCTCCTTCCCGATCCACTCGATCGAGTGGCTCACATCCACTCGATCGAGTGGCTCACATCCACTCGGTCGAGTAAGGCCATGAACCGGCCAAAACGGACCCAAACCGGGCAATCGATCGAGTGCACCCGCGCCACTCGATCGAGTGACCCTAAACCGGGGTATTTTTCCTATAAATACCCCGTCACCCCACAACATTTCACAAGACTTTTTTTTAACCCTTCTACCTTCAAAACCTACACATTTGAGCCATCATTTTGGCATCAACTCTACACCGACATACACATACATACATATTCAAAATCCCGAGATCAAAACTCGTCAAAGACCGAGAGCAAAACTCGTTAAAATCCATCCCTACAAAACCACATACACACCATAACTCCCCTACGTATCTTGACGCTCCCGTGACTTTGCCACCATTTGACGAGCCCTATACCGAGAAGCAAAAGCACGTAGGTTGAGGGTGTAACATTCAAATCCCGACATCTTTTTCTTTCTTCTTCTTTTTTTGTTTCTTTCATATATATACATATTATTTATATTAATTGTACTAACACTAACATTTTAATTCCGTTACTAACTTTTAACTTTATGTATACTAACATTTTATTTTATGTCAACTAACATCTAACATTTTCATTATTCGCATACTAACCAATCTAACAATCTAACATTTAATTAATCGTTATTTATATTCCGTCTAATATTAATACCGTGTATATTTATCATAAAAAAACTATTTTCAAAACGATCCGAGCAACGTCCGTTGAGGCTAAATTAATGATCGTAGGCCTAAAAGGCCAAATTACGATATTAAAATGCCGAGGACTTAAGTTTGCGACGACGGTCGGGTTTTCGGGTTGAATATGTTTAATTATGAATTCCGCCTAAAGTCTATTTAATCCATTTACAAGTTGTATTGGAGGTGGCGCCCTTCGAGGTGCGCCGCCCTAAACACTTAAGGGCGTAATAGATCGTGGAGATTCGTCGTTAAATATGACCGACCCCATTTCATTCAAAATATTATTTTAAAAGAGTCATGGACAAATCGGATTAGGACAAAACCCGTTGACGCCGAATTAACTGTCACACGATCCGAAAGGATTGATTACGACATTATGACGCGGAGGGAATCGATATTTATTCTAGTCCGATCAAATTTGATTTTGCAAATTTCGCTTTAACTACTAGATAACGGTTCTATAACCGAATGTCGAGTAGGACGAGCCATCGAAATTTACACTAATATAAATTGAAAAATATTTATATTTAGCGTAATTACATGTCGATTTCAAAATTAATAAATCGAAATCGCCACCTTTTCTGAATCAAGTAGCTCCTCGAACAGAGGGTACTCGATCGAGTGCCTTGGCTCACTCGATCGAGTGACACCTCAAATAATAGGCAGAAGCTCTCCACGTGGGGCACTCGATCGAGTCTCCCATGACTCGGTCGAGTGGCCTTTATCATGCCTAAATCGTGAGCCTTCTAAATATTGTAAGTCTAGTCAAATCCTTTTTACGACTCTTAGTCGTCAAGTGTCAAGTCAATCACGTGATTCCTAATTCAAAACTCATGCATTTTATTCTATTTTATTAATTTTGCGACTTTGACTGATGTCTTATACGACTAGTTTTGTGTCGATGACTCTTAGTCGTATCCGACGCATGACTAGTCTAGACACCAATCTTTCAATATGATAAGTCGGGACAAGGCATCGAGACCCGGGATCGAGCTAGCACCACGCTTCGGTCCCATACACGAGCGCGTATTAAAGTCTCCGTCCTCCGTTTAATGCACAATATAATGTGTATTTAATCGAAGTTCGTCCATTTACTCAATTTACGGTCTAGCTTATATTTACTATTTACGGGTCCGTTTATAGTTAATATTTACCGTTTTCTAATTCGATTATTATATTATCGCTCGTTGTATTGTGAATTCCGGGTTGTATTCCGCCCGCGTAATTTATAATTTATTTACGAGTTTTCTATTTTCGATGTTTGCTATTTATTGCATTAAATGAACATCGCATGCTAAATCACTTTGACGTGAATCAAGATGCATTAAAATGACGTAGCAACCCATTCGATATTTATATCTTGTAAAACGTTGTTTGCATAACATTTTACCGGATTACTAACACGCATATTAGAAAGTCAAACGATGTCTTAGTAGAGCCCGCTAAGTGCGGGCGGGGTTGGGTGTCCTTAGTGGGCTTCCCAACACGTACCCTCACCCCTTACTCAGAACCTCGGTTTCCGGATGCCCGAAACCGTTGGCGCACGAGAGTCTTTCAATACACGATAACCGGTAGTGACGGTATTGATATCGCAATGCAAAGGAACGAGCCCAATAAAATCTGAAATCGAAGTGGGCTATACTTTGTGTACGGTCCATAACGATATAGAGTGGGCTCGAATGGGCCCGAACTCCCACAAAGTTCGGTGGCGACTCCTAATTCGACTTAAATTTCAATTCGATCCATTCTCATATGGAGATTCATTCGCCTCCCCAAACCCGTGCGTGGCCGGGTCGGGGTGGACCTACGTCATGTCCACAATAAGGTTTTTTTTTGTGAACTATTATTGTAGTACGTAATCTTATTGAATCATGGCTAGTTCTCCCTTCGTTATCCTGTTGTGGCTTTATTTGGGATTTTCAACTTTTGGCCTCTTTTTTCCCATTGTGTCTTTTGTTACGGATGCTTCTTTCACCACCCCTTCAAATCTGCGACACATTCTGGGTGTGTATGTTAGTTTTTTAGCTAAAATATAAGCAATGGGTCACTTGTAATTAACGCACGTAATAATAGTTTACTCACCCCTTGTCTACCTTTCTCTTCTCATTTTTAATTGGGGTGTTCACCGCAGGCGTTGACTCTGCAGGATCATCTTCTAAGTTGCCTTGTTTTGGTTTTTCCTGTCAAAACATTGTGGTTGTTGATGTATATGACATTGTGTAAATAGAATCTTTTGGTGTTGTTTAAGTTTTTGTGTTGTTACCTTTGGATTTTCGTCATTTCTTTCCACTATGGTTGGAGTTGGATGGTCCTTTGTCGTCGGTAATACCTTTTGGCACTTCAGTTCCCGTTCGGCGTTGTATTTTGTAATCCTAGTCTTGACTTTCATGGTGTATTCTCTCCCGACACATTGTTGGAGTATGTTAAATACTCTCCTTTCCCCCGTCCTGGTTTTTGCTCTTTTGTCAGGACAATATGTTAAAAATTTCTTCGCGTAGGTGGTATGTTATTTGTTATGCGTACCTTTTCATATAAGGTTAGCAATGCTTCGATTGGTCTCCTGATTATCTTCTCAGCTTCCCTCCCAAAGACCACCAAAGTTGTGTATGCTGTTTTGTCCGCTATTGTAGTGATTAATCTGTACCTGTATTGTGGGTATTAACATATTTGTCATATTGATTAGGAAGAGTAGATAGGTTTAACATACCGCACGGCGAGCTATAATTTTTGGGCTTTTTTTGACCTTTGTTATGGGTAGGGTATTGGTTCGTTACATTGGTGACATTTTTCATCCTCGTCGATTCCAGCGGGGCATGATGTGCAAGATTGATACCACCAGTCAACATCTGTTCTCACTTCTGTTATTGTTCCGTGGCATTTGAATATCTCATCCTATTCTAAGTGTTTCATTTAATCGGAAATGTTAGTCGGTACATCATATCAGTGAGCATGCGATGTCTGTCGACATTACCTGATCGTCGACATCTGCTTGTAGAAGCTCTGCAAGGGTTGAAGTGAGCATTTCTTCTGCCACCTCAGCATCGAGAATCCTTATTTGAACGGGTTCTTGGTCCCTGTATGGTGGTATGACAACGCAAATAATAATATGTGGCTATTCTAGTATGTGTAAGATCGGCTACATGTTTTGTGTCCAACATTTCTATTGTGCGGGGCAAACGGGTACCTTTCCAGTAACATTCTAGTGTCCGGCAAGTCCATGTTGAGGAAGACCTTGGTCCCATATGTGGATTGTAGTTGGTAATCTCCTGCACCGGTGTTGTAATCCTTGTTCATAAGTATGATCTGTACTTTATCACTGTACTAATGAAGTTTATTACCTTCATAATTTATGACTCTTGTAGATGTGATGACTACGACCATGTTATTTTCATTATGCTGGCTAATTTCTTCTGTAATGTAGTCAGATGCATCACCCCATAGAGTCACATTCACTATTTTTTCCTGTATGTAGTCATTATATTGTAGTAAGTTAATTACCTTACACGTAACTATATGCCTAGTGAAGTTGCTTTAGTTACCTTTCATCTTGTATTTGTATATGACGTAAATGTGTTTGACCATTTTTTGTAATCCCCTAGAAATTCTAACACAATACAGTGGCGGAAACACTGTAGAAGTGGGATTATAACACACTGTAACTATGTCTTGATTAAATAAAAATGGTAAGTCAATACATAAGCCATAAAATAAAAATGACTACAAAATAAATAAATAAATAAAATCCATAAAAAGGGTTTTAACAATCCATAATACAGTGATCTGATTAAAACAAGCAGGATCCATAACTGCTCGCTAGCCCACCCGAAGGAAAACACATATACCCGCCATGTTAAAAACATAACAGCCACAATCAGTGGGGAGCAACGTCAACGTTCTCCCAGCCGTATAACAGGATTTTAAAACTGTAATTACTCTTATAGCAAAAAATAGTAAAAATGGAAAACAGTAAAACACATTATAATAAAAATAAACTTTCAGTGAAAAACTTCACGTATCAAAACAATATAATAAAAATGAGTTTTCCGAAGAAAACATAAAACATGCCAACCTGCAACCAAATTATATCGATAATAATAAAAATATTCAAAATGGCGTTATGGATAGGAGTAGTGTAGACGGCTAGACTTTCACTAGGAGAGTACTAAAAACTAGCTTCGAGAGCTTAGTTCAAACAAATCAAACTTCGGTCTCTAACTAGGCTACTCAACCATAATAGAGCGGCGACTTATAAATGCGTGGCCCTAGTTTAAGATAATGCACACCCCTCCTGGGATTACCTGTCACCCAGTTCAACTTATGACGGCGACTTACTGCGAGGCCTAAGCTTAAGGTCAAAATGTACAAAACTCCCGGGATACCTGTCACCCGGTTCAACAACCAATGTACCGATTCCTGATACACTAGCCTTATAGTTGATGGCAAAACCATAAACCCTAGAATATATTACTTTAACCTCACACTTGTCCTTATTCCATAACTCCAAAACAAAGTCATTATCGATATTCAAAAGATATAATCAATATAAATAATATGAGGATAAAAGAAGTAAACATTTATATTTTAACAGAGGAAACTTTCTATTTTTAGAAACTTTACTAAAAATAGCATTATATCAAAATAGTGAAAATATTAGTACATACTAATACCACATTTTTAGTAAATGATATAGATTTATAAAACTAACACTTTCGGCCTTAACGATATTAATTATTAAAGTAAGAACATTTGAGTTTATGAAATTATTGAAATATCGTACAAGTGTATAAAGTGATTAAAAATGTCTTAAACATTTTAATAATACTAATCAGGGTGTTTTCAAAATTTACAAAGCTAAAATTCCCTAATTATTATTAGTTACGACAATACGATTACAAATAGAATTTTACGGCAAATGTCAAATTAAATCTTTTAACGACTTTTATTTAATTAAAACATTGAATATATTTAGAATATGTTAAGGAATGATTTAACTCTTAATGTTTCAGATTTAAATATTTTCAAAATAGCTGGAAAAATAAATCTTTTAGGTAAGACGAAGCATTTTGACGATAAATCATAATTTGTCCAAAAATCAATACTTATTAATAAAAGATTTTAAGAAATAGTAAAAAAATTACATAAAATAGTTAAAATATATTTATGGACATTCTGTCCAGAAAAAAAAAATTCCAGAATCCTAAAACTCGGTTTTTAAAGCGTTTTCTCGTTAATCGTCTAATCTCGACAATAACGATTAATAAAAATAGTAATTACAAAACGATTTAAGTATTAATTTCCAAAAATTATTATTAAGCATAAAAATCATGATTTTCCAGAAAATACTAATTTTCCAGATTTACAAAAATTCCAGCTTTAATAAATCCCATCAAAACCGTCTTTAAAACCCGTTTCACAATTAACGATTCCATTAATAAAACTTATCGTTCCTAACATTTTATTAAAGCACTAAAAATCATAAAAATACATTTTATTAAGAAACCATCAGAATCATAATTTTTTTCCAGATTAAATCAAAAGACCAAAAATCGAGAATTTAAACGACAAACGCGGTTTTAACGATAAACGATGATTTAAAGTGATTAATTAATTCATCCACTTAGCAATTCCAAACAATTACAAAAAAATTCAGAAAATCCTATTTCATCAGAAAGTTTCACCATGGCAAAAATAAGATTAAAATAAAATGTTTAAGTACTAGAACTAAAAATCGACTTTTAATCGTTTTTGTCCGTAAACGAAAATAATTCAATAATCGATAACTAAAATATCGGAAAAATACTAAATTATTAAAAATCATCAAAAACATCATTTTTACAGAATATAAATATATATTACATGTTTAGGCCGAATATTACGATTTTACAAATTAATATGACGATTTAATCGTTAATCTCGTAAAAGCGATAAAAATATTGAAACATACAAATTTTCAACTTTTTTAAAATTTTTCCAGATTATATGACATACATATATTGTCAAAAATGAAATATAAAAATTATACATGCAAATACACAATTAAAATCATGAAATACCGAGTAACATCGACGTTACCTCTAACCCAAATTCGAGTCGATTATAAATTCGTCGGCTTCGGGATCATTCAAAAATTCTTCAACACAAGAAAAGCATGGTGGAAAAATACCTGATAAGTGTAGTTTGTAGTGCCTATTTCGTAGTGTTTTGGTCCCATTTTCTTTGTGGAATCGCTCCTTGGGGGCGATTTATGGGCTACTTATGCTTCCTCTAGCTCGTTTCAGGTTCCCGAGATCCTTCGTGAAGAGTTGGAGCGATTCCGACTCAATACATACACTTTTCGGAGCCAACGAAGTGGAGGAACGATCACTCGATGCCTTGGATTCGACCCCGAGACCTTGGGACCCAATCTCGAGCCTCCGAGACCCGATCCCGAGTCCCGAGAATCGATGAGAAGTCCATGTGAAGCAAGGAGGGACCAAAAGGATCATATTGGAGGCCTACAAGACTCATCCCCGACGGGTATGACCTCATCCCGTCCGGGATGAAGTGCAAACAAAGAAGCTCTTCTGCTGAGTCAACCGGGACGGGATGAGCCATCCCGGACGGGACCATGGAGCCATCCCGGACGGGATCACCATCCCGGACGGGACCATGAAGCCATCCCGGACGGGACCAACCATCCCGGCCGGGATGACCCAGTTACAGCTCCGCCTTGTTTCTTTCAATTCCTTTCCACTTGTAACCCTATATATACCCCTCCTCTTGTATTAAGGCACCATCTTAGCTTATGTTCTTCACTTCCCACTAAACCCTAGACTACTTTAGGTTAGATTAGTTTAGATTAGTGTAGATTAGTCGGTAATTAGTAGTTAATCTTAGTTTAGTACTTGTATTAAGGGAATTCTTCAAGATCCATCCAAGCTTGACAACCTTGGTGGTTTGTTTTGGGTTTTCTTCATTAATGCAAGTTTCAATCTTTCTCCTTCACTAGTATGGTATAATCTTTCCTTCCTTTTACTCTTTATCTTGTTTGTTTAATTCAAGTTTTAATCTTTGATTGTTGTTCATCATTTTCACTAGTTTGTTTATGTATGTTTTGATGTTTGTGTTGTTTCCTCTTGTTTATGTTAGTTGTAGTTTGATAATGTTAGAGTAGTGTTCTTGCTAGGGTTAGTAGGGTGATTAGGGTGTTAGTTGGGTGATTAAGGGTTTGTTGGAGATGTTGGTGGAAGATTTGGGTTTCCTCTTGGTTGATGCATATTACATGTTTGTGGAAATGCTTGAATGACTAAGTAGGTTGGAATGCTTGTTTTCTTGCCTTTCTTTTGTGGGTGTTAGTTTGTTGTGGGTTCGGTTCCCTCACTAAGTTGCGAGAGCCCGGTGAGGACGACCCCTAGGTCGGTCTAAGTTGCGAGAGCCCGGATTCGACCTAGGCCACCATAGCGCGCTAGAACCCCGTTTGTCATTTGCGTCGCGAGATGGGTTCCATGTGGAACCTCTAGGTCGGTCTAAGTTGCGAGAGCCCGGACCAACCTAGATCACCCTACTACCTCCTTCGCTCTAGCTCTTCCTTGACCATCCCGTTAACCCTTTGACCCCGACCTAATCCTAGCCCGTTTTCCTTAGTTGTTCTCCTTAGTCTTAGTCTAGCTCTCTCCCCTTCTATCATTCTCTAGTTTAGCTTAGCTCGTTGACTTAGTCTCGTTTTTGGGCGAACTTGGTCTAGACGCCTCTACCGTCCCCGTGGATTCGACCCGACTTACCCTAGCTACCCTAGTTAGGTTAGTTGGTTTTTATTTGACGGTTGGGATCCACGACAAATCCCTCCCATCAATACCATGAGAAAACTAAGAAAATCAAGGAAAATAACGATCGAAAACAACATCGATTATTACCTTAACGAAGGGATCGGAATGACGATTATTTAGGAGATGAAAACGAGACGATCGAGACTCGATTTGAGACAAAATTTGGCTAGAAAAGCTGCTGGAAAATCTCAGCCAAGAGAGAAAAAGGGAGGAAATATTGTTTAATTTTTTGTAAAATGAATGATAAGAAAGTGGATGGTTTTCTAAAGCATAAATGATAAGTAAATTTTGATGAAAACTATGTCATAATACATGCACAAATCAGCCAAAATGAGAGAGGAAGAGAGTGTGAAGAGTTTGTGTTTAAGGCCAAAAATAAATGGGTGAGAAAATAAAAATATCTAAGGCTTAAACATCATAAAATGAAATGTATACAAAGTTGTAGTGTAAAAATGTGACATGGGTGTGTCACGGTCCAAAACATGGGGAAAATGTCCCAAATAATTTCTAAGTTGATAAAAAGATGAATCGTAAAATTGTTAAAGGTATTTCAAATCAGTTCGAGTAAACCGCGCGTTGGAAAATAATTATTTACGAAACTTCGTAATAAAATCATTAAAGGTCAAATATTCTTAAATAAAAATATTTCTTAGTTGGAAATATCATATAAACGTGTTTTGATATTTAGGAAAAATAAATAACTGAATTTCAAGCTTAAAACGTTAGTTCGTAGAAAAATAGAACTTCACGCGCAAAAATAAATAGTTTACAATGAAAATCAAATAAATAGGTTTATAAGAATTAAAATCTTTTAAAATAAAAATAAATATTATTTGACTCAAAAAAAAAATAAGAATTTAGAAAGATGAAGGAAATAGAAGACGAAATTGACATAGAGTCATGACGGAGTCACAACAGAATAATTAACGGCACTAGGAAAATATTGGGTGTTACATTTTTGGTTAGCATTTTCTTTTTCTCCTCGATTGAAGTTAGGAAGCTGACAACATCTGCATCATGTTGTTAAAAAGATTCAATAGGCAAATGATGCGCGAGCGTCGCGACCCGCACGATCAAACAATATTTATAAACTCCGAAATACTACTACGTAGTAGCGACAAGTCGGGATCGATCCACAGGGACGGTCGAGGGGTAGTCGGTCAAGTCAAAGTCTGAGAGTGATTGGGTCGAGAAGGGGGGTTTCGGACGAGTAGAACTAGACTAACCAAACGAGCTACGGAACTAAGGCGAGAAACTATTAATGGGAAAAGCGTTAGGGAGAGTCGGGGAGTTGGAAATTAAGGTAAGTGTGCAATTGCAAGAATTATCACAAGATGTATAAGGGAGGTGCCACCTTTCAGTTTCCCTACCAACCAAGCTAAAGCCTAAACCCGCTTTTAAGACGAATAAACTAAAGTCTCTAGACGGAATTACCAAAACCCCAAGTTTCTCCATATTGATACGGGTTAGTCAAGTCAACCTAGGTGATCAAGCTAAGTCAATCAAGACACAACAATTCCAATCAAGACAAATCACCCTCAAATGCAATATTCTCACAAGATAAAACCTTTATCTAGAATTCCTCCTCCCCTATCCCCCTAACTAAAATCTACTCACTACCCATAATGAAACTAACACTAAGGAGACTAGGAGAAAGACTAAACATGATTAAACTAGAGGAGAAACAATTAATCTAAGACAATAAAGGAAACTACACTAACAAACAACCATAAAGAGGAAAATAGACTAACACACAAACTAAGGAGAAACAAACAAAGGAGAGAGAAAAACTAACAAACAACATAAAAATGACAAGACTAACAATGGATTAACAAGAAACTAAAAACAAAACTAATTAATGGAGAAAGGGAGAGGAAAGAGACTACCAACAATGGAGGAAAACTCAAAAGGAGAAGATGAAGATCAACATAAAAGATGAAGCTTCAAGAAATAATATAAAGATCTTGTCAACAAATCCTTGCAAAACCCTTGAATCTTCAACATAAACGCAAATCTTCAACAAGATGGAAGCTTGATTACAAAATAAATAGTAGATCTAAACTAAACTAAGAGAGTTTTACTAAATCTATGGAATTTTACTACGTGAACTACTACTACTACTACTACTACTACTACTACTACTACTACTACTACTAAGGAGATCTTCCTACACTACTCTACCCTAAAGAGGCACACTTAAGGTACAAAAATCAAATGAAAACCTAGGGTTACTATATATAATAAGCCCTTAATGGGTCACACAATCTTAAAGCCCATAATCTAATCTTTGCCCATTAGTGAAACTTTGTCATTTGAGTGAGTCTTTGCCCAATGAGTCTTCATAGGGGGAAGTTTTGCCCTGCGAATTCTCTCCAATATGGCGGAAATACAGTCAGACGAAGTTTCGCCCGGTCAAAATCTCGTAGGGTGAAATTTCTCCCGGTCAAAATCTCGTAGGGTGAAATTTTGCCCGGTGAACTTTTTTGTCCGAAATGGCAATCTGGGGAGGAACACCATCTGACAAAATTTCGCCCGGTCAAATTCTCATCGGGTGAAATTTTGCCCTGTGACTTCAGAGGGTCATAACTCTCTTGTTTGAACTCCAATTGGGGCGTGTAATATGTCGTTGGAAAGCTAAGAAGATAAGCTTTCACCTCCAACTGGAATCTCTTCGATATAAGGTCTAGAACTCTAGATATATTCATTTGAAGTTCGACCTCTTTGGTGAAGATGCCCAATGGACTATAGTTTTTTTCCATTTTGCTCAAAGCTTCATCTCTTAGGTTTGGACTTTTGGATTTTGAGTTGTGTGCTTTGCTTTTCGGACGGTTTCTCTCTCTCCGATCCTCATAGGAGCTCAAACACGTTTTTGGTCGAAAATCCTATCAAAATAGACAGAAAATTACCAAAAACACGTAAAATGCAAAAGAGAGACACTATTGCGAGAATTACTCAGAATAGGCGATAATCGCGCTTAAGTCTCGCAAAACGAGAGAAAAACGGGTCTAAATGGGAGGAAAAACTGTCTAAATTTGACACACAACAATTCTCCCACACTAAACCGTTGCTCGTCCTCGAGCAAAGACCCAAAAAGAAATTACATACTACTACTACTAGCTAGACTAAGCTAAGCCGATACGGGGCAATTAACGCGCCCGCTCCGTCCCTTCAACTCACATCGAAATACCCATGAGGTAGAGTAATCTCATGCAAGGCAAGTTGGGGCTTGCTCAAAATGGTGTATGCGACTAAACACACAAAAACACATAACACGAAAGAATAGACGCATCCAAAGTAAAAATAAAAACACTGAATCCCTCATCGAGTTGGCGGGGAAAGACACCGAAAACTTACTTAAAACAATCATAAACATTCCAAGAAATATCACCCACGTAAACAAGGGCCAAAGCCTAATACTATGACAATTAAGCAATATAAATGTTGATAACTTAGCTAGGTCCTCCTAATCTTCTGAAGGGGTACTACGGGGCGTCAAACAGAGTGGAAAAAGTGAACCATGGATTTGTTCGACACTGTAGGTAGGTGCAGTCCCGCTCTCTTTGGCTAAGCCAAAAGGGTCGTTCCAAACTTGAGTTTCCAAAATTAGCCCAAACAAAAAGTGGAGTGTTTACAATTTTTGGGGTGGATCGACTAATCACCGCTATCTTCCTACCTCGGGACTCGGTTCTCTAGTAGGCACTTCACGACAACGAATCGATCAAAGGGCTTTATTATTATTTTTCTTTTTCTTTTCTTTTTTTTCTTTTTTTTAAAGGAGATGTTTTTGATAATATGATTTCATTTGAAGCTCCTTTTCTCTCCCTTGTTTTTCATATTTTTGTGCCCTTTTCTCTTACTTTGGTTTGCCCCTTTTTTTGGCTCTTTGATGTGGTTTGTAACCAAACATTTGGGTTTCATTTTTTTTGTAAACTTATTGTGTGGTGTATGGGTGAAAGGATGAATAGGTACCCGAAAACGGGCCCATCCCCGGATAAACTACAAAAAATGGAGAATTTGGATTAAAGGTGCAATGGTCATTCGAGCAAGGTCACCTAGAAAACGGGATGCGAAAACCAAGGCTTAACTCCTCCATGTGTGGTCAAGGTGGTCAAATGCAAACCCCGAAGTAAACCTCTAGTAGAAAAGGTGGACTCAAGCTAAAGGATCAACAAGTTCATTGATTTAAAGTCATTCTACTAGATTAAGGTCCAAAATCTACAATTGGTTATCCACAATGGAATGTAAACTCTTGTAATAAGTTCGTAATCGGGTTTTCGAAAACATTTAGTCCTAGACACGCTATACAAAAGCAAAAGGAACACACGAAAAAGAAAAGAAAAATAAAAGAAAACACGAGTAAAGTCATGCACTCCGTACTCCATCAACATTCAAGCACAAAAATCAGCCACAACACCCAAAATGTTCATCTCCTCGAGAGCCTCCCAATAGCAACAACCTAACTCCTCTACAAAAGTAAGGAAGAAAAAAGGAAGTTACCAAGCGGAGTGCTTTCATAATTTCTTCAAATCTTGCTATCAAGATGGTGGTTACCTGTAAGAGTAGAAAACAAGACTATACAACGGACACAAAAACATAACGAAAACAAGAAAAGAAAAAGGGAAAAGGAAAATAAAAAGAAAATGTTTTTGGTTTTTGGAAAGATTTTTGATAAATAAATAAAAGATAGTAGATCCCTCCCCCACACTAAAACTGTGCATTGTCTTCAATGCACGAGTAGGGGAAAAGATCGAAAAAGACGGAAAAAGAAAAATAAGAAAAATCTTTTTGGATTTTTATAATTTTTCAATTGTTTTTGGATTTTTCAAAAAATTTTGAAGAAAGAAAACAAACGAAAAGAATACGATAAAAAAGATGGCGGGCCTAGGTGCAATCACATCACCTAGACCCTAGCCAAGTGACTAAGAAAATGAGAATAAAATAAAAGAAAAGAAATTAAAAGAAAGGATGAAAAAGGGGCGTAGGTATAGTCACGCCACCTAGCCCAGATTAAGAAAAATTTGAGAAAATGAGAAGACTTTGGATTTTCAAAAGGTCAATGGCGTAATCACATCGCCTAAAGACCGGGAGCAATACCAAGGCCGCTTCTGCCGTAACAATCGAATAATGGGGCAGCTTGTAAAGTTATATTAGAGATAAATCAATCACAATGACAATAGGATAAAAGGAATAAGAACGAAATCAACCAAAGGACATGCAATTATAGATGATTAAGGACTCACCGATCCAACCCACACACAAATACACAATACGCGCACACACACCACCAACTCCGGGAGAGGGTCTAGTTTGAGTGATCGTCCGACGCAAATGAGGCGCTAGGAGACCCATAGAAAAAGGGTATACCCTTGGAGATGGCTCGGAAGAAAACTCCTCCGGACCGTCGCTAAGCGAGAGGGCAAAGTCGGATTCAATCTCACATAGGTCATATATCGTACGACCTTCGGGTAATTCGTAGTGTACATACTCCCAAACTCCCCTTCCTCCCGACTCAGTCTTGGTCAGTCGGAATTCACCGGGACCCAAGGGTAGGTCCCAATTGTGGTGAACAAGGATAGTGGTTCGGTATGTGTTCGGAACTATTAAAGCTCTTCCACGACTAATGTAGACGAGGCGCTGATGAGGTACATGAAAAATCCAAGTCGGAAAATAGGCCTCGTCAAGCCATATGGAATCGTCTAGTGGGGTGAGGTGGTCGGTCGAATAACCCAATTTGTTTGCAATTACGGTCACGAGACCTCCACAATCTAAGGAGGGGCGTTGGGTGATAATGATACGGTGGAAATGCAACGCCACGACAAGTGGTAGGTCTAAGAGGTTAAGGTTACCCAACAAAGAGTCACAAATCAATTGCAAGACACACACATTAAGAGTATAAATATTATCGGCTGAGGGTAACAAGCAGTGGGAGAGCATCTCACAAAAATAGCGAATTGCGGGGTTACGAATTTCCGAGGCAAAGGATAAATTAGCCTCGTAACCCCATTTATAGCGTGATATGCGCTTCCAAAGATCTCTCCTAGATACACAGGCTTGTATGTTGCTCGAGGGTTCACTAAGTCCGGTACCCGATGAAGGTAGGCCTAGCGCAAGGCCGAACTCCGAAATAGTCAAACGGTAGGGTTTGCCGAATAGTCTAAATTTGACCGCTCTTGGTGTGGTCGTATTGTCAATGGCAAAGGTTCCTAGGAACTCACAAGTAAGGTCTTTATAGGTAATGGCCGCGAGGCTAAGGAGCTCGCTAGTTCCGGTCCTCGATGATAACTCTTTAATATCATCTACTATTCCTAGATTGGTCATTGTGTGGGGACAAGGCCACCTAGTACTCTGAAAGATCTTTTCAGAGAAGGTCCGAGACAGAGAAGTATTAAGACAAGGTAAATTTGTAGGCTTAGAAGACTAGAAGATGTAGAAGATTTAGAAGTCAAAGCCATACCTTGCTTACGAGTGGCTCGCTAAGCTCTTGTCTTCATAATAATAACCTTGCAAGAATAATCCCCAAAAATTTTAGCTTCACCTCTTCAAGCACCCAAAATAATCACCCAAGATGGAGAGGAGGTATGAATGTGGTTGGGGTATGGTGGTTTGATTTTATGAGGAGTGATAAGGTGAAATGAGGGTGAAGTAAAGGTGATATAAATAAAGGTAATTAAGGAGGGAAAGTAAAATTTTTAAAGTAGATTGTAAATATTTGGTGTTTATGTTTTGGAGGGAAAGTTATGTGAGATATTTGGGAAGGAGGGAATTGATTTTGTAGTGAGAAAATAGTGTGTAGGTGATCCGGCCAAATTCTCCAGGTGAAGTTTCACCCGGTCGAGTACCATCGGGTGAAATTTCACCCGATGGGTTTTCGTTGTGAAAATCAATTTCTGCCAACTTCTTCCACCGGATGAAATTTCACCCGGTGAAAATCTCATCGGGCGAAATTTCGCCCGACGGTATCTTCGTCAATCCTGGCAAATCTTGCAATTTTTCGTAGGGCAAAATTTCGCCCGGTCAAGTCTCAACGGGCGAAGTTTCACCCGGGGGTCTTGTTTTCTTCGTTTTCCGTCTTCCTATTTCATGGCTCTTCAATAATCACCTAGAGACTCAAATAAGGACTTGACTCACATTACATAGTCAATATCTCCCACAAACATGCTTGTGGTCTTGAATTTAAGCTCGATAACTCCTCCAAAGGCTTGATCTTCATCCAAATAAATTCTCCATGGCAAAATCCAAGTTCAACCATTCTTCTCAAGCTAACAAAACTAACAAACTCAAAGAAATATGATACATATATACAAGGTGGTTGTTGACGATACCACCAAACCTCATCAAATGTGATACAGACTCAACCCGGGTCGCCATCATAGCGACTGATCCATAGTTCACCTCCATCAAAACTTGCCCGTGGCTCGGACACACACATGATCCTTGATAATTTTTGGAGGCTGGTTTTAAATTCTTGTACTAGCCGGGATACTTCGTCCCATATTAACTTTTGATTGCCAACTTCGACCTTTGCTTTATCAACGGGGCTTACACCCTCGTTGCGCGTCATTAACTTTCCGTCTCTTGGTTCCATGTTCACCACACTTTTTGATTTCTTCTTTTTGGATTTTTTGATAGCTCCCCTACGGGAAGTTGGAAATGTGTTGGAAGATGAACTCGTAGGCGGTTGCACGGTGGTCGAATCATTAAGCTTCACCTTTTTTTCAACATTATCGAGTAAATTACTCGACTTAGCTTCATTCTCCCTTTCTATCACAAGGGACTCAACATCTAGAAGGTATTCAAACATTTCATTTCCAAAGACATCGCTCACCACTGGGTTTTCTGACGTGATAGGTAATTTGAATTGCACGATCTCTTCACCGACATTAAACGAAAGCTTCCCCTTTTTAACATCTATGATTGCTCCGCCGGTGGCCAAAAGGGGCCTACCTAGGATTATGGGGGCATGCTTGTTTACTTTTACGTCCATTACCACAAAGTCGGTAGGGATCGAGAGATTTTTAACTCGAACTAACACGTCTTTAATCATACCAACCGAGGTCTTGATGGAACCGTCGGCTAGTCAAATTTTGATCGGTGTTTGATTCATGTTGTTGATATTGAGATCATTCACGACTGATAGAGGGATAATGCTCACGGCCGCTCCAAGATCACATACAGCATAATCGATTTCCACATTCCCTATTGTGCAAGGTATTGAGAAACTCCTGGATCACCCATTTTGGTGGGGATCTTGCTTGATAAGGCCGAATTACACTCTTCGGTGAGTGCAACCACAATTGCATCATCAAATCGGCCAACTATCTCGGTGAGAGGGGGAGTTACCTTATCCTTCTTTAGCAAGTCGAAGAATGAGGTGAACTTGATGTCCTTCCTATTGATCGTACCTTGAGATGGAAATGGCGAAGGTGGCACATGTGGCTTAGGAGGTGGCATGCTTTTCTCTTTTTGAATTTCCTCTATCACATAACCCTTATCTCCCTTGATGTACTTAGAAGGGTCCCATATTTCGCGCTTGGTTACATCGATTACACCAGGATCTTCCTCACAACAAGTTGTGGTTGGAGGATGTCTTGTTACCTTCCTAGAATGGGGGACGCTTTGCTTTTCAACATGTTTCACCTTCGGTTTTTCCACTTGATTTAGACCCATGATTTTGTGAGGGTCTACTAGTTCTTTTCCTTCATTCCATGTGGCGGTATTGGCATATGCTTGATGTTGCGGGTAATTAGGATTTTGAGGTTGTCGGGGTAATCCTTGTGGTGGATGTACCGGAAAGGTAGGAGCCTTGGTGGCTTCTTGTAATTTCCTAGCTTTGAGTTCCTTTCTTATATCCGCAATCTCGTAAACTAAGAATATTATCGCCTTTTGCATGAATAGTATAGGATGCTCACATTGGCCATTCCATTAACCTTGTTGGTAATCGCCATGGAAAGGTGGAGGTTGGTTATATTCGGGATTGTATCCTTAAGAACTTTGATTGCAGTTGGGATGATACCCTTGAATATAATCCCCTTGATTGAAGCTTTGAATACCTTGATTATAACCTTGAATACCGTGGATATCCCTTGATTGCGAAGATTACCTTCAAGTTTTTGGTAATTGTTTCCTTGATTCATGTGTTGATTATGGAATTCACCTTGGCTTTAGAAATAATCGCCTCCTTGATTGTTAAAATTTTCCTCTTGAAGAGGTGGCAAGAATGGAGTTTCTTTGGGAGGCCTTTGGATGAAAGATCTTTGTTGATTGTTTGAATTGAAGGGCATTTGTTGTTGTCCCCCTTGATACATTGGTCCCGGGTTTTGCACACCATGATTTGCATAAGAGTTGTATTGTTGCACATGGTTCCTTGTTTCGGGATTGTATGTGTTTGAAAAAGGATCATTTTGAGGCATTGGATTGATATTTTAAAACACTTGGACTTTATTGCATTCTTGATAGCACATTCCTTCATAAGAAGGAAAATTGTTGGACTTATGACCATAGTTTCCACAACACTCACAAGGGATTTTTGGTAGTGGAGGTTGTCTTGGTGGCCTTGATTGAACTTGGTTCACATCCCTTGAGTTAGAATTAGAGGGTATACCTTCAAACCTCTTGGTTAGTTATTCCGATTTTAATTAGAGCTTTGATTCATTGTTCATGGAAGTACTTTCCAAGGATTGGGAATGTGAATCAAGAGGTGGCATGATGGGTTCTTGGAAGTTTCTTGGGGGTGGTGGTAAAATGGGAGGTGGAGAAGGTGGAGAAATTTTTTGTGGAGTGATAAGAGGTGATGCTGATGGGGAATTTTGTGGAGTGAAAGGTGTAGGTGGATTATTAATGGTGGGAATGGTAGTGGTTTGTGATATGAATGGATTTGGAGGGGGTGGAAGGATAGGATGAATGTTTGGTGGTGTGAGGTATGAACGTGGAATCACCTTTGTTGAGTTATTTCCCCGGAATCTCATAGCTTTAGAAAACATCTCTGGCTCGGGATCGAACCAAAACGTGATAACCTGTTCCTGGACAAAGACTCAAGTAGAAGGTGAGTCTCCTAGCACCAAGTGGTACTAGGGTAGAGAGAAATAAAAATAAAAGCAAAACCAAACACAAAAAGACAAAAAACTCAATCAACTAATCGCCGTTCCCCGGCAACGGCGCCAATTCGATGCGCGAGCGTCGCGACCCACACGATCTAACAATATTTATAAACTCCGAAATACTACTACGTAGTAACGACAAGTCGGGATCGATCCATAGGGACGGTCGAGGGGTAGTCGGTCAAGTCAAAGTCTGGGAGTGATTGGGTCGAGAAGGGGGGTTTCGGACGAGTGGAACTAGACAACCAAACGAGCTACGGAACTAAGGCGAGAAACTATTAATGGGAAAGGCGTTAGGGAGAGTCGGGGAGTTGGAAATTAAGGTAAGAGTGCAATTGCAAGAATTATCACAAGATGTATAAGGGAGGTGCCACCTTTCGGTTTCCCTACCAACCAAGCTAAAGCCTAAACCCGCTTTCGCGACGAATAAACTAAAGTCTCTAGACGGAATTACCCAAACCCTGAGTTTCCCCATATTGATCCGGGTTAGTCAAGTCAACCTAGGTGATCAAGCTAAGTCAATCAAGACAAAACAATTCCAATCAAGACAAATCACCCTCAAATGCAATATTCTCACAAGATAAAACCTTTATCTAGAATTCCTCCTCCCCTATCCCCCTAACTATAATCTACTCACTACCCATAATGAAACTAACACTAAGGAGACTAGGAGAAAGACTAAACATGATTAAACTAGAGGAGAAACAATTAATCTAAGACAATAAAGAAAACTACACTAACAAACAACCATAAAGAGGAAAATAGACTAACACACAAACTAAGGAAAAACAAACAAAGGAGAGAGAAAAACTAACAAACAACATAAAAATGACAAGACTAACAATGGATTAACAAGAAACTAAAAACAAAACTAATTAATGGAGAAAGGGAGAGGAAAGAGACTACCAACAATGGAGGAAAACTCAAAAGGAGAAGATGAAGATTAACATAAAAGATGAAGCTTCAAGAAATAATACAAAGATCTTGTCACCAAACCCTTGCAAAACCCTTGAATCTTCAACATAAACCCAATGTTGTGTGCTAAATTTAGACTGTTTTTCCCCTCATTTAGACCCGTTTTTTCCTCGTTTTGCGAGTTTAGAGTGCGATTATCGCCATATTTTGTGTACTTCTCGCATTAGCGTCCCTCTTGTGCATTTTACGTATTTTTGGTAGTTTTTCTATCGATTTTGATAGGATTTGGCACCGAAATCACGATCGAGCTTCCACGAGCACAAGAGAAGGGAATACCGTCCAAAGAGTAAAGCACACAACTTAAAGTTTAAAGTCATCCAATCAATTAACGAAGAATGAGACAAGAAAAGAGGCCAGAAAAATGACCGGGCGAAATTTCACCCGGTGAGACACTACCGGGCGAAATTTCACCCGACGGTAAAAATGCCTCCCTGAAGATTTTCCGAGACTTTCCACCGGGCGAAATTTCGCCCACCGGGTGAAATTTTGCCCGATGGAAAGAAGAGCCAAAAACGCAAAAAAAAAGGAAGAAAATCTTACCGGGTGAAATTTCACCCAGTGGGAATTATCGTCAAGACCGCAAGGCAAAGTTTCACCCCATGAAGATGCTAAGGGTGATTGTCTCATTAATGGAGCATGAAGTGGATTTGGGCTTTAGGTTAAAAACCCATTAAGAAGATTACTATATATATGTTACCCGAAATTGTTGCCTAAGTAAGTAGTAGTAGGCCTCCATTAGGGCAGTCATCCATCACATTACACCATCCATTAGTAGAGAAATCTAGTAATATTCTAGTAGTAATTTTCCAAAAATCTATTAGTTCACATAGTAATTAGTAGTAGATCTACTTAGTTTACATCAACATTTCTCTAGATTATAAGTTTGTAAGAAGATTATTCAAGTTTATTGAAGATTTGTTGGGTTTATTGAAGGATTAGTGACAAGTTCTTCATTCTCTCCATCAAAGATTCAACCTTTATTTATGCAATCTTCTTATTTCTTGTAGATCTTCATAGTTGGTATATTTCTTTCCACTCTCTTCTCTCTAGTTTAGATTTAATTTAGTTTTTTCATTATTGTCTTGTTTAGACCATCTTAGTGTAGTTAGTTTCTCTAGATCTTGTTCATGTTGTTCTAGATTATTCTCTAGATTAATTTGGTAGTTTCATAGTTTAGTGGGTAATTGTTAGATTGCAGTTTTCTCATCATATTGTTGTTAGTTTCCTTAGATCTAGTTGTTATGCATGTTGTAGTTAGTTTCTCCTTAGTTAATGTTCTATTGTCTTTCATTATGATTAGTGAGTAGATTTCTTGTTGGGGAGTTTAGGGATGAAGACTTGGATTATTTGAATTTAGGGGTATTGGTGGGTTGCTTGCATGTTGGTTTACCTTGCTTATGGTTGTTGTGCCATTGTTGTTTTAGTCCGGCCAACTAGACCGACCTTGACTCGTTTCTATCAATATGGGGAAACTCGGGGTAAAAATTACCATAACAAGAGACTTACTCTTCTTCGCCGCGAAAGCGGGTTTTTAGGTGGGTTGGGTGAAGAAACCGAAAGGTGGCATTTTCCCTTTATCAACGTTGCAACAAAAACTCGATCCCGACCTTCTTAGATTCCATGTTCCGAATCCCGACTTCACCCTAACGCCTTTCCCTAGATTAATTACCCCTAGCCATTCTCGTAGTGATTCCTCTAGCGTAGACTCGACCATAGACTCGACCCTTAGAAACCCCCCCTCTAGACATCAAACACATCGCTTTAAACTTGTCAACACATCCGTTCCCTGTGGACCGACCTCGACTTACCACGAATACTTGCTTGCTTGTTTTTGTGTGATCTTGAGTCTTATAATTATCGTTTGATCCCCCGTCCTTCGTTAACGACCGATCCGATTGGGAGGCGATCACCCAAATCTTCAACAAAAATGGAAGCTTGATTACAAAATAAATAGTAGATTTAAACTAAACTAAGAGAGTTTTACTAAATCTATGGAATTTTACTATGTGAACTACTACTACTACTACTACTACTACTAAGGAGATCTTCCTGCACTACTCTACCCTAAATAGGCACACTTAAGGCACAAAAATCAAATGAAAACCCAGGGTTACTATTTATAATAAGCCCTTAATGGGTCACACAATCTTAAAGCCCATAATCTAATCCTTGCCCATTAGTGAGACTTTGTCCTTTGAGTGAGACTTTGCCCAATGAGTCTTCAAGGATGAAGTTTTGCCCTGCGGATTCCCTCCAATATGGCTGAAATACCGTCGGGCGAAGTTTCGCCCGGTCAAAATCTCGGCGAGTGAAATTTCGCCCGGTCAAAATCTCGTAGGGTGAAATTTCTCCCGGTGAAATTTTTTGTTCGAAATGGCAATCTGGGGAGGAACACCATCTGACGAAATTTCGCCCGGTCAAATTTTCATCGGGTGAAATTTCGCCCTATGACTTCAGAGGGCCATAACTCTCTTGTTTAAACTTCGATTGGGGCGTGTAATATGTCTTTGGAAAGCCAAGAAAATAAGCTTTCACCTCCAACAGGAATCACTTCGATCCAAGGTCTAGAACTCTAGATATATTCATTTGAATTCGACCTCTCCGGTGAAGATGCCCAATGGACTATAGTTTTTTTCCTTTTTGCTCAAAGCTTCACCTCTTGGGTTTGGACTTTTGGATTTTGAGTTGTGTGCTTTGCTTTTCGAACAGTTTCCCTCTCTCTCATGCTCATAGGAGCTCAGACACGTTTTTGGTCGAAAATCCTATCAAAATAGACATAAAACTACCAAAAACACGTAAAATGCAAAAGAGAGACACTAATGCAAGAATTACTCAAAATACGGCCATAATCGCGCTCAAGTCTCGCAAAACGAGGGAAAAACGGGTCTAAATGAGAGGCAAAACGGTCTAAATTTGACACACAACAGCAAATAGAGTGGTAAAAATAATAAAATTGTTGCATTTTATAGTGCATTTCTCGGTGTACTTGCCTATCAAGTAGTGATTTTTGTTGTTGCCTTCTTCCAATTTGTCAAGCGGGTGGAATTCGAATTTGTGGAGTGAAATATTTTGAGTTTGGTCCTTATCCTTTTGTATCGATGTAAATGGGGTGCACTTGATGAAGTTTGGATTTTCTTTGACTGGTTTGTACAATCTATTGTTTTGCGTGACCTCAAAGTGCTGGAGGGTGTAAATTTTCCCCTCGTGTAGTATGCCTTCATATGAGGTCACCCACCACTTAGGTATTGTTGCATGCATATGGTTTCCCTTGCCAGAATCACATGGAATAAACTTTCCAGTAATTTGTTATCATCGTTGAAATAGACAGCGAATGAAAATGTTGGTCCAATTAAAGGGGTATGACTTCACCTCTTTGTCTAATAGCACCAGCATGTCCAGCGACAGTGGGGTGGGGGAGGGGGGCTATCCTTGTTCGGTGTTACGCGTCATATCCTCGTGGCCCGTGCTGTTATTTGATATTTGGACTTTGAGGGAACCAAGCCTGCAATAGTATTTGTTATTGGCGCCATTGATTTCCTTTGTTGTTTGTCTCTTGGCTATTTTGTTGCAATATTGCGTTGTATATTTTAGTTCTGGTGTTAAAAGAGTATATCGGTAAAGTAGTATGCATGTGGTATTTATATGCAGCTAGCGAGGTCAAATAAGGTAATATTTAATTAATAAATTGATCGGTTAGTAACGTAAATTCTTATTAGAAGCAAACATCTATGCAAGAGAGCAAGTACAAAGTTGACGTAAAAACAGAGCCATTAAAGTTGATAGCCACGCACATACCGAGTTAGTCTGGTCGGTGGGAAGAATCGGGGTCGCCTGCATCCAACGGCAACAGTAAGACGACGTTTGGCGCCGGGAATCAGCTCGGTTTTGTTGTACACTTGGTTGGTGTAATGGGAAAGGCAAGCACCCATTGTTGTAGGTGGTGGATTATAAGGGAGGAAGATGAAGAGGATGGGAGGTGGGAGCTGAATTAATGACGCAATGAAGGCCGAACTTGATTGCTTATCATTGGATTCTACATGATTAATGAGGACATTTAAACTAATCTATGACAAACAAAAAACAGACTACGCAATGAAGGCTGAACTTGATTGATTAACATTGGATTCCACATAATCAATGAGGAAGAAATAACGGACAAACAAATGAAGGATGAAGTTGATGAGTTGCACCTAATTTATGACAAACAAATAATCGACTTTGGCACTATTTATGACAAACAAATAACCGACTTTGACACTAATTAGGAACAAAATCAGGGTCGCCTGCATCCAACGGCAATAGTAAGACGACATTTGGCTGCGGGAATCAGCTCGATTTTGTTGTACACTTGGGTGATGTAATGGGAAAGGCAAGCACCCATTGTTGTAGGTGGTGGATTATAAGTGAGGAAGATGAAGAGGATGAGAGGTGGGAGCTGAATTAATGACGCAAATGAAGGCCAAACTTGATTGCTTAACATTGGATTCTACATGATTAATGAGGACATTTAAAATCGGGGTTGCCTGCATCCAACGGCAACAGTAAGACGACGTTTAGCGGCGGGAATCAGCTCGGTTTCGTTGTACACTTGGGTGGTGTAATGGGAAAGGCAAGCACCCATTGTTGTAAGTGGTGGATTATAAGGGAGGAAGATGAAGAGGATGAGAGACGGGAGCTGAATTAATGACGCAATGAAGACCGAACTTGATTGCTTAACATTGAATTCTACATGATTAATGAGGACATTTAAACTAATCTATGACAAACAAAAAACGGACTACGCAATGAAGGTTGAACTTGATTGATTAACATTGGATTCCACATAATCAATGAGGAAGAAATAACGGTCAAACAAATGAAGGATGAAGTTGATGAGGTGAACCTAATTTATGACAAACAAATAACCGACTTTGGCACTATTTATGACAAACAAATAATCGACTTTGGCACTAATTAGGAACTCCCTCCTTTTCAGCTTCCACCCAATCATATCATGCCATGTGAGCTACTTAAGAATTGAGCATTGGGTGGATATAGCATGGAGGATGATTTGTTTTCTATTTAATAGAATATATAGATTCATACTCCCTTCATTCAACTCCAATTAACTCATTTCTTTATGCACATTTGCCGAGATGCTTTTTAAATCGTTGATATCAGGTATTAGTAAAAATTATAATTTTTTAATATGCTTGTTCTACTCATCATGACGAATCAAACAAGATCTCACATGATATTATTTTGTCTTATAGATTGTGTAGAATTTTGAAGATTCTTTTTGTTTTTGAATAGTGTCAAAAATCCTAAGAGGTAAACTGGAGTTGAATGGAGGGAGTATAAGTAAAAAGAGTGTGAAAGTGAAAAATATGTAAAATAATGACTTATTTACAAATGAGAAAAAAATTACATTATAATTTTTTTTAAAAACATTAAACAAACAATGAAAAAATTACAAAGGAAGCAGGTGGGAAATGAAATTAAAAATAAAACAAGAAAAATAACGAAAAGAAAAAAAAGAAAAAAAATGTATGCATGGGAAGCTTGACAGTTGGCACAAACACAATGCTCCCACCTTTTTCTCTCTCCCTTTTTCTTATGGACAAGTTTGTCTGTCCAAACCTTGATGGACGAACAAACCACAAACTTGTGGAACAATGTCGGGTTCGTCCATAATGAAGAACTCATTCTATGGACGGCTATTGTGGATTCCCTTAGTGTTAAAAGGAGAATGGAAAAAACATTAATTAGATCTAAAATTTGAGATATAAGATTTATGATGATTGAAGAAAAAGCTAAAATCAGATAACAAAATAAATCGGGGAGAACGAGTGTAAGGGATAAATCCGTTAAAAATAAAAACCGGACATATGATTCACGAGAAGATAAAGTATATATAAATGTGGGATTATTATGAGATTAATTAAATGTAGGATTTTTTTTTGGTAAAATCTAATGGGGAAGGATTGCCTCTCACAAGCCAAGAAATTCTAAGACGAGTAGCATTCTTGATCAACTCCAATATTACTCTAGGTCTCATTGCTTAGCTTTGCCTTCATCATGCACATATTTCAGTCACCAAGCTAAGTATGATACTCCCTCCCTTCAAAACCAAACACACCACTTCTCATTTTGCCACTATTCACAAGTCAAGAGAATCTTCGATATTCTCGACAATCTACAAAGTAAAATATAGTCATGTGGGATCTTGTTTGATTCATCTTTATGAGTAGAGTAAGAATATCATATTTTTAGAAATTTTAGTAATGTAAAATGAAAGATATTGAAGATGTAAAACGTGTCTCGACAAATGTGAAAAAGCAAATGGTGTGTTTGGATATGAAGGGAGGGAGTCATTGTATGGCAGCAGCTATATTACAACTCTACAGATATATTGTTGTAATTTAGTTCCTCTGATTTCACTCAATTGCTGCAGGGGACATGAAAGTCGAACTTGAAGTCACCCCTGGAGCAAGTGCAACAGTTGCATGCTGAATCCACACTCAAAAACCATATTGATGATCTCTCGTCTCTATGGACATGGCAAAGTCCACCCCGATGCGGCCACGTGCGGGTTTGGGTAGACGAATGAATCTCGCGATAAGATTGTTCTCGAATTGAAATTTAAATCGAAGTTGAAGTCGCCACCGAACTTTGTGAGACTTCAGACCCGTTCGAACCCACTCTATACTTAGGCGTATCGTTGATCTCGCCCAAATTTGGATCGGCCGTTAACGAAGGATAGGGATCAAATAATATCTATGAGACTCGCAATTAACACAAAAACAATTAAATGTAGTCGTGGTAAGTCGAGATCGGTCCACCGGAAAGCGGTGTGTGATCGAGTAGGAGCTATGTGTATGGGATCTAATGGGGCGTTTTAGAGTCGATTCTATGCTAATAATGCGATGAAAAATGAAGAAATAATCAATAGGGAAAAGGTGTTAGGGGGAGTCGAGAATCGAAAATCGGATTCTATGAGTCTCGAAATTATAGATCGGTCACAAAGTCAATAAAGGGAGAATGCCACCTTTCGATTTCTTTACTCAACTTATCAAGATCCCACTTTCACGGCGAAAAAGGGTAAGTCTCAAGTCAAGGTAATTTCTACCCCGGATTTTCCGACCAATGGTAAGTCTCAAAATGAGGGATCTCTTACCCCGGGTTTCTTCAAATGATAGAAATGAGTCAAACTCGATCTAGTTGGCCGTACTAAGTCAACAATGACACAAAAACCTCAAACATGATGAATCAACATGCAAGCAACCAAACCACAATTCCTTAATTCAAATCACCCAAGATTCTCCTCCCTTGACTCCCTAACAAGAAAATTACTCACAATTCATGAAGGAAACTACAAAGGCAATAACAATGGAGAAAATAACACAAGCATGCATAATGATGAAAACAAGAGAAAATAAAACTAAGAAAACGAAGGAAATTGCGATCAACAAAAGAAACTACCAAGCGATCTAAAAACAATGCAAGGAACGAAAATCAATAAAAACGGTGCAATAATGAAAGAGCAATATTAAATTTAATCTAGAGATGAGGAAGAGGAAAAGAAATATACCATCAATGGAAGAAAATAACAATAAAGAAGATGAAGATTGCATAAAATAAGAAGAAGTTTTGATGAAAAGGACAATGGATATGCCACTAATCCCTTGATAATCTTCAAAGAACTTCAATAATAAAACTAGAATTCCTTACAAAGCTTGAATATAAATCTAGAGGAAGATGAAGATTGATAAAAACTATGAATAACTAATAGCTTTCTATCTAAGCTAATATGAAGATGAAAAAAATGAGATTGTCTTAAGATGATGGATAGATTATGTGCATCTAACTAGGTTAGCTATACATATAGTAATAGCTTAATGGATCCTTAAACCAAAGCCCAAATCCAACTTTTGCTCCATTAGTGAAACTTTTGTCCAATGAGTCTTCATATGGTGAAACTTCACCCTGCGAATTTCAGCCACACACGAACTTATACCGCCGGGTGAAACTTTCGCCCGGTGGAGAAAGTTTTCTGAAGATCTTTGGGGAGGTCGAAATTTCGCCGGGCGAAACTTCGCCCGGTGGTATCTCATCGAGTGAAACTTCACCCGATGGTTTCCTTGACCTCTTTTCTGGTCTCGCTCTTCGTCGTTTGATTATTGGATGGCTTGAAATTTAAATTTCGTATGTTACTTTTCGGACGGTATTCCACTCTCTTGTGCTCGTGGGAGCTCAGACATGCTCTCGGCGTCGAATCCTATCAAAAATAGATAGAAAAACTGCCAAAAACACGTGAAATTCACAAGAGAGACGTTAATGCGAGAAAGACCAAGAATAGGGCGATAATCATACTCTAATCTCGCAAAAACGGAGGAAAAACGAGTCTAAATGGGAGAAAAAACGGTCTAAATTTAGCACACATCAAACCCTCCACACTAAACTGTTGCTCGTCCTCGACCAAAGACCCAAAAAGAAATTACATACTAATACTACTAGCTAGACTATGCTAAGCCCACACGGAGCAATTAACGGGCCCGCTCCGTCCCTTCAAATCACATTGGAATACCTATGAGGTAAGGTACTTCAATGCAAGGCAAGCTGGGTCTTGCTCAAAATGGTGGATGCGACTAAACACACAAAAACAGATAACACGAAAGAATAGAAGCATCCAAAGCAATAGTAAAACACTGAATCCCTCATCAAGACGGCGGGGAAGACTGAAGCCTCTTATGCTTCTTCTAGTGTGTTTTAAGGTTCCAAGGTCAATCATAGAGAAATGGAACGATTTCATTTCTTTTCCGACGCTTAAAGAGCAAATGAAGTGAAGCAAGGATGACTCGATGCCTTAGACTCGATCCCGAGTCCCATAGGGGTCCAATTGAGACGATACCGAGCACCAAGCCTCACACAAGGACCACCAAGCATCACATGAGAACCAAGGAAGAAGTATAAGAGCGTCATTAGGCCTACATGGCCGTGTCTTACACCTACATGGCCGTGATTGAAGGTGCAAAAGAAGTCGGCTCTCTGGATTGCAACACGACCATGTCACACGTATTCCCGACAAGGAATACAAACTCGATACGACCGTGAGGTTGCCTTGACGCTCGGGATGGGGGGTAGGGACACGGTCAGCACGGCCGTGAGGCCTCTACTCTTCGTGGGCTTCGTCGCTCCACTTCCCTTCTTCTATGCAACCCTATATATACCCCCCCTCTTGTAATCATTTGGAACTACGAAACCCTAGATAATTCCTTGCCTCTTTAGGTTAGTTTTAGCTTAATCCTTCCCTAACCATTCTTCATTTAGCTAAATCTAGTTCCTAATTCTTGTATTATCTTTGGATTCTTGAAGACTTGTGGGAGATTATCCAATCTTGACAATATTTGTTATCTTCTTAGGTAAGTTTTATTCAAAGTTTCAATCTTTTCATTCATCTTCTAGTTTGGTATAATCCTTCTTGTCTCTCTTCTCTTAATCTTTCATTGTTATTAATGTTTCAATCTTTTTCTTTTGATTATTGTTTCTCCTTGTTTATCTTGCATGATGAATGTATTTGTTCTTATTATGTTTGTTTCTCTTGTTCATGCTAGTTTCAACTTAGCCATGTGTGAGTAGACTTTTGTGGGGTTATTAGGGGGATTGGATGCTAATCTTGGGTGATTAGGGTTGATTTTGGGTAAAGGTTGAATCTTTGTTGCTAATCTCTTGTTATTCATGCTATTTGTTGGATGAAATGCTTGTTAGAGTAGTAGAGACCATGCAATTCTTACTAGTTTCCTCTTTCTTGTTGGATGCTTAGTTTGAGGTTGAATTCTCTTGTTTTGGGTAACATCTTACATGAATTTTTGGGTTTGTTCTTGTCGCGAGAGTACGGACTTACCTTAGCAACTAGATGACACCTACACCCTCGATTTTCTCACTAGCTCGTTACATCTATGAGCCCGACCTAACCCTACTGAATTCTTCATATTCATAGTCATAGTTTTCATTCCTTTCATTGTTTTAATTTGCTTAGTTTTGTCTCTTAGTCTAGTAATCGTTTTAGTTAATCAACTCTCAACAATTCTCCTCCCTTGTTCTCTTGTGACTTAGTCTCGTTTTAGGTGAACTCTAGTCTATCCGTTTTCCGTCCTTGTGGTTTGACCCGACTTACCCAAACTATCTAGATTAGGTTCGTTGGTTATTTGGTGTCGGGATTCACGACAAATCCCTCCATCAATTTGGCGCCGTTGCCGGGGACGGTGTTTAGACTTTGTTTGCTTATTTTCTTGACTTAGTTATCGTTTGTGTGTTCTTCTTTCCTTGTCTTTTGTTGTGTGCGTTTATTGTCTCTGCCTAGTGCCCATAAAGCACTAGATGTTCTCATGTTTGTTCTAAGTGTGTAGTGTACGCCTAGGGGAGGAGACGACTCCTTGCTCTTCAATTCAGATCCGGAGAGACTCTTTAGAGCCTTTTGCCAAAGGACAATTGCTAGAGTTAGGAACTCTCAACCGGGTACTAGCACCAACATCGAGGAGCAAGCACTTGGATTTGACTTAAACGAACCACCTCAAGAGACCACCGAAGGGAACTTCTTGAATCCCTTTGGTACATCTATTCCTTCATCACCTACTACTTCTCCTTCAACATCTCAATCAAGTTCTACACCGTCACTATCCATCACACCATGCCTAAGTTCTCTTCACATTCAACTTTCACCGAAGAGATTTTGCCCGGTCCAACTGCTTTACCGGCCGCATATGCCGGAAATTTTGTGGCCAAAACGCAATTTATCCAATTGGTTGAAAGGAGCCAATTTAGTGGTTTGCCCACCGAAGACCCACACCAACACATGGAGACTTTTTCCGACTATTATGACGCCATTTCACAAGTGGGAATTACCCAAGACCAAATCCGGTGGGTTCTTTTCCCTTTCCCTTTGATTGGCAAGGCAAAACAATGGTTTAAAGGTCTCAACAAGGGGGCTCAAGGTATAGTCACATGGAAGAAGCTTGCTCTAGCTTTTTATCAAAAGTTTTATCCACCCGAGAAGACTAACTTATTGAGAGCTTCAATCACGGGGTTTCAACAACGTGACGAAGAGGGTCTCTATGAATCGTGGGAAAGGTTTAAGGCTTTGATTCGTTCTTGCCCCCATCATGGGTTGTCCCAATGGTTCCTTGTCCAACAATTTTGGAATGGTTTATATGAAGATTCAAGGGCTATACTTAACATGGGTTCTAATGGGTGGTTTACCGAGGTCGAGGATGACCAAAAATGGGCTAGGATTGAAGAAATGACGGTCCACAATTCTCAATATAGTAGGCCTAGAAAGCCTAATAGGAGGGGAAGGCATGAAATTGATGCTCAATTGAAGACTCATATGGATGCAATCGATAAGAAGCTTCAAGGTCATATATGTAACACCCCAGCCACCACTTGTGGACTGTGGTATCACTTATGGCGCTCAACAAGTCGTGTACTGGCTCCACGGATCAACACGGGTCTTTTCCAGCGGATTTTGACCTCACTCACGCGCATCCCGGAACCTTCCCAGGAGGTCACCCATCCTAAGATTGCTTCCAGTCAAGCATGCTTAATTGTGGAGTTCTTATCATGGGGAAACCAGAAAAGAAAGTGTACTTTGTTGACATGAGTAGTACTATCAATCCCTTTAAGCACTCATTCGAGCCTCTTAAAGCATATCCAATACACACTCCTCTGAGCACCATATCCAATATATACTCTTTAAACTCGGGGTATTACAACATAAATCAAAATCAAGGCACAAGTTCTTCCCACTAACAATCCATGCACCAAGTTAATGCCATGGGAGTGGTATCTCCTACTTCAATATATGGGATGTGTGAAAATTGTGGGATCTTCGGTCATGAGGCTTATGAATACTCGAGTAATGTGGAGATTTCAATCATTCAAACAAGGCACACCATTCTCCAACTTTTATAATGAAAATACTCACAAGCATCCTTACTTATTCTACAAGACTCAAAATGTCCAAAACCCTCAAGTGTTCCAAGTTTCTTAACAAGCTCAACAACAAGGCCAACAACAAATCCAACAACCCTATGTTGCTCCTCCCTTAAGGGGCAATCAAGGCAATCAAGGCTATCAAAAGCCTTTTAAAAACTTCAATCAACAAAATGCCTTCTAAGGCAACAATCAAGGCTACCAAAATCAAAGCAACTTTCAAGGTCAAGCTAATTTCCAAAACCAACAAGGTATCCAAGCTCCAAATTCTCGAGGATTCCAAGGTTATAATCAAGGTTTTCAAAATCAAGGGAACTTTCAAAATCAACAATAAGACAACAAGTCTGGGAGTAAATCACCTACTCATGACTATGGCTTTCCTCTAGCCATCACTAATACTCCACATAACCAACAATCCTCCACTCCGGATTTTGACATGCAAAAGACATTGTTGGATATGCAAAGGAGTAATTAAGAATTGCAAAGAAGCCAATTCAAAATGCAAAGGAATCAACAAGAATTCTATGCTCAAATCCAAAAAGATAACAAGGCTAGGGATACTCATGTGAATATGGTTGAGACTTAATTGTCTCAAGTAGCCATGGGAAGTTCATCTAGGCAAAAAGGCCAACTACCTCCTCAAGGGACACTACCAAAATTTGAGACCGTGAACGCTATCACCTTGAGAAGCGGTGCATTTTATGATTCTCCCCAATTTCCTAATGAACATGAGCCTATGAAAGAAGTGGAATCTCCAATCCAAGACTATGAAGACCCGGGAAATCTCATGGAGGAGCAAGTCCTATGGGAGGTTGAAAAACCAATTGAAGATAAGCTCCCTTCATCTAATGAGGAAATTGAAGCAAAGAGAAATGAAGTGCCAAGTGAAAAATCCAAGCCTAAAGAAGTTAACAAAGACAACATCAAGTTGTCATTTCCATCAAGGCAATTGAAGACAAAGGCGGATGTTCAATATGAAAAGTTTTTCGATATTGTGAAAAAATTAGATGTGAATTACATCCCTTTCACCGAGTTAATTACCCAAGTCCCGGCCTACGGAAAATTCATGAGAGAAATTTTGGCTAGGAAGCGATCCTTGGACAAGGTAGAAACCATAGCATTTACGAGAGAGGTGAGTGCTCTTATTCAAGGCTCCACTCTACCTAAGCTTAAGTATCCGGGTAGTTTCTCAATCCCATGCATCATCGGGAATGTGAGGATCGAGCAAGCATTGTGCGATTTAGGGGCGGGTGTAAGCATCCTCCCCTGTGCTATTTGCGAACAACTCGGTATGAAAGAACTCAAATATACCTCAATTACACTCCAAATGGCGGACCATTCACTTAATTGACCATTGAGAATTTTGGAGGATGTGCCGTTAAGAGTTGGGAAGTTTTTCATTCCGGTCGACTTCCTTGTGCTAGATATGCCCGAGGACGCTAACACTCTCATTATTCTTGGACAACCATTTCTACACACCGCCGGTGCATTAATCGATGTCAAAAGAAGTAGGATCATTTTTGAGTTCGGTGATGAAAAGCTTACATTTGATCTTCAAGGCACTACATCACCTACACCAAAAGAGTCATGTTATATGATTCATGCCATCGAAGACATCGAGCTAGGGAATGATTTGGGTGAAAAGATAGAAGTTGTCAACAACTTTGATACCTTAGAATTTAGTGGAAGTGAAAATGAAATACCTTCAAGAGGAAATTTGAAAGCTTGTGATAAGCTTGATTGTGAGGAATTTGAGCATGAGTTGGAGGAGATTGAACCCACTTGCTTGGGTATTGAATCTCTCCACCTTGATATTGTGGAAAATGATGATGCTTTGGAGCTTGGGGTGAGTGACTCACCTAGTCATGTTGAACGGTCTATTGGAAAAAGGAAGGTTGAGCCTCCTTTGATGTTCCATTAAAAGAACCAAAAGCTTGGTTATGCAAAGAAAGAGCCCATGAGCAAGATGAAATCATAGAATATAGCGTCTCGGGACGACCCGGGGACATCGAGGCATGAATATAGAGAAACGTTGGATATGGGATGGTATTCTTCGAGCTATAATAAAGATTATTCAAGAGCCTTCGACTTGTTGCTCCGCGCCCTCGAGGGCTATGAAATCGTGTGCAATGATATTGATAAAGAATGAAAATCCACCACAAACCTTGGTTTGACAGAGTTCCTCAAGAACCGTCATGTTGTATATATCTCTTTCTTCTTCTTCCAATTTTTGTATTTCTTTGTGTGTTTTATTTGATTTCTAGGTTTTGTGTGGGGTGATTTATCTTGTAATTTGGAGTTTTCATGAGTGATGAGAGAGAGGGATTTTGATAGTGGTTATTGAGATTGATTGTAGGTTTGAAGTAAAGATAAAGGATTATGAAGGGTTTTTGGGTGATAGAAGCTTAGAAACTTGAAGGAGGAAGTCGGTTTTTAAGCTTGGTGCAAGCTTTTGGGGACGAGAATTTCATCCCGTAGTTGTTATTGTTCTTAGGATGGAAGGCTTGGGATGATCAAGAAGAATGAAGATTTAAGGGGAGTGACATGGCCATGTCACTTTGAACATGGCCAAGTATGTAGCGACATGGCCATGTCGGTTGCTACATGGTAGGATCGTTTTTCTGTCAAAAATGACACTCCACTGAACTCCTTCAATTCACGACCATGTCGAGGGGGACATGCCCATGAGGTGACACGGCCGTGAGGATGCCAACACGATCGTGTCAATCTGTGCCAAAAATTGCAGCCTACTGGAGTTGAACCCGGTCGTGTTGCCCTGCTCCCGACCGTGACGTGTCCTTCCCGATCGTGATGTCGTTGCCACGACCGTGTCGTGTTTGTTGACAGCCCAGCTTCGCTCTTCTTCTTCGTTTAATTTAAGCCCAACTCGCTCCATTATACCCCAACCTGACCTCCCCTTTAACGTTTATCACTATCATAACATCCTTATTACTTCATTTATACATCTTCATACTACCTTCTCTTAAATCCCAACCCCAATTCACCATACAAACCCGAGCCTTCAACCATGTGACTACGTTTAGGAAGAGGAGGAGTATTGATGATGAAGACAAGCAAAGTGCCAAAAATGACCATTGAGACGACGATGGAGATTGTTGAGTTGCTAACCGTTTGGTAGGCACGACTCTCTTTTCTTTTTCGTCTTTTATTGCTTAGTCTTCCTTTGTCCCCCTTCCTTTCATGCTTTTAGTGTCTTGGAGGCCCTCAGGGCCTTTTAGTTATTGCTCCCGGTTCTCAATGACTTGATTACATTGAGAACCAATTGAAAAATCCAAAATGGCAAGTTCTTTGTTACTTTTTCTTTATTTTTATTTCCTTTTGGTAGAATTTAGTCGAAATCGGGCGGAATCGGGGCAGCCCTCCCCTCCAACTGTAATCCCCTAGAAAATCTAACGCGATACAGTGGCGGAAACACTGTAGAGCCGGGATTAAAAACACACTGACAAACTATATCTTATTAAAAGAAATGATAAGTCAATACAAAGGCCTCTTTTTACAAAAGGGCTAAAAGGAAATTCTCCAAATAGGGTTATACAAATCCATAAATAAACGTGGATAAAGAAAGAGTAGGATCCACACTACTCGCTAGCTCACACCCGAAACCCAGCAGCAAATACCTGTCATGTTATAAACATAACAGCCACGTTAGTGGGGAGTAACTCGGACTTTCTCTCAGCCATATTATATCATATGGAAAATAATAGTATTATTATATCAAAATAGTTAAAATGGAAGACATTAAATGATATAATACAAATAAGCTTTCGGAGAAAACTTAAAATATTGGAACAATAAAATAAGAACAAGTTTTCAGAAGAAAACTTCAAATATTTGCCAACCTGCAAATCAACATGTTGTCTTCGATTTTAACCTGCAAATCAACCTTTTTATCCCCTAGAAATTTTAACGCAATACAGTGGCAGAAACACTGTAGATTTGGGATTAAAACACACTGATGCTCTATATTTTAATAAAAGAACGGTCAGTCAATACAGAGGCCACTTTTTACAAAAGGGCTAAAATAAAAATTCTCCAAACAGGGTTACAAAAAACCATAAATAAACATGAATGAAGAAGAGTAGGATCCACGCTACTCACTAGCTCACACCCAAAACGCAGCAGTAAATACCTGTCATGTTATAAACATAACAGCCATGTCAGTGGGAGTAACTCGGAAGTTCTCCCAACCATAGTATATCATATGGAAAAATAATAGTATTATTATATCAAAATAATTAAAATGGAAAACATTAAAAGATATAATAAAAATAAACTTTCGCAGAAAACTTAAAAATATTGAAACAATAAAGTCAGAACAAGTTTTCCGAAGAAAACTTCAAATATTTGCCAACCTGCAAATCAAAATGTATCGATAATAATAAAAATACTCAAAACGGCGTTATGGAAATATTCAGTGTAGAAGGTTAGACTTTCACCAGGAGAATACTAAAAAGTAGCTTCGAGAACTTAGTTCAAACAAATCAAACTTCGGTCTCTAACTAGGCTACTCAACCATAATAGGGCGGCGACTTATAAATGCGTGGCTCTAGTTTAAGACAATGCACACCCCTCCTGGGATTACCTGTCAGCCAGTTCAACTTATGACGGCGAGTTACTGCGAGGCCTAAGCTTAAGGTCAAAATGTACACAACTCCCGGGATACCTGTCACCCGGTTCAACAACTAATGTACCGATTCCTGATACACTAGCCTTATAGTTGATGGCAAAACCGTAAACCCCAGATTATATTACTCTAACCCCACACTTGTTCTTATTCTATAACTCCAAAACAAGCCATTATCGATATAGACAAAAGATATAATCATTATAAATAATATGAAGATAAAAGGAATAAACATTTTATATTAAAAGGGGAAACTTTCTATAAATAGAAACTTACTAAATTTTGAAACTTACTTAAAATAGAAATTTTGTTATAGAAAATACGTAAGTTACTAAAATGAGTGAAACGTACTAAAATAGCATTTCCGACGAAATTAACATTTTATTATTATCGTCGTTATCGTAAATTTAATATATTTCTAAATTCGTTACTCGAAATATAATTAAAATATAATAAGTCAATATGTAGTATTTCGTAAATAATTAGGAAATCGAGTTAAAACTATAAATTTTAGAAAAGAGACGTTTTACGAAAACATTATCAAAATTGTTTGAGTCAACGAGTTTTATAAATGAAATGAATTTACAAAGATTTCAAATTATTTTTAACAAATAGCTTTTATTAATAAATAATACGGATTTTACTAAAAATAGTCAATTGTAAACAAATAAAAATTATTAGTGAAAATAGTCTCGACTAAAAAAAATATTCAAAACAAAATCGACTATTTTCTCATTTATTAGTATAAATCGTAAAACCAAAATTAATTTATTGAACAAGTATACAAATCTCGATTATAATATAAAAAAACGATTTTGAGTTAAAATTATAATTTAACGAAATATGAAGAAAATATGAAATCGATATTATTTAGTTACTAGTGTCACGATAATCAACAAATATTATAACGATCGTAAATAATTAAATTACTAACGATTTATAAAACGATATCGAAAGATGTAAAAATTTTATAAGGTGCACAATTTAAAAATATATATATAATTTAGCAAATAATAAATAGCTAAAATCAGAAATCGAAGTTAAAGTATTTACTACATACTACTACCTCCGTCCCACTAAGATTGTCACATTTCATTAAAATACTCCTCACATATAATAGAGAAGTGAGACAATCTTTTAGGGACGGAGGGAGTACTACTCAAGCATACGATATAAAATCGAGTAACGTCCTAACGTTACCTTGAGTCGGAATGATAACTTCAAAGTAAATGCTCGTCTAATAGTCCAAGCTGGAGTTAAAGTCGTCTTGACTCTTGTTCTACCAAATAGCTTGAGGCTCCAACGGTGCTCAGAAATACGTAGACACGGAAACAAAGGAGTCGGAATAAGAGAAAGTTGGAAAAGAATAAAGTGATACGGAAAACGTAGCACAAATCACGAACAGGTTAAGAGAACAACGGACATAAGTCAATAGAAATCAAAACACGAAGAGGGACGAACAAAGGAGAGGAACGAACAAGTACACATCAGAAAGGGCGGCATCGACATATGAAGGAAACACGGTAGTAGCAGTGCGAAATCCAATAGAATAAAAAGAAGAGTAACAAATCGATGACACGCGGACAGCAACAACATTACGACGATCGAAAACCGAAGAACGCGAATAAACAGCATCAGAACAGTAGTGGGAAGACAACAACATCTGAAGAGTATCATTGACAGAAAAAGAACAACCTTAATCAAGACCGACAAGACGAACTGCAGAAACAAAAGAGCGTGCACACAACAGCAGCATACACGTACAGGAAATAGAAGAGGAAACGAGGAAGAAAACAAAATGTTGTTGATAACAACAACAACAACCATGAACGGCAACCGCAGGACGAATACCAGTGAAACAGATGCGGAAGACAGCATCAATGAAGGATGACAACCACTGCAGCACTAATCACGAATGAAAGAAGAAAGAGAACAAGGACTGGTGCAATAAATAGCAGCCATAGAAGAAGGAGAATACGAACAACATACACGAGAAACAACAACGAAGACGGAACGAAGAGATGCGAAGAAGAGAAGAAAAGCAGCAGTAAAACATTGACCACAACAGCCGACGTATGACAAAACGAAACGATAGAGCAGCAGCAAAAGAGAATGAGAACAAAAAAAAAGAACGAGAAGGGCGAGGAGACTATCTCGGCTGAAACAGGGACGACAAAACATAGTAGAAACGGAGGAAGACGGAGGCAGAGAACAACAGGAGCGACAGCAGCAGCGTAACAGCAGCAGCATCAGCGTAACAGCAGCAGCGGTACGCGTACAGCATGAAACACCCCACATTGATTGAAGATGTCCTATTTATGAGCTTTGCTTAAAGGGATTGAAATTACTACTCATATCAACAAAGTGCACTTTCTTTTCTGGTCATCCATCCAAAGGAACTCCGCAGTTAAGCGTGCTTGGCTGGGAGCAATCTTAGGATGGGTGACCTCCTGAGAAGGTTTCTAGGATGCACATGAGTGAGGACAAAATGCGCTGGAAAGGACTCGTGTTGGTCTGTGGGACCAGTACAAAGCCTGGCGAGCTACCGCGGTTAACATTTCTGGTCCTAGGATTGGGCCGGGGTGTTACAAATGGTATCAGAGCAACCCTGCGACCGTGCATTTGGCACCTAGCGGGGGTGGATTCTGGGTCAGCGGTTATGCTGCCAGGCGCAACGAGGACGTTGTGTTCTTCAAGTGGGAGTGATTGAAACACCCCACATTGATTGAAGATGTTCTATTTATGAGCTTTGCTTAAAGGGATTGAAATTACTACTCATATCAACAAAGTGCACTTTCTTTTCTGGTCATCCATGCAAAGGAACTCCGCAGTTAAGCGTGCTTGGCTGGGAGCAATCTTAGGATGGGTGACCTCCTGGGAAGGTTTCTAGGATGCACATGAGTGAGGACAAAATGCGCTGGAAAGGACTCGTGTTGGTCTGTGGGACCAGTACAAAGCCTGGCGAGCTACCGCGGTTAACATTTCCGGTCCTAGGATTGGGCCGGGGTGTTACAGCAGCAGAGATACGACAGTAGCATGTCGCAGGGCAAAAGAATGACGACGATAATGATGAACGAAGAGAAAGAAAGAGGAAAAGAAGAGGAGGAACGAAGAGGAAGGAGGGAGGCCGATGAGATGATGAGGACAAAACGAAAATGAAAAGACGAATTAAAGAGGATGAGGGAAAAAAACGGTGGAAGTAAAAAGAAAAAATGGGAGAGTGAAAGTGAGATGTATGAAGCGGGGGCACAAAAAGAGACGGGTTTTACGTTGAATGAAGTGGGAAAGACAAATAAAATAAGGGGGAGTGAATGATTAATATTAAAGGGCTCGCTTGGGATAGGAGTAATGTATTAAGGGGGTAATGGAGCTAAAATGAACTAGAAAATGGAGGGGATGAGTGATTAATGTTTCTATTTTATGGTGTAAAGTGGGAGAAGGGAGTAACAATTACCCCTATATGGGAGTAATGCATTACTTATGGGGGGAGGGGAGTAATGTATGTAGGGTTACAACCCTTAAACCCAAGGACCTGTTACGAGTATTAACCGAAAAGACAAAAGTAGAGGGATAACAATTATACCTTATTTGCAGCGGAACAGCATATTAATAAGAAGTATAATAAACCCAAATATATATAATCTCCACGGATAGAATAAATAATCTCCACGGACAGAATAAAGCACCCCAAACGTGATGCCTCCTTTGGTATCCACACGGGTACGGAACTGCGACGTATATGCTAGTATAAGGGTTTTGTGAGACGGTCTCACAAAATTCTCTCTATATCTCTCTTATAACTCTTTATAAGACGAATATATTATGAGTCAATACTCTTAATTCCATATATTGGTTCATCATATGAACCTCCTTATATAGGAGATGAGAAGGTAGAATTAGGTTATTTCTATAACTCTAATTACCATAATTAGATTATTAGTATCACACTAATTACCATAACCCGACAACGTAGCTGGGTCCGTATTACCACTGACCCGATATATTTAATATATCGATATATATTAATAATATCCCGTACACATTGTGTGTGACCCAATGGGCCCACTTAAGACTACCAGACATATAACTCATTTATATGTCAACCCGACATCGACCTCTAGCAAGGCATATTGGATACATAGACTTAAGCGGGTTAATCCGTAGGACAGTGGACATAACTCCTTCAGTCTCCCACTTGTACATGTCCTCTCAAGAACGGCGTTAAGTCTCTTTGCTACTATTGTCTCCAATTGAGAATGAGGTAAGAAGAAGTGTCATCCTCGCATGTCTCAATCTTTTACTCGAATCTCTGAGTTGACTTGTTAAAAGAGCAGATAGATGACAATCATCCTATCTGAGCGCGGCCACGCACTTGCACAAGTCACACTCTTCGAGTGGCCAAGAAACAATAAATTCCCTTCAATAAAAGAAGAGCAAATCCCCTCTTGTCTAACCACATCCTATCACATGATCCATGCATGCCCAATAACCATCCATAGCCCCCTTTCACAGCTGGCGAGGAATAGTATCAAAGCATACACATCACCTGTACAGAATAGTCGAAGACTCAGGTCTAAAGACCGTACAAGTTCATAACTTGCAAAGAACTTTACTGACACTAAGCGAAATCTTAGTAAAATCCTTTTCGGCGGGTCTGTCTAATGCATGTTCTTAACATACACCCGTGTGCCTGATTTAGTATCTCAATACCTATGACTCAAGGAACTTAGTCATCAATCAACTCACACACTAGTCATTTAAGGGTATTCAAATGTCCCAACATAATAGCCTGACTAGAGACAAAATAATTACATCATCCAAATAGAGTTCCAAGACTAAGTCACGTACTTAGTGATCAATTTCATCAATGTAAATTATTTAGGTACAAAACTCGGTTACATTAACCAAATGACAATATGTCATACATATATCGATTATCGAAATAACTCCCACTAAACCAAACACCTCTAAAAGTACTAAGACCACTCGCCCATGCGTCTTATACCGATCATAATCAATCAATATGATCTTTATGTAGAGTAGGTTTCGGGACATACAACATTTGTATCGGTTATTTACAAGCATATGATCAATCTACCTTCTCTCAATTAAGGTAAACTGATAGTTTCATAAGCAACAAATTGCTTCATAAACTTTAAAGTGGAGTGTGTGCTTAATTCGTAATCAAACATCTATTTGCTTCAAAAGCAATAGAACACTAACTTTAGTTATAATATTAGTCATAAAGTTGTCCTTTGGAACTGTTCCAACACACAACTACTCATCCCAAACAAAATATACTGAGATTACAATCTCATGTCATCTTTGTCTATTTGGAAATATAAATCGTTGTAACTTGTTTACAATAATTCGCTTATCACATCATGTGCATCTCTTAAATAATTCTCCTTTTTGCTTCTTAAGCGCAAAGGAACAATTCTTAGATAGCATTCTAGTGACACTCACCAGATTAGTATCTACTCGTCATACGAGCATATAATAAACACATTTCCTGCAAAGTCTCATAGACGAAAGCAATCAAATGTCGTTTAGTTAGAGAAATATGTCACTTACATACCAAATCATAACGATAAATGCACTCCCACTAGCCTCTTGTACACACTTTGTCTCTCTTCATCTCAATGGAAAACAAACATATTTGAATTACCACATTGAGAACGAAGATACTTGCTCCATAATACTTGCTCCAATCAAATTGGATCATTCACATTTGTCTAGCAACTTTAATAATATGAAATTCATACGATGTGTCGCACACACGTCATATTTCATCCCTTCCAAGAAATGTATTTCACATATATATGTCCAAAACTCATCATAATGAGTGATGACATTCAAAATGCTAAAACAATCTTAATAGACTTAAGCATAATGTTGTAAAAAGGGTTTTTCATAGTCATTACTATGAGATCAATCCTTAACTACCAACTATATGCTTCATAGATATTCTTATATCAATCTACATCGTCTTTATATTGAAGACTATTCTTCACTATAAGACCCATTTAACCAAAGTCTATACCTGGTAGTTATGGTATATAGAATCTATTAGATTTTATGTGACTTTTGGAGTCTTTGCCCATTATTGTTTCATCATAGGTCAAACCTATGTAGGGTAATATTTTACAGCTAAGATGATCATGACTTTTCATGGATGCATCAATATTCTCTACAACTGTTGTAGAGAACACCTGTTAATCTTGAACATTTTCAAGGTCGATTCTACTCCCACTGTTTCTATTAGAAATCACATATCTTTAAAAGAAACATATTACTCCATGCAACAAAACAATTTTGTTCTTTGGATAGTTCGTAGATTTAACATAATACCCCTAATAAAACACATGTCATAATTCAGTCTAAGTTCTAGAAAACAATTTTCTTTAAACTTTAAGACTTGATAATTAAGAAAAGACTATTTTAGAACATTTCAATCCATATCTCATATGGTGTCTATTCTTCGACATACATGGACAATCTCATCAACATTGTACAAAGACTTTTATAGTGCATAATCTTCTAAAATGTCATAAAATCTGCATATGACTCATCATAGACTAAATCATATCAAATATGGTTCGATGTAGTTTGAAACATTTTTCACTACTTCTAAGATGATCACAATCTTTTAGTTCAATTCCTCCATGTTTCAATCATATCGAACAAAACCATATGTGTTACCCATTTTGCAACATCACTAGTTAAACTCACACATATCTGTATGTGCGTGGTCTAACAAGTCTAAGTACCCTCCCACTACAATTAATAGGAGTCACTTTTAATGTCATTTATCCATCTAAACAAGATCCATTTACCTCAGTTGATCCTTATCAATAAGGTTTATAATTTCATCATTATGAAACTTATTCTTATGTTTCTTGTCTCATGGATTAAGGACAATGTCATAATAGGTAAAACTTGAGTCGTGGGACTTGAACCTTTTGGTCGTTATGTTATAAATAAAAGCATTCACTACTACGAATGTAGAGCTCAACAATCATATTAGCCTTATTGTACCTCATATTCTTGCAAGGTATAGAACAACAATTGTTCTACTTTTATCAAAACTTTTCATGCCCATACATGAAACAGAATCAATGTCCTTGCTTATGACTAGTACAAGAATGACAATTATTCAATTCCAGTATTTAGCTTTATGGTAAAATTAAGTAATTTTCCTTTTATATATGAAACAACAACATTTGTTCATTTCATCATAAAACACTTCACTTATATACCATTATTCCACCCTCTTTGAACCATCACATCCACAATGTATTAGTTGCATTTGGTATCTTATACCAAAACAGTAGAATGAAAGTAACAATTACTCTAGTAACATACACACCAGAAGTAATACTTCAATTGATTTGCAGATTTTCTAGACACTTCTAGAAACTATCTACCAATGTCCAATATTTGTCATTACATTAATGACTAATAAAATCGTACCTAATCTAAATTTGGCAACAAGTTTGGGTATGATAACAATTATTCTTCCCTTACTTTAACCAACATCTTGGATTCATTAATCATTATCTCAAGCAATTTTCTTAATGAACTCATAGAACATTAATATTGTTTGCCTTCTTGATACAATGTTCAATCGTCTTTTAACATCTCAGGCTAAAAGGTGAGAAACTTTATTAAGTCACATGTTTATTCATAATAAAGTGACCTAAACTTAGGACTAATTGAAACGATTTCAATTCCTAATTCTTTAGAAAGAGGCATCCAAAATTTCCCGATTATCAATATAATCACGTCATCATATGACACGGATTAATTAGATCATCTTCAACATTTTCTCACTTAATGGGAACGGTTCCCTTTATTGAAACAATTGATTTTGCTACTTATAGTCATTTTCATGACTCTAATTATACAGTCCATATTGTACATTAGCATTGGTTATAATTTGTCGAAATTATCCATCACAAGGACAGAATTCGTATCTCTAATTTTGAGAACGATTCTCAAGATACCAATCGATGAGGTTGAACAATTCAAACTCATCTTTAATAAATGTGATAATGGTGACTAAATTACAACTATATGTATATGCAAAGTAAAACGATAATTAATATTAATAATCTTAAACAATTTTAAGATAAAATTATGAAAACTACCTTCATGTTCGCATAATATTCCAAGATCCTAAACCTTTTGTCGCTCAAGTGAACTTGGGCTCACTGCTCAAGCTTCAAAAGTAAAGGTAGACAACAATATTGTCAATTACATCAATATGTAATTCTTGGTTCGTTGGAATTAGTCATCATATGACACCAACTATTTGCCTCAAAGCCCAAGTCCGACTTGATAGCAATGTTAAGCAAACCAGACTGAACCTTTAGGTAACCGTTACCCACCTACTCAGTCCACACACATCGGCAAAGCACCGCTTAGGCAGTCACTTCAACCAATGATATGAAATTGTTGTAGTGGTCAATTCTGGAAAGGCAATACTTAATATTTGTGCGAGGGATTAGATGCATATGGGTCCTAACCATGCCACTAAGTCAACTTACAAGGCGACCTATTAGTTCTAAGCACACAAGTCACAAGTCTAAACAATAAAATCATGCATCATATGACATAATAATTCAATTGTTACTAGTGATTTGTGCATAAAACAAGTTAAAAGATCCCATATTTTGACTTATAATCATATTACAATTCATAATTACTATTTGGTTTGAACAATTTCACTAATATCTTTCATTTTTCCAACTACGAGGAACAATTTCCCACCCGGAAAAATTGAACGGATATACAAAACTCGATTCACAATCGATCTGCAACTTATAATTGTCATATAGATAAACAATTCATCAAAATCAAATAAGACTCGAGAAACTCTTTTTTCGATCCATTTATGATAATATGATAATTAAAATGCATAATATTATTTACCGATTCAGAAAACTAATTTTTCATTGATTCGGAAAAATAAAATATAATCCATGTTTGATTCATAAACAACACACAAACTTGAGAAAACGACTTTTCTTAAAAGCGTTGCTCGACCCGACACCATGTCGTCCGAGTAAATATTGTGTCGTCTTGGTCAAATTTTTGTCGTCCGGGTCATCCCGTTCCAATCGGGACATACCCGTACCGACCGAGTCACACTCGTGCCCACCGAGTCATACTCGTGCCAACTGGGTTGGTCTCTTTTCGTTCCGTCTCCACTTTAATTCAAACGAATTTTGTCTTAATCTTATTAGGTCTCATCATCAACATTAAATTCTAGTAATTTTAACGTTCCCAATTTCAATCGAATATTGACTAATCTAATTAGTCTCATTGTCAACAAAGAAATTTGAGATTATAGTGGTTCAATTTAGGGTAAATTAAATTAAATCATAATCAATATTATATTTTAAATTAATTTTAAAGATCAATTTTAGAATTTTAACAGTTAAATACATAAATTATAACAAACTCTAACACACGGAACCACAACTTATTTGCAGCAATACAATCATATTAACCCACAATAATCAAATTAGCAATCAATGTGTGAAACAATGATATTGCATGTAATAATGAAACAACCAATGTAACATATGAGATCATGCGGCAGATAACATAATATTGCGGCAAAAAGCACAGAGAACCTTGCGGCATAATCACTATTATCAACCCAATTATCTCACAGAAAAGATATGACAGAACGATTCTTAGGACGGAAAATATAATACTTCGTAATATAATCAAATTATTAATATGCGGGTGGAATCTCTCATAACCAATTATGAGACATAGATTCACATCTATTAGATTAATACTACGTAACAGAGGCTCTGATACCACTGTAGGGTTACAACCCTTAAACCCAAGGACCTGTTACGAGTATTAACCGAAAAGACAAAAGTAGAGGGATAACAATTATACCTTATTTGCAGCGGAACAGCATATTAATAAGAAGTATAATAAACCCAAATATATATAATCTCCACGGATAGAATAAATAATCTTCACGGACAAGAATAAATAATCTCCACGGACAGAATAAAGCACCCCAAACGTGATGCCTCCTTTGGTATCCACACGGGTACGGAACTGCGACGTATATGCTAGTATAAGGGTTTTGTGAGACGGTCTCACAAAATTCTCTCTATATCTCTCTTATAACTCTTTATAAGACGAATATATTATGAGTCAATACTCTTAATTCCATATATTGGTTCATCATATGAACCTCCTTATATAGGAGATGAGAAGGTAGAATTGGGTTATTTTTATAACTCTAATTACCATAATTAGATTATTAGTATAACACTAATTACCATAACCCGACAACGCAGCTGGGTCCGTATTACCACTGACCCGATATATTTAATATATCGATATATATTAATAATATCCCGTACACATTGTGTGTGACCCAATGGGCCCACTTAAGACTACCAGACATATAACTCATTTATATGTCAACCCGACATCGACCTCTAGCAAGGCATATTGGATACATAGACTTAAGTGGGTTAATCCGTAGGACAGTGGACATAACTCCTTCAATGTATTACCCCAAAAGAGGTCATATTAGTCTCATTTTGATCTCTTTTTCTCCATTTCCGCTTAGCACCATCACTAGTCTCCTCCATTTTCTAGTTCATTTTAGCTTTATTACCCCCTTAATACATTACTCCCATCCCAAGCGAGCCTTAAGTGGGATTGAATTCCACTAAAATCAAGTGGGTTAGAAATACGGATTAATTTAAGTTGACTGATCCACGAATCGAATTAAAAATCGAGTCAAAAGAAAATTAATAAATAATTGGTCGACTAATAAAATTATGGGTTTTTCTACGTTGTACCCTTCTGTTTTTCTTTTTTCTACCATATACCTCTCCTATTTTCTAAATCCCCACTTATACCCCTTTAGTTCATTAATTTCATTAAACGTGACCTAATTACAATTATTCTACTCAAAAACTATAATTAATTTTCTTCTCTATCTCCTATGTTTTCTCTCATTCTAATTTTGCATGCATAGTTTCTAATTTTTTTCTTCATTTTATCATAATTCTTTCACTTTTTATTTTAAGTGCAACATCAATGCTTTATTTGTTCATGAGATTAAATTAATTTCGTTAGAAATTAGTAAAATATCATTATTTTAAGTTAAAGAATAAGCTGGGGAGAAAATGAAGGAAAATCAATAAGCTAAAAAAGAATAAGAAGTTGATATATAAAATGAGCTTAATGGAGAATATTAATGAAATGGAGGAAAAGTTGGGGAAACTTGAGGGAATACATGTCAAGGTCGTCAAAACTGGTTATGGTCATAGCCTAGAATCATTGTCATGCCATCTAATTAACGAAGCATTAGACGGATATTTGTGAATAGGTCACGTTTCATGAAGTTAATAAACTACAGGGGTATAAGTGGGAGTTTTGAAAATAGGAAGGGTACATGGTAGAAAACGGAAAAACATGAGGGTACAACGTAGAAAACCCCTAAAATTATTAAAATAAACGTTTCTCGAGATATAAATAATTATTCGAGACGAAAATGAAGTTTATAGAAATAAATAATTAGACGATGAAATAGTATTTCTAGATAAATATTAAATTTTCGATAAAGTGAATTAAATTGATTTTTCGAGGAAAGGAAATAAATATTTTGACGAAACTTAAAATAAATGAGTTTCGAGCCGAAAATAGAAATTTGAGCTGAAATATAAATAAATAAGAGAATTTAGAATTTAAACCGCCGAATAGACTTTCGATAAGAATTAAATTAAAGGTATAAAATAAATCGAAACAGAAATAAAAATAAAAATATGTTTTGACTATAAGAAGAGTTTTCGAGACAAATAGAATTTTAGGAGTTTGAACCGACTAAATGATAAATTCGTTTTATAATAACTTTAAGAATTACGAGTTAAATCGTAAAAATAAAAAATACGAACATTATTTAAATTTATAAAAATCGATGGTGTTACACCTTCCTTTCATGCTTCTAGTGTCTTGGAGGCCCTCAGGGCCTTTTAGTTATTGTTCCCGATTCTCAATGACTTGATTACATCGTGAACCAATTGAAAAATCCAAAATGGCAAGTTCTTTGTTACTTTTTCTTTATTTTTATTTCCTTTTGGTAGAATTTAGTCGAAATCGGGGCAGCCCTCCCCTCCCATTTCCTTTTTATTTTCTTCTTTTTATTTTTTCGCCATCCATATCTCTTCTTGACTCGGATCTAGGTGACTTGATTACACCTAAGCCCGACCCATTCTACCCCTTCTTCATTTCTATTTTTGTCTTTCGTTTTATTTCCTTTATTTTCTTTCTTTTTAGTGTCTTACACACACTACCGATCAAGCATGAGGACATTGCTCGGTTTAAGTGTGGGGGAGCGATATATTAGTTTAGTTTAGTTTTCGTATTTTTTTCGAAAAATCCCTAAATTTTGAAAAATTTCATAAAAATCAAAAATATTTTCTTTTGTGTCTTCTTCTTCTTTGTGTCTTTTTGTCATTTTTTTTGTGTTTTCCGTGTGTATTTCCCCCCCCCCCCCCCCTTTTCCTTATAGGTTGCTTGATCACCGTTAATTTTGGAGGGCTCTCAAGACATCTGGTAACATCATTTTATCCCTTTCCCTCTTTGTTTCTTGCGGAGTTTGGAGGTTGGTATTTTTTGTGATGATGGATGCTCGGGTGGAGCTTTTTAAAGTTTGTGGTTGATGCGGTTGCTTGTTTGGAAAGTTTGGGGTGGTTATTGTTTATTTCTTTGTGTGTTTGTCTTGTTTTGTTTTGTTTCATTTTTGTTTTGTCTTATTTTGTTTGTGTTTAGTGTAGAAAAGGTTTTCGAAAACCCGGTTTTGAGGCTAGTGCGCAAGTATTTACTTTCCCTTTCTAGTGGCATAAATTGATTTTTGGACTTTAGTCTAGTAGGATGACTTTAAATCAATAATTTTGTTGGTCCTTTACCTTGAGTCCACCTAGTCTACTAGGAATTTACTTCGAGATTTGCATTTTGACCACCCACAGAGTGAAAAGGCCTTGGTTGCCGAGTCTCGTTCTCTTAGGTGACCGTGTTCGAAATTGTTTTAATTAGTCCAAGTTTTTCCCCTTTTTGTGGGTTTGAAGGGAAAGCGCGCTCAACTCACCCATTCCCCTACCTTCTACACATATTTCACAAATAAGTTGCATATTATCGAGGTTTCTACAATTACTTGGTTATTCATGTTGACTATGATGCACATTAGACTCAGGAACTCTAGTCACGTACTAGGCATACTCCAAGAGGAGGTCGTGCCCTGCGCCGCTAAGCGGGGTTGTGATGATTGTAGATCCCGAGTCGCATCATTTGGCCACAAGGGCAAACCAAAACACAAAAGAAGAAAAAAAAAAGGCACAACAATCAAAAACAAAGTACAAAAGAAGAAAAATGCCAAGAAAATCACTTCACAAAAAAAAAATTTATTACCCCTAAAAAATAAGCCTTTTACCGATTGTTATCGTGAAGAGCCTACCAAAGGGTCGAGTCCCTGGGAAGGATGATAGCGGTAATGGTCGGTTTTTCCTCATTTTGCAACCTTAACCACCTTTTTACTTGGACTAGTTACGCTATTTTTGAGCATGGACGACCCTATTGGCTTATCGCTAAAGGAGGCGGGGTTTCACTTTACCTACAGTGTCGACTAACTCCGTGGTTCATCCCCTATCCATCTCGTTTAGCATCCCGTAGTACGTTCTTAGAAGATTAGGAGGACCTAGGTAAGTTATCAACGTTTTCATTGCTTGATTGTCATCCTATTAGAATTTTGTCCATTTTGGTCTGTGTTATTAGCTTGGAAACGTTGTCACTTGCCTTGAGTCCTTAACTGGTGTTTCCTCCACCGTCACTACTAAAAACAAAGGAAATTGCGGCGGATATTTTGCGTCGGACAAATAATCCAACGCAGGTGTTTAAGTTGCGTCGCAATGCGTTGGGTAATTTTTTGCGTCGGATTAACCGACGCTATCCGCCACCACGGAATAGGCGCTAATCATTTCACGTTGGCGCCACTATGTGAAAGTGTTGTGGCGGATTAGCCAACGCAAATCCGACCCGATACGAAGGTGTTGTGTCGGCTAATCTGACGCACTGTCGTCAAGTCAACGCGTCTTCTGACGCGATCAGCCAACAGGGCGACGCATATTGCGTCGGATTAGCCGATGCGAAATTGAAATTTGGAACGGCTATTGCGTCGGCTAATACGACGCAAAATTTTGTTAACTTAAAAAAAATAACGCGACATTACAACAGACCCACATAATAACCCAACTCCCCCAAACCCCCCTCTCCCCAAATTGGCGATTTCGAAGACGAACGCGACCACCCCAAATCCCACCCACCTCCGGGGAGCCACCCACCTCTGGCGACTCACCCTGCGCCCTAAATCGCCCTCCAAAATCAAAACCCTAGGTCCCTCCCATCCCCTTTTCCGGCGACCACCACCGAACCCAACTCCGGCGAACCCAAAATCAGGTATGATTTTCGTCCTTCTTTCTGGTTTGTGTTCTTCCCTTAACCCTAGGTTTGTATTGTTGATATGGATTAAGTTTTATTAATTGTGTTAGATTTGAGGATAATTGTGTTGGATTTGAGTTAGAATTGTTAGAATTAAGTTAATTGACATACTAATTGTTAGATTTGAGGATAATTATGTTTATTGACATAATTATGTTTGATTTGAGTTAATTGATTTAACTGAGTTACAATTGTTAGATTTATGTTTGATTTTAGAATGGTTATTTATGTTGGGTTATTGGAATTGTTAATTGTTGGATTTTTTTGTTAGAATTGTGGTGGAATGATGTTGTTAGAATATTGTATTGTTGGTTAATTATGTGACCTTAGTAGTAGTATAATGGAGAATTAGTAGTAGTAGTAGTAGTAGATGATTAGTAGTTGTAGTAGTAGAAGTAGAAGGTTACTAGTAATAGTAGATTAAGCAATTTGTACGCTTTTTTTCCCAAACGGGTAACATAAGAAACACATGGAATGGCTCTAGGACTAAGCTTATCTCTATTAGATTTGGGAGTGGACGCATAAACCAAGCAGCCAAAGGCTCTAGGATGTTTCAGATCAGGAGGCCTGCCAAACAGGACTTGATATGGGGAAGAACCCTGTAAAACTTTAGAAGAAACCCTATTGATGATATATGTTGCAGTCAAAATACAATCACCCCAATACTTAGTAGGCAAATCGAACTAAAATTTGAGAGCCCTAGCAGTCTCCAAAAGGTGTCTGTGTTTCCTTTCAACTATACCGTTTTGTTGAGGAGTATGAAAACAAGAAGTTTGATGCAAAATTCCATTATCATGCAAAAATTGTGATGTAACAGTATTAGTGCCTAACTCAAATCTGACCTTATGACTTTAACCTTCTTACCAAACTGAGTATCAACCATAGCAATGAAAGCTTTGATGTAAGTGAAAGTACTACCTTTGCAGGTTAACAGATGAAGTAACTAACTTGTAACAAACCTAACTAAGTTAGTTATATATCTTACATTGCATGCAGGCCCTAAAAATTGCATAACCAACTGCAAATAGTTTTTTCTACAATTTGCTAGTAGGGTCAAGAGATGGTCTTTTGTGCTTGGTTTCTCTTTTTTTTCCTTCAAATCCTAATAGGAAATTTCAATTTATAGATGAAATCCGTTATACAAAGTAAGAAAAGAATACTCTTTCCGCCTCGCTCATGTTTTGAAAAAAATTGTGTCTCCGTAAGTATGAAATGAAATAGGTGACTTTAATTTGTTTGGATGATTAGGTGATTAGTCGAAATGAAAAAGTAAAAATTTGCTCAAAACTGTTGTAAACTCAGTATATGATGTGTCAAAATTAAGCTAGTACTCTCTCATCTAATCAAATGTTTACATTTTATATTTGACAATTTTTAAGAAAATGAGTAAAAAGCAAAAGTATGATTGGTACTCGTAAATCAAATAATTTTACGAGACCAGCTAAGTTAAAATGAGTACTTCGTAAAAACTAAAAAATAATGACATTTTGTGTAAATAGAAGAAGGATAGAGGCATTGTATGGTAAAGACTTTTGCCATAAAAAAATGTAAACTTTGTTGGATTGTCCATTTATATTGACTTAGTTAACGCAAAGATTTGTGAAAAAGTACGGAGTATTAATTAGCTTATAATTTGACTTGCTGCAAATAAGTATGGGTAAAACCTAGACTTGGCAAATTAAACGGTCAATCGGGTCGGGTTTCGGTCGGATCACTTTCGGGTTATGAAAATCGGGTTTGTTTCGGGTCGGGCCGGATGATTTTGAGTTTGGGTCATTTCCGGGTTTAATATTTTCAACTTTTTAAGAGATATTGACATGTTTTGTATAATAATATCCGGATCAATTCAGGTTAGGGGTCAAATGCGGGTCTTCTGTTCGGGTGTCGGGTCAGGTCAGTTTGGGTCTTAGTTTGAGTAATCTGAAGGAGTTATGTCGTAACCCTACATAATCTTCCCCTTTCTTTTGGGTACGAAAATTAAGAAAAGAATAAAGCATTGATTAGAGTAGAACAAAAAAATGGAAAATAAAGAAAATAGGGAAAATTACTCAAACCAAGAGAAAGTATAAAAATTTGATATTCATAACGTATTCAATTATACGATTTAAACAAAATCTCACGTGACTAAATTTATCTCAGGTTCTTTGTATTACAGCCTAGAAGTTATATTAAAGATTTTTCTCACTTATAAATAGGGTAAAAAGATAAATGTATACAAATTGATAGAACAGAAAAAAAATATTTGGCTCACTGTTGTGATCCAATCTGATCCACTAACGTGAACGAGGTAGAGGAGATCCGCATATAGACCCGTATTGGATACGGATGAAGAAGGGAAGTTGCGTATAAATACTTCAGGTCGACCGTGAAATATCTCTGCTGAAACTTCACATTTTGGGCACGCCCCTGCATTACACACCGTAAAATTTACACCCATTCAATATTTCCAATATTTATATGACTTACAAATCCCGCATCATTCTTTTTTCTCACTTCTAACCCAATTTGTTTCCCCACATTCTTCCTTACCAGGTAATTTTTTTTTTGTTGTATTGATAATATTTTCTTGATTGTGTTTCAATTTTGTTAAGCTTACATAGTTATTCTCATAGCTATAAATTGCAACATAGAATTTGTGTTTGTGTTTAGATGTCATTTGTATAATTGCATGTGGAATTGCCTATATGCTTTTGGCGTTTATTGTAAAAAAAAAATTGGATATGAAGTTTCTGGGGTTATCTTAATCATGTATACATTGTTTGAAGTATGATTGGTGACTCTATCTGTTTTGCGGGGTGCAAGAATGTTAGGACTTCTAGTTTAGGGCAGCTGGGACTGGGAAGGAGATGATGATGATGATGATGATGATGATGATGTAGGATTCGATTTGGAGGGGAAAATGGTAGTATGTTGGGAGCCTACCATATACTTCAATGGGGCTTATTTTCTCCCAAGTGCACAAATTTCCAAGATTGAATGGATATGGACTATTTTCTATTTGTAACAACCTAGGAATTAGGATTCTCATTTTGTCGTTTGCCCGAGTTCCCTTTGTGAATGTCGAAATTTGAGCATTTGTGTTATACTCCCTCTATTTTTTTTCATTCTAATTTTTTTGTGAGAGGAAATTTGGTCAAATGGGGCTAAATCAAAAAAATGGAGGGAGTAGTATTTTATTGTTATAGCTATTTCTCCCTATTGTCATTTCTGTTCTGAAGAAAACTGACTAAGATTTTTCTACCAGTTTTTTGATCTCTTGTTTCATTGTTTTGAAGAGATGGTCTCGTCATCCCCGAGACTCACTGAACTAGACTGTGAAGAGCAGGAAAAACTCGTGAAGCAAAGGAGGGGTAAAAAGTTATGGAAAAAAGTCAAATATCAGCTCCTGGAGTACCATGCGTTACCTGCATTTCTAAGGGACAACGAGTACATTTTGGGCCATTATCGATCAGAATGGCCGCTAAAGGAAGTGTTATTGAGCATATTTACCATCCATAATGAGACCCTTAATGTGTGGACGTAAGGACTCTACCTTATGTCTATCCAGTGCATTGTGTGTGCTTTTGTTGATATGATGTTTTTCCTTCAGTTATTTTTCTTTATTGGGGATGGATATTTGGTGATGTACCGATATATAAATATGTGAACAGAGTATCTTACGTATGTATGCTTTCTGTTCCTTTCAGAGTTTTAGTATTTTTCATATCAGCGTTCGTTGTTTTATACGTAGAATCTTTATCCGTGACTTGTTAGTTAGTGTCAATGAACTGGTTGTCACATGATGTGCTTAAATGTACCGATAAGAGATGTATGTGCATTCTTTACTGCAAGTTCAAACAAAATATGTTTGTGTATAATGTTTGCTTTGACAATTGATTGATCGAATGTTCAATATTATTAGCTTTGAGTTTGTTACTTTCTGGACAGTCCCTTTCTTTCTGGCAGAAGTGAATTTAAATGAAAGGGACTTTATGTAACTTAACTTAGTTTAATAGTGTTCAGCTAAATTGAAATGAACTGAAGTGAGTTGAGTTGACTAAGACAAACTAAAATTAATGAGGCTAGACTTAACTTAACTACACCGAATAAGGATGAACATTATTGGTCCGAGCTAAAAATAAGGCGGAAATGTGATCTCGGAAGTTTGCACATATGAATATTTCCCATCTTCTGATGTTTTTGAATGGACACTTTTTATACCGTTATCTGTTGTTTGTTACGAGTACTTCATATGAGTAGGACTTAAAGGAGGAAATGCTATCAGTTTTTGCAACACCTATCAGATAATTTTTTTACTGTTCTATGCATGTTTTATTTGTTGATGAATTAGAACATGGTACACGCATCAACCCTTATCTTGTTTACTTAAATCTTACAAACAAACCCCTTTTTTCAGGCATTTGATTGGATTCTTCCTTTTCCTTTGCCTAACCGTGTACACAGCTATGAAAGTTCCAGATGTTGTAGACCCCTCTTTGCATCAACGCTTGGCTGATATATTCAGGAAAGCAGGCCTGCTTGATGCTCACTCTAAGCTTGTTAATTGTCTTCCATCCTTAACAAACATGCCTGGTTTCACTAAATTAAGTGATGAATTCAAGGCATCTCTTTCTTCGATCAATTCCTTCTCGTCAGTTACTGGTTGGCATATTTGGGAACATCTCGCAAACTGTTTACCGAAGCATCTATCCTATTTAAATCAGACTGGCGATAGTGTAGTGGTAATATTCTCTTCTTTTTTCTAATCTCAAGTTCCTACAAGTAAGCATTCTATTATTTTTCTTCGCACAAAACCACATCAATTTTGCACGATTTATTTGAACGGATACCCATGTAGTTTTTCTTGTACCAACAACACGATCAAAGTAAACTGCCTGTGGCTTAAATCATGCTACAATGTGTTGGCTAAATAAATCATTCAAAAGCAAGACACAAAAATTATTTATCAGGAGTGATGACATCGTGCAGCTAAAACACAGTAATATAGGGTATACCTTTACAGCGGATTTACAATATTTAGTTAGATGAGGCCACAGAAGGTAATATACAGAAACATTACTTTCTGTGGAGTGACATGAAGTACTTGCCTTTCCATTGAAACAAATATTTCATCGTGGATGTAAAGGACCATGCCATATGTCTAATTGACGTCCACACACTATCTGGCTACCTTGTTGATCCTCAATATAGTGCCCCTGGGTAGGAGAGGCTGTTTCTGAGGACACAAACGAATCATGAAAATTCGGTAAGCCACTTTGCTTTAACTCGACATAGACTAGAACCAGAGAATAAGGAGAATAACTCGACAAAGTCCTTGTGAGTCTGGAGTATATCTGAGGGTCAGTTTCCCTTCACTAGTAGGTGTGTTGCATGGAGCTGCTCTGATGCTGAACTAAGGTGAACTACTTATTAGCATGGTAAAGTTGTAATATTGGCTGGTACTACTACTCCATATCAAGCAAGCTAATATGACTAGATTGAGCTTTGTGTCAGACCCTTTCTTAGGTACACCCTTCTTTTGTAAGGGTGTGAAATAATCAAGACTAGAAACAAACACATACAATTATGACGTCAAGATAGCAACCACGCAAAACTGATCTACTGGGATTCCGTCTAAAACTTAACACTCTCGTAGTCATCTCAAGCTAAACACTCACTGTGTCCAACACCCACCAATACCCAACACTGTGCAGCTGTTTCGGAGTTACATTAGCTTGCCGCAACAATTCTGGCAATAGATGCAAAATTATGATCACCCTAGTTCACCCTTGGTACTTTGCTACCAGTCAAATTTGTATTCGGCTATAATTGGCGAACCCAATTAACTCTACTCCTTAGGTAGGATGAAGGGATATGGAGAGAAAGGGAAAGTGGATGTTTCCATCTAATTAGCCAAATCAAAATCTATCCAATGTAGGTAATGTTTAGAAGGAAATGACCGCTCACGCTTCCTCCTCTTCCCCTTCCCTTGTACGGAGTACTACTGTATTCAAACAAGCCCTATATCTTCATTTTAGAGTTTCCTGTCACAGTAGTTATGGCAAATTGGGTTTAAGTGTAAAGTTACTAAGGGCCTAGCTGATTGTTTCTCACCATCGTTCCAAAATCCTAACAACAGTTTGTTCATTTTGCAGTCAAGTATGAAGGATGATTTGCTCAGCGCAATTGCTCCATTGACATATCACCCGGTTACAAGGTGGCCTTTTTACGCCTTCTTGGGAGGAGCAATGTTCTGTTTGCTAGCCAGCAGCACGTGCCATTTACTCTCATGCCATTCTGAGCGCCTTTCCTACATTATGCTCAGGCTTGATTATGCAGGCATCTCAGCCTTAATAGCAACGTCATTCTACCCTCCAGTTTACTATTCTTTCATGTGCAAGCCTTTCTTGTGCAATCTCTACTTGGGTTTTATTACCATTTTGGGCCTCGCAACGATTGTTTTCTCTCTTTCCCCGGTTTTCCAAAATCCGGAATTCCGAACCATTAGAGCCAGCCTATTCTTCGGTATGGGTGTGTCGGGTGTAGCCCCGATCCTGCACAAGTTGGTCTTGTTTTGGGATCAACCGGAAGCTTTGGAAACAACCGGGTATGAACTTTTGATGGGCTTCTTTTATGGTATTGGAGCGTTGATCTATGCTGCTCGGGTACCCGAAAGATGGAATCCCGGGAAGTTTGATATTGCAGGCCATAGTCATCAAATATTTCATATTCTGGTAATTGCAGGAGCTTATACTCACTATCAGGCTGGCCTTATATACCTCAAGTGGCGTGATTCACACGGTTGTTAATCATCAGCTGTAATTGACTGCTTGCTGTGTATTACACTGTACAAATTTGAACTGAGATTATGAGAAACCATTACTAATGCTATATACCTGCTCGTTTCTGCCTTCTGCCTTCTGCGTAAATGTCTTATTTTGTAAGACTATAAGAGTATAAGACACCATTAAACCCAATGAACTGTAATGGTGCATCAAAATATAATTTTAAAAATAACAGTTGGACTGTCGACATGGTACGATAAACCCTTTGTCTGCAAATTTGGTCAGTACTCCGTATATGCTATTGCCGACAACGGGGTTGTTAACCTAGACGACTCTAATGGCGGAGGTGCAGCCGGGCTTATGGAGTTATGGTTAAACTTGTTGATGATTGCTTTGTTGAAAGGTCTTTGTGGTCATGTAGCGGTATAGGAGGGGATGGGGTGGGGTTGCAACTTGCAAACTACTCTTACAATGTGAATCATAATTATATTGGCGGAAGTATTCCAGGAAAGAAAGCAACTCTTAAAAAAAAAAAGTTACAAAAATCTCATGAACATTACTTTGTGAGACTGCGTCGCCCTACCACCGCCCACCGGCCTCTCCCACCCGCTGTTGCTCTGCCACCAATCTCCCCCACCACCCTCAAAAGTCAAACCACCTCTAAACCCTAACCATTGAAAGAAAAAACATTAAAACTAATTTTATTTTCTTTAATAATTACTACGATAAAATATTGATTAACGAATTATGATCCGCAGTGAATTTGCAAGTAATGATGGATTAATTTTTGGAGTTGATGAGATTTAAGTAGATAATTGTGATGAAACAATTGATATCGAATATGAAAATGTTGTTTTTAGAATACAAAGGATAATTTTGAAAAATTTAAGAAATTTTAGTTATGATTAAGTAATGTTGAATTGCACGCAAGTAATTCGGTTTCGTTTTTTCATGCACGCACGCACGCACACACTCACAAATATGGACAAACTTTCTTTTAACTCCAACTAGTGTAATACCCGTGACACGTCACGAGTTGGTGAACCTTTTTTAAAAATAATAGGAAGTTAGAAATAAAGCGTAATACCCGTGAAAATTCACGAAGTTGAAACGTTTTTTCGCATCAAAAAGGCAAATCACAATTCATATGAGAGTGAACGGAAAGAGGATATTGGCTTAAAATAACGTAAATGAATTGAATATTGACGCATATGATTATTATAGTGTGTTCAATATTAAAGTCAAAGAACTCACATGAGTATATAGGTAAATAATAATTTCGGATAGTGTATGATAAATGTAGATGTCTTACGTATAACGACATATGACGTCGAAATGAGTACGTGTATAATGTGTGTTTGACACAACTCATACAAAAAAGTAAGAAGGCATGTAATGAACGTTATGGCCTCTTAAACACAAATATTCTGGGGCGGAACCCGCCCGAGCCATGACCCCGAGCCGAAATTAGGTAAATTAAAAAACGTTACTAATATTTTAGACTAAAAGTTCACAAAATAGTAAAAAATATTTATTCATTTTCAAAATTTCTTTGTTAATAATATTATTATAAAAAAAAATACGAAGTAGTATATTTTAAATCATATTTTTATCACATGATTATTACAGTATAATGATAAAAAAATTCAATGAATTGAGTCAAAGTATGTTATGGGTAAAAAATTTCTATATATCGATTTTCTTGTTATAAATGTATTGGTATGAACAATAAAGTAGAGCAAACCGAGAGATTATATTGATATTAGATCGTATGTATTACATCGACTTTGTCATCTATATATAGTGACTGATACAAAGAGATGCGTTGCTTCGTGAACAGATGCGTCCTATGGTGATAATGACATCCATATTATAACACTCCCCCTTGGATGTACATTATCGAAAAAATAATATTTACGAAACGAATGAACTACTGCCTCATTAAAACCTTACTAGGAAAACCCAGTGGGAAAAAACCATGGTTAAAGAAAAAAGAGTACAGCGTGCATTACTCCCCCTCATGATTACATAATTGAATACATGTTGAAATGATACATAATTTTGGCAAAAATTCTTGATCATCGATGTCGATTCCATTGTAGCTGATGATAAACTTGATATTATCTTCGATTAATAAAACTTCGTGATATACTTGTAATCATTAGGTGTCTTCAAAACTCATAATATTAATGAGTCACCTACCACTCATTTCAAGTATTATACACTGTTTTGTGGTATCTTCGTGACATAACTTGTTCACGATAATTATCATGTCAACAACATAAAAGACACACATCTACCTCGTTAAAAACCTTGCTAGGAAAAACTCATTGGGACAAAAAACCTAGTCGAAGGAAAAAAGAGTGTAGCAGCTCATCTATTTTGATCTCTCCAAGAGAATTAATCCGATCATCAAATATGTCACTTAAATACTTCATTGATTTTCTTGCTAAGTTATCATGATTTTCAGTCATTATGGTACTTCTGGACCACAAATAATTTCATATACTTTGCAAGATATTCATTCTTCTATTTCCTCTCATATCTCATACTTCTGGTCAAGATAATATTACAATTATACTTTTGGTTCAAACGATAATGAATTATTCAACTAAACTCTTCAGGATTATTAATATTCCCTTTTAACTCAAGATAACTTCACATCATAATGAAGAAGTTATACATAATATTATAATAATCAATTCATTCATTACTCTCAATTTCATGATCATTCAAACACAAGCTCCTTCAGAGAGTCATAGATCATGGCAACATTTACGAGTATAATTCATTTATCCTGCAATAAAACATTTAATAACAATAATAGTATGCATGCATGTAATATAATATAAACAATGTTTTATGATAAATGTCTTAAGCTAACGATGATAATGTATGAAACAAAAATGAAATTCTATTTACATGCACATGAAGACCAAATGTAAATTACACGGGATTTTTAACGAATATTCATAATTTGATTGACTTCGGGTCAATAAGTGGACTTCAGATCCATGAGCTCATTTTAACCATAAATTATATGTCGACTTTTATATAAGATCCCCACTAATGTCCATTTTATATCGCGCGCAAATTGTATTCGGTTCTAAAAAGTATTTATATCGATATAATTTCTTATATTATCAGTATTGCTTGATATCTGAATTCACATATTTCGTATAGGCCATCTATTTTCTTTCAGATATCTATATCACTTCTGGGACATTTATTTTTCTCTAAACTTTAGTACCAACTGCACATGCTTGCCATTTTCTTACTTATGATATATGAACCGAATATTATTTTCATAGTGCACATCAAATGTGATTAATTTATGATTTTGGCAAGTTTCGTAATTTATATCTTTGCATGATAAGGTGCTGATATATCATCGTCATCATATCCGATCCAAGTGATGTAAATCATAATTCATACGGAGTTTTCTTGACTCTCGGGTTGATATATTCATATTTTAACAAGTCACTGAACTTCGAGTTCAATTGGAGACCAATTATTACTTGTTTGTTCTTTTTACCCGCTTATCCTTATCAATCTCCCCCTAAGGTGGTAAAAACTATCATTACCTGATAGACTTAAAGGGCAATTATATCCACCTTAGCTAGAAATTATTTCATATTTCATAAACTTTAATCAGTTTGTTTCTTTTCAATCGAATAATATATTGAGGAGCTAGATACAACGCAGTTGGTTTTCCACGTGTAGACTTAAAATTGCTCATTCAGAAGATTACATTGTTCACATAATACTCAAATTGTGAACTTTAATTACCCAAACTACTCGTAAAATTCTTTGTGACTACAGGTCACATAATTAAACCATACATAAACATTCATTTTTATCATCCAACTACGAGTAGTATTCAAATCTCCAACATAATTTTCATCTCAGTGTATTGTCTTGCCTCAAATATTATTTCATTGATACACGAAAGAAGTTCAGCACTTTTCCATCTCTTTCAAGATAAACTACGAGTTTATCAAAAATGGGTGTAATAATAAGAACCCGGATGACCTTTATTTGTCACATTTTTAACATTTTCTTGTCGATTTTGGCTTTAATTCATTGCAATTTTCTTATGCATTTGGCTATTTCTCAATAAATTCACTTATCGTACGTCGTATTTTTAGTTAACTAAATCTCATCATGCTAAACTTTTGGTTAGCTATATAAATCGTATGTGCACAATAATTGTATTTTATCATATGACCAAAACGAAAAATGATAGATGTGACATGACACAATTAGTGTCTCATATAAATAGGCAAGACTCGTCAATATTTCTTCTGGAAATCCTCACTTTGAGTATTTTAAACGCATAATGTATCCATTTTACGCGTATATTGATCTAAGTATATTAGTTCATTTTTGTCGGTTGATCTATGTACTAATCTTGCGAACTTCAGTTTGCTACTAAATAGCAAATATATTATCATCCCTTATTACAATTCCCGAGAACGATCTAACCGAACGTGTTTAACAATACAAGTATGGGTAAACTTCTGGTTTATATATCTCAATTATTCTATCTTTCCTACGACACTTGATAAGTCATTTTAAAATATTCATACCATAGTAGCGAATTATATTCTTGTAATCAAATGGCTTGATAATTAATACTCCCTCCGTCCCAATGAATTGTTTGCCTATTCCATATTGGGACGTCTCAATGAATTGTTTGCCTTTCTATTTTAGGAATGTTTTTATATGTAATTTGACCCTTCTCATGAGTTTTGCTCCACATGTCACTTCCTCATTGGATCCCTTACCCTTGGTGCTAAAATCAAAGGCAAACAATTCATTGGAACGGAGGGAGTACTCCGTAATATGATAAAGAAACGTACAACCCAAAACGAAATTCTTCGTATAATTTGATTAATCCATTCTCAATAAGAAATGCATAGTCAAACCAATATATAGATACTAGTAGAAAATGATTTCAATGTAAAATCTCATATCATACGAGTATGTATTAACAAGATGAAATAATTTACACAACACAAAACAAGATGAAACAAAATACTTCTATGAAGTACTAATAATCAACCCAACATATATATCATCACCGTCATGTTCAATATAGAGGCAAAAAAATTGTCAATGATCAACCATAAAAAATAAAATTACTTGGTCTAGAAAATATGGGTAGTTAAAAGTCTCCAATTGCAAGTATATGCGTTTACATATCAATTTAATACACATAGTATAATTATCTCAATTGCATAAACAGTCTGTTACTATATTTTAGATGTATAATCCGTATTAATTTTGATTAATTTTTTTTTGAAAAAACTGGACCAAAGTCTTCAAATAGATTACCAACCAATATGCATAAGCAAAAACATCTTATTAATGGTGTTTCTTCATACTAGTCTTTGACAACATTTATGGTGATAGAATTATGCATGTTAAGTGACAACTCATGATCCATAAACATAGATGAATAGGCCTGATAGATATACACAAAAACCCTCAACAAAAAAAAATTAAAACCCAATACCAATTCCACGAGTAGAAGATGTAAACGTATAATTTAGAAGTATGTACAAAGCAATATCTACCCCCATTAACATGATAACCAATTGTGCAGTAATTAATAAGCAAATTCATGACACCAAAATGTCCATATAGTCAGAAAAATTATTTTATGATTATGTACGCCAAAATTAATTAATCACGAAGATGATCAATATAGTCGGAATAAATCATGTGGAACAACTTAATCACAAAGATTATCGGAATTACTTTTTCATACTTGCGGGTTACTCAATCCTCCTTAAAATTTCCTAAACTTTTCAATATTACCCTTTCTTTATTTAGGGAACCTTCATTATTTTTATCCTATTCTAGATCAATTTTTTCTTCAATTTTTTTTACTCAAACCTCATCAATTCTGTTTATCGATCAATCATTATTTGCGAATTCACTATGGATCATAGTTTGGTAATTGATATTTTATCATATTCGGTAGTAATTTTAATTGCAAATCAGGGTTAATTGATTGAAGATCGGGGTTAATCAATGATAATTAATTATCTACGGTTCTCGTCGTCTGATCTCAATTTCTATTTGTATAATCGGCTAATCACAAATTAGGACTTTTTCGAATGACCCAATTGGTGCAACTGATTTGAAATTCATCGCAAGTTAAGACTTTTCCGGGAACCCTAATTGGTATACATCGCAAATAGGACTTTCCAGAAGAACCTTAAATGGTGCAATTGATTTGAAATTTCTGACCTCGGTTTTTACTCGTCTCCTCACAAATTAGAATTTTTTCGCAATTGAATTTGAAATCTAGAACCTCAATTTGTACTTGAATCATCACAAATTAAAACTTTTTGAAGAAGCCTAATTGGTGCAATTGAATTTTGGATTTTCTCTCTCTCTAAAAACTTAGGTGAGAGGGGAAAAGAGAGGGATAAGGTAGTAATTTTGAGGTATGATTGAGTAATGTTAAAGTATAAAAAAGTATCACCCAAGATTATCACGTCTGATTTTTTTTTTTCAGTGAATGATTGTGCTCCACCAAAAATTTAAGTGCCGTGAATATCTGATCTTTAAGTAAAAAAATTATGGGGACATTATTTATAAACAACAATCATGATTATTCAGTTATTCATTAAAAGCGATGGGGATAGTTAGAAAACATACCAATATGATGTTCCAATAAGTGTAACTCCCGACTGATTTGCGATCAAAAAACTTTGCCTTGATAAGAATTACTCGTAGTCTTAGATAAGAATAAGTTCTGATTGTCCGATTTGACTTTAGGTAAGAATCAAATAATTACGAGAGAATAAGAATAAGCCTCGTCTTTTCCGATCAACCCCGGATTGAACGATGAAGATATTTCCATTAGCAAATATAAATCATAAGAGACGATCGTGCTGATAACGTGTTATAAATGTATTAGTATGAACAATAAAGTAGAGCAAACCGAGAGATTATATTGATATTAGATCGTATGTATTACATCGACTTTGTCATCTATATATAGTGACTGATACAAAGAGATGTGTTGCTTCGTGAACAGATGCGTCCTATGGTGATAATGACATCCATATTATAACATTTCTAATATAAATGCAATTAAATAAAATTTGTTTATTCTTACTAATATTTTTTTTAAATAAATGTTAAAAAAACTAAGAATGAAATTGTATTTACATTTTAACAAAAGTAAAGACAACTAACATTTTTTAAATGCGTTACTAACGCGTATTTGACCCGAAACCCGACATTTTTCAAACACGTTATTAACGATTTTTAACGGTTTTTGACCCGAAGCCCGATATGTTTTAACGGTTTGTTAACATTTTTCAAACGTGTTACAAATGCTTAGGTTTGCTGATATGTTTGATGATACGCTTGCTGATACGAAGTACTCCTATATTTTAAACAATTCATGTTATGTTTATGGATATGATTAATTAGACATGATATTATTCATTAAGTACATGCTATTTTTCTCATATTATGTGGAAAGAAGTTGATGATAATTTGATTTTAAATTTAAGTACTTTTTCCTCTCTTTTTATATCCACGTGATACCCATGACACGTCACGGGGTTGTACACTTTTTATCTGTTCGAGAAAATTGCCTGAACATTGGGGATGCAATATTGTCGTTAATTATAGGTTTGTTATAAAGAATATATTAATACATTGAATTTCTTAGTATACGATATTATTCCATCAAAATGATAGAAGGAAAATAACAATATAATATAAAATGTGTAGTTCTGAGTCGAGTTATGACGTTAGACGACTCAACGCGTTAAACTGTTTTACTTGACGACCCAATAAGCCGACCCGTTAATATAAAGTAGTGTTACTCGTATTTAGTATAGCTTTAAAAAAGTAAATTCATTTTCATTTTTCTATTATTAAACAAATAAGTGAAGGGTACTTCATTTCATCGATATAATACTCGTACAATATAGTGTGATACTCGTGACACGTCACGGGGTTGTGAACAAATCTTTTTGTTATTGGAAATTAGTATGAACAAAACATTGGAGGTGTAGTTTGGTACTAACAACACGAATGTTATTTCCGATATTTGATAAGCAAATTCATATAAAAATGACTATGTATTTCTAGGGTACTGCCATGTCACAAAAAATTTCAAAAGGAGATTGGATGTAAAAAAATAAGCGGTCAGAAAAACACAGATATTTTGGGATTGTGTGTATAAGTGTCATTTCATAAAGAATTGGTAAGCAATGAATCTGAAGTATTACGGTTTTTAAAACTTGTGCGGATGTACTTGCCTAATCTAATTCTCATGATAAAAAAAATACTCATGCAAGTGAAGCAGCTAAGCTAATACAGTATTATGTTATAATTTGAGATAAGTTCCTCTTTTAGAAGATAAAATACGTAAACAGGTCACTACGTATGAAGACGTGACAATTTGACATACATATGAAAAACTTCTTCTACATATGAAAAATGACTCGTTAATTTAGAGTCAAAAACTGACACTACCTATTCGACCCCTTAGATCAAAGAGAATTATTAAAATTACTACGATAAAATATTAGTTGTAATATTTATAATTTATATATTAAATTGATTTATAATTTAAAAAAATTACTTTTATTATTTAAATTACAAACATGAACAAATTTTCAATTTAATACGACTTTTTTTTTTTATCATGTAGTAATAAAATAATTTTAAAGATCGGATTTTAATATTTTTTTTATTGTGCAACGGAAATCAATTAATAATGTGAATTGTGAATAATCAATGTAAATCAATAAATAATTATTTTTTATTTTTTAAAATAAGTGATTGTCTTGCATTGGAAATCAAAAACAGCATAAGTGTGAACTGTGATTATAAGGTATCAATGTATTTTTTTTTAGTATTTTTTAAATTATAAACATTATAATTAAAGAATATATTATAGTAACAATTATTTAATGTTTGAAATAATTAAATATTTAATGTTTGAAGTAATTTTCACTCAAAAAATTGTCAAAAAATGAGGTGCTTGAAACTTTTTCCGGCTCGTATTTCGATATAACCTGATTCGTAATCCATATGTGTGGACATGACATAGGTCCATCCCGACGCGGCGACGCGCGGGTTTGGGGCGGCGAATGAATCTCATGTGAGATGGATCTCGAGTTGAAATTTAAATCGAAGTAGGAGTCGCCACCGAACTTTGTGGGAGTTCGGGCCCGTTCGAACCCACTCTATGTCGTAGTGGGCCGTGCACAAAGTACGGCCCATTCCGATTTCAGAGTTTACTGGGTTCGTCCCTTAGCATTGTGATACTGATACCGATATTATCGGTAATCGGGTATTGAATGACTCTCGTATGCCAATGGATTCGGACATCCGGAAACCATGGTTCTGAGTAAGGGGTGAGGGTACGTGTTGGGAAGTTCACAAAGAACACCCAACCCCGCCCGCACTTAGCGGGCCTTTACTAAGATATCGTTCGTTTTTTGGTGTACGCGTGTTAGTTCGACGATTGAATGATATGCAAAGAGTATTTTTAGACTAAACATGTGAATTACGTTTTGCTAAGTCGTTTAATGCATCTAAAAATTAACGTCAAAGTTGTATTTAGCATGCGAGGTTTGTTTTAGTATAATAAAACGAAACGATGAACAATAAGAACAAAGACAAAGAACAAACGAGTTAGTAAACGGTTTGTAATTTGAATAAAAGATATAAATATAATGCATGGTTTGAAAAAGTTTGTGACACGTGATGGATTAAACACGCGTTGACCGAGGTCAAAAATATTTATCGAAAACTTGAAATATGGCGAGAAAGACGCTGTTTTACTTAAGAAACGATGCTGAAAAAAAAAAAAAGAAAAACGAGAAAAAACGTCGCGGTTTTCAGAAATCCGCACGACTCGCTCGGGAAGGGTGCGACTCGCGCGGGAAGGCGCCTTGCCCGGGACGCGTACGGCTCGCGTCTCGGGTTGCTCTCGGGTTTGATTTCTCAAAAATCGTTAATAAATCGCGTACAAATATGGACTAATTCATACTCGACTTATATTTTCGATATTCGTCGTATTCGATATTCGATTATGAAATCGATTTCAAATACTTGGAATGATTTTTAGAAAAAAAAAGTTTATAAAATTGTTTTGAAAGGAAATTGAATGAAAAGAATGTTAATTCTCTCTGCGTTAAAATCATCATATTTTGTTTTTAAAACATGTGACTATTTTTTAGCATCAACGAGATTGATTTAGTTCTTGTTAGATACGATATTTGACTATAGAGTCGATATCGTATTTTAAGAACGTTGTTTTTAAATGAAAATAGTTTATAGTATCGATATTATGGAAAAATAGAAGATGTGACGACGACCCATAAAAAAATAGACCGACGACCCGAAAAGAAGAAGAAAACCGAGAGGAAGAGAAAGAGAAAGGAGAAGACGAGATTGATTTTACACACTCAACCTACATGCTTTGTATTCTCGGGACGGGGCTCGTCGGAACGTGGCTTAGACACGGGAGCGTCGAGAGGATGTCGGTGAGTTATGGTGGTGTTTTGAGTCGTGTAAGGTGGCGGGTGGTGGCCGGTCTTTTTTTTTTGGGTCGGATTGGTCGGGTTACACTATTAGTCTTTTGATGCTATGTGTACGGGTGATTCTATTTGATGCCTAAAGGTTGGATGTTAGGAGATTTTAGATGTCGGGAATTGAATGTGTGTCGATGTCTTTGATGTGTTGATGGGAGGGTCCTATTTATAGGAGAGGATACCCGTCTTGGATAGGAGATAGCTAACTTGCAAAGGAAGAAAGCTACCGGTCGGGACGAGGTGGGATTTCGTCCAAGGATAGGAAAAGTAAGCAATTTGAGAGGAATGATGATTCCGTTACTTGGTGAAGAGGGTATGTACCCGGCTGGAATGAGGAGTACTCGGCCGAGTACTCCTTGTGCTCGGTGGAGTGCTCGGTCGGAAATCCTACCGGGGATCGAACTCTACCTTCAACGAATTTGTTTAATATTTTGTGTAGCTGATTTTTGTAGTGTCTGAGCTCAAACCGGACTCATGGGGTGACACGGCTGGCTTTAGTGTCTCGAAAATATCTTTGACCGGGTTTTGACCCGGTCGCTAAAAGACGGTTTTGCCCCTGGCGTCGGATTTGACCCAAATTAGTCTTATTTGACTCGAAATGACCCACTGGGCCTGAATTTGAGGTCTGTTTTGTAAGATTTGTACTCCGTAAAAAGCCCAAACCAAATGCCAGTGATTTCGAGCCCATTTTCGAGTATGTTAAAGCATGTTTGCGTCCGATCATCATCGAGTGTTTTTCGAAAACTACTATAGACACCTGGCAGTCAAAATGTGGGTGTCTACAGAGCCCCCACTCTGAATGAGGCTTGGACAAGGCAAAAGTCAGAGTAGCTACCAGGCCAATCGTAGATTAAAACCTGGCAGACTTCCGATCGGGTCGTTTATAGTCCATTAGACTTGCGTAAAAGGGCTCGCCAGCCATAAGATAGAAATCACACCTGAGTTGATGCTGATAGCTCCGTGGGGACTTGCCTAAGAAGTCTTGGGTGTGCCAATTTGCGGACGCATCCCGTGCTTTCCACTGGGGAGCTTTAGAGAGTTGTATAAGCTTGCTCCTGAAGTCTTGGGTGTGCCTGTATATTGACACATAGCTAATCGTATGTAACATTTAGGCGAAACACCGACTCACGCTGGGGAAGCAATTTTGAAAATTTCGAATTTTTCTTTGAAAAAATTGAAAATGTTTGGATTTTTCTAAAAAGCATGAGTACTCGGGATGACTTGACTCCTGTATCAGATTTTGAAGCGGATTCCTAAAGTCCTTAGGCTTGACCTGTATGCCTATGTGAATTAGGAGAAATAAGAATCCCTATTCCTAGAGTGACTAGGAAAAGATTTTCTCTATTATAAATAGAGGGCTCTTGCTCTTTAATTTTCATATTCAAAAACCCAAATCTTCTCTTCTTTCTTAAAATCCTTTAGACTTTTAAGACAAAAAAAGTTCTTGCTATGGGCATCGAACATCTGACCGCAATGCTTCAGGCGTGGGCCCAATATTTTCGAGATGAAAATAAAGTTCAGCTAGCTCAAATGGAAATTGTCTCTTTATTCCCACTTCAGCGACTTAGGGTAGATTTGCACTTTCTGGATGCTTGCCTATCTTTTTGGGATACTACCCATCATGTTTTCGCATTTCTTCGAGGAGAAATATGTCCCCTTCCCGAAGAAATTGCAGTTATAGGCGGTTGGTCCCCTAACGCTCGTCCTGCTATTCCCCCATTTTATCCTGATCCAAGAAGGAGATTAAGGGACTTTCTTGGTTTGTCACATGCTGAGACAACCCGTGTGGTAAAGGGAGATTCTGTTTCCCTATTTGACTTAGCCGATAAATTTATGAATTTCAGCGGCGTAAGAGTTACTCCTACCCACAGGCGCAGGGCCTTTGCTTTTTGTATGCTGCACCGATATGTCTTTGAAGGAAGAATGGAGGCTGACTCGTGCTTAGGTGAAATCAGGTTGATTGGCATAGTTGCCCAGATGGAGACGGGCCACAACCCGACTTGGCTGACAACTGGGGAGACCATTATGGGCCTTGATGCTGCCTAGAAGACTTGACCCGGATCGACAATTGACAGGAAGTACTCGCCTTTTGCAGGTATTGGACCGCGTTTTTCTTCTTTTTTTTTTCGAAAATCTCTCCGAATTTTTCCGAAAAATTTGAATTTCTTTCCGAAAATTTTTTTTGAATTTTTTTCCTCGAAAATTTTTTCTTTTTTTTTTCAAATTTTTTCCAAAAATTCTTTTTTTGATTTTTTTCGAAAATTCTTTTTTCGATTTCTTTGAAATTTCTTATTTGTTTTTGAATTTTTTCGAATTTTCCTGAATTTTTGATTTTTTTTTGTCAGATCTGGTTATCCGAGCGCTTGTCGATCATAGAGCCCCCGGTGAGCATACCCAAATATCGTAGTTGCCAGATTAGCTCAACGAAACGACGAATAAACTCGAGTCATCACATAAACCGGACTTATTGGGAGAAAGAAATAAAATTCCATGGTGGGCCCTTGATTAGATGGACCGTTATTTGGTAGTTCCTCTCAAAACTGACGGGGTTAGCTAAAAGAGACAAAGCCCGCTATCTAGTGATCCTGTCTTTGGATTGGACTGTCCATATCTACCCAGACCGCATCCTGAGGCAGTTCGGTTCGTTTCAGCAGATCCCTGAGACTGAAGCAATTATTAGCGTTTCGCTCTAATTGACGGACGCTATGTGTGACACATGTCTACAACGTTGGTTTACTCGTGCCATATGGACTATACCTTGTCCTTGTCAAACCGTTTGGGTTTCTGAGTCATATCGAAAATGGGCTTCCGAGGAGTCTGAAGAGGCCGGTAAAGCTTTGAAGACCGACGAGGCTTTTGACTTGGTTCGTCGGGAGACAGTGAAGGATAATAGGGGGTTCTTTGATGAAGGGGAAAATCCTGCTACCCTTGTCCGACTAGAGTCGGGTTCTAAGTCAAAAACTAAGACTCGAGCTAAAGAGACCGGTGCTAGTGACTTGGAGAGAAGACTTGAACCGAGACTAGCGGCCCGAGACAGATTGGGCCCACGAGACCGGTTACCAGAAAAGGTGAGGGCCCGACTAGGACCGATTGACGTGGCCGAGGATTCGAGTTCAAGGATGCGAACCCGGGCTAAGGAGGTTCCCTTGGTGATTCGGGAGCGCTCACCTCCACGTCGTCGCCAGTGGACGGGAAAAGAGGCAAAAGACAAGGGAAAGGGCAAGATGCCTTAAACACCGAGCCTCTAGATTTTTATTATTTAAGTATTACTACTATTTATTTTAGTTTCGTGTGTTTTTTTTTTGAATTTTTTTGCAATTTGTAATTTTCCGAGTTTATCGGATTTTTTTTTGAAATAAATAAAGGAAATTTATTAAAAATCGTTCATGTTTTCATTTCTCGATTGCAGTGGTTGTGCCCTTTTGAGGGACTGCCTACGTATCCATAATAAATGGAATCAAACCAAACGTAGTTCAGATTCTTTAGTAATTTGCAATCTTGAAATACACTAATAAGACTATGGTTCAAGATGTTTATAACAGTAGAATAAATAATTCTAGCTTCTGACTTGCTTTTGAAAGTTTATTTTAGAAAAATGATTTTAATAAAATTTTTGCAAATGACATTAAGAAAGGGCTTAAGGGTAGTAACGCTTTAGCTGGTCCAGGTTGGTTGGGTGGACAAACTCAATCCCATCCAGGTCTGTCAACATCACAGCTCCGCCCGATAGAATCTTTTTTACCAGATATGGCCCGGCCCAATTAGGTTTGAATTTTTCCCTTGGGTCCACTGGTAATAAGGCTCGAACAGACTTGAGAACCAAATCCCCTTCTTTAATGTTTTTGGGCCTTACCCTTTTGTTGAAGGCCCGTTGAATCCTCTTCTGATATATTTGTATATTATTGAGGGCACGAGATCGTCGTTCGTCTAACAGGACTAGCGAGTCATATCGTGTTCGAACCCAATCGGCTTCAGGTACTTGACTTTCTAGTAGAATCCGGAGATATGACACTTCCAACTCGACCGGCTGGACTGCTTCCATCCCGTACGTTAGATAATACGGTGTTGCGCCGGTTGCAGTACACATTGACGTCCGATAACCCCAAAGTTCAAATGGTATTTTATCGGGCCAGTCCCGGTAATTATTAGCCATCTTTTTTAGTATGGTGACAATTGTTTTATTAGCTGCTTCTACCGCTCCATTGGTTTGGGGTCGGTTAGGTGAAGATGTATGCCTTTGAATCTTATACTTAGTCAACAGGGCTGCCGTCTCGGCTTGAAAATGGGTCCCGTGATCACTGATAAATTCATGTGGGATCCCGTACCGGCATATTATCTTATTTTGGATGAATTTAGTGACATGTTTGGCGTTGAGAATGCGATAAGACTCAGCTTCGACCATTTGGTGAAGTAATCGATAGCTACCAGAATGAAGCAGTGTCCACCGGTTCCCGAAGGGTTTATCTTCCCGATTATATCGATTCCCCATGTTGAAAATGGCCAGGGCGACTGTAGACACCCACATTTTGACCGCCAGGTGTCTATAGTAGTTCCCGCCAAACACCCGATGATGATTGGACGTAAACGTGCTTTGATAAACTCGGATATGGGCTTGTAATTACGGACATTTGGTTTAGACATTTTTAAGGAGTACAAATCTCACAAAACCAACCTCAAATCCAGGCCCACTGGGTCGTTTCGAGTCAAATGACACTAATTTGGGTCGAAACCGTCACCAGGGGTAAAATCGTCTTTTAGCGACCGAGTCAAAACCCGGTCAAAGATATTTCCCGAGGCATAAAATCTGCCGTGTCACCCCCACCAATCCGGATTGAACTCGGATACTACAAAAATCAGCCATACAAAATAATAAACAATTCCGTTTAAGGTAGAATTCGATCTCAAGTAGGAATTCTATCCGGAGACCGATTCAGACGTTGACCGAGTGTAAAACACTCGGCCAAAACACCCTCAAACCAGCCGGTTTTCCTCTTTCTTCTTGGCCAAGAAAGCGGAATTCTTATTTCCCTCAAATTCCTATGTTTCCTATCCTAAGCGGTATTCAAACTCTCCTAAACCAAGGTCGGAAACTCCCTATAAATAGGACCTTCCGTCCAACACAAAAAGACAGCAATTACATCGCTTTTCCAGCCAATACACACGGTTTTTACACCCATTACACCGAAAAAACAGCCTCCACACACGGTTCATACACTAATCCGATAGTTAACAAATCCCGACACTTTCGAAGCCTCGAAACCTCGACGAAACCGGCCAAACCCGACGTCCCAAATCACCCAAACCGATACACCTTAACTCATCCTCATCATCTCGACGCTCTCAAGTCTAAGCCACTTCCCGACGAGCCTTATCCCGAGAAAACAAAGCATGTAGGTTGAGGGTGTAAATCAAACCCGACTCTTCTCTTTTCTCTTCTCTTCTTCTCTTTTTTTTATGGGTCTTTCGTCGGTCTTTTTCTATTTTTCTAATATCGATATTATTAAAAACTATTTTTATATCGAATATTCTTAAAATATGATATCGATTCTATATAATCGAATATTGAATCGAAAAGAATTATATTAAGATTTCGACGATTTCGTTACATCTTTTCGTTCAAAATCCTCTTTTCAAACTTTTCGTTCAAAATCTTTCTTTTTTACTTTTCGTTCAAAACAAACTTTTTCAAAACCTTTTCTAGAGTCATTCCGACTATTCGATATCGATTTCATAATCGAATATCGAATACGACGAATATCGAAAATATAAACCGAGTATAAATTAATCCATATTTGTACGCGATTTATAAAATTAACGATTTTCGAACAAAAAAATAAAAGCGGACAGGCCCGCACGCGAGTCGCCCCCGGTCCAGGCGACTCGCGCACGAGTCTGTGACCCGGTTCTTTTTTTTAGTTTTTCGTTCGTTTATTTTTATTATTTTACGAGACGATTTCTAAATTTATATCTTTTCCAAAACTATTCTAAATATTTGATAATCAACTATCGAATATAACGAATATCGAGAATATTAAGCCGAGTACGAGTTATGCGATATTCATACGCGATTTAATCAAAATTTTCCGAAAACCGTTGTCGAAATCTGGCCGCCACGCGACCCGCATGAGTCTCGGGCGAGTCGCGCGGCTCTCGGCCCAAACGCGTCTTTTTCGTTCTTTTCTATTCTTTATCGAACATCGTTTTTTATACAAAACAACATTTTAGTAATATTTTTCAGTTTTCGATTAATATTTATTTTCTCGATTTCATATATTATTATTTCAATCGTTACTAACCCATTTTCTCGTGTTTGTAGCAATTTACTCTCTCATATTCTTTTCATCGTTTTATTAGACTAAAACGAACTTCACATGCTAAAATAACTTTGACGTTATTAGTTTAACATGCATTAAACGACTTAGCAACCCATTTATTTATTTTTCCTCACATGTCTTAGGAAAATAATCTCTGCATATCATTTCATCGTCGAACTAACGCGTGTACACAAAACCGAACGATATCTTAGTAAAGGCCGCTAAGTGCGGGCGGGGTTGGGTGTTCTCGCTGAACTTCCCAACACGTACCCTCACCCCTTACTCAGAACCATGGTTTCCGGATGTCCGAAACCATTGGCAACGAGAGTCATTCAATATACGATTAACCGCTTAGTCGGCATCGGTATCGATATGCTAAGGGACGAACCCAATAAACTCTCACATCGGAAATGGGCCAGGCTTTAAGTATGGCCTACTACGACATAGAGTGGGTTCGAATGGTTCCGAATAACCATAAAATTCGGTGGCGACTCCTACTTCGATTTAAAATTCTATTCGATCCATCTCATATGGAAATTCTATCGCCTCCCCAAAACCCGCGCTTCGCCGCGTCGGGGTGGACCTATGTCATGTCCACAATTTGGCGACTCCGCTGGGATTAACTGATGTGTCACTTACCATCGGCATCCTCAGGGTGTGACTCGAAAAGAAATCGTTCGATTAATAATGTACACGTTTTAGTTCAATGATTCATGCATAACCCCGTTCTATCCCGGGCCGGTTACTTGTGACCGACGTCCCACTATACCACGGTGCATTCCCACTTGGATGCACTAAAGACTTCGATCGCGGAACTCGCATGGGTTTTACGGCAGGTTCTAAGACCAACTCGGCTTAGGAAGTCCGTTCTGATTTGCGAGAATGCGATCGTTGTTGGTATAGACCCTATTTGACCGACCGAGACTTAGACTAAGAGCATACATGGCGTCGTTATACTGTTTCTATGACTACATGCTACTTGATCTTCTTTGGTCTTTTCAAAAACCGTCATTTTTTCAAAAAAAACTTACATCTTTTCAAATCCATTCTTTTCAAAACCCGGAAAGCTGCCGAATTTAGGACTTATGATTTTGACTCAAAATAGCCTATTTTTAGCCGGTATGCTGTCCAAACCTTTTCAAAAAAAAAAAACCCGAAATCTCGGCCCGATAACCTCTTTCTCGGTTTTCAAAAAAAATCGGGCCTTCCAATCCGACTTTGCTCGATTTTCAAATCCAAATTCCCTTTTCAAAACCCTTTTCTTCTTAGGACTTCCCGTATTTAGCAGTGTCGGGTCTTGTCATAGGTCGTAAGAGTCTATAGCGTCGAAACTCCGTCGATCTTATATCACGAGTTTCCACCCCATCCCAGTCCGCCTTACTTGTCAAGGCACGGCCCACCTTCGTAGGACAAACTCCTACAAAGGGAAGCCCGTTTACACACTCGAGTCTAAAGTCTGGGGTTTTCTCACGTAGACCTTCCTTCGAACGGGACTAGGCCCACTCTGCCGAATCCTAAGGAAGACCCACCACTCACGCGTCATCCATTTAGAAGTCAGTCTCCGGTCTTTTTTCTAGTCTAGTCTTTTCCTTGCTCGGGATGTACTTTTGATTCTAGGATCTGGCTCAGTTACTGATTACGCGGTGCCCTTACAGACAGGTCACCCCACACTCGAGCCATGACGCAAAAAGCCATAGATGAATTGACCACCTCGTTGGCCCAAATCCAAGACCACACTACTACAAAACATCAAATAGACATGGGTCGTTTTCATTAATAGACATGGGTTTCGTGACCCATGTTAAGTTGAGTGACATCTATTATCAAATATTTAGACATAGGTCTTACGACCTATGTCTATCTAAAACATAGACATAGGTTTTTCTAATAACCCATGTCTATTGTTAAATTAGACATAGGTTTTCGAATTAACCCATGTCTATAATAAATGATAGACATGGCTTATTTGTTTATTTTTAAATATAGACATGGGTTATTTGTTTGCCCCATGTTTATTATCATAGTGTAGACATGGGTTATTTTGTACGCCCTATGTCTATTGAACTGCTAAATTACAAAAAAAAATACGAAATAGGCGGTCCACTTTCACATAAATGATAACAACAAAATCTACAAAACAATTAATTACATTATCTCTCTTCCTTCCACACTATAGAGATACTTAACTACAAAATCTAAATTACATACATAAATTACATACTCTATAATCTTCATTACATTTGTAGTTCCTTCCTTTATGCATTTCTTACACCCTCTTCAAAATACATACATAGCCTACGTGTATCATACCATACCTGTACATAGGCATAGGTTAACAGAGAAAGTCATATCAAAAAGTTATCCGACCAATAAACCGCACACATATCGGTCGGGTCCGATCTACATTTTGTTTTATTTTTTCAAATTTAGTCTATTTTTCTGGACCAGTCGCCATTGGCTTGAACCGACCACAAACAAATGAAATATACTGGGCGACAAAACATAGTAACATAGTAAGAAAACACTAATGAGATACGGTACGTACCTCCCTCGAGGCCAATATAGCTCCCAAAACGACAGCACTAGAAAGCTTGGAAGTACATTTCAGCACAACAATCGGATGTCCCGGACGTCATTTTAGGCTCCCTTACTCCCAAAAGGAGCTCATCACTTGAATTTGATGCCCTTGGTGACCCGAGGATTGATACCAGTAGGCTCCCAACTATAAGGACCTGTAGGCTTCCTCATCTCGCGTACCTGTCGTTTACGCCGTTTTGTAGCCTTCTCAAACTTTTTCTGCACATTTTCAAAGAAGACAGGGGTGATGCATGTTCCAGTACCAGACAGACTGGACAAGATTTCTATTGTGCGTTTTTAGCTATTTAAATACTACTAAAGCCATTACCCAGTGTTTCTACTAATAATAGTTTAAATATTCAACAAAAGAAAAAATACTAAGTATCCCGTCATTATATGTTCCATCTTCGTATCCCAGGTTTGTGTTCCACAAGTCTATCCTCTTTCCCTATAGCAAAAGTCACTTTAATAGCAGATAAAGTTTCAAAAAGACAAATCTATGACAGGAAAGATAATACTCCGTCGTAGAAACTCAATAAAATAAAGGAGAGGATAGTAAAGATAGGTACCTTTTGGTTCACCCTTGGATTTTAATTGTGGCATAGAAGTCATCGTCAGATCCATCAACTTCATCTCTATCCTCAACATCGTCTCCACCGTCACTTAAACTCTCAGGCTCAACTTCATTTTCTAGCTGAACACCATCATCATTAGAATTGATTCCAACTCTAGACAGAACATGAAGCTCATGTTTACATATTCTTTGTCCAAGATCGTCTCTTTCAGGTAAGTCATCATCACCTGAAATACCCTTTCATAAGCCACGACAACACTAATTAGTCCCAAGGAAGACAGTATCATATTATTCCTAATATAGTGCGAGTAGACTGGCCCTTTTTGAATACATGGGGACACTTGAATTTAACGGGAATAGCCAGATTTTATTTGTCTCTAAATTGAATAGTCGAATGAGTGAATACAAGAGTAAGTTTACAGATAATATCAGCACCAAAGTATGCAGATGGACCATATTATTTAATCATCTTGTGTATGTTCAAATAGTCACAGATAACAACTATTGATTGATTGAATGAAGCCTCCAAATTCCAAATAGATAAAGAGTGATGACAATGAGCTAATTTCTAGAAGAGTAGCTAAATGCTTGTAGATTGCTATGAATTGAGTCCTCCAATACAATATACCCCTTTCGCCCCAATCAACAGTTTACACTTCCTGTGATGGGTGTTTCAGTCAAAAGTTGACGTTTCTATTTTGGTATAATTATACTGTCTACTTTATCTTTGAATAATACTCATTAAAAGCAATTTTCCATCTCTCTACCTTAATCTTTGTGTATAAAATATATGTTTACTTTTCACGGGGACGGAGGGAGTAATAACTAAAAGCAAAACCTGTATTCCATCTCCATTTGCTCACAAACAGAAAGCATACCATGCGAGAATGTGACTTGTATGTATTAGCCAATAGCTTAACGCAACAGATTTATATGGCCATAAGACGTACAATTTCTACAAAGGTTGCATATTGGAAGAGACTCGGGAGGCTAGTATTTTTCATGTTCCCATAAATAACGAGCAATATTTTCTGAGCAGAAATTAACCAATAGCTACTCAAAATATCAGTGCCAAAATGGTTTCATTTTTACCAATGTTCTATATTGGAGGTGGACATGGCAGTCTAATATTTCCATGGCCACATAAATGACATAAGCAATAATTACTTGCTGAGAAACAGATTAACCAATATCTACTCAAACTATTGCAGCGCCTAAAAGGACCCATTAAACAAATGATGTACTCCGTATATAAGAGGTGGATATGGCAAGCTAATATTTTTCATGGCCACATAAGGGTCATGAACAGACTTTTGAAACGCAAATTAACAAATACAATCTCAGTTGAATGCAAAAGCCAAAAGTGACCCCACTTGTACAAAGGTTGCATATTGGGCGTAGATATGACATACTAATACTTTTCATGGCCATAGATGACATGTACTTTCTAATTTTGAGGGCAGAAATTACGCAATGTCTACTCAAATTATTGTAGGGAGTATCAACGTAAACAATAAAACAAGATGCATCGCAAGAAACAAGGTTGAGAATGGAAGAAACAAAGAGACAAAATATGGCAGAATGTGATCATTACTTTCTTTTTCTTGGCAGGAATTATCCTCGAGAGTTTGCTAGACAGAGTCCCATCGTCGTGAGTGGCTCCATTTATTTGTGCAACATCATCATCATAATCATAAGTTGTTTCAAGCTTTCTGTTAAGTTTAAACACCAAATTATGTGGCATTCATCAAACAATATATGTACATCTACTAATATATGTTAAACCGAGAATACCTTGTAGCCGTTCTCCGTAATTTCTTTTTGCTTCCTTCAGTCTTGGATGCATCTAAACCAAATACAGTTTTCTCTCTCAATTTATCTTCAAGTGCCGCTCTATGTTGCAACATCTTTACACTCTCTGAGCTAACTGGTTTCTCCTGCTACGAGATAGTACCACGTCACTTCCCCCTTGGCTAGCAATACAGAGAAAATGACAATGCATCTATGTGATACATGCAGTAAAAAGGATTGGTGATACATCTCTTCTTCTGCCAGTAAGGTAAGGTAAGTTTTCCATAATACGCAAATTTGTTAGTGTGAGTGTGACGGTTTCACAATAATGTGGAGTTGCTAGTTTCAAGTTGTGAGACCGTCTTGTGTTGTGTTATTGTTATTATAGACCTCTTTTTCTTCATCTGCTAATATTATGTGATGATTACTGTATTTGTAATTTTGTATCATGTCATGTGTGACCATTATTATTATTATTATAGGGAGTATTAATTAGCATTGTACCCAGGGTCTGGGTTTTCATTAAAAGATTGCTGTTGTTACTATTACTCTCGTATGAAAACTGAAAATCATACTGTATGTATGTTATATACACATAAATGAGATGGGGCATATCACATATATATGCATATGCATGCAGCTGAATTAGTAATATCATTATCATTATCATTATTCATCATAATCATATCTCAGTCACACAGTGTACTGTTGGGATTACAGTAACATATGACGTACTCTGTCATTATATTATTCATTGTGATCAATGCTTTGCTTGCTCCCGTACATCACGGATGGTCTTATACTCGATCCCTCTTAGTTTCCATGAACGGGAGGGAGTAATAAAGTTATTGTTCGACCCATAAATGACCCTGTTTAGTTGTTGGTAAATAAATTGGCACCATTTCTCATCTAGGAGTAGTAATTTTAAAAAAATTACATTTCATTTTGTTGGTTAAGATGGAGTAGTTACTTAATCTTGCATATAATTATAGTCGTATTTAGAATAGGGTAAAATGATTTGAAGCTCAGATTAGGAATGAATGTCTAATGAGAATGAGTGATTGATTATGTGAGGTTGGCATGCATGGTACAGTACAACTGTATGTATGTATGTATAATAGGACTGGGAGTATCTTTTTTACAATCTTACTTTTACCTGCAATATAATCAATCTCCACATCCACATCCACATCCACATCCACATACCAAGGTGGATGCACTCATATATACAAGACGATATATAAAAGATGTTAGGTTGGTTCTCTAGGCTTTAACCCCAATGTAAAAAATGTAACACCAAATACTCCTGTACAAATCAATCATAAGAAAGCAACCGTACCGGGGTAAACGCAACGCCAATCGGCTCAGGGTGCGGACCAACGCGGATTGGGAGGGCGGCTAAACCCCGATTTCCGGGAGCGTCGTCCTCTCATGAGTCTGACATGTATTATTAACACCAAATACTCCTGTACAAATCAATTATTAAACGCAACAAAGCAAAGTAAAAAGGATAAACTCTGAGGCACAACAATTACCTGAGATGTATCTCTTTTCTCAAGAGTCCCTCTTATCAGCCCATTAAGTTCAACAGGGTGCTTAGCACCAGGCTTTTCAGTAGCTGAAGCATCACACTTTTTATTCAAAGCATCCTCAAGTTCATCTGGGATAAACTGATCAAGCTCCTTCATCTACAGTGAGCATTGGAAACAACATCAGCATTAGTCAGAAAAATGAACACGGAAGAATGTCAAGGTACATTATTGGACAGAGACCATACAATACTATGTATAGGCAGGATAGATGAAATGACTCGTCTCATGACTAGTCATGGGCTTTGTAGGAAGTAAATGTAAAAGCTCAGTTGCCATCGGTAGACAGAGTGGCAACACATTAGTGTCAGATATTCTGACAAACATGGTATGGGATAGCAAATCTTAAGAGTACACCAATGGGTTGGTACAGGCAACAAGACTGCCCCAGCAGCCCGCCAAGAACCAGCCAGGCCCCCATAACTGGCTGATTTAAGACAAAGAAATTGCATGGGCTAAGCACGACGAACAAAGAATAAAATAATAATAATAATAATAATAATAATAATAATAATAATAATAATAATAATAACAATATTTTTCATGTAAATCGTCCAAGCTACCTCAGGCCAGTCTAGAGCTCAATTTTGAAGGGCAGAGGTAGGTATTTAGATGATTCTTCTTGAAAAACGGATCGACGAAAACCGAGGTATCTTTTTTATTTATGACGTAGTAAAATGAAAAAAAACACAAGGCTATCAGGTAAAGGAATAGAGCAATAGGCAAGCTAAACTAAATTAGACGCAAAATATCAAAAAAACATCATAGGGCCAGCCTACTGCTACTTGCTAGGCTCGACTCTTAATCTGAAATACATACCCAATTTGTCTTGAGGTGATCCATAAGCAGCATAAAGCTAAAATCAGTAATAATTCAAGCTAAGTTAGAGTAGATGATTGCTTACATCTAAATAAGGGTAGTGGTTTAACTCACCTGGACACGTCCTCTAGACAAAGCACCTCCTCCGAGATACTTGTTTGCAAAGTCAACTTCCAGGGCTCCTCTTAACTGATCCTCTATTAAGCCTGAAGAGCAGACCTTGCATGGGATCAAACATAATATCACAGCTGGCAAAAATAGCTGAAAGTTAAGACACCCTAAATATTTGCACAAGATAAACAAACCTCAAACGGGTAGAGAGAAACTCGGGATTTGAACCAGAGATTTGTGTCAGCCATATGTAGACTCACTCAAAACATTTACCACATCATTTACCTTGTCTAATAAGCTCTTGATTTCCAGACCGTTAGGGGAGAAACTACAGAAACAATGTGTTATACACTTAAAAATCGTATGACATCAAAATCGCACTATCAATAATCAGATCAAGAAAACTTAGAAATCAATAGAGCTTCAATCAAGAAACACGCGATCGAATCTTTGAATAAAGTCAACATTTGAATCAAGAATCGCAATCGAACAGTAATTACGGACACCAAATTAAATTCAATTAGAACAAAATATAACATGAATTGAAAGGAGGATTATAGACGAATTAATGAACCTCGAGAGGACGGCTGATGAAATCGTCTGTAGTGCGAGCGGAGGTAGTGGGAGCGGAGTGGTGCGAAGAGCGGACGCGGTGAGGAAGCTGGCGAGGACTCCACCGACAGCCCAAACCCCGAGGCCAACCACGCCGGAGATCAGGCGTAGACCTTCCGACAAGACAAAGAAAGGAAGTGTGACCAGACGCCATGCGTGCTAGGGGCGACGGAGACTTCAGAGAGTGGCGGTGCGGTGGCGGTGGAGGTTGATGAGGCGGAGGGGAGGAGGTGGTAGTGGTCGGGTGGGGAATTAGCGTTAGCGGTGAAGGATGGGATGGCGAGCTCGAGATCCCAATTGTGAGCGGATAAGATGTCGGTGAGTTTTAGGGAGTTGGTCTTTATTAGAATTAGAATGTTACAGTGTTAGTTTCTTACTTTATTATTAGGACTAATAAAGGGAAATAGAATACCGGATTAGGTATATTACTTTATTATTAGGACTAATAAAGTAACAGAATAATAGTAATAGAATATAGAATATTATTAGTTTATTAGGACTAATAGAGTAGACATGTGTCATTACTTTATTAGTATTACATCTATATACATGGGTTTCCTATATGCCCTACATCTATTCATATATTACAGACATAGGTCTTACTTTGACCTATGTGTATAATTTACAGACATGGGTTTTAATTTTGACCTATGTATATTCTCTTTTGTATACATAGGTTTTTTATATAACCTATGTCTATTAAAAATAGATGTGGGTTTTTCTTTTAACCTATGTCTATTAGGTCATGTCTATGACTAATTTTGTAGTAGTGCCAATTGAGGAAAATGCGGGAAGACCAGATCGCCATCATTACTCGGGTTAGTGCCGTGGAACAGGGAACCCCCAATGCTTCGATCGAAGACGACGGGCCTCTAGCCGCATTGGCCAGTGCAGTCCTTAAACTGCAAGAACAAGTCCACCTGACAACCCAAAGCTCCATCCACACGGAGAATGCTAGGATCTACACCCCACTGACCGATGAACTACCCACCAACCTCAATCTGACGGGTCTGCCAATGTTCGAGGGTACTGAAGACCCGGTCCACCATATCCGGGCTTTCAAGGAGTTCATGGCCCTAAAAGGGGTTAAGTCCAACATGTTCAAACACCTGTTCGCTTCATCTCTCGAGAAGCACCCAAGAGCCTGGTACTACCGGCTCGATCCCAAGAAATACAAAACTTGGGATGACGTGGCAACGAAATTCGCTCGAAATTACGCCGACAACACAGAAATGCAGATCACCATGCGCACCCTGGAGGTAATGGCCCAGGAACCTAAGGAAGGATTCACAAAATACCTTCAATGCTGGAGGGCTGAAAGCGTCAAAATGGTCGACAAGCCCAGTGAAAAGGTGCTGGTTGAAGCCTTTGTCAAGAACCTACTTCCAGCTTACCGGGTCTATCTCCGGTACGCCATCATACCTAGCTTCGCGGTCCTAACTGAAATGGGAACGAGAATCGAGGATGACTTAAGATTGGAAAGCCTCACTAAGGCCTCCACTAAGGGATACCAAGGGGCTAGCTCATCAACAAGCAAGCCCACTACTACTGCCGCCACTCGTAGCATTTTCGACGAGTTTAATACACTCGATACCTCATCCCAGAAAACTACCACTCCCCGGGTGTTCACCGACATAGGCACTACCTATGAAAATGCCCTTCATAGGTTATCATCGAAAGGCCTGATCACCCCGATAGGCCCAACACCCGATATCCCGGTCGAACGTCGCTCTAAGGCCTACAACCTCTAGGCCTACTGTCACTATCATCGTGGTAAGGGGCACGATACCGAGAAGTGTTGGAAGCTAAAACACCTTATCCAAGATCTCATTGAAAGCGGGAAAATCCCTTTGCCCGGGGGTAAGCCCAACAACAAGGACAACCCGTTGGCCACTCACGCCATCTTTTCTGGAGAAGTAATGGATTGTTCACACCTCATTTCTCCATTTATCCCACAAATAAACGGGATCTGGTGCGATGACGAAGACGATGTCTACCTCACCAAAGGGGAAGTTGTCCCCATCACGCCCGAGGAGATTCAGAAGGCTAAGTCCAAGGCCTTAGCCACTAGTCAAGCCCTCATCATTGCTGAACCACTTAAAGTGGAGCCTGCCCCGGAAGAGCCGACTGCTGAAAAGGCTCTTGTGAAACAGCTAAGCAAGACTCGGGTTGACCTCTCTATATGGCAACTCCTAGTTAGCTCTCAAGAACATCGAGAGGCACTCACTAAGGCCCTCGATCAGGTCAAAATCGACTCCATGGCTACTCCGGCTGAAATGGTAGCCACAGTCCTACCTCACCTAAAAGGAAGATCCATAGAGGAAGACCCACTGATTACCTTCTCCAATGCCGATCTACCACCATTTGGGCCAGCCCACAACATGGCCCTCTACATCACAGTTATCTGTCGTGGAAAGTACCTACCCATGACCCTAATTGACGACGGGTCAGCGGTCAATGTCCTCCCCTTGAGGACCGCCAAAGCCCTCGGCATCACCGAGGCCGACTACATTCCGACAGCTCAAACCATTCAGGCTTTCGATGGAAGCCCAAAATCGGTAGCCGGAGCCACAAAACTCACTATCATAACCGGCCCGATAGAGAAAGAGCTGGAATTTCAAGTAATCGACGTCACTTCTTCCTTTAACCTTCTGTTGGGGAGACCTTGGATCCATGCAACCAGGGCCGTGTCCTCTACTTTGCATCGAAAAATCAAGCTACCTTTGCATGACTCAGTCATCACTCTAGAAGCCACACCTATGACCGTGGCTAACTGCAACACCTCGGGCCGCACCGATCTATGGGGGTTCGACTTCGTAGGAGCCATCGAAGAAGATCATCTCTTCCGCCCTTACTTCACGGTCCCCCTCGACCGGATGCTTCAGAATCTGGGCTTTCTACCTGGCTAGACTTGTCGCAAGTCTCCAAATTAGTAATTTTATCCACTACAAACTCAAACTAATAGCAAGTGTAAGTAGGGGTCGAACCCACGAGGAAGGTGTAACGTCGATCGAATGTGCGTAGAGATTGTAACTAAAGTAACCAATTGGGGGGGGGGGTTGATTTTGATTCTAAGTCTACTAAAAATGAAATGCAATATTATGATGATAAAAATAATATAAAACGAATCTTGGAATAATCGATTTCCACCAACAAACTAAACATTAATCATTGACTCAATTACTCTAAATCGTCTTTGAATACTTCGTCATGTAAAATCACAATTTACCATTCCAATTAAGTCTAGCCATTTACTACGAAAGCGTACACAAATAGCCCTTACGAAAATGACAACCTAGTCCAAGCGTCTAAGTTCAATCACAACGTAGAATAAATCATAGGAATTGACAAAGATAAACGATTGCATACACAAGCGGTCATACAATTCGATTCACACAAGTATTGTTTATTTATAAATCACCAACGATGAATCGACATACAAATTGATGAAATAAATTCGCTACAAATATCTAGGTAACATGAACAATCAGATTCTATCACCCAAACTAGCAATTGATTATCAAAATAATTCTAGGTGATCAAACTAGAAATAAATTAACAATCAAACAATTATATAAAACAATACTTGATATTCAAAAGACAAAATAGAGATTAAAGTCTTACAATCAACTTAGTTTGAAGGTTTCAATCTCCTATTCCAAGAATTGGGAAATTAGCCCTCCATGGATGATAAGAAAAATGCAATGAAAAAAAGATGAAGTTCTATGTGGAAAATGATGAATAAAATCTAATGTGTTCTCCGTTCTAGTAGTAACGGGAAATGATGAGATAAAACTAATGTGTAATTATTCTCATAAAATCCTAAGTTAATGTAATAAAAACAAGTGTAACATCAAATAAGAGAATCCAAAGAGACATGGTGCAGTCCAGCCGCTATAAGCGGATTCAGCCACTCGTAGCGGCTCTCTCATCTCAATTCTTCTTGGCGGACTGATCTATCCGCTTAGAGCGGATCCAGCCGCTTAAAGCGGCTCTCATTTTCTTCCGTGTTTGCTTCCTTGCTTGTCTCGTGCCTTGACCTATGGTGTTTGGGCCTTGACTCTTCCATCAAATACAACTCCTTATGCTTCTCTTGGCCCATGTCAACCATCACAACTTCACCTTACTTCACTAGTCCAATAAAAGTTACATATTATCTCAAAATAGCACGTAACTCGATATAAACACCGTTGGAAATAAGATACACAATAAAGCTCTTCAAACACCTTCTCCAAGCAACAAAACTAGCACAAATTATACCATCTTACACCATACAAAATCCATCTCATCAAACTCCCCCATGCTTAGACCTTTACTCGTCCTCGAGTAAACCCGAGAACGAAGCTAAGAAACCCACACCAAGGTCTAAACAATGAAGCATGAGTAGCTTGCTCCAATTCAACACCACAACCAAATAATTACATTCTAAGGGTCTCCAATTCCTAACCAATCTTCCAACTCTCAAGCTCACACTCTCCCTTCTTATATCCTCCCTCTAAAAAGTATATGGTCAACCCAATGATACACACAACATCACAACGTAATGACCATAACAAAACACTCAACTTCATCATAAATCAACTATCAATAACTACATGTCAAATATGAAAATGAAAAAAAACACAATGTAGTCTATTGCCTCGTTTCATGACCAATCTCCACCCATACCCCCCTTATTTCTCCAAATCAACAATAATCCTAACCCGAATCTCCCTTCAAACCTCCTTATGTCGCCATCTTAGATAGAGAGCAAGTAACTAGTCAATTTTTTTTTTTTACTTTCCCTCATTTTGCCTAGATCGCCCGCCCTTGCGGGTTTTCGATCTAGCTATTATTCCTTACATTACTCTCATGGCACGCTTCTCAATTCTTCTTTTTACCCGGAGCGCCCTTTCGGGTTTTCACTCCGTCCTCGGCCATTTGCCCAATCTTGCCTAGGCGCCCGCCCTTGCGAGTTTTCACCTAGCCGGCTCATTATTTTTCTTTTCCTTTTTTTTCTTTTTTCTTTTTATTTTTTTCTTTTTTTATTTTTTATTTTTAATATATACAAGTGAAATTTCCTCCCCCATGCTTAAGCTTCACATTGCCCTCAATGTGAGAAACAACAAAAAGTAAGACATGGAGAAAGGAAAGAATACGTACCAAAACAAATCAAGGACCGGAGGAATCTCCGGTATCAACATTTGTGGAGGTGCCCGCCTTCTCGCTAGCAACCCGAGCCTCAACATCATTCTTCAAAGATCGAACAAGCTCATGGGTCGCCAAAAGCACATCAGTAAGTGTCTTAAGCTTAGCATCTGTCTCCATCCTCCAAGCGTCGGACCGCTCCACCCAACTGTCAACCGTATCCTTCAAAGCTTGAAAAGATAGGAGTCTAGAAGTGAGTGAACTAGGTTGCGCCCTTTCAACATCACCCGATTCCTCATCGTCACTACCACTTGCCTCACTAGCATTACTCCCCTCACCATCACTCTCACTAGCGGCACTCTTCTCGACATGTGGAGTACTTGGATCAATCGTTGTATCAACTTCGACATCGGGTGGGATAAAATAATCCACCGCCGTCTTACCATAGGTAAGAGCTTTATCGTCCGATCGAGGCAAAGTCAAGTAACGTGCATGATCCGGTCCCCAACACCAATCATAAGTACCAACTGTCTCACGATGTCTCAACATATCCATGCCTACCAAGCAATTCACATCCATAAGATAATGATCTCCCAAGGGAAGATCATTTGCCATAATATTAATCCTTAAATGCTTCATAATGAGTGATACCATTCCCCCGCCACCAATTCTACCACCTCCGGGCTTGCGTTGAGATTCACAAGCCGACACAAAAAGATTTATCCAATCAGGTACTCCCTTGCTCTCGGGGGTCATTGCCCACAAATATCCAAAATGAGGCTTAGGAACCTTAGTAGGCTCTCCTCGACAAAGAAATGAATTAGCAAGAAGTCGGTGAGCGAGGCGAAGACACGGATGAGGGATGGTGGAGCTCACCTCACCCTTCTTGTTAATAACTTGTTTCCCGGTCACCTCAAACCACCATTTCGGTGTGGTATAGCCATTAAGACCCTCATATATCTCTCGATTCTTCTCTACAACGCCAAAGGCTACTCTCAAATCATCCATTGTCATCTCACACACCTTCCCCTTCAACTTAAACTTAATCTTTGTCACCACATCTTTTACTCGCACCACCGTCAAAGTAGACAAGAACTCCAAAGTGTATCGACGGTAGGTGGGTACTCCCTTCGTCATGAATCCCTCCAACCCAACATTTTTCAACAAAGCCTCCATCACCCCAAACAAACCCAACTCCTCCAAAGTCGGAATACTAAGAAACTTAGTCTCCGACATCGCCCTATTATGCAAATCGTCCCATATTACTCCTTGATCATCGGTCAAATGAGCAGGTTTAGATATAGGAAAGCGGTTAGTAGCTTTAGTGGGTTTTTTTGTTGAGGGTTTGGTGATTTTTCGGGATTTAGCGGGGGTTTTAGGTGTAGGGCTAGACACGGTTTTTCTTTTGGCTCGAGCCATGATTGACACAAAATCGACAATAAAGACTCAACACGACTCTCGGAACGACTAAGACACTTCTCACACACTCACTACAAACCGACACGGTTTGACCAAGTCAAAAGCACTCTTTACAAAATAAAATAAAATAAAATAAAATAAAATTACACAGTAGTATGACACGTAAAACTTTCCTCACTCACACTAAAACCCTCAGAAATCAAACATTTCTCACACATGTTTCTGAAATTTCTCACACATGTTTTAAAAATTTGACCACTCCAATTCTTACACTCATTCTCACTCGTCGAATCCCTCAGCACACTCACAAACGGCCTCACAAACAGCAGCACAACACAGCAGCCCTCAGAAACACAAAGGCAACAAAGAATTCCAACAAAAATCCCCAAATTCAAAGCAAAAATCGAAATTGAAGCTGAGAATGAAACGAGAATTGTGAAGAAATTCGTACCTAATCCCGATTGGGCAGCAAGAACGCACAAAAACTTAACCAAAACTCAGAAATTAGCAACCAATCCGAATTCCAACCCCATCAGAATTCAAGCAAGCAAACTCCGACTCACGCGTGATGAAAATTCAGAAATTCAGAGCAAGGTTCGAAATTAGGGCAGAAAGATGAAGTTCCAGTTCGATTGATGAAAAATCGAACTGGAAATTGAACAGAAAACCCACGCCTCGATTTGAACCGGGAACAGTCACCGCGAACTGGAACCGGGTAACTGGAAATTGAACTCGATTTCAAGGTTCGGAATGACGAAACAGAGTAATGTCGACCCGTATTCGAAAATTTCGAACCGAGTGATGAAAATTGGGGAATTTCGACTGTGGATGTGCGTGGGATTCCTTCTGTTTCGTTCTGTTTTTTTTTTGTTTTTTTAATATTTGAAGATGAGAAGAATGAAGAAATGGGGAAGAAGAAGATGGAGATGAAGAAGGGAAGAAGAAGAAAATGATTGAATGCTGATTGATGATGATGGCTGCTGTTGTTATGTGTTTGATTTTTTTTTTTTTTTTTAAAAGTAACGTAACAACAGGGGAAGAAGAGGAGGAAATTAGGGATAGAACAGTACCTCACAGGCTTACATTGAGATTCGGACTGCACGAAGCGGTTATAGCCGCTTTAAGAGGCGAAAATTGAAATAATTGACGGGACGGCCTGATTTGTCCGCTTCAAGTGGCTTAGTCCGCTTCAAGTGGACACCCTTTTTGTTGCAATCTTTCAATCCTCCGACAGCTTACTCAATTTTTGTTTCTTCTATTTTTCCTTCCTAAGATAAATAAAACTATATTAATAAATATGATGTTCGAATCTATAAACTAAAAAGAAAAAAATTAAATCACTATACTACGAAAATAAAACAAAATACCGAAAATAAATAAAAATAAATAAAAATAAAAAAAAAGGATCGGGTTGCCTCCCGATAAGCGCCTTATTTAACGTCGCGGCTCGACAGAAAATGAGATTAATCCACGTAAATTGGATTGAAAAGATCAATATGCTCAACCGCTTCCACTTGAAATCCTTCTAAATACGGTTTAAGTCGTTGTCCATTGACTTTAAATATCTTGTCCGTAGCGAGACTACGGATTTCCACCGCTCCATGTGGAAAAACTTGAGTGACAACAAACGGTCCCTCCCATCGGGACCGAAGCATACCCGGAAATAACCTGAGACGGGATTGATAGAGCAACACCTTTTGGCCAACACTAAAATTTTTCCGTGAAATCATTTTATCGTGCCACGCCTTAGTACGCTCCTTGAAAATCACCGCATTTTCATACGATTCATTCCGAATCTCCTCCAACTCTTGCAATTGGAGCTTCCGGTACTCACCCGACTCATCCATCTTCATATTTAAATTTTTTACCGCCCAATAAGCTTTGTGCTCTAGCTCAACGGGAAGATGACACGTCTTACCAAATACCAACCGATACGGTGACATCCCAATTGGAGTCTTGTAAGCGGTACGGTAGGCCCATAACGCATCCTCAAGCCTCAAGCTCCAATCTTTGCGGTTCGGATTCACCGTTTTCTCCAAGATGGACTTCACTTCTCTATTGGACACCTCAGCTTGTCCATTTGTTTGAGGATGGTAAGCGGTAGAGACTTTGTGAGTGACAAAGTATTTCTTCAATAACCCACCTACCGTCCGATTACAAAAATGAGTGCCTCTATCACTTATCAATGCTCTCGGAATCCCAAACCTACAAAAGATGTTTGACTTCACAAAATCTGCAACAACTTTAGCATCATCAGTCCTAGTGGGTTTAGCTTCAACCCACTTTGATACATAATCGACCGCAAGGAGAATATACAAGAAACCATGAGACATGGGGAATGGACCCATAAAATCGATTCCCCATACATCAAAAATTTCACAATATATCATAGGAGTTTGAGGAATCTCGTTACGGTGAGAAATATTACCACTACGTTGACAATTATCACAAGATTGAACAAAGCCATGAGCATCTCGAAATAAGCTCGGCCAATAAAATCCACAATCAAGTATCTTCCGAGCCGTCCGCCTTGCTCCAAAATGTCCCCCACAAGCATAGGAGTGACAAAAAGCAAGGATAGAGCCTACCTCACTCTCCGGGATACATCTCCTAACAACCTGATCCGAGCAATGCTTCCATAAATAAGGGTCGTCCCATACATAGTACTTGGCATCACTCCTAATCTTCTCTTTTTGTGATTTTGAAAAACCTGTAGGAAATTCATTAGAGACAAGAAAATTCACAAGATTAGCATACCAAGGAGAAACTGAAGAAAGAGCAAATAAAGTTTCATCGGGAAATGTGCCCCGAATTGGCTCGATAGCTTTCTCCTCGTTATGGACCAAACGACTCAAGTGGTCAGCTACCACATTTTCTGCTCCCTTCTTGTCTTTGACCTCAATGTCAAATTTACTCAACAATAAAATCCAACGAATCAACCTCGGTTTTGCCTCTTTCTTAGCCATCAAATACCTAAGAGCGGCGTGATCAGTGTACACCACAACTTTGGTACCAAGTAAGTACAATCTGAACTTCTCTAAGGCAAAAACTACCGCCAACATCTCCTTCTCGGTAGTAGAGTAGTTCTTTTGAGCTTCATTAAGAGTCATGGAGGCATAGTAAATCACACGAGGCACTCTCCCAATTCTTTGACCCAAAACGGTGCCTAGTGCATAGTCACTAGCATCACACATGAGCTCAAATGGAAGGGACCAATCCGGTGCTTGTATGATTGGAGCCGAAGTTAACTTCATCTTCAAAAGATCAAACGCTTCCTTGCAAGTCAAATCAAACTCAAAATCCACATCCTTTTGCAATAACTTGCACAACGGTGAAGCAACCTTGGAAAAATCTTTGATAAACCTTCGGTAAAAACCTGCATGTCCAAGGAAAGAACGCACTTCACGCACATTAGTGGGGTAAGGAAGAGATTGAATTGTATTGATTTTAGCTTTATCGACTTCAATGCCTTTAGATGAGACCACATGCCCTAACACAATACCTTGTTCAACCATAAAATGGCATTTTTCAGAATTTAAGACAAGGTTAGTATCAACACATCTCTTAAGAACAAGAGACAAATGCGACAAGCAATGATCAAAAGAATCACCATGCACAGTAAAATCATCCATGAAAACCTCAATGAAGTTCTCCACATATTCAGAGAAAATACTAACCATGCATCGTTGAAAAGTCGCTGGGGCATTACATAACCCAAAAGGCATGCGACGATACGCAAACGTGCCAAATGGACAAGTAAAAGTGGTCTTCTCCTGATCCTCAGGAGCAATTGCTACTTGAAAGTAGCCAGAATAACCATCTAGAAAGCAATAATAAGCCTTACCGGCAAGTCTTTCAAGCATGTGATCAATGAATGGCAAAGGAAAATGGTCCTTTCTAGTCACCGCATTTAGCCTACGGTAGTCAATGCACACTCTCCACCCATTTTGCACTCGAGTGGGAACCAACTCTCCTTGATTATTTTCAACGACCGTCACACCGGACTTCTTAGGAACAACTTGGGTTGGGCTCACCCATTTGCTATCGGAAATTGGGTATATCATACCCACTTGCAAAAGTTTCAAGATTTCTTTCTTAACCACCTCCATCATAGGTGGATTCAACCTCCGCTGCGGTTGTCTCACGGGCTTAGAATTTTCTTCTAACAAGATACGATGCATACACATGGTAGGACTAATTCCCTTGATATCGGCAATAGTCCACCCAATGGCAAGTTTGTGCTCTTTTAGAACTTCAAGCAACCTTCCCTCTTGGTCCTTGGTGAGTTTACTAGAGATAATGATGGGCAATGTATCTCCATCACCAAGAAATGCATATTTCAAATGACTCGGCAAAGGTTTTAACTCCACAACTGGTGCCTGCACAACTGAAGGTAACAACTTTTCACTAGACAAGGTTAGTGAAATTGGTTTAGAAAAATGAGGCATAATTGGAAATTTCTCATGCTCGGTTAAACCAGCAACAACTTCCTGCAAATTAGTACTCATAGAAAAATCCAATTCATCACAAACCAAGCTATTATCAAGAGCAACTTGCAACTCATCTTCACCATCCAAGTTGAAAATATCCTGCACTATAGGTTCAAACACATCAATAGAAAAGCAAGAGTGATCATCACGTGGATACTTCATGGAATCATAAATGTTGAACTTAACCACTTGACCATCCGACTCCATGGTAAGAGAACCATTTGAAACATCGATTTTAGTACTTGCAGTTTTCAAGAAAGGTCGTCCTAATAAAATAGGAGCCGCATGTGAATCATGATCCATATCAAGTACGTAAAAATCTGCAGGAAAAATCAACTTATCTACCATCACAAGAACATCCTCAACCACCCCCTTAGGATAGGCATTAGAACGATCGGCCAATTGTATCACCACCCCCGTTTTATGTAATGGACCTAGTTTCAAAGATTGATACAAAGAGTACGGCATCACATTAATTGAGGCTCCTAGGTTTAACATAGCATTTGGGAATGTAGTATCTCCTACGGTACAAGGTACGGTGAACATACCCGGATCACTACATTTGGGGGGTAATTTACGTTGGAAAACTGCCGACACATGCTCACTAACCCTTACCTTTTGGACACCCTTCAACTTTTGGTTCCTTTTGATGGTGCATAACTCCTTAAGAAATTTAGCATACCTAGGAACATTTTTCAACAAATCTAACAAAGGAATGTTTACCTCACACTTTCGAAAAGTTTCATAGACATCCTTATCTTGCATAGGACGACTCTTCCTCTTTAAAGCTTCGGGAAATGGTGGGACATCCTCATAGATGGGTGTTGAAATGGGTGTTGTTTCCTCCTTTTGAACTATTGATGGGGTGACACTAGGCTCAACCACCAATTCTTCTTCCTCTTGCTCAATAATATCCTTAAGCTTTAATTCCGGCCCGGGTAACTCCTTACCACTTCTCAAGGTAATAGCACTTGCATTTGGCTTAGGATTAGGAATGGTTTGAGAAGGTAACTTCCCAGAATCCCGTGCTTCAAGTCTCCCAAGAGTGCTAGACATTTGCCCAAATTGATTCTCCAAGTTTTGAATGCTAGATTTTGTCTCTTGTTGGAATTGAACTTGATTAGCTTGCATAGTAGCAACATTAGAAGTGAGAGCCCGAATCATGTCCTCCGTGGACATAGATGGAGTAGAAGAAGATTGTCCTTGTGTAGGAGTGGGAGTAGAAATAGTAGTAGGAACTTGTTGACCAAATTGTTGTGGAGTAGGAACTTGTTGACCAAAGTGTTGACCAAATTGCGGTCTAGGGATAAAATGAGGTCGGACTTGACCAAATTGTTGAGATGAAGCTTGTTGACCAAAGGAAGAAGACCCTTGAAATTGTTGACCCGGAGGTTGCAAACCCCCATGTGGATTTCCATATTGGAAACCGGGATGATCTCTTCTCATATAATAAGGATCAAACCTCTTTTGAGATTGGCCAAAGACTCCCGCCGCATTAACTTCTTCCATTGTATCTTCTTGCATGAGTGGGCATCTATCAGCAACGTGCCCATTAGAAGAGCATATGCTACAAGCTTTCACTTGTTGTCTATTTGCCATCATCGTTTCTTTCATCAAAGTGGTCAAATCCTCCACCTTGTTTTCCAATGAAGTGCTAGAGCTTGTGTTAGCCATACTCACTCTTCTTGTATTGGATCGCACATTAAAGTGACGTGAACTTTCGGCAAGCTCACTAATCAAGGCAATTGCATCACCCGGATTTTTGTTGATAATACCGCCTCCACTAGAAGAATGTACCATGCGAGCATCCTCCGAGGTCAACCCTCCAACAAAATAGAGGATAAGATCTTGTTCACTATACCCATGGTAAGGACAACTTGCACAAAGCTTCTTAAAACGCTCCCAATAGTCATAGAGTGTCTCATCATCTTTTTGTTCAACATTAGAGATCTCCTTCTTGATATGTGAAGACTTGGAAGCGGGAAAATATTTCTCTAAAAAAGTTTTTTTCATTTGTCCCCATGTTGTGATACTACGCGGTGGAAGGTAGTATAACCAATCTCGAGCGGAATCCTTTAGTGAAAATGGAAAAGCTCGTAGCTTTATTTGCTCATCGGTCACCCCATTCGGCTTCATACTTGTGCATACAACATGAAATTCCGATAAATGCTTGTTTGGATCTTCTCCACTTAACCCATGGAATGAGGGTAATAAATGGATCAAACCCGACTTCAACTCGAATGTTGCATTTTCCGCCAAAGCCGGAAAGGTAATACAAAGAGGTTGCTGAGTAAGGTCGGGAGCGGTGAGCTCCCTCAAAGTTCTAGTCTCTCGTGCCATTTTGATCTCTTGTTTCTCTTCTTTCTTATCTTGATTGTCAAATTGAAGCTTCCTCCTAATTTCTCTTCTTATCTGAAATAGAGTTTTCTCTAATTCTGGATCAAAATCTAACAATTTTTTATTAGTAGAACGAGTGTCCGGCATATACCGAACACCGAAACAAAGAAATATTTACACAACACACAAACAATCAACGAATAAAAATTGCCTTCCCCGGCAACGGCGCCAAAATTTGGCTAGACTTGTCGCAAGTCTCCAAATTAGTAATTTTATCCACTACAAACTCAAACTAATAGCAAGTGTAAGTAGGGGTCGAACCCACGAGGAAGGTGTAACGTCGATCGAATGTGCGTAGAGATTGTAACTAAAGTAACCAATTGGGGGGGGTTTGATTTTGATTCTAAGTCTACTAAAAATGAAATGCAATATTATGATGATAAAAATAATATAAAACGAATCTTGGAATAATCGATTTCCACCAACAAACTAAACATTAATCATTGACTCAATTACTCTAAATCGTCTTTGAATACTTCGTCATGTAAAATCACAATTTACCATTCCAATTAAGTCTAGCCATTTACTACGAAAGCGTACACAAATAGCCCTTACGAAAATGACAACCTAGTCCAAGCGTCTAAGTTCAATCACAACGTAGAATAAATCATAGGAATTGACAAAGATAAACGATTGCATACACAAGCGGTCATACAATTCGATTCACACAAGTATTGTTTATTTATAAATCACCAACGATGAATCGGCATACAAATTGATGAAATAAATTCGCTACAAATATCTAGGTAACATGAACAATCAGATTCTATCACCCAAACTAGCAATTGATTATCAAAATAATTCTAGGTGATCAAACTAGAAATAAATTAACAATCAAACAATTATATAAAACAATACTTGATATTCAAAAGACAAAATAGAGATTAAAGTCTTACAATCAACTTAGTTTGAAGGTTTCAATCTCCTATTCCAAGAATTGGGAAATTAGCCCTCCATGGATGATAAGAAAAATGCAATGAAAAAAAGATGAAGTTCTATGTGGAAAATGATGAATAAAATCTAATGTGTTCTCCGTTCTAGTAGTAACGGGAAATGATGAGATAAAACTAATGTGTAATTATTCTCATAAAATCCTAAGTTAATGTAATAAAAACAAGTGTAACATCAAATAAGAGAATCCAAAGAGACATGGTGCAGTCCAGTCGCTATAAGCGGATTCAGCCACTCGTAGCGGCTCTCTCATCTCAATTCTTCTTGGCGGACTGATCTATCCGCTTAGAGCGGATCCAGCCGCTTAAAGCGGCTCTCATTTTCTTCCGTGTTTGCTTCCTTGCTTGACTCGTGCCTTGACATATGGTGTTTGGGCCTTGACTCTTCCATCAAATACAACTCCTTATGCTTCTCTTGGCCCATGTCAACCATCACAACTTCACCTTACTTCACTAGTCCAATAAAAGTTACATATTATCTCAAAATAGCACGTAACTCGATATAAACACCGTTGGAAATAAGATACACAATAAAGCTCTTCAAACACCTTCTCCAAGCAACAAAACTAGCACAAATTATACCATCTTACACCATACAAAATCCGTCTCATCACTACCAGGGGTTACATTAAGACCCGATCTCCCTACAGGAAAAATTCTCGAAGTTCTGGACAATGGGAGAACTCAAGCAGGCTTGGGCTACACCCTAACTCCGGAAAACATGGGCCAAACTAAAACCAGTAAGGTTATCTTCGTCACTCCAGTTTTCGAGACCGTTCAAACTGGCCTATATCGGCCTACCACCACACGCCCTGGGACCTACTTGGCCCAGGACTGCAACTACATACCGGACGACATCTTCGCTCTCATCCAATCCGAAGATGCTAAGAATGCCGAGCCCGCGCTAGGGTTACTTTTTGGAGAAGAACTCGCGGTTCCAACACCGAAGGAAGAGCTAGTCAGCCTCATTCTCCGCAGTCGCACCTTTGACCCATCTAAGCTAATCTCGGAAGTCGGGTCCGGAACCAGAGCTTGGAGGAAAACTGTCAAATGGACTGACAGTCAAGGATAAACTTACAAGCTGATCACAGGGGAAGGATAAATGCCAGAATCTGAGTCTGAGTCTGAGTCGGAGTCCGAGTCAGAGTCTAAGATTGAGTCTAGTGAGTCTGGTGCTAGAGTCAATCCTGTAACTCCCCCTCTCCCTTTAGCCATTCCTGGTGTCTCGGGGTCTGTCTTGGGCACCCTGCCTATCCCGCCACTGACTAGTGATCAGATGGCCGCTCTTTTCGAGCTCTTTTCTCAATTTATGATCAATAATAACAACCGTTCTGTTTACGACTTGTCTCATTTTCAAAACTTTATCAATTCCAAAAATTTTATGTGCAATGACATTGAGAAGCCCGACGAACAGGTATCCTTGCCTCCACACCTGATCGAGCAACTAGAGCAAAGGGAATCCCGCAATCCGGTAATCGAAGAAACCGAATCCATCAACGTGGGAACAACCTTAGAACCTCAGATGCTTAAGATAGGGCTATCCTTAGATCCCGAGGAGAAACAACAATTCATAGTTCTCCTTCAAGAATTCAAAGACGTCTTCGCATGGTCCTACAAGGACATGCCGGGGATTGACCGCGAAATAGCCGAGCACCATATACCGATCAAGGAAGGGTTCAAGCCGGTTAAACAAAAACTCCGACGCATGAGGCCCGAATGGTCCCTCAAAGTCAAGGAGGAAGTCGATAAACAATTCAAGGTTGGGTTCATACGAGTCTCCGAGTATCCAGATTGGGTTGCAAACATCGTACCAGTCCCTAAAAAGGATGGTAAGGTTCGTGTCTGTGTAGACTTTCGTGGATCTTAACAAAGCGAGCCCAAAAGACGATTTCCCGTTGCCACACATCGATATACTGGTGGACAACACAGCGGATCATGCCCTTCTATCATTTATGGACGGGTATGCGGGGTATAATCAGATAAAAATGGCAGAAGAAGATATGGATAAGACCACCTTCATTACACCTTGGGGTACTTACTGCTATACTGTTATGCCATTTGGTCTCATCAATGCCGGGGCCACCTACCAACGAACCGCCACAACTTTATTGCATGACATGATGCATAAGGAAGTGGAAGTCTACGTGGACGACATGATCGTAAAATCCAAAGACAGGGACGGTCACATCACCGCCCTGAGAAAGTTCTTCGCCCGATTACGCAAATACAACATGAGGCTAAACCCTCAGAAATGCAGTTTCGGGGTAACATCTGGTAAATTACTAGGTCATATCGTCAGCCAACGAGGTATAGAGGTCGATCCAGCCAAAATCAAGGCCATCACCGAGATGCAGCCCCCTAAAACCGAAAAGGAGATAAGAGGGTTTCTCGGAAAAGTCCAATACATCAGTAGGTTCATCTCCAAGTTAACCATGGTGTGTGAACCGATCTTCAAGAAGCTAAAAATTGGAGAACGGTTACTATGGGATGACAAATGTCAAGCAGCCTTCGATAGAATCAAGGAAATTTTGGCCTCACCACCGGTCCTAATGCCACCTCAGCACAGTCTGCCTTTGTCACTGTACCTAACTGCGACAGAGACAGCCATGGGGGCTATGCTAGCCCAGACGGTCAACTCCGAAGAACGGGCTATATACTATATCAGCAAGAAGTTTTTAGAGTACGAGTGTAAGTACACCATGCTCAAAAAGACGTGTTTAGCTTTGGTCTGGGCCACTAAAAAGCTCCGACATTACATGCTCAGTTATGAGGTACAAGTATTATCCAGAATGGATCCAATCAAATACCTCTTCGAAAAGCCCATCCTCAACGGTAGGATATCAAGATGGACTCTGATGTTGGCAGAATTCGACCTAAAATTTGTACCACTGAAAGCCATCAAAGGACGAGTAGTAGCCGAATTTCTCGCTGACAGTCCCGTAACCGAAGAAGGACACACCGACACTTGGTCCTTCCCAAACGATGACATTTTCCACACTGATACCGAAGCATGGGACTTGTACTTCGACGGGGCATCCAATTTCCGAGGATTTGGAGTCGGAATTCTTCTAATCTCACCGAGAGGGGAACATACTCCCGTATCCATCAAATTGGACTTCGACGTCACTAACAACGCCGCTGAGTATGAAGCATGTATCCACGGGCTATAGGCCGCCGCCGACTTAGGGGTCACAAACCTCCGAGTACACGGTGATTCATCACTGGTCATCAATCAAGCGCTCCAAAAATGGAAGACTCGAAATGCTAATCTCGTGGCCTACCAGGCACGAGTACGGGATCTCGAGAAACAATTCCACAAGGTAGAATATATATACCTACCCCGGGAAGAAAACCAATTCGCAGATGCACTCTTAAAGCATGCATCTTTATTAAATATTCCCGATCATATGACCAGTATGCCAATCTGTGTCGAAAGACGATCCGAGCCGGCATATATCCACGACATCGAAGAAGTCGAGATACCCGATCTTGAGCCGTGGTATCAAGCTGTGCTGGCATACCTAGCAGTCGGGGAATATCCACCCGGAGCTGACAACCGAGCCAAAAAGGCCCTGCGCAGACTGGCAACCCAGTTCATTCGCACCGACGATGGGCAACTTTACAAAAAGACTGCACAGGGGGCTCTCCTTCGATGTGTTGATAAAACCAACGCTGAAAAAGTTATGGCTGAAGTACATGACGGCGAATGCGGTCCACACATGAATGCCCAGATGCTAGTCCGAAAAATCATGAGGCTCGGTTACTACTGGAATAGCATGGAAACCGACTGCCAGCAATATGTTAGACATTGCCATAACTGTCAAATTTTTGCCAATGTACAGCATATGCCACCATCCTTGCTATACACCATGACATCACCATGGCCATTTTCAACATGAGGAATCGACATAATTGGGAAGATAAACCCCTCGGGAACTGGAGGACACTGCTTCATTTTGGTAGCAATCGACTATTTCACCAAATGGGTCGAAGCTGAATCCTATCGTATTCTCAACGCTAGCCATGTTGCCAAGTTCATTCAAAATAAGATAATATGCCGGTATGGGATCCCCCATGAGTTCATCAGTGACCACGGGACCCATTTTCAAGCCGAAACAGCAGCCTTGCTGACCAAGTACAAGATTCAAAGACATACATCTTCACCTTACCGACCCCAAACCAATGGAGCGGTAGAAGCGGCTAATAAAACAATTGTCACCATACTCAAAAAGATGGCTGATAATTACCGGGATTGGCCCGACAAAATACCATTTGCACTTTGGGGATATCGGACCTCGATTCGTACTGCGACCGGGGCAACACCATATTACCTCACATATGGCATGGAAGCAGTCCAACCCGTTGAGTTAGAAGTGCCATCACTCAGAATTCTACTTGAAAGTCAAGTACCTGAAGCTGATTGGGTTCGAGCACGATATGACTCGCTAGTCCTTTTAGATGAACGACGATCTCGTGCCCTCAATAATATTCAAATCTATCAGAAGAGAATCCAGCGGGCTTTCAACAAAAGGGTGAGGCCCAGGAACATCAAAGAAGGAGATTTGGTTCTCAAGTTTGTACGAGCTTTATTACCAGTAGACCCAAGAGGGAAATTCAAACCTAACTGGGCTGGGCCATATCTAGTAAAGAAGATTCTATCAGGTGGAGCGGTAATGCTAACAGATCTGGACGGGAACGAGTTTGTCAACCCAACTAACCTGGACCAACTGAAGCGCTACTACCCTTAACCCATCTTTCTCAATGTCATTTACAAAAGTTTATTAAAAAGCATATTTTTTTCAAACTTTTAAAGACAAGTCAAAAGCTAGAATTATTCATTCTACTGTTTCAAACATCTTGAACCAATAGTCTTGATGTATTTCGAAATTGCAAATTAATTCAGTCTGAACTACGTTTGGTTTGATTCCATTTATTATGGATACGTAGGCAGCCCCTCAAAAGGGCACAACCACTGCAATCGAGAAAAGAAAAAAAACAGGAACGGTTCTTTAATAAACCTTTCTTTATTTAAAATAATAAAATTACAACAAAAAAATAAAAAAAAAATCAGCACACAATAAATAGTACTAATACTTAAATAATAAAAAAACTAGGGCATTTTTCCCTTTCCTTTGCCCTTAGCCTCCTTTTCGGTCCATCGGCGTCGAGGTGGAGATGAACGCTCCCTAATCACCAAGGGAACCTCTTTAACCCGGGCTCGTTTCTTCAAACTCGACCCCCCGGTCACCTCGTGGTCACACGGGCCTAGCCTGTCTCGAACCGCCAGCCTCGGTCCGAGTCTTCCCTCCAAATCGCTAGCACCAGTCCCATTAGTCTGAGTCTTAGGTTTTGACTTAGAATCCGACCCTGGCTCAACAAAGGTAATGGGAGTCTCCTCGAAGAACCGCCTGTTATTTTTGGCCGATTCTCGGCGGGCCAAGTCAAGGGCTTCTTCGGTCTTCAAGGCTTTACGGGCCTCCTCGGATTCTTCAAAAGCCCATTGGCGATATGATTCAGAAACCCAAGTGGTTTGACAAGGGCGAGGTATAGTCCACATGACACGGGTAAACCAGCGCTGCAGCCACGTGTCACACATAGCGTCCGTCAATTGGATCGAAACGCTAATAATTGCCTCAGTCTCAGGGATCTCTTGAAACGAACCGAACTGTCTTAGGATACGGTCCGGATAGATATGGACAGTCCAAAGACAAAATCACCAAATAACGGGCCTTGTCTCTCCTAGCTAACCCTGTCAGCCTCGAAAGAAACCACCAGATAACATTCCATCTGATCAAAGGCCCACCATGGAACGTTAGCTCCTCATCCCAATATTTTTGAGTTATGAGATGACTTGATCTTATTCGGAGAGACCTTGAACCAATCTGACTACTGCGATATTTGGGTATGTTTACCGGGGGCTCTATAATCGACAGACGCTCGGATAACCAGATCTGCAAAATTTTTGAAAAGTCAAAAACTTTCGAAAAATTCGAAAAATCGGAAAAATTAAAAATTTTCGTAAAAAATCGAGAATTTCGGCAAAATCAAAAATTCGAAAAAACCGGAAAATTGGAAATTCCGGAAAAATCCGGGAAAATTCGGGATTACCGCGAAAATCGGGAAATCGGGCAATTTATCGAAAAATGGTTAAAATACCTGCAAAAGACGGATGCTCCCTGTTAATTGCTGACCTGGTTCGAGCCTCCTAGCGTCAAGACCCATAATAATCTCCCCAGTTATCAGCCAAGCTGGGCTGTGACCCGTCTCCATTTGGTCAACTATGCTGATTAGCCTGATCTCACCTAAGCATGAGTCAGCATCCATTCGACCTTCGAAGGCATATCTATGCAGCATACAAAAGGCAAAGGCCCTACGCCTATGGGTAGAAGTAATTCTTTCACCAACTGGGTTCATAAATTTGTCAGCCAAGTCAAATAAGGAAACTGAATTTCCCTTCACCATACGGGTCGTCTCAGCATGCGACAAGCCTATAAAATCCCTCAACCTCCTCCTTGGGTCAGGATAAAATGGAGGAATAGCAGGACGAGCATTAGGGCACCACCCGCCAATAGCTGCTATCTCTTCAGGAAGAGGACATATTTCTCCTCGAAGAAATGCAAAAACATGAAAGGTAGTATCCCAAAAGGATAAACAAGCATCAAGAAAGTGCGAATCTACCTTAAGTCGCTGAAGTGGGAATAAAGCCACAATTCCCATTTGAGTTAACTGGACTCTGTCTTCATCTCGAAAATCCTGGGCCCACGCATGAAGCATCGCGGTCAAATGGTCAATACCCATCGCAAGAATAGTTTCTTTTATTTTATCCTAAAAATCTGAGGGATTTTGAGATAAAAGAAAGGATTTGGGTGGGAATATGAAAAATAATAAACCAAAGCCCTCTATTTATAATAGGGAATATCCCTTTCCCTAGTCATCATGGGAATAGGACTTTGGCTTCACTTCCCCTGTTTCATCTAGGCATACAGGCCTAACCAGGAAATTCTAGGAATCCGTGTCAAAATCCGATTAGGAATCAAAGTCATCCCAGGCATCCTTATTTCCAAACTTCCAAAAATTTTCAGCACTCTCCTTTTCAAAATTTTTTTTTCGAAAAAAAATCATCCTTTTTCTTCCCCAGCATGAGTCAGTGTTTCGCCTAAATGTTACATACAAATTATGTCAGCATACAGGTACACTCAAGACTCCCCGAGAATTCTAAGTTCCCTAGTAGAAAAGCTCCTGCGCAATTCTAAGACAGGATATATCTGCAAACAGGTATACCCATAGCTTCCTAGGCAAGCTCCCGCGACATTATCAAACTCAGGTATATTTCTATTCTATGGCTGGCGAGCCCTTCACGCAGGTCTAATGGACCCTAAACGACCCGATCGGAAGGCTGCCAGGTTTTAATCCTTGATTGACCTGGTAGCTACTCTGACTTTTGCCTTGTCCAAGCCTCAGTCAGAGTGGGGGCTCTGTAGACACCCACATTTTGACCGCCAGGTGTCTATAGTAGTTCCCGCCAAACACCCGATGATGATTGGACGTAAACGTGCTTTGATAAACTCGGATATGGGCTTGTAATTATGGACATTTGGTTTAGACATTTTTAAGGAGTACAAATCTCACAAAACCAACCTCAAATCCAGGCCCAGTGGGTCGTTTCGAGTCAAATGACACTAATTTGGGTCGAAACCGTCACCAGGGGTAAAATCGTCTTTTAGCGACCGAGTCAAAACCCGGTCAAAGATATTTCCCGAGGCATAAAATCTGCCATGTCACCCCCACCAATCCGGATTGAACTCGGATACTACAAACATCAGCCATACAAAATAATAAACAATTCTGTTTAAGGTAGAATTCGATCTCAAGTAGGAATTCTATCCGGAGACCGATTCAGACGTTGACCGAGTGTAAAACACTCGGCCAAAACACCCTCAAACCAGCCGGTTTTCCTCTTTCTTCTTGGCCAAGAAAGCGGAATTCTTATTTCCCTCAAATTCCTATGTTTCCTATCCTAAGCGGTATTCAAACTCTCCTAAACCAAGGTCGGAAACTCCCTATAAATAGGACCTTCCGTCCAACACAAAAAGACAGCAATTACATCGCTTTTCCAGCCAATACACACGGTTTTTACACCCATTACACCGAAAAAACAGCCTCCACACACGGTTCATACACTAATCCGATAGTTAGCAAATCCCGACACTTTCGAAGCCTCGAAACCTCGACGAAACCGGCCAAACCCGACGTCCCAAATCACCCAAACCGATACACCTTAACTCATCCTCATCATCTCGACGCTCTCAAGTCTAAGCCACTTCCCGACGAGCCTTATCCCGAGAAAACAAAGCATGTAGGTTGAGGGTGTAAATCAAACCCGACTCTTCTCTTTTCTCTTCTCTTCTTCTCTTTTTTTTATGGGTCTTTCGTCGGTCTTTTTCTATTTTTCTAATATCGATATTATTAAAAACTATTTTTATATCGAATATTCTTAAAATATGATATCGATTCTATATAATCGAATATTGTATCGAAAAGAATTATATTAAGATTTCGACGATTTCGTTACATCTTTTCGTTCAAAATCCTTTTTTCAAACTTTTCGTTCAAAATCTTTCTTTTTTACTTTTCGTTCAAAACAAACTTTTTCAAAACCTTTTCTAGAGTCATTCCGACTATTCGATATCGATTTCGTAATTGAATATCGAATACGACGAATATCGAAAATATAAACCGAGTATAAATTAATCCATATTTGTACGCGATTTATAAAATTAACAATTTTTGAACAAAAAAATAAAAGCGGACAGGCCCGCACGCGAGTCGCGCCCGGTCCAGGCGACTCGCGCACGAGTCTGTGACCCGGTTCTTTTTTTTAGTTTTTCGTTCGTTTATTTTTATTATTTTACGAGACGATTTCTAAATTTATATCTTTTCCAAAACTATTCTAAATATTTGATAATCAACTATCGAATATAACGAATATCGAGAATATTAAGCTGAGTACGAGTTATGCGATATTCATACGCGATTTAATCAAAATTTTCCAAAAACCGTTGTCGAAATCAGGCCGCCACGCGACCCGCATGAGTCTCGGGCGAGTCGCGTGGCTCTCGGCCCAACAAACGCGTCTTTTTCGTTCTTTTCTATTCTTTCTCGAACATCATTTTTTATACAAAACAACGTTTTAGTAATATTTTTCAGTTTTCGATTAATATTTATTTTCTCGATTTCATATATTATTATTTCAATCGTTACTAACCCGTTTTCTCGTGTTTGTAGCAATTTACTCTCTCATATTCTTTTCATCGTTTTATTAGACTAAAACGAACTTCACATGCTAAAATAACTTTGACGTTATTAGTTTAACATGCATTAAACGACTTAGCAACCCATTTATTTATTTTTCCTCACATGTCATAGGAAAATAATCTCTGCATATCATTTCATCGTCGAACTAACGCATGTACACAAAACCGAACGATATCTTAGTAAAGGCCGCTAAGTGCGGGCGGGGTTGGGTGTTCTCGCTGAACTTCCCAACACGTACCCTCACCCCTTACTCAGAACCATGGTTTCCGGATGTCCGAAACCATTGGCAACGAGAGTCATTCAATATACGATTAACCGCTCAGTCGGCATCGGTATCGATATGCTAAGGGACGAACCCAATAAACTCTCACATCGAAAATGGGCCAGGCTTTAAGTATGGCCTACTACGACATAGAGTGGGTTCGAATGGCTCCGAATAACCATAAAATTCGGTGGCGACTCCTACTTCGATTTAAAATTCTATTCGATCCATCTCATATGGAAATTCTATCGCCTCCCCAAAACCCGCGCTTCGCCGCGTCGGGGTGGACCTATGTCATGTCCACAGCGACGTAATGGTATATAACAGGGATGGTATCATATGTTGTACATTAGCGAAGATTTGACAGTTGTGACAGTGCTTGACATATAACTGGCAGTCGGTTTCCATGCTATTCCAGTAATATCCGAGCCTCATGATTTTCCGGACTAACATCTAGGCATTCATGTGTGGACCGCATTCGCCGTCGTGCACTTCAGCCATAACTTTTTCAGCCTTAGTTTTATCGACACATAGGAGAAGAGCCCCTTGTGCTGTCTTTTTGTACAGTTGCCCGTCATCGGTACGGCTGAATTGGGTTGCCAGTCTTCGTAAGGCTTTTCTGGCTCGGTTGTCGGTCCCGGGTGGATATTCCCCATTTGTTAGGTATCTCAACACATCTTGATACCATGGCTCGGGATCGGGTATCTCGATATCTTCGATGTCGTGGATGTATGCCGGCTCAGATCATCTTTCGACACAAATCGACATATTGGTCAACTGATCGGGAATATTTAGTAAAGATGTCAGTTTTGAGAGTGCATCTGCGAACTGATTTTCTTCCCGAGGTAGATATATATACTCTACCTTTTGGAATTGTTTCTCGAGATCCCTCACTCGTGCCTGGTAGGCCACGAGATTAGCATTCCGAGTCTTCCATTTTTGGAGTGCTTGATGAATGACCAGAGAGGAATTGCCGTGTACTCGGAGGTTCGTGACCCCTAAGTCGGCGGCGGCTTGTAGTCCGTGGATACATGCTTCGTACTCAGCAGCATTATTAGTAACGTCAAAGTCTAATTTGATGGAGACGGGAGTATGTTCTCCTTTTGGTGAGATTAGAAGAATCCCTACTCCGAATCCTCGGAAATTAGATAACCCGTCGAAGTATAAGTCCCATGTCTCGGCATCGGTATGGAAAATATCTTCATCTGGGAAGGACCAAGTGTCGGTGTGTCCTTCTTCGATCACGGGACTGTCAGCGAGAAACTCGGCTACTATCCGGCCTTTAATGGCTTTTAACGGTACGAACTTTAGGTCGAATTCTGCTAACATTAGGGTCCATCTTGACCTTCTGCCATTGAGGATGGGCTTTTCGAAGAGGTACTTGATCGGATCCATCTTAGATAGCACCTGCACCTCATAGCTGAGCATATAGTGCCGAAGTTTCTTTGTGGCCCAGACCAGTGCTAGACATGTCTTTTCGAGCATGGTCTATTTGCATTCATACTCTAAAAACTTCTTGCTGATGTAGTAGATAGCTCGTTCTTTGAAGTTGACCGTTTGAGCTAGCATAGCCCCCATGGCTGTCTCGGTCGTTGTAAGGTATAACGACAGAGGCAGACCGGATTGAGGTGGCATCAGAACTGGTGGCGTCGATAAGATTTCCTTGATTCTATCAAAGGCCATTTGACATTTGTCGTCCCATAATATTCGTTCCCTTATCTTCAGTTTCTTAAAAATCGGTTCACATACCATGGTTAATTTTGAAATGAATCTGCTGATGTACTGGACCTTCCCGAGAAATCCTCTTATTTCTTTTTTGGTTTTAGGAAGTTGCATCTCGGTGATGGCCTTGATTTTAGCTGGATCGACCTCGATGCCACGTTGGCTAACGATATGACCCAGTAATTTGCCAGATGTTACCCCGAAGCTGCATTTTTTAGGGTTTAACCTCATGTTCTACTTGCGTAATCGGGTGAAGAATTTTCTTAGGGCGGTGATGTGACCGTCCCTATCTTTTGATTTGAAGATCATGTCGTCCACGTAAACTTCCACTTCTTTATGCATCATGTCATGTAATAGAGTTGTGGCGGTGCGTTGATATGTGGCCCCGGCGTTAATAAGACCGAATGGCATGACGGTATAGCAGTAAGTACCCCAAGGTGTAATGAAGGTGGTCTTGTCCATATCTTCTTCTGTCATTTTTATCTGATTGTACCTGGCATACCCATCCATAAACGATAGAAATGCATGATCAGCTATGTTATCCACCAGTATGTCGATGTGTGGTAACGGGAAATCATCTTTCGGGCTCGCCTTGTTAAGATCCCGAAAGTCTACACAGACGCGCACCTTACCGTCCTTTTTAGGAACCAGCACGATGTTTGCAACCCAATCCGGATATTCGGATACTTGTATAAAACCAGCTTTGAATTGTTTATCGACTTCCTCCTTGACTTTAAGGGACCATTCGGGCCTCATGCGGCGGAGTTTTTGCTTAACCGGCTTGAATCCTTCCTTGATCGGTATATGGTGCTCAGCTATTTCGCGATCCATCCCCGGCATGTCCTTGTAGGACCATGCGAAGACGTCTTTGAATTCTTGAAGGAGATCCGTGAATTGCTGTTTCTCCTCGGGATCTAAAGATAACCCTATCTTAAGTATCTGAGGCTCTAAGGTTGTTCCCACGTTAATGGACTCGGTTTCTTCGATGACCGGGTTCCAGGATTCCCTTTGCTCTAGTTGTTCGACCAGATGTGGAGGCAGGGATACCTGTTCGTCGGGTTTCTCAATGTCATTGCATAAAACATTTTTTAAATTGAAAGTATTTTGAAAATGAGACAAGTCGTAAGCAGAACGGTTGTTATTATTGATCATAAATTTGGAGAAAAGCTCGAAAAGAGCTGTCATCTGATCGTTAGTTAGTGGCGGGATAGATAAGGTACTCGGGACAGGCCCCGGAGTACCAGGAGTAGCTAAAGGGAGAGAGAGAGAGTTACAGGAGTGACCTTAGCACCAGACTCAATAGACTCGATCTCAGACTCTGACTCGGACTCCGACTCGGACTCAGACTCAGACTCAGGCATTTCTCCTTCTCCGGCGATCAGCTTGTAGGTCCTCCCTTGACTGTCAGTCCATTTGGCAGTCTTCCTCCAGGCTCTCTTTCCTGTTCCGAATCCAACATCCGAGATTAGCTTAGTCGGATCAAAGTTGCGGCTGCGGAGGATGAGATTGACCAGCTCTTCCTTTGGCGCTGGGGCCGTGACTTCTTCCCCAAAAAGTAGTCCCATCCCAGTGCGGGCTCAGCATTGCTAGCATCTTCGGACTGGATAAGGGTAAAGATGTCATCTGGTATGAAGTTGCAATCCTGGGCCAAGTGGGTCCCAGGATGTGTGGTATTGGGTCGGTATAGGTCCATTCGGACAGGCCCAAATACTGAAGTAACAAAGGTAACGATGTTAGTTCCTATTTGGCCCATATTTTCTGGGGTTATGGTATATCCTAGCCCGGTTTGAGATCTACCGTTGTCTAGGACTTCAATAACCATTCCTGCGGGGAGATTCGGCCTGGAAGTAGCCCCTGATAGATACCCTAGATTTTGTAGCATCCTGTCGATGCTAGCGGTGAAGTAGGGTCGGAAGAGATACTCATCTTCAATCATTCCTATGAAATCAAATCCCCAGAGATCCGTGCGGCTCGAAGTGTTATAGTTAGCCACAGTCATAGGTGTTGCCTCCAAGGTGATGACGCTATCGTGAAAAGGCAACTTGATCTTCCGGTGTAGAGTAGAGGATACCGCCTTTGTAATCCCCTAGAAAATCTAACCCAATACAGTGGCGGAAACACCGTAGAGTTGGGATTAAAACACACTGACAAACTATATCTTATTAAAAGAAATGGTAAGTCAATACAAAGGCCACTTTTTACAAAAGGGCTAAATAGAATATTCTCCAAACGGGTTATACAAATCCATAAATCCATGAATGAAGAAAGAGTAGGATCCACGCTACTCGCTAGCTCACACCCAAAACCCAGCAGCAAATACCTGTCATGTTATAACCATAACAGCCACGTCAGTGGGGAGTAACTCGGACGTTCTCCTAGCCATATTATACCATATGGAAAAATAATAGTATTATTATAACAAAATACTTAAAATGGAAAACATTAAATAATGTAATAAAAATAAGCTTTCGGAGAAAACTCAAAATATTGGAACAATAAAATCTGAACAAGTTTTCAGAAGAAAACTTCAAGAATTTGCCAACCTGCAAACCAAAACGTATAGATAATAATAAAAATATTCAAAATGGCGTTATGGATATGATTAGTGATGAAGGCTATACTTTCACTGGGAGAATACTAAAACTAGCTTCGAGAACTTAGTTCAAACAAATCAAACTTCGGTCTCTAACTAGGCTACTCAACCATAATAGGACAGCGACTTATAAATGCGTGGCCCTAGTTTAAGATAATCTGCACACCCCTCCCGAGCACCATAAATACTCAGTTCAAGCCGACGGCGTTTTACACTTCGAGGCACGAGTTTAAGGTCAAAATATACACACACTCCCGAACACCATATATGCCCGGTTCAACAACCAGTGTGCCCCATAAAGACACACCAGCCGATGGCCCGGTCTTTCTTTTAAAACTCTTGCGAAGCAATCCTGTGAAAACAAGCAAGAAGCTTACAACTATCCCAGGAATGGCACTTCTTGCATTTTTCATTTCATACCTCTTTTTTTGTTCTTAAATAGCTGACTTTTGGGTAGTTGATGGCAAACACGTAAACCCTAGAATATATTACTCTAAACCTCACACTTGTCCTTATTCCATAACTCTAAAACAACCATTATCGATAAATATATACAAGAGATATAATCATTATAAATAATATGAGGAAAAACGAATAAACATTTTATATAAAAAAGGAAACTTTCTATAAATAGAAACTTACTAATTTTAGAAACTTACTTAAAATAGAAATATTGTTATAGAAAATACGTAAGTTATTAAGATAAGTGAAAAGTATAAAAACAACATTTCTAACCGAATTAACATTTTATTATTATCGTCGTTATCGTAACTTTAATGTATTCTAGATTCGTTACTCGAAATATAAATAAAATATCATAAGTCAATATATAGTATTTTATAAATAATTAGGAAATCGAGTTAAAACTACAAATTTTAGAAAATAGATGTTTTAAGAAAAACGATATCAGAATTAATTGAGTCTACGAGTTTTATAAATTAAACGAGATTTTATAAAGCTTTCAAATTATTTTTAGCAAATGGATTTTATCAATAAATAATACTGATTTTACAAAAAATAATCAATCGTAGATAAATGAGAAATTATTAAGGAAAATAGTCTCGACTAAAAATGTATTTAAAATAAAATCGACTAGTTTCTCATTTATTAGTATAAATCGTAAAACGAAATTAATTTGTTAGACAAGTATACAAACCTCGATTTAATATAAAAATAAGATTTTGAGTAAAAATTATAAATTAACGAAATATGAAGAAAATATGAAATCGTTATTATTTAGTTACTAGTGTCACGATAACCAACAAAATATTATAACTATCGTAAATAATTAAATCACTAACGATTTATAAAACGATATCGAAAACTTGTAAAATATTTATAAGGCACAATTTAAAATAATATTTTAGTAAATAATAAATAGCTAAAATTAGAAAAACGAAGTTAAAATATTTACTACATACTACTACTCAAACATACGATATAAAATCGATTAATGTCCTAAAGTTACCTTGAGTCGATATCCACACCAATCACGTACTTGTCCTCGTCGGGGTCCTCGCGAAATCATAAAGGATGAAGGAAAGAATTGGGATCGAAACAATGAACGGAAAAAGGACGACAAGGGCCTGCCCAAAACCGATCAACAGTACGAGTGAGAGCAGCAGCAACAATGACTCCGTAGTCAGTACCGCAGCAGAATATCGCCCCTAACATCAGTACATTAGGCAACAAAGAAAACAGGACAAGGTAAGAAATCGGAAGAAAATAGAGGAGACGAGATGTTCCGAGAAATGACGCGAGAATTGGACAGATCGAGCGAGGAGGGGACGAAGAATGAACGACGTTTACGGGCTGAAAAGACGTGAATCAGGAACAAGTTGTAAGAGCAGCGGAAAAACGAACAAGAAGAATAAACAAGGATGAATATCGAATATCGGAAACAAACAACGACGGACTGCAGCATCATAAAACTCAAACACGCAGCACCACATCGACCAACAGGATAGCAGCAGCGCATCACAGCAGCAGCGAACTCAGGCAACAACACGTACGGCAACAAGGAAAAAAATCGAATAAATAAGAACGGAAGGAGGACAGGAATCAACAACTCAGAGAGCGAGAACAAGATGAACAACAGGACAGCAATGAACGGCAAACGAAGCAACAAACGGAGAAGAAAAGAGGTAGAACGAAAAGGAAGAAGAAGAAGAATACCACGACACAGTTGCAGTGCAAAACAAACAGCAATAACAGTAGTGATCACGCACATCAAGACTAGAAAGACATAGGAAAAGGAGCGGAAGACAAGAGCCGCAACCGAGAACAATAACAGCCAAAACAACGTGACAGCAGGACAAAAACGCAGCAGCCGAAGGATCGACACAAACAGCAGCACGAAAAGGAGAAGAAAACGTGAAGAATAAGAAGAAGAACTGGCGCAGTAACAACAGCCATTAGCGGGCAACACGAACAAGCACATGAGGCACACACAACAAGAATGTCATCATCAAGCGAGACGAAAAAAAAAGGGAACATAAGAGAAAGAAAACAGCACAAACCTGAACAGGTCAGACAACGAAAAAGCAGCAGAAGTCGAGACCTCCAAGGTCGAAAAATGGAAGGCAGGGGCGAAGGATGGTCAGAAAGAAAATGGAAGGAAAAAGGGGGAAGGAACGAAGAGAGCGACCACCATGGCTGAGAAGCAGAAGGGGAAAACAAAAACGAAAGAAAAGGCAAAGGGGGGGTGAGTACGTTATTAGAGGGAAAACAAGAGGAAGGGGAAGGGTGAAGCGGTGGAAAGGATGAATGAAGAGGTGGACAGGTCAAGTGAACTGAATGTGGTGTTAGGAAATAAAACAAGTGGGTTGAAAGTTATAGGGATTAATTAAATGAATTGGTTCAGAAATACGAATTAAACGAATTCCGTAACGATGAGTGGACTGACCCACGAATCGGGTTAAAACGAATTAATAAAATTAATAAATAATTGGACCGTCAAATAAAATGAGTAAATAAAGTACTCGAGACGAAAACGAAGCTGATAGAAATAAATAATTAGACGATCAAATAGTATTTCCCGATAAAAGATAAATTTTCGATAAAGTGAATTAAATTGATTTCTCGAGGAAAATTTAATAAATGTTTTGACGAAACTTAATATAAATGAACTTCAATATAAATAAATAAAAAGAGTTTAGAATTTAAATCGTTGAAATAGATTTTCGATAAGAATTAAATAAATGTATAAAATAAATCAAAACAGAAATAAAAATATGTTTTAAATATAAGAAGAGTTTCCGAGTCAAATAGAATTTTAGGAGTTTGAAACGATTAAACGATAAACTTGTTTTAATAATAATTTTAAGAATTACGAGTTAAATCGTAAATAAAATAAAATATGAATATAACTTTAATTTAATTCATTTTATAAAATCAGGGGTGTTACAGCCTTGACGGCGTAGATCCATGGTCTTCCTAGGAGCAGGTTAAAGGAAGAGGTTACATCAATCACCTGAAATTCCAACTCCTTTTCTACTGGGCCGGTTATGATGGTAAGTTTTACGACCCCAACTACCGATCTTGGGCTTCCATCGAAGGCCTGGATGGTCTGAGTTATTGGAATGTAGTCGGCCTCGGTGATGCCGAGGGCTTTGGCGGTCCTCAAGGGGAGGACGTTGACTGCGGACCCATCGTCTATTAGGGTCATTGGTAGGTACTTTCCACGGCAGATCACCGTGATGTAGAGGGCCATGTCGTGGGTAGGCCCGAAGGATGGTAGATCAGCATTGGAGAAGGTAATTAGTGGGCCTTCTTCCTTAGCTTTGCCTTTTAGATGAGGTAGAACCATGGCTACCATTTCAGCTGGAGTAGCCAAGGAGTCGATCTTGACTTGATCGAGGACCTTAGTGAGTGCCTCTCAATGTTCCTGTGAGCTAACTAGGAGTTGCCATATAGAGAGAGGTCAACTCGAGTCTTGCTTAGCTGCTTCACAAGAGCTTTTTCGGTGGTTAATTCTTCCGGGGCGGCTTCCAACCTAGCTTGTTCGGCGATGATAAGAGCGTCCCTGGGGTGATTACTGGCTAAGGCTTTGGACTTAACCTTCTGGATCTCTTCGGGAGTGATGGGGATAGCTTCCCCTTTGGTGAGATAGACATCGTCCTCGTCGTCGCACCAAATCCCGTTTATTTGCGGGACAAATGGAGAAATGAGATGTGAGCAGTCAACTACTTCCCAGGAGAAAATGGCGTGGGTAGCTAAAGGATTATCCTTGTTACTGGGCTTGCCTCCAGGTAAAGGGATCTTTCCACTTTCAATCAGGTCCTGAATTAGACGTTTCAGCTTCCAGCATTTCTCGGTATCGTGCCCATTACCCCGGTGGTATTGGCAATAGGCCTGGACGTCGTAGGCCTTAGAGCGACGCTCAACTGGGACTTCGGGTGTTGGGCCTATCGGGTTGATCAGGCCTTTTGATGATAGCCTTTGTAAGGCATGTGCGTAGGTAGTACCTATGTCGGTGAATACCCGGGGTGTGGTATTCTTCTTGGACGGGGTATCAAGTAGATTAACCTCGTCAAAAATGCTACGAGTAGTAGGAGTAGATGTGGGCTTGCTTGTGGATGAGTTGGCCCCTTGATAACCTTTGGCAGAGGCCTTAGTAAGGCTCTCTAATCTCAGATCATCTTCAATTCTTGTCCCCATTTCAGTTAGGGTAGCGAGGTTGGGTATGATGGCGTACCGGAGATGGACCCGGTAAGAGGGGAGAAGATTCTTCACAAAGGCCTCTACCAGCACTTTCTCGTTGGGCTTATCGACCAATTTGACGCTTTCAGCCCTCCAGCGGTGAAGGTATTTCGTAAATCCTTCCTTAGGTTCCTGGGCCATCACTTCCAGGGTGCGCATTGTGGTCTGGATTTCAGTGTTGTCGGCGTAGTTCCGAGCGAATTCCGTTGCCACGTCATCCCAAGTTTTGTATTTCTTGGAATCGAGCCAGTAGTACCAGACTCTTGGGTGCTTCTCGAGGGAAGAAGCGAACAGATGCTTGAACATGTTTGACTTAACTCCCTTAAGGGCCATGAACTCCTTGAAAGCCCGGATATGGTGGACCGGGTCTTCAGTACCCTCGAACATTGGCAGGCCCGTCAGGTTGAGATTGGCAGGCAGTTCGTCGGTCAGGGGTGTATAGGCTCGAGCATTCTCCGTGTGGATTGAGTTTTGGGTCGACAGATGGACATGTTCCTGCAGTTTGTGGACTGCGCTGGCCAATTCAGCTAAAGGCCCAGTAGTCTCGACGGAGCCACTAGGAGTTCCTTGTTCTACGACACTTACCCGGGTGAGGATGACGATCTGATCCCCCCTCATTGTCGTGATCATAGTCTCCAACTTGGTCAACGAGGCCCTCCACTCATCTATGGCTTGTTGCGTCATGGTTCGGGTGAAAGGTGGACTGTCTGTAAGAACACCGTGTAATCAAAAACGGAACCAGATCCTAGAATCAAAGAGTACATCCCGAGCAAAGAGAAGACTAGACGAGAAAAAGACTGAAAACCGACTCCTAGACGGGTGACTCATGGACGGTGGGCTTTCCTTAGGATTTGGCAAGGTGGGCCTAGTCCCGTTCGAAGGAAGATCCACGCGAGAATTCCTCAGACTTTGGACTCGAATGTGTAAATGGGCTTCCCTTTGTAGGAGTTCGTCCTACGCAGGTGGGCCGTGCCTCGACAAATAAGGCGGACTGGGATGGGGAAGAAACTCACGACAGAGTTTCGACGCTATAGACTTACGACAAGACCCGATACTACTAAATACGGGAAGTCCTAAGAGGAGGAAGGTTTTGAAAAGGAAAATTTGGATTTAGAAAAAATCCAAAAAAGTCGGATTGGATGGCCTGATTTTTTTTTGAAAACCGGAAAATACTATCGGGCCGGAATTTCGGAAATTTTGAAAGGTTCGGGCAGCATACCGGCTAAAAATAGGCTATTTTGAGTCAAAAATCATAAGTCCTAAATTCGGTAGCGTCCCGGGTTTTGAAAAAAATGGATAATTTTGGAAAGATGCAAGTTTTTTGAAATAAAGGTTTTTGAAAAAGGTGATCAAGTAGCACGTAGTCATGGAAACAGTATAATGACACCATGTATGATCCTAGTCTAAGTCTCGGTTGGTCGAAATAGGGTCTATACCAACAACGATCGCTTTCTCGCAAATCAGGACGGACTTCCTAAGCCGAATTGGACTTAGAACATGCCGTAAAACCATGCGAGTTCCGCCATCGAAGTCTTTAGTGCCCTCATTTAGGAATGCACCGTGGTATAGTGGGACGTCGGTCACAAGTAACCGGCCCGGGAAAGATTTGGGTTATGCATGAACCATTGAACTAAATCGCATACATTACTAATCGAACGATTTCTTTTCGAGTCTCACCCTAGGAACCCCGATGACAATTGGTACATCAGGAATCCCCAGCGGAGTCGCCAAATTGTGGACATGACATAGGTCCACCCCGACGCGGCCACGCGCGGGTTTGGGGCGGCGAATGAATCTCATGTGAGATGGATTTCGAGTTGAAATTTAAATCGAAGTAGAAGTCACCACGGAACTTTGTGGGAGTTCGGGCCCGTTCGAACCCACTCTATGTCGTAGTGGGCCGTGCACAAAGTACGGCCCATTCCGATTTCAGAGTTTACTGGGTTCGGCCCTTAGCATTGCGATACCGATACCGACATTATCGGTAATCGGGTATTGAATGACTCTCGTATGCCAATAGATTCGGACATCCGGAAACCATGGTTCTGAGTAAGGGGTGAGGGTACGTGTTGGGAAGTTCACAAAGAACACCCAACCCCGTCCGCACTTAGCGGCCTTTACTAAGATATCGTTCGTTTTTTTGTGTACGCGTGTTAGTTCGACGATTGAATGATATGCAAAGAGTATTTTTAGACTAAACATGTGAATTACGTTTTGCTAAGTCGTTTAATGCATCTAAAAATTAATGTCAAAGTTGTATTTAGCATGCGAGATTTGTTTTAGTATAATAAAACGAAACGATGAACAATAAGAACAAAGACAAAGAACAAACGGGTAGTAAACGGTTTGTAATTTGAATAAAAGATGTAAATATAATGCATGGTTTGAAAAAGTTTGTGACACGTGATGGATTAAACACGCGTGTTGACCGAGGTCAAAAATATTTATCGAAAACTTGAAATATGGCGAGAAAGACGTTGTTTTACTTAAAAAACGATGCTGGAAAAAAAGAAAGAAAAACGAGAAAAAAAACGTTGCGGTTTTCAGAAATCCACGCGACTCGCTCGGGAAGGGTGCGACTCGCTCGGGAAGGCGCCTCGCCCGGGACGCGTACGGCTCGCGTCTCGGGCTGCTCTCGGGTTTGATTTCTCGAAAATCGTTAATAAATCGTGTACAAATATGGACTAATTCATACTCGACTTATATTTTCGATATTCGTCGTATTCGATATTCGATTATGAAATCGATATCAAATACTTGGAATGATTTTTAGAAAAAAAAAGTTTATAAAATTGTTTTGAAAGGAAATTGAATGAAAAGAATGTTAATTCTCTCTGCGTTAAAATCGTCATATTTTGTTTTTAAAACATGTGACGATTTTTTAGCATCAACGAGATTGATTTAGTTCTTGTTAGATACGATATTTGACTATAGAGTCGATATCGTATTTTAAGAACGTTGTTTTTATATGAAAATAGTTTATAGTATCGATATTATGGAAAAATAGAAGATGTGACAACGAGCCATAAAAAAAATAGACCGACGACCCGAAAAGAAGATGAAAACCGAGAGGAAGAGAAAGAGAAAGGAGAAGACGAGATTGATTTTACACCCTCAACCTACATGCTTTGTATTCTCGGGACGGGGCTCGTCAGAACGTGGCTTAGACACGGGAGCGTCGAGAGGATGTCGGTGAGTTATGGTGGTGTTTTGAGTCGTGTAAGGTGGCGGGTGGTGGCCGGTCTTTTTTTTGGGTCGGATTGGTCGGGTTACACTATTAGTCTTTTGATGCTATGTGTACGGGTGATTCTATTTGATGCCTAAAGGTTGGATGTTAGGAGATTGTAGATGTCGGGAATTGAATGTGTGTCGATGTCCTTGATGTGTTGATGGGAGGGTCCTATTTATAAGAGAGGATACCCGTCTTGGATAGGAGATAGCTAACTTGCAAAGGAAGAAAGCTACCGGTCGGGACGAGGTGGGATTCCGTCTAAGGATAGGAAAAGTAAGCAATTTGAGAGGAATGATGATTCCGTTACTTGGTGAGGAGGATATGTACCCGGATGGAATGAGGAGTACCCGGCCGAGTACTCCTTGTGCTCGGTGGAGTGCTCGGTCGGAAATCCTACTGGGGATCGAACTCTACCTTCAACGGATTTGTTTAATATTTTGTGTAGCTGATTTTTGTAGTGTCTGAGCTCAAACCGGACTCGTGGGGTGACACGGCTGGCTTTAGTTTCTCGAAACTATCTTTGACCGGGTTTTGACTCGGTCGCTAAAAAACGGTTTTGCCCCTGGCGTCGGATTTGACCCAAACTAGTCTTATTTGACTTGAAATGACCCACTGGGCCTGAATTTGAGGTCTTTTTTGTGAGATTTGTACTCCGTAAAAAGCCCAAGCCAAATGCCAATGATTTCGAGCCCATTTTCGAGTATGTTAAAGCATGTTTGCGTCCGATCATCATCGGGTGTTTATCGGAAACTGCTATAGACACTTGGCAGTCAAAATGTGGGTGTCTACAATATGTCTTTGTATTAAAGATTAGGGCCGCATATATTCCCGGGGCTTCAACTTGAAAATGTTAACTTTGAATTTTGAAAAGATAAAATTAAATGTTAATGCAAACTTCTTACTACTATTAAGATATGCGATTTGCAAAAAAACAAAATTTCTTCCTTAATTCATGTAATTATTCTTAATTAAATATGTATATATCTTCGCAATGTAATTATGTATCTCTTTAATTCAATGTAATTATGTACCCTGGAATAGGTACATGGAAGCATGACCATCATCAACTGCATTAAGAGCAAAATTGAGTGAGCAGATTTGAGTACTCAGATTGCTGTAACATTTCCTTGATCCATTTTACCGCCTCTTTCTCCAACTTCTCCAACTGATCAACATCACATCAGATCATTTCATTTCAAATCAACGAACAAACAAAATATTTCTTAAACTTCGATACATAGAGTATAAATTAATGTTGAGTTTTATTGTGTAATGAGAACTCACAGGTACAATTGTGTTGAATAGATGAAGTGATTTGTGCTCCTCCAGATGCGTGAGAGTGGTTGATATCACCGCGTTTTTGCACGACTTGAATTTCTTTGGGAAATCCCTCCTTTTCTCTTCCTCCTCCCCCGTTCTACCGTCCAAATAGTATGAGGTATAGCCAAGTGGTAAGGCATCGGTTTTTGGTACCGCATGCAAAGGTTCAAGCGGTTTAAATAGTGTAGTGAATGTAAATAGTGTATTGTGAATGTAAATGGTGGAGTCCTATGTAATTAATTAATGTAAGTTCAAATGTATCATGAATGTAATATTGAATGAGTGCAGTTTCCCGGGCAGCATGATACATTCACCCTTCAAAAATTACAGTTCACGATGCAGGAGAAATTAATGAGTGTGGAGATTACTTCTCCCCTAAACAATCTCATTTCAATCTCATAAAGTAATTAGCATAACTATTTCAAAACATTAAAAATAGAGACTTATTCCCAAATTGAGCACCCACATTGTGCCACATGTGGTGTCTTCTTTTATATAAAGAAGATTCTTAACTACCGAGCTAACATGAAACACCTAACTTATTACACAAATTCTTGTTTGTGATAGAGATATCTGTCACAAACGTATAACGGGTCAAATAACTACCAAATAATTAGATAAGACAAAAGTATAATTGGTGGGGTCATTGTTCTTCTCTTCTCATATGGCACATACTTGGCCCGTTTTAACCCTAAGACGGATATATCCGTCGTAAGGGAGACCAACTAAACTTATTAAGGGCTTAAGCTTTAAGGGTTTAATGCTCTACTTTTGTATGAGTCATGAAGTAATTGTGTGTTGACTTGTTTATAAACACCAACTTACAAAAGATTAGGGCAAGTTAACCTAATGTACTGTTTACGAAGTCCTCATTCCTCCCCTAATTCCAAACATTTGCCCGCCATAATCACGTGACATTGAGCACCATCTCTACGACACTACAAGCATGAGCATGAGCATAAGAATAAGAATGGCAAAATCCGTGATGAAAGCAACGGCAACCTAGGTTACACGGACACAGACACAGACGTATCAGACATGGAACACGGCGTTTGAAAACTCATAAGACACGAACACGGCAGAAAAAAAAATCAATATACTTTGAAAATAAAGAGAAATTGAAAAATTTTATACCTAAAATATAGGTTTTGTTACGTAAACTATCGCAATTATCGTAAAATAACAAAACAAAAATTAAAGTCTTAAATTAAAGTCTTATAAACTCAAAGTTAAAATCAAATCCTAAAAACTCAAACAGTTATACTACATACTATAATATACAGTAATAATTAATTAATTATCAGTAGCCGCTACAAATATATACTCCCTCCGGGAGTGTCCGTGCAACCTAGACAACAACATCCCTGCCGTCCCTCCTAAACCCGGTTTCAAGACTTTTGAAAGCGAGGAAACTCGCAGATGCAAGGGCTCACTTCGTCTCCTTTATCGACCACACCCTTCACAAACACCTCACTTCCACTTCCAACTGGGCCCTTCTTGGCACCTCCATTGGCGCCTATTCTCGGCTCTGACATCCCGACCACGCCCTCCTCCTCCTCAACCACATGAAGCGCCTCAAACTTCATCCCGATTTGCGCACTTTATTTCAACTTGGGTTTGCCCCTAATGTCGTCCATTTTAGTATTTTGATTCATGCCTACTGTTCCCAAATCCCAATTCAGGTCATGGATACCTTGGGCCTTATGACGGTTCGATGAGGTCAGGGATTTGTCAGCTTATATGATCTGCTGCTCTCCTTCTCATCTCAAAACTTACAACATTTTGGTTCATAGCTATTCTAGGATGGGCTGCTTCAAGGCCGCTATCAACGTTATCGACTTGATGCTGCTCCACAACTTCCTCCCTGATGTAAGGACCTTTACTGTGCTGATTGATGGCTTCCGTTGTCAGGGTAACATAGATGAGGCGTTTCGGGTCAGGGACCAGATGCTTAAGTCTAACTTGAAACTTGATGTCGTTACTTACAATACTTTGATCCACAACTGCCTCAAGTATAAGGATAATGTTGATCACGCCTTTAGGTTGCTTGATGAAAAATGGGTAAGGTGTATGTAGAGAAAGACGCCGCCACTTACAATGTCGTCATCAAGTTGTTTTGCAAGGACAAGAAGATTGTGGAAGCAGCTAATCTGATGAGGCAAATGTTGGAAACTAGGCCTTCTCCTCTTTTGTGACTTATAATACTTTTATTAGTGCTAGCTTATTGTAAAGCCGGAAACTTTGAAGAGGCTTTCGAGATGATAGAACATATGGATAGCAAGGATTGTAAGATGAATATTATTACGCTCACTACTTTCTTTCATTATATATCTTTGTGAGGAGTAGAAACTGACCAAGTTTATGAGCTTCTCCATAGCGCCTCTATAGTCTAGACTAGGGTATTTACTCAATGACGTGAGCTACGGGACCTTGCTAATCGGCTACTTCAAGAACGAAAATGAGGCGATGGTTTTGAAGGTCTGGAATGAGATGAAAGAGAATGAGATTGTCCAAGTGTTGAAACTTATAGTTTTCTTATTGGGCGACTATGTAAAACAGGAAAATACAATCAAGCAATCGCCAAGTACAATAAACTTTTACAAAATGGACTCTGCCCAGATGAGATTACCTATAATAATACCATCCATGGTTATTGCTTGGAAGGTAAGGTTGAGGAGGTTTTTCAATTCCACAACAAAATGGTGGAAATAAATCGTTTTAAGCCAAATGTGTATATTTGTAATATACTTTTGCACGGACTTTGCTCGCATGGGATGCGTGAGAAAGTCATTAAGTTTTTCCATACCTGAATCTCTAAAGGGAAGGAAGTTGATGCAGTCACCTACAACACATTAGTAGCGTGCGTATGAAAGGAAGGAAGATTGGAAGATGCATTGAATTTTGTCAAAGATATGATGAATAATAAGTTGGAACCGAATGCTGTTGTTTTCAATGTCCTACTTAATGCAGGGAGAACATCAGAAGCACAAGAGTTTAGGGAATTGATGATTAGAGCATCCACATTGTAGAGGATTAACTATCCTCTTAACACTCTCTCTCTTATAAGAGGATGTTCTCTACAATGTGGGTACAGCATAGAGGATCCTCTTATTTAGAGGAAGTTGAGTACTTCCTCTAATTTTAGAGGAATAGGAGGAAAGCTTTTACCTTGCCCTTGTGCATGCCAATATGCCATCAAATACTATTGGCCAAGTAAATTATCAAGTTAAATAAAAAATAATATTAATCATTAAATAATTAAAATAATAATAAGAAATGTAATATAAGAGGATACTCTACATTGTGGGATAAAATTAGAGAAAGAGAAATTGAAGATGATGAAGATAATGGAAAATGATGTGGATGAAAGAGATGATGATATGTCAAAAATATAGGATGGAAGAGAAAAAATAAGAGGAAGAAGTCATCCTCTACATTGTAGATGCTCTTAGAACTAGAAAAGTTGCTAAACCCATCTTCTCATCCTGAAAAAGCAAAAACGATGATGATACTGAAGTGACCAGTTTGAAGCATGTTTCATGTTCTAAATACTTTTCAAGGCAGATTAATCAACTATGTGTAGAAGGTACGTGAAAAGAAGTTATGAAGATATATAAAAAGGCTTGCAAGGGTGGAGCCTAGTGGTTAAAACATGTGGCTACAACCTCATGGGTCTCAGGTTCAAGCCCCTGCAAGAGCGTTCTTGTGGGAGTTGTATGACTTGAGGGTATGCCATCTAGACTTTGAGTCTGTCGTCCAAAGGACGGTTTACATGATGTGCGTGGTTTGCAGGCTATTGCGTACACCGGGGGTTTACCCAGAGCGCACCAAAGATAGCGGCTGCGGGTTCCCTCGTCACCAAAAAAAACTAAATAAGTCAGCTAATTTCACTTTAATTGAGAGTCATCTTAAGAGAATGATGGTGACAACGTCAGAGCCATAGTCCCAAAGCATGCCTTCTTAGAGAAGAAAAGACATATTTGAAGCATTTTCATGGTTTACTTGTCTCACTTCAATAAAGTGCACAATGTACTATTTGTCAAAATAGACAAAGTCCTCCTTTTGACAACTATAATCTTATCTATAGATTCTTTCGCGAAAGGTTGTGTCAATAAACAACGGTATAAGGAAGCTTATGCAGAAGCGTGTCATTCTCATAGCGATCTTTGTCTTGTTCAAGAAGGTTGTTCGTTACTTATTTGTTACAAATTTGCAGTCTGTTCAATTTGATCTCATTTGTAGATGGTGTATGACCTTTTATTAATGAAATTAATCTTCACTTAAAAAAACTAGTATGTAATCCAATGACACGCAAAATACCATACAATCATACTCCACAAGAGTACAAGACACATTTGAACATCACCATAAAAAATACGGTGTAGTCCATACAATATAACTCACCTAAGTTAAACAACCGGTCATGTTGATCACAATTGAGGCTCCTCTAGTAAAAGATAGACCTCGTAGTACAAGATACGCTTTAGTACTTTACCACTCCCACTTATACATGGAGTTAATGCCTAAACGTACTCTGTCACTCTTTATGTAAGGATATTAATTAAATAGTTAAGTTTTCATAGGTTTTATTTGAGTGAAAGAGTACATTTTAGAGTGACATTAGGGTTTCTCTATGCCTATTGACTTTGAAAAAAATTACACAAAGAGTTATAACTGATCCATATGGAAATACAATGAAAAAAGACGGTGGCCAATAGAGATGTAAAAGGTACATCAAACACCCACAATGGACACCATTATTATTGTTGCCTACTCATCAATTAATCGATAAAAACTAGGATATACCACACCACCCAAATATTTTGTGTTTTATCTAACCAACTCTAGTCATGCAAAAAATTAATGAAGATCATCAAATTCAATACCCACCTTCACCAGATATCCTAAATAAGCAAACTATCACCCTAAATATTCATTCATATGGTATTTTTCTTTTCAATCTTATTTTTTTTAAATTTTGATCTTATGAATCTTTTATTTATAAAAGAAGAAACCATCGAGTCCTACGTGGCAATTTCTCAAACCAGTTTTCCTACCCTTCGAGAACTCTCAACAACTCAGCCAAACCAATGTACCAAATTTATGATATTTGCTTAGCAGTCCCCTCACATGACCTAATTTGCAACTACTCCTCATCCCCACAACAACCCCCAATTCCCAGGAAGAATAACTACTCCTGTTTACTCCTCCCAACACACACCTCGGCAACCCAATTCTTGAAAAATGGTTGACGGGCTCTTCGATCCTCCCCAAATCACCATCTTTTCTTTCAATCTTCATCAATTGCTCATAAATTGTTCGCACCATCTTTTATATATAATGGATTCCGATTTTTGTTTCATATTCAATCGTTGTGGTCAAATCATTTCAATCTTCAACTTCCTCTTCGGTTTGGTAAGATTTAGGGAACAATGTATTCAGAGAAATTCCTCACCATTACCGGATGAACGTGAGGGTCATTCATCGCTAGACACGCCCCAGTTTCAAGGACAAGAACAAAACTGACTCGATCGAGGTTTTGCTCATTGATGACACGGTATTATTCATTATTTGGCACTTATGACATTCTCATAGTTATGTCAATTCTTTATGTGGTTTTATCATCGGCATAATTTGATTCAACTGTTTGTTCTTTAGTTTTGTTTAATAGGTTTTCTCTTACTGCTACTTCTCTTTTTTCGCCTAATTACTCATGTCCCCTGATTGCTTATTCCTATTTTTTTTGGGTAGAACCAAATAATTCAAGGTACAAACATCCTTCTTCATTTAAGCTTTGTATTCCCAAATTTCCTTCATTCAACCACTAATTTTTTATTTTTTCACATTGAACTCTAATAATTTGCTAAGATGACGAATTAATTGAGAAAAAGATTTGAAGAAAAGGAATATAGTATAGGTGCTTGCAGATACAAGTCCATTTGAAATCAGGGTTCACTTTGATTACAATTTCATACTTTTAGGTAAAGTTCTGATCTTTTTCCCATTTTTATTGTTCTTTCATCAAAAACTGTGGTGGGTTTTGTTTTGACAATTTAGATTTGCGTTGAAGATCTGATATGAGTGTAGGTAACATCAAGTCGAGGTTTACTGCATATATCGACAGACGACGATGACCAGTATTGATCACGGTGAAGGTTAAAGGTGATCAGCGTACGTACATAGCAGAGCAACAACAACAGATATGCAAGAAAAGAAGGAGTAGCCACAAAAGTTACACAGAGATGATAATTGAAGGGAACAAAAAGGAAGAGAATGAGCAAGTGATAGGGAGATAAGACTATGTAATTGAAGAAGAAAAAGATGAGGAAAGACATACATGAAGGGTGATGGCCGAAGACAAAAATTTGAATGCAGTAGTCAGCCCCACATTAAACCTCTGATATTTTTGATTTTTTTTAAAGATTTTTCATTTCAATTTTGATATAGTAGCAAAAACATAGTTTATTTAATTTCTAAAAGAGAGTTTAACAAGAGAAGAAGATGGTCGATCATTAACGTTCAAGCACCTCTTGGCCATCGATGAGTTTTATCATCCAACTTCTTTTTTTTTTGAAGAAAACTTCATATATTAATTTCCCCTACACTGTTAGTTTTTCGAGTAATTAGTTATTGCCGCCCCTCAAACTTCACGTATTCTCAGATACTCACCATTAAACATTTTCAAAAATCTGAGTTTTTTTTTCAATTTCATTGATGAATTTTGATATTATTAAGATTTCCAATAAAATATGACTTTTTGCACTTTTAGATGAATATTGATTTTATTTGCATATTCAAAATGTGAGTTTCTTTTCTAAAATATTATTGTCAATTAATCCTACGGTTAATTAATTTTCAATAGCACATTCTGAAATACGATTTTTGTTTTTCCATTTTCAATTGCATATTCAAGATTATTTGAAATATAATATACTCCCTCCGTAACCTTCCTTTTGGTTTTTGCACAAGTTATAAGAAATTGATTGTTTATGTAAAACCTTAACATTTATAAACATTAAGTGTAGTTTAGTTTTTTTCCCGACGTTAAATATAAAACATCTTAGTTGGATTTCTAACATAGAATTGTTCTCTTTCAACGCAAATAAAATAATCATAAATAGACTGCTGCCATGTATTTAAGTACGGTATAGGTATTGATTACGCGTTAAAGCTCGATACTGGACAATCGTTTTACTAATACAACCCGCGTTACATATCTAATTTGGGTTTTCAAGTTAAATTTTTATGTCATTATAATGATCACGGGGCGGTGATAGATTCTTTAAACAACCCCGTGATTTTATCACGGATTTCATACTTTTATGGTAAAAAGTAATCATCTTAGGTAATTTAGTTACCACTTTCAGATACATAGTTACCATTTTCAGATACATAGTTACCATCTTTCCGTATTAAAAAGTGTAGTACTTGTAGTTAGTGTATTTTTGTTTCAGTATTTTTTTTTGAAGAAATACTTTAATTAGTGTAGTACCTGCAATTATTTTGGATAATTTAAAATTTAATCTATTTTAATTCTTAATTGTGTTTTTATTGTATTCTCTCCATCTCGATCATTCGTTTAGCTAATTGAAGTTAAACAAATGACTAAGACGGAGGTAGCACCGATTTACTTATTTCCATGGTTCAAGAAGAATATTTTTTTAAAAAAAAAATTGTAGTTTTATAATTGTAAATAATCTATTTTTGCTTTATAAGTTGTTCTTTCATATACACTATAAACGTTCGCCTAAATTTTCTATTTGTAATTGGTAAGTATAGTACTCCCTCCGGACACTATTTTTTACTTCATTTCATTAAAATACCCTTCACAAATATTGAGGTAATGTGACAAAAATAGTGTCCGTAGAGAGTACAACTTGAAATATGTATTATTTTTTTGGCGAAGTCTATCGGCACTAAAATTTATATTCCCACAATTTTCTTTTTTTCTTATCATTTGTTTCTTTATTCCAAAATTACATCTTTTTTTATAATAAATGGAGGAAATAATGTAATATATCGGTAAGATAAGAAAAGATATATTGATGAATCAAAGTTAATATTTAAACTAAAATAATTTTATACTCCGTACTAATCAAGCCACTTTTCTTACATAATTATTTTACAAAACAAAGTACACATACATGCCGGAAGGAAAAGACAAATCCTGTCTTAGAAACCGTGAAAGCGTGAATGGAAATGAAAAAAAAGTACGGAGTGACATTGAAGGTGTACTGCATTATACTCCGTTCGAATCCAAAGGGTATGTTTGATTTTTCACAACTTTGCCGAGACATGTTTCACACCGTCACTATCTTCCGTTTTATATTAACAAAAATTATAAAATTTTGATATTCTTAACCTAATCATAAAGACAAAAATCATTCGAGTTGAATAGTGTCCAAAAGGAAATTACACTCTTTGGATTTGAATGGATTTGAATGGAAGGAGTATAGTATACTCTAAGCTGGAACATTTTCGGTGTGTTGGCACCCCATGTGATTTGTGAAATGAGTTGTTTCTGTCTCCATACGCAATTTGTTAAAATAAGGAAGAAAAAATGTGTGACTCAAAAAATGAGGAAGAGAGAGAAATCTAAATGTGAACCCACATATTAAGAGTTTAAAAAGGAAAGAGGAAATAAGAAACCCAGCTTATTAAAGAAAGAGCAAAGAACACTACAACTCGGAGGGAGTACATTATTATAACTCACTTAGACATGTTAAATACTTTATAAATGTATGAATTGTGTGAAACACATGATAATTATATGTTTGATTATCTTTTACACAGACGGGTCGAATTGACCACAATGTAATAATCATATGCATCAATATTCATTTCTTTTACGTTATTTTCTATCAATATCGTCTTTCCGTTCATCCTCATATGGATTGTGATTTGGCACAATGATGAAAAAACGTTTCAACCTCGAGAATTTTCATGGGTATATAAAATCCACACATTAAAGTTCATTTTCAGAATGTCCTTTCAAAACTATTAATTCCACATATTTAGTATAATTATAAAATTTTCACTGAAATATAAAACGTGACACCTAACTACTTCATCTACATCGGATATGTTTCAATATTACTAACTTTCGATTATTTAGAAAAAAAATCACAATCCCGCGACGTATCACAGGTATTATACTAATTTAGAAATTAATACTCGTACCATTCAACGAAACATATACATAATTGCATTATAGAATACAACTATTCTCATGTAAATTATGTTTGTTTTAAGTTCAACTCCGGTAGTAACCATGGTTTTAAAACACTTAAGAGTAAAAAAGAGTACGAAGTAATTAAGTTTGTAACAACAAATACACTTTTGGTTTAGTGAGAGAGTGTGACGTTACAAAACGACACATTTTCCTTCAATCAAACACTTCCCCTCTTTTGCTTTTATCACTGTATCTGTGTTCATCAAATCAATCAAAAGTTTAATTTATTCAACCATTAATCTCACCAGATCGTTGACATTGACGACCAACCAAGTTAAGCTCTCTGTTTTCGTTCAGAGGATCAACTTTCATGGAGGACGCTTATGCTCGATCTGTTGTCGAGGTATTCAAATGCATTCCTTTCACTTATTTCTACTTTAATTGCATTCAATCGATGCAGTTTTGATCTTTCTGCTTAATTTTTTGGTTAATTGATCGAATGAATTGATGAAAATTGAGTGTATTTTTTATGATGCTATTAGGTTTTGGAGTTTTTTGGGGTCGACCCAACTAAAGGCCTCAGTGAATCCCAGGTATTTGATCATTTTTCAGCTAATTTGTTGAAAGCACTGCGGTTTGTGGAATTATGGTGTAAATACAATGTGGGTCATTTCATATGCTTTCCATTGTTTGGGGGTTTTGCAGGTCGCAGAGAATTCAAGGATTTATGGTAGAAATGGTATGTTGGATTTTCTTTCTTTAAATATACGTTTGGTTTGTAGTAGCTCAATGTCGGGATTCGGGTTTAGCCAAGGTTTTAGCTTTTAGAGCCATTTAGGTTGATGCTTTTAGTTATTAATTCTATGAATTATCGTGTGATGGTTAAGAAAAAGTCCCTCTCTGCAATTGGAAATGGCCTATGACTGTCATAGGTTATCGATTTGCATCAGCACAAGTCAGTGAGAGTAAAGCTTATCTGTGCACATTCTAAAAGGTTTGTAAGTCTAAAAGTCCTAGATTGTCGGCTTGCATATGTACGAGTGCAAGTTAGCGAGAGTAATGCTTACATGTGCACTTTATGTAGTTTTTTAAGGATGATGACGAAATCTGTTTGGGAGATATTAACATGTTTACTGTCCAGGGTGTTGGTCGTGATTTCTAATTTCTTTGAGGTTGAGTTTTAAATAGATAATACTTTACTTATAAAATCTTAACACGTTTTCACCTTTTTGTGGATGCTGGACTGGAATTGCTTGCATGCATCATCATAACAGTTCTTCCTCAAGAGAAGAGTGAGTACCTTGCTTCCCTTTGATAGGTTTCTTGATGGTTATTTGCTGTTGTTCATACTATTGTGGTTATTTTTCCCTTTTCACATCGTGTTCATATTTAGCTAAGCTATTGAGTTCTACATGTGATGGAGATAACTATCACGATGGAGTGAGAAGTAAAAAGAGATTATAAAGTAGTCCAACAAAATAATCTAGGTGTATAGATCAATATTCAAAACCGTGGAGTAAGAAGCTAAACACTCGTGCACAATGGAGCTAGCTAAGATGCCGAGTGCTGACTGTGTGATCTCTTAGCTGAGGGTATTTGTTTTCAATAAGTTAAGGAACTCCTGGGCCAAAACAAGTTGGTTTCCAGCTTTGTGAACTGATTGTACTGGCTAAAGGCGGACCCTGCATGTGAAACCATTACATGATAATCAAAGAAAATATGACCAAATGTGCCTCATCCACTTGCCTTTCTTAAGAATTTTTATCGAAAGTAAATGGAGCAATTCATACAAGTAAGTAGGAGGGAAGCTAAACCTCTAATGTTTTGCATTTTAAATTTTTCCTTTTCTGTTTTCAGTGCATAACCTTATTCTTTTACTTTGATCACGGAATTGAGTTTCCCCCCTGCTGCTTTTTTATACCCTACTTACAAAACTCATGAAGATCAACAAGACTATTGATATATTATGCTATGGAGATTTTTTTACTTGAATACAACAATTGTATGGTGCCCACCTTTAATGGTTACTTATGTAACACCTTGGTCCTTGCAAGCTTTATAGTTCAGATCACCTTGTTTTATTTATTTATTTTTATTGTTTTCCCCCCTTAATGCAGGTACTCCTTTCTGGAAGTTGGTCCTAAAGCAGTTTGATGATTTGCTGGTCAAGATATTGATTGCTGCTGCTCTTATATCATTTGTTTTAGCACTGATTAATGGAGATACAGGCTTAACTGCATTTTTGGAGCCTTCGGTAAGAGGATTTTTGTGTGTCTTTTGCTCGTACTCATTTTTAATGGGTATACTTGAAGTACAGGAAGTCTTTTATTAATGATGTTGGTGGGGGTCTTTTTAGATTCATCCATAGGTTACGGCCGTTACTCTGTTAGGCTTTACCAATCCTCAAATTAATGTAATTCCGATGCATCCTCCGATTTGGTGTACTCCAGCGTATAATCTATGTGGCCTTTGCTGTGTCACTTTTCAAACTCTGAGCGTAATATCTTCTTTGTACTTGTTAATCTTATTTACATTAGGAAACCATGTAATCTTAACACGTGTATCAGTTGAGGTCTAGCAATGTCAACTGTTTTCTTTTCTCTTGGATTCATTTTGTTGATTTTAGTGTGTTAACTGCCAAATTTGCAGGTTATTTTAATGATATTGGCTGCAAATGCTGCAGTTGGAGTAATTACAGAGACAAATGCCGAAAAAGCTATAGAGGTACTTTTGCAAAAATGTTCCCCCCCCACCCCACCCACCCGGCGATTCCATATTTCACTATTTCCAATGACTACTTCTAATTGTAGTTGGGAAAACACTGGTGGATGCTATTCAGGAGATAAGATTAATTCTGACATGGATGCTTTGAGTGTATAATAGATTGTGGAACTCAAACCTCCACCCTAGATTTTTTTCTGATCATTTAGTTTGTTTGAAAGTAGAACTACTGAATTACCCTTTAATCTGGTAGCCTGAAGAATTGGTCCAGAGAGGTTTTGGGGCAAATAATGAGGGCACATGTAACATATGTACTAAATACACACATATGCTTGTAACCTGCTGTTATCTCAAGGCTCTATCAATTGGCAACATTCTTTGCGTGTATTTGCTTATATATCCCTCTAAAATGTCGAACAATAAATATACATCACGTGAAGGTCCACAGTTTTGGGAAGTTAAGTAAAATTACCTTCATGATTTATTGATGATTAGCTAGCCTCTTTCTTCTTTTCATTTTGAAGCTGTGTTGATTTTTTTTATCATGCAAATATCCATTGATTGCTGTTAGATCCTACTAAAGCGTATTAGCTATTTGGCCGGGGGAGCTTGGGATCGGCTCTTAATTTTGAACTCGGGATCGGGCTCTGCCCGGAGCTCGTTAACCTCAAAAAGTTATAGATCGAACTCGGTTCGTAAAATGCTCGAGCTCAAAACATGCTCTTTTAGCCATTATATTCGTTTCATGTCTTTATGAATATATAACTGAAAATATAGCGTTTAAAAAGACAAAAGAAATATTGTTATAAAATTCTAAAGTATAATAATAGTAATTATAAAGATCAAATTAAATTACAGGAGTAGTTAAGAATTATTAGAGTTTAAAATTAAACCTATGATATACTCCCTCCGTTCCAACCATTTGTATACGTTTGCTTTATGCACGTACGTCGATACTCGTTTTCTTTTGTCTATATCTTTAGTTACGTGTTACTTAAAAATTTGATATTCATAATGTATTTTATTAGACGATTTAAAAAAGTTCCCACATGACTATCTTTTATCTTATATATTAGAAGTTATATTGAAAATTCTCATCACTAATAAATAGTGTTAAAAAAGCAAATGTATACAATTCGTTGGAACGGAGGGAGTATAAAACTAAAAAACGAGCCTTACGGAGCTCGGGATCGGCTTGGATTCGAACAAGCTTGGCTCGAACTCGAGCTTGAGCTCATTTTGACCGAGCTGATTCCGAAGGCTCTAATAGCTGGGTCTGATTGTTTACACCCCTATGCGTGATAAAGCTAGCTGACAGTCTTATTTGCTATGTTTTTTCTTGTGCTGTATTTGTTGTCTCAGGAGCTACGAGCTTATCAAGCTGATGTTGCAACTGTTCTAAGAAATGGTAAAACTTCAAAGAACATTTATCATGCTGATAATTAGCCTGCTGTTACCCTTTGAGTTTTTGTGCAATGTCAAATTTTTCCTGTAAGGTTGTAAGTGATGTTGGCTTTTGGCAGGTTGTTTCTCGATATTACCGGCCACGGATCTCGTTCCGGGGGATATTGTGGAAGTTAGTGGTGAGCGCCTGTATTTTAAATGAAAATTCAGTTCTTCAGGAGTTGCTAAATAATTCATTTTCTAACTCCAATTTTTCTTTTTATATGGAACAATAGTGGGTTGCAAAGTTCCTGCAGACCTGCGGATGGTTGATTTGTTAAGTGACCAATTGCGAGTTGACCAAGCAATTCTTACAGGTGTTACAATCATATTTGTAGTCTTTTCCTGTTTTTGCATAAACCATATTGTTGCTGGATGCATGATTGATGCGGGGGCAAATTTGTTCACTATTGAGTGAGGATCTTGACTAATGAGGTATCGTACCCCTCACATGAGGGGGAGGGAGGGGGTCATTCGGTTACTTTTTAAAGGGGATGGGAGATAATAGAACTCTTGCACTGTCATGAGGGAAATAGTTGAGCTGTAACCAACCAAGCTCTTTATCATCACTCTTACACAGGTGGTAAGGACCCAAGGCAAATGTACTATTTGGGCTAACCATCTATATTGGAGTAAAAGTCATATACGCAGTAGCACTTAAATTACATTGAATTTACATTATTACGTTTGGTGATTTATGGAGCCAAATACCGACTGTTTTGACTTTCGAATATGATGGAAAGCAAAATGGCGCACTTAATTGTTCACTGTCGTTATGGTCATTTGAAAACCGCCTCAACCCAAGGCTAATGTTGCATAAATACGATAATGTTTTCTTCGTTATAAGTGGGAACTTTTGCCACATTGGAGCAACGTTCTTGTTGCTGGTGGCTTATGTAGCCATTATATAACAAGTGGTGCTTGGCAAATCCTAATTGAGCAAGACAATGTTCACATGTTATCTATTGTCATTGTGAAGCTTACTACAGATCAGTTACTCACCAAGAATGATTAAGTTAATAATAAGCTTAGCTAACACATCATATAACACAAAACTCATAAATATCCAAGTTAAGCTGTAGATTCCCACATCAATTTGATTTTTTAGGGAATTTATATGAAGTATCTGTGTTCATTCAAATTCTTTTTCATATTCTACGTAGTATTCGTAAATTCTACTACTCCCTCCTCTTCTTAATGATCTTCCACATTACTTTTGGAAAGAAATTAAGAAGGGTGGAATATGTGGAGGAAAATGAAGGCGAGAAAAGAAGGTGGGGTCACAAATAATGGGAACTACTATACAAAAGATATACTAAGAAGGAAAGTGGAACATCTTAATGAAGTTTCCTAAAACAGAAATGTGGAACATCTTAGTGAAGGGGATGGGTACTTGTTATAGTTTTTGACCTAATAGTGAATTCCATCAAAATTTCCTTCAACTCTCTAATTTTGTGTTGAGTGACATGTTTTCACCATCCTATGAACTTAGTAACCCCCAATGTCCCTCACATTTTCTCTCTCATCATGCTCCCTCACAACCACCATAAACAACCTTATCACCCGTCTCCTCCAATCTTACACCCTTCCCCATCCCCTTTCTCCTTCTCTCCTTCTCTCATCCTTTTACCCAACTGCCCCACATTTGCGGTGTTTATTGTGGTGCTTGTCACGCTGGTGGTGTTTGTTAGTAGTTGAAGGAAGTTCAGTACGTTGTGTTTGAATTAACTCTTGTTCTTTCCGGCTTATTTTCAGTAGTTAAGTTAAGTTAAGTTATGTTCAGCCTCATTCACTTACGTGTCGTAGTCAATTCAGCCCTATTTAGTTCAGTTAAGTTATGGCTTAGAGGAAGGAATTTCCTTATCTTGAATGCTAGAGACATTAAAGGAGATCTTTTTTAGTTACAGTGGAATGGGTAGAGCTTGAAGGAACGAAGGGATTCCTGGTTTGAGCTTTGAAACTTGTCAATACTGTTCGTGTTGTAATATAGTTGTGTCCGAGGAAGGATGTTAAACACTAAGAAATTTGTAAGTGTCATTTTCTACGATATTAGAGCAAGTAACAAATAAATTGACGGTTTTGTAACTTAGGGTTATGTTGAAATAAGTAGGAGACTTTGAGGGGTACCATTTAATTCTATAAAACAAAGGGTATCACTTAGTATATGGAAAAATACACAGGTTACCCATTGGATTACCTGTCAATATGAAGGACAGATTAGTTAACCTTTTTTTAAATCCAAGAAACCCACTCACCGAACCTCAATGTAAATCACCAATAGTGTTCGCTATGTATACCCACATACATTTATGGAGTGAATCTCATTCCCTTGCATAACCACATCGTGCACCTCAACTCATAATCAAAGCTTGCATTCTCACTCATACCTATAATATTCATACCTTAGTACAAAAACCGTAGCATACCTTTATCCAGTTTATATCGTAGTGTGAATTTTATCTCAGTGGGTAAAAAATGCATACACGGGTTTGTGTGTGTATATATGTATTTTAGACACATCCAACTATAATCATTTGTTTGAATCTTGATTCATAGCCACAATATCACATTCTTAATGTGTGTATTGTTGTTTTTGTTAGCTTAGGTTGCAATTAACATACATAAATTAGATAGCTAGTTATTTGTATAGTTTAGTTTTTTTTTTTTTTTTTTTTTTTTAATGTTTTAGTTTTTGTTGAGTTAAGGTGAGAGTTGCTCCGTTGAAAAAGAAGTTGATTCAACGTCAGCTGTGAATGCCGTATATCAGGACAAGACAAACATACTATTTTCGGTAATGACCTTGTTATTACAAATTCCACATATTCATTTATAGATGTTTTTGTATTTAATGTAATTGTTGTATGAATCATTTCAAGTCATGTACTCCCTCTGTATCTCTATGTTCGTCCCTTTTGTCTAATATATGTGAGGAGTATTTTAATAAAAGGGGACGAACATATAGATACGGAGGGAGTATATGGTATCATGGGACTCATATGAAATCATCAAACTTTGTCAAATTGTACATCTCATCCTCTCTATTGCACAGGTGATAGCATCATAGTTTTTATCTGGGTTACCAATTGGTTCAATCACATTGACACATTCTATCATGGCACTTGCTTAAAATCTATATACCAGGCACCATCTAGAGTGTATCGGGTATCACTATATCAGTTATGGGCCTTACTCATATGAAATTAAGCAGCCTTGCTTTAAATCACATTCTCATTGTATAGCAAATGTAACTTTTTTTTTATCAAGTACTCCCTCTATATCACTAAGATCTTCCCATTTTTATTCCATTGTGAGGAATATAATAGTGAAATGGGAAGATCATTTTGGTACGGAGGGAGTACCTATTAGTGATGTTTTTCTTTTCCAATTGCTATTGGTAGGGTACAGTAGTAGTGGCTGGTCGAGGTAGAGCAGTTGTAACTGGAGTTGGCTCTAATACTGCCATGGGTAGCATACGTGATTCAATGTTAAGAACTGATGATGTAAGCCTCCTGTGTGCCTTTTGTTTTCTCAGATTTTTTTTATATCCTCTTGCATTGAGTTCCCACTTTTCTTGCAAGCAGAAAACCTCTCTCTTTTATTCTCGTGAAAACAAAGCACATCTGAGTTTGTTTGAAAAATAGTAGTTAGCTAAATTACACACTTCTATTTATGGTAAACTACAAATTGGAAAATGCAGGAAGCAACGCCGTTGAAAAAGAAGCTAGATGAGTTTGGTACATTCTTGGCGAAGGTAAGCTCCAAAATTTTCATTTTAATCGCAAGAGGTCTTTAAAATGCTTGCCTATTCTTTATCATTCTCTTAAAGTTTGGGTGCACACATAATATCACTGCCTCTATGTGCAGCTGTAATACAACCACTTGAAATAACATATTTCAGTATGATGACAATAGCATGAAAGAATAGTTATCAAGGTACTAATTTTGTTGATAGTAGACTTCTATCTCATGTTTAGCGAATTATAAGTGGCCTTCCTTTTTAGGAATGGTAAGTAATATACACTATAATTTTCTAAAATTGAAAGTCAACTTGAACAACTTGTAAAACTGGGGACACGGATTGTCATCTTCAAATTTGGCAAATTAGCAGAGATTTAGGGGTCAATCACCCGCATAGAAATTCAGAAAGTTATGCTCGTACGGTTCAAGTTGAGTCAAATCCTATTGTCATAGTTGTATCGGCTTTTGGCCTTCTGACTGGATCTCTAGTCTCTATTTTGTCTGCGCTCTACACTTTCTTATTCTATTTGGAAGCCTCTATGTCAACATCTTAATTGTTTAAGAGCTTCTTCACTAGAAGCTAATGTTCCACCGAGGTCACATCATCTTATCCCCTAGGGAACCAGGGATTATACGTTTTCTTCGGAAAATACATGTTGTACCAGAGGTTTGTCACTTTGCATGTGGTACCCCTCCTTTTGAACCTGGAGTCTTTTTTGAAAATCCATGGCTCGTGTTTTTTTCTTTCAAAATCGGTAATCTTTACGAGAATTACTATTTGAAAAAGAAGATCAGCATTCTGATGTGTAGGAGTTTTTGTCTATCAATGTTTTTAATCTTAGTAAACTTTGATTGATCATATATATTGGTCACAAGTTCCAAAGCTGGATTTTTTTTTCCAATCGTAGTTCTGGTAAAGACAGTTGATTTGAAGTTAACATGTACTCTGTACACTTTTGGAATTGTAGTCATGTTTGTCTTTAGAAGAGTAGCTTTCTCACTTCCTTAGGCGCGGGTGCGGTATCTAGTTTCACCGGTAGCTGAGGTCGGTGAACATTCAAGGAGATACTAATCACTTATCTTGAGTGGAATCAGGAAATATGGTCATCATATGGGGAGGACTACCAACTACTTCGTTTCCTCCAATTCTTATTTACTTGATAAATTATTTATATTTGACCAAAAGATTATTTAAATTTTTGAATTCGCTTGTTGATGTTCTATATCATAATTTCCTTTGCATTGCTACCTTGTAAGTCGTAAGTCATAACATTCCAAATTGTGAAGGAGAGCAAGTTGTGTTGTATATTACGTCCTGACTCCTGACCCATTGGATTCTTAATAAATCTTTTGGGTTATTGCATAATTTTTTACCATACGTATTTTTGGCACACAGATGTGATCTCATGGGTCTGTAGAGCCATCACTCACGCCCTCTCTCTTCCCCTAAAACATTATACTCCCTCCGTTCCATTTGATTGTTTGCATTTACTTTTTCACACTTGTCAATGCATGTTTTCTTTTGTCTATATTTTTAGTTACGTATTTCTAAAAATTATAAAAATTTGGTATTTATAACGTACTCGATTAAACAATTTAAACAAGATCCCACACGACTATATTTTATCTTATATATTAGAAGTTACATTGACGATTTCACTCACCTATAAATAGTGTCCAAAAACCAAATGCAAACAATCAAATGGAACGGAGGTAGTAGAAGATTAATGCGTGAAGGACCCATTGGAATGGATGCTGTATAGTGTATATAATTGTGCTCTGGTGTTTGAGAACTGCCAGATTTTATATCAGCTTCCTGCTCTTATAAAATTTGTATTGTGATGACTATATATTTCATATTTCTACACCCTTATAGGTAATAGCAGGTATTTGTGTGCTGGTGTGGGTTGTGAACATAGGTCATTTCCGCGATCCTTCTCATGGTGGTTTCCTGCAAGGCGCTATTCATTATTTTAAGGTAATTGGTCAGGTTGAAATATTACTGCTTTTAGTGAATTGTTTTCCGCAGATTTATGCTTGCTTTGAAAATTTTACCTATTAGCTGTCAACTTCCTGTATTCACGAGCCCACTGATAAAACTTGATAGGTTGGCTACTTATTATAATTTTCAAAAAATGAGCTAGTTATTAATTTGTCATGTTATGTAGTCAGATTATTGTAAATGCAGCAGTGTCCACTGTAAAATAATAGTCAGATTATTGTAAGCACTTTCAGAGGTTTCAGTAGGTGTGTGATATTACTATTAATCTCATGAGTTGGGTGATATTACTACTTGTTATAATAGTATTTCTTCTATTGGGATTCATAATTGACTAGAATTTTACATGAGTTCATACTTGATACATGAGTTTCCCTCATAGATATGGTTATTATGGATGCCGAGTACCATTTAATTTTACCTTTTTTTTGTGATATACATTTGATTATCCAGTTTACTTCTTTTTGAAATAGACATCTTCTCAATATGAGTTTCTTTCTACTTTGTATTATATTATCTTTCTATAATTATTCCCTGAATTATTTTCTCCTTCTGAATGGTAAAGTGTTATACATTCTCATTTTGACACCTTCATTGGCTTGCCTAGATCGCAGTTGCTCTGGCTGTTGCAGCTATCCCAGAAGGGCTTCCAGCAGTTGTTACAACGTAATGTGTTTAATTTTCATGTTCATTTCAGTTTGGCACCACTGCGTACTTTAATTTGGCCTAACGCTGCTTTATGGGTTTCCATTATGAAGGTGTTTGGCCCTTGGTACAAAACGAATGGCCAGGTTAAATGCAATTGTACGATCTCTGCCATCTGTAGAGACGCTAGGGTGTACCACTGTCATCTGCAGTGACAAAACCGGTACTCTGACAACTAATATGATGTCTGTCTCTAAGGTACGTATTAAAACTTCTTGTTCATTTTGTAGATTGCCTTTTGATAATACCTTAATTTCACAATCTAGTTTGAAGTGTGGTGCACATTGCCGGGTTTTTCTGGATGAAGCATCTCCTTGATACTACAAAGCATAATAGTAGTATTAACTTTTTTGAGCTTAGAAAATTTTACCTTTTGCTAAGGTGCGTCACTGTACTCTTTACCAACATCTCTCGCAATGGGTATGTCTATTTAGTAGACGTTTCTTGGAGTCTGAAGGTGTAATACATTGAATAGGCAGTTTATTATCAGTTTTTTTTAATTTTTTAATAATATATATATATATATATAGAGAGAGAGAGAGAGAGAGAGTTAGGTTCAAATAAGGTCAATAACTTTTTTAAGTTCATAAGTTCCAGTGTTAAAGTTACACAAAAAGTGCTTAAAGTTGCACGAGATGAGTGATAAAGTGCTGAATGTTATAGTTACATATCAATTTTGAACAAATGCAACATTATCGTATGTCATCTGTAACTTTAATATAGACTTAAAAAAGTTGTTGACCTTATTTGAACCTACCCCCTCTCTCTCTCTCTCTCTCTATATATATATATATATATATATATAGGAATTGCATCTCGTGAGTCTCTCTATCTTAAATGAGTCCGTCCCGCGAATCACAGCCACATGATCAAATCACATGAATGGCTGAGATTCAGCGTCATCTTCATCGTATATAATCTTACTGTTACAGTAACAGAACACTATTACAGTAACACAACTATCTTACTGTGACACTATCACAGTAATAAGAAATTACAGTAATAATGTCACAGTAATAATGTTACAGTAACAGAACACTATTACAGTAACACAACTATCTTACTATGACACTATCACAGTAATAAGGAATTACAGTAATAATGTCACAGTAATAATGTTACAGTAACAGAACACTATTACAGTAACACAACTATCTTACTGTGACACTATCACAGTAATAAGAAATTACAGTAATAATGTCACAGTAGCAGTGTCACAGTAATAATGTCACAGTAATATGGAATTACAGTAGCAGTGTCACAGTAATAATGTCACAGTAGCAGTGTCACAGTAATAATGTCACAGTAGCAGTGTCACAGTAATAATGTCACAGTAATATGAAATCAAAGAATGTCACAGTAATAATGTCACAGTAGCAGTGTCACAGTAATAATGTCACAGTACCAGTGTCACAGTAATATGAAATCAATGAATGTCACATCAATAAGGAATTACAGTAGCAGTGTCACAGTAATAATGTCACAGTAACAGTGTCACAGTAATAATGTCACAGTAGCAGTGTCACAGTAATAATGTCACAGTAATATGAAATCAAAGAGTTATGATGTTTGTGTATGCAAAGGCCTTGTTACTCTTCCTTAATGACGTGGTCCAATCTCAGCCATTCAATCTTGTTTGATTGTGTGGTCCAGATTGAAAGGACGGACTCATCTAAAGATGAAGACTCACCGGATCCTCACTATATATATATATATATATATATATATATATATATATATATATATATATATATATATATATATACCCTTGCTTTATAGTTGGAATAATGGACTCGACTATTTTTAAATCAAGCGTTGACAAATAGGGCTTTGGTCCTTGAGTATACGTTTCAGTATACGTTTGCTTATTTCAATTTCTACATGAGCTAAGGACTCATTACTCTTTGGCTTTAGAATATGACGGAATATATTTAAATGAACTACTCCGTATTAAACTGTGTGGCCTTTCGGACGATACAATCCTGAATTCAAATTTTCAGTACCGTGGCAAACCTGTGTTCGTCTGATCCTTTAAGTTGCCGTAGGCAGGAGCCTTTAAGTACCCCTTGTACTAACTCTCTTTCTATGTCTTAGAAGTCATTTTGTACCATTTTTATTGAGATACGTAGTATGTAATCATCCATATTTTAAGTTTTTGACCGGCTAATGTGATAAGATTATTGGTTAATTTTCAAATTCTCTGTTACGAAGTAGGTGGTCGTGATGGTTATTTCAGTCTTCTATCTGAACAAAACTGTTGCCTAAAATAATTGACTGATTTTTTTACCGAATTGATGACAAAATATTACTCGTATATTTTTTGTCATTTGTATATGTGTTGCAGATATGTGTACTTCAGTCAGGGCACCACAATCCTGTGACTGCAGAATATGGTGTGAGTGGGACAACATATGCTCCTGATGGGATCATTTTTGAAAATAGCACGGTTCAGGTAAAATCGCTACTCACCTTTTGTTGTTCTCAGTGATCACAAATTCAATATTCTTGGTGTTATCGGTTATCACTCACTCACGTGATGCATATTTTTTTTTTTGAAGTGAAGATCAATATCATTAATAATAAGCCATCCGGCATCTACAAATGATGTCAAAATAAATTGAATACAGATTTGTAAAAAATAAATAAAGAACACATTTGAGACAAAGATCGCTATTAGAGTAACGCGCTTCTGCACAGGCTTCTATATATCGTTGTTTATTGACATAGTCTTTCGCGAAGGAATCTATACATCTGATGAAATAATCTCCAAAAGGATGAACTTTCTCTATTTTGACAAATAGTAGACTAAGATCTGACCTCAATTGTATCACCGTACGTGGAAATTCCATTGCTCTCATGATCTTGCACATAGTTCTTGGTAAATCTAAGTCCTATACTAATGTAATTGACAATCTAAGTCCTATACTAATGTAAAGGACAAAAACCTCAAAATAAAGGAAAAAACCTCGAACAAAAGGACGAAAAAACAACTCTCATAAAAAGAGACTTTTATTGAAGAGTTCGATTATCAAGGATTGGAAATTAAACAATTTTTGAGGCTTACCATCGATTAATTATCGATGGAGGCCCCGGATGGAGGAAAGCTAGATTTTTTTTAGAGGGGAAGGAGGAGGAAAACTAGCATTACAGATGCATATATTTTTTTTCATCTATAATGCTAGTTTCTTTATACCTGCATGTTGTGTGGTTAGGTTTTTGTCCACTTGAGGATATAATACCTTTGCATTATAGGTGAAGTTATTGTTAACTCTTAAATGTGAGCCTAGTATTTGTTGTCGATGGGATTTGCTTATGAATAAATATGTAAAATAGTTTCACCTGAGGCCGATTATATTATCAGCAATGGGTAGTTACTGACTTACTGTGTCTGGTGGCTGCAATGGTCCCAGTTATACATTCTAGATTTCTTTTGGGTGACTATAGATTCTCCTTAAAAGATGTATCTCTTGGTTCTTTGCATATTTCTTGAGAAATATATTCTTTAGGTTGCTGCATCATTGGAATCAAGTGCGTTTTCCACCGTTGAATTTTTTCCTAGCTTTCTTTTGTAGACCCAGACCCGCATGTCACAAGTGTTAGGCCCAGACCCGACCCAGATCGAATGAGTCCAAAATCTTCTGACGTAGACCCAGTGCCAGTGGGTGTGGGTCCCTGCGGGACCAATCTTTTCTTAAGTTTTTTTATCATATTTTTCAAGTATAATTTTACTATCAAAATAGCATAAAAAGTATAAAAATTGTAGCGTAGTTATAATATAAAGTGTGTCAATATTTATTGTGACAGTTGACAAAGTAACAAATTACTGAATAAAGCATTATTGTAATTATATAAAAAAAAATCTAATTCTGGTTTCTTGAATCTTTAAATTATGTTTTTAGGACCTAATTAACAAATAAATGACATGTGACTGAGAGTTGTTGAAAAGAGAATAAGAAAACATGGTTTCATTAAACGAAAATCAGTGTACTTAACCATTATAGATTTCGTAGTATGATACATCAAAACCAGTTAAATAACCCTGGATTTGCCTGATTTTGAATGTCATTTCTGCATTACTTCAATTTCTTTTAGAGGGGCGGGGGTGGAGGAGAGGTATATTCTTCCTCTAGTTGTGTGCACGAGTGTTTTTGATAATTGTGCATACCATAGTATGCTGAATGCTTTTTGGGTAGGTATATGATGTAGATAACATCATTGATTGACTGATTGTGATAAGGAGGTTCTTCCTTTATGTTGAATAATTTGCAGTTGCAGCACTAGCACATCATTGTTTCCATGGTGATGACCTGATAGCTGTAGTTGGCATGATTATTTTTGACAGGCTAAAGTCGTATGCCTCAAATTACTAATTTATAATCACTTATAACCAACAAACTAAAACAATAGTATAATGGAAATAAGGGTCGAACCCACAAGGAATTGGTTTAACTATAACTGCGTACTAGTATAGAATGATAAATAACTAATTAATGAAACAATAAGAAAGGGGGGGTTTGAATAATTATCTAACAACTAAATCTAATAAAGATGAAAACTTTGACTAAATCAAATGATGAGAAAGAACTTAGATCCAAGCACAAATCCACACTCAATAGCGATTGATCATTGTAAGATGGTTTCAATTAATAATCTTGACTACTCTATTGTGAATATGAAATTCCAATTCTCTTAAGAATAGTTAACTAAAACGAATCCCGTTCTTAATTAACCCTAACCGTAAAACAACCTAAACAATCCAGTTCTAGGTTCAATTAGACGGAAGCAATATAGATCTGAGAATTCAATAGAGAATAAATAGCACGTACAATCCAGTCGTACCTTAGATATTTATGTGAATTGCTTCTAAGTACTAATATCAACGTATCCCGTTCAATATTAATTCCTAGTTGTTACTAATGTAAAGTTAATCAGTAAATCCTACTCAATTAACAATACTAACGATAGAATGAAGGAATCAAGTACTAGTTGCGCATCTAGCAATCAATAACAACATTCATAGATTTAATAACAAAGCAATTCACAATAATCAAGATTAATAATTAAAACATTCAAACTCACAAACGATTATCAAGTGCTTCAAAGGCTTAAATCTAAGTAGAGGAAATTAGTTACACATACTTGAAACCGGAAAATTAGGGTTCTTCAAAGGTCTCCCTTTTTCTCTCTAATCTTACGTTAAACTGATGTGATGATAATATCATAATAATCTCAACCTAAGGCTATATTTATCCTAATAAAAGTTTCCTAATAATAAAATAATAATAAAATATCCTAAGGTAATAATAAGGTTTCCTAATTAAAATCCAAGTCTTAAAACGTAATAAATTAAAACAAAATAAGCCGGAATGCGTCTTGCGTCACAGGCCTCCGCGCGACTCGCCCCTGTCTCGCGCGACTCGCCTGATCGCGCGACTCGCGTGGTTACTGCGCGACTCGCCCGGCGAGCTGGAATGTCTCCTACCATTCTTCGATTCTTCTCGTTCCGGGTCTTCAAGCGGCCTTCCTTTTCCTTCGTTCTTAGCCCAAATCAACGGTCCAGTGGTTAACATCTTCAAATTAGCCTGTATTACATTCATACCAAACTGACACAAATGCAATACAAAACAACCGATTTAGCTCACAAAATACCCCAAAACCGTCGTAATAACTACGACTAAATACGGCCCATCAATTTTTCTTCAATTAACATGTACGTGTTTGTTTTTGTTATTGCAGCTTGACCTTCCTGCCCAGCAGCCTTGTCTCCTTCACCTGGCAATGTGTTCAGCCCTCTGCAATGAGTCTTCATTGCAATACAACCCAGACAAAGGAACTTATGAAAAGATTGGGGAATCAACAGAAGTTGCACTTCGCGTCCTAGCTGAAAAGGTTGCTCACTGGTAGATCACACACGTACTCATTCCATTGAATCTCTGTTTTAGATTTGATCACTAAATTGGTCGTCACGGCTTCCTCTCATTCATTAAGGCATAAATGCAATTGATATCACTACAAAGTACGGTCATCTATATTCTTGATAACATGGTTGTGATTCAGTGCTGTGAACGATACTACCATGTGCAACATGCATCTGAAGATATTACTGCATTGTGTGTAAAATGATGAAATAATTCCTATCAGGTTGGACTTCCCGGGTTTGACTCTATGCCATCTGCGTTGAATATGCTAACCAAGCATGACCGTGCTTCCTATTGCAATCGGTATTGGGAGAATCAATTTAAGAAGGTGTGTGTGATAGTATTTCTGTTTTATATTGTTCTCAAATCCAATCTCTTATAGTTGCTCTTTTATACTTGAGAGTGTTACTTTTTTGGTCCAGTCAGCATTTGATATTAACTACTGGAGTCTTAGCAACTTTGTTTTTGATAAATTGCAATGGTAGAAACTCTTAACAAGATTGTTCTTCGCCATGTCATTGCCACATCATAAAATAACAAACTCAAGTTGTAAGAGCAAGTGCAATAGTAGTCTTTTTATTGGGGTTGTCACCAAGAACCCACTTAAACAAGTTCTTCTATTGCAAAATTAAGTTTGTTCTTAAACTTAAGAACTCGGTTCCAAAATAAGAACTCGGTTTGTAACATCTTGGTAATTTAGAGCAATTAAAGTAGTTTTGGAATGTGTAAAATACCATTTAAGTTTTACTATTTTCCAAAAGAAAAAGATGTTGTAACAATGTAAGGTCATCTAAGAATAAGAAAATAAAAAATAAATAAAACTACTTAAATGAGGATTATTTAATATGAGAACTTTATACAAAGTTCTTCTATTGGAGTAAAAAATTCTTAACTATTGAAATTTGTGAAGTATGATATGGCAATAGAAGAACTTTATATAAAGTTCTTCTATTGCACTTGCTCTAAGAATCGACATCAATAATGAGAAATGTTTTTTTGTTGGTCCTACATCGAAATGTTTTTTGTGGATCCATATTACTTGAATAAATTAGCTCAGAAATGGAGGAATATAAGAGATTCTTTGTTGGCCCTACATCTCTCCCATCTTCCTATATAGAATCTGGACTACTCTTGAATTACACTCTCCACATGAGTCTTCGATGTACCCCACTCCCTAATCCCTGTTTCTTCTCTTCTCCTTGTCTCTCAATTTTTATTCGTCTTGCATCATACACAAACTTGTTTGTGCCCGAACCTTCAGCGAAAGAACTCTAACAAATTTTATTTCTCAATGAAACAAGTTTGTTCGTCTGAACAACCCCTCTTAGGAACTGATCATTGTCGATGCTTCCTTTGGCTTATTGTCAGTATTTATACAACCTGTTCAAGTATTCTAGTATCTATAGAGATCTAGCTAATAGGAAAGTTGCCATAGGTACAATATTTAAACGCGTCAAACAATAACCAAGTTTGGATCGAAACTCGTCGAACCGATAAACACAATTGCAATGCAAAAGTTGAAATTTCTTATTGATAATTGGATTCTTCTAATACAATGAATTCATGCCTTATTTATACTACTAACATAAACTAATCCTTAGTATGGAAATAACATAATATAATTACTAAATAGCATTAGGAAATAGATTAATTAGATAATTATTGCAAATATTTTCCTAAATATGGAAAACGACTTTGGAAAATCAATAATAATGATTTCCTAAACGACTAATTAAATACTTTTTAATTTCGTATCACTATCGGCGTTTTGAATGCCGTTCTATACTCCCAAAGAGTATCACGGTTCGAGATTTTCGTTTGACCATTGACATGTGGATGATAGGCTATGTTGTACCTCATACTTCTTCAACATGGTTTCCATAGTTCTTTCAAGGAAATGGGACCCTCGACCTCTTATCAAAACCCTTAGGACCCCAAATCTAGGGAATATTACCTTAGTCGAGAGTTACAAATTGGTCAAGTTACAAAAATTCTTCAGGTCCCTTAAGCAACGTCGGTATTCTCATGCAATTTTAGCATCCTTCGTACGGTTAATAAAGTTTTATTGTGCATCACAATCTTTATTTCCAAACCGCAATCAACCAAACCAATCTATCTCATTGTGTTTAGAAGTTAAAACCAAAGGTGATTTTTGTTGTTATTTGAACCTACATAAAAATTCTTTGCAGGTTTCTACTCTAGAATTTTCTCGTGATCGCAAGATGATGAGTGTACTTTGCAGCCGAAAACAGTCTACAACTATGTTTTCAAAAGGCGCCCCGGAGAGTGTACTCGCTAGATGCACGAAAATTCTGAGTAACGCTGATGGTTCCATCATTTCACTGACTCCCGACATACGAGCAGAGTTGGAGGCGAAGTTCAATAGGTGAGGGAATTTTGTCTTGATCGCCAACCTGATTTCTTCAGAAACCTTTTTTTTTGTGGTAATGACCCCGATCATGGTGCAGCTACATGGCTTAATATTTTATGTGAAATAAAGGTTGTCAAATTACTTGTGGGACTCTACTCTCTTTGAAAATGATGGCACGGAGGGTAATATAGGAAAAAACTGACGAGAGTGTTATACTTAACAAGAAAAGGCGCTGGTTTTTTAAGAAATGGGGTTAACAAAAAAAGTCCCTAGAAGGAAAATGAGTCTAACTTAAAAAGAAGGGAGTATTAATAAAAAAATCATGTATAGGGTGACACACACCTATGTGCAAAAGATATCATAGAGGTGGCGCTCACTATGGGGGTGAGGACCATATACAAAAATATACATGATGACTGTTTTCCCATAGAATAACATCCTCGACTGTGGCATTCTTTTGAAAGGAGATTCTAAATGTACATGACTGTTTTAGGAGTAGTGGAGTGCTAAAGTAAAAGTAACAGCTTATTCATGTCAGTTTCTATAGCATTCTGTCTGCTGTTTTGGCTTATTATGTTTTTCCAATGTTCTTATCTGTTACGGAGTATGATGTTCAACATCCTGTTCCTAGATTTTCCTTCTTGTCTCTTTCTATCTGAACTTGGGCAACGCTTTAGTTATTTTTACTGATCAGCTTTGCAGGAAAGGAAACTTTGAGATGCCTTGCTCTATCCTTTAAACACTTACCAATGGGTCAACATCTTCTTACTGTTGACGATGAGAACGATCTTACATTTATTGGGTTGGTATGCTTCCTTTAATTCTATTTATCATTTGGCTTTCCATTTGCAGTTCGTTACTTCTTTTTAATTATTTTCACTTCTTCAAGGATTGCATTATGCCACTGTAGGAAACTAATGTCAACCAAAAATAATGTTCTATTTCCATCTTGTGGGTAGGTGGGGATGCTTGACCCGCCAAGAGAAGAAGTAAGAAATGCAATTCTGTCATGTATGACTGCAGGAATACGTGTTATAGTTGTAACAGGAGACAACAAGGTAAACCCAAGGGTCATTTAGTAAAAAGATTATAAGTTATAGGTTTCTAGTTTTTTTTATTGTAATTTATGTACATTATTATCAGGCAACTGCAGAATCATTATGCCGCAAGATAGGAGCTTTTGATCACCTAGGCGATTTTGTTGGGCATTCATTTACAGCATCTGAATTTGAAGAACTTCCAGCTTTGCAGAAGTCATTGGCATTACAGCGCATGGCTCTATTTACAAGGTAAGTAGCTTTTATTTAAGCTCGTTGGTCCCATTGCAATTTAGTGGGGTTTCAACACATTTAAAATGTTGTAACTTTGGCTCTCTTTGTTGAACTCCGAAGGGTTGAACCATCCCACAAGAGGATGCTGGTTGAAGCTTTGCAGAACCAGAATGAAGTGGTAATATTTCTGAATACACATGCTTCATCTTACTAATTTTATTGTTCCGGTTGCCGCCTTTGATACTACTCACGTTTCAGTTACTGCTAGATCGATGCCTTAAGTCTTATCTAGTTATCTTTGTCGTGTCTGCTGAGTCTTGTTGTGTGATTTACCTATTGTTGTGTTGGTCGTTCTACTAACTAATGGTGGCAAGAGATGGACAGATTGATTTAATCAGCTAAAATGGATATGAGCATTGATTGGTTAAGAACTTTCCATCGTATTCGTTCATCTGCTTTGTTTAATCAGGGATATCTAACTCTGAGTCTAGCTGTAGAAGAACCACCAGATAGGTTGTGGCCTGATGGAGAAACTTTCCTTAATTTGTTACTCGTAGTTGTTACATACTCCTCCCATTTCTTAATATGCCCCATATGGATTTGACGCGATTACTAAAGAGAGGATAAAAAGTAAGGGCATTGGAGGTCTTTCATGTGGGTCCCCAAGGTTCTCCAACCTCTACGGCTCTTTGCACAATGACGAACTTACCTCCATCTCAACTAAATCCACTACTCCCACCATCAAAACCACTACTCTGCCAATCACCATGCCCTCCGCCCTTCACCCTCCACCGTCTCTTCTTCCCCAACTTTCTATCTGTAGCTCCCATCAATGCCATTGTTGTCGAAACTTCCATCCATCTCCAGGAAGCCAGATCTCCACCACAAGGAGGTTGATAACTATATCGTTAAGTAGTTAAGCTAAGCTATCAAATACAATATAAAACCTCAACTAGTTTTCAATCCCGTGAAAATCGCGGGAGTATACGTTCTTAGATTCTTGTTTATGATACTTATATAAAATTTAAATAAATACATTGATTATTAAATAATGTACGAAAACACTTCCTCTTTTGCAATATAATTTTCGTGATAAGTTTTTATAGGTTTAAATTGACTCACTTTTCTTTGGTTCCAGTTAACGATGGTATAAAACATCATTTATTAAACGAGCTGTACCTCTCTTTTATTGTGAAGTAGCAGTCATATAATGTAATTCTGGACACATTTTTCATCACGAGGGATCTGAAAATAGCGTCTATATTGATAACACAGGGTTTATGGCTGGGTACAAACCCCATTTACCCCACTATTTATATATCCTTCACACAGTGGGTTAATGTTATTGCTGCAGTTTCTAAATTATTGTTCTTGGATCTGTTAAGTCCAGGATCTACTTATGAGTTATGACTGATGGAGTAGCTACTGTGCTGCATTAGACTTCCTTTGTGCAATTTTGTTGCCTTTGCAAGCAGTTGCTTGTTCAGGACTTTTGATCTCCTCCACGTGTATGTGAAGGAGCATGCACCTGCCATATTGCCTTCACCATGTTTCACTGCAAGACAAATAATTTTCTTAAATGCGTTGTAGCTTTATTATGTGCACATTACCTTTGTATGCCCTGATAATATATTTTGAAACCTTCTTCATTAGGTTGCAATGACTGGTGATGGGGTTAATGATGCACCTGCCTTGAAAAAAGCGGACATAGGAATTGCTATGGGTTCAGGAACAGCTGTGGCTAAGGTATGTTATTAGCCAGTGTGTGCATTGCTATATTTACTAATTATATCTCATCAGCATTTTGTGAACGATCAGGCTGATTTTCGTTCATCTCGGCATTCTACTTTGTCCACTTCTACATTCATCTCGGCATTCTATCTAATTTTATTTTAAAAATGCATTGTTTAGATTTGTGCTTGACACTGCTTTTTTCCCCTTTGTGCAATTCTTATTGTATCTTTAAGTTTTGACTATCCAATTTTGTATCGAAGTCCCACAAAATTTGTTTTCCATTCTCCATAACTAGGCAATAGTTAAATAAATTATCCTTTAGTGGCCAACTTTCAGTCTTCTCATCGAAGGGTTGTGTAAACGGTTTTCCTATTTTTGATTACTGCACGATTGGAAATGAAGCGACCTCTATGTTACTACATGGGAATGACTGTGTACCTACGATACTCTTAAGGTCTTACCTCACTTCGAGCAGGAACCTCTTTATTGAATGGGTAGGCCATAATATTTATCAAGGATCTAGTAATGTGTGGGTTTGCGTGTCCCCTGGAAATCTATCTCCACCCGAATGTTTCTGGTTCCTTTCAATCTCTTTGCAATTACGGAGTATATTTTTTTTGTAATGTTTTCCCATCTTAATTCCAATTTCAGAGTGCTTCTGACATGGTTTTAGCTGACGACAATTTCGCCACCATCGTAGCGGTATGCTCTATTCCTTTCTCGATAATTATCTCCGTCTTTGACTCGCTTTATCCTGCCCATGAATCCTTATTTACAGAAATTTGACTTTTAGTTTTACATTTCATGCAGGCAGTTGCCGAGGGAAGGGCTATATATAATAATACTAAGCAATTTATCAGATACATGATCTCTTCAAATATTGGTGAAGTAGTGTGTATATTTGTGGCTGCAGTACTAGGCATCCCTGACACACTTGTGCCAGTAAGTCTACAGCTTACATACATTTGCTGTTGTTTTGAGATCCTTGTATACTCTTGTTTCTTGATTGATTTCACCCTTGTCTGCTGGTCATCCAAGAATATATAGCATGGATAAGAACAATTTATGTTTAAGGGATTGGTCTATTTATAATCTTTTGTGCGTATGCTCTATATAAAGGCATCTTCTTAATCTTAAGTGGAAATTAGATGCTATATAAAGTGACTAAATTGTGTGAAATGGGAGAAATGTTGATATTTTCTCTTCAGAATCTTCTGTCTCGGTGGTTAGTTTTGGAAAATTTCTCTCCTCAGAGTGGTTTTAAGACATGTAAAATTTTGAAGTGTAAAGGCCACTATTCAAATCTGTATAAAAACAATTACTCTGTCCATCATCCTATAGTAAGGTTCTTACTTTTTTTTTTGGTTGGCCATAATAAGGTTCTTACAGTTTACTACTTTTTTTAATTGTGTTTTTAGTTTCCGTACATGAAAAATAGGAACTTACAATGGGTTAAAGGGAGAATTAATCATAGAACCTCACACGTATATCATGAAACTTTACGTTTGCATGTTTAAAACCTCATTAGCCATTCTATACAAGTTTATCTGTTTATCTTAATACCCCAGGTTCAGTTACTTTGGGTCAATTTGGTCACCGATGGGTTACCCGCTACTGCAATTGGTTTTAATAAACAAGACTCTGATGTTATGAAGTCCAAACCGCGCAAGGTACCTTCCAAGTGTCTTCACACATCAGTTTACCATCATGCTAGATACTCTATCTCATGTATACCTTCTTCATTCTAGCTCTGTGTATCAGGCTTTGGCTAGCATAGTCTCATTCTAGATGTTACCTTCATCATTGGTCTTCGAAATGACAGCTTGTTTTCTTTCCAATTGACTTGGCTTTTTGTAGTATCTGTTGTGCACGTATCATTGGCAATCCATTGGTTGTTTGACTCATAATACTTTCTTCAGTAGGACACAGATTTCTCTACAGAACGGGTCAAATAAAAATGTGCCATCAAATGGCAATTGATGGCAATTTTTGAGGCTACTATAGTTAACCTGAAGAAGTCCTTCAGTATTGCTGTTTAATCACAGATTGTGAAGCATGTGTATGTTTTTGTCTGGTAATTTTCAGTCAAGGACTAACTGGATGTATGCAGAGCCAACTTACTGGATCCGTATTTTTCAACTTTTTTAGGAACTTTTCACAGTACCCCATCCCATTTATAATGTTCCCATCTTACTAGAGATCATATTTAAGATTTAATTCGTTTTCGAATTATGAATTGGGCCAACCGTATTAATTCGTAATTCGGTTGCCTGGTGAACGAATTAGGTAACCGACTCAAGAATTTACATGTAGAAATATCACATGACCCTTATCATTCTTTCCTCACTAGAGTGTCCAAAGATAAAAGAAGTATGTTATTGAGTACTTAAGGATTGTTTGGTAAGTTCACTTTGTATTTCGCCAGATATAAAAAGAGGCCAATTGTTCAGGGATGCATAAAAAAGGAAGTGACTCAGTATAAATGGGACTGATGGAACAATATGATTATAAAAAGGACAAACTTGAATGCTAGATTTGGAGATTTCCTGGGTGACTGAGCGTTAATACGATAAACTCCCTCCGAGTTCTTATTTTTGCCTCACTTTTCTTTTTGAGCTGAGTTTGATATTTGTCCCACTTTCCTTTTTAGGCCATCAAGTTCACATTTACTCTCCTATTTCTCTCTCTTCCTCTTTTTTTTTAAGTCACTCATTTCTCCCTTAATTTCCATCTCAAAACTAAATGAGACAATAATTGGAACTCGGAGGGAGTGCATACTATATCAGGTCCATAATTTACAGTCTTTTCTGTTGAGTTTGTAAAAAACACTCATATACACTATCTTATCAAATATTGTCATTGGTTTGTGTAGTTTGGAAACCGAATTATGCTTCATGAAATTTAATTTTTTTTTCTGAAAATCTTGTGATCTCTGTTTATGTAAATAATTTAGTAGAATGTGAACCTGAAAACCACGCCACTGACTACTTGAGTATTCTTCTAGGAGTATTCTGTTTATTTACATGACTTCATTATTATCGTTCCATGATCTTGCGGTGTTACTGCTTACCTTTTTTTGTTATGTCCTGAGAACATATTTTAGTTTATTTGTGAATTTGATTTGTCTTATAAGCATCTTGTGTGCAGGTCGGAGAGGCTGTTGTGACTGGCTGGTTATTTTTTCGATATGTTGTTATTGGAGGTAAGGTCTCATGCATGATTAATGCTGTAAACGTGTAACTATTTCTTCGTACTGGATTGCTTGTGGTGTAAAATTAGGGTTTCATATTAAAGTTAGTGGAAGATGTTCCTTTTAGTAAATCCATGGAAGTTTTTTTTTCCTTGAGTTGTGCAATCGCACATCTTTCATTTAATTGTGTGGACTTCATCTTTTATGGAGCTTTCCTTGTTATATTTTTGATTCAACTAAAGTACTTTCCACTGATGAGTGAGATAAGGATGAGAAGCTATGATTCACACACCATATATTAGACCACATCCACTTCCAGCTCATCAAAGCTTTAAGTGACTTCATAATTAAGACTAAACGAAAATATTAAAAAAGAGCTATATTTGGAATAACCACAAGCCAGCAAAAGAATCATCAAGAAGTGTCGGAGAAATAGGGTGTAGTACTGTAGTCACAGAAAAGCAATTGCAGGGGATAATACCCGGCTTCTGGGGTAAGCTTATAAATTCTCGACTATATATTGTCAAGAACAAGAATCAGAACACATGTAGCTAATTTGTATGCTAGATCTTCACTGAATTAGGAGGGCAAAAACTTCTTGTTGTGTGATGTATCATGATTACATGTAACTGTGTGAGGGGTTGAAAAGGGGTTATTCTTACTAAGCAGGCTGAAAATAACTGTGCGTTGTATTTTCCATGGTTCTCTTTTCTGGGTAGTGTGTTTTCCAATTACAACACTTAGGCCCCATTGCCTCAGGGGCTCCCATAAGTTGTATGGTAAAGGGGTCGGACATATGCAACCTTAGCCTTGTGTTAGCAACGCAGAGAAGAGGTTGTTTCCGAATAACCCATGATGAGAATTGTGTTGATATTCACAAAAAAAAGTAGCACAACCAATGTGGTGAGTTGGTTTTCTGTATTTTATCATAATCCAAACCGAAATAGTATTGATTCTTTGGCTCATTAGGAAATGGAAAAAGTGTGTGCTTCTCATTAATTTGGATAATTTTGTACGAAGTATATGCTTCAGTAGCTAGTTGAATCTATCTGTGGAATGATTTACAGACTTTTTGAATCTTTCTTACAAGTTACAATCATCTGTACTGCGACTCTTCTAGTAGTTGATCTTTAATTGCACGTATGAGTCTACATATATATATATCAGAATAGCTGAAGATGTGATATGTGTTATAACCGTTGTTTCTATATTGTTGCAGCTTATGTTGGCCTTGCTACTGTTGCTGGTTTCATATGGTGGTTTGTATACGCTGATAGTGGACCTGGACTTCCATATAGTGAATTGGTAAGTGTATGCATGATTTTCAATATAACTAGTTGATTGCTAACTTTTGCAGCTACTTTTGTTTCCTGTTCATAGAGTCTTGTTTGTATGCTGAACATAAAAGCATGGATGACTGAAAAACAGTAGAAGGGTAGTATAATGTGTTCTTTAAATTGAAACAAATGCGCCCTCTTTTTTCTGTTTGAATTTAATAGTTAAGCCTGCTTAATGAATTCTGGTTTTTGCTGTAACAATTCATATTCTGAAAGAAAATCATTTGAGTAAAGCATAATTGTCTGGAGAATATTTGGTAATGTGTTTGAAGTAAAATAAAAGCCAAGTTTGAGATAAGAAGAATTTGTGCTCTTGGATTTGAAGGTGTGCCTTGGCAATCCCTTAGTTTGCATTGTGTACACTAAGGATGTGTTTGGATTGAGGGATTTGGAGGGAAGGGTTTGGAGGGGGAGTAAGGGATGTAGAATTCCTTGTTTGGTTAGCAAATGAGGGTGAATGGAAATGGAGGGGGAGGGATTTGGAGGGATCCATTTTCCCTCCTCCAAGGCAAATCAAAATCTCTCCAACATTGGAAAGATTTGGAGGGAAATTGTATCCAAACACCATCACCCCAATCTCCCTCCCCTTCCCCTTTCTTCCCCTCCCCTCCCTTTCTCTCCTATTTTGCTATCCAAACAAAGGTGTGTTTGGATAGAGGGATTTGAAGGGAAAGGAAGGGGAGGAAAAGGAAGGGGCAAATTCCTTTGTTTGGTTAACGAAATGGCGTGGAGGGATTTGGAGGGGAAGGGAAAATGGATCCCTCCATTTCCCTCCTCATAGGCAAAATATTTACCCTCCAACATAGGAAAGATTAGGAGGGAAAATCAACATCTCCATTCTCCCTCCCTTCCCTTTCCCTTCCCTCCTTCCCCTCCTCTCCCTTTCCTCTCATTTTGTTATCCAAACAAACTCTAAGGTCCGTTTGGATAGACGGAGATGAAGGGATAGGGAGGAGAGGGAGGAAGCAAGTTCCTTTGTTTGGTTAGGAAATTGAGGGTGAAGGGATTTGGAGGGGGGAAATGGATCCCTCCATTTCCCTCCTCAAAGGCAAATCATTTCCCCACTTAAAGAGACAAGATTTGGAGGGAAAAGTCCACTTCTTCCCTTTCCCTCCCCTCACCTTCCTTCCCTCACCTTCCTTCCCTTCCCTTTCCTTTCCCCCATTCCCCCTCCCCTTCCTTTCCCTCTCATTTTCTTATCCAAACACACAAGATGCTGTCATTGAGCACATGCCTTACATTTTTTTTTATGTATGTTTGTTTTTCTTTTATCCTTGAGCTGTTCTATGTGAACTTTATGCCTTTCAAAAATGTTAGTGCTCCGCAAAAGACACTCGCAAATAATGTGGGCCTTGCACACATTAGGCGTGCGACTTTGTCTTGTTGGCTCTTGCCCTCATCCCTGTGGTGCGCAGTGCGCCATTCATTTGCATGAATACATGAATTTAGTGTAATGACTAGTCACTGAGGATGTATAAATCTCCTTTTGGGATTATGATTTCGATTCTTTTATACCAGATGAGTTTTGACACCTGTCATACAAGGGAGACAAGTTATCCCTGCAGTGTATTTGATGATCGTCACCCATCAACTGTTTCCATGACGGTTCTTGTTGTGGTAGAGATGTTTAACGCATTGAATAACCTCAGCGAAAATCAATCTCTCCTGTGAGTATTTCTATATATTTGCTACTTGCCTCCTTATTGTTGCTGCTCCCAGTGATGGTTTTTATCGTGTTTAAGCTTGTGGCGCTATATTAGAGTCATATTGATCACAAACGATATAAACTGTACTCATTCTATCTAGCTGATTTGTTTCTCAATTAACAGTCTGCATTTACAATAATTAATCTGATTTTCCTTGCAATGAGTTAACTCACCCCAGTGTCAATATGTCGAGTTGATATTTTGTCCGCATATCCATATGATGGTGTTGGCTGTTTGCCTCAAATTTGTTTTGAAAATCACATTTAGAGGGCCTTTTTGCATATGGCTCTCATCACATTGTGTCTTTTTGTAGTTGGGCGTCACCTCTATGGTATCTTTTTGGCGTCCCTTAATATTATACTCCTAAAAAAAATTGAAGTCACTATCTTTGATATGTCAAATGTGTAAATGGGCATATTACCATACATTATGAACGTTCACTGCTTTGTTCTCATTATAAGTATTTGTCCGAGCACGAAGCACATTTAAACTTCAGAATTTAGTGGGGTGACTGACCCTTCTTATTCTGATTGTTCCAGTACTATACCTCCCTGGAGTAATTTATGGCTGGTTGTTTCAATCGTATTGACAATGTTCCTTCATGTACTGATCCTGTACATTCAACCATTATCAGTTCTATTCTCTGTAAGTTGCACTAGTACTCGTAATTTTTTTCTAATTATGTAAGCTGGCACTGTTGATACCAATAATGGTTCTCTTTTATGGAAATTATGGTAAGCAATTTGTGTTTATCTCAGGTGACTCCACTATCTTGGACTGAATGGAAGGTCGTCCTATATCTATCATTCCCGGTTAGTGATGCCAGCCCTCCCTGTCTTAGACTTGCATTTATACATGATTCCTGATCAAGCCAGTTAACTTGCCCCATCACCCCCACGCATAAAAAAGCCTGAGAACACATAGAATATCCAATGCTATCAAAGTGCACTTGGATTGGATGGTGTATGTGATTTTGAAAGTCGGTGCTCTGCAGAATTTACACGTGTTGTTAAAGATAAACTGGAAAGCTGCATAACTTTAGGTATCAGATATGCAGACTTTGTTACTTCCATGGTCATTCCCATTGAGAAGCAGGTGGGCTGAGGCAGAAGGGCTGTATTTAGTTACACATAATTGAACAAAAACATGGCGATTTATAGTTTTATGCTAGCTTCTTAAGTTGCTCATCAAATATCTGTTACAGTAGCAAAACATAGTCTTAATGGAGGAGTGTTGAATATGAGAAGTTCGAAAGGAAAATTGGCAATAATCATATTACGACGTGGATGTTGTTGCCATAAAGATGTGACATACACGCGATGTAGTTTCTGTACTTATTATGTTCAATGAAGAGTCTTTTTTTAGTTTATTTTTTCTTCCTTTCTTACCGTTTTGGTGACGGTGTTTGCACTTTTGTGCCTTCTCAACTTCCAAATTTTAAAGATCTTCACAAGTCTCTAATGACAAATAACTTGTCTGTTTTGTAGGTTATATTAATTGATGAGCTACTGAAATTCTTTTCAAGAAATTCTCGAGGTAACTATTTTGCTTTGTGGGTACCATTGCGAGTACTATAAATGTGTATATTTCTGTTGACGACAATTCTAGTTTTGAATGTAATCTTGTTTTGATATCTGAGATACCAAGTTTCTCACATTCGTGATGATACAGACGCCGAACACATTATATATAGTTGCATTTGACCTACACGTTTGGTTTCTTGTTTATGATTTGGCTCAAATTTTCTGAATGTTAGGCTCCCAAAAATTTGTCAGTTGTGGTTAACAGACTTGTTTTGTTGGTCTGTACATTCTGAAATCTTTGATTCATTTGGCTGCAGGTATAAGGTTAAGATTCAGATTCTGGAGGACCGACTTACTTCCAAAAAGAGAAGTGCGTGACAAGTAGCTCTTAGTCCACAGCTCAAAATCCGGCCAAGTATCGTGGGCTTACGATTTCTCCATGAATGATCTCTGAAATTCATGGCAAGTGTGCAACGAGAGACGAAAAATGATCCAACAGAGTTGTTATACAAAGCAGACACAGGATGTTTTGGTTAGTTTTATACTTTTATTTGTGTTTGGTCTGCTAGTAGCACCAGACACCAAAGTTTTCCCTTCATCAGCTGATCAATCATATGTAGCGCAAATTGGATAGAATCATACTCTGTAGAATGTATATTGATATTGACAATTGAAAAATCACAAGATTTCTTGTTTTAGTCGTGTGCATTTTCTTATTCTTTTCCTTCCCCTTTTTTGTACTCGTACCTCGTAAAGTTGCAAGTCTTAGTTATAGTACTAGCAAAAAAGGCTTCAAGAAGTAAAATGATCTTATCAAGTAGTAAATGTCTTAGCCTTCTCTACATCATAGTTTGTACTAAGACGTCTTTCCCTTTAAGGTTTTAAAGTTAACATTGACAAATATCGAGGTCGAAATGCATTACCACTAGTACTGTTGTAGGTCTTTCTCTTGTTGACTGTCTTTTGTAGGAGAATAAATAAAGGATTTTTCTATGGGGTGTCCCTCAACTATTGACTTTTTCAAGTGGTAATCCCGCCTTTTTCGAATTACAAGGTGTACCCTAAACTTTACTTATCACCCCATATCATAACCAAATGACAAGTGTATTACAATTATTTTTAAAAAAATAAATAATTAACATATTAATCAATCAAATTTGATGCTTCAAACCACCTCTTTTTCTTTATCATTCACCAAGTCACCAAATGCTCATCACAACGCATCTCTGTTGTCGGCCGACGTCGACCTATCTCCCTCACTCTTTTAAATCCTTCAACCTCAATCTCTTCGTCACCCCTATGTCGTAGTGTAGTGGAATGAAGTTTTTCGAGAAAATGATGCAAATTGAAGAAATATATCATGGTTGATGAATGTTAAATAGGGAATAATTACTATTTATATCATCAATTGAGAAATTTTCGTTGGAAAATTTTAACTTTGGTTACAATATAGAGTAATTTAAAAAGTGTAGGGGTACACTTTGTAATTCGAAAAAGACGGGATATCACTTGAAAAAACCGATAGTTGAGGGGTAGCACATAGAAAAACCCATAAATAAATCAATTGGTGTTGGCATGCACGTATGAGCACGCTATATGACGACTAGGCTATCAAGCATATGAAGTTGTCATCTTTCCGTGATGTGACGACATACATGGCAAATTAAACCCATACACACATACAATGCGGTTCAATATGTACAGATATACAAGAGACATTTCAATGGGTAAGTAGGTTATCAGTTAGAGGATTATACCGCCAGTTCAAAAACTTACACCTGGTTGTACAATGCTATTGTACAACTAGGTGTATAATCCTATTTTCCGTGATTTCTCATGGGCGAATGCGAGATAATGAATCGGTTGTATGCACTTTAGGATTTCACAGGAATAATTCGAACTGTGACGGAAGTAATTTGAATAAGAATTATTCATACGAAAGATGGTTAGACAAACTCGATCTTGAGCAGTCAGCCTCCATGGAGAGTAGTACGTGTAATCTAGATGCTATTACTAGTCAAATGTATGAACGTATTGTAGATTTGTAGTATTACTCAAATGTATGTTTTTATGTCATCTTCAAGTCAAAGCAGATTGAATATGTACTACTACTACTACTAGTAGCAGTCTAGCTAGTACAGTACTAATTAAAAGACCATCTCCAATTCAATTCAAAAGTGATGGTTAGACTTGATTCCAAACAAACAATTCTAGAATTTGGTTGGCTTTCCACGCCAACTCTAGAACTTGGCTTGGCTTCTTCAATTAACAAGAATGGGTTTTGTTGTAGGAATTAAATAAATTGTCATGTCCAATGGTTTGCTCCTCCTCACCATGGAAATTAAGGATTCAGGGTGCGTGGTTCATCAGTTTTAGTAAGAAACACATTACACATAGGAGGGTGCAATGCAAAATCGCAAATTAGCACCATAAATTACGGAGTATTATTAGATTTATTAGTTGGGTTAGTTGGAGATCGACTTAATCGGGTTGGATTTAGGGTTACATCAAATATAAGTTACCAATAGATTCAACTTAATCCAATGGTGTTAATAGGTTTTTGTGTTTGACTAACTTATTCCAAATTTTTTGTTGAATATCTCAATATTTTATGAAAAACTAATTTAAAATACTAAAAAAGATATCTTACTTTTTTTTTTTGTAATGTAACTCAGATTTTTAAATCGTCAAAACAAGTTTTTAATGAAATTTATTTTACTTTTCTTTCAAGCTAATTTTTTTGATTTTATATTGTCAATGTTATATAGCATAAATTTTTATATATTAAAAATAAGATTATTAATACAGTATCATTTTAAAAAATTATAAAAAAAGAACAAACAATATGTATCCGAAATTAAGTTTCAAACTCATATCACCTTGGTTTGATTTCTAATTTCAAACTTATACCTTTTTGCAAACCAAATGCCCCCTCAAGGGATCTGCAGAGTAAGTTTCGTATGAATTTCCTGGGACGAGTCAAGTATCACCTACATTGATTGAACTTCCCTCCATTCAACTCCACTTGTCACTTATGTTTTTGACACATTTATCGAGACACGTTTTACATCATCAATATATTTTATTTTACATTAGTAAAAAATATAAAAATTTGATATTCTTAATGTATTAATAAAGACGAATCACACAAAGTCCCACATAACTATATTCTCACTTATAAATTGTCGAGAATATTGAAGATTCTCTTTGGCTATGAATAATGTAAAAAAAAAAAAGTGAAGGGTGGTGTTGAATGGAAAACAAATCACAATGCAATGTGTAGAGGATATAATTTGTCTTTATTTATACAAATGAGTCTTAATTTAACCCGTCAATATTTGTGACGGTTATACTTGTCACAAACTAAAAGTTGTGATACTTGCAAAGCTCGACTAGGAGTAGACCTAGCAAACGGGTCAACCGATTTGTTATTTCAATTTTTTATAACAATGTTCGGATAAGTTTTGGGGTTAGGTGCAGTAGGGGTTAATGTCAAATTAAGGTCCTCAATTCAGGTGTCGGATCGGATTAATTTTGACAAGTCTAATTAGAAGGGTTAGTTTTGAAAGCAATTGCGACTTTCCAGGGAGAGTAGATATATTAGTACGCCGTACTTAGTAGGGCACCTACATACATCTTGCAATCATTGTGAGTTGTGAATAAAACTTGATTGAGGTAGGTGTAATTGATTAGTGTTAAAAGGGGTCGTTTGGTTCGAAAAACAGTATCGGTATGGAATAAGGAATCATATCCGTATGAGTTTGTAACTTTATTTTTTATACATTACGTTTGGTTCATTTCTGGACTGAGTCTCGAAAAAAAAAAAAGTTCATAATCTTATAGGAAAAAATACATTTAATTAAAAAAAATCTATTATTATTGAATGAAAGAAATATTCTTTAGACATTTTTAATTGATTGATAATAACGATTTAAAAAAAAAATTGTTATCTTACGGAAAAAATGTTTTTAACGAAAAAAATTATTATTATTTGTGATAAAAATTATTTACGCATATTTTCATCATTGGGAGAACAATGTTTGAATAATAATAAAAACATACTACAAGTTTTGGAAAAAAAAAACAAAAAAAGAACAATTAATTTGATACCAAATTAGCAAGGTATCAACTTTCATACTCACCTCCACCGGTATGAGAAACCGATGGGGTTGAGGTATGAGTATGAAAATAACAAAAATGTAAAACAAACGCAAGGTATGAGAAACCGATGGGGTTGAGGTATGAGTATGAAAATAACAAAAATGTAAAACAAACGCAAGGTATGGGGTTTGGTCAACCAAACTCATACCTTATTGCTGGTACCTAAGGCGAACCAAACGACCCTAAGACTCTAAGAGTCTTTCACGGAACATTTGAAGTTAATTATTGAGTAGCGGTTTATTGAGGGTCGTATTTTTTTCACTAATTAGTGAGAGACTAACAAAAAAAATAAAACAAATACTTAGCACAAAAACTTTTATCATGTAAAAAGAGAGTAATAATTTGAACCCTAATTTTCCTCCTCTAAAAAAAACTAGATTTTCTCCTCCATACGGGGCCTCCATCGATAATTAATCGATGGTAATTGTCCCAAAAATTGTTTAATTCTCAATTCGTAATCAAATTCTTCTTCAATAAAAGTCTCTCTTTTATGAAAGTTTGGGTATTTTCGTCCTTTATTTCGAGATTTCTGTCCTTTATTTCGAGGTTTCAGTCCTTTACATTAGTAGAAGGGCTTATATTTATAAGAGTTATGTGCAAGATTAGAGCAAGAGAAGTTCTACCTACGGTGATACAATTGAAGTCGGATCTCGGTCTACTATTTGTCAAAATAGAGAAAGTTCATCTTTTTGGAGACTATTTCATCGGATCTATAGATTCCTTCGCGAAAGGCTGTGTCTATATAGAAGGCTATGCAGAAGCGCTTTATTCTAATATCGATCTTTGTCTCGAAGGTGTTCTTTATTTTTTTTATTTTTTATTTTTTATTTTTTTTACAAATTTGTATTCAGTTCAATTTGACATCATTTGAAGATGCCGGATGACTTATTATTAATGATATTGATCTTTTCACTTCAAAAAAAAACTTTTATCATGTAAGAGTTACCGTATTTATCTATGTCGTATTAATTGTAAAGATTTATTTTTATCAAATGTAAATAAATGAAGAAATACGTTTTTCTTACCCTTATTGCATGTTACTGCATTTATTTTGTACATTATCAATATTATGTACGGAGTATTTATTTTGTGTGTATCTATCTATCTATACCTTTGTGTAGGTCATAAACTCATAATTGAGCATTTTATTTCACTGGTTTCACCATTGGTGAGGCCTGAGGAATGGAACCCTAGCTCAATTATTAACTTGATTGTGTCGTCTTATTTCTTCGTTCTGATCTTGCTTTAATTAATGGACCTCTAGCTAGCATCATCTCCCCATTAATTAAGTCAGTCTACAAGGTCGCTTCCACTTAGTTTGGATTTAAATTAGTTTAATGACAACAATGGGACTCCTAAACCTACATTTTCCTTAATGGGATTAGTTCAAACCAATACACAACGTACCCAATGACAATTACGACCCAACTGCTGTTAACCATAATGTTTTTCCCATGCTTATTTCTCTTAATCTTGTCAGGGAACTTCCTCTAAATTTGTTTTCAAAAAAAAAGTTTTTTTTTCCCAAAAACTACTACGTAATTAATTGAGGAGTTGTTGTTTCGATATCGTATCTATCAGAACTCGGAAGTTGAAAAATTTAATTCTTAAATTCATCCAAACAACTTTTGTAGATTCAAAATACAAAATTCTAATACAGAATACGGTATCATGATACAGATTATTACTCGTATGTAATGTATAAGTTTATGATAAATAAGATAAATATTGCTCGTAATGTATCTAAAATAGAATTAAGAAATTATATTATTATTAATATCCTAGGTTTATACGTATGTGCTATCTTTACAATACTACTTCGTATTGGTAAGACTTTATTGTGACACAAACCTTTTATTTTAACAAATCCATCATGATTTGTATTTTTAGCGAATAAAGGAGAATTATTTAGGCTGAATCAGCTAATATATTATTTATCAAACAAGATCCATATTCATCTCATTCTCTCCCTTTATCGGTCCATTTCTTATTTTCTTTTCACATATACTAGTACTAATATTTTATCCATCAATCACTTGCGTCATTAGATCATTTCTGTTGGCAAAAAATAAATAAAAATAGATAATTTCTATCCACCTCATTTTTCTCGATAGCGGATAGGATTTTGAAATGTTTTCCTTTTGAAATATCTCAAGTGTTATTCTTACATTCTTACTTGTTCCAAATAAAATACTCAAAAAATCAACATTCCATTCTCCTCTGTTTTCATTTCCGCCATCTTTGATCACATCAAAGTTGAACAACATACTTCTTATCGTATTATATTCAAATTGAAATGACACCACCACCAGTGTCACAAAATTCAACAATAATAAATCATCGTATTCACAATTCACAAACAAACTGGATCTTCCCACTAATGAATCCAAGAAAAATGTGACAGCAGACGAGTAACTATATATCAACTACTACTACTAGTACTGCATACATAGCATATATGCTTAGCTTATCTTTTAAATTAAAGATAAACAGCCAAACAAAAACAATAATATATGAGAGTACTAGAACGAAATGAGACATTTATCATCAAGAAACAGTAGTAGTAGTAGTACTCTTGCTCCTTGGAAAAAACCTCGTCATCTTCTTCTTAATATTATTGGTTGATGAACTATGATGACGATGATCATCAGTCTCATTATCAAAGTCATCAATCGGCTTATCTTCCTCAATCTTCGCCATACCAACACTCGCACTCCTCGAAACACCCGTAAATAACCCAACCCTGCTTCTACTATTACTTCGCTTCTGTTGCTGCAACAGCTGAAACGAGCTCTGACTCTGACTCTGACTCGAGTTTAAATCGAGCCTATTTCCTAGTGTAGACGTGGAAGCGGCCCTCACAAGTTCCTTAAAATCATCATCGGTTTCCCTGCTGGAGCGGGCGGTGGTTGCGCTAAGGCTCCTAGGAAAGGGGTCGGCCGTGTAGGACGACCCGGGTGGAGGGCCGTAGTAGACCCTATCTGCGTAATTGTTCATGCTCCTCACGTAAAAGTCCCTCGCCTTCGCCAGGGCTTTGATTGGCATTGTGATGATTCGTAGGAACTTGTTTTGATGAGGGGATTTCGTCTTCATCATCATGCTTTTGGGGTGCGCTGCTTTAATTTGAAGAAATATAAATACTATGAGTTGGTCGTTGATGGTTGAGTTTTGCGTGTATGCCGGGTTTCTACGTTTTTTTTATAAGTTAGAGGGATAAGACGTTGAAGGTGGTGTAAAGTGTAAACCAAAATGATGGGAAATGCTTGTATTTATAAGGACTTTATTTTTCAAAGCACACCGGATTAGACGTATACTACATCCGTCTCACAGTAGCAGGAATCTAGCTACTATAAAAAGTTGGTTAAAATTATCAACTTTTGCCATCCAAAAAATCATAAATATAAATCTTTACTATAAATATAAAATAGGGTGAATAAATTTGCTACCTAAAATCAAAATGAAGAGTAAATCTCCTACAATATTGTTTCAATTTAGCTATAATTCACTAAAATCTAAAATGATAATTATCATTATGTGAAAAATTTAGCAATAAATTCATTGTAAATTGGATGAAAATGAAAGTGGGAAGAGAGTAGTACTCCGTAGCTTTGTGGTTAGGATAAGGATTAAATGAAATAAAAAAGGAAAAAGGGGGAAAACAAGGGGTGGTACACCGAAACATGATAGGAGTTGAAAAACATGCAGAATGAAACCAATGATATGAGGGATTGAAGGTAGGGGTGGAGTGTGGTGGGCTCGATCCATTCATCTTTGGGCCCATATAATGCTTCCTCATGCTCCATCCCTGACTATTATATTTCCATTTGTTACTATATCTAATTTTTTTTAATCATAGTGTGAAAGATACTACGGAGTACCATCTACTTGCTCCATTCATGTTATAGGTTTGCTTTTGCTTTTCTAGATATTACTCTAATATTGTTAATCGAGATTTAAAATGCTTTATGTATCCTCTACATCTTAAAAAGAGAGAGGTTGGGCGCACTATAGCTCTACAGTCTTACAACAGTAGCCATTCACACGCTTTTTCAGCTTCCTCACACGCTTTCCCCTTCTCTCTTCTTCTATATTTTCAGCCTCTCCTTCACTCTGTTTCTCCTATCTGCTTCTCTCTCTACTTTCTATTCTTCGTCTTTTTTTTCCTTCCCTTTTTTCCTTTTTTGCCTTTCTCTCGTTGGAAGTAACTTCATCGACTCAGGTGAGCTTTAGTGTGAGTTTTTTTCCATCTGTTCTTGTTTCATCTGATTCAGCTTTTTTACTCTCCTGCTTTTGTCGATGATTTAGTGCCGTTTTATGATGTGGGTCTTCTTCGTTTTCCTTTTCCGTAGTTGTCGTTTTCCTTTCATTTGCACTTTTTCGAATTTAGTTATCTGGCCTGCGCTTATTTTTGGGCGTTTTTCGAATTCTGCTATTTTTTTGCCCTTTCGTTCCAGGCTGCTTGATCGATTCGAGTGGCTTCGTCGATTAGGGTAAGCTTTCGTGTGCGTTTCTTTCCGGCTACACTTGCTTGATTTGATTTAGTTTGCTTTGTTTTCTGCTTCTGTTGATGATTGTGTGTGCTTTTCGGGTGTGGGTCTTCTTCATTCTCATCTTCCTTTGATTTGGGTTCTATGGGGTTTAGTTATCTGCTCTGTGTGCTTTTTTCCCCTTTCTCCTCTTGATGTTGCTTCTTTGCCTTTCTTTTCGGGTTACCTTCACCGATTCTGGTAATCTTTAACGTGATTTCGTTTTTTTCTCGTCTACACTTGGTGCATCTAATTTCGGTTGAATTGATGGGTTTTATTTTTCTGATTTATTGCTTGCTTGCTTTTGATCTTCAGTTTTTAGACAGAAATCGATTTGATATTAACTTTTTGTAGATTTTTTTTCTTTTACGTTTCATGTGCTTTTCGGGTGTGTGTCTTCTTCATTCTCATCTTCCTTTGACTTGAGTTCTGTGGAGTTTAGTTATCTGCTTTGTGTTTTTTTTTTCCTTTTTTTCTCTTGCGGTTGCTTCTTTGCCTTTCTTTTCGAGTGACTTTCATCGATTCTGGTAAGCTTTAACGTGATTGCGCTTTTTCTCGGATTCGATTTTATATTAGCTTTTTGTAGGTTTCTTTTTTCCCCGGTTTGTAGTCATCTTCCAGGATTTTTAGCTGCTCTAACCTTGTTTTTGGGTCTAATTAATTAGAGGAATGCGCCCAAATGACCTTGCTTCGTCCTACATATAGGTCGAGAACGCAGGTGCACACACAATAAAAAACACGGGGAAAGTAGGGTTTCGTCATGAATTCGTTTTGCTTTCGCCTACACTTGGTGCATATGATTTCGTTTGGTTTGATAGGTTTTCTATGTCTACTTTATTGATTGCTTGCTTTTGATCTTCAGTTTTTAGACATAAATCGATTTGATGTTACTTTTTGTAGAATCTGTTTCTTTTTTTCCGCTTCTTGTCATGTTGCTGCTATCTGCGGGGCCGATTTTACAGGATTTTTTGTCTGATCTAACCTTGCTTTTTTAATCTAATTAGAGGAAAGCGACCAGATGCTCCTGCTTAGTCCTGAATGTAGGTAGAGAGCGGAGATGCAAAGACAATGCAAAAAAAAAAGCAGAAAGTAGGGCTTCATCGAAGCCAGGTTTGTTGCTGGCGGTTTTAGGTATCGAATGCTTTTACCATTTGAGTGCTTGATGTCTTCACTTGTGACGCTTGAGGTTTCCTAATTTTTTTTGCTTGTCTTCATTGGATTTATGGGGTTTTGGGTTTGATTTGGTTTATATGATTTTCTTGGGGAGTGGGGTATATGTGCCAATCTTGGGTTTGATGGTCGAGATCATGGGTGGTTTGAGCTGATTTGAATTCAGCTGATTGTGTTCTGCCCATCACTTAGAGTTATATTACTGGTATTTGTTACTTTGTCTGATTGTTGCCTTTTTCGGTGTAATTGCAGGCCATAAATCGACCTAGTGGGGAAGCCGGGAATAAAGGTGTTGAAGCAACAATCGATCGAATCGTGGTTGTAAATGTTTAAAGACAACCCACGAATAGCCCACAAGTAGTTCCGAGGCAATAATCGATCGAGTCGTGGTTGTAAATGTGTCCGCCCACGAATAGCTCTTACTTAGGTGTCGACAGGTCATCTGGGGAGACGAGTGCCATACCGTTGGTTTAGACCATTCGCTTAGTATATCCGCGGGGTACGCGTTAGGCGGCCGGAGCGTGAACCAAGGATCTCTCCGCGTGTCCATAAGGATCTTACCGCGAAGAGGTCGATTGGTCCTGATATCGGTTAGGGTTGGCTTTTTAGAGCCAAAACCTGTAGTGACCACAACTAGGAACTAGAAAATGAGCTTCACCGACATCGTTCGAGTTACACCACCCCTGGAAACTTGTTTCCAAATCCCCAGTGGAGTCGCCAAACTGTGGACGTCCGTCCGCACCGCCCCGCGCGGGACCGACCCAGTTTTCAATCACGGCGGCCACCCACGCGGCCTCCTCCCGGTCGGGGGCCGGTCTGATCTCGCGTTCGGGGCGATGTTTCGGACCTCGATTTGGATGATGATTCAGACTTGTACTAGACGGGCGCGAGCGCCCGTGTTTCCGTTGGAATCGATTGAGTCGTGGTTGTAAATGTTTAAAGGTCGATATGTTTGGTAATAAGGCGACCTTTTTAGTGAACCAAATTTGTTGCCGATTTATGGAGTCACCACCGATAGTCAATTATGGGGACTTGGAAACCGTTCAAGTCAACTTTGATCCTTAGCCGGCTCAAAGCTGAGTGGCACGGGACCTAAAGATAAAGACTTTTACCCTTAAGCATTCCATGCCTGGAATGACTCTCATTGCCAATGGTTTCGGACATCCGGAAATCGTCGATTCTAAGTAAGGAGTGAGGGTACGTATTGGGAAGCCAATGTCCGCTAGACATCGACACCCAATCCCGCCCGCACATAGCGACCTCTACTGTACTAATCAATCGGTGGGCTGATAACTTCGTTCCTTTGTTGTGGCGAAAATAATGTAACATCCGTTGTTTTAACCCTATGCCTTTTGCTAAGTTGGTTACTTAAGGACAAGTAAGTTTTGTCGTCGAAGTAGTTGTATTTACATTCTTCGCATGCAATTTCAGGTGACAAGCAGGCCATGAAAAGATGCACATAGGAGAGTAGAGAGTAATAGTATTCTACGTATTAGCAAATCAGTTTTAACGTGATAATACGGATATTAATCATTCTCGTGGTATACCTTACCCGATATTCTGCTTAAGACGCGTCGGCTCGGTATTAATAGGGATGCGTCGAACCATGCATGGCGAGCTCCGGGATTAATACGAAACCAGACCATCGCTTTGTTCAGTTTTAGCTTATTTACGTTTTGATTTCCGTGTTAGGTGATTTAGCATGCGATTATAAGGTCATAAAAGCAATAAATCATACGAAAACTGTAAATGCGAATGTAAGTAAATCACGTAGTGAGGATTTGCACCCTCGGAGTATACGCTAAATGGGACACGATGGTAGATAGTTGAGAACGGATCTCGGAACTACTCAGGTCTATTTAGGGTATTTCGGTGGTTGAAGTTGGGACATTACATATTTTAGTACGTGTCACGGACCTAGTGTCCACGTTTGACACTATCATAATGCATAATAAAAGTACAAGTATGTAAAGTTTTGTTTAGATGACAACCTAGTGACGATTCGACTTCAAAGGCGGATCCTCCTAGCTCGCCTGGTGATTTCGGCAGAGTTCCGTTACCTTTGGCCCTTCCTGCGGGTAATCCGGCAGAACTCCGTTACTATTTGCTAGTCCTGCGGCTAATCCGGCAGAACTTCGTTGCTAACTTCGGTAGCTAGTCGAACACAGGCACCTCGGGATCGAGTGGAATGCTCGAAGGTGAGGAGTAGCGTCGATTTCGCTTATCGAAACTACGATCGAGTGGATCGTTTGCCTCGGGTGTTGGAGTGCGAGTCCTTAGCGAGAAAAGAGACACAATCACAAGTTCGTGCCTACTGTGGACGTCCGTCCGTACCGCCCGGCACCCCGCGTGGGACCGACCCGGTTTCCAATCGCGGCGGCCACCCACGCGGCCCCCTCTCGGTCGGGGGCCGGTCCGATCTCGCATTCGGGGCGAAGTCTCGGACCTCGATTCGGATGACGATTCAGACTTGTACTAGAAGGGCGCGAGCGCCTGTGTTTTCGTTAGAATCGATCGAGTCGTGGTTTTAAATGTTTAAAGGCCGATATGTTTGGTAAGGCGACCTTTTTAGTGAACTGAATTTGTTGTCGATTTGTGAAGTCGCCACCGAGTCAATTATGGGGACTCGGAAACCGTTCAAGTCAACTTTGATCCTTGGTCGGCTCAAAGCTGAGGGGCACGGGACCTAAAGATAAGGACTTGTACCCTTAAGCACTCCATGTCTGGAATGACTCTCATTGCCAATGGTTTCGGACATCCGGAAACCGTCGATTCTGAGTAAGGGGTGAGGGTACGTATTGGGAAGCCAACGTCCGCTAGACATCGACACCCATCCTGCCCGCACGTAGCGGCCTCTACTAATCAATCGGTGGGCTGATAACGTCGTTCCTTTGTTGTGGCGGAAAAACTGTAACATCCGTTGTTTTAACCCTATGCTTTTTGCTATGTCGCTTGTTTAGGGACAAGTAAGTTTTGTTGTCAAAGTAGTTGCGTTTACATTCTTTGTATGCGATTTCACGTGACAAGCAGACCATAAAAAGATGCACATAGGAGAGTAGAGAGTACTAGTATTATACGTATTAGCAAATCAGTTTTAACGTGATAATACGGATATTAGTCGTTCTCGTGGTATACCTTACCCGGTATTCTGCTTAAGATGCGTCGGCTCGGTATTAATAGGGATGCGTCGAACCATGCATGGTGAGCATCTAGACTAATACAGAACCCGGCCATTGCTTTGTTCAATTTTAGCTTATTTACGTATTGATTTCCTTGTTAGGTGATTTAGCATGCGATTATTAGGTCGTAAAAGCAATAAATCATACGAAAACTGTAAATGCGAATGTAAGTAAATCACGTAGTGAGGAGTTGCACCCTCAGAGTATACGCTAAACGGGACACGATGCATAGATAGTTGAGAATGGATCTCGGAACTACTCGGGTCTATTTAGGGTGTTTTAGTGTTTATGGTTGAAGTTGGGACGTTACGTGTTTTAGTACGTGTCACGGACCTAGTGTTCACGTTTGACATTATCGTAGTGCATAATAAAAGTACAAGTATGTAAAGTTTTGTTTAGATGACAACCTAGTGACGATTCGTCTTCATGGGCGGATCCTCCTAGCTCGCCTAGTGATTTCGGTAGAGTTCCGTTACCGTTGGCCCTTCCTGCGGCTAATCCGGCAGAACTCCGTTACTATTTGCTAGTCCTGCGGCTAATCCAGCAGAACTCTGTTACTAAACTCGGTAGCTAGTCGAACACAAGCACCTCGGGATCGAGCGGAGTGCTCGAAGGTGAGGAGTAGCGTCGATTTCTCTTATCAGAACTACGATCGAGTGGATCGTTTGCCTCGGGTGTCGAAGTGCGACCCTTTAGCGAGAAACTCTTAACGAGTGAAGAGGGAAGAGATAATGAGAATGAGATGTGTCGAATGAAGAGGGTGAAGGGAGGGGGGGTATTTATAGGTGTTTTCGGCCCTCGTCACCCGGATGGACATCTGAGTTCATGCGCACCAAAACTCAGGCGCCTGGGTTCAGGCGTGTGAAAACTCAGGCGCGCAAGATGAGGCGTTCAGGATTTTGAAGATACGATTTTGATACTTTCCAAAACCGAGAAGTGCGCGTATAATACCATGCTTGGGGATTAAGTCTTCCCCGGCTTGACCTAGCGCCGTTGCGCCTAACGGGCCTCGGGTGCGCGTCTCGAGGTTCGCTTGGTGCGATGCTGACTCGGTTCGTGTTTCGGGACCGACTCGGGGTCCTGGTGTCAGAATTGACTCTAATTAGTGTCTATGCGATCATAATGACACGACTAAGGCTGACATGATGTTAATTTAATTTTTCCGAGTAGCTATTTGATCCGTTCTATAGAAAAACTATTTAAAACATCGCGAATCCGCGTCGCGTTGCAGTCGTCATCGGGTGTTTGTTGGGCACTTCTGCAGCCACCAGGTCCAAATCTGGGTGTCTACACAATCGTAACTGTATGCCTGTAAGTTTCTAACCTTTGCAATAATTAATGCCGTTTTTTCGCGGTATGTTAATTCTTTTGTTGATCCCTCGGTTAGAAAAACTGAAAAAGAAAAAGCGGGAGCTGAAGAATAGAGTTTGCAGTTACGATGACGAAGAAGATTCATCTCCCAGATCAGTGAGGTTCTTTTCCCCTTTTTGGCGTGGTCCATAGCTTCCAGCGATGTTACCCGGTGCTTTTAGTGTCACCTCCTATTTAATTACGTTCTTTCTTTCGTTTTAAGGCTAAATCATGATCTAGGTTTGTGTAGAGTGTGCTAATTCCTTTCTGCTTAGACCAAACATTGAACTTTTCTGCTGTATTCAGTTACGAAGATTGGCTGTTTGATTGTCATTATTATGCTAATTATTAAATCTACAGTGTTTCCACCTTTGAGCTGATTCCTAACCTGGGTTTGTGTGAGGTCTGCTTACTTCGCTTTATCTAATCAAAACTTGGTTCCTTTTGAACGTATTACATTTCAAGATAAGTTGTTTGATGGTGGATTTGGGGATTTTGTTAGGTTCGGAATAGTGAATTGTGGCTGTCTTTGTTTCTGAGATGAAAGTCGATTTTGCTGGCGTGTCTGTTCGTCTGTGAAAGTCGGCCTGATTTATGAAAATTGCTGCTCATTTGCGATGCATTGTTTACGAAAACCGTGGAACTTTTGCATGCTAACTGTCGTTGCCTTTGCGACGTTGGTACTCTGTTTACGAGACGTCATTCTTGCTTGTCGTTATTTCTTAGATGCAAGACAAGTTTGTTTCTGCCTTTTCGGCTGCTAAAACCGCTTCCCCTTGCGGAACACGTTCTTGGTCTGCGTGTACTCTATATATATTGTACAGTCCTCAAATACCTTTACTCTTGCCCACAAAATTCATATGGTTCAGCCACGGTCCTCACTACAATTTGTCGAACTCAATCCGTATAGTCTCCTACATACGAACCCTCCCCTTTACGCTCGTCGCGAGCTCCTTGCTTGCTTGTTACCTACCGTGCATTGATGTGAAAGAGTGCAATTTCGCAACTTTCTTTTGGTCGGAGTGAATTATACCCGTACATTTGTTGCGAACCTTGCAGGAAGACCTCGACAAACCTCGAAGACCTTGCAGGGTGTCAGATTGCCGGATCGAATGCTAATACGTCCACCGGTATAACGCATAACGATGAGTAGATTCTTAGACCACATCGCGCATAACACTTCTACTTATCGTATCGTTTGACGTAGATCAGCGTATACAACTAGATTATGGCGTATTATATCTGTTGTACGTTAGGTAGTGCAGAGTAGTATATAATCTAATGGTGATTATAGTTGGAAGAGAATAATTCTGAATTGGGTTACACTGTGGCCCAGCCTATATGCCTATAGGTGAGATCACTGTTGCGCCTTTTGGGTGAGCTACTGTACCTGGTGTGACACTACTTCTCACCACTCTACTTGGTATGATGATAGTGTGCTAAGGCCAGATAGTAATATAATATTACTATGTCGCTATTGGTGTCCCGTACGCCTTCAAAATCGAGGCATCGTAGTCCATTCCGAACGCGCTGTTTGTAGAAGTAGAGTCCTTCTTTTGAGAATAGCAGGACACGACGTACGAATGAGCGACAAATGTGCATATCGAAGTCCACCAGCACGCGAGTTCGGCACGCTCGATTCCGTCCACGGGTTTGCTTGCCTTCGGCGTACTCCGGCCAAAGCTTGTCTGAGGTACGTCCGTACATGCCTGATGCCTCGAGTTCCCTTCGTCTGCGAAGAATTTCGCGCACACAGTACCACGTGAGTACCCTTTTTTTTCCAAAACTGATACAACGCCGGATACAACGATTGCTATTGCTTCAGATATACACTTCCCGAGGCTCACGTTGAATGTGAGGCGCCATAGATGAGTATACGGTCCTCTGTGCAATCTCCGCGTAGTCCACAGTACGGCGCAGAACAAACTGAAGCCGCCCTTGTCACGTGATACGAAAATCAAGTCGTTCCAAAACCGGATCATATATAACATTTCGCAACCGAATCAAATGTGACGCCTTTCGCTTGCGTGCACATAGCACAGCGTGTGCTTCGAACCGGTTTTAAGAGTGAAACGTAAAAGTAGACCCAAATAAAGGGACTCGCAGACCCTTTGTTATGGGAAAGAAACGTCACTGCTACTATGCAACAATGGTGCGCCCCAAAAAAAAGAACAAATCTTTTCAGATTGCATCTGCCTGCATAGTTAATTACTCAATATTTTACAGAGACTAAGCCTACATGTATTTTAATATAGACCTTTTACGGCTGACTCTGTGCCTCAGGGGTGGCTCATAGGGGGTTCAGGGTGAGCAGGGAAACTGAGCCTCCAAATTTGTTGGGTCTCATAATCTTCTTTCTGAGTAGTTACTCTATATATAAAATTATGAGATAATATCTATACATGTGGCTTGTAGTGTGGTAGTTTGAGTCTACTCCTTTACTTGAAAGATCATGGGTTCAATTCTTGTTGGATACAATTTTGCTTTTTAATATTATATCCATATAAGGGCCTCCAACTCGAGACTCGAACTGGGCCTCCAAATTTGTTAAGACTCCCCTGCTGTGCCTGGCCGCCTATGCTAGGCGCCTTCCTATGACGGTAGCGATATCGACGCTTACTTTTTGTGTACGTAGGCGCTACCGGGTTCCGCAAAATATGTGCCGAGTGTTCGCACAAGTCAGCAGGTTTGCTTGTGTGTAACGTGACTTCGGTCGACAATTTTGCCGCCCAACTTTTTGCTGGCCCGCCTACTATTACAGCGCACGAGTCAATGCCCTCTGAAAAATGGAAATACCACATCCAACAAAAAAACGCAACCGAGACAAAAAATGGTCAGACCCGAACTGTGCTCGAAAACTACGTCCCGAATGTCAGTCCTTCCAAATTTTGTACACAAAACAACTTAACGGACACTTGCTAATTATTACTTTAACGATACCTGCACCCAAGATCACATCACCTCCTTTAAACGGGCAATTGGTGCTAATAAATTATCCTTGATCACATCTGCCAAGGCTAACATTAAATTTACCCCAAAAACCCTAACCTTCCCCCGAACCCTTATAAGAGCATGTACATTGGAGCTTTAGCACGAGAACGAGAAAATGGGAATGAGGAAAATAATATTAAAAAAATAAGAAAAATGTTGATTGTGCGGGAGAGAGAAGGCGAGTAACTCGCATGTACGAGAATGAAGCGAGGGCCAAAGTTGCAGACTTTTGCAGGGATTCTTTTATTTTTTTTTATTAAAATATTAATTTCTATATAAAACGAAAAAGGCATGCGTATTTAATTGTGAAACGTTGTTTATAATTATAACTGTGATTAGTATTGTTAGTTTTTGATTAGTTAAAATTAGTTAATTAATTAAGACCAATATGAATATATATCATTTATTTATTTACGGGTTTTAATCAGACACGTTGTATTGGTTACCACTAGAGTTGTTAAAATAGCTGACTCAACCCGACAAACTGATTTGACTCACCTGAAAACCGACCCGAAATTGATCCAACTTCACTCGCTTGTGACCCATTAGGCGATATAACCCGATGACTAGCTAACCGAACTCGACATAACCCGACCCGAGTGACCCAATTGCTACTGATCCTTCCATTTACATTTCGAATTTTAATATTTTCATAAACACTGTACATGCTTTTAAGAGAACGAAGATTTTATAAACATATACTCCCTCCGTTCCAATGAATTGTTTGCCTTTGATTTTGGCACCAAGGGCAAGAGAGCCAACGAGAGAGTGCCACATGGAGCAAAACTCATGAGATTGGTCAAATTACATATAAAAAACTTCCTAAAATAGAAAGGCAAACAATTCATTGAGACGCCCCAATATGGAATAGGCAAACAATTCATTGGGACGGAGGGAGTAGTTAGAATTTTAAATTTAAGCGTTTGGATTAACAGTTTTTTTTTTAATTCTAATTATTTTTTTTAAAAATAATTAGGGATTTTATTAAAATTTAGAAAATATTTACGAAGAGTAGACGAGTAGAAATATGATTGTTCGATTTAACTTTGTTTTTTTATACAATATGAGTAACGTCTATAGTATATATACAATTAAAACATTAACAAAAATTGATACCCTCCGGTTTTAAATGATTTAAAAATGAAGTGATTCGAAGAATTTTTTTTTAAAAAAAAAACTCAATTTACTTTTAAATAAAAAGTGAAAATAATTTCCAATTTTAATATATTTCATAAACCTAATACCAACCCATAAATTTAAAGTTAATAATAGCTACTTTTAAATAAATGTTAATGAATGAATTATTGAGGTGGATAGTGGAGTATAAAAAAAGTAAGAAAGAGAGTAATAAATGAATTCTTGTTGATGTATGATGTTTTTGGTGAAAATGTAAGAGTGAGTGGAGAGCTGAGGTGGATTTTGAGTAGGATAGAGAAAATGTGAAAAAGTGAAAGATAAGAATTGGGTAATTCTTGTTAATGTATATGCTCTAACGTACCAAAACTTAACGAGACTAAGCTACCAAAACTTTATCTACCAAAACTTTATCTCTAGCTTAATACTCCCTCTGTTTCATTTGGTTGTTTGCGTTTGCTTTTTGGGCACTATTCATAAATGAGTGAAATCGTCAATGTAACTTCTAATATATAAGATAAAATATACTCAGGTGGGTTCTTGTTTAAATTGTCTAATCGAGTATGTTATAAATATCAAATTTTTATTATTTTTAGAAATACGTAACTAAAGATATAGACAAGAGAAAACGTGTATGGGTAAGTGTGAAAAAGTAAATGCAAACAATCAAATGAAACAGAGGGAGTAGAAGATAAGAAAATACAATCAAGTCTTATCTTTCAATACCCTTATCTTTCCCGAAAGTCCATTAATAGGCATACCAGCAAAATTTATTAGCTCTTTATCAAGCTATAGCTGAGGGTGAAGAACAGTTAAGAGTGTAAGTTTTCTACCTCTTCGTCTGCTTTTACTCTGTTACCTCACATAAACCCCGAGAAGCTAAAAAAAATGCTAAGTTTACCCATTTTGGTTGCTTAATATGCATGCCATTTTGATTCTATGCTATAGATTCCTCCTCATTTCCTTGTTAGTCCTGTTTTCCCTGTCTATCGAATTGTTTTTCCCTTTTTCTTTTTCGAAACTGCTGAGTTTAGGTTTCTAGATTCATGGTTGTTTACTCATCTTCAGTTGGATTAAAGTTGTGCTCTTGTAGCTACCTTGCTGCTGTTACAGTACATACTCATTCGTATCTATACAAAGGACTTGGGGAATTTGTTTGCCTCAGTTTTTCCATTACCGTCTTCCCCCCAAAAAATGGTTGGCCTCTTGTACAATAAACTGTCACTTATGTTACTTTACCTGAAATAATTATAGATAGCTCATGGTATGCTTAGAGTAAATTTCGGCAGCAGTGAACTCTGTGCTGCAGAGTAGACGTATACTGTATTTTTTCATTTCGCTTCCTGCTGAATTCTTTTCATTTACCCTCCTGTATTCGGTTCCTGCTACTTCTGCGTTCTGTTCGCGAAATGTTTGTGAACGTTATTGAGCTGACATTCATCTCCTGTTTTGCATTAAAGTCGCTGTTGAATGTTTGTCGACATTATTGATCTGACTTTCATTTCCTATTTCTGCATTATGAATGATGCTTAATGTTTCTGAACATTATTTTCACATGGAACTACGTGGTGCAGGTCTTTGAACGTTATCATGTTGACATATTTCTGCAAGGGTTGGGTGACAAACAACGAGGCTGAAGACAGACTGACCACCATATCTGCCAGTAGACAACGTAAGATCGAACGTTTGTCGTTTATTTATAACCAGCATCATGAAGTTCTGCGGTAGGTGGTACTTACTAGCGAGCAAAGTGCTCTGCAATGAGGATTGTATGGAGTAAATTTTTCTGAAACTTGGTGCAACTGACAGAGCTAGCATGGTGGTTGTCTGCAAAAGGTGGTTGCAGATGTTTTTGTTACGTCAAGATGCGCCTCAGTAGAACGGAGAATACAATAGAGGCCTAAGGAGACAACATCACAATGGGTTAACAACTACTTATAGGGGCAATATAGTGGTTTCAAGAAGATGTAGGTGTTATATGACCGAGAATATACTCGCCAGAACAATGTTGCATGATTTCCAGCCGGCGGAAAAAGGCACTCCAAACTATTTCGAGAAGTTTCCAGAGGGAGTGGTTGACACAGCAGATGTGATAGCCCTGGCTTTGCTTAGCGAAATAGATATGGTGGTTAGCGATTAACCTGTTGTTTTCAATTCTCGTAACTATGTGTACCGTAATTGTGTAACCTGACGTTGTTTTCAGTACTTACTGCCATGGCGCCTGTAGCGCTTGGAATGAAGCGTTTTGGTGAAGTAGTATTATCGTTACCTGTCACGCACGACTGCTGTGCACTATTTTTTTTGTTCTTCAGCACCACGGAGCGTGCGTTATGAACTACGGGAAACTGTTGATACAGTACAGGTTCCCTAGCAGCGTACCCAACAGACACGGCTACACATACTCAAGCATGAAACGTGGTAATTGCCCAACGAAAAAAGATTAGGGTATAGACTATAGACAGCACCACCAACACGATTTCTGATGCGTGTCGTAACCGAAGTCAAAATTAAATTTATAATTCACTTACAAGACTTTAACTAACTAGTAGGACAAATAAGAGTCGAACCCATAGGGACTAATGATACTATCTCAGATTAATTTAGTAATATTTATATAGATATATAAGTATAAATATAATAATGGGGGGTTTGTTTTGGTTGTTTTTATACTCGACTAACTTACTAAAATGAAATCAATAAAACTAAAAATACTAATAATAGCAATAAACAGGTAGAAAGTTCTTATAATGAATAAATAGGAAATATGTAATTTTCTATAGATGTCGGGTAAAATCATCGATTCTCTTAATCAATTATATCTGATAGATTAGTTAATCGGTTAATCCTTGAACGCAAGTGTTGTGTGCCAAATTTGGACCGTTTTTCCTCCCATTTAGACCCGTTTTTCCTCTGTTTCGTGAGATTTGAGTGCGATTATCGCCGTATTTTGCGTAATTCTCACATTAGTGTCTCTCTTTTGCATTTTACGTGTTTTTGGTAGTTTTCTGTCTATTTTCATAGGATTTTCGACCGAAAACGCGTTTGAGCTTCTACGAGCATGAGAGAGATACGATCCAAGAGCAAAGCACACAACTGAAAGTTTAAGTAATCCAATTGATCGATGAAGAAAGAGACCGGAAGAGAGGTGGCTGACCACCGGGTGAAGTTTCGCCCGGTGAGTCATCACCAGGTGAAGTTTCGCCTGATGACATTTTTTTCACCCCCGAAGATTTTCACGGCACTCCCGACCGGGCAAAATGACCGGGCGAAATTTCGCCCACCGGGTGAAATTTCGCCCGATGGAGAAACCAGGCCGAAAACGCAAAAACCGAAGAAAACCTCACCGGGTGAAATTTCACCCGGTGGGAATACTAGGTCGAGCCGCAGGGTGAAGTTTCACCCTATGAAGATGCAAAGGGTGAAGGTCTAGCTTAATTGGAGAAGGATTGGATTATGGGCCTTGAAGTGTGTGCAACCCATTAAGCAAATCTATAAATACCCCTCCTAGGGTTTAGTGTCTCCTTGTACCTTAAGTGAGCCTTGGGATTAGCCCTTAGGAGTAGGAGTAGGGTAGAAAACTCTCTAGTAGTAGTAGTAGTAGATTGTAGCAAGCTTCCTAGAAAATTCTCTACGAACAATTAATAGATCTACTTAGTATTAGTATAATTACTCCTTAATTAGTAGAAAAGTCTCCATCTTTATTGAAGATTGTGCTTAATTGTTGAAGATTCAAGGGTTTTACAAGGGTTTATGTGACAAAACCCTTGCTTTATTTCTTGAAGATTCTTATTTCTCTAATTGAAGATTGAAGATTTATGCATGGATTAGTGACAAATTCTTGTGTATTTCTCCAAGATTCAATCTTTTATTTATCTTCATCTTCCTCTTTAAATCTTCTCCATTGTGGGTAAAATTCTCTCATCTCCCTTTTCTCCATTAGTATAATTGTTAGTGTAGTTTTTATGCATGTTTTAGACAATTTATCTCTTATTAGTGTTTTATTATTACTCATCATGACTAGTGAGTAGATTTCTTTGTTGGGGAATTAGGGAGGAGGATTTGGATTATTTGATTCAAGGGATTTTGGTGGGTTGTTTACTTGTTAACTATCAATTTTATGGTTTTGTGTCTTTGTTGACTTAGAATCGCGACTAGGCCGACCTTGACTCATTTTTACCGATATGGGGATACTCGGGGTAGAAATTACCTTAGATTGAGACTTACCCTTTCGTCGCGAAAGCGGGTTTAGGTAGGTTAGGTGAGAAACCGAAAGGTGGCAACCTCCCTTTTTAACGTTGTAACAAAAACTCGATCCCGAGACTCTAAGACCCCATTTCCGAATCCAGACTCTCCCCAACACTTTTCCTAGATATTGTCCCTAGCTTTAGTAGTATAGTTTGCTAGCAATAGTTCGACCTCTCTCTCGACCCAAAACCCTCATCTCAATCCTCCAATCACGATTAGACCCTAGACTTGACCATTACGGCTTAACCCCTCTCCCTGCGGATCGATCCCGACCTACCACTACTACGTTAGTTAGGTTAGTCGGAGTTAAAAATTGTTCCGGTATGGAAACAATTAGACCCGATTCTGAGTTCGGATCTCTACTAATGTGTTTGAAGTCCAAAGTGATCGATGTAAGTCTTCCTTGACTCTCCCCTTCTCCTCACTCCGGCGGTCGAACTTCCCTGGCGGAGATGGACTACCCCTGCACGAGGAACGCACAGGGCCCCGGAGGTGTCCGGGGGAACCCTCTCCGATGCCTAAGTCAGTTCGTGATCAGCCTTAAGGAACCTAGCTCGTGAGGAACTAGCTAGGTGGCAATAATCGAGTGAGAGTCTAGAGAGAGAATTTTCCATTCCCCATTGAGCGAAAGGAATGGGGGAGAGGATCGGCCTGAGCTCCTGGGCTGGAGCATGGATTGAAGGGGCAAAGAGTTGACATTTTCTGCATTTTTGAGTTAGATCTCTTGCGTCTGCTAGCAGGGTCGGCCAGTAGTACCCTGCCCTCAGGGCTTTGTGTGCCAGGGACCTTCCTCCTATGTGGTGCCCGCAAATTCCTGAATGAATGTCGTCTAGAACTTCTTCTGCCTGCCCTGCCCCCAGGCATTTGAGTAGGGGTGAGGAAAACAACTTTTTGTATAAGTCTTCTCCTATCAGTACAAACCATGTGGCCCTTGCCAGCGTTTTTCTCTTTTGAGCGGGGTCAAGTGGTAGGATTCCATGTTTTTTGAATTGGATGATTGGAGTTATCCAATTTTCTGGGTCATCCTCTTCAATGATATTAACCGGCTGATGGGAGGTGGTAGATTTTTCTTGGACCACTTCCACCCAGACCGATCTTCGTATGTCTTGTAAGCTTGAGCTGGCCAGCTTTGATAGGACGTCTGCCCGGTTATTCTGGGACCGGGGAATCTGCCTGATTTTGTAGGACTTAAGCCCTGACAGCTCTTGCTTCACCCTTTCCAAATACGTGGCCATAGCTTGGTCTCTTGCTTCATACTCTCCATTGATTTGGTTGGCGATGAGCTGGGAGTCTGTTGCCAGAATTACCCGCTCTGCTCCGGCGGCTTTGGCCAATTTTATGCCTGCAAGGACGGCCTCATATTCGGCCTCGTTGTTAGATGCAGGGAAGGTGAACCTGAGAGCATGCTCAAAGTCCGTTCCTTCAGGGCTGGTTAATACGACCCCTGCCCCTGCACCGTTGGTCGTGGAAGATCTGTCCGTGTACACTACCCATTCTCTAGTGGGGGGATCATCTTCCTCTGAGTGGGAGCATTCGGCCAGGAAATCCGCCAGGGCCTGTGCTTTTATGGCCGTCCTGGGCTGATAAGATATTCCTAGTCCGCTTAACTCGACGGCCCATTTCAGCAGTCTTCCTGATTTCTCGAATTTTTCTAAGACTTTTTCCAATGGTTGATCAGTCAACACTACGACAGGGTGTGCTTCGAAGTAAGGTCTGTGTTTTCGGGCTGCAACGACGATTGCGTATGCTGCCTTCTCAACCACAGGGTAATTCTTTTCAGCTGCCCCCAGGGCATGACTCACAAAGTATATGGGCTGTTGAGAGCCTGCTTCCTCTCTCAAGATAACCGCACTTACTGTCGAGTTGGTGACGACGATGGAAAGGAAAAATTTTTCCCCTGCCACTGGTCTCGCCAGGGTGGGGAGTTTTTTCAAGTGTTCCTTTAGTTGTCCAAAGGCTTCTTTTTGCTCATCCTCCCACTTAAACTGTTTGTTGCCCTTCAAGACCTTGAAGAATAGCGTTGATTTATCTGTTGATCTGGCAATGAAGCGTGCCAGGGCAGCCATTCTGCCAGTTAAGCGCTGGATATCCCTAATGGTCTTTGGTTCCGGAAGGTCCAAGACTGCCTGAACCTTTTCAGGGTTGGCGTCTATTCCCCTTTCACTGACCAGAAAACCTAGGAATTTTCCGGAGCGAACCCCGAATGTGCATTTTTTGGGGTTGAGCTTCATCTTGTAAGCGCGCAGGGAGGGAAAGGTTTCTTGTAAGTCTGTCAAGTGTTGATTGTCTCCCTTGCTTTTTACTATTGCGTCGTCGACGTAGGCCTCTAAATTCCTACCCTTCTGTTTTTCAAAGACCTTGTCTACTAATCGTTGGTAGGTGGCGCCTGCATTTTTCAGTCCGAAGGGCATCATTTTGTACATATAAGTGCCATGACTGGTGATAAAGGCACACCTTACCCTGTCAGGCTGCCACAAATACACTTGATGGTATTCTGAGAAGGCATCCAAAAAGCTTAGCATGGAGTACCCACTGGTGGCGTCTACCAACTGGTCTATTCTGAGAAGGGGATAACAGTCTTTTGGGCAGGCCTTGTTGAGGTTTGTGAAGTCCACGCACATTCTCCATGCGCCCGAGGACTTTTTCACCATTACGACGTTTGCCAGCCATTCAGGGTAATTTCAATGAATTCCGCTTTCAAAAGTTTTTCTATCTCCTTTTTTATGGCTAGGTCTTTCTCTGCTGACATGTTTCTTTTCTTTTGTTTGACAGGGCGGGCCTCCGGATTCACGTTCAGCCTGTGAACGATGTAAGCTGGGTCGACCCCTGGTATTTTGACCGCCGAGTAGGCGAATACGTCCCTGTTATCTCTCAGGACCCTGATTAGCTCCGCCTGGTAGGACGCCTCCAGATCAGCTCCTATGAGGACTTGTCTGCCAGGCTCCAGATCCACCAGCATACTTTCCCCCCAGGTTCCAGGTGGTCAGCCGCCTGCTGTCTGGCTGGGATCTCACCCTCCCTGCTGGGGGAACTGTCGGCTTTCCTTTTTCCCTTTCTCTCAGTTTCATGGGTTTTGAGGGCCACCGAATAGCACTGCCTAGCTGACTCCTGGTCTCCATGAATTTTTCCTTCCATGCCAAAATCTGTTATATAGGCTACAGTCAGAGCCATGATTGATATGGCTGCTTCGATTTCGTCCAAGGTAGCTCTGCCTATCAGGGCGTTGTATGCAGACCTTGCGTCTACTACAACAAATGAGGCCCTGACATTTCTGGCGGAGGCTCCTTCCCCAAATGTTACGGGCAGGTCGATGATACCCATGGGGAGTACACCTGCCCCGCTGAATCCATATAAGAACCCAGGGGCTGGCCTCAGGTGCCTCTTTTCCAGACCCATCCTCTCGAATGCGCCCTTGTACAGTAGGTTGGTATAAGCTCATGTGTCTACCATGCATCTTTTTACGATGTGGTTGCTGATTACTAGGGACAGTACCAGGGGGTCGCTGTGGGGGTATATTACCCGCCCTGCATCCTCTGGGGTGATGCTCAGGGTCGCGCCCTTGGGACTCCCTGTCCTCTCAGCATAGCAGACTTGGTTTTGCAATTCCCGGATCTGTCTTTTTTGGCTTATCCTACTTGACTGGCCCTCTGCGTCCCCTGATATCACATGGATTATCATGCGGGTTTGCGCCGAGCCTTCAGGCTTATCTGCCACCTCTTTCTGGCTCTTATTTCTCGCTGCGTAATTGCTCAACCATCCATTTCTGATAAGCTTCACAATTTCGTCCTTCAGGTGGCGGCACTCCTCGGTGGTGTGCCCTACACAATCGTGGAATGTGCAAAAAATTTTCGGATCCCCCTTTGGGCTGCGAGGCTTGTTGGGACGATTCCATTTTGCCGTCTCTTTTTCCAGTTCGAAGATCTCTGCCCTGGATTTGTTAAGGGCTGTGTAACTATCGAATCTGGGTTGGTATGTTGTGCGTTCTTTTCTAGGGGTATACCCCCCCTCATCTTTCTGTCTGTTTTGCTTGTTCCTGCTGCGTCCACCCTGCGGTCCCCCCTGCGGCCTGGTTGGCCCTTTCGGGGGTATCCGGCAGGCTGTGGAATTCTTCTTGCTATATGAAGCCCTCGGCGATTTTCCTGGCTTTGGCCAGGGTCTCAGGCTGAGCTCTGATTATTTGATTCTTCATCTCCCCCGGGAGCAGTGAGATGGTCAGAGCGTATGTAGCCATCGAGTCGTCGATCTCCCTGACCTGCTGGTAGGACAGGTCAAATCTCTTTAGGTAATCTCGGACACTTTCCCCCTTCTTTTGCTTCAGGGATATTAGGTCAAACCGAGTGAGACGGCGCCTCTTATTTCCTGCATATTGCTCTAAGAAAGCTTCAGCTAGCTCGATGAAGAAACTGATCGATCCCTGAGAAAGGTCCCTGAACCATCCTTTTGCTAGTCCAACCAGGGTAGTTGGGAAGACTTTGCACCAGACTGCGTCATCTACGTCATACATGCCCATGTGACTCTCAAAGGCTGCCAAATGATCTTCTGGGTCTGAAGTTCCGTCGAATTTGACGGAGGGCATTTTAATCTTCGGGATGGGGTACTCCTGTACGTCAGGGTGAAGTGGTGTTTTGGTGGGTCTGCCTACCAATCGTGACCTGCTCCCCCCAAAGTGGTAACCGTAGTCATCCCATCTTCCAGGGGTCGGTTTCCTTGTACTGGGGGAGCGGTGCCTTGGTGGCAGCCTGCTTATAGCCTCATCTTCCCTATCAGGGGTGGGATGCCTGGTTCTTTTTCTTTGGGGCTGGTCAAGGTTGTCGCCCTGGCGATGCCTTGACTCGAGTGGTTGCCCCCGGTTGAGCCTGGACTGCAGACTTTGAGATAGCCTTGGAGTTGGCTGTTCCTCTACTGCTGGCGTCAACCAGGAGAAGACTCCACCCTGCTTTTCTCCCAGACGTTTGGATGCAGGCTCTTTATGCTTCATTCGGTCTTGAAGGCCCTAGGATAATCCCCTTTTTTCTCTGGTAGTCGTGGACTCCGTAGTGTGTATGGAGAATGCTTGTTGTTGAGCTGCTTGCTCCTGATTGCCGGTAATACATTTCTCGGTTTGCTGGTACCCCTTGGCCACTTTCAGTGCTTTCCGCTGGATGTTCCTGGCGGCGGTTCGCTTCGTACCCCTGGCACCCTCTCCACTCTCAAAGTGAAGTTGCCTGGGAGTAGTAGCAATCCTGCCAACCAAGTCCTCTGGAGTGAACTCTTGGTTAAGCATTGCTGAGAAGAAGGCTGCAGTTTGCAAAACCTGGGCAGGGGTGAGGTTTAAATTAGGCCTTTGATGGCCAACCTGCCCAGCTGTGACTGCAGCGCCTTCCTCAGGTGTCTCACGAAGGCTGGAACGTCCTACCCCTGGGATCGTTGCAGCGGGTGTTCTCCCAGGTGCAGGCATTCCATATGGGGGGATCACCGGTGGTACCGTCGGACCCGCCCCGGAGCTTGCCTCTATGATTTCAGGCTTTGTTGTGATCGATTGTGGTTGATTTTTGTGGGTAGTTTCGTGGGTACAACCAGATCTTCCCCACAGATGGCGCCAAATTATTCCGGTATGGAAACAATTAGACCCGATTCTGAGTTCGGATCTCTACTAATGTGTTTGAAGTCCAAAGTGATTGATGTAAGTCTTCCTTGACTCTCCCCTTCTCCTCACTCCGGCGGTCGAACTTCCCTGGCGGAGATGGCCTACCCCTGCACAAGGAACGCACAGGGCCCCGGAGGTGTCCGGAGGAACCCTCTCCGATGCCTAAGTCAGTTCGTGATCAGCCTTAAGGAACCTAGCACGTGAGGAACTAGCTAGGTGGCAATAATCGAGTGAGAGTCTAGAGAGAGAATTTTCCACCCCTTTCTTGTGGGAAATGGAAGAGTATTTATACCTTCCCAGAAGAGAGAGGAAGGAAGAGAGAGAGAGTGAGAGAAGGGGTGGATGAGGGGGTGACAAGTGGCTTCTCCTCATCCACTCATTCCCCTTTACCTTTAGGCAAAATGATGGGAGGGCCCTTGATTTTCCCTACTCCTGCTGGGCATGTGAATACCCAAGAACCAGGAGGCAGGGAGTACTGGTTGCCCTGCTCGGCGGGCGGTGACGCCCTGTCGGGCAGGTTGATGCCTTGGAGTGATGGCTTCTCGCTTCATGACCTGCCTGGTGGGTCCTTCTTTATTCCCGGGTCAGGCCACCCTGGGACTCAAATGGCGGGCGACCCGCTTGCAGGATTCCGACCCCCATCAAAAATATTGTTTGATTGTACGGGTCGCGACGCCCGCGCATTTCAAAATGGCGCCGTTGCCGGAGAGACGGTGATTAGTTGATTGATTAAGTCTTTGTTTTATTGTGATTGGATAATTTTTTTTCTTTCCTCCTACCCTAGTGCCATTAGGTGCTAGGAGGACTCATTGTTTGTTGAGTTTTTGCTAGGTGTACTCTTGATTTAGGTTGCTTGATCCCCATTCGGAGAGCAAGTCGCTTGGAAATATTGTGACCGAAGCAACAACTCGATAGTGTAATCCTCCATCAATTTCTACCATTTCTCAACACTCCATCCTCAAAACAACTTCCAAGGATTCAAGTATGGCTACACTTGGGTCCCATTCTCAACTATCTATTGAAGAGATTTCTTCACCCATCTTCATTGGAGCCATCCCGGAGAGTTTCGAGCTTAAACCTTCCATCATCCATTTAATTCAACAACAAACTTTCCGAGGTTTGCCGGATGAAGATGTGGTAGAGCATGTTTGTCTTTTCAAGGAAAGTCTTATTGGTGTCAAGCTTGAAGGTGTCACCGAGTGCCAACTACGTCGGATTCTCTTTCCTCGCACCTTGCATGATGGAGCAAGGAGATGGATTAAGAGTTTTCCCAACAATACTTTTCGCACTTGGGAACACTTAGCAACGCATTCCTCGAAAAATACTACCCACCATCCAAGACCAACAAATTCCGAAGAGAAATTCAAACATTCAACAACAAGAAAATGAAAGCGTAGGTAGAGCCTGGGACCGATTTCAAACGTTGCAAAGGAAATGTCCGCACCACGGCATCCCTAGTTGGCTTCTACTTCATATATTCTTCCACTCGTTATTGGACAACGCCAAAGATAATGTCAATGCGGCGGCAAAAGGCGATTTATTTTTGTTAAATGAAATCGAATCTACAAAACTCATTGAAAGGATAGCCAAGAATGATGAATACTCCGAAAATGATCAACATGAAGAGCTAAGTGGTGATTCGACATCGTCAACCGAGAGTAGAACCAAACTTGAAGCTAGAATTGAGGAGTTGGTCAAGCAATTTGAAGTCTATGTTGCTAGAGCCAATTCTCCACCCAAGACTAGAACATCTCCACCAAGAAGAGTAAGTTCACCGAGACGATCGTCCATTTCACCACCGAAATTATATCGTATTGAAATTCCATGTGATCATTGCGGGAGATATGACCACGATTCTGAATTGTGTATGAGAAAGGAGAGTGCTTATCAAGCCAACACCCAAAGAACCCATGATAGACCTCAAACGAACAATCCTAATTCTGGGACCGGATTTTATTCCATGCCTACTCAAGGATCACATCCTTTTCCAAGAGCCCCCAATCAAAGGGTTTATCCTAATTCGTATGGACCTCATTATCAATCGAGACCTCCTCACACACATCAATTCAATCAAGGCTATTTCCATCCTCAAGGACCGCCTAGACCGAACTATGGTCCACCTTTTGGAACTCATCCTCAATTTAATCAAGGTCCTCCTTTCGGAGCTTATCCACCGCCTAATCAAGGTCCTCCAAGGAACTTTCAAGGAAACTCTCAACCCTTTTATGACATTCAACAAACTATTAAGTTCTTGTTGGAAGAAAATGCGTCAAATCGAGCTAGACTCGAAGCTCTAGAAGCACGAGCCGCGTCTCGAGCTCGATCTCCTCAAGAGCCGACCGATTCTCTCAACAAAGCATCCGTGAATGCCGTTAAGGTAATTAGTAAAGAGGAACCGGTGAAATCTTTTGACCCAAAAATTACATCTCATCCCTCAATCAATCAACTTGATGAGAAAGTGGTCAAGGATGTAACCAAAAAATCAAGGAGAGATCCGTCGAAGTATCTTGTGAAAGACATTGCATTTGTTATCGAACAAATTCCAATAGAGGACACAAATCTAGTGTCTAGGATTGAAGTACCTCCTTTGAATGACATGCCAACAACCCTATTCAATGATCAAGCCTTGGGAATGATAACCTTCACCGACCTTATTGAAAACATTGTCACAAGCACATCTATGCCTACCCCGTCCGATTACATCCGAGATATCATTTTGAAACCCGCCGAGGAGGAAAAGGCTCCCGTTTCTCCAAAGACCAACCCTAAAGCTACAATTCCCATTAAACTAGGAGATCCGGGTAGTTTTGCCATTACATGCTCCATCGACCATGTCTTAATAGACCGTGCTTTGTGCGACCTTGGAGCCGACATTAGTTTGATGCCCTTAGCCATTGCTCGCACTATTTATATTAAAGACTTGGATTATTTTCCCGTGAATGTGCAAATGGCCGATGGGACCACTAAAGAACCCTACGGATTGGCTCGTAATCTCATGGTTAATGTGGGGAATGTATATATCCCCACCGACTTCGTCATTTTGGACATGCCAATTGAGGAGCGAAATCCTATCCTTTTGGGACGGCCTTTTCTAGCTACCGGTGGGGTGATTATCGATGTGAAGCGAGGACGTTTATCTTTCAATGTCGCTAATGAAATGGTCCAATTTGTTCTTCTCGCGTTTCTTCCCGAAGATCCTCCTAATACAGAGTTTTGGAACCAAATGGTGGAGTTACCATCAAATGAAGAGCCTTCTACCGAAGATCTTGACTACGATGATGAAGAAGACGACGGTGACCTATTCATACTTGGTTCTAGCTCCGACGAAGATATTCCCGAAGAATTTGCCATGCTTCCCGAGGTAGCGCAACTTATGAATATGCCGGAGTTTAGAGAAAAGCTCAAGATCGGTAACGTGGAATTTGGAGTGAATGATCAAGACCCCTCGGGTTGCTTTTCAAGCAACCCCAACTAATTTCAAACTATTCAATTCGGTTTGGTGGTGTCCATAATAACCACCTTTGTAAATATTTGTATATTCTTGTCTTTTTTTTATTTTCTTCGAACAATAGCTTTTGGATTTTTCTTTTGGAGCCTGTTTTGGTACCTGCAGGAATCGTGAAGATTTCTTTCGGAATTTTTGGGGTTGCGCTTTAAACGATTATGATTAATCATGGATTGAGAAGATTGGTTTATTTTAAAAGCTAAGGATGGTTTGGGCCAAGTCAAAGATATTTTTCGTAGCAAAGTCCCGTTTTGAAGTGAATATTTTACCGGGTGAAATTTCACCCGGTGGCAACTTTGCTCGAAATTAAAGGAATTGACGGAAAATCCGTCGGGCAAAATTTCACCCGGTGGAATCTCACCGGGTGAAAATTCGCCCTGCGGTAAAAATATTTTGCGACTTGGAATTGACGGAAATCTGACCGGGCGAAATTTCGCCCGGTCAGATCCCACCGGGCGAAATTTCGCCCGATGGTGAAGCAACGCGGAAATGACGAGAATTGACCCGAATACCGTGCGAAAAATCACCCCGCGTCACTTACCCAGCCAAACCCACCCTTTCCCATCTTCATAATTCACTTTCCCTATCTCTCTCCTCAACCAAACCCCAAAAACCCCAAACAAACCCCAAATCCTCCACCTTAAACCACCTCTAATCCCTCCATTCCTTCACCAAAATCCAATTAAATTACATATTTCTCATCCTTATCACATTCCTAACATCTTCTTGGAGTTTGTTTCGAGAAATTGTTCCGATTCCGACAAACCCCAAACCGAGACCGTCAACACTTTATTTGTCAAATTCAAGCATCAAGAATGAGAAGGGTGAAGCAAATGGCGAGGAAATGGATTTCTTCAATGCTAGGTCGGAATTCGGGATCAACATCGTCCTCTAGGTTGGAGGAGACGGCCGAGGCTCGGGATGAATCTGTCCCGATGCCGGTTCAGACACAAAGACCAACACCGCGCGAACAACCTGTTCCGCTTGAGGTACGTTACCCGAAAATTCGTCGTAGTTTCCGTCATCCTGAATCTGGTTTATATTTCGCTAAAAAAGCTCATGTTGATAAATGTAAAAATTTTTGGGTCTGTTGTCTCGAGCCGACTCGTTGGGCGGCTCGAGATGTACTTGAGCGCATGGGCATAGACACGCAGGTACAAGCAATGTGCCGAAGTCTTGGTCTTATCAAATTTTGAGCCTCAGAGGAGAACACTTTTCAGAAGCTGACGTGCGAGTTTTTCGCAACTTTCGAGCTAAGTGGTGACGATAATGCCACTGTCTCGTTTCAGCTGCGAGAAACTTCGTATGTCCTTAACTTGAGGGACTTTGGTGCATTGCTCGGTTTACCTTCTTCGATCCTTGGAAGGCCTAGGGCGGGACAGACTCGGGACGATAAATTCGGTCGAGATCGACTCTGGTTAAAAATAGCCCGCCAGAGGACTTTCAAGGGAGGGAAGATGCGTTCTTTCTCTATTCGGAATCCCATCCTTCGATATTTGGCACGTATCATAGCCAACTCATTCTTGACAAGCTATGATACGCACCATAACTGTAGTGCCACAGCTGTACAGTTATTGGAGGATGCGGTTTTGAATAGAGGCCCGTCTATTGATATGTCTGAGGCCTTAGCTACTCATTTTGCCCAGGTTGATAAGGGCAGCCGCAAGAAAATTTCTTGCGGCGGTATTGTAACGATGATAGCTAGAGCCTTGGACATTGATTTTAGCGATTTAGCACCAGTTGTCGGAACGGGACTTTTCATAGATGAATTTTATTGTCCTTTCCTTGTGTGGCCCCAAAAAGGGGATTATAACAGTTTGTTCTTAAGATTACTGAAATGAGAGCTATTGCAATGCCTAACCACGAATGGGTCAGGCTAGATATTGAAGAGAACTTCGGCATGCCGAAGAGGTCTAAGGAGTACATTCGGGATAACACCCGAGGTAAGTTCTATATGGTTCCATACCCCGAGGGACCTTTAGATTATGGCGACGATGATATTGAGGTCGTATACGTGTCGGAGGAGGAACCGGAGGTTGAAACCTCTCGGGATGAGGGTCATAGGACTTTACCGTCATCATCACACGGACCCTCTTCCTCCCGTCAGACCGAACCCCCGACCTCCCAGTTTTTCACACCCGACTTTAAACCGCACAGACACTCCACGTTCACCCAGTCTACCCCCGGTTTTCAGGAGGACGTCAACATGAGTCCTCCACGACACTCCTCGTTCTTCGGATCTGAGGACTTTTATAACCAGTGGGGGGAAGTTTATGACCGTACACGTCAGACTTGGGAGAACTCGACCACATCTTTGAACCTGGCCCAGGACGCCTATAATGTAGCCCGGGATGCACGCGATACTGCGCATGGTTCTTACACGTACTCTAGGGAAGGCTTTGAGTTTGCCCGGAGTAGCTTTGAGATGGCTAGGGACGCTGCTAGGGACGCCCAAGCAGCGAGGATGGCGGCGGAGGAGAACCAGAGGATGTTGCAACAGCAACAAAACCTCTTCAATCAAATTTTTGGTGTACCTCCGCCAGGGTCTTACTACCCACCACCTCGTCCCCCAGGTCCGATGTGAGTGGTCGAGTGTCGTCAGTGTTAGTGTGGGGGTGTTAGATGTCAGTCGTTAGTCGTCGTTAATCTGTTCTCTGTTCTCAGTAATCTTTGTCAGTCTTGCAGCGCCAATTTTTGGCATTTGATAATTATGGTTATTGATTAATTTGTGATAATATTTTGGTTGGTTTGGAGACTTGTCAGCCCCTCACGTGATCCTACTTGGGTCATTACAAACGTGAGGTTTATTTGCAGGTGCCTTAGAAAAGAAGGACCTGATTGTTGCTCCCGGTCTTCGGTGACTTGATCGCACCAAGACCATTTTGAAAAATCCAAAATCTTCTTTTTCTTTTATTTTTCCCGATTCGTGCGGAATTTGGGCGAGGTGACGTGATTATACCTACCCCCTTTCCCATCTTATCGATTTTTCCTTTTTCTTTTCATTTTCTTTTTATTTTCTCTTCTTTTTCTTCTTTTCTTTTTATTTTCTTCATTTTGAAAAATCAAAAATACCAAAAACATTTGAAAAATCATATAAATTCAAAAAGATTTTCTGTTCTTTTCTCTTTTTTATTCTTTTTCGATTCTTCCTCTACTTATGCATTGGGGAAAATGCACGGTTTTAGTGTGGGAGAGGGATCTACTATCCTTTTTCTTCCTTTTCTTTTTCATTTTTCCTTTAAAAACCAAAAACCCAAAAAAAATTTAGTTTTCTTTTTTCTTTTATTTTTGTTTTTGTGCCACTTGTATTGACTCGCATTTCCTTCTTGTAGGTACACCGCCAACCATTTAGCATGGACACGTAAGGTAGCGGAAATGAAATGAAGACCGCGCTGTAATATTTTCTACCTTCGTTTTATCCCTTTCTCTTATGCATGAGAGTTTGGGCACATATGCTATTTGGAGGTTCACTTGGTGAACATTTTGGAATTGGTGGTTGTGATTGTGTTGACTTGATGAAGTTCAGAGTGCTTGGCTATATTCGTGATTTTGTTTTGTTTTCTTGTGTTTTTGTCGTTTTTGTGTGTTCTTTTTCATTGTGTGTATAGCGTGTCTAGGTAAAGCTTTCGAAAACCCGATTTTGAGTTTAGGCCGAGTGTTTATTACTCCCTTGTTAGTGACCCTTTTTTATTTTTGGACATGTTTCTAGTAGAATGACCTTGAACCAATTTTTGCATTGGATTTTTACCATAAGTCCATCTTTTCTACTAAGAGTCTACATCGGCATTTGCATTTGACCACCTTGACCACCCATGGAGTGATAAGGCCTTGGTTACCGTTCCCCGTTCACTTAGGTGACCTTACTTGAGAAGCCATTTCTTTAGTCCAAATTTTCATCCTTTTATGGGTTCGGAGGGGGTGCACACCCGACTAGCCTATTTTCTACCATTCATCCATTTCCACAAATAAGTTTGCAAGAATATGCTTTACCTTGATCTCAAATGAATTATCTAGCCAAAAATGAGCTATTCAAAATGAAAAAGGGAAAAATAAAGAAGAAGGGCGTTATTGTTAAAAAAAAAAAGCCTTCAATCGAAATAATGGGGAAAGAAAAGCGAAAAGAAAATCAAAATCTCAAAAAAATCATTCCCAAACCCAAATAATCCCTTGGTTGACTTATTGCCGTGAAATGCCTAGTAGAGGACCGAGTCCCGAGGAAGGAAAATAGCGGTAATCTGTCAATCCTTACCATTTCGCAAACACTTATCCATCTTTTTGGTCTAATTGGCTTTCTTGAGTTTGGAACGACCCTCTAGGCTTAGCTTAGGAGACGGCATAACACTTACCTACAGTGCTTACTAACTCCATAGTTCTCACTCATCCACTCCATCTATCGTCCCATTGTAGGCATCTTTAGTGGAATTAGAAGGACCTTGGTAAATTTTCAATGTTTTTGTTGTTTGTTTGCCATCCTATTAGGATTTTGTCCATGTCAATTTGTGTTACTAACTTGGTAGTGTTCCCGCTTGTCTTAAGCTCGAATCGGTGCTTCCTCCGCCGTTTCGATGAGGGATTCGGCGATTTATTTTCTTTTTGGTTGCGACTATCTCTTTGTGTGTGTCTTCTTTGTTTTGTGTGTTTGTGTGTGTGTTAGTCGCAACCCCAGTTTTGAGCAAGCCCCAACTTGCCTTGCATGGAGGTACTCTACCTCATGGGTATCTCGATGTGAGTTGAAGGGACGGAGCGGGCCCGTTAATTGCCCCGTATCGGCTTAGCATAGTCTAGCTTAATTAGTAGTAGCTAATTTCTTTTTGGGTCTTTGCTCGAGGACGAGCAACCGTTTAGTGTGGGGGATATGTTGTGTGCCAAATTTGGATTGTTTTTCCTCCCGTTTAGACCTGTTTTTCCTCTGTTTCGTGAGATTTGAGTGCGATTATCGCCGTATTTTGCGTAATTCTCACATTAGTGTCTCTCTTTTGCATTTTACGTGTTTTTGGTAGTTTTCTGTCTATTTTGATAGGATTTTTGACCGAAAACGCGTTTGAGCTTCTACGAGCATGAGAGAGATACGGTCCAAGAGCAAAGCACACAACTGAAAGTTCAAGTAATCCAATTGATCGACGAAGAAAGAGACCGGAAGAGAGGTGGCTGACCACCGGGTGAAGTTTCGCCCGACGACTTCTTTTTCACCCCCAAAGATTTTCACGGCAGTCCCGACCGGGCAAAATGACCGGGCAAAATTTCACCCGGTGGGTGAAATTTCGCCCGATGGAGAAACCGGGCCGAAAACGCAAAAACCGAAGAAAATCTCACCGGGTGAAATTTCACCCGGTGGGATTACTAGGTCGAGCCGCAGGGTGAAGTTTCACCCTATGAAGATGCAAAGGGTGAAGGTCTAGCTTAATTGGAGAAGGATTGGATTATGGGCCTTGAAGTGTGTGCAACCCATTAAGCAAATCTATAAATACCCCTCCTAGGGTTTAGTGCCTTCTTGTGCCTTAAGTGAGCCTTGGGATTAGCCCTTAGGAGTAGGAGTAGGGTAGAAAACTCTCTAGTAGTAGTAGCAGATTGTAGTAAGCTTCCTAGAAAATTCTCTACAAACAATTAATAGATCTACTTAGTATTAGTATAATTACTCCTTAATTAGTAGAAAAGTCTCCATCTTTATTGAAGATTGTGCTTAATTGTTGAAGATTCAAGGGTTTTACAAGGGTTTATGTGACAAAACCCTTGCTATATTTCTTGAAGATTCTTATTTCTCTTATTGAAGATTTATGCATGGATTAGTGACAAATTCTTGTGTATTTCTCCAAGATTCAATCTTTTATTTATCTTCATCTTCCTCTTTAAATCTTCTCCATTGTGGGTAAAATTCTCTCATCTCCCTTTTCTCCATTAGTATAATTGTTAGTGTAGTTTTTATGCATGTTTTAGACAATTTATCTCTTATTAATGTTTTATTATTACTCATCATGACTAGTGAGTAGATTTCTTTGTTGGGGAATTAGGAAGGAGGATTTGGATTATTTGATTCAAGGGATGTTGGTGGGTTGTTTACTTGTTAATTATCAATTTTAAGGTTTTTGTGTCTTTGTTGACTTAGAATCGCGACTAGGCCGACCTTGACTCATTTTTACCAATATGGGGAAACTCGGGGTAGAAATTACCTTAGATTGAGACTTACCCTTTCGTCGCGATAGCAGGTTTAGGTAGGTTGGGTGAGAAACCGAAAGGTGGCAACCTCCCTTTTTAACGTTGTAACAAAAACTCGATACCGAGACTCTAAGACCGCGTTTCCGAATCCCGACTCTCCCCAACACTTTTCCTAGATATTGCCCCTAGCTTTAGTAGTATAGTTTGCTAGCAATAGTTCGACCTCTCTCTCGACCCAAAACCCCCATCTCAATCCTCCAATCACGATTAGACCCTAGACTTGACCATTACGGCTTAACCTCTCTCCCTACGGATCGATCCCGACCTACCACTACTACGTTAGTTAGGTTAGTCGGAGTTAAAAATATTGTTTGATTGTACGGGTCGCGACGCCCGCGCATTTCAGCAAGTAAACTACCAATTTTATCTTTCTGACTCGTTAAACCCCGTGAACGCACGCAAGTTTAATCCTAACCAATTTATCAAATTAACCATGAACGCATGAATCAAATTAATAAATTAAGTCGCTTTAAGATCACTAATCAGTTGAATAAAATATAACCAGAACGCTGCAATTATATCTGACTCAACTACTACACAAGATTCTAGCAATTAAGATTAGACCAGAACGTTGCAACCTAACCAAAATTACTATTAATTCAACGATCGATTCATGAATACAATTAAGTTGGCCAAACGAAATTAACAAACACGAATCAGATAGTCAATTAATGAATCTTATATAAATATCCAACAAACTAATTAATCAGTCAAAACAATATCATAATCTCATAAACCCTAACATCAATAGTTAATTACATACTCCAATTGAAAATTACTCTAAACTAAACATAATAATAGTAAAAATAAGATAAAGAATAGAAAAGCTCATAAAAATCAGGACGAAATCTGGTTAGACGGAGTCGAGTCGAGTCCTTGTCCTCTTCGTCGGGTCCGTCGTGCGCCCTTCTTCCTGTCTTTTTTTTTTGCGTGCGTGTCCTCCCTCCTTCTTATAATATGTTTTTGTTTTTTTATATTTAATTTATAAGAAACATATAGTTTCTTTCTTTTCTAAACCCTTTACTTTCATTTTTTTCTTTTTTTTGTTACCTAATCATCTCTTATTATAATGGGCTTCGAACCCATTTGTTAGTTTCATGTCGATATCTGTTGGCCTGCTGCTTTGCAGCTCGATTTCAACCCAGTAGACAACAGAATTTGGTGTTGCTCTCTTCTATAAACGTGTAGGTCTCAAACTTAGCTTTCCAACGCATCCTAAATCACTTGATTCCGATATCGTATGAGTGAGATATCGTCGTCTTAAGATAGACCTACATAATATAAACGAGAATGTATGTATTATTTGACCTTCAAATTAAATGGGTTATTACTAAGTGCGCTCTTCGTAGAACCCAAATTAAATGGGTTATTCTAAATTATTAAAAATAGACAATAAAACTTATTTTAGCATATAATAACATTAACGTATATATTAACCCGTTAAGTCATAAAAATACGTTATTAGCTCAAATAATAGGAAAGACGACATAAAAATAATAATATTAAAGGTGTAAAAATATGTATAAATATCGATTTATCAATTTCCTGTACACGAGCCCCGCGTGTAGCACGCATGATAGCGCCGCTGGTAGAGGCAAACGTGAATCGAATCTACTACGGAAACAGGGTTAGATCGAGTGGTCGTAACTGATACTCAATAAGACACCAATTAAGTTGCAGAAGTGTTCCCAGCTGTAATTGTGATTAACACCAAGAACATTGGTCGGGTTATCTTAGTTATGGATTATATACCTTCAGTAGAAAAATCAAAGCCATCCTCTTACAGTTCTTTGATTATTGGGAATCAAAATGAATAGCACACCCAAACAGTATTGCGCCCCAAAATTATCCAAGAAATCATTCCAGGTTTGGGGCTACAGTTGCCTGCAGCCTGTGCCAATAGCATTAAAAAAGTAACCTTTGGGGGCTGCCTTTGTACTTCCCTATAAATGTTAGGTAGGTTAGTATGGTTGTGGTAATATCACTGTCTCCTTTCTCGTGTAAATAGGAGTTCCCGCTTTCCAAAAAAACGAAAGCGCGGTCGCCCAGTAGGGTCGATCGTGTGGAACGCAGCTGCGTTAGTAACATTACTCGTAAGACGTTCCCGACTTTCTCACACTGTGCCGTGACACCCAGAGTGGTAGCTCTATATATACTTACCCTTACTCCTACAAACTAACACACATACACAAAAGAAAAACATAACTCCTAGAAGAAGAAAAAAACTCTTCTTTTTTTCCTCTGCTGTTGCTGTTCTTATTATCAGTTCCGAGCTCTGCACAACAGCTGGTAAGCAATGTTTTTATAAGTGCTTTCTTATGAGTATGTTCTTGCCAAGGTTCTTCACCCATCTTCCTCTGGCAACTTCTCTGTGCTTTCTTGTTACTGTACTTACTAAGCATGAATTATGTGCCTTTGTCCTGTTTTTTTGGCAAGTTACTTCGCTTTGCCATCTTTTATGTTGACCCTGCAGACTCGAAGCCATCCTCTACATGCTTAGACTTTTTTTCTCGCAATATTTTACAACTATGCATTGTTCAATGTAAGGGTCTCATAATATTACTAATGGTTTTAGGTTTTATACCTACAAACAGAATCGATATTATAGTTTTGACTATAAAAAGGAAACAAATTGGCATATTTCCTGAAATATTTCGCTCTGAAATCCAGTATACCGTATTGGGTGCTGTGTGTATCCTGCTGTCTTATACATCGTAAGAAATGTGGTTAAAATATTATCAGAATGAATCGGAATTGAATAAGGTAATGGATTAAGCAACTGATATACAAAATACTTCTTCTGTCCTCAAATTTCTTTTCCCACCCTCTTTCGTTACATATTCGCAGATAGCGCACTATTAGCCTCCAATGGTGACCTACAAGGGTTACGCTACAGGAGTAGTTACACTGATATTAAGGACCAAAACAAACAGTCTCAGACAAGAACCCTTATTTTTTTTAGAACAGTTGATGTCACTGATTTCTTCCAGGCTTAGACGGTTTGCTTGTCTGTACATTCATGCGTAGTTAGTGACGTTAGTTCGATAGTCGTCTAAGGTGGTCCATGATTATAATAAGTGCAGTCAGAGTCTATTGCATTTACTAATAAAAGAGGAGTATAAAGAGTTACACTGCTGTACCAGTTGCGCTTAGCACCTGTGATGCTATTATGTATCTCATAGATGAGTGGGAGCCGGGGACTTGTGCCTGTGTATTTACTTAGATAATAACTCAATATGTCTTATTTCCCGTTGCCCGGATCCACAATCCCTGTTTTGCACCCTATTCACGTCTCGTTTGCTTTACAGGCACAACTATTACGATGCTATCACAGAATATGGTTGCCCCACCCAAAAAACTCAAAATTTCTTTCTACCCACTGCTGCAGCAGATAGCTACGTTCCTTAAGTTTCCGGAACCTACGTTCACCTTCATGGACGAACGTACAAACGATGTGTACGTATCTGTTCACACTGACTGCAAGGAACTGTCGTATCTATATCTTGGCAACCCGGCACCATCCATTGGAATTTCGTGCGAGAATGCGTCGGAGAGGGTTGTTCGTGATCTTATCTAGAAATTTGGTTTAATCATTGAGGATATTACTCTGGCTAGACAGATTGCTTTGCAGAAGTCCTCTTCTTTATATAGGATGAAGCGGGTTTCGCTTGAGCGCCTCGGAAATGCCTTTAGAGGCCAGTTTGTCCGCGATCATTCCTCTTTGTCAGAACCTCTACCAGTTCCAGACTTTGCTATCGACTACATGTCGGTCCTGCACACTATCTTCAGAGCTTTCGACATACCATCGACAACCATGGAGGCTGTGGAAAAAACTCCCGGCGAATTTGTCTCGTGGCTCATGTTTGGCACGGTGTCACACCATCCTTCTGGGAATTAAAATTTCGGGGATGCCTCGCCCGACTTGGTGACAGCGAAAAAATAGTGTCTTCGGGAAAGCAATGGAGTTCTTTACGGCTGTGCACAACATAGAAATAATTGACGCCAACTATAATCCAGCACAAATGAAATATGTTGCTGTTAGGTGTGCCTTAGAGTGGGAGAGCTACTTCACAGTTAAAGAAATAATCATGGGAATAAAGGAGCATGTTGAGCCCTCTTGCCTACTTAGTGAAGGAGTCTGCCACACTCCACGGTTTGCACCGTTCCAGGTGCCTGAAGAGAAGTGCCCAGTACTTCCGCTCCTGTGGAAAAGAAAGACAGCAGAGATGCTAGGGCATTCTTCACAGTTTCCGACCTTGCTGAGAATGTGGGCAACGAAAAGGCAATTGTTGCACCCAATACCGATGCGCAGTGATGTTGTTACAATACTATACGTCGTGTCTACCGGTGTGCGGTTATGGCTTATTAATTAGTAGTGCAGATATGCCCAGTACCTAATGATCTGTAGTGTTCCCGAAATTCCTAGCTTTTGTTGTGTGCTATTCTGCTGCACTTGCCCTGCAGATTTCATGTGATTTGTAATATACCAGCCACATTGTGTTTAATAGTTTGTCTACGGATTTAGCGCTTCAGATCGTCGCAGTGACCACAAAAACTCAGGCTGAATTACCATACGGATAGTAAACACGAGTAGCTCAAGAATGCGAAGAGTATTCCGTGTCGCATTCTAAAACTGCAGGCGGTAAAGGTCGACGACTGGTGCCAGTTATTTAAGCCTTTTACTAAATTTCTCTTTCTATAAGAGACTCGTTGAATGTTTGTCACAGTGTGTTGGCACACATTAAACTGCGAACAGAAATTCACAAATATAGCTATACTTACCCACAGGCTTTCTGTAGGCACCATCTGCAGTTCCGGAGCATCAGCATCACGTACAGTGCGGTGTGGTGTGCTGAGTACCTTGAAAAGCAGAACCGGTCAGCGATGAGTGAGCTCTTTCCCTAATCCTGCATCGCACGTAGTTGTTGAGTTCGACCTACGAATGAATATGCGTATGACAGCTGCTTTTTCTTTGCAGACGACGATTTCTCGTATTACCCTATACCAGCTAGATCTACCAGGAAGGGGAAACAGCGTGCTACACGTTTAGTCTCTTCGGCACCAGATGACATGTACGATTCTTTTTACTTTTCAGCGAACTATGTACACCCGCAAATTAATGATAGACCTCTCCGACTGACTGCATTTTCAGGGAACAGATGCCTCCTCAGCAGGGCACCAGGAAACGAGCACGCTCTACCGAAGCAGACGCGCAGTGTATGTTGATTTCGTAGATTCCCCACACCCGTTGCATTTACCACGCACCGCGTTGCACTGCAGTGCTGTGTGGTCACGTACTTTTGCGCCATGCTGCTTAACTGACAGACGCTCATGCAATGCAAGTGCTGAAGATTCTTGTTATTATTCGCCGCACCCAGTGAACTGCACACAGCTTCACGCTGCCACTCCATCACAGGAAACTGATTTGACATTAGATACGTATGTTTTGATCACTCTGTGTTCAGATTGTTTGTTCAGTGCCAATATTCATGCCCGACTTGGCACCTTACCTTCCTTGTATGTGCAAAAACATTGATGACGCCAGCATTCCACAGACAACTACAAAAAGAAGGCGGCTACCAGCTGAACAATTGCACGATATGTTGTATGCCAAGAGATCTGTTAGTGGCATAGACCTGACCACTATCATGTATCGTGTTTGGTTGTCGCCATCCTCACACAATGCTGTATGCTATTTTTTGTTCGGTTCGGGCACTGTCTGTCCAGACCAGGATTATCTGTCGAAACGCCCTAGCTATGACATGGTCCCTATATCCCAAAAGGGTTTCGATATTTTTGCCGCGAATGGGCTGCAGGAATGCCACTACGACGAGGTTATAGGAACATTGGTACAACTCTACCCTCATTCTACCAGGTCTGATGTACTACGATAGTTGGCGTGTCTTGGGGCGCATAGACGCTTAAAATAAGAACTTTTTTCCTTTGCCTCCTACTGTTTGCTGGTTGCTGTTGTTTACTGATTCCTCTGTTTGTCTGCCGATTGTAGTGAGTACTTCTGTTTTGTACTGTCCTCCTGTGATTATTTTCTTTTCCCGTTTAAACTCAACTTTGTAGACCCGTTTATGGTTCATATGATTTCGGTTTGTCGTTCATCTTCTTCGATGTTTTCTGTGTGTTAGCCCCTAATACGAAACGATATTCCATTTCGTAGTCACAATTAGGAAGTCGCAGATCCCAAATGAAGCGTCACGTCTCTAGAAAAGAAACACTGCGCAGAATCCAATTAGTCGAATAAATGTCATTTAGGGGGATTGAAAACACTAAAAGATGAAAGGTCTATCATCACATTTGGTAAACAAATAGGATTCAGTGGATCAAATGGCATCCTAGCTTGCCTATTGCTCTATTCCTTTACCTGATAGCCTTGCATTTTTTTCGTTTTGCTACGTTATAAGCCTTTTGCTGTTGATGTGTTGACTCCTGATGGACCCATGGTTTTCTAATTCGCAGTATTGGTGAGGCTCTGGTGTTTGTTGTGCTGGAAAGTATCTACAGTGCAATAGAAGTGCTTTTAGATTGTTAATAAACAAGATACCTCTGTTTCCATCAATCAATTATCCTTAAGTGCAAAAACACTCTCCGATGAATAGAATATGTTAGTCTTTAGCGCTCTGTTATACAACAAGAGTACCTACACTTTTTTCTAATACTAAAATCTGCAGGGATAAAGGATTGCATCTGGGATAGAACTGGACAGTGCACATAACAGAAGAATGGAAGACATGCACAATATCGAAGGTTTTGTATACGAATAGGCATATCTTGCTCGATGGATAGTCGATGACATGCCTTACCAAATACGAAACACCCGGGCAGTGGTACAGTGTCACACGACTATCAAGGACACGCTAAGAAGCCTAGGATATCCGATTGTGAGCTTGGAACCAATATCCAGACAGCCAGGCTTCTCGTTCAAGAAAGCTATAGTGTTGGAGTTTGAAGAAGGCATGAACAACTACTGGCCTGCCATAAGCGTTGCAAGCCTCGCTGAAGAATCGGGTTTTGGGAAGGGACGTATCTCCGAGGAGACTGAAACATTTGGGGGGGGGTTAACAATTTAATGAAAAAAATGCTAGAGATAGAAAGAGAAAATCCTCTAAAAACCTAGAGATTGTATAGCAGCTTTTTGAAAATGTCAAGATCCAAAAATAAAAATCCAAATATTTCTAAAAACAAGACAAATAATTCAGCAATAATTGCTGGCTTAAAAGAAAAAAATGTTGATTGCAAGAAAACAACGTGAGCTAGGGGAAAGGTCGAGTTCAAATGGTGACCTTCAAGCATTTATTCTGGAAACTGAATTGGAACTTATTGATGAAGAGTTTGAGGGTGATGAACTTGACGAAGAAGAGCAGAACAATGGGGACGAGAAGAAGAGTATGGGCGGTCAGAGAGGGGATGCTAACTCTCTAATACAGCTGACAGAAGAAGATGTTGCAGAGGAAATCCAGTTCTGGTCAACAGCCATTTATGGGTACGTACTAGGTGCAAACCCTCCTTGGTCGGTGATTAACGGTTTCATGAGACGAACTTGGAAATTGCTGAAAATCGATAAAGTGTATGTGTTATCAAATGGAGTGTTTTTAGTCAGATTCCACACTAATGAAGATAAGTTAAAGGCATTGGAGTCTGGTTTTTTAATGTTTGACAGTAAACCTGTCATTCTTAAAGAATGGACTGAGGACAGTGTTTTGGTGAAGCAGGAGTGCAAAAGGGTACCAATATGGATCAAATTACAAGGGGTGGATGTGAAATTTTGGGGAATCTCAAGTCTCACAAAGATTACTAGTCTGATTGGCAAGTATCTTAAGTGTGATGAGGTTACTAGGCACAAGACCTTTTTGAGTTACACTAAAATTTTGATTGAGGTGGATTTCAATCAACGATTTCCTAAATAGTTGGTATTCTTAGATGAAAAAGGGTTGGAGCAGAAAATTCAGGTAATCTATGAATGGATACCGGTGGAATGCAAGCAATGTAAAGGGACTGGGCACTTGGCGGAGGTTTGCAGGAAGACTAAGGCTAAGTCACAACCAGCTATGAAAGCTCAGGAGATGATGAAAGTTTGGAAATCGAAAGATATAGCTCATTTGAACAAATCTCCACCTGTAATGGTGGTGGATCAGGGGGGGCTGATTACTCCCATGAGTAATCATCAGGAGGTGGAATCACCTCAGCTTGTTCGGGTTCAAACTGAAGAAGAAGGTCCCAAGAGATTCAATCCGGAGGGCTTATCATTTCTGCAGGCTTTACTAAGTTCTAGTAAGGGGAGTAGGGGAGGTAGGGAGAATTTACCACCTGAAAATGGATAATTTCGGATTTTGGAATATTAGAGGTCTAAGTAGTCTAACTAAACAGAAGGATTTAAAATGGTTCCTTCATAAGAATAAAGTTAGAATGTTTAGCCTTTTAGAAACTAGAGTTAATAGTAGTAATTGGTTGAAGGTGATGAATAATATGTGTAGTGGATGGACTATTACTACCAATAATTCCTTTCATAAAGAAGGGAGAATCTGGTTTTTGTGGCAACCTATTAGGTATGAAGTGTTTGTGGAGGATATTTCTGCTCAAACTGTGTTTGTTAAGGTTTGGGATAAAGTGAGGAAACTGAAGTTTTATGTAACGGTGGTCTATGGTTTTAACAAACCAGCCGAGAGGAATTGTTTGTGGAATATTATTAAAAAGTACAAAGATATGGTTGATGGTGCTTGGATAGTTTGGGGTGACTTCAATAACATCCTTCACCAAGGGGAAAGAATTGGAGCTCCCACTACGTGGGCGGAAATAAAAAGATTTCAAAATTGTGTCCATGAGTGTGAGTTAAGTGAGTTACATACTTCTGGGTCGTTTTTTACCTGAAATAATAAGCATGAGGAGGGAACTAGAGTCATGCTCTCCTAGATGTTTAATGAAGATAGATATGAGGAAGGTCTATGATTGGATTGAATGGGAGTTTCTCAGAGACATGTTGGAGGCGTTGAATTTTCCTTTGAAATTTGTTAATTTGGTGATGGAATGTGTGACGACTCCTAGCTATTCTCTTGTTCTTAATGGGAGTAATTTTGGGCATTTTAATGGGAAGAGGGGGCTAAGACAAGGGGATCCTCTTTCCCCCTTGTTATTTGCAATATGTATGGAGTATTTATCAAGAATTTTACATGAGGTACAAGGCTTTCAAGGGTTTAAGTATCATTCTTTGTGTAAACAAATGAAGTTAGCTCATTTATGCTTTGCGGATGATTTGCTCTTGTTTTCCTATGGGAATAAGGAGTCGGTCACTATTTTGATGAGAGCTTTCTTGACTTTTTCTGAAGCTTAAGGGTTGCATATGAACAGGAAAAATCTGAGATATACATGAATGGAGTTAGGGAGAAGAGCACTTTATTACAGGTCACGAGGATGAGAAGAGGCTATCTACCTTTTAAGTATTTAGGGATCTCTATTTCGTATAAGAAGCTTGGACTGCTTGATAGTGCAGTTCTTACAGAGAAGATTGTGGATCGTATTCGTGGTTGGGGCTCTAGACATTTATCTTATGGAGGCGGACTAACTTTAGTCAAATTAGTCCTTCAGAACTTGCATAGCTATTGGGCTAGAGTCTTTATTCTACCCAAGGCTGTGATCAAGAAGGTCAAGGATATATGCAGAAATTTTTTGTGGAAAGGGGATCATAATTACATAACTGCTCCTTTAATTGGGTGGCAACAAATTTGTCGACCCAAAAAGAAAGGAGGATTGGGAATTAGAGAGGTGATGGACTGGAATCTGGCCAGTATTGCTAAATATGTGTGGTGGTTGGCAGCAAAAAAAGATCGCTTGTGGGTTCGTTGGATACATACTGTTTTCTTAAAATGGCGGAACTGGCAGCTGATGTTATGTAATACTACTTCAAGCTGGTCCTGGAAACGAATTTGCAAAGTGTATGATAAATTTAAAGGGGGTTTTGTTGATAATGGATGGCAGGTTGCAGGAGGAGGCTACACAGTTCAGCAGGGTTATGAGCGGTTAAGGGGGGAGAAACAGGATGTAAATTGGTGTGGATTAATTTGGCATAAGCTTGTTCTTTCTAAGCATTCCTTTATATCATGGCTAATGATGCATAATAGATTGCAAACATGTGAAAGATTAGCTAGATGGGGACTGAATGTACGCTTAGAGTGCTGATTGTGTGGTGCTGCTAAGGAGGATCAACAACATATTTTTTTTTGCTGTACCTACAGTCAGCAGGTTAGAGCCTTGTTGTCTGGATGGTTGGGTGTTAGCATTCATGAGTTGGATGTGGTGAATTGGTGGAACAGCTACAGTTTTGAGAACGATGTGCATAAATAACGCCTGGTAGGATGTGGAATAGCTGCGATGATCTATCATCTATGGAGAGCACGAAACAGCAGTAAGCATGAATTCTGGGTGCCAAGACCGGAGCAAATTATAAGGAGTATTCAGGAGGAAGTTAGAACTAGACACCGGTTTCTATTAGATCAAGGAAAAATGAGACTAATTGCTAAATATATGTAATAGAGTATTGAATAGAGAAGGATGGTAGTGGACTATCGGTAATAGGCAGTAGAATTGGATGTAAGGAACCAAATTGTAATTCTTTCTATCAATTATTAATATAAAGCTTACATTGTCCCCCAAAAAAATAAACATTTAGGGGCATTCGGTTGTGGGCTGCAACACATGAAGACAACGCATATTTACCAGAAGATGTGCAGTATCGGTTTGTCCCGACTGCCCTGAAAACAAATCAGATGATGCGTCATACGAAGACGACGAAATAGAATTTGAAGAGGTAATGAGTGCACTCTTAAACTTATACCCAGAACTATTTATGTGAGACGCTTGTTGTGTGTCAAATTTGGGTCGTTTTTCCTCCCATTTAAGCCCGTTTTTCCTCCGTCTTATGAGATTAGAGTGATTATCGCCGTATTTTGAGTATTTCTCGCATTAGAGTCTCTCTTTTACATTTTACGTGTTTGTGGTAGTTTTCTGTCTATTTTGACAGGATTTTCGACCAAAAACGTGTCCGAGCTTCCATGAGCATGAAAGAGAGAGATACCGTCCGAAGAGCAAAGCGCACAACGGAAAGTTCAAGTAATCCAATCGATCGGAAAAGAAAGAGACCGGAAAAAGAGGCAGAAAACCATCGGGTGAAGTTTCACCCGATGAGTCACCACCGGGCGAAATTTCGCCCGACGACATTTTCCACCTCCCCAAAGATTTTCGAGAGCACTCACCACCGGGTGAAATGACCGGGAAAAACTCTCACCACCGGGTGAAGTTTCGCCCGACGGTAAAGAAGCGCCAAAATTGCATTTCTGGAGAAAGTCCATCGGGTGAAATGATCGGGTGAAATTTCACCCGGCGGTATTGACTCACGGATGACCTTAAATCGCGGGGTGAAATTTTGCCATATGAAGATGCATAGGGTGAAGGTCTAATTAAAGGAAAGAAGATTGGATTATGAGCCTTAAGTTGTGTGACCCATTAAGGGTTTAGTATATATAGTAACCCTAGTTTCTTACATTCACCACCTAGTTAGACATCCCATTAGTGCCACATTACATCCTTCATTAGTGCCTCTTTAGATTAGGTATAGTTTAGTGGATCTCCATTGTAGTAGCTTCTAATTAATTCATCTTCTTAGTTCTTAGTAAATTCTCTCAATTAGATTATTATTTCTTGTAATAGATAAAAAAACTACTCTTTTAATTAATGTTAATTTTCCATTTCTACAATCAAGCTTCCATTTTTATTGAAGACTTGGGTTTATTTGAAGGTTGAAGGGGTTTTGCAAGAATTGGGTGACAAAGTTCTTCCATTTTCTTCTTCAAGCTTCATATTTATCTTCATCTTCATCTTTTTCTTTTAAGTTTTATCTCCATAGTTGGTACTTTCTTTGCTTCTCTCTTCCTCCATTAATTGATTAGTTTCCTTTTTAATCTTTTCTTAATCCTTTGTTTGTTTGTCTTGTCATTTTTATGTTAGTGTTATTTTAAATCTCCATCATTAGTAATTCCTTGCTTTTATCTCTCCTTTGTTTGTTTCTCCATAGCTTGTTTGATTGTTTTCCCTTATCTTTGCCTTGTTGTTATTTTCTTGTTTAGTTATCATTTTAGTAGTAATTTCCTTCTTTTGTGTTAGATTAATTTTCATTCCTTTTTAATCATCATGTTTTGTCTTTTCTCTAGTCTCCCTATTATTTGTTTTATTTTGTTTCGTATGGATAGTGAGTAGATTTTAGTTAGGGGGCTAGGGGAAGAGGAATTCTAGATTCGGGTTTCATTTTATGAGAACTATTGCATTTGAAGGTGATTTGTCTTTCTTGGGATTATTGTGTCTTGATTGACTTAGCCTGATCAACTAGGTTAGCCTGACTCACCTGAAACAATATGGAGAAATTCGAGGTTTGGGTAATTCCATCTTGAGACTTTAATTTATTCGTCGCGAAAGCGGGCTTAGGCTAGGTCGGGTAGGGAAACCGAAAGGTGGTTCCTCCCCTTATTCATCTTGTGATAATTCTTGTGATTCCCGTACCTTTTTCTTAAATTCTGACTCCCCGACTCTCCCTAACGCCTTATCATTATTGTTTCTCGTTTTAGTTATTTAATTCGCTCACCTTAGTTTAATTATTTCGTCCCAAAACCCCCATTTTCAGACCCCAAACACGATTACACCCAGACTTGACCTATGACATTTCTCTGCCTCGCTGTGGTTCGACCCCGACTTGCCACTACTACATAGTAGTTAGTTGGGACTAAATATTGTTTGATTGTGCGGGTCGCGATGCCCGCGCGTCAAAATGGCGCCGCTGCTGGGGAGAGCGGTAATTAATTGATTAAGTCTTTATTTAATTGTGTTTGGTTAATTGTTCAGGTTTTATTTTTCTTTCCTCCTACCCTAGTGCCATTTGGTACTAGGAGTCTTATTGTTTGTTGAGTTTTTGCTAGGAATACTTTTGATTTAGGTTGCTTGATCCTCATTCGAAGATCAAGTCGCTTGAAAATATTGTGGACCGAAGCAACAACTCAATATTGTGATCTCATACCGATTTCTTCATTTCTCAACACCTCGTCTTTGTTCAATCAACATCCAAAGATTCAAGTATGACTACGCTTGGATCCCATTCTCAACCGTCTAGTGAGGAGATTTCTTCTCCCGTCTTCATTGGAACTATCCCGGAAAGTTTTTGAGCTCAAACCTTCCATTATCCGTCTAATCCAACAACATACTTTCCGAGGATTGTCGGATGAAGGCGTTATAGAACATGTTTATCTATTCAAGGAGAGTCTTGTTGGTATCAAGCTTGAAGGTCTTACCAAGTGTCAACTACACCAGATTCTTTTTCCCTGAACCTTGCATGATGGAGCAAGGAGGTGGCTTCAAAGTTTCTCTAACAACACTTTCCACACTTGGAAGCACTTATGTGACACTTTCCTTGAGAAATATTTCCCACATCCAAGACCAACAAATTTAGGAAGGAAATCCAAACCTTCAAACAACAAGAGGATGAGAACATAAGCGGAGCTTGGGATCGATTTCAAACTCTACAAAGGAAATGCCCACACCATGGTATCCCTCATTGGCTCTTGCTCTATACATTTTTTAACTCTTTATCCGCCGATGCAAAGGACAATCTTAACACGGCTGCATAAGGTGACTTTTTCTTACTCAACGAGGTTGAATCCCATAAGCTTCTCGAGAAGATGGCCAAAAGTGGCATGCGTTCTAAGGAAATACAAGGTGGTGAGTCAATTGAAAAGTCAAAATCGTCAAGTGATATGGAGGCCACTCTTGAGGCGAGAATCGCCCAATTAATTGAGAGATTTGAAGCAATGGTTGCTAGAGATGCTTCTTAACCTGAGATGAGGCCCCCATCAAGGAGAATTACCCCACCTAGAAGAGTCACACCACCGAGGCGAACATCCATCTCACCTCCCAAACTATACCGAGTAGAAATACCATGTGATCATTGTGGAAAATATGATCACGATTCCGATCTTTGTATGAGGGAGGGGAATGTATATCAAGTCGATACCCAAGGAACCTATGAAAGATCTTACACGAACAATCCTAATTGGGGAGCCGGATCTTATTCCATGCCAACCCGAGAATCTTATTCTTGCCAAGATCATGCAATTCCAAGAGCCCCCAATCAAAGGGTTTATTCTAATTACTAAGGGTTCAACCATCAACAAAGACCTCCTAATGAAAATCATTTCAATCAAAGTTATTCCTATTCTCAAGGACCTCCTCGACCTAGTTATGGTCCTCCCTTTGGAATTTATCCTCCACATAATCAAGGTCCCCCAAGGCATACTCAAGGTAACTTTCAACCTTTTTACGATATTCAAGGAACGATATGGAAGAAAATGCATCAAATCGAGTTAGACTCGAAGCTTTAGAGGCACGTGCCGCCTCGTGAGCCCGATTTTCCCAAGAACCGACCTATTCTTCCAATCATGCATCCGTGAATGCTATTAAGGTATTGAGAAACAAGGGACTGGTGAAGCCTATTAACCCACAACCCTATACATCTCATCCCTCAATCAATGAATTCTATGAGAATGTGGTCAAAGATGTAACTGAAAGACCAATTAGAGATCCCTCTAAGTACCTTGTAGGAGACCTCACCTACGTCATTGAACAGATTCCAATAGAAGACATGAACTTAGTCTCTAGAATTGATGTGCCACCCTTGAATGACAAGCCCCAAGTCCTTTCAAGCAATCAAGCTTTGGAAAAAATAACCTTCACCGATCTGCTCGAAAACATCGATACAAGCCCTTCCATGCCCACCCCATCTGAATATATTCGGACATTATCTTGAAACCTACCTTGAGGGAGGAATTTCCCCTTTCACCAAGAGTTACACCGAAGGTTCCAATCCCCATCAAACTCGGTGATCCTGATAGCTTTTCTATTCCATGCTCCACAGACCATGTATTAATAGACAGAGCCTTGTGTGACTTAGGCGCCGACATTAGCCTAATGCCCCTAGCCATTGCTCGTACCATTAACATTAAGGACTTGGACTACTTGATCGCCTCCCAATCGGATCGGTCGTTAACAAAGGACGGGGGATCAAACGATATTTGTAAGACTCGAGATTACACAAAAACAAACAAGTATTCGTGGTAAGTCGAGGTCGGTCCACAGGGAACGGAACGTGTTGACAAGTTTAAAGCGGCGTGTTTGATGTCTAGAGGGGGGTTTCTAAAGGTCGAGTCTATGCTAGAAAAATAACTACGAGAATATTTAGGGGTGATCAATTTAGGAAAAGGCGTTAGGGGGAAGTCGGGATTCGGAACATGGGGTCTAAGAAGGTCGAGATTGAGTTTTTGTTGCAACATTGATAAAGGGAGAATGCCACCTTTCGGTTTCTTCACCCAACCCACCTAAAAACCCGCTTTTGCGGCGAAGAAGGGTAAGTCTCTAGTTGTAGTAATTTCTACCCCGAGTTTCCCCATATTGATAGAAACGAGTCAAGGTCGGTCTAGTTGGCCGGACTAAAACAACAATGACACAACAACCACAAGCAAGATAAACTAACAAGCAAGCAACCCACCAATACCCCTAAATTCAAATAATCCAAGTCCTCATCCCTAAACCCCCTAACAAGAAATCTACTCACTTATCATAATGAAAGACAATAAAACATTAACTAAGTAGAAACTATCTAAAGCATGCATATTAACTAGATCTAATGAAAATAACTACAAGATGATGAGAAAATTACGATCTAACAATTACCCACTAAACTATGGAACTGCCAAAATATACTAGAGAATAATCTAGAACACCATGAACAAAATCTAAAGAAACTAACTGTGTTAAGATGATCTAAACAAGACAATGATGAGAAAACTAAAATAAATCTAAGCTAGAGATTAGAGAGTGGAAGAGAAATGTACCAATGATAAGCGTTATTTATATACATATTTGGATCCTCTTAATTGTTAGTTTTATCTCGGTTTTCGTGCTTAACTCGTTAATAATGATGCAATATGCTTTGAATGTCGATACTTCCGTATTTGTGTGTATTTTGAAGATTTGGATGCATTTGGAGCTAATAAGAGCATTACGGAATCGATAATTGAAGAATTCACATCTAAGCGTGGAATCGAAGGAAGAAGATGCGGAATATACGAAGAAACAAAGACCCAAGAAGGAAAAGACACAAAACGAGATGAGAGAATGATCGCCTACACAAGGGTCAACTTCAAACGTTCATATCTTGATTTCTACAACTCCAATCAAAGTGGTTTTGGTGGCGTTGGAAAGCTCTTTCTCTTATCTTTCCAACGGTATATAACACGTCCAATTTGAACAAGTAACGAAGAAATGAAAGCCGTTTGAAGTCGAGCGCGCGATGCTGTGACCTACTGCGCTACTCGATCGAGTGCCCCTACTGCACTCGATCGAGTGCTACTTCGTGAAGCTCCTGTCCATATTTGGGTGTGTCACTCGATAGAGTGCCGTCAGGCACTCGATCGAGTGCACCCAATCCGGGCCACACGTCATTCTTATTTCGACTTAGAATTTGGGCCTGCTTTTGAGTCCAACTGATACTCTTTATATATCAGTTGTCTGACTCTTGTTTGGAACATCTTTTATCTTTTCTTTTACCTTCTTCTACACACTTTTTATTATCTTAGTTTTCTTAGTCTAGTTTACTTTGCGAGATACATTGAACCTAGTTCTCCGTCTCAGATCTTGAATTCTCCGGTATTATTATTCTTAATTTTAATTTCAATTTCAGTTTCTACTTTAATTTCCGTCTTAATTTATTCTTTGTATTGTTTTATAGTGTAGATTTATTATTGCTTCCGTAGATTAATTCGTATCGTTTTCGTCATGTTTAATTGCAATTCGTCTTTTGTTAGTCCGATTATAATTAATATGCGTAGCTAGATTTCATCTAGGGTTTAAGGGGATCGATGCGTATTATTAGGGTGATAGTCAATTGACCTGTTTCTAATCGTATGAACTATTGCCTGAATATCGTTTAAACTCTGATTAATTGTTTGATGCATAATTCAATTAATTAGTATCGCAAATTAGGACTTTTCGCCGACCGGGTTAAGAACTAATTAGGCCACGATAGTTTGGGTAGACTGACTTAATGCTAGCAACCGCAGGTTAAGTTTAGATCTAAAGGTTGTAGTGTACCGACCGGACCTACACCTTAGATAGTTCGATTATTGACCTGTTAGTTGACTCCCTGACCCGAGTAATATTCATTGTGAACCTGAGACCCTAGACTTTTTTTCCTTATTGATTATTTATCAGTAATTAGTTATTAGTTTACCAAACAACCAAAACTGTGACCTATAATCTAGAATCTAATTCTTAGGATAAATAATTGAATTCCCATCTCCTTGTGGTTCGACCCCTGATTTCGCTATCTACATTAGTTAGTGACCTTAGGGTATCTTTGATTAGGGATACGACTAACCCTGTCAACCAACTATGAAGATCTACAAGAAATAAGAAGATTGCATAAAAAAAGGTTGAATCTTTGATGGAGAGGATGAACAACTTGTCAATAATTCTTCAATAAACCCAACAAATCTTCAAATAAAACTTGAATAATCTTCTACAAACTTGAAATCTAGAGAATTGTTGATGGAAACTAAGTAGATCTATTACTAATTACTATGTAAACTACTAGAATTATAGAGAATTACTACTAGAATACTACTAGATTGTTCTACTAATGGATGGTGTAATCTGATGGAAGACTACTCTAATGGAGGCCTATTACTACTTACTTAGGCAACAAATTAGGGTAACATATATATAGTAAAGCCTTAATGAGTCTCTTAACCTAAAGCCCAAATCCAAATCTTGCTTCATTAGTGAGACAATCATCCTTTGCATCTTCATAGGGCGAATTTTCGCCCTGCGGCTTGATGGACAAATCCCACCGGGTGAAAATTTCGGCCGGTGAGATTTTCTTCATTTTCTTCGATTTCCGACGTTCTTCACCAACGGGCGAAATTTCACCCGGTGGGCGAATTTTCGCCCGGTCAACTTTGCCCGGTGAGGAAGCTCGAAAAATTCTTCGGGGAGGCACTTTACCGTCGGGTGAAATTTCGCCCGGTGGTGTCTCATCGGGTGAAATTTCACCCGGTCATTCTACTGGCCTCTTTCCTTGTCTCATTCTTCGCCGATTGATTGGATGGTTTTAAACTTTAAGTTGTGTGCTTTGCTCTTTTGGACGGTGTTCCTTTCTCTTGTGCTCGTGGAAGCTCGATCGTGAATTCGGTGCCAAATCCTATCAAAATTGATAGAAAAACTACCTAAAACGCACAAGAAGGACGCTAATGCGAGAAGTACACAAAATATGGTGATAATCGCACTCTAGACTCGCAAAACGAGGGAAAACGAGTCTAAATGAGAGGGAAAACGGTCTAAATTTAGCACACAACAATTCCTCCACACTAAACCATTCCTCATCCTCGAGCAAAGACCCAAAAAGAAATTACAACAACTATTACTACTAGCTAGACTATGCTAAGCCGATACGGGGCAATTAACGAGCCCGCTCCGTCCCTTCAACTCACATCGAAATACCCATGAGGTGGAGTACTCCCATGCAAGGCAAGTTGGGGCTTGCTCAAAATGGTGGATGCGACTAAACACACAAAAACACGTAACACGAAAGAGTAGACACATCCAAAGCAAAAATAAAACACCGAATCCCTCATCGAGACGGCGGGGAAGACACCGATTACTTACCTAAAATAACAATAAACTTCCAAGATAAATGACCCACGTAAACAAGGACCAAAGCTTAATACTATGACAATTAAGCAATATAAGTGTTGATAACTTAGCCTAGGTCCTCCTAGTCTTCTAAAGGGGTACGACGGGGCGTATAACGGAGTGGAAAAAGTGAACCATGGATTCGTTCGACACTGTAGGTAGGTGCAGTCCTGCTCTCTTTGGCTAAGCCAAGAGGGTCGTTCCAAACTCGAATTTCCTGAATTAGCTCAAACAAAAAGGTGGCGTGTTTACAATTACTGGGGTGGATCGACCAATCACCGCTATCTTCCTACCTCGGGACTCGATCCTCTAGTTGGCACTTCACGGCGATGAATCGATCAAAGGGCTTTGTTTTGTTAGGAGAGGTTTTTTCGATGATATGATTTTCATTTGAGGCTCCTTTTTCTCTCCTTTGTTTTTCATTTTTTTGTGCCCTTTTCTCATGCTTTGGTTTGCCCTTTTTGGCTTTTTGATTTTGATGTGGTTCGAAACCAAGCTTGGAGGTTATTTTTGTGTAAACTTATTATAGTGATGTATAAGTGCAGGAAAAATAGGTAATCGAGAACGCGCGCCATTCCCGGATAACCCACAAAAAGCGGAAAGAATTTGGACTAAAGGTGCAATGGTCATTCGAGCAAGGTCACCTAGAAAACGGGATGCGGGAACCAAGGCCTAACTCCTCCATGGGTGGTCAAGGTTGTCAAATGCAAACCCCGAAGTAAACCTTCAGTAGAAAAGGTGGACTCAAGCTAAAGGATCAACAAATTCATTGATTAAGAGTCATTCTACTAGATTAAGGTCCAAAATCTACAATGGGCTATCTACAATGGAATGTAAACTCTTGTAAAAGGTTTGTAATCGGGTTTTCGAAAAGTTTAGTCCTAGACACACTATACAGAAACGAAAGAAACACATGAAAAAGAAAAAGCAATAAAAGAAAACACAAGTAAGGTCGTGTACTCCATACTCCATCGACATTAAAGCACACAATCAACCACAACACCCAAAATGCTCAACTTCGAGAGCCTCCAATAGCAACAACCTAACTCTTCTACAAAGATAAAGAAGAAAGAAGGAAGGAAGTTACCAAGCGAAGTGCTTTCATAATCTCTTCAATTCGCGCTATCAAGGTGGTGGTTACCTGTAAGAGTGGAGGACAAGACATACACGGGACACGAAAACATAACGAGAAACAAGAAAAGAAAGGAAAACAAAAGAAAAATGTTTTTGATTTTTCGAGTTTTTCAAATTTTTATGGTTTTTGAAAAGATTTTGAAAAATAAAAGATAGTAGACTCCTCCCCCACACTAAAACTGTATATTGTCCTCAATGGACAAGTAGGGGAAGACCAAAAGAAACGGAAAAGAAAAATAAGAAAAGTATTTTTGGATTTTTATGATTTTTCAAATGTTTTTGGATTTTTTTCAAAAATTTTGAGAGAAGAAAAAGGAAAATAAAGAAAGCGATAAAATAGTGGCGGGCCTAGATTCAATCACATCACCTAGACCCTAGCCAAGTGGCTAAGAAAATAAAAAGGAAAAAGGAAAAGAAAATTGAAACGAAAAGGTGAAAAATTGGGCGTAGGTGTAGTCACGTCACCTAGCCCGGATTAAGAAAAATTGAGAGAAATTGATTAAAATTTGGATTTGTCAAATGGGTCAATGGCGTAATCACGTCGCCTAAAGACCGGGAGCAAAACCAAGGCCGCTTCGGCCACAAAAATCGATGGGACAGTGGGACAATGGGACAATGGGACAACTTGCAATTTTTGTTAGAGATAGAAATAATCACAATGATTATAATGATGGAACAAGGAACCAAATTCATCTAAGAAAATACAATTGTAGACTCACCAACCAATCTACACATATACCCACAGCACATACAAACCATATTATCTACCGACTCATATAGGGGGTCTAAATCGGGTAATCATTGGATGCAAAGGAAGCCGTCGAGGATGGTTGCGTGCCCTTGGTGGGTTCTAACTCACCGGCGTACTCCCAAACTTCTATACCCCCCGATTCGTTCAGTCGGAATTCACCGAGACCTAAAGGTAGGTCCCAATTGTGACAGTTATAAATATTGGTTCGGTAAACGTTAGGGACTATTAAAGCACGGTCATGGCAAATGGAGACGAGGCGATGGTCAGGTACATTAAAGATCCAGGTGGGAAGGTAGGCCTCGTCAAGCCAGACACGATTGTCATGTGGGATAAGATGGTCGGTCGCATAACCCAAGTTTTTAGTGATTAAAGTCACAAGACCTCCACAGTCTACGGAGGGGCGTTGAACAATAATAATTTGATGAAAATGCAACGCTACGATTAGTGGAAGGTCTAGGGGGTTAGGGTTGCCAAGTAAGGAGTCAGAAATTAATTGTAAGATGCACACATTAAGATTAATAATATTGTCGGTAGATGGTATCAAGCAATAAGAAAGTATCTCGGCAAAGTAACGAATAGCAGGGTTACGGATTTCAACGGTAAAGCTTGAATTAGGTTCAAAATCTCGTTGACCACGTGCTATGCACCGCCAAAGGTCTCTTCTAGAAGCACTAGCTTGTACATCACTCAAAGGTTTAATAATTCCGGTACCCGATGAGGGTAGACCTAATATTGTCCTCGATTCCTAGAATTTCCATTGTGAATGGACAAGGCCACCTAGTGCTCTGAAAGGCCTTTTCGGAGAAGGTTTGAGCTAAGGGTGTATTAGGAAAAGGTGAAAGCTTAGGCTTAGAACATTTAGAAACTTTTGAGGTTGAAGCCATACCTTTTTTACGCGCGGCTCGTTGGGCTCTTGTCTCCATGATATTAATTACAAGAAAAATCCCAAAACTTTAGCTTCTCCTTCTTCAAAACCCCAAAATAAATCACCAAGTATGGAAATGAAACTATGAATGGAGGTTTGAATGTGGTTGGGTGTGGAAGGTGGTTTGATGTGTTTATGAAGGGTGAAAATGTGGAGTGAATTGTTGGGTAAAGGTGATATATATAAGCAAGGGTGGTTGAGGAGGGAAAGTGAAAGTTTTAAAGTTGGTGGTAAAATTTTGGTGTAAAAAATTTTGGAGGAAAAGTTATGTGTGGTAAATATGAAGGAGGGAATTGAAATTGTAGTAAGGAGGTGTGTTATAGGTGATCCATTCAAGCTCATGCCGCCGGGTGAAATTTCACCCGGTCGAGCACCATCGGGTGAAATTTCACCCGACGGACTTTTCGTCGTGAAAATAATTTTTGCCACTTTTTCCACCGGGTGAAATTTCACCCGGTCAAAATCTCGCCGGGCGAAAAATTTCGCCCGGTGGTATCTTCTTCAATTCCGACAGCTTTTCCGTAGGGCGAAGTTTCGCCCGGTCAAATCTCACCGGGCGAAGTTTTGCCCGACGGTCTTATTTTCTTTGTTTTTTTCGCCTTGCCATTTCATGGCTCTTCAATAGTCACCTAAAGATTCTAACATTGACTCGACTCACATTACATAATCAACATTTCCCACAAACATGCTTGTGGTCTTCAATTTAGCTTCATAACTTCTCCAAAAGCTTGATCTTCAACCAAATAAATGCTCCATGGTGAAATCCAATTTCAATCATTCTTCTCAAGCTAACAAAACTAACAAACCCAAAGAAATATGATACATATATACAAGGTGGTTGTTGAGGATACCACCAAATCTACTTCGATTTCGAGAAGGGGTTAGATAACGCTCCCCAACGGGAGCTCACTAAACTTCATGGTAGCGAAGGTCTCACGAACGTGACCGGGATGATAAATCTTCAAACGTTATCCATTAACCATAAATTTCCCGGTTTTCGGGCTTGATATCTCTATTGATCCATATGGTTGCACCTTGGTCACTTCGAATGGACCCGACCATTTTGATTTTAACTTACCGGGGAAGAGCTTAAAGCGAGAGTTGAAGAGTAATACCTTATCACCAACGGAGAAGTACTTACAAAATATTCGGGAATCGTGCCATTGGCGAGTTCGTTCCTTGTAAATCTTCGAGTTTTCGTAGGCTTCTAGTCTTAATTCTTCCAATTCTTGTAGTTGGAGAAGGCGGTTATCTCCTACAACACTCTCATCGAAGTTTAGATCTTTGATTGCCCATTCGGCTTTGTGTTCTAATTCCACCGGTAAATGACAAGCTTTGCCATACACAAGACGATAAGGAGTGTTTCCAATCGGCGCTTTGTAAGTCGTTCTTAATGCCCAAAGGGCGTCATTCAATTTCAATGACCAATCCTTTCGGTGTGTATTTACAACTTTCTCTAAAATTCCCTTGATTTGACGGTTGGAGATCTCGGCTTGCCCATTAAATTGAGGGTGGTAGGCTAGGGACATCTTGTGAGTGATACCATATTTTCTAAGAAGGTGTTCAAAGGTATCTTTTCTAAAATGAGAGCCTCCATCACTAATTATGGCTCTAGGCATACCGAATCTTGAGAAGATTACATTCTTGAAAAGGTTGATTACAACCTTGGAGTCATTGGTGGGGGAAGCTACGGCCTCGATCCATTTTGAGACATAATCAACCTCTACTAGGATGTATTTGTTACCAAAGAAGGATGTGAACGGACTCATGAAATCAATGCCCCAAACATCGAACAATTCAATTTCTAAGATGGGTTGAAGGGGCATCTCATTTCTTCTTGTAATATTCCCACTTCGTTGACAAGCATCGCACGTGAGAATGAAAGCTCGAATGTCCTTGAACATGGAAGGCCACCAAAACCCTCTTTGGAGAACCTTGTCAATTGTCATTTGGTTGGCCAAGTGTCCACCATAAGATGTCGAGTGAAGGTGCTTCACAATATTATACCCTTCATCGGCCGTGACACATCATCGGTAAATTCCATCTACACAACGGCGAAACAAATATGGTTCGTCCCAATAATAGCGTCGGGCTTCATAACGTATTTTCTTCCTCTCTTACTTGGAATAATCGTCCGGAATAAAATGAGATGCTAAGAAATTGACGATATCAGCATACCAAGGTGTAATAGTTTCAACGGCCATCAAGGCCTCATCTCTCATAGCTTCATTGATGGGTATACCATCTTCTTCATTGCTACCTTTACCAACCATTAGTCTACTAAGATGATTCGCTACCAAGTTCTCCGATCCGGCTTTGTCTTTAATCTCAATATCAAATTCTTGTAAAAGGAGGACCCACCGAAAGAGTAGGGACTTGGTCTCCTTTTTAGACATGATGTAACGAATCACCGCATGATCGGTGTGAATTATGACTTTGGAACCGGTAACATAATTTCGGAATTTCTCCATGGCATAGATAACGGCAAGCATCTCTTTCTCGGTTGTTGTATACCTCGATTGGGCTTCATCTAATGTTTTGCTTGCGTAATATATCACATGTAGCTTCTTATCTACCCGTTGACCTAGAACGGCACCAACGGCAAAATCGGATGCATCACACATGATCTCAAATGGAAGATTCCAATCGGGAGCTTTAATAATCGAAGTGGTAGTGAGATCAGTCTTTATCCTGCAAAAGGCCTCAAGACACGAGCCTTCAAAAACAAAAGGTGCATCCTTCATAAGCAAAGAAGTCAAAGGCCTGACAATTTTGGAAAAGTCTTTGATAAATCGTCTATAAAAATCGGCGTGACCTAGAAAACTCCTCACCCCTTTAACATTTGTAGGTGGTGGCAAGTTCTCAATCACGGAGACTTTCGCCTTATCAACTTCGACTCCTCTATTAGAAACAATATGACCTAAGACAACACCTTGCTCAACCATAAAATGACACTTTTCACAATTTAAAACAAGTCTATACTCTTCACATCGAGCTAACACTTGATCTAGATTTTCAAGGCAAGAATCAAAAGATGTACCATGGACACTAAAGTCATCCATAAAGACTTTCATAGATTTTTCAATGAAATCGGAAAAAATAGCCATAATACATCTTTGAAACATTCCCGGCGCATTGCACAATCCAAATGGCATCCTTCTATAAGCATAGGTGCCATAGGGACATGTAAAAGTGGTTTTCTCTTGGTCATCGGGATGAATAGGAATTTGAAGAAATCCGGAATGACCATCAAGGAAACAAAAAGAAGAATGATGCGCCAATCTTTCAAGCATTTGATCAATAAAGGGAAGGGGAAATGATCTTTTATGGTGATCGTGTTCAATTTTCGATACTCTATACACATGCGTCAACCGGTAATAGTCCTAGTAGAAATAGACTCACCCTTTTCTCCTTTACAACCGTCATTCCTCCTTTTTTTGGCACAACTTGTACGGGGCTAACCCATTTACTCCGGTTATTGGGTATATAATGTTAGCCTCATACAACTTGAGGACTTCCTTCATGACAACCTCTTTCATGGTGGGGTTCAACCTACGTTGACCCTCAACCGAAGGATGGTGGTCATCATCAAGGATGATCCTATGCATACAAACATTTGGGCTTATGCCTTGGAGGTCGGCAATGCTATACCCGATGGCCTTTTTGTGCTTTCTCAAGACAATTAAAAGTTTTTCCAATTGAGGTCCATCAAGGGTAGCATTGACGATAACGGGATAATTAGTTCCTTCAAGAAAAGCATATTTGAGGGAAGAGGGAAGTGGTTTAAGTTTAAGATTAGGAGGAGAAGATACCTTACTCTTACCCACCGGTAGTGGTTCTATCTTATGCAAACATTCATCTTCAAGGGGTAGAGTCGAATGGTTCATCTTCTTGTTTATCATCATCTATTAAGCTATACTCAACCAAACTGTCAATAACTTCAATGGAATGCATTTGTTCAATCATTGGTTGTTTAGGAGCTTGAGAAAGGAAAAACTCTACCGACTCGTTCCCTATGTTAAAAGACAACTTACCATTCTTGACATCAACTATAGTACCTCCGGTGGCCATAAAAGGTCGACCTAAGATAATGGGGTTAACAGTGTCTTCGAGCATATCCATGAAAACAAAGTCGGAGGGGATGAAAAACTTACCAACTTGAACGGGTACATCCTCAAGTATCCCAAGTGGGTACTTGACGGACATATTCGCAAGTTGAATCGACATACTAATGGGTCTCATCTCCACCACACTAAGTCTCTTAGCAATGGAATAGGGTAACAAACTAACACTAGCCCCTAGGTCACATAAAGCTCGATTAACAACAACATTTCCAACCCGACAAGGGATGGAAAAACTATCGGGATCCTCAAGTTTCTTTGGCATTTGATTCATAGGAATGGCACTACATTGTTCCGTGAGAGAGATACATTCTTTATCCTCTATTGTTCTCTTTTTAGTCAAGACATCTTTTAAAAACTTAGAATAGAGGGGCATTTGAGAAATTACCTCGGTGAAGGGTAAAGCTACCTCCACCTTTTTCAACATATCCACGAAACGACTAAATTGGGCATTCTTCTTGTGTGGTTTAGCTCGTTCGGGAAAAGGCAATGGAGGGACAAAAGTAGGAGATGGTGGAACATTGGATTCTTCTTCTTCTCTTTTTTCTTTTTGCTTCTTCTGCTTCCATTTGCTCTTTCTTCTTTCTTTGTTCATTCTCCGCATTTTGGAGGATATCAAACTCCGCTTGTATTCCCCGGTTTTGTTTGGAGGAAGTGGGAGATGATTATTGTGGTGTACTTGGTTGATTGACTTTGGTTGGAGTACTTTTGGTGTTCAAGTTCAAGTTCTTATACGGGTCTTCAAGTTCTTTGCCACCTCTCAAAATGACGACATTTGCTTGGTGTGAAGGGTCTCTTGGGTTTTGGGGTTGCCCGGGCAAACCATGGGGTGGATGAATTGGGGCGGCTAAGGCCTTTGTTGCTTCTTGTGACTCCCAAACCATTAGCCTTGCCTTGGTATCTTGATGTTCATTCCATAGCTACCCAACGGTTCTTTGCAAATCATTATAGTTATCCCATGGGACTCCTCCTTGACCAAATTGAAAATCGCTTGATTGACCATAAGATTGAGAGGGTTGATTAAATGGTGGTTGATTGTAACCTTGATTTTCTTGAAAATTACCTTGGAACCCTTGATTGTATCCATGATTGAGATGATTACCATGTTGATTTTGGTAATTGTTGTAATTGTTAGGAACATGGAAGTTGCTACCTTGTTGATAGAAGTTGCTCCTTTGATGAGGAGGCATATATGGGGGCATCTTTGGAGGACCTTGATTAAAGGGCCTTTGTTGACTTTGATTGAATGGCCTCGGTTGACTCCCTTGGGCATGTGGCATCGGATTTTGGACATTTTGATTTCCATAAGAGAAATTAGGATGAAATCTTGTGCCGGCATTGTAAGTATTGGAAAAGAGATCAAATTGAGGTCTTTGCCCATACACTTGTATAGCTTGGACTTCATTTGGCTCTTCAACATAAACTTCTTCATTAGGAATGCAAGAGCTAGAATCATGGCCATAATTGTCACAATGATCGCATTGAACTTCCCACGTTAATTGCTTTGGAGAACATGGTTGCCTTGGTGGAACACTCCCTTGAATTTGGTACATACCTCTAGAAGTACGGTACTAGGGAAAAGAGAGAAGGGAAAAGAATCAAACACAACAACTAAAAACAATACAACAACTTAGCCATTCCCTGGCAACGGCGCCATTTTGATCGCCTCCCAATCGGATCGGTCGTTAACGAAGGACGGGGGATCAAACGATATTTGTAAGACTCGAGATTACACAAAAACAAACAAGTATTCGTGGTAAGTCGAGGTCGGTCCACAGGGAACGGAACGTGTTGACAAGTTTAAAGCGGCGTGTTTGATGTCTAGAGGGGGGTTTCTAAAGGTCGAGTCTATGCTAGAGAAATAACTACGAGAATATTTAGGGGTGATCAATTTAGGAAAAGGCGTTAGGGGGAAGTCGGGATTCGGAACATGGGGTCTAAGAAGGTCAGAATCGAGTTTTTGTTGCAACATTGATAAAGGGAGAATGCCACCTTTCGGTTTCTTCACCCAACCCACCTAAAAACTTGCTTTTGCGGCGAAGAAGGGTAAGTCTCTAGTTGTGGTAATTTCTACCCCGAGTTTTCCCATATTGATAGAAACGAGTCAAGGTCGGTCTAGTTGGCCGGACTAAAACAACAATGACACAACAACCACAAGCAAGATAAACCAACAAGCAAGCAACCCACCAATACCCCTAAATTCAAATAATCCAAGTCCTCATCCCTAAGCCCCCTAACAAGAAATCTACTTACTTATCATAATGAAAGACAATAAAACATTAACTAAGTAGAAACTATCTAAAGCATGCATATTAACTAGATCTAATGGAAATAACTACAAGATGATGAGAAAATTACGATCTAACAATTACCCACTAAACTATGGAACTACCAAAATAAACTAGAGAATAATCTAGAACACCATGAACAAAATCTAAAGAAACTAACTATGCTAAGATGATCTAAACAAGACAATGATGAGAAAACTAAAATAAATCTAAGTTAGAGATTAGAGAGTGGAAGAGAAATGTACCAACTATGAAGATCTACAAGAAATAAGAAAATTGCATAAAAAAAGGTTGAATCTTTGATGGAGAGGATGAACAACTTGTCAATAATTCTTCAATAAACCCAACAAATCTTCAAATAAAACTTGAATAATCTTCTACAAACTTGAAATCTAGAGAATTGTTGATGGAAACTAAGTAGATCTATTACTAATTACTATGTAAACTACTAGAATTATAGAGAATTACTACTAGAATACTACTAGATTGTTCTACTAATGGATGGTGTAATCTGATGGAAGACTACTCTAATGGAGGCCTATTACTACTTACTTAGGCAACAAATTAGGGTAACATATATATAGTAAAGCCTTAATGAGTCTCTTAACCTAAAGCCCAAATCCAAATCTTGCTTCATTAGTGAGACAATCATCCTTTGCATCTTCATAGGGCGAATTTTCGCCCTGCGGCTTGATGGACAAATCCCACCGGGTGAAAATTTCGGCCGGTGAGATTTTCTTCATTTTCTTCGATTTCCGACGTTCTTCACCAACGGGCGAATTTTCACCCGGTCAACTTTGCCCGGTGAGGAAGCTCGAAAAATTCTTCGGGGAGGCACTTTACCGTCGGGTGAAATTTCGCCCGGTGGTGTCTCATCGGGTCAAATTTCACCCGGTCATTCTGCTGGCCTCTTTCCTTGTCTCATTCTTCGCCGATTGATTGGATGGCTTTAAACTTTAAGTTGTGTGCTTTGCTCTTTTGGACGGTGTTCCTTTCTCTTATGCTCGTGGAAGCTCGATCGTGAATTCGGTGCCAAATCCTATCAAAATTGATAAAAAAAACTACCAAAAACACGTAAAACGCACAAGAGGGACGCTAATGCGAGAAGTACACAAAATGTGGCGATAATCGCACTCTAGACTCGCAAAACGAGGGAAAAACGGGTCTAAATGAGGGGGAAAACGGTCTAAATTTAGCACACAACACTACTTTCCACTTAATGTGCAAATGGCCGATGGGACTACAAAGGAGTCTTATGGTCTAGCCCGCAACCTCATGGTTAACGTAAGGAATCTATACATCCCCACCGATTTTGTTATTCTCGACATGCCTATAGAGGAGCGGAATCCTATTCTCTTGGGACGACCTTTCCTAGCTACCGGTGGAGTAATCATTGATGTGAAAAGAGGGCGACTATCTTTCAATGTTATTAATGACACAGTTCAATTTGTGCTACCCGCATTCCTTCCCGAGAATTCCTTTGGCGGGGAACTATGGAATCAAATGGTGGAATTTTCATCTAATGAAGAACCATCCACCGAAGATCTTGACTATGATAACGAAGAAGACGATGGTGCCCTATTCATACTTGGTCCTACCTCCAAAGAAGGTATTCCAGAGGAATTTGTCGTGCTTCCCGAGGTAGCACGACTTATGGGCTTGCCAGAGTTTAGAAGAGAGTTCAAGATCGGTAACATTAAAATTTGAAATCAATACCCAAGACCCTCCGGGTTGCTTTTCAAGCAACCCCGATTAACCTCAAACAATTTGATTCGGTTTGGTGGTGTCCTCAATAACCACTTTGTAAATATTTGTATAATTCGTACTCTTTTAAATTTCTTGGACATTAGGTTTTGGATTTTTCCTTTGGAGCTTGCTTCTTATGGCACCTACAGGAATTGTGAAGATTTCTTTCGGAATTTTTGGGTTATCCTACAATGATTATGAGAGTTTTTCCCCATGTAGTAAATACATGGGTTGAGAAGATCGGTTTTATCGAAGAGTTAAGGTTGGTTTGGACCAAGTCGAAGAGAATTTTTGCAGCAAAAAGCTTATTTGGAGTGAAGGATCTCACCGGGTGAAACTTCACCCGATGGAATTGTTGCCCAAAGTCCGTCGGGTGAAACTTCACCCGATGGCAATTATGCTGGAATTAATAAATTGACGGAAAAATCTGTCGGGTGAAATTTCACCTGGTGGAATCTCACCGGGCGAAAATTCGCCCGACGGTAAACTTATTCGTGACTTGGGAATTGACGGAATTCCGTCAGGTGAAATTTCACCTGATGGAATCTCACTGGACAAAATTTCGCCCGACGGTGATTTGCGTAGAATTGACGAGAAATGGTCCGAAGACCGTCGGGTGAAATTTCATCCGATGGTGACCATCGGGTGAAACTTCACCCCGCGCCACCCTATACCCAAACCCACCTCTCTTTCTTCTTCATATCACCCTTTTTCCTCTGTCTCCTCAAATAAACCCCAAAATCCAAAAAAAACCAAATCCTACCACCCTAAATCACTTCTAATCCTCCAATTTCTTCACTAAAAATCTAATCTAATCCCATATTCTTCATCCTTACCGAATTCCTATCATCTTCTAGGAATTCTTTTTTAGAAATCGACCCAATTTTCGACAACCCCAAACCCTAACCCCCATCACCAAATCACCAAATTCAATCATCAACTATGAGGAGAATCAAACAAATGGCAAGGAAAAGGTTCTCAACGGTGTTTAATCGTCAATCGGGTTCAACGTCGTCATCTCATTCGGGGGAGCCGAGCGAATTTCATGAAGAACCTACACCAACACCGGTTCAAGTACAAAGCTCCGCCCCGCGCGAACAACCGGTTCCGCTAGAGGTACGTTACCCTTCAATTCGTCATAATTTTTGTCACTCCGAGTCTAACGTCTGTTTCGCTAAGAAATCCCAATTAGAAAAGTTTAAATTTTTTTGGAATTGTCGCATTGAGCTAACTTGTTGGACAGCTCAAGATGTTCTTAGGCGAATGGGTATTGAACCGCAGGTCCGACAATGTGCCAAAATCACGGACTGATTAAATTTTATACCTCGACCGAGGAGACTTTTCAAAAATTGACTTATGAGTTTCTCGCAACTTATGAGTTAAGTGGTGGTGATGACCTTACCGTCACTTTTCAGTTGCTTGAGACCCTATATGTCTTCTCCTTGAAGGATTTTGGTGCATTGCTCGTTTTACCGACTTCTGTCCTTGGAAGGCCTCGGGCGGGTCAAACTAGAGATGAAAAATTTGCCCATGATAGATTTTGGTTTAAAATTGTCCGTCAAAGGATTTTCAAGGGAGGAAAAATGCGTTCATTCTCCATTCGAAACCCCATCCTCAAATATTTGGCACGTATCATAGCCAATTTTTTTCTCTCGAGCTATGATACGCACCATAACTGTGGTGCCACGGCCATACAACTGTTAGAGGATGTGGTTCTGAATAGAGGCCCTTCAATCGAAATGTCCGAGGCCCTAGCTACGCATTTTGCCCAAGTTGCGAAGGGCAACCACAAGAACATCTCTTGTGGTGGCGTAGTTACGATGATAGCTAGAGCTTTGGACGTCAAGTTTAGTGACATGAAGCCAGTAATCGGAGTGGGGAATTATTTAGATGAAGTCTATTGCCCTTTTCTTGTTTGGCCCCAAGGGGAGAGTTATAACAGTTTGTTCTTGTACAAAATTACTGAATTGCGAGCTATTTCAATGCCTAACCCCGAATGGGTAAGGCTCGATATCGAGGAGAATTTCGGCATGCTGAAAAGGTCAGGGGAGTACATTCGGGATCATATCCATGGTAAGTTTTATCAGGTTAATTACCCCGCTGGACCTTTAGACTATGGTGACGATGACGTTGAGGTAGTAGATGTGTCAGAGGAAGAACTAGAGGTCGAAACCTTCCGGGACGAGGGTTAGAGAACATTACCATCATTATCCTATGGACCATCTTCCTCCCACTAGACCGAACCTCAGACCTCCCAATTTTTCATCCCCAATTTTACTGACTTCTCCCCACACCGACACTCCACTTTCACCCAGTCTACCCCCGGTTTCCTGGACGACGTGAATATGAGTCCTCCGAGACACTCCTCGTTCTTCGGATCAGAGGAGTTTTATAACCAATGGGGGGAAGTTTATGATCGTACAAGTCTGACTTTGGAGAACCCGACCACTTCACTCAACTTGACCCAAAGCGCTTACAATGTAGCCCGAGATGCACGCGACACTGCGCATAACTCCTATACGTAATCTAGGACGGTTTTGAGTACGCCCGGGACAACTACAGATGGCCAGGGACGCTGCTAGGGATGCCTTAGCAGCGAGGTTGGCGGCGGAGGAGAACCAGAGGATGTTGCAACAACAACAACACTATTTTGATCGATTTTTCGGTATGCCTCCGCCAGGGTCTTACCACCACCTCGTCCCCCGGGTCCTATGTGAGTGGTTGAGAATCGTTGGTTAGTGTGGGGGGTGTCAGGTGTCGGTGTCAGTCGTCGGTATTTTCTCCTGTTTCAGTATTTTTTGTCAGTTCTCTGCTGCGCCAGTTTTGGCATTTGATTGTTGGTTATTCGTTGATTGTTGTGATAATTTTTGTTGGTTCGGAAATGTTGTCAACCCCTCCGTGACCCTACTTGGGTCGTTACACACGTGAGGTTTCATTGCAGGTACCTTAGAGAAGAAGGGCCTTGCCGTAAGCTCTCGGTCTTAGGTGAACTGAACGCGCCAAGACCAATTGAAAAATCCAAATTTTTTTTCCTTTTATTTTTACCGATTTGTGCGGAATCGGGACGAGGTGACGTGATTACACCTACGCCCTTTACCTCTCACGGTTTTTCTTATTTTTCCTTTTCATTTTTCATTTTCTTCTTTCATTTTCTCTTTATTTTCATTTTCTTTTCTTACTTCATTTTGTTTTATTCTAGTTTACTTTCTTATTCTCTTTTATTTTCTCCTTATTTTCATTTTCATTTTCCTCTTTGGCTAGGGTCTAGGTGACTTGATTACACCTAGACCCGCCACCTTCTTTTCTTTATTTTATTTTCCTTTTTCTCCCTTTCACTTCTTTTCTTTTCCTTTGATTTTATTTTCTTTATTTTATTTTAATCCCCTCAATTTTGGAAAACACAAAAAAAATCGAAAAAACATAAAAATTCAAAAAGATTTTTCGTTTTTTTCTCTTTTTCGTCTTTTTCGATTATTCTCCTACTCGTGCATCGAGAACAATGCACAGTTTTAGTGTGGGGGAGGGATCTACTATCCTTTTATTTTTCATTTTTCCTTAAAAACCCAAAAATTGTGTAAGGTAGCGAAAATGAAGACCGCTCAGTAATATCTTTTACCTTCGTTTTTTCCCCTTCTCTTAATTGTATGGGAGTATGGGCTTGTATGCGATTTGGAGGTTCACTTGGTGAACATTTTGGAATTAGTGGTTGTGGATTGTGTTAACTTGATGGAGTTTGGAGTGCTTGGCTATATTTGTGAATTTATTTTGTTTTCTCGTGTTTTGTTCTTTTTGTGTTCTTTTTCATTTTTGTATAGCTTGTCTAGGTAAAGTTTTCGAAAACCCAATTTTGAGTTTAGGCCGAGTGTTTATTACTCCATTGTTAGTAACCCTTTTTATTTTTGGACATTATTCTAGTAGAATGACCTTGAACCAATTTTTGCATTGATTTTTTATCATGAGTCCGTCTTTTCTACTAGGAGTCTACAACGGGATTTGCATTTTGACCACCTTGACCATCCATGCAGTGATAAGGCCTTGGTTACCGTTTTCCGTTCTCTTAGTTGACCTTACTTGAGAAGCCATTTTTAGTCCAAATTTCCATCTTTTTGTGGATTTGGAGGGGGTGCACACTCGACTAGCCTATTTCTCTACCATTCACCCATTTCCACAAATAAGTTTGCAAAAATATGCTTTACCTTGATCTCGAAAATACCATCTAGCCAATTATGGGCTACTCAAAAGCAAAGGAAAAATGAAGAAGAGGAAGGGCTAAAAAAAACCCTCAACCGAAATAATGGGGAAAGAAAGAAAACCGAAAAGAAAATCAAAACCTCAAAGAAATATTCCCAAACCCAAATAATCCCTTGGTTGACTATTTGCCGTGAAATGCCTACTAGAGGACCGAGTCCCGAGGAAGGAAAATAGCGATGATTAGTCAATCCTTACCATTTTGCAAACACTTGTTCATTTTTTGTTTGGTCTAATTGACTTTCTCGAGTTTGGGACGACCCTCTAGGCTTAGCTTAGAAGACGGGATAACACTTACCTACAGTGCTTACTAACTTCATGGTTCTCACTTATCCACTCAATTTATCGTCCCGTTGTAGGCATATTAGTGGAATTAGAAGGACCTTGGTAAATTTTCAATGTTTTTATTGTTTGATTGTCATCCTATTAGGATTTTGTCCATGTCAATTTGGGTGACTAACTTGGTAGTGATCTCGCTTGACTTGAGTTTAAAATCGGTGCTTTCTCCATCGTTTTGATGAGGTACTCGGCGATTTATTTTCTCTTTGGATGCGTCTATCCTTTTGTGTGTCTTCTTTGTTTTATGTGTTTGTGTGTGTGTTAGTCGCATCCCCAATTTTGAGCAAGACCCGACTTGCCTTGCATGGAGGTACTCTACCTCATGGGTATCTCGATGTGAGTTGAAGGGACGGAGCGGGCCCGTTAATTGCCCCGTATCGGCTTAGCATAGTCTAGCTTAGTAGTAGTAGCTAATTTCTTTTTGGGTCTTTGCTCGAGGACGAGCAACGGTTTAGTGTGGGGGAATTGTTGTATGTCAAATTTGGACCGTTTTTCCTCCCATTTAAGCCCGTTTTTCCTCCGTTTTGCGAGATTAGAGTGCGATTATCGCCTTATTTTGAGTATTTCTCACATTAGAATCTCTCTTTTACATTTTACGTGTTTTTGGGAGTTTTCTGTCTATTTTGAGAGGATTTTCGACCAAAAACGTGTCCGAGCTTCCATGAGCATGAAAGAGAAAGATACCGTCCAAAAAGCAAAGCGCACAACGGAAAGTTCAAGTAATCCAATCGATCGGCAAAGAAAGAGACCGGAAAAAGAGGCAGAAAACCATCGGGTGAAGTTTCACCCGATGAGTCACCACCGGGCAAAATTTCGCCCGACGACATTTTCGACCTCCCCGAAGATTTTCGAGAGCACTCAGCACCGGGCGAAATGACCGGGCGAAACTCTCACCACCGGGTGAAGTTTCGCCCGATGGTAAAGAAGCGCCAAAATCGCATTTCTGGAGAAAGTCCATCGGGTGAAATGATCGGGTGAAATTTCACCCGACGGTATTGACTCACGGATGACCTTAAATCGCGGGGTGAAGTTTTGCCATATGAAGATGCATAGGGTGAAGGTCTAATTAAAGGAAAGAAGATTGGATTATGGGCCTTAAGTCGTGTGACCTATTAATGGTTTAGTATATATAGTAACCCTAGTTTCTTACATTCACCACCTAGTTAGACATCCCATTAGTGCCACATTACATCCTTCATTAGTGCCTCTTTAGATTAGGCATAGTTTAGTGGATCTCCATTGTAGTAGCTTCTAATTAGTTCATCTTTTTAGTTCTTAGTAAATTCTCTCAATTAGATTATTATTTCTTGTAATAGATCAAAAACTACTCTTTCAATTAATGTTAATTTTCCATTTCTACAATCAAGCTTCCATCTTTATTGAAGACTTGGGTTTATTTGAAGGTTGAAGGGGTTTTGCAAGAATTGGGTGACAAAGTTCTTCCGTTTTCTTCTTCAAGTTTCATATTTATCTTCATCTTCATCTTTTTCTTTTAAGTTTTATCTCCATAGTTGGTACTTTCTTTCATTCTCTCTTCCTCCATTAATTGATTAGTTTCCTTTTTAATCTTTTCTTAATCATTTGTTTGTTTGTCTTGTCATTTTTATGTTAATGTTATTTTAAATCTCCATCATTAGTAATTCTTTGTTTTTCTCTCTCCTTTTTTTGTTTCTCCATAGTTTGTTTGATTGTTTTCCCTTATATTTGTCTTGTTGTTATTTTCTTGTTTAGTTATCATTTTAGTAGTAATTTCCTTCTTTTGTGTTAGATTAATTTTCATACCTTTTTAATCATCATTTTTTGTCTTTCCTACAGTCTCCCTATTATTTGTTTTATTTTGTTTCGTATGGATAGTGAGTAGATTTTAGTTAGGGGGCTAGGGGAGGAGAAATTCTAGATTCGGGTTTCATTTTATGAGAACTATTGCATTTGAGGGTGATTTGTCTTGCTTGGGATTATTGTGTCTTGATTGACTTAGCATGATCAACTAGGTTAGCCTGACTCACCTGAATCAATATGGGGAAACTCGGGGTTTGGGTAATTCTGTCTTGAGACTTTAGTTTATTCGTCGCGAAAGCGGGTTTAGGCTAGGTCGGGTAGGGAAACCGAAAGGTGGCTTCTCCCCTTATTCATCTTGTGATAAAACTTGTGATTCCTGTACCCTTTTCTTAAATTTTGACTCCCCGACTCTCCTTAACGCCTTTATCATTATTGTTTCTCGTTTTAATTGTTTAATTCGCTCACCTTAGTTTAATTATTTCGTCCCAAAACCCCCCTTTTCAGACCCCAAACGCGATTACACCCAGACTTAACCTATCACATTTCTCTGCCTCCCTGTGGTTCGACCCCGACTTGCCACTACTGCAAAGTAGTTAGTTGGGAGTAAATATTGTTTGATCACACGGGTCGCGACGCCCACGCGTCAACGCTCGCGAATGACTTCGGCTCTTGGGTACAACTAAATCCTCTGTCTTTAAAAGTTTTTTTATGAAAGCAACAGGCGCATTAATAGACGTACTGTTAGTTTCAGTTTCATGTATTCGGCAACTGGGAAGAAACAAATACGAATTACTAATTAGACCTCGTCCTGTCATTTCCACAAAACATGAAGGCAAAACATTTTCATTTAGTTCTACTACGTACACGCTTACTGTTTTCTAACGTGCCGCCTGCGCGCTATCCTTGACCTACATACGTACAGCCGTACGATAGAGTGCCAGTGCTTGAGGGGACTGGATACTCGGTCTCCTAGATATATTTGTGGGTAATGAAGAAACTCGGCAGCCTGAAATCCCAGATTCCTGCCGTTTTCCATTAGGTTGTTTGTGATAGATGAATTACTCTCTTCTTGCAACCTTCTCCTACAGCATTTGATGAGCTATCTCTAAATGTTTTCGACTATATAGATAGGGTATTGCAATGCTGAACAATTGACAGACATAGTCTAAATAGATGCCTAAACTGAATCAGATAAATTTATTGGTGAAGGTGTCAAACCAGCTTAATACTAAGATAACCACATTAGGATGACCAACTACATTATCTATCCTGACCTTGTCATATTATATAAATATGTGCTATTTCCAATTTATTGAATGCTGCAAACCAACTGCATTATCTTGGCTTACTATATAAACATGTGTTGTTTCTAAATAATTGAATAATGCAAGCTTAAAAATCTACTAATGGTTAAGCTTTTGTGCGGGTTGTGAACAACAAGCAGACCGATAGAGCTGGAGAAACATTAAAAAGAAAGCAAAGGAAGCTGCGACAATTGCAGTATATATTCAGGCACAACCACAGCGTTCAAATATGCGGCAGGCAGACTCCGTCAGCATCAAGTGTTCTGTCTAATGAAGATATTATGGAAAAGATCTTTGAAAGCCTTTCCTGCACTGCTAACAAGGCAAACGTAGCTGTTACATGGAAGACGTGAGCGCGAATGTTCCTGATACATCCGAAAGCACCAAACTGGGAAGCACAATACAATAGGCAGCTCCAAAGAGAACATAAGGACGGTCTCACGACTATTTCCAGGGGTAGCCTTATAATCTCACAGAGATGCAGATGCCACATGCCCAAAGATGAAGTGGCTAGAACAATGCTACACATCACCCAGCATGCGCTAAAACAATGTCCACATTTAGAGATCGTGGAGTGTCCTCCACAAGAAAGTGATGGTCACAACTTTGCTGACCTTTCGCCTGAAAGGATTAAAAGGGCAGAGAAGCTGGTCTCGATGTTGCCACATTGGGGAGAAGTTCTCGATTTTTAGGCTGCTGTTATGGTTTAGGCAATATGAACAAGAGGTTTGCTTGTTTTCGCTGCTTTTATTTGGGAACATTTTGCGATGAATGCTGTGTACTATGACATGTTTCAACTGCATTAGTTTTTCCCAGACCCAAGTCATGTAATCTCGGTACCTTTCTGTACTCTCATGCAATTAGCCAATTAGTTCTGCGGATAATGCTTTTGTACATCTTGTTTTGAACTGGGATGTTCACAAAATTTGTCACCTCTAAATACTGCATCGTGTCGCTGTTACTACCAATTATGAATTACGGGCTGCCCTCCCAAATTATTAGAAAACCCCTTCACAGGCACACCGCACAGTGTACCTGCGATGTATCTAGACGCCACCGAACAATGCACCTCCGCGTTTCTCATGACGGTGTAAGCGACTCCACTATCGAACACCCAATAGCGCATGACCATCCCGGATACCGCGCACATCGCGCGCGGCCACGCAACTAGTTTTACTAAACGTGAAAGTTCGCACAATCCATTACTAGTATACTAATGTAAAAGATCGTCTAATCCATCTCACTATATGAGTTACTAAACGAGATTGTCTCATCAAAGACCATCGAAATAGCTAGAAGACAATACTTCGACTAGCACCTGCACAATGGGAGCAGCCAGACTATCACTTGCATACTATTTCAACACTGAATTGGGAATTGGGAGCAATGTAGATACTTCAAACATGGGACGCTTCCATCAAACGGGTAAATTTGTACAAAAGAATTACACAAAGCTCACACCCAAGATTACCAGATTCTCAAGGCCAGAAACTTTCACTAGCCTCACTGGCTCGTGGCCTGATGCTTACTTACAAAGTGAGCCCATAAACACCATATACTTCTTGTACATTAATCATGTAATTACAATGTGCTGTCATTTCTGTGGTTTGAAAAAATGTACGTAGTAGTTTTCACCTGATACATTCCATGAATGAGGTGCAAACTGACCATATGGATAGCCAAGATATTATCCCTGATATTCCGGCTTTGATATGACGGGTATGCAGCAATCATCATCCTCCAGATCACTGAAAGATATATCCTCATCGATGCCGACAGAGATAAAATTTCCATTTTGCACCAAGCAGTCATCCTCAGGCCAGTCATCGTCATCGTCGTCATCGTCAAACTGCAAAGCAGGTTTCTTGGATACAGAGGGAGTAAAATTGTTCTTATAATTTGTGTTTTCAAATGGCTTCTCATCAATGACAGATTTCTCAGGATATTGCATCTCAGTGCTCCCAACTTTCTCGGTATCAGAATCAGCTGTAGTTGAAGAAGTAGCAGGCTCAGAAGCAAAAGTCCAAGAAGAATGGGTCTCGGAATGATCATTCTGAAGGGACGTTGGAGTAAAATCGTCATCAAAATCAACACTTCCATATCGACCACCGTGATATCGTTCTGGCTTAGCCCGCTTTTGCAACTCTTGCATCCATTCCGCTCTTGCTTTTACAATCTATGAAACATAGGTGTGATCATTCAATTGTACTGAGTACAAATCATAGATTGCTAAGCAAATGTTCTGAAACAACTTTCCCTGCATTTACTTGGAGACTGTACATGTGTTTGAAAAATATTTGGGAGAAGAATGGGATCCACACTCACATGATAGTATTTCGTGCAATATTTCAAACCCACAACAGAAATGTAGTTAGGTAGTGTTCGGGAACGTGGAATTATTTTCATTTTCATGAATCTCACTCACATGATAGTATTTCGTGCAATATTTCATTTTCATTACTTAGGGTGAGGGGAGTAATGTATTACTCTCATATGGAGGTAATTGTTACTCCCTCACCTTCTTTTTACACTATAAAACACCACCACTATCCACCACTACCCTCTATTTTCTTCACATTTTGAGCTCCATTACCCCTTAATAATCTAAACCCCATCCCAACCAAGCCCTAATTTCTGACAAAATAAGGGATTTCCTTAATCTCCCTCTCCTTCTTTTACCAACAAATCCTCCAATCCAAACAAACCCTTAATGTCTGCCTAGAATAAATATTAGTGCAACAATAATTTTTTGACTTCAAATTTCACTTATTTATCTTCTACAACGTGCAATTTGGAAACAACTATAATGCATGAAACAATACTATAAAGATAAAAACACAAGCAAGAAAACAGTGAAGACAGAAGACACTTATTTGGGTAAACAAAAGAAGACATGATAACGAATCCAACTGTTTTGACTACCAAAGTTTTACATATATTGAAGGATTGCATTTGGTAATCCTTTAACTAGGCTCCCTGTAGTAATAGATACAGAGGAACATATCTCCATTAACAACTTAATTTAGGAAAATAATAAGATGCAGTTGCATCACATACTAACTCAAAGCCAGGGTCATGCACTGAGTTTCTACTTCCTAGCTTACATGGTGGGATAAGAAGGTAAGTTGCCCTAATGAGCCAGGCTAGTTAATTGAAATGGAAATGGCATGGAAAGGACATGCAGAGAGATTGAGAAATAGAGAAACCAAAAGAAAAACGTCAGTCACAGTGGGACAGAAACAGACATCTAAGTGGAAGTGATGTGTCAAGGGGATAAATAATGATAGGATGATAGTACAAAATAAATAAATAATGCTAGCAATGATAAACAATGGAAGTTAAAGGGTTAGTTTTCTCTATCACTACAACTTGACACATGTTGTAAAGGGAATAGAATATCAGGGTAGCCAGCATAATCGACAATTGCATTGGCCGCTGAAATAAAATACCCTAATGGTGCATCATGAAATTCATTATGAACTTATATCAAAAGAGAGAGCTTGGCTCACCTCAGGTGTAGACAGGAGATCAGCATCCTGTTTATTTAATCTTGAATGTAAAAGAACAAAATAAACTTTCCAAAAGAAGCCCGCACTCATATGGGCAGGACAAAGTTCAATTCTGAGTGCTGCTAGCCTTGGTGCGAGGTGCTCAACTGCTTGAGTATGCCTTCGTTGGAATTCTGACATGGGAAATTCTGCAAAGTAAAGTAGCATGGCATTTCACTCCAGTGCCAAATAAACAAGAACAAATAGTATTCTCAATCTTTAAAATGCTATAAAAAGATCAGGGTATACAAAGAGAGGAGATTTCAGATTTTAAAAAGGGATAAAATGAATAAATCATCACATCCATTTTGAACTTATATCAAAAGAGAGAGACTTTGCTTTTTTTTTTCCTTCTATGTAAGCCATAAACATGTGTAGTCACTTTGCAATAAGCCCTATCTTCTAATAGTTAGAACCTAGTAGTTAGATTGAATAATGAAGACAACAACGTAAAAAAAACTAAAAATAGAAGGCCATCATTCGAACCAAATGTATTACATGCATAAATGATTGTCATAGAATTGATTTTCAGTTCAACACGCTTATGATATAAACATCCCAGCCTCACATTTAGTGTCAATTTGCTTTACTACATAAGAACTTAGTAAATCACAGGTTACAGAAATCAACAATAGCTAAGCATCGTCTCCAGTATATTTTAACAACGACTGGTGTTAAAAATACCCAATCATTCAGTTGCACTTTTCCGTGATGTCCTTAATCTGCCTCAACATGTACATGACCTTCCTGACTTTAATTTTCAACTTCTTATCCTCATAGTATAGTGTTACTATAGACTTGATATTACACCTATGTTCTTACAGATTTCTTCAAGTGATGACTCTTGATCAAAGAACTTATTTATATTTATAAACACATTAGTATTGAAAACTGCAAAAACACTACCTCCAACCTCTCATCCAATCCAAAGGTAACATACTATTTGACCATGTTTTTCTCCCTTTATACATTAGTACTTTTAATGTTGAGAATATTCTTTTGTGAAAATTCTTTTTCTAACAAATCTCAAATATGTTAGTGTTGTATTTTTTTTTTTTCAATTTGATTATTTATAGTTGATGTCAATATTTTACAAAGTTGACTTCAAATATTTAATGTTACCTTTGGATTGGATGGGAGGGAGCATTATAGTACACCGACATGTTAAAAGGATGAGACTATTGATCATTTCAATAAATAACAAGTTATTGCTCTCGTTAAAAAGTTAAGGGATGAATCCTCTATTGGACTTACGAAAATGAGTCCTTTTAGTAGTTGTGGGTGCAACAATCGACTGACATGGTATAAGGGTGCATGACCATGACCAGGATTAAAGTTAAACATAGCAATGCATACATCTGTAGGGCTAAGAATGTAGCTTAAATTACTTATGCATGGTGGACATAAGCTTGGCTTTACTCGCCATAGCTGTAAGCATATAAGGTTTCATAAGTATCACAAGCCTCTTATTCCATGAGTACAGGAACAAGGCCTTGCAGGTTGCATTGTCAAAAAGGTTCCAAAAACAGAGGTCTATGGTTGTTATAAAATAATTTTGACCTTAAGCAGTAGTCATTTATGAAATTCTCAACTCAATTTTATTACCCATTAAAAAAAGCCTCCTTGTGTGAGGAAGGACCTTATAGTGGGTCCTTTACCCTTGTTTATTTTATGTAGATTCATTAATGGTGTGCCAGGGAGGTTCGCAGGGGAGGAGTCTTCCTGGGTGTGGGTTGTTGTAGTGGGTGAGGCGAGTTGTGGCCGCATTTTGAAAGGATTTTGGGGCATTGATGATGGGATTAAGGGCTTGCGGCGATTGTGTGATGACTCTTCGGTTGGGAGTTGGTGTTGGTTGGTATTGAATAGTTGGAGTGGTCAGAAATGGTTGTGAAGGAAGTCGGTAGTCGAAGGAGGTGGTGCTTTACTGGTCAGAGAGTATGATGATTGCGCCTACACTGTTTAGTGTCTCATCCAGTCATTCACCATAATCAATATCAGATGTATAGTCACTTATACCACAATTAGCCCTTGGCTGAAGCTCTCAATTCCTTTCTATTCACAATTACATATCTTCATATCAAATTAAGAACTGCACAAATAAAAACTGTCACTTCACCATAAGCCCGATTTGGTACACTGGTTATATTCGAACTACCATACAATACTAAATCATACTCCGTATCAAGTTATCAGCACTATAGTATGATTCATATCTCATCTGTGTTTGTGAATCGCGACTGATTCTCAAGCAGCAGGGGTAAATTGACAATGACAAGAACACAAAAATTCAAAACAATCATTCAAAACATAAAACCTGAAACTCTACCTACATTCAAGTCAATGATATGAAGCTAAATAGGATGTTATGGAAATGATGTAAATCCAAAAAGATAGATAGATAGATATACCATCAAAATCTTCATCATCGTCGACAGGAAAATCGAGCCAAGTCTCAGGATGATGCGCAATATTCCCCGCAAATGTCAATACTTCCTCCGTCAATCCTGCTACTCCTCTCATCCAATCATCACTGCCATTTTCTTCGTCATCCTCATTTACAGTTCTCAACTCGCAATTATTGGCAACACCTTCATCTTCGTCTTCGTCATCAACAAAATTCCTGAATTTGGTATGACGGCGGCCGTAGGGCGAGGGCGATTGATCGTCCTCGTCGAATTCGTCGTCGCCGGTATTCGATTCGCGGCGGAAACTCGTTGCTGGTGGTGGCGGCGGCGGAGGAGGGGGAGGAGGGGCGAGAAAGTTGGCGACGCCCCAAAGTTGACGAGTAAGGGATTGTTTGAAGACGGTGAGATCCTCCTTCACGCCACGTAGATCTCCACCGTCGGATTCCCTCTCCTCCGCCGCGTTCGTGGGAGGAATTTCCGACGATTCTTCGATGGCGTCATAGTGGCGGTGAGCGTGGTGATCGTTGTCGTCGTCGTCGATGCGGAGAGAGTTGGCGATGGAGCGAGCAAGCCATGACATTCGATATTTAGGGGGAAATTAAATGTGATTTGAGAAAAGAAGAGGGAAAAGGGAAAGGGGAAAAGGGGAATTAAGATTCCAGGGATTTGGAAGTTTTGATGTTCAGGTTGTTGTTGTTGTTGTTGTTGTTTGTAAAGAGGAATTTTTGAATGTGTAAAAAATGGGCGTGGATTTGGTTGGAAGAGGGATGGAGGTGACTGTAAAACATTACTGTATGATGATTGTCGGGCCATTCATTTTCGTTTTATGTGGGGCAATCAATTGCACTATCATTTTGCATTTTGTTGGACAGGGTCACACAACAGACAGCCCATCAAAATTATCACTAGTACGACTGACTTTGTTGCTCTTGAGGTGCTTCTACTTTTGATCATTTATTTAAATCGAACTGAATTGAAAATATTTAAACTGAATTGAAAGTTATTGAATTGAATTGAACTATTTGAATTGAAGTAAAAAATTAATAATACGGAGTAATAATTATTGTTTGGGATGCAAACAATCAATATAAGCCGGCTAGGATCGCTGGTAGGTTCTTTCTTTTTGCTTTCTTTTGACGTCTGGTCGGCTGCTGTCACTGCACAAGTGACAAATAAGGGTCTCGAAAAGTGTCCGAGGTTGCCTCTCCGACGCTCAAGTTAGCGATGAGTTTCACGGTAAATGTCTCAGTTTCGGTCTAAGATCTTACCTTTCTTTCTAGTGAAACAAGTTAGTGTTTATTTGTTCTCCCTTGATTAGGGAAAATAGTGCCCTATTTATAGGGAGAGTCAAGGAAGGGATTTCTCCTTACATACAGGGACTTACCGGGCCCAGATCGTCGCCCGGACAGCTGATAGGGCCTGAAGGACGTCGGCCGTCGGACTAAAAGCACCTTTGCCATGGTCCTATGTGGGTCGGCGTCCACTTGGGGGTCGGGCTCTTTGCACGACCCCCATCAATTGCCCCATCGTCAGGTTATGGCATTTGCCCCTGCTGATGGCAAGGCTGACGATAGACGCGTTTGGAGGAGGTTCTTACTTTTTCGAGCATCTCTGCGCGTAGGCATGAAGTTCTCTCCGTTTGACCCTTTTTCATTGGGAAGGGGGTGTAATGATTACCCTAAGGCATTGAAGTTTGAGTTTGCATGTTATGATTACTCTCTAGGATAAGTAGTTGAGGTAGCCTTAAATGCTCTTCTTGCCTATAAAAGTCTTGGGATTTTTTTGCCATTTCTGGCATTCTACCCTCCCAAGTTTACTTCAATTCTTCTTTTCAAACTTAAAGCAAAGAAAATTATGTCTTCTCCTAACCACGTTCCTGGTGCGCCGTTTGTCCTCCCGCTTATGGCTGTTCGGATCAGACGTCGCAACCTCTTTGTCAGGTTCTTGTCTTCCCGGAGGGGGCCAGTCTGGCAAGGCGTCGTTCTACTAATCCCCCGACTGCTCGGACATCACGTCACCCTGATGGTTCTCGCCGTCGTTCTTCCTCCATGAGAAGTGAGGCGTGCCCTCTGATCTCAGTCGTTCACGACCATGACCTATGCAGCTCTGAAGAGGAGAATGACTACTACAACTCTCCCCAATGTGGAACCTCTTCCCTGCCTTATTCCTCTGGCCCACCGTCGCCTGTCCGTTGGGTTGGGCCTCCAGCACCCTCCTCTCCTCCCCCTCTCCCTAGGGAGGGTTCAAATGAGGAGGTTACATGAGAGGAATTTGAGTATGCCTAATGGGTGACATACGGGCGTCGTCTTCTCAAAGATTGAGCGCTCAGGTTAGTCGGGCTTCGTTTTGTCGGTGAAGCCGGTCGGGGGGTGTTGCTATGGTCGACTATGGCTTACTTTTATTTTCCTCTTTTAGAACTTCTGTGGGCGTCCGCCCTTATTTTAGGAATGCTGTGGGCATCTGCCCTTATTTTTTAACAGGGGTATGGGTGCCCCCTCTATGCTTGGCATACGCATCATTTTAAATACACCGCTATGTAAATCGCGCCTTTAATTAAGGCTTATTAAATGAAAAACCTTTCGTGAACTGTGCCTTTTTCTTGTAAATAGCTTCGTTAGTTATCACTTGGTGGGCCTTCTTTAATTGAGCCTTGGTTAGTTGAGCTTCTATTCCTCTTTATAAATAGGGGCTCCCTGCTTTGTTTCCTCTATTTGCCTTTCCCTCTCTTTTTCTCTCTTCATTTTCTCTCTCTTTCTTGCCGCCTAACTCCGAGCTTTTACCGCCGTCAAGAGTGTTTGCTTTCCTTGTCGCCGGAGTAGCATTCGCAGGTCAGTTCTTTCTTTCATCTCTTTTAAATTCCTCTTTCTTCTGCCTTGGAACCATGTCCACCTGTTCTCGTCAGGCTCCTCTAGAGGGTGAGGAAGATGAGGTTGCATCGCCCACCTTTGAGTCAGGGGACGACGTTACCCATAGCTCCATTCCTATTTCTATTGTGTACCCATCAGAGGGTAGACCACGCCAGGGAAGGAGTGTTGCGGTGGAGGCGGGGTCTTTGTCGTCGGAACCCATAGAGGTGAACAGCAGACAGAGCCCTCTCCTCCGTCGTCATCGAGATGAGCAGCCAAAGGTGGCTACCACTTTGGTGGACCCTTCTTGGACGATGGCCGCTTAGAAGTGGCTAGGAAGTTGTACCCTTTGGGGGAAAGGTATGAGTACGTGCTTCCTGAGGTGGGGCAAACTTCTTGCCGGTCGTCGGAGAGGTGCATCGCTGTGTACGTAGAGTCCCTCAAGTTTGGGTTGAGGTTCCCCCTTTTTTTTTTATTTCAAGGCTGCTTCAGCGAATGAACATCTCCCTTGGCAACTTATTCCTCAGGCGATCCACTTTATAGTCTCCTTCGGCAGGGTCTGTCGGTTTAAGAAGTGGATCCCAACAGTTGATGCGTTTCGCTCTATGATGTTCCTTAAGGCTGTGTCGTCTTCCCGGTATTGGGCGCTAGGCCGTCTTGGTAACTTTGTGACCGCCTACCCCACCATCTCCAGCTGCCATGACTGGAAGGGGATGGTCCTTTACGTACGCTCCACCAATGGTTGGGATTTTCCTTGTATGTTCCAGGATGACGTCCGAGCTTATATGGAAAAGGACGACGAACCTGGGGGACGACGATGCACGATGGATGATTCCTCCCTTTATAAGTCGGACCGTGCTCTCCGTAATATTTTTCGTGCTGTTATGGAAAAGGGGAAGAACGAGAAGACATTACCGGTGGTCTGGCTTACCCTTTTTGATTTGATATCGTCGAATGAATATTTGGAATGGGTGGGCATGTGCTGTTCTTCAACTCCAGGTACTTGAGGTGTATACTTTCTGACTCTGGCTTAATTGCCCATGCTTATCTTTATTAATGTCTTGTCCGCTCTGCAGACACTACAAAAAAACAGTTGAAATTGTGGCGGAATCTTTGCGCTGGATAAAAAATCCGACGTAAATATAATGTCTGCGACGAACTGCGTCGGATAGGGCGGCGCAAAGGTGCTTGTGTCGGATAACACGACGTTGATAAAATAATTGCCGCCAAAAGTTTGTGTTGGACTTACCGTCGTAAATTTGACGCAAGAAGAAAGTTTGCATCGGACTACCCGATGCAGACTCTTACGAACTCGACGCACAGATAGGCTATATCCATTTTTTTCTTTTTTTTAAAAAAATCGTCTGCGTTGGACTTTGCGTCGGATGGTCCGACGCAATAACAGGTTTGCGTTGGCCTATGCGGCGGAAAGTCCGACGCAGACTAATTTAAAAAAAAACACGGACTTATGCCCCCAAATACACCCGACCCCCAAATCATAACAAACCCATTTCCCAATCGCAATACCCTAAAACCCTAACCCCAAATAAAATCCCAAACCCTAACTCCAGCGACCAAACTCTGGCAACCTCCCCCTCCGGCGACCACCCGGCCTTCTTTTTGCCTTTCTCCTTCTGCCTGCGCTTCCCCCTCTCCTCAATGCCTTCACACCACCCCTCCTCGTCGCCGCCATCCGTCCTCGTCGCTGGCGTCCCTCTCTTACTTCCCTCTTGATGTGTGCTAAATTTAGATCGTTTTTCCTCCCATTTAGACTCGTTTTTCCTTTGTTTTGCGAGATTAGAATACAATTATCTCTCTATTCTTAGTCTTTCTCGCATTAGCATCTCCTCTCTTGTGCATTTCACGTGTTTTTGGTATTTTTTTCTATCTATTTTGATAGGATTCGATGCCAAGAGCATATCCGAACTTCCACGAGCATAAGAGAGTGAAATACCATCCGAAAAGCAACACACGAAACTAAAAGTTCAAGCCATCCAATCAAACAACAAAGAGCGAGACCAGAAAAGAGGTCAAGGAAACCATCGGGTGAAGAGTTTCACCCGATGAGATACCACCGGGCGAAGTTTCGCCCGACGACATTTCGACCTCCCCGAAGATCTTCATAAAACTTTCTCCACCGGGCGAAATGATCGGGCGAAACTTTCACCCATCGGGTGAAGTTTTGCCCGACGGTAAAGAGGTCCCCAAAAGCAAATTGTGGAAGGAAGTTCACCGGGTGAAACCATCGGGTGAAGTTTCACCCGGTGGTATTGGCTCGTGATTGGCTGATATTCGCAGAGTGAAGTTTCACCATATGAAGACTCATTGGACAAAAGTCTCACTAATGGAACAAAAGTTGGATTTGTGCTTTGGTTTAAGGATCCATTAAGCTATTACTATATATATATATATATATATATATATATATATATATATATATATATATATATATATATATATATATATATATATAGTTAACCTTGTTAGATGCACATGATCCATCATCACACTACATTAGACTATCATAACTCTCCATTAGAATTAGATCATTTTCCATTAGCATTAGATAGAAGCTACGTAGTTTTTATCAATCTTCATCTTCTTCTAGCTTTATATTCAAGCTTTTGTAAGGAATTCTAGTTTTATTCAAGAAGTTGTTTGGAGATTATCAAGTGATTAGTGACAAATCCATTGTCCTCTTCATCAAGGCTTCTTTATTTTTATGCAATCTGTTGGAGCAAGTGTCCTCCACAATAGTGCATTGATATATTAAATCTCATGGACGGAATATACTTGGGATAATTAGTACATCGATACTCCACGCCAGTTGATTAACGTAAATCGATAACGCTCAGCTGACTAGAGTTAGACGTTATTGTCGTAAGACGGCGGTGATTAACTGATCCCTTTCGGTCACACCTATAGGATGAGACCCAAATAGAAAACTAATTATTTGTATTTGATACAGTTAATCAGTTCCTTACGTATATATTTGATATATGCTTTGTAATGAGAGTTATTTATTGGAGATAGAGTTTAGAACTCAGTCAGATTAAGTTTATTAGTCTATTATACGATAATTGACTGAATAAATTTTACGTCTTATTTTAATACGATTAAATAAGACCTAATTTAGTATTTAAAAGTTAATTACTAAATTAGTTGAGGTTTTGTATGCTTTTATGGGTAGTGGTTAGCTATTAATATTTACAAGGAGTTGTAAATTTAGCTGAATGATTATTATTATTATGGGACCTATTATATATAGATATAATAGTAATGTACTACTTAAAGAGTTAAGAGTATATTATTTATTTGATGTGATCAATTATATGAGATAATTGATCATGTCACACATAAACATTTGTATGACATATGACAAAAATAATAAAGACCCATTATGCATGCAAATAAAATAATGCAATGGTCTTCCCTAATTTAGGGGTGGCCGGTTTTGGGAGTCATTTAAGGGAACATTTTTGTTCTCATTTGACATCCATTCATTCATTAGTTTTTGCATGACCTCTTCTCCAAAACTCTCTCTCATACTAATATTCATCTTTATTACTAAAGTAGTAATATTCATAATATTAGTATAGGTTCATCACTATTATTATCTAGTTAATAATAATAGTGATTATTTGGGTTGAGTCTTGGTGCAACTAGAAGAAGATCTTCTACTTTGGAGATTCAAGTTTTGGATGATCATCCATACTAATATAAGCTCAAGAACAATAAGAAAATGAGTTTTCTTATTGTGTCCATTATTTCTTCTTTCTTTATGTAAGGAAATCTCTTCTTGTATCTAGTTTTTGTCATTTGATGTCATGCATGTAACTAGATCTTTATATACTAAATTAACAAGTAATTTAGTAACTAATTAGAGGAGTCTAATTAGAGGGTTATGAACCTTTCAAGTGGTATCAGAGCTTTGTTGTTGCATGCATGTCGATTTTTGACATTTTTTCCGGGTTATATGATAACTTTGTAAAAACCGAAAATTTTGTGTAAAAATTTGTTTCACACGAAATTTTTAGATACATGCATACCTACTGACCTCAAAAAGGTTGTGGTCGAATTTGGTAATTTTTGGAATTAATTTGCTAATTTATAATCATTTATGCCTTAAAAACCGAGTTTTTATGCCTATTTGATGTTAAAAGTTAACTAAAAATAGTTGCATGTTGTTTTTGGGCATGATAATTTTTTGTACATTTCATCATATGTTTAAGGACATATTTGTAAATTTTTGAAATTTATTTTGTCCTTTTGGGATGTTTATTGTTTTTTATTGGATAAAAATCGATAAACATGCATTTATTTGTTCCAAATTTATTCGAAATTTTTGTGGACAAATTTTTGATTTTTTGAGTTCCTGGAACTGTTCCAGAATGTACAAAAATTTTATTTTTATTTTTGGGTATTTTATGATTTAATTTGAATTTATTTCAAAAAATTGACCATTTACCGATTAAATTAGCAAATTAAATCAATTCAAACTAATTTTCTATATTTTTCAAATTAGTGGAGACTAATTCTTGAAATTCCAAATTGGTCTAGAAAAATTAGTTTGAGCTTAATTGAGAATTAAGTGTTGATTAATGATTTTTAATGGTTAAAAATCGATAAATTCCATAAAAACCGAGCTAGGATGAACTTGATAAATTATAGGGCGATTTTGGCATGATTTTTACAGCATTTTATTTATTTTAATGTTGTTGAATGAATGTCATTTATTGATTATTTTGCAAGATTGTACCTAGTATGGCCTAGTCTTTTAATTGGTATTACCCGTAATGTAAGGGAATATCGATTTGGTTGTAATTAATTGCGATCTCGTATCGCTCGTTTGTAATAATTAATAGTTTTATTTATACAAATGTATAATAGGAATGCTATGTATTCATTTGTATCATTTGTAATTACTTATTATGAAGACGGAGATTACCCAAGACGGTGGACAAAAGACGGTGCCTTTTGGAGGTGTTCCTTTGAAGAGGCCAGGGACCAAGGAGTTGGTTTCCGATTTTGTAATAGTCTAGTTAATTAGATTAGCTAGATGGCCATACTAGGATTTATTTTGTTTGATGCTTGCTTTATATTCGCTCATGCCAAAATCGCCAATCATGCATTTTATTTTTCGATTGTCAATTCACCAATTTACGTAATCACCGACTTAGTTCACTTATAAGTGATTAGTAACTTAATATTGACAAGACCTCTCACATGCATAGTAAGAATTGAGATTTAGCCTTACCAATTAAAGCACCTATGAACCCCTTGTTCATTAGGGCAACCACAACGTGGACCCTTTTTACCTTGGGTAAGTAGGGTGATAAGATCACATGCCAAGATTGGGTTGGACTCAACGAGATAAGAGTTATTTCGGGCTAGGAGATGGATTTGGTTGAAATCCGTCAACCGAGAGTTCTAGAGTAGAATTGGTCGAGTAATGACTTACCGTTTTTATATAAGGATTGCATGCGATGTTAGTTCTTATCTAAATGCGGGTCTCGGAATCACTTATATAATTTCGTGAGGGGTCATTATATGAGTGACTTGTTAAAATTGTTTTACAAGTAAATTATATAACAATAGATGTTAATATTTCCTAAACTTCGTTGTAGTATTAATAATTCGCTATGGCTACCAATGCAACCATTCAACTCGGAAAGGATTCTTGGCTTAGGTCCGTTATGGACAAATGTATCTTGAAAGACGATGGAAGTAATTTTATCGAGTGGGAGTCTACCATAAATGGTGCGGCGTTGTCCGACAACGTCCTTTGTTACTTGAACGAGCCACCACCCAATGAACCCGGTTCTAGAGCCACCACGGCACAAAGGACCGCCGATGAGGAGTTTTTGAAGATATCTAACGATATCAAGAATGTCTTGATATGGTCAATGTCTCCAAAACTCAAGCTTCAATATATTACCCTTAATGCATATGAGATATTCTCAAGGGTTACGACGGCTTTTTCTTAATCACCCGACATCCGTCAATATGAAGCTATGATGAAATTCTTCGAGGGTAAGCTAGAAAAGGGTCAAAAAGTTGGTCCCCATGTGCTCAAGATGATTGAGCATATTGACACTCTAGAGCGTCTAGGGTGTAGCATTCCCAAGAAGCTTGCGATAGGTCGCATTCTTCACTCACTCCTCTCCAAGTTCTCCCAAATTAGGGTGAACTACAATATGCATGGCATGGACAAGAGTTTCCAAGAGCTTCATGCACTCCTCAACCAAGCGGAGAGGGACATGGAGGCTAGTGGGAGTGAGAAGAGGGACATGCTCTCCATGAAAATGAAGAATCTCAATCTTGGGGTTCAAAAGGGTAAAAACAAGGGTAAGACCAAATTCAAGAGACAAGGAAAAGACAAGAACAAAGGGAAAGCTATTGAGAATAGCAAACCTAAGGCTAAGGTTAACAAACATGCCGACGCCGATTGCTATTATTGTAATGGCAAGGGACATTGGAAGCGCAATTGTCCCAAATATTTGAAAGATTTGAAGAACAAGAAAGACGAGAGTGAGACTCCGTCAGGTATTGTTCTCACTTCTCTCTATATGATAGACATTAACTATACTTGCACTTCCACTTGGGTATTAGATACCGGATGTGGTTCTCACCTTTGTAATCATTTACAGGGGCTGAGGGACGTGCGAGCACTAGCCAAGGGTGATGTGGACCTACGCATGGGAAATGGAGCTAGAGTAGCCGCTATATCCGTAGGCACTTATGTACTCACTCTAGCTAGTGGTTTTGAGTTGTATTTGAATAATTGTTATTTCGTACCAACTTTAACCAAGAACATTATCTCCATTTCCGTACTTGATATGGAAGGTTTTTCCTTTATGATTAAGGACAATTGTTGTACCTTTTCATTTAATGACATGGTTTATGGTAAAGCTACGTCTATCGGAGGTATTTATGTTCTAGATAATGTTAATGATATATATCATGTAGAAAACAAGAAGCTCAAAACGGGTGAACCTAATCAATCCTACCTTTGGCATTGTCGTTTAGGACACATAAACGAACGACGCATAAAGAGACTTGTTTCAACGAAACTTCTCAAACCGTTTGATTACGAATCTTATGGCACATGCGAGTCTTGCCTTTTGGGCAAGATGACTCGTGCTCCTTTCTCAAGTAAAGGAACACGAGCAAGTGAGGTATTGGGCCTTATACATACCGATGTGTGTGGCCCAATGACTATCACCACTAGGGGTGGTTACAACTACTTCATTACTTTTACCGATGACTTAAGTAGATATGGGTATGTCTACTTAATGAGGCATAAGAGAGATGTTTTTGAAAAGTTCAAAGAGTTTCAAAGTGAAGTAGAGAACCAATTGGATAAAAAGATTAAAGTACTACGATCCGATCGTGGTGGTGAATACCTAAATAATGAATTTGATTCACACCTAAAAGATTGTGGCTTAGTATCACAATGGACTCCTCCTGGCACACCACAATTGAATGGTGTGGCCGAAAGGAGAAACCGAACTTTATTAGATATGGTTCGGTCCATGATGAGTCTCACTGAGCTTCCTGATTCATTTTGGGGTTTTGCCATTTTGTCCGCAATATTTTCACTAAATCGAAGCCGACTAAAGCAGCCAATAAGACACCATATGAGATATGGAAGGGAAGGGTTCCTTATTTGTCGTTTATGAGAATATGGGGTGTGAGGCATATGTTCAGAACAAGCCTGACAACAAACTCGCACCAAGATCCGACAAATGTCTGTTTGTAGGGTATCCAAAGGAAACACAAGGTTATTCCTTCTACAATCGTCACGAAAAAAAGTGTTTGTGGCTCGTGACGCTGTCTTTCAGTTCCCGGGGGATACTCTCCCGTTGCCAAGTAGGTTAGGACAGCTTGATACCAAGGTTCGGGTCGGTTAGCTCGATATCCTGAATGGCATGTATATACGCCGGCTCGGACCGTCTTTCGACACAGATCGGCATGCTGGTCAGGTGATCCGGGATGTTCAGTAGAGATGCTAATTTGGAAAGTGCATCTGCGAATTGATTTTCTTCCCGGGACAGATAAATGTATTCTACCTTTTGGAATTGTTTCTCCAGAACCCTTACCCGTGCTTGGTAAGCCACGAGATTGGCATTTCGAGTTTTCCATTTTTGAAGAGCCTGGTTGATGACCAATGATGAATCACCGTGGACCCGGAGGTTTGTTACCCCTAAATCGGCGACGGCTTGCAACCCGTGAATGCATGCTTTGTATTCCGCTGCATTATTGGTCACGTCAAAGTCCAACTTGATGGATAAGGGAGTGTGTTCCCCTCGTGGTGAGATTAGCAGAATCCCGACCCCGACTCCTCGAAAGTTGGATGCTCCATCAAAATACAAATCCCATGTCTCGGTGTCAGTATGGAATATGTCTTCATCAGGAAAGGCCAAAGTGTCGGTGTGGCCCTCTTCGGATATCGGACTATCGGCAAGGAATTCTGCCACTACCTGGCCCTTGATGGCTTTTAATGGTACAAACTTGAGGTCAAACTCTGCGAGCATTAAAGTCCATCGGGACATTCTGCCGTTGAGGATGGGCTTCTCGAACAAGTACTTGATAGGATCCATTTTGGATAATACATGTACCTCGTGACTAAGCATGTAATGTCGGAGCTTTTTAGGGGCCCAAACCAACGCTAGGCACGTCTTTTCGAGCATTGTGTATTTGCATTCATATTCGAGGAACTTTTTACTGACGTAGTAAATAGCCCGTTCTTCTGAATCGACTGTCTGGGCCAGCATAGCCCCCATGGCTGTCTCGGTCGTTGTTAGGTATAAAGACAGAGGCAGGCCGCGTTGAGGTGGCATTAATACCGGCGGTGTAGACAGAATCTCCTTGATTTTATCGAAAGCCGATTGACATTTGTCGTCCCACAGTACTTGTTCCCCTATCTTCAGTTTCTTGAAAATGGGCTCACATACCATGGTTAATTTTGAAATGAAACGGCTGATGTATTGGACTTTCCCGAGAAACCCCCGTATTTCTTTTTCGGTCTTGGGTGGTTGCATCTCGGTGATGGCTTTGATTTTAGCTGCGTCGACCTCGATGCCGCGTTGGCTAACGATATGTCCCAGTAATTTGCCCGATGTTACCCCGAAGCTTCATTTTTGAGGGTTTAGCCTCATGTTGTATTTGCGCAGTCGGGTAAAGAATTTTCTTAGGGCCGCAATGTGCCCGCTTCGATCTTTGGATTTAACGATCATATCATCCACATAGACCTCCACTTCTTTGTGCATCATGTCATGTAGTAAAGTAGTGGCGGTCCGTTGATAAGTGGCCCCGGCATTGATGAGCCCAAATGGCATAACAGTGTAGCAGTAAGTACCCCAAGGTGTAATGAAGGTGGTCTTACTCATGTCCTCTTCTGCCATTTTAATCTGATTGTATCCGGCATACCCGTCCATGAACGATAGAAGGGCATGATCGGCCGTGTTATCCACCAGTATGTCGATGTGTGGTAACGGAAAATCGTCTTTTGGGCTTGCTTTGTTGAGGTCTCGGAAATCCACACATACCCGCACCTTGCCGTCCTTCTTGGGTACCGGCACGATGTTTGCAACCCAGTCTGGATATTCAAACACTTGTATAAAACCCGCTTTGAATTGTTTGTCCACCTCTTCTTTGACTTTGAGAGACCATTCGGGCTTCATTCTTCGGAGTTTTTGCTTTACCGGTTTGCACCCATCTTTGATGGGTATTCGGTGCTCGGCTATTTCCCGATCTATACCCGGCATGTCCTTGTAGGACCATGCGAAAACGCCCTTGAACTCTTGGAGGAGGTCTGCGAATTGTTTTCTCTCCTCTGGATTTAAGGATAGGCCCAACTTAAGCATCTGGGGCTCTAAAGTGGTTCCCACGTTGATGGACTCGGTTTCTTCGATTACCGGATCTCGGGACTCCCTTTGTTCGAGCTGCTCGATCAGATGTGGAGGTAGAGGTACCTGTTCGTCGGGTTTCTCAATGTCATTGCATATAAAATCTTTGAAATTGAGAAAATTTTGGAAATAAGACAAGTCGTAAGCAGAACGGTTTTCGTTATTATTATTAATGGTGAATTTTGTGAAAAGCTCGAAAAGAGCGGCCATCTGATCGTTGACCTCAGTGGATAAGGGAAGAGGGGGTACAGACTCGACTCTAACACCAGACCCTCTAGACTCGGACTCAGACTCCGACTCTGACTCTGACTCAGACTCGGTATCCAGCATATCTCCCTCGCCGGTGGTCAGTTTGTAGACCCGTCCTTGACTGTCGGTCCACTTGATGGTCTTTCTCCAGGCCCTTTTTCCTGTATCTGCACCAACTTCGGTGATCAGCTTTGTTGGGTCAAACCGGTTGCTGCGAAGGATCAGATTGACCAAATCATCTTTTGGAGCGGGGACAGCCTTGTCTTCTCCAAATAGGAGCCCCAGCACGGGCTCGGCGTTGTTTTCCTCTTCCTTGGACTCGTTTTGAACGAGGGCAAATATATCATCGGGCCTGAAATTGCATTCCCGAGCCGTTTTGGTCTCGGGATATGTGATTGTGGGTTGGTAGAGGCCCACTTGAACGACTCCGAAGACTGGAGTGACGAAGTAATCAGTTAACTTCGGGCTATAAGGGCCTATGTAAGTACCCTTGAGAATGTCGATGACCTTGTGAACACCGGCCCGAACCACGTTTTCTGGGGTTATAGCATATCCCAACCCGAAATGTGATCGCCATCATTTAGGACCTCAATAATCTTCCCAGCTAGAAGACATGGCCTTGAGGTTGCTCCCGGTAGATAGCCCAGGTTCTGTAGCATCGTGTCGATGCTAGTTGTGAAGTAGGGCCTAAAGAGATACTCTTCTTCGATCATGCCCACGAAATCAAATCCTCGTGGGTCAGTCTGGCCCGTAGCATTGCAGCTTGCTACGGTAATTGGAGTAGCCTCTAGTGTGATGATGTCGTCCCGGAGTGGCATCTTGACTTTTTGGTGGAGAGTAGAGGATACGGCCTTGACTGTGTGGATCCAAGGCCTTCCTAATAGTAGGTTAAAGGACGAGGTGACATCAATCACCTGGAACTCCAACTCTTTCTTGATTGGGCCTGTTATTATTGTTAATTTAACGGCCCCGGCCACCGGTTTTGGGCTTCCGTCGAAAGCCTGGATAGTCTGTGTTGTAGGGAGGTAGTCGGCATCGGTGATGCCGAGAGCTTTAGCGGTCCTTAGTAGAAGGACATTCACGGCGGATCCGTCGTCGATAAGGGTCATCGGGAGGTACTTCCCTCGGCAAATGACCGTAATGTATAGGGCCAGGTTATGATTGGGCCCGAACGTTGGCAGATCTGACTCGGAGAAGGTGATGAGTGGGTCTTCTTCCTTGGATTTGCCTTTGAGATAAGGCATGATAGTGGCTACCATTTCAGAAGGGGTAACCTGTGAGTCGACCTTGATTTCATCGAGAGCCTTAGTCAGTGCTTCCCGATGAGCTTGTGAGCTAACCAGTAATTGCCATATGGTTAGATCAGCTCGGACCCTCTTCATTTGTTGGATCAAGGCGGTGTCGTTGCTTGGTTCTTCAAGGGTAGGTTCCGTCCTGGCAGGTTCAGTGACGGATGTGGGAATGGAACGCCCAGCTGCGGCGAGGTGGTTGGTGGCTAAGGCTTTGGACTTAGCCTTTCGGACCTCTTCAAGGGTGATGGGGACAGCTTCCCCTTTGGTTAAGCACACATCATCCTCGTCATCGAACCATATCCCGTTGATTTGTGGGATATAGGGGGAGATGAGGTGAGAACAATCAATTACCTCACCGGTGAATATTGCGTGGGCACTGAACGGGTTTTCTTTGTTGCTCGGCTTGTCTCCGGGCAACGGGATTTTCCCGCTCTCGATCAGATCTTGGATTAGATGCTTCAGTTTCCAGCACTTTTCAGTATCATGCCCATTACCACGATGATATTGGCAGTAAGCTTGAGCGTTATAACTTTTGGGCCTCTTTTCTACTGGAAGCTCGGGCATCGGGCCTATCGGTTGGATCAGACCCTTTGAGGATAGCCTTTGTAAGGCATAAGTATAGGTAGTCCCTATGTCAGTGAATACCCGATTTGGTGTATTCTTTTTGGATGAGGTGTCAAGCAGGTTTACCTCGTCAATGATGCTGCGAGTTGCAGCTGCGGGTGTGGGCTTGTTCGTAGATGAACTTGCCCCTTGATAACCTTTGGTAGAGGCCTTACTCAGGCTCTCTAGCCTTAAGTCGTCCTCGATCCTTGTACCCATTTCAGTTAGGGTAGCAAAATTAGGAATAACAGCATACCGGAGGTGGACCCGGTAGGATGGGAGATTGGGAGGAGGTTCTTGACAAAAGCCTCCACTAGGACCTTCTCACTGGGCTTGTCGACCAGCTTTACGCTCTCGGCCCGCCATCGTTGTAGATATTTAGTGAACCCTTCTTTGGGCTCCTGGACCATCACCTCCAGAGTACGCATTGTAGTCTGGATTTCAGTATTGTCGGCGTAATTCCGAGCGAATTCGGTTGCCACATCGTCCCAAGTTTTGTATTTCTTGGAATCGATCCTGTAGTACCAGGCCTTAGGATGCTTCTCCAGAGAGGAAGGGAATAGGTGGGTAAACATGGTGGACTTTACCCCCTTGACCGCCATAAAGTCTTTGAAAGCCCGGATGTGGTGGACCGGGTCTTCGGTACCCTCAAACATAGGAATTCTCGTAAGGTTGAGGTTAGCGGGTAGTTCTTCATTCAAGGGCGAATAGGAATGAGCAATTTCGGAGTGGATCGAGTTGCTCGTTGACAGATGAACTTGTTCCTCGAGTCTGCGAACAACGCTGATGAGCTCAGCTATGGGTCCAGTGGTCCCGGACCCGTCAACAGGGGCCGTCTTCTCTACGGCGGTCAAACGGGTGTCTAACGTTTCTTGACTAGCCTGGATGGAGGTCAGTTGAGTCTCGATCTTGGCTAGGGTATCCTTCAACTCTTCCATTTTGCGTTGATGTCTGGTCGCGGGTGGCCTGTCTGTAAGAACACCGCGTAATCAGAAGCTAGCCCAAATCCCGGAATAGCAAGTACATCCCGAACAAGACTAAAAGAGGAAATGACTCGAAAAGACACCTAGACGGGCGACTTGTGAAGTGTGGGCCTTCCTTAGGATTTGGCGGGTGGGCCTAGTCCTGTTCGAAGGAAGGTTCACGTGAGACATCCCCAGACTTTTGACTCGATTGTGTAAACGGGCCTTCCTTTGTAGGGGTTTGTCCTACGTAGGTGGGCCTTGCCTTAGTCTAATAAGGCGGATCGGGATAGGGAAGAAACTCGTGATGTAAGATCGACAGAGTTTCGACGCTAAAGACCTTGACGACTTACGACATGACCCGACACTGCTAAATACCGGAAGTCCTAAGAAGATGAAAGTTTGAAAATTGATGGTTTTTGGAAAGTACGAGAAAACTCGGGGAAAGGCCCGATTTTTTCGAGAAAATCGAAAAGTGTATCGGGCCTCGGCTTTTGAAAGTTCGAAAATGTTTTCGAGTTTTGAATCGGGCAGCATACCGTCTAGAAAATAGGCTATTTTGAGTAAAATCGTAAGTCCTAAATTCGGCATGCGACCCGGGTTTTGAAATTGGATATCTTGAAAAGGATGTATTTTTGAAGAGTTGACGGTTTTTGAAAACGACACGGAAACCAAATAGCACGTAGTCACACAAGCATTATAACGACGCCATGTATGCTTTACACTAAGTCTCGGTCGGTCTAAGAGGGTCTATACCAGTGTACATAGTCAAGACGTTGATCGGGACAGACTCTCTAAGTCGAATTGAGCTTAGAACATGCCGCGAAACCCACTCGAATCGACTATGGACACCTTTTGACATATCCGTATTGGAGTACATCAATGGTATAGTGGGACGTCGGTCACCAGTACCGGCCCGGGAAAATATGGGTTATGCATGAACCGTAAAACTAAAACGCGTATTGTACTAGTCAAACGATTTCTATTCGAGTTTCATCCCGAGGATGCCGATGGTAAGTCACACATCAGTTAATCCCCAGTGGAGTCGCCAAATTGTGGACATGACATAGGTCCACCCCGACGCGGCCACGCGCGGGTTTGGGTAGGCGAATGAATCTCCATATGAATCGAATCGAAATTTAAATCGAAGTGGAGTCGCCACCGAAATTTGTGGGAGTTCGGGCCCGTTCGAACCCACTCTATGTCGTAGTGGGCCGTATACAAAATACGGCCCATTTCCTATGTCAGAGTTTATTGGGCTCGTCCCTTAGCATTTGATACCGATACCGTCACTACCGGTTATCGTGTATTAAATGACTCTCGTGCGCCAACGGTTTCGGGCATCCAAAAACCAAGGTTCTGAGTAAGGCGTGAGGGTACGTGTTGGGAAGCCCACGAAGGACGCCCAACCCCGCCCGCACTAGCGGCCTCTACTAGGATATCGATTGACTCTCTAATACGCGCGTTAGTAATTCGGTGAAAATGCTTATGCAAGATTGTTTTCCCTAAGCATGTGAATGAAATCGAAAGGGTTTCTACGTCAATTTAATGCAACTAAAATCTAACGTCAAAGTTGAATTTTAGCATGTGGGTTCATTTTAGTACGTTAAAATAAACAACCGAAAATTGACAAGAGAAACAATAAACGCGTTAGTAACGATATAACGGTTTACGAAATATTGAAAGATGTAGAAAGATGTAAGTGAGTAAATGCACGGTTTGGAAAAAGGTGTTTCACGTGATAGATTAGGCACGTGTTGACTTAAGTCACAAAAAAAACGATTAACGAGACTCGAATGCTATTGTAGGACTCACGATTTGACGTGATTAAGGGCCACTCGACCGAGTCATTGTGTGACTCGACCGAGTGGACCTCTAAAAAGAGGTTCTATCCGGATTTTACGACCCTACTCGACCGAGTTATTGACCAACTCGACCGAGTCATTGTGAGACTCGACCGAGTGGAGGTCGTAGAAACATTCTGTTTCGTGTTATGGACCCTACTCGACCAAATTATTGACCAACTCGGTCGAGTACGTTGCCACTCGACCGAGTCACTGTGAGACTCGACCGAGTGGTGGTCGTAAGAGACATTCTGTCTCGGTTTTGTTGATGTCACTCGATCGAGTGGCGTAGGCACTCGGTCGAGTGGCACCTGTACGAACCAGGTTCGTTTCTTGCAATTTTGTCGATTGCGAGATTGTCTTTGATTTTTGATGATTTGATGAATTGGGCATAAATATTGTGGAATTTATACCCAGTTCTGAAATTACATACTCGTTGTATTCCATACTCGATTACCGAATCGATATGGAATTCTTAGAGTGAAAATAAAAGGAAATTGCTTTGAGTCGTGTGGATTAGCTATCGCGATATGAGTAGATTTCCTCTGCGTTTTATAATGTCGTAATTCTAATGAATCGAATGACAATTATCTTAGCATCAATAGAAATCGCATTAGCTAATTCATAGGACTAGATCGTTAGATTCGACGCCTAATTAGGGAATTAGTATCGAATCTACGTGATTGACACTATGCTAGAATTGAAAGACTTGATTCCCTCGGCTTTTCCGACATCGAAATAAATCCCTAGGGATTGTGATGTCGGATCCGCGTCAACGGGTTTCGACCCTTATTGAAAACTGACTTTAGAAATAGATGAATGCAAGGTTAAAGATGATGCCGACGAACTATTGTTTAAGTTAACTTATCTCAATAATCAAATAGTCGGGGTACCGGAATAAGCGACCGTCAACGCTGTGTGCAGTACACTTGTATATTCGTGTTTTCTTATTCCGATATCCCTCTTATTCGACACAAATTGATAAGTAATTTAATGCTTTGATATTAATGGTATTATCGATATTAGAATGCGATAAAAATAAATAAAAACGGAGAGAAAGAGAAAGAAGATGACGAGAGGAAGAGAAGAAGGGAAAAAAGGGTTTTGCACCCTCAACCTACATGTTCTTGTGCTCGGTAAAGACTCGTAGTCGCGGCTTTAACACGGGAGTTTCGAGGCTTATGGAGGTTGAGTTGTGGTGGTTAGGGTGTTTGATTCCTAAAACTAGGTTTAGGGTCTCGATTCCTAGACTAGGGCTAGGGTTTGCTTAGTGTAGAATAGGGTTTGATTAGGGTTGTAAAGAGTGTAAAGTTTAGGGTTTGATTAGGGCAAAAAAGTTGTCCAATTGATGTTGCATGGGGTTGCTTATATAGGCAAAGTCAAGGACCCCGGTTAGGGTTACTCGACCGAGTAACCAGCTGACTCGGTCGAGTGGCCCAATGCGTCAGCCGTCGGGCTTGAAACAGGCCCACTTGATCGAGTGGGTGGGGCACTCGATCGAGTGGCCCAGCTGGGTCGCGCGGGTCCATCGTTTTGGGCCGTGACCTTGGATGCTTGTGTTTGACTTGGACTTTTGATGTTTTGAAAGGCTGTTTTGTATGTCTCGGAAGCGACTTTAACCAGGGTTGACCCAATCGTAGAAAAGACGGTTTTATTTTCGGTGTTGGTTTTGGCCCAAATTAGTCTTGTTTGACTCGGAACGGTCCGCTGGGCCTGGATTTGAGGTTGATTTTGTGAGGTTTGTACTCCGTAAGTGCCTTAGCCAACAACTAATGGATTTGAGCCCATCTCCGAGCGCGTAGAAACACGTTAGCGTCCGATCATCAACGGGTGTTTTTTGGGAAACTACCATAGACACCTGGCAGTCAAAATGCGGGTGTCTACAATAGTCGGCCGACTATTTCCTGGGCCGCGGACAGTTTCGTATTCAGCAAGAAGTTTCCTAAACGGTTTTAACTCATTCTAAGTTGTATAAATAGGGCTTTTCAGTCACATTAACTTTCAATTTTCTCTTGATACTTTTCCTCTCCTTATACTTTTATTTAGTTTAATTTCTACCTTTAAACCTCGGTTATTGTAAGACTTCAAGATTCGAATCGTCTTTATTCCTCTTGGTAATTTAATCTTATCTTTCTTCTTTCTTCCGTCTTCTTCGTTCTTAATTATTCTTAATCATTGTTTATGCTTGCCGCAATTTTATTATTATCATTCATCATGTTTAATCTAATAGAATCGTTTATTAATATTGTTGTTCTTCATTTAATTATGAGTAGCTAATTTCCTTCGCTAGGATTTAGGGGATCTGCGAATTGAATGTGGTCGCTAAATAATTTATAGATCTGTCAATGAGATTGTGTCTGAGTTGTTAATTGTAGCATATAATCGAGATTAGTCAGTTAATGCGCATGATTGATTAATTGAATTCGGTAAACTTGAACCTAAGATCAGAAGCTTGGTACAAGTTAGACCTGCTACAACACATTAGTATGCTCTAATAAGATCGGAAGCCTTTAGACGCATGCTAGGGTGAATATCGGACCGGAAGGACCTCTTTACTACCCCTTAAACCAATATCTGGGATAGACCCGTGACTTAGACCGTGACCATATGAGATTCGTAGTGAACCGACAATCCTAGTTTTCTCTCCATATATCAAATCGTCTTAATTCATCCTATTTATTTTGGTTATTTCTTCTCCTTTAATTTTCTCTTCCTTCACTACTTTAGTTTAGTCAAACACAAACAAACCCCCCGATTTGGTTACTAAGATAGACTTTAATTGCGAGTAGGATTTATTTGTCTCCCTGTGAAATCGATCCCGACTTCCCTAGCTATATTTTTAGTTGGACCGTAGTTGGTTATTTTTGATAGGTACACGACTAGCTTATCACCGGTCACGCCACTTCATCCCAGCCTCCATCTCCTCAGCGGGACACGATGGAAGAAGCTCTGTAAAGGCTACCCCAGCCGCATCGACTCTAAGCAGCGTTAAGGGGAAGTCTGGGGACTGAACAACATCAGCCGGACCGGCCAGCTAAAGGAAAAGCGAACCGTTCAAAATGCAAGCGAACACTAAACCATAGAACAAAATAAGCAATAAAACAAAGAACCGAGTGCTCACCACGAGGCGGTGGCAGGCTAGCCGCTGGCAGACGTGAGATAGATAGGAGGCGCCAGACACTAGTAGTGCATCGCCTCCCCCTTCCGTCCCTACCCTCACGAGCCTCTGCCGTGGTCGGTGGTCTAAACATAGTCCGGGAAGGATCAACCGGCACCCTAAACTCGTCATATAAGCACTGACGCACCAACCTCTCGCCCAGATACCACACCGAGCGAAACAACGCAGGAAGGAGCATCCTCCTGTAGCTCCTAGGCCTCAACTCTGCCCCCACATACTCGGGCAGACCATCATAGTCGGCCCAAGGACGGGCCACGATCTGCATAAACCAAAACCGACATTTCAATAACCCTAATCTTGGAGGCTACTAAGGAAAACAAACCGTAAAGAAACTTACATCCTCGAGGCGCAGCTGGTTCACCAGCTCATTCTCCGACGAGTAGTGACTCGTCCTGCTCTTAGCTTGAGCCAACCTCCACTCTATCCTCCGCCGGAAACCTAACCGGACGAGCATGCACCGTCCCAGGTGCCAATCGAGGGAAGTAGGAGTAGATCCAAGCCTGTAAAACCCAAAAACATCGTCAGCAAAACCAAACCGAGCCAAGTAAGACCCTAAAACCGAGTATAAAAGACAATAATTAACCTCCAACACAAAACTCGGACCCACGATGGGTAAAGCCGAGCCAGAATCCACCATGCGCGGCCTCACCATGATCTATAGGCAACGGGCCATCTCTGCGAAAGTCGCGGTCACCTAATCAAAATGTCCCAGTTGATCCAAGTCAGCTAGGAATGGCAAAATCCTAGTACTAAACCTCTCGCCCTTATCCGAGAAGTGGGTCGACCCTAGGAAGTACCACAATCACAGACGGGCATCCTGCGCCGGTGTGTTGGGTACTCGACCCTCTAGCACCGCCACTCTCTCAAAGTGGTCGTTAATATACGAGCTCACCAGAGCATGAGGCGTACTGTAAGCCTCACGCTCCAATCAATCCCCGATCCAGCCCTTGACCTCGTCACCATCTAACCTAGGGCCCTCGGGAGCCTCTCAATATCTCAGGACTCGCGCCTGTTCATACAGCCTAAAGCAAAGATGAAAACAACTTGGACGCGATATGTAATATTCGCAAGACACACCCTCCTATATTAAGCAAACTAAACAATGATAGGATAGCTTACTAACCCAAACCGGTAAAGCAAGCCTCAAAACCTCTTCTAGTTGAAATCAACCCCAGTGATAAACGAACCAGGAAATCTCCAGCTAACAAGACCACTTATACCAAAGCACATAACAACCCAAGCAATGAATCTGACCAAAGCAAATTTGTTTGAATCCTGAAACATTCGAAAAAAACAAATCTGACCAAAGCAAACTCGAATGAATCCTGAAGCATTTGGAAAAAAATATCTGAACAAAACAAATTCGACAGAATCCTGAAGCGGTCGGAAAGCAAATTTTAAAACCCGTAAGCCTAACGAACCCCAAAGCATTCTGAACTCAATCCAATTCAATTCAAGTCGATCAATTCAATTTAATGAGCCCTTGGTAGCATTCAAAATCAATTTTGAATGAGTCCCTGGTAGCACTCAATTCAAGTCAAGTCAATTCAATGAGACCCTGGTAGCACTCAATTCAAGTCAAGTCAATTCAATGAGACCCTGGTAGCGCTCAAAATCACTTTTGAATGAGTCCCAGGTAGCACTCAATTCATTTCAAGTCAAGTCAATTCAATGAGCCACTGGTAGCGCTCAAAATCAATTTTGAATGAGTCCTTGGTAGCACTCAATTCAATTCAAGTCAAATCAATTTTGAATGAGTCCCTGGTAGGACTTAATTCAAGTCAATTCAATGAGCCCCTGATAGCGCTCAAAATCAATTTTGAATGAGTCCCTAGTAGCACTCAATTCAATTCAAGTCGAGTCAATTCAATGAGCCCCTGGTATCGCTCAAAATCCGATTTTCGATGAGTCCCTGGTATCACTCAATCGTTTCAATTCAAGTCAAGTCAAGTCAATTCAATGAGCCCCTGATAGCGCTCAATATAAGTTTTAAATGAGTATCTGGTAGGACTCAATTCAAATCAATTCAATTCAATTTGACCCAACTCAATTCAATTCAAGTCCTAAAACACTCAAAGCAATCAAGTCAACCTAAAACAAGTTCCTAAGCATTCAATCCACGCACCCCAGAGGAATACCCGAAGCAAAAGGAAAAATATAATCAACACAATTATCCATCAAGGATATTAAACCAAGACTAAGACACCAATAAAAGACTTAAGCAAAAGACCCATGTCAGAAAACAAAATCACTAAAACAATAAACCCAAAACAAATCAGCAAGGCTGGACCCGAGCTCTGACCAGCGACCGCAGACAAGGATGTCAGGTATGACTTCTAAGCCTTGGCTGACAAGCCTCAAATACGTAGTCTAACGGACTTAAAACGACCCGAACGGACAGCCAACAAGTCGTAATCCTCGATTAACCTGGGCGGGTATACTTTGATTTCTGCATTGTCTAAGCTTTAGTCAAAGTGAGGGCTTTTGTAGACACCCAGATTTGGACCTAGTGGCTGCAGAGGTGCCCGACAAACACCCGATGACGATCGGACTGTAACGCGACGCGAGATTACGATGTTTTAGATAGTTTTTCTATAGAACGGATCAAATAATTACTCGGAAAAATTAAATCAACATCAAGACAACCTTGGTCGTGTCATTACGGTCGCGTCGACACTAATTAGAGTCAATTCCGACACCGGGACCCCGATTCGGTCCCGAAATATGCAAAGTCAAACCCGAGTCAACGCGTCGAGCCGAGCAAACCTTAAGACACGCGCCCGAGGCCCACCCGGCGCTCGACACGCTAGGGTTAACGGGAATGCTTAATCCCCAAGATAACACAATATACGCATCTTCTCCGTTTTGGAAAGTTTCGAAATCGGATCTTCAAAAATCCAGGCGTCCCAGCACTGATGCGCATGACACCAGGCGATTGAGTTCTGGTGTGCCAGAGCTCAAGCGTCCTAGAGGGCAATTTGAACTGCGCGAACAACTATAAATACCCCCTCACTTTATTCATTTCGACACAATAACAACATCTAACGAGTTTGTGACTTACTTCTCTCACAACTCGCTCTTCCCCTCTTCTTCTCTAACTTAGGTTGAACTCCGACACTAAGTACGATCCACTCAATAGTTAAGCAAATTGACGCTACTCCTCACTCACGAGTACTCCACTCGACCCGAGGAGCACCTGTGTTCGACTAGCCAACCCTGGATCTAGCAGCGAAGCTCTGCCGGATTAACCGCAGAACTAGCCATAGTAACGAAGCTCTGCCGAAATCACCAGAGGACGAGCTAGGAGGATCCGCCTCGAAGTCGAACCGTCACTAGGTTGTCGTCTAAACAAAACTTTAGATTTCTGTACTTTTATTATGCACTTCGATAATGTCAAACGTGGACACTAGGTCTAGCACGTTATAAACATATGTAACGTCCTCAACTTTAACCATAAGCACTAAAAAACTCTAACTAAACCCGAGTAGTTTCGAGATCCGTTCTCAACCTTCTACGCATCGTGTCTTGTTTAGTGTACACTCCGAGGGTGCAATTCTCACTATGTGATTTACTTACATTTTGCATTTACCGCTTTCGTATGATTTACCACTTTTATGACCTTATAATCGCATGCTAAATCACCTAATACGGAATTCAAAACGTAAACAAGCTAAAACTGAACAAAGCGGTGGTCGTGTTCCATATTAATTCTGGTGCTCGCCATGCATGGTTCGATGCATCCCTATTAATACTGAACCGACGCATCTTAAGCAGAAATCCAGGTAAGGTATACCACGATAATGACTAATATTCGTATTATCACATTAAACCTGATTTGCCAATACGTATAATACTTAGTACCCTCTACTCTCCTATGTGCATCTTTTCATGGTCTGCTTGTCACGTGAAATTGCATGCAAAGAATGTAAACACAACTACTTCGACTGCAAAAACTTACTTGTCCTTAAACAACCGACATAGCAAAGACATAGGGTTAAAACAATGGATGTTACCGTACTTCCGCCACAATAAAGGAACAAAGTTATCAGCGCACCGATTGATTAGTAGAGACCGCTATGTGCGGGCGGGATTGGGTGTTGATGTCTAGTGGACGTTGGCTCCAGAATACATACCCTCACCCCTTACTTAGAATCGACGGTTTCCGGATGCCTGAAACCATTGGCAATGAGAGTCATTCCAGGCATGGAGTGCTTAAGGGTACAAGTCTTTATCTTTAGGTCCCGTGCCACTCAACTTTAAGCCGGCTAAGGATCAAAGTTGGCTTGAACGGGTTCCGAGTCCCCATAATTGACTCGGTGGCGACTCCACAAATCGGTAACGAATTCGGTTCACTAAAAAGGTCGTCTTACCAAACATATCGGTCTTTAAACACTTACAACCACGTCTCGATCGATTCTAACGGAAACACAAGCGTCCGCATCCGTTTAGTACTATCTGAATTGTTAACCAAATCGAGATCCGACACATCACCCCGTACGCGAAATCGGACCCCTATCCCCCTCCCTAACGGGAGGGGGACCGAGTGGGTGGCCGCCTGTCTACCGGATCTGTCCCGCGCGGGGCTCCGGGCGTTGCGGACGAGCATCCACAGATTGTTTTGAGTAAGTGATCGGTGTCTTCCCGCCGTCTCGATGAGGGATTCGGTGTTTTATATTCTCTTTAGATGCGCCTATGTATTTTTGTGTGTTTAGTCTCATCCACCATTTTAAGCAAGACCCAACTTGCCTTGTATGGGAGTACCTTACCTCATAGGTATTTCGATGTGAGTTGAATGGACGGAGCGACCCATTAATTGCCCCGTATCGGTTTAGCATAGTTTAGCTTATTAGTAGTAGTACTTAGTTTCTTTTTGGGTCTTTGCTTGACGACGAGCAAGGCTCTAGTGTGGGGGATTTGTTGTGCGCTAAATTTATCTCACTTTTCCACCCATTTAGACTCGTTTTCCTTCCATTTTTGTGGGAATGTTGTGCGATTATCGCTTCATTCCAGTCTTTCTCACATTAGTGTCTCTCTTGTGCATTTTACGTATTTTTGGGTAATTTTCCTATTGTTTTGATAGTAATCCGTTTCCAAGAGCATGTTCGAGCTTTCATGAGCACAATAGAGTAGAATATCGTCCAAGGCATGTCACGAAGCCAAAGTCCAAACAATAAAGAGTGAAACTAAAAGAAAGAGGACAAAGAATCCATTATGCGAAGTTTTTTACCATGACGACATTCGCTAACCATTATGGGTAGTCGTATGCTTCGACAAAGCCGACCTTCAGGAGTTTTTCGACATCCTCCCTGATAGCCTAGTCTTTTTTATTGACATATTCCTTTTTTTCTTTTTTACTGGTCAAGTGGTCGGATCCACGTTCAGCCTATAGACTATGAAGCTCGAGTTTACTCCTGGCATTTCGTCGGCCGAGTATGCGAAGACGTTTTTTTATCTTTGAGTATCCCGACTAGTTTTGCATTGTACGATTAGTCTAGGTCGACGCCTATCAGGATGGGCCGTATGGGCTCTAATTTCACCAACATGCTCTCCTTCTTGGTTCCGATCGGTTAACTGATTTCTGGGCTGTCAGTTGTTGGTCCGGAAACTTGTCTTCCTTGGTGGGAGAATCGTACATCTTTCTCTTCCTTTGCGGTCGGCCTGGGGGCCTTGCATGGCCACGGAGTAGCACTGACGGGGGCCTTACTGTCTTCCCCACACACGGCGCCATATTATTTGGGTATCAAACAATCGGATGTAAAATAGGTCTAGATCTTGGAACTCTTGGGCTTGGATCTTGGCTTTATCCAAGCGCTCACTTCCTCCTCCTCCTCCTCCTCCTCCTCTCTCTCTCTCTAACTGGTGTACTTCCTTGGACGAGTGGGTTGACCGTGTCTGCATAAGCAGCAAACAGGGCCTCAGAGGTATCCGAAGGGACCCTCTCTGATGCCTGAGTCAGTTCTTTATGCATTTAAGGAACCTTACTTGTGAGGAGTAAGGTGTCGTTTTTCTAGAGAGAGATTGAGTGAGAGAAAATTCATTACCCTTTAATGAGAGAATGTAAAGGAGTATTTATAGGTTATCATTAGGGATAGAGAGATTGGGGGTAGTTGGTCCAATGACCATGGCTGGCATGGGAATACCTCCTACCTTAGGCAACGGTCAATGAATGATACCTCAGGGCAGGAGTGGCAGAGGGTCCCGAGATGTCTTTGGCTAGGACAGATCCGAGATCGATCGGGTCGTATATTCGAGCCGAGGGTCAAGGAGTCTTCTTATCAGTAGACCCGCGATGATCGGCCGGGATGGTCCGGCCAAGGCCTCGACTCTGGCTTGAGGGCTCTGAGGTCTTCCCTACTTTCGAAGTTGACTCGGGTTGAAGGTCAGTGGATAACCCGACTGGATTACCGCCCTCTTCAGTTTTAATATTAAACAAATACTTTAAATTTTATATATTTACATAAACGTCCTTATCTACCCTACATTTAATATTAAACAAATAGTTAACTTTTACTCATTTGTGCATTTAATAATAAACAATTGATTTCTTAGTTATCGTTCAAAAAACAAAATGGAAGGTTCAACTTGAACGGAGGGAGTAAATGCATATAATTCTGCTAATTCAAATCACTGAATAGTAATACGATTTTTTTTTTTAATGTTAATGTTAATTTATAATGTGTTTTATGATAAATGATAGAGTAGTAATTTGTTTTAGGGTTATTTCATGACAATAATACCAACTATAAGGTGTCTTCTTAGGTTAATCTCAACTATACATAATCTCATTTTAATATGAACAATCTCTCATTGATATAGGTGACCGGTTACCTGAAAAACTGGTTGAATCTTCTTCTTCAGTTTAGGCTATTGGTTAATTTTTTTTTAAAATCTTTCCAAAATTCATCTTGAATTTTTTTTTCCGATTAGTATTATAGAAGTCATGAAAAAAATGTTTTAATTTTCTTGTTGTTTTGGCTTTCATGAACGACGACGGAACGCTCAAGGACCCTCGAAAGGCACAACCGGTCACTATTACCGGTTATAACAGGTCATAATTTTGTCCATAGCAAAATGAGATTAATGAAGACATAGTTCATATTAAAACGAGATTACGTATAGTTAGAATTATTCTAAGAAACACCCTTATAGTTGGTATTATTGTCATGAAATAACCCTTTGTTTTATGTTATCTTAATGATTATTCTTTAAAAATATAAAATTCTGTCCATTCGATTTGGACCTAAATTAACTGGTCTTTAACCGGACCATACCGAATACCAAAACCTAACAAATGTGGACCAAGGACCGGACCTAAAAGAATTCGGTCCGATTTTGTTCCGAACCAAATGGTCTGGTTCGGTCCATTTTTCCGGTCTGGACCTAAAGTTGCTTAGCCCTAATTTTTAACTTTTTAGGGATATCGATTCATTTTCTATAATAATAGTCGGGTCAATTTTGAGGTAGTCCGTGTCAATTCAGATCACGGGTCTCCAGTTCGGATGTCGGTTGAATGCAGATTGACTTATTCGTGTAAGGTCATTCGGATCGGATCAATTTTAACCCAATCAGTTCACTTGAATCCCGTCACTTCTTTTAGTCCGTAGTATAGAGCATAGACCATGGAGTGAGTAGATTCCTACGAGTATTTCGTAGGTTAATCGACTCCCCGACCCAAAGTTCTGGAGTTATCCTCCTCGTCCTTCCTTCTTTCCTTCCCCCCATTTTTTCTGTCCATATCTTTTCGATGGTTAGTTGTTGTGTATGTTAAAGCTTGGAAGCAACAACTCTGTGTGTATCGTGATTCATAGATTAATTAACTAGCTGCTCCATCCATTGGATTGGATCATCCTCCACCAGCTTTTTAATTAGGGATTACCCTCTTCATCCAATTCAATTCAATTCAATTCTCTCTCCCCTTCCAACACTCACCTATTTCATGTATGTATCTCTCGTCTTTATTTTTCCCTCGATTTTTCTCCTTTTATTATTATTGATTTTCAACACTTCATTTACGATTACGAATATCAATATCAATTCGACAGGAATTTCATCAATTCATATGCATCTTTTCTATGTATTTACTCCATTATACACTCAAATCTGTCACTACCTTAATTCTCAGGGTTTATGCGCTTAATCTATTCTTGATTGATATCTCCAATTCTTGTTTTAATTTCACCACAGCTTTATCAACATCAACAAATTCTGTCTTTATCACCTACTGGGTTTTGGATTTTAATACTATTCTCGGTCCACCATTTGATTACTACTGGAATTCTAATATGATGTGGTCTGGATAACTGAGCTACTCCCATGCCAAATCGTTGCTGTTGTTTCCTGGAAAGTGACATTGTATGTTGTTGAATGGGGACGTCCTTGATCGACTACGTCCGAAATATCTGGCCCTTTTCTTATCTCGTAGTTGACGACTTGAAATTATCTGATAGGATAGTCACGAGACTTTCCCTTCCTGAATCTACCAAGCAATTTGTTTTTGCTATTAGTGAACCCACAAATGGGGCCACCATATACATCCTTTGTGCTCAAAATTTGTCTTCAAGATCCGCCAGAGATGTGGAATATTTGATAAGGGAAGTGCGTCCTGACTCAGTTGTTGCCTTAGTAGGGCAAAACACGCTCTCTGATATTCAAGAGAATGAATTGGTAGAAAGCAGGGATGTTGTTGTTCCGACTTCAGCAATTGGAGTTTTGGCTAGGTGTTTTGTGGATAAATCAAATAAAGACAGTTACGAAAATTTAGCTGGGAACTTGATCCTCAAGGAGATTTTTGATGTTGGTTTCTATGGCCACTTTTTTGTTGCCAAGAAGTTGGCCGAGGAAATTGGATCTTCGTTTTCTGTCCTTGAATCTCCCTTTATCAAGTTAGATGCAGACGAAGTTGATCCATCTTCTGAGACTGAGACTGAGACTGCTACAGCCAGTAATATTCTTCAAACATTGGCATTGAAGTCAGCTAGTTTCGCTCCACATAATTTTGGTCCTGTAGTTTCTCATTCTCGCAGATTTCTCATCTCCAATGATGTCCAGTCAAAGATGATCAAATCGGTATGTCCGTCGTTAGCCTCATCACTGACAAGGTTGAGTCCCGCAGGCTCTTCAGATGGGGCAAACCTGGATGTTCACGAGTCTAGATGCAACTATTGCCCTCCATCTTTTGCACAATCCGTTTATCCACTGCTCATGGATCTTCATGATATTTTTGCTGATATTCCATCAATGGGCCGTGCTCTTGCTTATGCGCAGAAGATGTTTCTTGATGTGGGTAAAGGAGAAAATATAAACACTGATATATTGTCTGAAGTTTATACCTTCCAAATAGCAGTTGAGGGCTTGAGAGTTGCCCTGAACAATGCTGGCAGATTCCCTATGCACAACCTTAGGTCTGGTAATATGGATTTTCATGAGCTATCAATTGAGGAGAAGTCACATTGTCTTCTTGCTCAAGCCCTTCAAAGCCGGGCTAAGCAATCCAAGACAGTAGTAGCAGTAGTGGACGCTGGTGGTTTAGCTGGGATAAGGAAATTCTGGAACACCCCTATACCTACAGAAGTCAACAATATTGTTGAAGAACTCGTGGTTTCCCCAGGTTTTGAGTCAGATGGTGATGGCCAAAAGAAATGGCGATTGTCAGCTAAACCAGTTGTAGCTGTTGGTGCAGGTGCTACTGTTGTTCTTGGTGCATCTTCACTTTCCAAAGTTGTTCCTGTGTCAACTGTAGTAAAGGTGGTTACCATGAACGCCCCGACATCGTTGAAACTTTTCTTTACGCACACTTATAAAGTAACTGGCTTTGTATTAAGCAAGATCCTTGGTCCTTCAAAAGTTATGGCTCCAGGCTTTGCAGGGTCAGGAGCAAAGGCTTCCAGCATTTTTAAGGCAGCTGCTTCGGCCAACAAAATACGGGTTGTTACTCACGGTTTTATAGCATCTGCTGAGAAAACCAGCTTTTCCGCCATGCGAGCTGCATTCTATGAGATCATGAGGAAGCGGCGGGTTCAATCAATTGGGTTTATGCCATGGGCCACGTTTGGGTTTAGCATTGCAACTTGTGGGGGATTGCTTGTGTGTGGAGATCGAATTGAATGTGCTGCTGAATCTCTTCCTGAAGCAACTTCTATAGCTTGTCTTGGTCGCGGGATCCAGAATTTGCAGGAAACTTCTCTTGCTGCCAGAAAGTCATGCAGACACAACATTCAAACAGCTATTGAATCACTGATGTACAGATTCAAAAATGTGAAGGTCAAGTGAAGTAAGAATAACTGGCTTTTCTTTTTTTATATCCAGATATAGGCGTATTGCTAAGTTGCAGTGTTGTCACTTGATAGTTAATCCTTTACTAGTTGACATAATTATTAAAACTCAGATGTACATACATAATCCTTGATACTTGAGTGAGTGGGTCTAGGTTTGAATTGAGACTTTGAGAGTAGTGGTGGTTCTAGTTTCCTACTGCAAGAAGTTTTGACGGCTTTAATCAGAGTAATAATTATTTCTTCATCTATTACCCCTCATTCTTCGAAGGGTTCAAACTTGCTGATGTATTTTTTCTCTAGTTCTTTGGATGTTCTCTCTACTGTCACATGCTCATTGAGGGATCCTTGAGATTAAAAAATATACACTGAAACATGTCAAATGTTGGTGCTCTTCAATGTGCTCTGATTCTCGCTTTGGTTCAGAGGTGCACTTAGATTCCATGACGATACCAGGATATTGTGTTGACATGGTCTGAATAAAGTTTACTATTTTCCCGTTTCATGGGCTCATTTCCGGATATGACAGCCTAATGACATCTTGTAAGCATACAGTTTTGTTTTTTGGTTCTTTGGCACTTTCTGTGCCTCATGGCTTTTAAAACCAAGGCTGTGATTCCAGCTGATTGTGCAATGGTTATATTTATTCTGTATAAATGTTCAACCTATGAAACATTGCTGATATATGAACACTACTCCCCGATGTTTCGAAAGAGTCTTGTGTGTGATATATATATGTGCAGATCTATTTGATTAGTGGTTGTATCTGTGTGCTGTGGCCTGTGGGGGAGAGAAGCAAATGAGAGTGGCTTAACCAACAGATGTATTGCCATCAGATTGGGCCAAGTTCTTGGCCAGCTTTATCGTATGATACCTGACCTCTGAGTTTAGAGACCCTCATAATCAACCTGAATTGGTTACCATACTTGATACCTGTGCAGATGTCAAGTTTGTTGGAAGATTTGCGGTAACGTCTCATCCTTTTCAGCTGAGTATACGGCTATATTAGATAGGGCGATGGTATTCTGTAAATCCAAGTCAATAGTTTTTCCATCATAATTTATTTAAGCGCATGTACAAGTGGTCGAGACTCTGGAGAATCGCACAATCATTCTTCTCCATATGAAATATGCCTTAAAGGAAAGCGTGAACTGTTAACGACTTCTACAAGCCAAAAATGATAGTATACCTAAACTAATGGTAGTAGATCTGAGAGAGGGAATATGAGTACTAACTACGAAGTACGGAGTACTTACTAACGATAGAGCAGTCCTAATTCGATGGTTGAATTTCAATTTATGAGGGTTTTGTGTGTTTGAGCTATGTTAATGAGAAGCTGATTCGGAAGTGCTGGTGTGGTGCTTATATTTTGCAGCTGTCTCATTAGAATGTGTTTACCTGCTTTTATGATTGTGTTGCAAGAAACTTGTGGATCCATCTTCGAGGGAAAACTGCATCTCTGTTACTGTTACAAGTGTTAGTAGTCAAATACAGCAACTGTTTTGCTGTACGAAAGTGGCTGGCTTCACAGTGGCACCGGTCGCAGGTGCAGGTATTCTGTCCCCCTCCTGATCTGAGCAATAACAACATTTACTAATCAGGGTTCCTTGGCGTCTGGAAATTCAGGATCGGATGATGCGATTATGACAGGGTCTCTTTGAAACCCAAAAAAAAAGAGGCGGACAAGTGGAAATGGAATTGAGAAAAAGACCAGGAGAGTGAAGGAATAGAAAGGGACAGAACGTACAAGTTATAACTACTGGAGTTGGAGTACATTCATAAATTTATGGGATATTTTACATGGCACCCGTATTTTTCCATTTTCTATGGAGTACCCCTTCTTTTAGCCAAAATAACTTTGATTTGTGATAACTTATGGACATGAGTTCTGATAATGACAATATTTTCACAGAATTCATAGTCTTTATGAGCTCTTCAATTTAGGATTTTTTTTTTCGCGACTTCGAAACTCGTAGTAAGAGTCTCAATCAAACGTTTTTAACTGAATAAATTTTGACCGACGATCTCTTTGGTCCGAGTTCCGAAAGTGGTGGTTTTTTTTTCCAAACTATTCGTTTGTAAGAGATCTTCGATTTGAAATTAAAAACGTCTCTTTTAAAATTCATAGGTACCAAAATAAAAGGTACAAGCTGTACAGCGTAGAATATGAAAAAACATAATTCTACTGTGTAGAATATCCTAATTTTATTATACTTTTCGTCTATTTCTACAGGTTATTCGTAGGCCACAGGGGCTGGGCACAGCACCCGTCTTTATCCAAATTCTACGGGCATTAGCCCTACAAATCCATTGAGAAATGGATACTACCACTCGGCTTTTCTTGCGTCATGCTCTTTAGTCTTTACTCTTGCGGATGAAAATAAGGGAATTTTAATACTCCGTATCTAATGTCCAAAGTTAATCATTATAAGAGTCCGGGTCAAGAACAAGAATTCAAATCTCGATTATTATTGTATAAGGCCGTTGTACACTTGTTTCTCTGTGTTAGATGTGTCGTTCATTGATCATAACAAAAGATTCGGAACAACTTGCTCACTAGTTTGTGTGGACTGCAGGTGTAGGTATAATGTTTCGAGTAAGTTGATCACATACATAGATGAGATAAATGTTTTGTTAATCCTTTGACATCTTTTTTGTCTTTTCTATTATACTTCATCCGTTAGAAACTTGTAACGTATACTTCAGTCGCGAACAATAATTTGGGGACAAATTTTTGTTTATGATTGAAATATCATCTTAAGCTTATGACGGGTCAAATACTTGGGATAAGACAAATCCATGTGCCTAGTTGTAGAAAAAGGTTTAACGTTGTGACGGATATGACCGTTGTAAGTAAGATCAACGGTAATTTGGGTGATGTTTGGGAGTGGATTAAAAACAAAAGGTGGGGATGGGAAGGGAAGGGAAGGGAAGCAAGGGAGACATGATGATTAACTGAAGCAGGCAGTGCTTGGCGTTACTACTAGTTTATTTTGGGAAAGTTGTCATTTGCATTATAAAGCAGCTTTTGTTCAGTGGATTGTTTTTTTAAATTAAATTAAAGAAATCCAAGATTATGATTACGCATTATTATGCACTGAATTATTGCCTAACACTGTGTGTACTGTTTCTAGATCGATCTCATTCGTTAATCACGATCTACTTGGCTTGTCAAAGTACTGAAATAACGCAGAAGAACCGGAACTACTATATGTAATATGCTGAGCTGATGCTCCATCCCTTTTTTTTAATATCTACACTTGTTAACTTTTTTTTCAATAACATAATACGGATTACATGAACATGAAACTCACCCCATTTTTCTTCTGCACTTGAATAAACTTACAACTTTGCTATGTCTAATTGCATATTCCAAGACTTTTATATAGATTATACATACACATTGGAAAATAAGATGTTGTTACCTTAGAAGGTAATCAAGATGCATGTAGAAACTGGAGTTATCCAAAATTATTAGCATCACTGACTCGATCGAACAACAATACGTACTCAAGAATAAATTTCCCACATTAATAAATATATAAGGAAATTGAGATGATGCCACAAACGCAAAATAGTACTCCAGAGGACTCAATTTCAGTACCACGTCATGGGATTGAGAACGACTCATGAAACATAATCACCATATATATATAATTACTAGGGAGTACAGTACTACCTTTTTTTACCTCGTCCACCCCTCTTCTTGATCTTCCCACAATTATCTCCATCATCAACACTGCTAATCGTAGTAGCTGTATCATTAGTATTACCATCGTTATAAATCAATGGTAATTCATTAATGTCATCGAGGTCGTCTTCAACCGTGTTGACACGTATGCAGGAACATCTCTCGAGGGACGCAAAGAATGCAGTGGCTACGCCATTGATGACCCACATAGCCACTCCATCAAGCCTCGAACAGTGGCTCGATGAGGCGGCTTGACCCCTCGCCTTGGCTCGGAGGCTCCAAAAGTTGTTGTTATAGCTCCTTGATGTTGTTGTGGTGGCCATCATATATGATTTGAGTTTTGAGATTGTACAGAATGGTTGTTATGGAGTAAATTAAACTAGCTAGCTAGCATAGGGGAGTGTTTTGATGAGTTGGTTCTCTTTCACTCTTTTGGCTGCCCCCTTTGATTAAGACTTTATGAGACAAATTAAATCTAGTGGTACGGAGTATACTATATTAAGAGGTGGACTGGGATAGGTGGTATGACTGCTAAGTGGTAAAGAGCTAAAGTAAGTGGAGACGAGCGTTATTCTGGATCGTCGACGTTTCAGTCAGATTGTCGGCGTTTTTTAATGTGAAAATACAATAATATCCTTCCCTGGTTACTTCATTAACTTTGTTAATTAATTACCAATAAAAAGTTTAATCGTGTTTGATGTGAAACTCGATAACGAAATGATTTTTTTTTCAAACCGTCATTTTAGTATGTTATGTCATTTTATTATCACAAAGTCTTGGAAGAGACGGTCTCTCTATAAATTATTGAGAGACCAGTTGTCAGTACCATTTTTAGTCTTATTCGTTCGTATTTTATGATTAGATGTACCTGTAAATGACAATTTTGTTTGCACCGCTTTTTATAACAATCGTACCCATTTATATTTATATACTCTTTTAGATTAAACGTACCTATTTTTATTAGGTTTGGTACCACTGTTGCCTTCATTTGTAATTTGTCTCTCAATAAACTTAACAAAAGATCGTCTCTCAGTAGAGTAATCACCTCCACTCACCGCAACACTTCATTCACAATTCAGTCTTCCACTATCTCTCCTCTTTTTCCCACTAGAAAAAAAATCGTATTTCCTTAAAATTTCGGGTTTACCTTTCTTTTGATATTACAAAATGGCGCAATAACCGCATTTACATTTTGGAGTTAGTCACTTGTAATCTCCTTTCCACTAACCAAAAAAATAGACCAAATGAGCTAAGTGCGAATCGAACCCTTGACCTCATGTGTGTCACCCTTCTCCTCGATCTCCAACTACACTCTAACATCTTACTAATTTAAATATCACTACATCACACATAAAGCTATACACCACAGAAAGTATGTAATTAAGGAAATTTGATTAATTACATTGATTACGAAAATCACATGTTTTAAATGCAAGATATCACATACAATATTTAATATGGAATGTATGATCAATTTTTTAAAAAAGAGTATAAACCTAATTTATTCCGTTTTAACCAAATAGTTGCATTATTTTTGTTAATAGAAAATTGCACTATACCGTACAATATTTTACATAGAATATAAAATAGTTATGATTATTATTGTATATCTTTCTGATCATATTCGAAAATCATATTCTTAACATCGATATAAAATTTAGTAACTATATAAAAATGGAATATATATTCCGATTGCTCTTACAAATCCTGATACATAGTAAAAACTCACCGAAAATTATCTATATACTACTCTAAGACAATAATAGTTACTAACATTTTCCTCAAAAATACACTAATTTAAATTGAGAAGTAAAAGAACATCTCACTAATAAATTCGCAAACTATTCATTTTCATTAATGTTAAAGAAATTGACAAAAAAAACTTCTTTTTATGAAAATAATTAGATAAATTTTAAGATATGATGTCATTAACCTTGAGAAACAAATTAGTTATCTAAAAAATTTATTTTTGAAATGAGCTATTTACTTTAACTTTTACAAAGATATACTCTCCCCGTCCCAATGAATTCTTTGTCTATTCCATATTGGGGTGTCTCAATGAATTCTTTCCCTTTCTATTTTACGAATGTTATATATATATATATATATATATATATATATATATATATATATATATATATATATATATATATAATTTTTGACCTCCTCATGAATTTGGCTTCACATGTCACTACATCATTGGACCTTTTCCTCTTTGTGGCAAAAGCAAAGGCAAACAATTCATCGGGACGGAAAGAGTATATACTCACTCGATACCACTAAGATCTTCTCATTTATTCAAATGTGAGGATTATAATTATCATATAGAATGATTATTTTGGTAGGGGAGACTACAAAATACGGAATATACTATTAAAATCCGTATAAAAAAAGTTTCACAAATTATATAATATAAGTCTTACACCTGAGACGGTCCATTTTTAATTTATTTTTTAATTTTCTAATGAAAAACTGAATAATTTTTTTTACACAAAGAGAACGTATCACGGCGTGCTAACCATTAAAAAAAGTACATTATTATACAATTTTTGATAAATATTTATGTATTTTATGGTATGTTAAAGAGAGAAGTGGATATCTAAAAAATGAAAGCTTTTAATGAAACGAAGGGAGTATACTCCCTCTGTTTCAATGAAAGCTTCCACCTAAAAAATGACACATTTTTTAAGGATAATAATAAAATATTCAAAAGTAGAGAGGGTGAAAAGTAGGTGGGTCACCTAGGTAAGAGTGAAGAGTTATATAAAAAAAGAAAGTGAAGAAATTTGCGAAAAAGGAAAAGTGGAAGCTTTTAATGAAACGAAGGGAGTATAAATAATATTTTCATTAATTACACGTTATTTAATACTCCGTGCATTTCAAGACATTACTCAAATATTTTGTTTAGTTTTGCGATTTAAAAAATATTTTCTTATTTCTAAATTATACAGTCGATAAATAGTAAAATAAAATAATAAATTTTTTATTTTAAATCTTAAATGAAATATTCTATAAGATAAATATAATATAAATACCGTGCATTGCATGAGGTCTATACTAGTTTAATTTTACTTGCTCTCAATCATCTTTTATCGTTTAATATACCGTTCGTCTTGTTAATGTATTAGTATATCGTTCTTGAAGTTTTTTAAACGTTTAACGTAATTCTTGTAACTAAATATTACAAAAACGCCAAAAAAAGTTGAAGACGCCCAAAAAATTACGAAAATGCAGTATAACGTGATAAATTGACGTTATACTGACCAATATAACGTCAATTCGTCACGTTATACTGGTCAATATAACGTGAGTTTCCCACGTTTTATATTATTATTTTAAAATAAATTAGTCGCTTGTAGTTTAATTAATACTAGTCGCCATGCCCGTGCACCGCACGAGAGTACACAAATTTTGTTTTGATTTCATGTGTTTTTAACTGTATCTACTTCCACAGACTGTCGTAAATCGTGAATAAGACACAGTTTAGGAAGGTTGAACGATCCAAGCTACTGAAATACATATGGCATGTATGTGTAAAGAACGACAAAGTTTTAAAAAGTGCACTTAAAATGGAAAACATACATCAAATAATGCACATAATAAATAATACGGAGTAATTATGATATCGGTTTGTAATTTATAGTCTCTCCTCAAGTTATTTAATAATACAGTAAGTCTTTTTTCTAAACTTTTATTGTAGTACGTAATCTTCTTGAATTATGGCTTCGTTCTTCCTTTGTTTTTCTGTTGTGACTTTATTTGGGATTTTCAACTCTTGACCCCATTTTCTCATTGTTTCTTTTGTTACAACGGTTTTTCTCACCACCACTTCAGATCGATAACGCATTTTGGGCGTGTTAGTTTTGTGTTTAAAATATAAGCAACAGATTGCTTAGCTTGTCGTTGATGTGCGTAATAATAGTTCACTTACCCCTTGTCTACCTTTCTCTTCTCATTTTTAACTGGGGTGTTCACCTCAGCCCGCAGGCTCTAAATCTGTAGGATATGTTTCTAAGTTGTCTTCTTTTGGTTGTTCCTGTCAAAACATTATCCTCGTTAGTATATATGACATATTTGATAAATAGAATTTGTTGTTGTTGGGTCAGAATTTTTGTTATTACTTTTGGATTTTCGTCCTTCCTTTCCACCATGGTTGGAGTTGGAAGGTCCTTTGACGTCGTTAATACCTTTTGGCACTTTAATTCCCGTCCGACATTGTATTTGGTAATCCCAATTTTTGACTTTTATGGTGTATTCTCTCCCGACACATGGTTGGAGTATGTTAAACACGTTCTCCTTTCTTCCGTCCTGGTTTTTTCTCTTGTTAAGACAATACGTTAAATATTTGTTCGTGTAGTTGATTTGGTATTTTTTGCGTACCTTTTCATATAAAGTTAGTAATGCTTCAATTGGTCTGCCGATGATCTTCTCAGCTTCCCTCCCAAAGACCACAAAAGTTATGTAAGTTGTTTCGTCCGCTATTGTAGTGATTAATCTGTACATGTGTTGTGGATATTAACATATTTTTGAGTTGATTTTTATTTCTGGGTTTTTTCCTACCTTTGTTTGGAGTAGGGTATTGATTCGTTACATTAGCGACACTTTCCATCCTCATCGATTCTAGTTGGGCATGATGTGCAAGATTGATATCGCCAGCCAACATTTGTTCTTACTTCTGTTATCGTTCCGTGGCATTTGAATATATCGTTTTGTTCCAATAGTGTCATTTAATCGACAATGTTTCTAGTACCTCATATCGATAAGCATGCGATGTAAGTCGGCATTACCTGATCTGTGACATCTATTTGTAGAAGCTCTACAAATGTTGAAGTGAGCATTTCTTCTACCACGTCGGCATCGAGGATCCTTATTTGGACGGGTTCTTGGTCCCTGTAGGTTGGAATGACGCCGCAAATAATAATATGTGGTTATTCTAGTATGCGTAAGATCGACTACATGTTTAATGTCCAATATTTTTAGTGTGGTTTGGTCAAATGCTTACCTTTGCAGTAACATCTTAGTCTCCGGCAAGTTCAAGTGAAGAAAAACCTTGGTCCCGTATGTGGACTGTAGTTTATAATCTCATCTGTCGGTGTTTTAATCCTTGTTAATAAGTATGACATGTACCTTATCAGTATACTAATGAAGTTTATTACCTTCATAATTTATGACTCTTGTAGACGTGATGACTACGACCATGTCATGTCTATTTGTTTTGCCGATTTCTTCACTAATGAAGTCTGATGCATTGCCCAACAGAGTCATATTGATTATTTTTTACCTGCATGTAGTCATTATATTGTAGTAAGATAATTATTTTACGTGTAACTATATGTGTGTTAAAGATGCTCAAGTTACCTTTCATCTTGTATTTGTATATGCCTTAAATGTGTTTGACCATTTTTTGTTAGCACTTCCCTCTTCTCCTCGATTGTAGTTAGCAAGCCCACAACATCTGCACAATGTGGTTAAAAAGAATCAATAGGCAAATAGAATGTTAAAAATAATATAATTGTTGCATTTTATAGTGCATTTGTCGGTGTGCTTGCCTATCAAATACTCTATCCCATCCAATCCATGCTTGACATTGGATTTTGGGTAACTTTTAAAAAAAATGGGTAAAAAATAAGGGTATTATTGGTAAATCAAATGGTTTAATGGGTCTACCTAAATTAAAGTGGGTAAAGAGTAATAACATTTTTGGTAAATAGAGGAAGAATATGTGGATTGTATGGTAAAGTCTTTTGCCATAAAAGAAATGTAAAACTTGGATTGGATGATCCATTTATAGTAAGTGTAAAGCTTGGACTGGATGCGAGGGAGAAATCATTTTTGTTCTTACATTCCTCCAATTTGTCGAGCGAGTGGAATTCGAATTTGTGAAGTAGAATATTTTGAGTTTGGTCCTTATATATCCTTCTGTATTGATGTAAATGGGGTGCACTTGATGATGTTTGGATTTCCTTTGACTGACCTGTACGATCCATTGTTTTGTGCGACCTCAAAATGCCGGAAGCTGTAAATTTTCCCCGCGTGTAGTACTCCTACATATGAGGTCACCCACCGCTTTGGTATTGTTGCATGTATATGATTTTCCTAGTCAGAATCACATAAATACACATCTTAATCTTAATCATTATAATAGTTGGGGAAAGAAGCATATAATTAAATAATTAAGTGTTGTTCTTTGGTGATTCTTCGATCTTTCAATTTAAAGGATCAGACTTAACCTATGAGGATTGTAAATGCACCATTAAAGGTTTGAAACGTTAAAAAATAGACCACAAACTTTCAAGTAATTTGTTTGCATCATTTAAAATTGACAGTGAATCAGAATATTTGTTCAATTAAAATAGCACCATGTCTATCGACACTGGGAGGTTATCCTTATTCGGTGTTACTCGCCATATCCTCGTGGCCCGTGCTATTATTTGATATTTGGACTTTGATGGTGGGATTTGTCGTGGATCCCGCCACCAAATAAATAACCGGCTAGCACCTAACGGTAGTTAGGGTAAGTCGGGTCGTGTCCACGGATACGGTGTCACAAGGTTTAGACTAAATCGGCCTAGAACGAGACTACGCTACCAAACAAACACAAAGAGCTACCAATTGATGAATTATGATGAGAGGAGAAGAGGGAATTAGACTAACAATGAACTAGGCTAAGCAAGGCTAAAATAGAATAACTAAACACAAACCAACTAGCAAGCTAAAGAGATGATGCTAACTAATAAGATGAATCAAATACGAAGAAGAAGTGGGTTAGGTCGGGTTCATAAGCATAGTAGGATGACTTGGGTAATCAAGGGTGTAGGTGTCTCCTAATCGCTAGACTCGGTCCGGGCTCTCGCAACTTAAATCGATGTCGAGGTAGGTCCGGGCTCTCGCAACTTAGACCCTAGTCCACACTCTCGTGACTACGACTATCCTCAACATGACCACATACAAGACAAACAATGAGTAGAGGAAGACTAGCATGAGAAGCATGGCCACTACAACTCATACAAGCATATCAACAAACACATGGTGTGCCAAATATGTGACTAACAACAAAAATTCACCCTTTACCCCCAATCAAACCCTAATCATCCATAATCTACCCTTAATCCCCCTACTAACCCATAAGAAAACTACTCACTCATAATCAATGATAAACTAACAACAATAAGAGAAAACAACATCACAATCCAAACATCCATTATCAAGAACAATATGAACAATAACAAGGAACACTAAGTAAAGATTCAAACTTGAAATAATAACAAAGAACAAGAGTAAAGAAAGATTATACCAACAATAAGATGAAGAAAAGATGATAACTTGCATAAAATAGGAAACCCAAATAAATCCCAAGGTTGTCAAGCTTGGAGAAATCTTCCAGTATCTTCTTAATACAAGAACTAATTAACTAAGGTTAACAAGGATTAACTAATGATTAAAGAGAGATTAAATCTAATGTGAGGAACACTAATCTAGGGTTTGAATGTTTGTAGAGAGGCTTAAGAGAGTCTAGGTTAGTGTAAGATACATAAACAATACCAGAGGGAAGTATATATAGGGGTACAAGAATGAAGGAGGATGAATTAAATGATGTGCGGCTACAGCACCTTGGTCCCGACCGGGACGGCCTGGCAGTGACACCTCTAAAAGCGCACTTCATCCCCGACGGGGTGAGGTGCATACCCGTCGGGGATGAGTCTTGTAGGCCTCCAATATGATCCTTTTGGTTCCTCCTTGCTTCACATGAACTTCTCATTGATTCTCGGGACTCGGGCTCGGGTCTCGGAGGCTCGGGATTGGGTCCCAAGGTCTCGGGGTCGAATCCAAGGCATCGAGTGATCGTTCCTCCGCTTCGTTGGCTCCGAAAAGTGTATGTATTGAGTCGGAATCACTCCAACTCCTCACGAATGGTCTCGGGAACCTGAAACGAGCTAGAGGGAGCATAAGTAGCCCATGAATCGCTCCCAAGGAGCGATTCCACAAGGAAAATGGGACCAAAATACTACGAAGTAGGCACTACAAACTACAGTTATCAACTCCCCCACACTTAACCCTTACTCGCCCTCGAGTAAGCACAAACTAACTACTAAACTAGCCGAGCGGGTATTAGCGCACCCTACGCCCTTTCAACTCACGGGATAACACTTAGAGGACAAGTGCTATCCGCAAGGCAAGTGGGGTCTTGCGACAAAACGGTGGATGCAACCGGACACAAAACACATAAACAAACAAGCACACAAACAAACACACAAAAGGTTGCACCCAAAAGAAAAGAAATACCGCTTCCCTCAAACAAGCGGTGAAAGAAGCACCGGTTTAGGACTCAAGGCAAGTGACAACGTTCCCAAGCTAGCAATACAAACCAAGATGGACTAAACCCTAATAGTATGACGACAAAGCAATAAAAACGTTGGTAACTTACCTCGGTTCCTCCTAACCTTCTAAGAACGTACCACGGGACGATCGGCGGGATGGAAAAAGGATGAACCACGGTGTTAGTCGACACTGTAGGTAAGTGAGACCCCGCCCCCTTTAGCGAAGAGCCAAGAGGGTCGTCCCATGCCCAAAACCGCCTAACTAGTCCAAGTAAAAAGGTGGAAACATGCAAAATGAGGGAAGACCGACCCTTGCCGCTATCATCCTTCCTAGGGACTCGGTCCTTTGGTAGGCTCTTCACGGCAAAAGTCGGAAAAAGGCTTATTTTTGTGGGGTGAGGTTTCTATTTTTGTGAGACGATTTTCTTTTGGCATTTTCTTCTTCTTTTGCATTTTTGCTTTGTTTTGCCATGCCATTTCTTTTTCTTCTTTTCTATTTTCTTTTTGACTTTTGTGCCTTTTCTTTTTCTTCATTCTTTTCTTTCTTTCATTTTCTTTCTTTTTCTTTTCTTTGCCCTTTTGGCTTGATTTGGCTTTTTGGCATTTCTTATTGCAAAGAAAGATGAATTCAACAATTTGCAATTTTATTGTGTGGAAATGTGTAGGAGGTAAGGGAATAGGTAAGTCGGGGGTCGCGATTTACCTTCAAACCCACAAAAAGGGGAGAACTTGGACTATTCAAACGATTCCGAACACGGTCACCTAGGGGACGGGACTCGGCAACCAAGGTCTTTTCACACCGTGGGTGGTCAAAATGGTCAAAATGCAAATCCCGTAGTAAATCCCTAGTAAGCTAGGTGGACTCAAGGTAAGAAACCAACGAAATCATTGATTCAGGGTCATTCTACTAGACTAAAGTCCAAGACTCGATTTATACTACTAAAAAGGGAAAGTATGCACTCACACACTAGTCTCTAAACCGGGTTTTCAAAAACCATTTACACACAAGACACACAACAAAACACAAAACAAAGACTCAACGAAAACGAAAGAAAAAGAAACAAAAGCAACAAAACAAGAACAACACAAAACGAACACATACATAACACAAACACCACCCCTAGCTTCCAAATGAGCAACCAACCAACATCAAACTTTACAAAGCTCCTCCCGAGCACACCCCATCACATTCTCCTCCAAATTCCGCAAGAGACAAAGAAGGAAAAAGGGATAGAAGATGTTACCGGACATCTTGAAAGCTTTCCAAAGCCATCGGTGGTTTAAGCAACCTATAAGGAAAAGGGGGGCAAACATACACAACACAACAAATACACGATACAAAGACAAAAAAGGAAAACACACAAAAGGAAAATTTTTTTGATTTTTGTGAAAAAATTTCAAATTTTTAGGGTTTTTAAAGATTTTTTTCAAAAACTACAAAAATAAAACTAACTACGATAGAATATCGCTCCCCCACACTTAAGCCGAGCAATGTCCTCATGCTCGACCATAGTGCATGGGAGCACAAAAGAAAATAAAAGAAACTACGAAAATAAGGCTAAAAATCGAAAATAAAGTGGAGAAAATGGTAGAATGTGTCCAGCCGGGGTGTAGTCAAGTCACCATGGGCCGAGACAAGAAGAGATATGGATGGGGGAAGAAATAAAAAGAAAGAAATAAAAAGAAATGGGAGGGGAGGACTAGGTGTAATCAAGTCACCTAGCCCGGATTCCGCCCAAATTCGACTAATTTTCTACAAAAGGGTGAAAATCTTGAAAACTTGGATTTTGAAATGACTCTCGATGTAGTCACTTCATCGAGAGTCGGGAGCAACCATACTAAGGCCTCGAAGGCCACCATGACCCAAAAGTGTAGAAGGGAAAGGGAATAAACAAAAGAGGACAAGCTATAAAAACGGAAAAGAGAGGATAGTTGCCATACCATACGGGTAGCAACTCACTCGCTCCATCGTCTCATAAGTCAAATCGGCACGTAGCTAGTCGTCGTCGTCATTATCCCTCTTCAATCGCGATCCGGTTCCATGGTTGAGGCACAAAGGTAAAATGGGGTGGGTTTTGATGTGAAAGTCGGTTTAAAGTGACGAGAAAGTGAGGTGAATGTGTATGTGAGGTGTAGGGGTCATATAATGAGGGTAAGGATATATAGGGAGGTTGGGAGGGGGTATACAATGGTTGGGTGGACTCCAATGACGAAGAAAAGGCCAAAGGAGGACATGGGGTCCATCCCGGTCGGGATGGGTGGTCCCGGTCGGGATGACCGTCTCGTCCCGGTCGGGAAGACCTCGTCCCGGTCGGGATGAGCTGTCAGTGAACCCATCTTTTGTGCACCTCATCCCGGACGGGATGACATCCTTCCCGGTCGGGATGGGCCTTCCATCCCGGACGGGATGACCTCTTCTAGGTCGGGAAGAGTCTCCTAACCCTCTATAGCTCCCAAAAGCTCGTTCCAAGCTTCAAAAACTGACTTCCCTTCACACAATTCAAGCTCAAACAATGACCACTCTTCTCTAGAAATCACTTCCACTTCACACCTATCACAATACACTCAAATAACACATCAAATTCCCTCCCTCACAACGCTCATCAATCCTCCAAATAATCAAGAAATTCACAGAACCAAACAAACTACAAGAGAAAGAGATATATACAAAGGGACGGTTCTTGTGGAACTCCGTCAAACCAAGGTGATACATTCTTCAATCTTTTTCAACAACCAAAATTAGTTCCATCTCCATCAAGGGCACGAAGAAACAAGTCGAAGGCCCTAGCAAAGTCTTCAATTAAGCTCGAGATATAACCGACCACATACCAAGGCTCTTCATGGCCTTGCCTTGATGTTCCCGGGGCATCCCGATCTTCTAAGTTCAACGACTTGAACTTGTACTTTTGGTCTTTGGGGATATACCCAAACGTCCACCGGTCTTCGTGTGGCCCCAAGGGAGGCTCATCCTTCTTGCTCTTCAACTTGTCATCAAGCCCATGATATGGGCACTCATCCTCTCCAATCTCGGAGTCATCACCCTCAAGTTCACAAGAATTCTTGTTCAAGCTTTGTCCCGACTCAACCCCTAGATCGATGTCTTTAGTGGCTTGGATCATGTTGCAAGACTCATCATTAGTAGGCGAAGTGTTACCTTGAAGGTCAAACACTAGCTTCTCTTCGCCTAGCTCGAAGGTGATCCTACCATTCTTCACATCGATCATAGCACCGGCGGTGTGTAGAAATGGGCGCCCAAGAATAATGGGAGTGATTGCATCTTCCCGCATATCGAGCACGATGAAGTCAACCGGAATGAAAAACTTACCGATTCTCACCGGCACATCCTCTAGCATCCCCAATGGTCGGTTGAATGAACTATCGGCCATTTGGAGCGTGATAGAAGTACTTTTAAGCTCCTTCATCCCAAGTCGGCAACAAATAGAATAATGAATGATGCTCACACTCGCACCCAAATCACATAATGCTCTTTCGATCTTGTAGTGGCCTATGGTGCAAGGGATCGAAAATCTACCCGGATCCTTCAACTTTGGAAGCGTAGAACCTTGAATGAGCTCGCTCACCACTCTTGTGAACGCAATGGTCTCTTCCTTGTCGATGGATCTCTTCCTAGCCAAGATTTCTCTCATAAATTTTCCATATGCCGGGATTTGGGTAAGTAGCTCGGTAAATGGGACACTCACATCCAACTTCTTCACAATACTAAGGAACTTGTCATATTGGCTATCCACCTTGGTCTTCATTTGCCTTGTTGGGAAAGGCAACTTGATTTGGATCTTGGTTTGCTCAATAGGGGTGGATTCTTCAAACGACACTTTCCTCTTACCCTTGTCTTTTGCTTGAAGTGGGGGAAGCTTGTCTTCTTGGGGTCTCTCGATCTCCCATAAGACTTGCTCCTCTATTGGATTATCAAAGCTCGAGCTTTCTTGAATTGGAGGTGCCATTTCCTTAGTCGGTTCTTGCATTGGCTCTTGCTCACTAGGGAATGGAGGGGAGTCATAAGATGTACCTCTCCTTGTGGTGATAGCATTTACATGCTCAAATGTCGGTGTTTCACCTTGAGAAGGTAGTTGCCCCTTTTGTCTTGAGGAGTTCCCCGAAGCAAGTTGAGATACTTGAGTTTCAAGCATCTTCATACGGGCATCTCTTGACGCGTTTTCCCCTTGAATATAAGAAAAGAGCTCTTGATGGTTTCTTGATATGTCCATTTGACTCTTTTGCATATCCATCATAGATTTTTGAATGTCGAAATCCCGTGGTGGGGATGATGGATTATGCGGAGTATCAGTGAGGGCTAATGGAGTACCATAGTCATGAATAGGAGACCGGCTCCTAGGCTTGCTTTGTTTTTGATTGCCTTGAGTTGCTTGTTGTTGACGGTTCCCTTGGAACACATGAGAATTGCCTTGATTAAGGCCTTGATTGTTGCCATGGTTGTGGTTTTGATAGCCTTGGTTGAAGTTCCTTTGTTGGAACCCTTGATTGTTGTTGAATGAACCTTGGTTACTTTGCTTGAAGTTGTTGAAAGGCCTTGAGTTGCCTTGGTAACCTTGGTTGTTGTCCCTTAAGGGAGGTGGAACATAGGGACGATGTTGTTGTTGGTGTTGAAAGGCTTGTTGTTGAGGGACTTGATTGGAAGCTTGGTATTGATTAGAGTAGGAGGCACCTTGCTTGAATGCTTGAAATGCATTCACTTGCTCAATACTTCCTCTACAATTCATAGGATCATGAACAACGATTCCACAAGTATCGCACATCCCATAATAAGGCAAAGGAGGTGCAAATCCCAAAGCATTTACTTCTTGAATTGAGGCTTGGTTGGAGGAACCAATGCTTTGAACTTGAGTGAGGTGACCTTGGAGCTTCTTGTCAATGGTCTCCATGTGTGTCTTCAATTGAGCTCCAAGGTCAATGCTTAATTGAGTTATAGCATCAACCTCGTGCCTACCTCCTCGATTTGCCTTCCTAGGCCTAGAATATTGCGAATTATGCACCGCCATCTCTTCGATTCTCGCCCATGTTTGGTCATCATCGACCTCGGTGAACCTACCATTGGAGCCCATGTTAAGTATAGTCCTTGAGTCCTCATAAAGACCGTTCCAAAATTGTTGGACTAAGAATCATTGTGAAAGTCCATGGTGAGGGCACGATCTAACCAAAGACTTAAACCGCTCCCAAGCTTCATATAAGCTCTCTTCATCCCGTTGTTGGAAACCGGTGATGGAGGCCCTAAGCAAATTAGTCTTCTCCGGAGGGTATAAAGTTTGGTAGAACGCCAACGCAAGCTTTTTCCAAGTGTCGATGCCCATGGTTGCCCTATCGAGACCCTTAATCCATTGCTTCGCTTTTCCAATAAGAGAAAACGGGAAGAGTACCCAACGAATTTGATCTTGAGTAACCCCGGGTTGAGATATAGCGTCACAATAATCGGAGAAGGTCTCCATATGTTGGTGCGGGTCTTCGGTGGGCAAACCACTAAATTGATTCCTTTCCACGAGTTGTATGAAGTGAGTCTTGGCCGTAAAATTTCCGGCATAAGCGGCCGGTAGAGCATTGGGTCCCGGCAAGACATCTTCCGTGAATGTAGAGTGGGATGAAAACTTCGGCATTATTGGATGTAAGGGAGATGGTGGTGAAGACGGAGTTGAAGTAGATGTAGAGGGGGAACTAGGACTAGAATATCCAAAGGGATTGGTGAAATTCCCTTCGGCCGTCTCTTGAAATGCTTGCTCAAAATCGCTTCCTTGAGCTTGCTCTTGATGAGTATTGCTTGCACTCGGTTGAGAGATCCTAACCGGTTAATCGTCCGTTGGCGAAAAGCTCGAAAAAGCCTATCCGGCTCTGGATTAAAGAGAAAGAATTCGCCTCTCCGCCTAGGCATACACCACACACTAGAACAAACGTGAGAACACCTAGTGCTTTATGGGCACTAGGTAACGACAATAAACAAGCACAACTAGAGACAAAGAGAAAAGAAAGCTAAGAAAACAAGAAAAACTAGAAAATATACACAAGAGAGGGTAGAAGGGCACAAAGAAGGGTAACTAAGTCTAGAAATAATCAAACAAATTCTAAACAATGCACCGTCCCCGGCAGCGGCGCCAAATTGATGGTGGGATTTGTCGTGGATCCCGCCACCAAATAAATAACCGGCTAGCACCTAACGGTAGTTAGGGTAAGTCGGGTCGTGTCCACGGAGACGGTGTCGCAAGGTTTAGACTAAATCGGCCTAGAACGAGACTACGCTACCAAACAAACACAAAGAGCTAGCAATTGATGAATTATGATGAGAGGAGAAAAGGGAATTAGACTAACAATGAACTAGGCTAAGCAAGGCTAAAATAGAATAACTAAACACAAACCAACTAGCAAGCTAAAGAGATGATGCTAACTAATAAGATGAATCAAATATGAAGAAGAAGTGGGTTAGGTCGGGTTCATAAGCATAGTAGGATGACTTGGGTAATCAAGGGTGTAGGTGTCTCCTAATCGCTAGACTCGGTCCGGGCTCTCGCAACTTAAATCGATGTCGAGGTAGGTCCGGGCTCTCGCAACTTAGACCCTAGTCCACACTCTCGTGACTACGACTATCCTCAACATGACCACATACAAGACAAACAATGAGTAGAGGAAGACTAGCATGAGAAGCATGGTCACTACAACTCATACAAGCATATCAACAAACACATGGTGTGCCAAATATGTGACTAACAACAAAAATTCACCCTTTACCCCCAATCAAACCCTAATCATCCATAATCTACCCTTAATCCCCCTACTAACCCAGAAGAAAACTACTCACTCATAATCAATGATAAACTAACAACAATAAGAGAAAACAACATCACAATCCAAACATCCATTATCAAGAACAATATGAACAATAACAAGGAACACTAAGTAAAGATTCAAACTTGAAATAATAACAAAGAACAAGAGTAAAGAAAGATTATACCAACAATAAGATGAAGAAAAGATGATAACTTGCATAAAATAGGAAACCCAAATAAATCCCAAGGTTGTCAAGCTTGGAGAAATCTTCCAGTATCTTCTTAATACAAGAACTAATTAACTAAGGTTAACAAGGATTAACTAATGATTAAAGAGAGATTAAATCTAATGTGAGGAACACTAATCTAGGGTTTGAATGTTTGTAGAGAGGCTTAAGAGAGTCTAGGTTAGTGTAAGATACATAAACAATACCAGAGGGAAGTATATATAGGGGTACAAGAATGAAGGAGGATGAATTAAATGATGTGCGGCTACAGCACCTTGGTCCCGACCGGGACGGCCGGTGGTCCCGACCGGGACGGCCTGGCAGTGACACCTCTAAAAGCGCACTTCATCCCCGACGGGGTGAGGTGCATACCCGTCGGGGATGAGTCTTGTAGGCCTCCAATATGATCCTTTTGGTTCCTCCTTGCTTCACATGAACTTCTCATTGATTCTCGGGACTCGGGCTCGGGTCTCGGAGGCTCGGGATTGGGTCCCAAGGTCTCGGGGTCGAATCCAAGGCATCGAGTGATCGTTCCTCCGCTTCGTTGGCTCCGAAAAGTGTATGTATTGAGTCGGAATCACTCCAACTCCTCACGAATGGTCTCGGGAACCTGAAACGAGCTAGAGGGAGCATAAGTAGCCCATGAATCGCTCCCAAGGAGCGATTTCACAAGGAAAATGGGACCAAAATACTACGAAGTAGGCACTACAAACTACACTTATCAGACTTTGAGAGAACAAAGCCTGTAATTATTGTTGTTATTATTGGCACCATTGGTTTGCTTTTTTGGTTGTCTCTTGCCTATTTTGTTGCATTATTGTGTTGTGTATTTTAGTTCGGATGTTAAAGAGTATATTGTCAAAGCAGTACGCATGTGATATTTATACCTATTTTTTTTGTAATTGAAATTATATTTATGTCTACTTTATTATGACATTTATGAATTTTTTATTTAATTACATTCTACTTAGTGGGTTGTTTGTACACCTTCTCAATTGCCTTAAATGTTTTAAAGAGCAAGCAACTCAAAGGTCGCTTTGGTTGTACAATGCTAACATCACCTTATTTAGCAAAATCTATCGTAATTAGAGGTGTACCAGTTGAAGTTGGATATCCAATCAATTTTTCGACAACACCTTCGAGGGTCTACCGGTACCTTATCAACCTATCTGCAACTGTTTAACAGGAAAGCGTTAAAAAATAGTGTACCACTTCTGAAATTATTACAGGCATCCTAACGACACTCTGAAATCGGTAATTAACTATTCACATTCAACTTCATTCGTCCCCGTCAATTGTATAGTGATTCATATCAGTAAATAAATTAGTCTAAAGTACTAATTCTAACGCAGCTAGTCAAATATTCTATATATTAAAACAGAAACCAGTTTACAGAAATTAAGAGCAATACAATGCTCCATTTTGAAATTGGCCTTAATTTTCAATCAATTGCATTTCAAGCAATTCCAATTCCAATTCCAATCAATTTCATACCAATTCGAATTTCAATTGCAATCAATTCCAATCCCCCTTAATCCAACCACCCCGATCATTAATTACTCCTTCTTCATCATTAATCCCCTTTCTCCGATTCCCGCTGCCCTTATTTACTAATGCCTCCTCGGTTGCCGTCTACCTAGGTACCCCAATATTCTCCTCTGAAAATAGTGATGACAATTATGGCTGTCTCATCGTCTCCACTCGCCTTCATCAATTACTTCCAGCAAAGAACTATATATTACTTTAACCAGGTTCGGTCATTTTCCATCTCAACCAACAACCATTTGTGAACTCCTCTGCTCTCTCACAATTCTTTTTCCCCGTGCTTTGTATTGATATTCTTTTATCGCTAATTATTTCATTATGTCTGATGTACGTCGTGACTCAATTGCCACACTTTGTGAGGGTGTGTGAGTGAAGGATTTAAACGTTAGGGTAATCAATAGATGGAATAGGCTAAATTTTAATGACAAATCTGTCACCGACTCAGTTGAGGTTAGAGATGGCAATGGACCGGATCTGGACCGGGTCCACTAGGATCCGGACCCGGACCCGTCAAAATTACCCTAGACCCGGACCCGACCCGGACCCGGCCGGGTCCAAAATTTTAAGACCCGGATCCAGACCCGCCGGGTCCGGTTCGGGTCCGGGTCTACCCGCGGGTCTCACTATTTTATTTTATTTTGTTCTACATTCCTCATTTCTTCCAAATTTCAAATTTCGCCGGTATTTTTTATCACGTACAAAATTATCACTACATCAGCAAGAAATTTTTAGAGTACGAGTGTAAATACACCATGCTCGAAAAAACGTGCTTAGGTTTGGTCTGGGCCACCAAGAAGCTCCGACATTACATGCTCAGTTACGAGGTACAAGTATTATCCAGAATGGATCCGATCAAGTACCTTTTCGAAAAGCCCATTCTCAATGGCAGGATATCGAGATGGACCCTGATGTTGGCAGAGTTCGATCTGAAGTTCGTACCATTGAAAGCCATCAAAGGACGAATAGTAGCCAAATTTCTCGCTGACAGTCCCATAACCGAAGAAGGACACACCGACACCTGGTCCTTCCCAGATGAAGACATTTTCCATACCGACGCCGAAACATGGGACTTATACTTTGACGGAGCATCCAATTTCCGAGGATTTGGAGTCGGGATTCTCCTAATCTCGCCAAAAGGGGAACATACTCCCGTGTCCATCAAATTAGACTTTGACGTCACCAATAATGTCGCTGAGTATGAAGCATGTATCCACGGGCTACAAGCCGCCGCCGACTTAGGGGTCACAAACCTCCAAGTACACGGTGATTCATCTTTGGTCATTAATCAAGCACTCCAAAAATGGAAGACTCGAAATGCTAATCTCGTGGCCTACCAGGCACGAGTAAGGGATCTCGAGAAGCAATTCCAGAAGGTAGAATATGTGTACCTACCTCGGGAAGAAAATCAGTTCGCAGATGCACTTTCAAAACTGGCATCCTTACTAAATATTCCCGATCATGTGACCAGTATGCCAATCTGTGTCGAAAGACGATCCGAGCCGGCATATATCCACGACATTGAAGATATCGAGATACCTGATCCCGAGCCGTGGTATAAGGCTATTCAGGCATACTTGACAAATGGGGAATATCCACCCGAGGCCGACAATCGAGCCAGAAAGGCCTTACGTAGGCTAGCAGCCCAGTTCGTCCACACCGACGACGGACAACTTTACAAAAAGACACCGCAGGGGGCTCTCCTTTTATGTGTTGATAAATGTAACGCCGAAAAGGTTATGGCCGAGGTGCACGACGGCGAGTGTGGTCCGCACATGAACGCCCAAATGCTAGTCTGGAAGATCATGAGACTCGGATACTACTGGAATAGCATGGAAACTGACTGCCAGCTATATATTAGACATTGCCATAATTGTCAAATTTTTGCCAATGTGCAGCATATGCCACCATCCTTGCTGTACACCATGACATCACCCTGGCCATTTTCAACATGGGGAATCGATATAATCGGAAAGATAAACCCTTCGGGAACCGGAGGACACTGCTTCATTTTGGTAGCAATCGACTATTTCACCAAATGGGTCGAAGCTGAATCCTACCGTATTCTCAATGCCAAGCATGTCGCCAAGTTTATTCAAAATAAGATAATATGACGGTATGAGATCGCTCATGAATTCATCAGTGACCACGGGACCCATTTTCAAGCCAAAACAGTAGCATTATTAACCAAGTACAAAATTCAAAGGCATACGTCTTCACCCTACCGACCCCAAACCAACGGGGCGGTAGAGGCGGCTAATAAAACAATTGTCACCATACTCAAAAAGATGGCTGATAATTACCGGGATTGGCCCGACAAAATACCATTTGCACTTTGGGGATATCGGACCTCGATTCGTACTGCGACCGAGGCAACACCGTATTACCTTACATACGGGATGAAAGCGGTCCAACCTGTTGAGTTAGAGGTGTCGTCACTCAGAATCCTACTTGAGAGTCAAGTACCCGAAGCTGATTGGGTTCGAGCACGATATGACTCGCTAGTCCTTTTAGACGAACGACGATCTCGTGCCCTCAATAATATACAAATCTATCAGAAGAGGATCCAACGGGCTTTCAACAAAAGGGTGAGGCCCAGAAACATCAAAGAAGGAGATTTGGTTCTCAAATCTGTTCGAGCTTTATTATCAGTAGACCCAAGGGGAAAGTTCAAACCTAACTGGGCTGGGCCATATTTGGTAAAAAAGATTCTATCAGGCGGAGCAGTAATGCTAACGGATCTGGACGGAAACGAGTTTGTCAACCCAACTAACCTGGATCAGCTGAAGCGTTACTACCCCTAACCCATCTCTCTCAATGTCATTCGCAAAAGTTTATCAAAAACATCTTTTTCAACATAAACTTTTAAAGACAAGTCAAAAGCTAGAATTATTTATTCTACTGTTACAAACATCTTGAACCAATAGTCTTGATGTAATTGCAAATTAAGTCTGAACTACGTTTGGTTTGATTCCATTTATTGTGGATACATAGGCAGCCCCTCAAAAGGGCACAACCACTGCAATCAAGGAAAGAAAACAGGAACGGTTTTTAATAAACTTCCTTTATTTATTTCCAAAAAAAAAATCCGATAAACTCGGAAAGTTACAAAAAATCAAAAAAAAAAGAGCACACATAAATAATACTAATACTTAAATAATAAAAACTAAGGCATTTTTCCCTTTCCTTTGTCCTTAGCTTCCTTTTCAGTCCACCGACGTCGACGTGGAGGTGAACGCTCCCGAATCACCAAGGGAACCTCCTTGACCCGGGCACGTTTCTTCAAACTCGATTCCTCGGTCACCTCACTCGGTCCTAGGCGGGCCCTCACCCTCTCGGGTAACCGGTCAGGCGGACCTAGCCTATCTCGGGCCGCTAGTTTCGGCCCGAGCCTCCTCTCCAAGTCACTAGCACCGGTCTCATTAGCTCGAGTTTTAGTTTTTGACTTAGAACCCGACTCCGGCTGGACGAAGGTAGTTGGAATTTCCTCTTTATCAAAGAACCACCTATTGTCTTTTACCGATTCTCGACGGGCCAAGTCAAAAGCCTCGTCAGTCTTCAAAGCTTTACGGGTTTCTTTGGATTCTTCAGAAGTCCATTTTCGGTATGACTCAGAAACCCAAACGGTTTGGCAAGGGCGAGGTATAGTCCATATGACACGGGTAAACCAGCGTTGTAGCCACGTATCACACATAGCGTCCGTCAATTGGAACGAAACGCTAGTGATTGCTTCAATCTCGGGGATCTGCTGAAACGAACCGAACTGTCTCAGAATACGATCCGGGTAGATATGCACGGTCCAATCCAAAGACAAGATCACCAGATAACGAGCTTTGTCCCTCTTAGCTAATCCCGTCAGTCTTGAAAGGAACCACCAGATGACATTCCATCTAATCAAAGGCCCGGCATGGAATGTTAGCTCTTCATCCCAATATTTCCGATTTATATGATGACTCGAGCTTATTCGTCGGGACCTGGAGCCAATCTGACAGCTGCGATATCTAGATATGTTCACCGGGGGCTCTATGATTGACAGACGCTCGGACAACCAGATCTGCAAAATTTTTCGAAAAGTCGAAAAATTTCGAAAAATCAAAAAATTCGGATTTTTCGAAAAATTTCGGAAAAATGTTCGAAAAAAAAAATTAATTAAATTAAAAAAAAATCGAAAAAATCAGGGAATTTTTTTTTTCGAAAATTTGGAGAATTTCGAGAATTTTTTTTTTTCGGAAAATTCGGGCAATCGTTCGGAAAAAAGAGGAAAAACGGTTAAATACTTGCAAAAGACGGATGCTTCCTGTCAACTGTCGATCCGAGTCAAGTCTTCTAGCATCAAGACCCATAATAATCTCCCCGGTTATCAGCCAAGCCGGGCTGTGACCTGTCTCCATCTGGTCAACTATGCTAATCAGCCTGATTTCGCCCAAACACGAGTCAGCATCCATCCGACCTTCAAAAGCATATCGATGCAGCATACAAAAGGCAAAAGCCCTACGCCTATGGGTAGAAGTAATTCTTGCGCCAACTGGATTCATGAATTTGTTAGCTAGGTCAAATAGGGAAACTGAATCTCCCTTTACCATACGGGCCGTCTCAGCATGCGACAAACCTAGAAAATCCCTTAATCTCCTCCTTGGTCAGGATAAAACGGGGGAATGGCAGGACGAGCATTAGGGCACCAACCGCCTATAACTGCAATTTCTTCGGGAAGGGGACATATTTCTCCTCGAGGAAATGCAAAAACATGGTGGGTAGTATCCCAAAAGGATAAGCAAGCATTGAGAAAGTGCGGATCTACCCTAAGTCGGTGAAGTGGGAATAAAGCAATGATTCCCATTTGAGTTAGCTGAACTTTATCTTCGTCTCGAAAGTATTGAGCCCATGCATGAAGCATTGCGGTCAAATGATCAATACCCATTGCAAGAATAGTTTTTTTTGTTTTGTCTTAAAAGTCTAAGGATTTTAAGATAGAAAGAAAAGATTTGGGTTGGAATATGAAAAATAAAGAGCAAGAACCCTCTATTTATAATAGAGAAAATCCCTTTCCTAGTCACCACAGAAATAGGAATTTGTATCATGCTCCCTACTTCATCTAGGTATACAAACCAGGGATTTTAGGAATCCGTGTCAGAATCTGATCAGGAATCAAGTCATCCCAAGCATTCCTATTTCCAAAATTTTCAAAAAAAATTCAGCATTTTCTTTTCAAAAATCAATCAAAAATCATTTCTTCCCCAGCGTGAGTCGGTGTTTCACCTAAATGTTACGTACAAATTGTTATCAGCAGACAGGTACACCCAAGACTCCCGAAGAATTCTCAAAAATTCCACAGTGGAGAAACTCAAGCGACTTTTTTCGGGATGTATCTGTAAACAGATACACCCATAGCTTCCAAGGCAAGCTCCCACGTAATTCCAAGACGGGATGTATCTGTAAACAGATATACCCATAGCTTCCAAGGCAAGCTTCCGCGTAATTCCAAGACGGGATGTATCTGTAAACAGATATACCCATAGCTTCCAAGGCAAGCTCCCGCGTAATTCCAAGACGGGATGTATCTGTAAACAGATACACCCATAGCTTCCAAGGCAAGCTCCCGCGACATTATTGACATCAACCCAGGTATGATTTCTAGCTTATGGCTGGCGAGCCCTTCACGCAGGTCTAATGGACTATAAACGACCCGATCGGAAGTCTGCCAGGTTTTAATCCTTGATTGACCTGGTAGCTACTCTGACTTTTGCCTTGTCCAAGCCTCAGTCAGAGTGGAGGCTCTGTAGACACCCGCATTTCGACCGCCAGGTGTCTATAATAGTTCCCGCCAAACACCCGATGATGATCGGACGCAACACAATACGTGCTTTGATGGACTCGGATATGGGCTCGAAATCATGGACATTTGGTTTAGGCTTATTACGGAGTACAAATCTTGCAAAACCAACCTCAAATCCAGGCCCAGTAGGTCGTTTCGAGTCAAATAAGACTAATTTGGGTCGAATCCGGCACCAGGGGCAAAACCGTCTTTTAGCGACCGGGTCAAACCCGGTCAAATATATTTTTTCCCGAGACACACGGACCAGCCGTGACACCACACGTCCGGTTTGGACTCAAATACCACAAAAAGTCAGCCTCGAAAATACTAAACAAATCCATTCGAGGATAGAATTCGATCTCAAGTGGAATTCTATCCGAAAACTAAATCAAATTACCGACCGAGCTCAAACACTCGGCCAAAACAGCCAAAACAGCCGAGATACTCGGCTTCCTTACCAAGAAACGAGACTCTCGTTCCCTTTCGAACTCTTACGTTTCCTATCTAAATCGGTATTTCTTGTTGTCCAAGCAAGATACTTCTCCTAAACCACCTCGCTTATAAATAGGACCTTCCGGTCAAACAATTCACAACACATCTACCAATTATACACATCTATTCATCCTTTCATCCTCAACACCTTCAATTACTTATTAATCTCACAACATTCAAGCATCGAATATAGCATCGAAAGACCGATAGTATCATCCCGACACACACATACCGAGACCACACCCGACCAAAACCGGCCCCCTCTCACGTTGCCTTACACGACCAAACCGACACCCAATTTCATCCCCATAATCTCGACGCTCCGGTGCCTAAGCCACTTTCCGACGAGTTCTATTCCGAAAAAACAAAGCATGTAGGTTGAGGGTGTAAATCAAACTCGATTCTTCCTCCTTCTCTTCTCCTTTCTCGTCGTCATTTTTTTTCTTTTTTGCGTCGTGTCATCGGTCCTCGTTTTAATATGGGTCGTTTTACATATTTCTAATATCGATACTATAAAAACTATTTTCATATATAAACGTTCTTAAAATACGATATCGATTCTCTAATCAAATATCGTATTAAACAAGGATTAAATTAAATCTCGTTGATGTCAAAAAATCGTTACATCTTTTTAAACAAAATTCGACGATTTTTTACGCGAAGAGAATTAACATTTTTTTCTCTTTTCGTTCAAACTCTTTTCAAAACAAACTTTACAAAACTTTTTCTAAAAATCATTCTAACTATTTGATATCGATTTCATAATCGAATATCGAATACGACGAATATCGAAAATATAAATCGAGTATAAATTAGTCCATATTTGTACGCGATTTATAAAAATTGACGATTTTCGAAAAAATAAAAAACGGGACAGACTCCCGCGCGAGTCGCGCGCCTGCCAGGCAACTCGCGCGAGGGCCTGGAAAACCGTGCCTTTTTTCTTCGTTTTCTCATTTTTTATTCTTTTCGTTTCTTACATAAAACAGCGACTTTCGCGACATATTTTCAGATTTCGATTAATACTTTTTCGACCTCGGTCAACACGTGTTAATCCATCACGTGTCATAAACCTTTTTCAAAGTCATGACATATTATCATATTTGCACCTTTATTCGATTTATTCAATCGTTACTAACTCGTTTTCTTGTGTTTGTAGCAGTTTATTTTATTTCTTTTGTTTTATTAGACTAAAACGAATTTCATATGCTAAAATAACTTTGACGTTATTAGTTTAAGATGCATTAAACGACTTAGCAACCTGTAGACACCCACATTTTGACCGCCAGGTGTCTATAGTAGTTTCCGACAAACACCCGATGATGATCGGACGCTAACGTGCTTTAACGTACTCGGAAATGGGCTCGAAATGATGGATATTTGGCCTAGGCATTTTAAGGAGTACAAATCTCACAAAACCAACCTCAAATTCAGGCCCAGTGGGTCGTTTCGAGTCAAATAACACTAATTTGGGTCGAATCCGTCACCAGGGGTAAAACCGTCTTTTAGCGACCGAGTCAAAACCCGGTCAAAGGCATTTCTCGAAACCCGTGAGTCCACCGTGGCAGCTCACACGGTTGGTTCACACTCCAACTCTACAAAAAACAGCCATTCACAAAAATAATAAACAATTCCGTTTAAGGTAGAATTCGATCCCGAGTAGGAATCCTATCCGAGAACCGACTCAAACACTCAACCGAGTGCAACCACTCGGCCAAGTACCCAAACCAGCCGGAACTTCCTCTTTTCTTCCCTCACAAGAAAACGGAATTCTCGTTCTCCTCAGCTTCTTACTCAAGCGGTAATTCTAGCTCAAACAGGAGTCCTATTCAAAAACCGATTCGAGCATCCGACCGAGTGTAAAACACTCGGCCGAAACAGCCCAAAACAAGAGCAAATCCACCGGTTTGCCTTTCTTCCTCCACAAGAAAGCGGAATTCTTATTTCCCTCAAATTCCCTCGTTTCCTATCCTAAGCGGTAGTCAAACTCTCCCAAGCCAAGGTCGGGAATTTCCTATAAATAGCCCCTTGCATCCAACACAAAAAGGACAATTGATTGACACAATTAACTGACACCAATTAACCATCAATTCCTTAGCATCGTTAGACCGACATTACGTCATAAACCCGAAGGAAAACCGGTTCCCATACCCGAGCCTTCACCCGTCCGAAACCTTCACCTTAGCCGACCCAAATCTCGACGCTCCCGTGCTTAGCCACATTCCGACGAGTCCCGATCCGAGTCGACAAGAGCATGTAGGTTGAGGGTGCAACAAAACCCGATTTCTTCCTTTCTCTCCTTCTCTCCTCTTCGTCCGTTTCATATTACGGGTCTAGAGTCGTTTTTTTTCTATTTTCCTAATATCGTTATTAACGAAAAACTATTTTCATAACGAATATTCTTAAGCATACGATATCGATTTTTCTATAATCGAATATCGTATCGAAAAGAATTATATTAAACTTCGACGATACCAAAAATCGTTACATCTTTTTTTCATTTAAAATTCTTTTCTTTTACTTTTCGTTCAAAACAAACTATTTTACAAAACCTTTTTTTTATTCATTCCGAATATTCGATATCGATTTCATAATCGAACATCGGATACGACGAATATCGAAAACATGGATCGAATACAAGTTAAATCATAATTTGCACGCGATTCATCAAAATAACAATTTTCGAACAAAAATAAAAACAAACAGACCCGCACGCGAGTCGCGCCATGCCCAGGCGACTCGCGCGCAGGCCTGGAATCCGGGATTTCTTTTTTCAACTTTTTCGTTCGTTTTATTATTTATTCTTCGATCGATTTCTAAAATTACATCTTTTCTAAAAACTATTCCGAGTATTTGATATTGATTTCGTAGTCAACTATCGAATATAACGAATATCGAAAATATTAAGTCGAGTACGAATCATGCAATATTCGTACGCGATCTAATATGAACTTCGAATTTTCGAAAACCGGACCCGGAACAGGCCACCACGCGACCCGCCGGCATCCCGGGCGAGTCGCGCGGCCGGCTGTCATACCGCGCCCTTTTCCGTCTTTTTTTATTATTTTTCGAACTTCGTTTTTTATACAAAACAACGTTCTTTTCAAACAATATTTTTCAGATTTCGATTAATATTTATTTTCTCGATTTCGCTATTTTATTTTGCTATTATTATTTACAAATCGATACTAACTCGTTTGTTCATCTTGTAGCAAATTCATCCTTTTATTTCATTTGTTTTATTATACTAAAACGAATCTCACATGTTAAATTTGACTTTGACATTAATCAATTCTCATGCATTAAATTGACTTAGCAACCCATTCAATTTTTCACATGCTTAGGAAAACAATGTTTGCATATCATTCATCGTATTACTAACGCGCGCATTAAAACGTCATTCGATATCCTAGTAGAGGCCGCTAATGTGCGGGCGGGGTTGGGTGTTCTTAGTGAACTTCCCAACACGTACCCTCACCCCTTACTCAGAACCGTGGTTTCCGGATGTTCGAAACCATTGGCAACGAGAGTCATTCAATATACGATTAACCGCTCCAGTCGGCATCTATATCGACATGCAAAAGGGACGAGCCCAATAAACTCTGACATCGGAAATGGGCCGTATTTTGTACACGGCCCACTACGACATAGAGTGGGCTCGAACGGTTCCGAATAACCATAAAATTCGGTGGCGACTCCGACTTCGATTTAAATTTCCATTTGACCATCTCATGGAGATTCATTCGCCTCCCCAAAACCCGCGCGTGGCCGCGTCGGGGTGGACCTATGTCATGTCCACAATTTGGCGACTCCGCTGGGGATTTTCTGATGAGTTAATAACCTTCAGTGTCCTCAGGGTGAGACTCGAATAGAAATCGTTTGACTAGTACAATGCGCGTTTTAGTTTTACGGTTCATGCATAAACCCCATTTTCCAGGGCCGGTACTCGCGACCGACGTCCCACTATACCGTTGATATAGTCCAAACTGGTTATGTCAAAGGTGTCCACTAGCCGATTCATATGGGTTTTACGGCATGTCCTAATCTCAACTCGAGTTAGGGAGTCCGCCCCGATTCTTGATAGGCTGTGTACACTGGTATAGACCCTTATAGACTGACCGAGACTTAGCTTAAGAGCATACATGGTGTCGTTATACTGTTTCCATGACTACGTGCTACTTGATCCACATCTTTTTCAAAACCGTCATCTTTTCAAAATTTGCATCCTTTTTTCAAATATCCAATTTTCAAAACCCGGGTCATATACCGAACTTAGGACTTATGATTTTACTCAAAATAGCCTTTTTCTAGCCGGTATTATGCCCAATTCAAAACTCGAAAATGTTTTCGAAATTTTCAAAACCCGACGTCCGGTCCACTCCTTTTCTTTTTTCGAAAAAGGGCCGGATTTCTCCACCCGATGCATTTCGGGCTTTTCAAAAATTCATATTTCAAAACCTTCCTCTTCTTAGGACTTCCCGTATTTAGCAGTGTCGGGTCGTGTCATAAGTCGTTGAAGTCTCTAGCGTCGAAGCTCCGTCGGTCCTACATCGCGGGTTTCCCCCCCATCCTAGTCCGCCTTACCTAACTAAGGCAAGGCCCACCTACGTAGGACATACTCCTACAAAGGTTGGCCCGTTTACACAATCGAGTCTAAAAGTCTGGGAATGTCTCACGTGAACCTTCCTCCGGACAGGGCCCAACCCACAGCGTTGGATCCTGAGGAAGGCCCACCTCTTCACAAGTCGCCCGTCTAGGTGTCTTTTCCGAGTCATTTCCGTTTTAGTCTTCTTCTTTTTTTTCCTTGCTCGGGATGTACTTTCCTTAGGATTCGGGTTAAGTTGCTAATTACGCGGTGCTCTTACAGACAGGCCACCCTTCACTCGAACCATGACGCAAAAAGCCATCGACGAATTGAACACCACGTTGGCCCAAATCCAGGACCAATTGAGGCAAATGAGGGAAGACCAGATCGCTATCGTCACCCGGGTTAGTGCCGTAGAACAGGGAACTCCTAACGCCTCGATCGATGATGACGGGCCCTTAGCCGCGCTAGCCGGCGCAGTCCAAAAGCTGCAGGAACAGGTCCACTCGACCACCAGAAACACCATTCTCACGGAAAATGCCCGTACCTATTCGACCCTAACTGATGAATTGCCCGCTAACCTTAACTTAACGAGCTTACCAATGTTCGATGGGACTGAAGACCCGGTACTTCATATTCGGGCTTTTAAGGACTTTATGGCTGTCAAGGGGGTCAAATCGACCATGTTCAAGCATCTCTTTGCTTCCTCTCTGGAGAAACACCCAAAAGCCTGGTACTACAGGCTCGACCCCAAGAAATTCAAAACTTGGGACGATGTTGCCATGGAATTCGCACGGAACTATGCGGATAATGCTGAAATCCAGACTACCATGCGTACTCTGGAAGTTATGGCCCAAGAACCAAAGGAGGGTTTCACCAAATACCTCCAAAGGTGGCGGACCGAAAGTGTTAAGCTGGTTGACAAGCCCGGCGAAAAAGTTCTAGTGGAGGCCTTTGTCAAAAACCTCCTCCCTGCTTACCGAGTCCATCTCAGGTACGCTATTATACCCGACTTCGCAACTTTAACCGAAATGGGTACCAGAATCGAAGACGATTTAAGGCAAGAGAGCCTTACTAAGGCCTCTACCAAGGGGTATCAAGGAGCTAGTTCATCCTCCAGTAAGCCCGCCAACACAACGGCGGCCCGAAGCATCTTCGACGAGGTAAACTCACTCGACACCTCAACCAAGAAGAATACTCCAAATCGGGTATTCACTGACATTGGGACCACCTATGCTAATGCCTTACAAAGGCTATCTTCAAAAGGCCTAATCCAACCGATAGGCCCAACTCCGGAAGTTCCCATAGAAAAACGGTCCAAAAGCTACAACATCCAGGCCTATTGCCATTATCACCAAGGCAACGGGCATGACACGGAGAAATGCTGGAAATTGAAACATCTTATCCAGGATCTGATCGAAAATGGGAAGATACCGCTACCCAGTGACAAGCCAAGTAACAAAAACAATCCTCTCGCTACTCACGCCGTTTTTACTGGAGAGGTAATTGACTGCTCTCATCTCATTTCCCCTTTCATTTCCCAAATCAACGGGATATGGAACGACGACGAAGATGATGTTTACTTGGTTAAAGGGGAAGTTATCCCCGTCACTATCGAGGAAGTCCGGAGGGCTAAAGCCAGAGCTCTGGCCGGTACACACACCATCACGGCCGCCCCAGAAACCGTCACTGAACCTATCAGGACGGAACTCATTCCTGAAGAACCAAACGCCGACACGGCCCTAGTCAGACAATTGAAGAGGGTCCGAACCGATATTACCATATGGCAGCTTTTGGTTAGTTCACAGGAGCATCGAGCGGCACTTACTAAGGCCCTCGATGAAATCAAGGTCGACTCATCGGTTACCCCCACTGAAATGGTAGCCACGATCATGCCATATCTCAAAGACAAGCCCAAAGGAGAAGGCCCACTCATCACCTTCTCCGAGTCCGACCTTCCAGCATTCGGGACCACCCATAACTTGGCCTTGTACATTACGGTGATTTGTCGAAACAAATACCTCCCGATGACCCTAATTGATGACGGGTCCGTGGTTAACGTCCTTCCTTTAAGGACAGCCAAGGCCCTCGGCATCACCGAGGCTGACTACCTTCCGACCGCGAAGACTATCCAGGCTTTTGATGGAAGCCCAAAATCGGTGGCTGGGGCAGTTAAACTAACCATCATAACAGGCCCGATCGAGAAGGAGTTAGAATTCCAAGTGATCGATGTTACTTCATCTTTCAATCTGCTACTTGGAAGACCATGGATTCACGCGGTCAAAGCAGTATCCTCTACTCTTCATAGAAAGGTCAAACTACCTTTACAGGACGGGATCATCACTCTCGAAGCCACTCCCATAACCGTGTCCAGCTGCAACACGGCGGGCTCAGCCGACCCGCGAGGATTCAACTTTGTGGGAATGATCGAAGAAGAGCACCTTTTTCAGCCATACTTCACCGTCAGCATCTATACGATGCTACAGAACCTGGGTTGCCTACCGGGAGTCACTTCAAGGCCATATCTACCACCGGGAAAGATCATCGAAACCCTGAACAACGGGCAATCTCACCTCGGTCTAGGCTATACTATGGCATCCGGCTACACGAACCAAACCAAGACGGTCACGTTCGTTACCCCGGTATTCGAAACCGTGCAAACAGGCCTCTATCGGCCCACCATCTCATATCCCGGGACCAAACTGGCTCGGGAATGCAATTTCATTCCAGATGATATATTCGCCCTTATCCAGGCCGAATCAAAGGAGGGCCCAAGCAACACTGAGCCCATTCTAGGACTACTCTTTGGGGAGGACAAGGTCATCCCTACCCCTAAACAAGAACTGGTCAGCTTGATCCTTCGCAGCAGCAACTTTGATCCAACCAAGCTGATCTCGGAAGTTGGTGCCGACACCGGGAAGAGAGCTTGGAGGAAGACAATCAAGTGGACCGACGGTCAGGGTCGAGTCTACAAGCTAACTACTGGCGAAGGAGATATGCATGCTATCGAGTCTGAATCTGAGTCCGAGTCCGAGTCAGAGTCAGAGTCGGAGTCTAAGTCAAAGTCTAGAGGGTCCAGTACTAGGATCGAGTCTGTAACCCCTCTCCCTTCTTTAGCCTCACCATCGGGAGCCCCGGAGTCTGTCCCGAGGGCTCTCCCTATCCCGCCTCTGACCAACGATCAGATGGCAGCTCTCTTCGAGCTCTTCTCAAAATTTACTATCAATAATAACGATAACCGTTCTGCTTACGACTTGGCTTATTTTCAAAATGTTTTCAAAAATCTTACTTGCAATGACATTGAGAAACCCGACGAACAGGTACCATTGCCTCCGCATCTAATCGAGCAACTTGAACAAAGGGAATCCCGAGATCCGGTAATCGAAGAAACCGATTCCATCAACATAGGAACCCCTTTAGAGCCTCAGATACTTAGGTTGGGCCTATCTTTAGATCCCGAGGAGAAGCAACAATTCACGGACCTCCTCCAGGAATTCAAAGACGTCTTTGCATGGTCCTACAAGGACATGCCGGGAATAGACCGGGAGATAGCTGAACACCGAATACCCATCAAAGACGGGTACAAGCCGGTAAAACAGAAACTCCGTAGAATGAGGCCCGAATGGTCTCTCAAAGTCAAGGAAGAAGTGGATAAACAATTCAAAGCGGGCTTTATCCAAGTGTCTGAATATCCAGACTGGGTTGCAAACATAGTACCAGTACCCAAAAAGGATGGCAAAGTCCGAGTATGTGTAGATTTCCGAGACCTTAATAAGGCCAGCCCAAAAGACGATTTCCCGTTGCCACACATCGACATATTGGTGGATAACACGGCCGATCATGCCCTTCTGTCATTCATGGACGGGTATGCCGGATACAATCAGATCAAAATGGCGGAAGAAGACATGAGTAAGACCACCTTCATCACACCTTGGGGGACTTACTGCTATACCGTGATGCCATTTGGGCTTATTAACGCTGGTGCCACTTATCAACGGACCGCTACTACTTTATTACATGACATGATGCATAAGGAAGTAGAGGTCTACGTCGACGATATGATTGTCAAGTCAAAAGACCGGAACGGGCACATTGCAGCCCTAAGGAAGTTCTTTACCCGACTACGCAAGTACAACATGAGGTTAAACCCTCAAAAATGCAGTTTCGGGGTAACATCAGGCAAGCTACTGGGCCACATTGTTAGCCAACGTGGCATCGAAGTTGACCCAGCGAAGATCAAGGCCATTACCGAGATGCAACCGCCTAAAACCGAAAAAGAAATAAGGGGGTTTCTCGGGAAAGTCCAATACATAAGCCGATTCATTTCAAAGCTAACCATGGTATGTGAACCCATTTTCAAGAAACTGAAGATAGGAGAACGAACACTATGGGACGACAAATGTCAAATGGCTTTCGACAAGATCAAGGAGATTTTATCCTCTCCACCGGTGCTAATGCCACCTCAGCATGGTTTGCCTCTGTCACTATACTTGACGACAACCGAGACTGCCATGGGCGCTATGCTGGCCCAGACGGTCGATTCTGAAGAACGGGCCATTTACTACATCAGTAAGAAGTTCTTAGAATACGAATGCAAATACACTATGCTCGAGAAAACGTGTCTAGCATTAGTATGGGCCACTAAAAAGCTCCGACACTACATGCTTAGTCACGAGGTACATGTGCTATCCAAAATGGATCCAATCAAGTATCTTTTCGAGAAACCCATCCTTAACGGTCGTATATCCAGGTGGACTTTAATGCTAGCTGAGTTTGACCTCAAGTTCGTACCTTTAAAAGCCATCAAGGGCCGGGTAGTAGCAGAATTCCTCGCCGACAGCCCGGTATCTGAGGAAGAATATACCGATACTTGGGCCTTCCCAGATGAAGACATATTCCATACCGACACCGACACATGGGATTTGTACTTTGACGGAGCATCCAACTTTCGAGGATTTGGTGTCGGGATTTTGCTAATCTCACCACAAGGTGAACATACCCCGTTATCCATCAAGTTAGATTTTGACGTGACTAATAACGCAGCCGAGTACGAAGCATGCATTCACGGGTTGCAAGCCGCTGCCGATTTAGGAGTAACAAACCTCCGGGTCCACGGCGACTCATCATTAGTCATAAACCAAACCTTACAAAAATGGAAGACTCGGAACGCAAATCTCGTGGCTTACCAAGCACGAGTAAGGGTTCTCGAAAAACAATTCCAAAAAGTGGAGTACATTTACCTGCCTCGGGAAGAAAACCAGTTTGCAGATGCTCTGTCAAAATTAGCATCTTTACTGAATATCCCAGCGCATCTAACTAGCATGCCCATTTGTGTCGAAAGACGGTCTGAGCCAGCATATATCAACACTATCCAAGATATTGAGATAACTGATCCAGAACCTTGGTACCAGGCTGTTCTAACCTACTTGACGTCAGGGGAATATCCTCCGGGAACTGAAAACCGGGCCAAGAAGGCTCTACGAAGATGGGCCACCCAGTTCATCCGCACAGACGATGGACAGCTATATAAGAAGACAGCACAGGGGGCTTTACTTCTATGCATTGACAAAACTCGAGCCGAAAGAGTTATGGCCGAGGTGCACGATGGCGAAAACGGACCACACATGAATGCCCATATGTTGGCCCGGAAAATCGCGAGACTCGGTTACTATTGGAATAGCATGGAAACTGACTGTCAGCTGTATGTCAAACACTGTCACAACTGTCAGATTTTCGCTAATGTTCAGCATATGCCTTCATCCCTACTATATACAATGACATCACCATGGCCATTTTCGACATGGGGAATTGATATAATCGGGAAAGTGAATCCTTCCGGGACAGGAGGTCACTGCTTCATTCTAGTGGCTATCGACTATTTCACCAAATGGGTCGAGGCCGAGTCGTATCGGATCTTGAATGCCAAACATGTGGCTAAGTTCATCCAAAACAAAATTATATGTCGATATGGGATTCCACACGAGTTCATCAGTGATCACGGGACCCATTTCCAAGCTGAAACTGCCACTCTACTGGAAAAGTACAAGATCCAAAGGCATACATCGTCACCTTACCGTCCTCAGACAAATGGAGCGGTAGAGGCAGCCAATAAAACAATTGTCACCATTCTTAAAAAGATGGCTGAGAATTACCGGGATTGGCCCGACAAGATACCCTTTGCCTTATGGGGATATCGGACATCAATCCGGACTGCAACTGGAGCAACTCCGTACTATCTGACATATGGAATGGAAGCAGTCCAGCCGGTCGAGTTAGAAGTACCATCACTTAGGATTCTGCTCGAAAGTCAAGTACCTGAAGCGGACTGGGTCCAAGCCCGATATGACTCACTAGTCCTCTTAGACGAGCGACGGTCCCGGGCTCTGAATAATATTCAGATATATCAGAAAAGGATCCAACGGGCTTTTAATAAAAGGGTTAGGCCCAGGAACATCAAAGAGGGCGATCTAGTCCTAAAATCTGTTCGAGCTTTACTACCAGTTGACCCAAGGGGAAAATTCAAACCCAATTGGGCTGGGCCATATCTAGTGAAGAAAATTCTTTCAGGAGGAGCAGTAATGCTAACAGACTTGGACGGAAACGAGTTCGTCAATCCAACAAACTTGGACCAACTGAAGCGTTACTACCCATAAACTCTATCTCAATGTCATTTGCAAAAAGTTTATAAAAAACGTCCTTTTTTTATGAATTTTCAAAATTTTAAGCAAGTCAATAAGTTAGGATCATTTATCCTACCGTTGCACATCTCGAATTAATAATCTTGATGTATTTCGGAAATTGCAAAAATGCTTCTGAACTACGGAAGGTTTGATTCCATTAATTTTGGATACGTAGGCAACCCCTCAAAAGGGTACAACCATTGCAATAACGAAAAGACGGGAATGGTTTTCACTAATATGTCTTTTTATTATTTCAAAAAAGTACATCACAAAAAAAGAGCAACAAAATCACACCACAGAAAATAGTAGTAATACTTAAATAATAAATTTAGGAGACTACTCATACATTTTGCCCTTTCCCTTATCTTTCGGGTCACGTGGAGCCCGGGGCCGACGGGGTGGGGGCGAACGTTCCCTAATCACAAGGGGAACTTCCTTTGCTCGAACCCGCTTCTTCGATTTTGGGTTTTCCATCCTTTGCACCGGCCCAAGCCGAGCCCTGACCGACTCGGGAAGCCTGTCTCGAGGACCAAGTCGGTCCTTAGCAGCCAGTCTTGGCCCTAGTCTCCTTTCTAAGTCCATCTGGGGGCTCACTCTCCCCCGTGCACCCTTGTTACTGGACCCTTCAGTCTGAGTCTTGGATTTTCTTTTCTGACCTGTCGAAGTATCTCCCCTGTAATCAGCCAAGCCGGGCTGTGCTCCGTCTCCATCAGGTCAGCCACGGTGAAAAGTTTAACGTGGCCCATGCAAGATAGCAAGTCCATATGCCCTTCGAAGGCATAAACGTGGAGCATGCAAAAAGTAATGGCCCTACGGCTATGAACTGGCCTAACCCGGACATCATCTGGATTCATGAATTTTTCAGCCAGGTCGATCAGGGAAACGGTATCTCCTTCTAGCATACGGAATACCTCCATATGGGAAAGCCCTAAGAATTCCCTTAACTTCCTCCTTGGGTCAGAAACTGAAAAAGGGATAGCAGGGCGAAGTATAGGATTCCATCCTCCTGCAGCAGCAATTTCTTCAGGAATAGGGCAAATCTCTCCTCGAGGAAAACCAAATACGTGATAGGTATCATCCCAATAGGATAGGCAAGCATCCAAGAAGTGGCAGTCTACTTGCATCTGACGGATCACGGACAATTGGGTAACGTCATTCTGATTTAGGATAGCCCTATCGGCATCCTTAAAATATTTAGACCACTCGTGCAACATTCCCACTAATCGGTCGATTCCCATATTTGATTTGCTAAAAGAGGAAATAATTTTTTCAGGGCTTATTCTTTTCTCTAAGTAATTAAGGGAGTAGAAAATTATGGGAATTAATGAAGCAAGAAGGGGTATTTATAGCATGAAAATAAGTTCTCCTCCTCACCTTAGGATTCCCAATCCTAGAGCATTTAGCATACAAGCCATTGTCCTAAGGCTTAGCTAAGTCATCCCGAGCATTCCTATTCCTTTTCAAAGTCAAAACAAAAATTCTCTAATTTTTCAAAGACTTTTTCAAACTCAAAAAAATTCAAACCCTTTTCTCAAATTTTTATTCCCCAGCACGAGTCATTTTTCCTACAAATGTTACATGCAAAATTTTGCAGCTTTGCATAAATATGTACAGGACGACTCAAGCAGGAACATGCGATTTGCATAACTCCCCAACGGCATTTAACAAGGTGAGCCCACATACAGGCCCATTTTAAGTCTCATGCGACGAATTCCCCACGGAGTTATCATCATCAATTCAGGTACATTTCTAGCCCATGGCCGGCGGGCCCTCCACGCAGGTCTAATGGACCTTAAACGACCCGACCGGAAGCTGCCAGGTTTTAATCCTTGATTGACCTGGTGGCTACTCTGACTTTCGCCCTGTCCAAGCCTCAGTCAGAGTGGGGGCTCTGTAGACACCCACATTTTGACCGCCAGGTGTCTATAGTAGTTTCCGACAAACACCCGATGATGATCGGACGCTAACGTGCTTTAACGTACTCGGAAATGGGCTCGAAATGATGGATATTTGGCCTAGGCATTTTAAGGAGTACAAATCTCACAAAACCAACCTCAAATTCAGGCCCAGTGGGTCGTTTCGAGTCAAATAACACTAATTTGGGTCGAATCCGTCACCAGGGGTAAAACCGTCTTTTAGCGACCGAGTCAAAACCCGGTCAAAGGCATTTCTCGAAACCCGTGAGTCCACCGTGGCAGCTCACACGGTTGGTTCACACTCCAACTCTACAAAAAGCAGCCATTCACAAAAATAATAAACAATTCCGTTTAAGGTAGAATTCGATCCCGAGTAGGAATCCTATCCGAGAACCGACTCAAACACTCAACCGAGTGCAACCACTCGGCCAAGTACCCAAACCAGCCGGAACTTCCTCTTTTCTTCCCTCACAAGAAAACGGAATTCTCGTTCTCCTCAGCTTCTTACTCAAGCGGTAATTCTAGCTCAAACAGGAGTCCTATTCAAAAACCGATTCGAGCATCCGACCGAGTGTAAAACACTCGGCCGAAACAGCCCAAAACAAGAGCAAATCCACCGGTTTGCCTTTCTTCCTCCACAAGAAAGCGGAATTCTTATTTCCCTCAAATTCGCTCGTTTCCTATCCTAAGCGGTAGTCAAACTCTCCCAAGCCAAGGTCGGGAATTTCCTATAAATAGCCCCTTGCATCCAACACAAAAAGGACAATTGATTGACACAATTAACTGACACCAATTAACCATCAATTCCTTAGCATCGTTAGACCGACATTACGTCATAAACCCGAAGGAAAACCGGTTCCCATACCCGAGCCTTCACCCGTCCGAAACCTTCACCTTAGCCGAACCAAATCTCGACGCTCCCGTGCTTAGCCACATTCCGACGAGTCCCGATCCGAGTCGACAAGAGCATGTAGGTTGAGGGTGCAACAAAACCCGATTTCTTCCTTTCTCTCCTTCTCTCCTCTTCGTCCGTTTCATATTACGGGTCTAGAGTCGTTTTTTTTCTATTTTCCTAATATCGTTATTAACGAAAAACTATTTTCATAACGAATATTCTTAAGCATACGATATCGATTTTTCTATAATCGAATATCGTATCGAAAAGAATTATATTAAACTTCGACGATACCAAAAATCGTTACATCTTTTTTTCATTTAAAATTCTTTTCTTTTACTTTTCGTTCAAAACAAACTATTTTACAAAACCTTTTTTTTATTCATTCCGAATATTCGATATCGATTTCATAATCGAACATCGGATACGACGAATATCGAAAACATGGATCGAATACAAGTTAAATCATAATTTGCACGCGATTCATCAAAATAACAATTTTCGAACAAAAATAAAAACAAACAGACCCGCACGCGAGTCGCGCCATGCCCAGGCGACTCGCGCGCAGGCCTGGAATCCGGGATTTCTTTTTTCAACTTTTTCGTTCGTTTTATTATTTATTCTTCGATCGATTTCTAAAATTACATCTTTTCTAAAAACTATTCCGAGTATTTGATATTGATTTCGTAGTCAACTATCGAATATAACGAATATCGAAAATATTAAGTCGAGTACGAATCATGCAATATTCGTACGCGATCTAATATGAACTTCGAATTTTCGAAAACCGGACCCGGAACAGGCCACCACGCGACCCGCCGGCATCCCAGGCGAGTCGCGCGGCCGGCTGTCATGCCGCGCCCTTTTCCGTCTTTTTTTATTATTTTTCGAACTTCGTTTTTTATACAAAACAACGTTATTTTCAAACAATATTTTTCAGATTTCGATTAATATTTATTTTCTCGATTTCGCTATTTTATTTTTGCTATTATTATTTACAAATCGATACTAACTCGTTTGTTCATCTTGTAGCAAATTCATCCTTTTATTTCATTTGTTTTATTATACTAAAACGAATCTCACATGTTAAATTTGACTTTGACATTAATCAATTCTCATGCATTAAATTGACTTAGCAACCCATTCAATTTTTCACATGCTTAGGAAAACAATGTTTGCATATCATTCATCGTATTACTAACGCGCGCATTAAAACGTCATTCGATATCCTAGTAGAGGCCGCTAATGTGCGGGCGGGGTTGGGTGTTCTTAGTGAACTTCCCAACACGTACCCTCACCCCTTACTCAGAACCGTGGTTTCCGGATGTCCGAAACCATTGGCAATGAGAGTCATTCAATATACGATTAACCGCTCCAGTCGGCATCTATATCGACATGCAAAAGGGATGAGCCCAATAAACTCTGACATCGGAAATGGGCCGTATTTTGTACACGGCCCACTACGACATAGAGTGGGCTCGAACGGTTCCGAATAACCATAAAATTCGGTGGCGACTCCGACTTCGATTTAAATTTCCATTTGACCATCTCATGGAGATTCATTCGCCTCCCCAAAACCCGCGCGTGGCCGCGTCGGGGTGGACCTATGTCATGTCCACACAACCCATTTATTTTTCTCTCACATGCTTAGGGAAAATAATGTTTGCATATCATTCCACTATCGAACTAACGCGTGTACACCAAAAATGAACGATATCTTAGTAAAGGCCGCTAAGTACGGGCGGGGTTGGGTGTTCTTTGTGAACTTCCCAACACGTACCCTCACACCTTACTCAGAACCATGGTTTCCGGATGTCCGAATCCATTGGCAACGAGAGTCATTCAATATTCGATTACCGATAATGTCGGTATTGGTATCAAATGCTAAGGGAGGAACCCAATAAACTCTGACATCGGAAATGGGCCGTATTTTGTACACGACCCACTACGACATAGAGTGGGTTCGAACGGGCCCGAACTCCCACAAAGTTCGGTGGCGACTCCTACTTCGATTTAAATTTCAATTTGACAATCTCATATGGAGATTCATTCGCCTCCCCAAACGCGCGCGTGGCCGCGTCGGGGTGGACCTATGTCATGTCCACAAATAGTTATGAAAAAAAATATTTTTTTTTGTAATTTTGACTTTCACGATGACTGCAACGGACCTAGTAAAGCCCTAGAAAGTTACAACAAGTCACTATGACCGGTAATAGCAAGTCATAATTTCATACATAGCAAAGCGGGATTAATGAATGCGTAGTTCATATTAAAATGAGATTAGTATAGTTTGGATTATTTTAAGAAGCACACGCATAGTTGAGATTATTCTCATAAAAATTATGAAAACGTATCACCCGACCGAATAATGTATTGATGATCTAGATTAGAGCATGTACAATAGAGAGGATTTGCCCTCCTCTTAGCACACTCTCTCCTCTAAGAGGAGGTCCTCTCTATTGGATGTTCATTATGCATCCTCTTACTGGGAGGAATATGAGTTCTTCCTCTAATTTTAGAAGAAAACTCTTTTTGGCCCTTGTGCCCACACACTAATAGCATTTTTATTCTTTTATCTTTTGCAAAATTGGAAATGATTTTTTTTATTTCATTTTGTAATATAAGAGGATGTAGATAGTGGAAAATATAGTTGAAGAAATAGGGTATGAGGTGTCAAAAAAAAATAGAGGGAGATTGAAAAAATAGGAGGATGAAAGTCTCCTCTCCATTGTACATGCTCTTAGGCCAACGAAAAGCAAACATAACCCAACCCTATCCTAACCTATCACCCCAAAGAAAGTATTGACCCAACTGCCATTGGGGCGTCGACTCCGGATTAAAGAGAACAGAAGTGACGGCATGCCAACGTAGCTTGCCAGACCGTTAGGACACTTCTCTCATTCTCACACAAGTCACTGCTCCCAATTATTCCTCTCTTCTGAAACTCATTTACTTCCCTAACTCTGAGAATTCCGCCATTTTTTTAATCGGAAATCGCCAACTATGTTCTCTCATGGCGGTGGAACTCCTTCTAGGTACCAATCATCTCCTCAATCTACTTGCTCTTCTTATTTTGCGATCAGTTTGTCAGTAAGTCATGTAATTAAGCTTAGGTATGGCGGTGCTATACTTCTGAACTATCGGCAATTTCAATCATACGAATTTATCGATTTTGCTCGAGTCCTTAAGTTTTTTCATCAATTTGGCGGAGAATCTTGCACATCACGGTGCTATGCTTGTGAAACTCCTCAGCAAGGTTGATGATACGAATTAATTGATTTTATTTGAGTTCAGATAGCTTCCGGGTTATGTATAACTAGTGATTTATCTCGTTAATATTTAGAGGATAGAAAAATAAAAAATGTCGATGATAGAAAAATGTCGATGTCAGGTCAGGTCAGGCAACTAGACTTAAACAAGATCATTTTTTAAGTCAAGGTTTTGGATATAGCATGGATGAATGTCTTTGCGTTGCGATTGTGATTTGAGTTTGTCAGCGGTTGAGAAAGGAGAGCAATAACATAAAGCAAGTGTGTGAATCTGATATTAATACTGGCAGTTGCTGACACATTGGCAGTTAACTGACTTCTAGGATGAATGGCTGTGATGTTGATGACGTGAGCACTGAAAATCGTCATTAGTGTGTATTATGAACTGAGAAAATATGTCCATGTTGGAGATAAGACATTTGTATATGTTCTTGTATGAGTTTGTAAACCGGTCGTATGAGTCGGCAATGACTGATAACGCTTTTTGAGTATTCTATCTGCACATGTCCTGTATATTATTGCGATGAAAAGACCTTTTTAGCAAGCACTATGAAGAGAAAACTGAGGATCACATTTCAGCATCTTTATCTTTTTTCTGGTTGGTTATTTCCTCAAAATGTGTTTGAGTTTTCCAGGAATGGTTTTTCTGTCCAACTTTGGGTTTATACTAGGAGAAGCTAGTACCATGTGATTGATTCTTTTGTGTTCTGTCCAGTTATTCTGAAATTAGTATTTTCTGACCTTACTGTTCTTATTTTGCTACTTCCTTTGTGATGTTCGACTTCAAGTCAGATCCTCCCTTTGAATTCTTTTGAATTAAATGGAGGTCGAATTTCCTTCTTGAACTTGTGTAGTATTTGTTTTAAGGTGTAATTATTTGGTAGACTATAACCGCTGCTTTCGAGACACCTGACTTGCTGTATTTACTGTTTATGGCTAATTTTTGAGATACTTCATACTTGTCCTACTTCGTTGAGGTCGGCTGATAACCATTCACTTTCACTTTCACTTTCACTGTCCTACTTCATCTTATTCGAGCACTAAATAAGTTCCCTGTTTCGTACTGAAATAAATTGAAATGGTATTAAGTTGACTTAACTGAATGAGCCTTAACTCAATTGAACTAAATAGACTACTTTCACTAGCTAAAATTAATGAGGCGTGACTTAACTTAACTGAATGAGGTTGAACTATAATTCTTTTATTTGCTGCCAGTTAACACTTAAGATCAACCTGGGAGAGATCCAGTTTCTGTCTTTTGAGTTTTGAATAAGCTGCTCATTGTGCTTTGTTTGATGATGTTTTGAAGGCAAGAGTTGTTGGGTGTGGTGAAAAAGCACTCAAATTTATTGGGGAAAACTATAGTTGATGAGGAGGATACATCAGACATCGAAATGGATCAAAGGTTTTGGCACGATGTTTTAAATCTCTACTTCATCGAAGCCAAGGAATCAAGGGGACGTCAGGATGATGACCTCGTTTTTTTTGTCAAGAAAATGGTGCTTGATGCGTGTCTGTGTGCTTTTGAATTGCCTTAATATTTCTCACCAAAGAATTTGTCTTGTTTGTATATTCATGGTTATGTCTTCAATATCTATGTAGGGCTTAGATGGGGTCAGTTCTAGCGAGGAGTCAAATGCCAATCCTTCTTATTTTGTACGCAGGTTGGCATCTAAGGTAAAAGCCTAACCCAAATCCTTTACCTATGTGTTCACTCATCCATTTTAACAGCGAATTATTCATTGCTATTTTGGCATTTCTGCATGTTCTGACTACAAATGGTGGTCAAAGCTTTGTACTCCGTAATTTTTATGACAGTGAATCTCTTTATGCTTCAACATAGTGGTCATGTTACATACTTACAACCCCTATTATCTTGTCTATTTTGAGGTACTTGGGGGATGTCGTTATATTCGTACGTGGTTATACTGTTCTGGATCAGGACTAATTGAAAAGTCCAGTGCTATTGTGAAGGAGGGTGCATATGCCCGAGCTTCCTTAATCCTGGTTATAGGGGTAGCTTTTTTATATGTTGGATTGCATAAGTATTTATGTCATTGTGCATTGCCTACGCTTTAGTATTTAAATTTCTTCTTGCAGCTAGATAGTATGGTTGGTGACAATGTTTTGGAGGTGGATTGGAGGCGGTCATTTTATCTGAATCTAATTGCACATACTTCATTCACAGTAACTGTAGCTATTTGCAGGTACCCTACCTTACTATCTTTATTAGTGTATCCTGTTATTTTTTGTGCTGGTATATATCTCCATCTGTGGCACCAGATTAGTTCCTGCTGGCTGTGGAAGTTCATCAGTGCCTTTTCCCCCTCCTTTTCAAAGTAATCGATGGTCTTTACGACTCATTATTGCATGTTTTGGTGTTCGATTCAGTATCAAGACCGAAGTTCGAGTTTGTAGAATGCAGATGGAGAATTGGAGATATAAAAACTTTCGGTGATCTAATCTGCAGCCATGTTATAACACCAATTCGATTTAGATTATTAAGGATTCATACTTGGTTTAAAATCTCTGCCGATATGTGATGTATTGCCTGAAATGTTTCGGTATCAAAGGCCACCGATACGAGATATCCCGAGATATAAGTAGGTTTAAAATAGGAAAATATTGGCCGAGAAGGCCGATTTATAACATGTAGCAGGCCACTCAGCCCGATACAGCCCGTGATAAAGCCTAGATGAACGAGCTAACTTTGTCTTGCTAAACTTCATGATGAAAAGCAGTAAAAAGTTATGTAACATTGATAAAATTAACTGTTCTAAATAATTTAATCTTAAGTTCTGCAAAAGCCGGTAAAATAAGTATTACCACTATAATCGTGGCATGGAGTGCGGCGGTCGAGTCGAGGGCGTTTTCGCGACACCGTTACCACGACCGCGACCGCGATCGCGACCGATACCATAATTTAAAACCATGGATCCATATTAAAAAAACTGTCATTTTATGATTTTATTTATAGTTGGGTCCCCTACCCCCTAATGTGCAATGAAACTGGAAGTTCTCCTTATTTTATAGTTCTAGCCTTCCAATGCGTCTTTATGTTTTAAGAATATTATATTTCTCAATTTAAAAGAGCAAGGAGAAAACAACAAGATGGATTATTGAAAGCACTTTGCCGTGTGACTTTATTCATTATTCATGTAAGAGTATAACCATGATATATTAATATGAGATCTTATATGTAAGTTGTGTACTTCTTGCTTCTTTGTTAGCAATCAGGTACTTCAAAACCATCGGGTAGGGGAAAGTACTCCATTGAATCCTATATATAAGGTGTGTGCTTCTTGCTTTTCTCCTTTCTTCACTGAAAGCTGTGTTGTATTCTCTAGGTTAAATAATGTTGGTGATTTATATCCATTTTGGCTCAAGTCTTGTCTAATAATGGGGTCAAAGTTTCTGTTCATCACTAATATGAGTAAAATGAACCGCTTCTACGGTTTATAAAGATGGTTACCGAGAGCTAGGGAAAGGGATAAAGAGAATGGCATAATAAAAGAACTAAAAGAAAGAATGGTTAAGTAGTATTCCTCCAGTTTGCCCCAGACCTTCTTTTTATGTCATTTGTTGCACCGCAGTCACCTTGCGCAGTTTTGGACTTTTGGTTGACATCAGCCTTATGCTCTTTTCATTCTTCTATCGGTCGGTATTCCGCTGTCATCAAGGTACCTCTAGATCCTGCAATACGTCGTGTTTGTCTGAACCATGGTGCAAAAAGACGGTAGTTATATAAAATTTCAGATTATCATGACGCCATTTCCCATTATATAGCACCCTATCAAAAGTTTTGGTATTTCTGCTGTACTTCACCGATGTTCTCTGAGAATTATGGAGATATGAAGCTTGTTAGATACTTAGATATCAATCAACATGAGAATGTTCAGAAGAATTCAAAAAGTTAATAGAGAATTTAACCTTGTGGATATTGTATGTACTCCCAAAGTAGTAACATCACAATAGTCAATGATCTGCTTTTATGTTTCTTTATTGTTCTTAATAAATCACACACATCCAGGTTGTGAAGACTGTTTACGCGTCACCAAGTCGCGTGAATTTCCATTTGGATGCTAGAAAGGTAAGTATAATTTTAGTGTAATGTCCATCTTCAATAAAACGTTTTATGCTTTATTTTTGTGTGTATATTAAAATCTGTATTCCATTTTCAGGAAGCAGAAACAGTTCCAGCCTACCCAGATATATGCTTTGCCATTGACGACTTTGATTCCACAATTGACGCAGTGGTAATATCATCGTTTATTAATTTCATACATTTAGTCTGGGTAAGATTGTGCAGTCCATACATTCTGTTCTGCATGATCTCCACTTCTGTCACAGACCAAATTGCTGTATCTCTCATTTAGAGCTGCCAATGTCTATAAAATCCCCTCGCTATTTTTTTTTCAAGTAAATAAATTACGCGTTTCCAATGGATGACCTACTCTTTGCGCATAGATCTTCATTTGCATTGAATAAACAGTACGATAGTGATTTTATTTATCTCTGCTTCGTTTCGTGTGGTTTTCAATCATATCTTCTTGTTAAAAAGAACTAATTTAAAAATTGATTAGCTACTGATGTGAAGTATACGTCTAGGCTCTAGCACATGGTTCTCAAATGAACTAAGCTATAATTTGTACTAGTTCACTTTGTTTCCATAAAGAAAAGATGTGGCCTTAATGGGGAAAACTTGGTTATTACGGAGTGTGTATTTACTATTCGGGGACCAAAATTATACTCGTATTTTTTATTCACTACCACCATCAGCTTTTTTATGCTATTTTCCTTCTCATCCTCTATATATAAAGCAACTACATCTCTCCTTTGTAGGTTGTGCGACGTAGCACAACCTCATTCTTCTTCAGTTAATTTAGTTTTAGGTTAATTATTTATTATGTACGACGTAGTATTTTACTTTAATTACTAATACTTATTATTTTTTCATTAACTATCATTAATATTGTTAATTAAAACTTAAAAGGCTTCCTTAGATAATTTCACCTTTCAGTCATTTATTTGATTTCGTAAAGTCGATGTCAATGAGGTTTTTACTATATCATGCAAATTTTAATGTCTACATGGGATACAATTTTGTAAAACTTTTTATTGTGTAGTATTAAAACTAAAACTAAAACAAAACCTTGCAATATTCAGGAAACTACAAAAGGATTGATAATTCTCATCAGCCACAAATATAGATGTGTACTAGAACTAATGTTTTGAAAAATATTTTTTCAGAATTTGTAGCATTGTTTCTTTTCTACTCTGTATTATAGTGTAAAATTTTGTCACATACTAACGATTTTCGTTATTTCCAAATTCCTAATTGTAAATTTGATGTATAAACTAAAATCATAACTATAACACGAGATAAAACTTAGATATGTCAATCTCTCAAGAAATAACATAAATATGCTAACAAAATTATAATTACAATGTTTATAATAGCATACCATGCAAGTTGCACGGGGTTAAAAGTAGTTAGCATAGAATCAAGCTTTTCCATGTCTTCAAGCTGAGCTATTTTCACAGAAAGCTCTGATTAACACTATGAATGTGATAATCATCAAGGATAAATGTTAATCCTTCTCAAAGAATTCGAAAGCTTTGGTGAGCACACAAGTTCTGTACATTATTATTAGTTTATAACAGGATGATGGACATGGGTTGCTTGGTAATTTTTTGTTAAGATGAAGGGACTAAGGAGATTTGTGGGAAGGAAGGAGGCGAAGCAGGAGTAAATATTCCATGATTGTGATACATTGTTAATTGAGTGAAGGTTTCTTGATGATGAAAATTTTGGACCAATTTACAATTTGCTCTCTTAGGAGGATGTCTTTTCTCATGTACTGTAACAGCAAGAGAGCCTTAACCTAACCCTAAAATGATTTAGAGCCGATTGATATGAAATATTTTCTGAAAACCATTACTAATAGTCTGATACGCAGAATAACAAAAAAAAGTAAAAAAGTAGATAAGATATTCATACAAATGTAAGGGTTTTTTCACAAGAAAAATCAAACTTCATCATCTATCTACATTCTGTACCTCCATGGCCCCATCTCCGACTCTATATTTTCTTCATTCCCCAGAAGCTCGTAATCTCATATAACAAACAATATCCATGTTTTCTTGACGTCTTTCTGTGTCCTGCACGCTTTATATATTCCTCATTCTCCAAGTCTCGTAATGGGGCCTTCACTTGCCTAATTCTCACATTGCCAAATGTTTTTAATCAGTTCTACCTCGTATTTTCTTTTATCGTATAACTCTGAATTTCTACGTAATCGCCTCGTTTCTCAAATGAACCTTTTTGTACGATCATACAATAATCATAGCATACTTGTCTTTGTTGTACTGCCTACCCCCGTGTGCCATATAACGATGCAAGTTCAATTATTCCTCGAATGTCCGGATCACATACTTACCTTGTGACACTCCTTCACTTTGACCAACCATATCTAAGTTTGTGCTTCACATTTCCACCCAATTCCCCATCCTTTTGGTATCAAGTTTCTCAGCAACTTCCTAAGAGTATACCAACAAATTTTCCACTGAAGTTGATCATTCCTGCTTTTGTGCTTTCATTTCTGCTAAACCTACACTTCTAACATTCACTCTTACTTCTTAGTTTAAAACGTCGAGTTTCCAATGTTTGCCTCTAGAGTTCCAAGTCCCTTCGTTCACATTATTATGGCAAAGAAAGGACTGATAACTACACCTTTGTGTATCCCATCGTAATGGAAAAATTTTCTGTTAACGTGTAGCTCATTCACCCATGCAAGCTCTCTTATATGTGTCCTTGTTGAAGTAAATATATTTTCAAGAAATATCTGTCTTTCCAAAGACCTGCCAAAGTACTTCAATTGATATTTTATTTGGCTTCTCTAAATCAATGAAATCTACGGGAGTATATGCAGAACTTTTTTCTTATCTCGATGGCATTCTATAATTTATCTCATGCAAAACTCCCTCATTTCTTGTATCATGTTTTCATCAGATAAATTTATTTCCCATAAAACCATAACATATAAAAAGTGTAGATGTAGCGGGGCATGGTTTTGGACCAGAGGATTTAGGATTTTAGGCTGAAGAGCACTTTGAGTTGCATGCTCCTAATGCATCCAGTTGGAACTATGTGCAAGTGTAATACTTGGTTGAATGACTTAATTTTAGCAAATCTGTTAAAAATAGGCCGCGACTGCGTTACTGTGGCTCAATAAAACCTTTGGTGCGATATGTGTGGCACTTTGTCTCTTTAATTGATTCTGTGATTGTGAGTTTGTGACCATAACTCAATTTTAAGACCCTTCTTTAGACTTATTTTTTTCGAGTGAGTAGCTGATCGTGCGTACTTGTTATGACTTCTGAGTATGGGACTGTAATTTGACAACACTGCTGAACGCTCATTCTTTATCGATTTAAGCTACCAATATCATTTAAGTGATGTTGGATCTTTTAGTGACTCTTCATCATTCTGGTTCTATGCCTAGTGATGTACTCTCTAGGGAACGAAGATTCTATCGGGCTTTTAGGCAATTTACTCAGCTGCGCTTGTAGCTTGTAATTATTATATATACTTGATTTGACCTCTTGCAGGTTTTGTCTGACACTGATCATTGCTATTGCGTAGTCCTTAATGCGCACGCTGGTGCTGCATTTCCTAATGAAAATCTTTCAGACAACAATGCCCAGAAAACTGAGAATGACTTGAACAAGACTAATAAAACCAAGGTTTGTAGCATGCATTTGTATTCACTCAGCAATTGTAAGTTAGTCTTGTAGCTAAAAGGCTTCATCTATTTAAGTTTTTACTTGTTAGTGTAAAGTGCAGTAAGGACCACACCGATTTTTGAGCCAGCACTTTTGACATTTGTTGCAATCTGTCTGGCTATCAATTTGTAAGTAGTTATCATCCTGGAAAAAAAATTGGAATGAGTGCAGATGTAGGATTCAATTTTGCTAATATTGACCAATGGTGATACTCATACAACACATACAAGGAGGTATCGTGGTATTGGCATCTGATCCAAAGCTAAAGTTGTTGGTGGTCCTAACAGTGTTTTATATGCTGTGACGCCCTCATAGGAATGACATTACCCAAGCGCTCGTCGTAACTTGTGCTAAAATTCCACTCGGGCCTATAGAGAAATCTTTAACTTGATATTTTGTTGACTTTATATCATAGAATCTCCGGAAGTCATCATTTTGTTTTATTGGAAGTATACAATCTGGATTCTGCTGCCAAATAATGGATGAAGAATTACTTAAGATGGTTTTAATTTTTGAATGTGCATACTTTTCATTGGACAAAAATTCTCATTATATAAATCGCTCATTGCAGGTTACCATATTTTCAGGTTTTGTCAGTTACCAAATGGTTCGTGAAGCATTTGACGGTAACTCTTTTACAGCTTAAAGTTCTGATTGTTGATAACTAAAATCCATATTCAGAATTCTCCATTGTGGTACTAGTTTTTTGTTGGACCATTTCGTCAAAATTTTCTTCAATTGGTGAATTACTCGAGGACAGTATCAATAAAAGGAATGTGGCTATGTTTTATGCTGATATAGCATGAGTTTCAGCGACTCAGCTTGTTTATCTGTCAAGTACTGGAGCCTGCAGCAACAATATGGTGATTTTCACCTGCAGTAGTCCTTTCTTAATGCGTCAAGTAATGACTGTAATAGTTTTGTTAACAAGGAGAAGATTAAACAATTGTGCATAGGAGGCCTTTTGGCCATCATTGGCACGAATTGCTTATTCTTTCCATAGATCGTAAAAAGTGGCCGTCGCTGTCGTTATGCAATTAGTAGCGCCTCAAAAAGTCAAAATACAATCATGGTACCTTGGAAACATTTACGAAAAGATCACTATGCGAGTCAAGGCCTTAATCTAGTGCCACAATTATAGGTAAACCACCAGGAACCATATTTAGTACTCCCTCCATTCCATTTGATTAAAATATACCTCACATATATGACATATTACATCAAATGTATAGAATCAAATGGAATGGAGAGAGTACCACTTTAGTTGGCTCATGTTATGTCGCTATCTTATGGAAAGTTATGATGTCTTATTTTTGCTTTTTTATGAGCAAGACTGTTCTCTGTGTGTCTTACCAAGATGTGTTCAAGCATTTTAGGTTAGCAGAAAAGAATTGAAGCTTCTTACTGACATTCTGTATATCAATTATCAAGTGGCTGCAAGTTTGTTCTAGTATATGTTTATTTAGACTAACCGTCAGTTTCGTATGCAGCTGGCAGATATAGTTTAGGGAGTCTTCTTTCATTCAGCCACTCATCAAGTAAAGCGGACAGACTATACATGAAAGGCCCTGGCGGACGTGGAGAAGTTGAAGTAGCTGTTGCTGGGGTTGAAGGTACAGAATTTGAATTTATATTGGATGAAATGTATGTGTTTTTCGTATCCTACTTCACTTCGGTAGTTGATCTCTTCTGAGGGTTCGCTGGTAGTAACTTAGTATCTCCATGACTCACGAGCTTTGATTAGCTTATTACAGTCTATCTCCTACTCTCACAGTCTCACTATCCCCTTATTTTTGTCGGGTAAATAATATTGGGCTCGTACACTGTCTCCACTCTCTAATCTCTATTATTTGAAAAGTTTTTTCTGTGAATACCCTTTGGTTTTGCCTTAGTGCTGGTAAAAACCTGCTAGCCCCTGTGCCTTTCCTTACCTCCTAGTTGATGCTTGGGTTTCAGGAGTGTCACAAGCGAGGTGAAACTAATTGTTTATGCAAAACAAAAAAAATATTCACGGTTTTGGTCTTTACCTATATATATGTGGGCGAATTTCTTATCTAGGTTTTTTTGGCTAGTTTTGGTTGTGTTTCAATGGGCGCCTCATAATCTCTCTAATACAGAAAATCACATTTGTAATTTTTTATTGTTACTTTATGTTAAGGGGTCCCCTTGTCCACTTTTGGTGGTTATATGAACCAAGTTACAATAAAGAAAAATGATGGTGGAGGGGGTTTGAAGAAAACTCACACTCACATACCCACATAGCCGCATACTCGCAATCTCGCATACAAGGATAACTGATTAACCTAAGCCAAAGGAGAAGGCGTGTAATTATTACCCTCTTTAGGTAGCTATGACACTGTCTTCTTCTTCCTCTCTCCAACATGGGCAATGTTTCCCACATTATTTACGGTTTTACACTTTTACCCTGTATCACCTTCGAGCATCTACCCCAATCCAAACAACCCCTAAAGGCTTAAATATAAATCGACTGAGATTCTCTTAGGGTTATGAGTCTATGACCATAGAAAGAAATATTAGTCATCTTGATGTTGTTATACCAACTTTCTATGATGCTATAGCTCATGTTTTGTCAATGCTATGCTTTTGATGGTGTACCAGACCAGAGCCAGGATGTTTCAAGACCGTCTTCACCCATTATGTCCAAAAATGGATTTGGTTTTGCTACAATCGCGAAAAGAGCTTCTTCTTTTGCCTCTGTTGCCAGACAAGCATATGCTGCTGCATCGAGGAACGTAAATGACGAGATGTTACCTCTCAAGTGCTGTTTAATGTCTATATCATTGCCTTGGGAGCACATAGCTTATGATCTATTGTTTAAGGCAAGTACCAATAATTTTCAACCTACAATTTACTCCAGATAGATGGTATAGAAAAGAACATCTCATGCATTCATGCTTCTCTGTCTTTGATCGATGAACTTGGTAGCATGATCTGCTAAGTATCTTTTCCCTATTTCTATTTGTATAGTCTTTTGTTTTAAAATTTAATTTATGTCTTGATGCTAGAACCATGGTCGACATGGCCTAATCTCAGCTGTCATGCACTCATGCGGTCATGCCATTTTAAGGCGGGTGATACTACCTCAAAAGTTGTTCACACTAACCCATAAGAACTTTGTATTGTGTGTAGGTTGAGCCCAACCCCAGAATTAGTCTAGGAGCTTGAGAAAGAGCAGCTGAGTCCTAAACCGTTCTCCAGAAAGCCACATGTAAATAGTGCTTACAACTTTCAAATGCAGAATAAGACACGGACCCAAACACTTCATCTAAACACTTTTCTTTTGAAATCTCTCTTTCATCATCTTATTGTGTTGATTCGGTTTGGGAATAAATATGCTTTGTTTGTGATGGGATGAAACTTTACCAAGAAAGAAATTTTAAAGAAAAACGTGTTAAAACTTTGTACCCAGACCCAAATCCCGTAATTCAGTCGTGCATACGTACTTCAGTGAGACTTTTAGTCCGCAGTTTCTATTTCCACCATCGAGTGCGATAACTAAATAACTTATTTGGAAAAGAAGATTATTTATTGTTTACTAGTCCATGTGCATGTTGTACCACTATGCAGCTCAAATTACCCCTGTCGACATTGTAGCCAGCCACGCCTATATCAAAAATCTTGACTCGTTTTTCTAATTATTGAATCAGGGAGCTTCATCTGTGAACATGTGATCCTCTACTTAGCAAGGTGGTGGAGATACGAGGAGTATGCTAATACTCTTCATCTCTTCGGGTTTTGTAGTATCTGAAGGCTAGAGTTTCTGCGTGGAATGTACTATACATCTTCTGTAAGTAAGTCCTTTTCTTCTACATGTCATCAAATCCGCTTTTGTTGATTTGGAAATGGCTGAAGGTGTAGGAAGTGATAGAAAACTGCTGTATAGCTAGCTAAATGGATGGAGTTGTATCTTCCTGTTGCGTTTATGATGCTTTCTCTTCCAAGAGTAAGCATCCTTCTTCAGTTAGTAGTACTTTGTAATCAAAAGGAAAAAAAATACTTCTTCAGTCAGTAGTGCTCAGTATCATGTACGAGTACTTTGAGGGGCAAAAATACTTTGTACGTTGACCGAAAATAAAAAAAAAGTTAAAAAAAAAGGAAAAAAAGTTTGGTTGTTTGATTAGTACTGAACATAAATGTAAATGTCTTCAGAATTGATTTCTTCCAAAACAAAAGAAGCTATTTACCTAATTTTAAATCTAATTTTAAATTAATGTTAGATTACATAACGCTCACCCTTTATATTTGATGGAAAATGATATATATATATATATACAACCCTTATGATTGTATGTAAGAGATCAGAAAAGAAAATAATCTTTTGATACAAGTATTAATTATATTGATGTGTGTAATTTGTGTTTTAATCTCTATGTTTTACTAAATATGGAAGATTTTAATTGATTAAATGCAACCCTTACGGTTGTACCGTATTTAACATTACCTAAACTTGATTAACATATAATTTTTTTCTTATTCATAATTTGCTAAACCTAAAAGTTTTGAAAATGGTGCGACGTAATAGGAAGCCGAGAGAAAGATCTGATCAAGTATTACATATCCCAAGATGTGTTTGGATATAAGGATTTGGAGGGAAAGAAAAGAGAGTGAATTTCTTTGTTTGGTTAGGAAAATAAGGTGGAAGGATTTGGATTTTGGAGGGAGGGAGAGACCTCAAGGACAAAATATTTTCCCTTTAATAACATTTGGAGGGAAATTTTTTATCATTTTCATTCTTCCTCCTCTCCTCTCTCATTTCTCTCCCCTCTCTTTTCCTCTTATTTCGTTATCTAAACAAGGTCCAAGGACGCGTTTGAATTAAGGGATTTGATGGCGAAAGGCGAGGAAGGGAAAGAGGGTTGTATTCCTTTTATATAGGAAAAAATTGGAGAGAACGAAAAAGTATCCAAACATCTCTATCTCGTTCCGCCTCCCCTTCATTTTCCTCTCATTTTAGCATCCAAACATACCTTCAAACTCAAATTAAGTTGTATACAAAAGTGTTACTCCCTCTGGATACGTTTCACTTTTCCACAAGGATTAAAAAAAAATTTAAAATATTATTAAAGGTACAATAATTTAGGACAAATTTACGAAATACTCCCTCCGTTCCAATGAATTGTTTGCCTTTGTTTTTGGCACCAAGGGAAAGAGATCCAATTACGAGGTGACATTTAGAGTCAAAGGTCAAATTACATATAAAAAGTATTCCTAAAATAGAAAGGCAAATAATTCATTGAGACGTTCAATATGGAATAGGCAAACAATTCATTGAAACGGAGGGGGTATTTAATTATTTAAAGTGTAGTATTACGATAACGTATGACTTATCTATTTCAAAGTAAAATCAGCAGTTGGTTGGTTCCTAAGGTCGGCCACCAGACCAAAGATATGAAGTGTAACACCCAAAACAAATCCGAGAAAAAACTTGATTAGATTACTCATCCTCCTTTATTAGGATCTTTAAAGTTTAAACTGTTACGACAACAAAAAGAAATTGAAAACAAAAATTGAATTGTCGAGTAGACTGTACTACATTTTCACATTATTATGACTTGCCTTTTCAACTTGAGATTGCCTTTCACCTTTCACTCACGTGTATATATGTATTTATACTCATATATCCATTCTTAGATGATTCCTCCACTATCACCTCATTTTAGGTAGTAGGGTAACCTTTTATGTAATATCCTTGTATGGTTTTATTATTATTGCCACAAAACCTCGTATGATACGATTTCATAATAATTGTATTGTGAGACTTACACTTGTCATCGTAAACAACCACACAATATTTTGTCAATTACTGTGACTAAAATACAAGTAGAGTATATACTCGTAAGTCGTAAATAACAAGTTATGGAGTATTTTTTCGTTTGGTATCAAACTCTTGTGATTGACATGTTCGTCCTCCATGACTATGAGAGTATATATGTACAGCAGTGAAATGGAGAACACATTATCTAGCTCTCCATTTACACTCTCGCTCGATAATAAACCAATTCTACATCTACGATAACAAAGTTGTACGAAGCTCTACAGATGCTCAAATCATATTTTTGTCCCGCGTTTTCTAAATTTACAAAACTAATATTTTCTCTATCTTATTCATTTGTTTGTCTTTGATTAAAATGTCTCTGACAATAAATATAAGGGTTATTTCATGGGAATAATCCCAACTATGTGTGTATTTCTTAAATTAATCCAAACTATGTTTAATCTCATTTTAATATGAATTACGCATTCATTAATCTCGCTTTGTTATGTATGAAATTATGACTTATTATTACAGTCATAGTGACTTGTTGTAACTTTCTAGGGTTTTATTAGGTCTGTTGCAGTTACCGTGAAAGCCAAAATTACAATAAAAACATTTTGTTTTCATAGCTTCTATAAGGCTAATTGAAAAACAAATGGAAGATGAATTTTCGGAAAATTTAATTTTTTTTATCAATAGTCGAAAATGAACACGAAATGTGAATTAGAAGAAGAAGAGTTAAAGGAAGAGTTGAAAAATGGAGGTTAAACAGGTAGCCGGTCACCCATAACAAAGCGAGGGCATAGTTCGTATTAAAATGAGATTACGTATAGTTTGCATTAATTTAAGACACGCATAGTTGATATTATTACCATGAAATAATCCTAAATATAAAGACAAATAAATAAATAAAACGGGATATATAGTACTCTGTACTCCGTAACTAAAAAGCCATACTTTCATTCAATCATTCTCATCCTTACCTGTTAATGATCCATTTGGTGCTCTCCGACTCTCAAACTGCTCTTCTTTGCTCTTCCCACCAGCATTAAGAGATCTCCATGTTTTTTTATTTATGGAAATCAAATTCAATGGTTTGATTTGAGACTTCTTGTAAATATGAAAAATCGTAAACTAGTCTCTCCATCTTCGTCAATTGTTGTCGTTTAATTTTGACACAAAGATCAGTGTAAGAGGAGGAAGCCAGTTAGAAGATCACTAGTGGATTAAACTAAAGGTGAAAGATCAAATTGTTTATCAAATGCAATCCTAAAATAAAAAGAACAACAATTGCCTAAGATGCCCCAAAATAAATTAGGACAACAAATGATCGGGACGGATGGAGTAGTAGCTTAACCGTTGTTCCTCTTCTTTTTTATTAGTTTGTCCCAAGTTAGTAATTTAATGAAGTTATTAACTTCAATGGACACACAAGAGATTTCAACCAATATATTATTACGATTAATTTTTTAACAAAATAATTTTATTGAAAAAATAAATTGGAAAATTTGTTACTATCATAGTTCACTTTAGATAAGATTGTAACTTGAAATTAGTGGGTGAAGTTATACTTTGAAATTGTTTTAACTTGAAAAGATAGGGTAAAGTTAAGCTAGTTGCAAATAGTTTACCACTAAATTTGCCCTTATAGGTGGAAATTGGAAAACAAACCATTTGTGATATCCTAGTTTGGGAATACCTCAAGAGTCAAAGCACATCTTAAATCATTTCAAAAGCCTCTATTGTACATGCTTTTAGTAAACTAAAAGTTAAAACTAAAGTAGTTTTAAAAAAAAGTTAAAACCTAAAATATCATATTGAATTATGACTTGAATTTTTTTGATTGTTATTTTGAGTGACAATCACGAGGTCTCGATATCATAACAATCTGAAATACGAATCTGTTTGTAATCTCCTCAAATTAATAAAAACGGTGGAAGTAAGACCCTCTTTGGTAAATAGCATATTGGGAAAAAATTAATAAATTCCGGCCAAAATAATAGATTGACCGTCAATATACTAATTTCATGTGTTTGGTAAACGGCATATTGTGATATATAGCATATTGATCGAAATCTACTGTTTTTGAATATCTGCTAATAGGATCATATTGAAGTAGCATATCCAATTTATACATCAAAACACCTCAATTCTCCTATAATCTGCTAATTACCAAACACTCTTCTTAATTCTGCTAATTTAATTTGATAGGGGGTGTTTGGTAAACGGCGGATATGCCATTTTTTGGCATATTGAGGGCTTTTAGCATGTTTGACCAATCAATATGGTATTTTGGGTGTTTGGTAAGCGGCATATTGAAACAGCAGATTTGGGCGCAATCTACTATTTTACAATATGCTGCTCACCCTAGCATATTCAATTGGCGTATTGAGAATGTATACAAAAATGACTTTCTTACCCTTCAAAATTTTATTTTATCCAATCTTTATTTTTAATTCATATCCATAATAGTCATTTTATTGAAAATTTAACATTTTACTAATTTGAAATTGCTGATTACCAAACACCAGTAACAAAATCTGTTAATCATATATGCTAGTCAAACATGCTAATAAAATCTGCTAATTATAATCCGCTTTTGCAACTTGCTTATGTCAATATTAATCCGCCAGTTACCAAACAGGGCCATAGTCAAACATGTTAATACAATCTGCTAACTCTTCCGCTATTGTTATCCGCTATTACAAATCTGCTACTATTATTTGCCAAACAGGGCCTAAGTGAACTTGTGTGTTCTTTTTTTTCATTCTTATTTTATTCTATTGAAACCTCTATTCATTTACGCCGTCCACATTTCAGCCGCATCGTCCGCACTTTATACGTGATTTTACCCTTTTATCCCTCTTTAATTATGATTAATAATTTGAATTGTTTTACTTAATTAATACAGAGTATAATTTTATCTTTCCGACTACTTTTAATTAGGAATCTGGTTTACTCGTTTTTTACGGTTTTAGAGGCACATATCTCAATGTAGCTCTGAACCTTCCTTGTACTTCATAATTCAGTTTCACTTCTCTCTCATCCTCAACTAAAAAAACCATTTTTTAAATATAAAACCGCTTTTCACGAAACTGACATTCCCGTTCCACTCAAGTAAGTTTTTTTCATAGATTCTTTCATCCTTTAATTTTATAAATTATTTTCTCCTTTAGGTCAATTAGTATCATTTTAATTGTCCAGGATTATAGTTTAGGCCCCCATATGTAGTATGACGTTAATTAATAGTTTACGTAGTCGGTTTTCATTGTTACGGCTCGATTTTAACGTAATTATTGTTCTTAATTAACGAAAAATGTCGAAATTAAAAAAAATAAAAAAATCAAAGAGCACGTAAAACATGTGATTTGGACGTTTTACAAATTTGAAAAACGTGCAAATCACAAGTTTTACTGATCTGTAAAACTTGTGAATTGAAAGTTTTAAGTGATTTTTTTTGTTTAATAAATACCGTAGTTATTACATAAATCCAGTTATAATTTTTTTTTTTTAATATCTTGTTTCCATAAATACGTGTTTTTAAGGTTTATGTTGAATGATTTGTATACGAGGGGACACAATTGGAACGTACGTCAGTAGCAAAAGAAAACGAAAACAGGACAAAATGTAGGTTTCCCACATTTTACAGATTTGTAAGGCGTTAAAAACTAAATACGATAATTAGTAAATATGATAAATTAAGTCAACTTATGCAAAAGGAAGACGGTTTTACAAAACAAATCGAAACCGGTAAATTATCGAGTTTTAATTAACGCAAACAATCTTTATAATGTACAATAATTAGCAATGTTAAGAAAATAAATTAAGGGAAGGGCAAAGTCTTCTTTTTGTGTTAAAAGGAACGGACGACACAACTGAAATGCAGAGGACGAAGAATACCACTCTACATATTAACTTACCGTCTTACCGAAATCTCATTCTATTACTGTTTCATTTTTCATGAATTCGGTTCTTACAAAGGACATACTAGTAAACATAGGGAGTATTAAACAAATGCAATACTTCCGTAAATAAAATGAAAGAAAGTGGTTTATCTTACTACGAGTACAATGCTAGTTTATCATGGAATTTAGGTAAGGATATTTTGGGTCGGGTGATTATAAGTGTAGTGTAGATAATTTTTAGGGGTAAAGTAGGTTAATAATAATAATAATACTTACCCCGTCCCACAAAGATTGTCCCATTAACTTTAGCTCATAAATTAAGGAAATTGAGTATATAGGCAATGATGATTCTCTTTTATAGGATGAGTCATCACCTTAAGTAAGGATGTGTGAGTTAAATGAATGGCAAAATGGTAAATATTTTACTCCATTAGGGATTAAATTGTAAAAAATGATGGACTAAAAAGGAAAAGTGAAAAATGGAACAATCTTTAACAACCTACCAAAAAAAATACGAGACAATTTTAGTGGGACGGAGGGAGTAATATGTTTATTAAGTATTCCGTAGAAGATGACAAAGTAGGGAGTAAAAGTCACTAATTTGTGTAGTCATCAAAAGGCGTGGCCTGGAGACGGATGGGAGTTATCCGAATAGTAGGCAAACGTACACGAGACTACTGGTCGACTGAATCTTACTCACAGAGGACATAGACCTACCCAAAGTACTCACAGCCACAGGCTTGCTTAACACCACTCTGCCTCCCATCAAATCTAAATCTATTTTAACAGTTAATAAAATGTTAAAGGAGGATCAAGAGACAAGAGTTAGAGACCACATTATCTGCCTAATCAATTTTTGCTTTCTTCTCTCCATCAATTTTAGCCATACATCCCATCATTCTAAACTTGTTAGGACAAAACATCACTCTTTCAGTGACCAAATTAATAATTTCGTAAAAGGAAAAAAAAGATAATTTTCTCTCTACCCCCGACCTTTGCAGTTTTGCCCAATATATCTCTATTTTTGTCGAAAAAAAAATTGACTGGTCATATCTCTTAATTAGAAGATCGAAAAACCGCGATTTTTTTCCCTAAGTCGATCGTCTGTATGAGAACTTCAATTTGAAAAAAAAAATTGTATTTTTTTAATATCTTAGAATCATGGTATGACTTGTCAAAGTTTATTCGTTCAAAAAAACTTTGACTGAATTTTATTTACGATCACACATGCAGAAAATAAAGTTTTTTTTTTCATAATGATTTTCTTTTCAAGATTTACAACTTTATAAAAAAAATCGCGACTTTATTAAAATCGTGATTACGGGATATGAACAATTAAAATAATTTTTGAGAAAAGTATGGACATTTCTAGAAAAAAAATGCAAACATAATTATCCCAAAAAATAACAATAACCCATGGATAGATTGATTAAAAAAATAACAATAACAATAATCGTATCGTGAGACCGTCTCATATGAGAATTTGTGTTAAAAAAATTGCACTTCAGATAATTTGTTAAAAAAGCCCAAAGACAGGGATAAATTAATACTCCATTCCAATTCAGCTTTTGGGTGATAAATAAGGAACAAAAAATGAGTGACTCAAAAAAAGAAAAAAGAAAGAGTAATAAATATGAACCATATATTGATAGCCTAAAAAGAAAATAAGAAACCAAATCTCCAACTCGAAAAGGAAATAGAGAACATCATAAGAACTCAGAGTATATTTTTTTAAGATTCGTGCTTTTGATTTTTGGTGTTATGAAACCGTTATTATTATGCAGTTTTGCCTTGGCCTTTAAAATAAATTCGGGTTTAGATTTCCGATTTGTGTTATGGTTTTCAGTTTCGGGTTTGTTGATTCGATTCACACCAATTCACGCACTATATGTCTATATAATAATGGACACTACTCATCGTCGTCAACGATTTCCTTAACGTCGTCGGCAAATTTGATAGTAAATGACCGAAACGTCCCTTATTTAAGTACGAGTACTAATTAAATTTAACCTAATTACTACTCTCCCGGTTTTTATCGCAACTACTTTTTACCGTCGGCGCTTTACTTCTTACCGTCGGCGTTAATTACGTCAAATGACGACTTTGCCCTTACTATTTATTCTCAAAATAATATTACTTTTACATTTTATAGATTATCGATTTATTAAAACTCGATAACAAAACCGTCTTTTTCGATTATCGTAATAAACCAAAACCGACTTTCTATATAGTTAATTACGCAAAATGACGAGTTCTCCTTTGCAATTAATTCTCGAAATATTATCACATTTACATTATATATCGGTTTATTAAAACTCGATAACAAAACCGTCTTTTTCGATTATCGTAATAAACCAAAACCGACTTCCTATATAGTTAATTACGCAAAATGACGAGTTCTCCTTTGCAATTAATTCTCGAAATATTATCACATTTACATTTTATATCGGTTTATTAGAACTCGATAACAAAACTGTTTTTTCGATTATTGTTACGCCTCCGATTTTAAACATTTAATTAGATTAATTAATGACTTAATACAATTTAATAAACGTAATTACCAAATACGAGTAATATGCAAATTAAATCCTAATTAATCTACGACAAGTCGACAATTAAGATTTATTATACAGATGGATGCAAATAAAAAAAAATCCGGAAATGGGTCGGGTCGAGTGGGTTTTTCGACCAACCCAAGGGTCATATTTTTTTCTCTATAATACTTGAAAGTTTGATTTAAAACGTGAAGTATAAGGTGGTGAAGTTGGTTACGGGGACAACTTTTCATTCAAGTGACCCGGGTTCGAATCCTCTTGTTTACATCTCTTTTGAAAATTTAAAAAATAATTCAACAAACAAAATGCCATCAACAAGATTCGAACCCCTGACCTACCAACCGAGAGTCAATTGACCAAACCACCGAACCAACACCAACATACTGATATTTAAAATGGTTGAAAACTACTTGTTTCGAAAAAAAAAATCCGGAAAAATGAACTTAGTCGAGAAAATTCGTCGACTCCCCCATCCTCGAGTCGACGAATTTTTTCGACGAAGATCATTTTCCCGGATTTTTTTTTCGAAACAAGTAGTTTTCAACCATTTGAAATATCAAGGAGTAAACAAGAGGATTCGAACCCGGATCACTAGAATGAATGGTCATCCCAGTAACCAATTTCACCACCTTATACTTCACGTTTCATATCAAATTTTCAAGTATTATAACAAAACTAATACGACCCTTTGGTGGGTCAAAAACCCACTCGACCCGACCCATTTCCGGATTTTTTTCTTTTAATTTGCATCGATTTGTATAATAAATCTTGATTGTCGTAGATTAATTAGGATTTAATTTGCGTATTACTCGTATTTGTTAATTACGTTTATTAAATTGTATTAAGTCGTTAATTAAACTAATTAACGGTTTAAAATCAGAGGCGTAGCAATAATCGAGAAAATGGTTTTATTATCGAGTTCTAATAAACCGATACTTTATAAAATGTAAATGTGATAATATTTCAAGAATTAATTGCAAAGGAGAACTTGTCATTTTGCGTAATTCCATATATTAATTATATAGGGAGTCGGTTTTGGTTTATTACGATAATCGAAAAAGACGGTTTTATTATCGAGTTTTAATAAATCGATAATCTATAAAATGTTAAAGTAATATTATTTCGAGAATAAATATCAACGGCAAAGTCGTCATTTTACGTAATTAACGCCGACGGTAAGAAGTAAAGCGCCGACGGTAAAAAGTATTCCCCGTTTTTATGTTTGCCCCATTGTGTTTTGCACATAAATTAAGGAGTTGAAAAAATATTGATAAAAAAAGTAATGATAGATGATGAGACATTGGTGAGTACAGATGGGACAAAAGGTATAAATAATAGAAAGACAAAAGGATAATATGGTAATATACACGAGACAAATATGGAAAGTGGAGAAGTGAGGCAAACAATAAAAACTTACCAAAAAGGGAATACGGGGCAAACATTAGCAAACGGAGGGAGTACTATTTAGGAGTGCTGTTTTTTGTCATCGGCATTTCAGCCACGTCGTCGGCGCTTTTTAATGTAAAAGACAATCATGCCCTTCTCTAATTACATTAGTTAACTAAGTTAATATAATTTTAGAAATGAAATTATGTTAATGAAACTCGTTGATGAAACCCGACTTTCCTAAAAATCCGACTTTTCTTTGAAAAACCGACTTTCTCCAAAATGGATCAACAAGCGGTTAGTGCACTTTTAATTTTATTTTCCTCCCTTTTGATTATATTTTCTCCTTTAATATGTTAATGTGTATTAGTTTAGCATACAAAATCGTTTTTTCTTGTTTAATTTGTCGTTTATGTTTACGGTTTGTCGTATTCGATGTTGTGCTCGATTTTCATGCTATATAAAAATAAAGAGGGGACGCGGAGAAGAAGTCGGGCGTCGGTTTCTGGTACCTGGGGGGTCACTGAACGCCAACTTTTTAAGATTACAGTTTTTGTAGTTTTTTACGGTTTTTGAGACACGTGTCTCAATGTAACTCGGGAATCTTTTTAGGAAATTTCTAATATTTTGTTAACAATTTCGTATCATAATAATTCCAAACATTCAAAATAACAATACCCGAGTCACGATATAAACATTTATCGAAGAACGAAAATAAATTAAACGAATATCGTAACGTATAACGTCGTACGAAAAAAAAAAAAAACTGGGCTGGGTGTCAGTTTTTGGCGCCCAGGGGACCCCCTGGGTGTCAGTTTTGGGCGCCCAGGGGACCCCCTGGGTGTCAGTTTTTGGCGCCCAGAGGGTCTCCTGGGCGCCCAAAACTGGCGCCCAGGGGGTCCCCTGGAAGCCAAAAACTGGCGCCCGCCTTGGTTTTCAGCGAAAAAAACCCAGAAATCGCCCCCTTCTTCGCGATTTTCAATCAATAAATCACAAAAACCGACACCAACATCGAACATAGCATACCATAACTACTCAAATCGGGTATTACATGGATCGACCTGTGGTTAGTACATGGCAAAGTATACAAACCCAATTCAATGACAATAACAACCCAATTCAATTCAATAATCAAACACAAAAAAAATAACATTTACTATTCAATTCATATCAACAAACATAACTCCATAACTAACTAATCAAAGATACAAAAATACCGACCCACAATAACATTTATCGAAAAATAAGGTAAACAAACCAAGACGGATCATAGCGTGTAATGTTTTAAGAACAAAAAAATGGCGAAAATCGGACCGAGCGTCCAAAATTGGCGCCTGAGAGGCCTCCTGGGCGGCCAAAATTGGCGCCCGGAGGACCTCCCAGGCGCCATTTTTGGCCGCCGAGGAGGCCTCTCAGGCGCCAATTTTAGACGCCCGGAGGACCTCTCAGGCGCCATTTTTGGACGCCCAAGAGGCCTCTCAGGCGCCATTTTCGGGCGCCCAGGAGGGCTATCAGGCGCCAAATTTGGACGCCCGCCCTGGTTTTCAGCGAAAAAAACCCAGAAATCGCCCCCTTCTTCGCGATTTTCAATCAATAAATCACAAAAACCGACACCAACATCGAACATAGCATACCATAACTACTCAAATCGGGTATTACATGGATTATTTAAGCATATAATAGTTGCGGGGAACCTAAACTACCAACCTAATACGAATTATAATCAAACTAATCAACCTAAAATAATCAAATAAAAACTCAAAAGTAATACAAAATAACATATTCCCGGGTCACATTGATTCCCGGGTCAAAAACCGTTCAAAATTTCAAAAACCGTCATTCTAAATTAGTTGGGAAAATAATAATTACATTAATCCCGAAACTTAATTAAATTCATTAATCAATATTAAAGAAGGGTAAAAGAGTTACGTTGAGACACATGCCTCAAAAACCGTTCAAAAGTACAAAAATTGTAATTTTAATTTACTCGGAAATATTAATTAGATTAATTAAGAAACTTAATTAATATCATTAATCATAATTATGGAAGGGTAAAAGAGTAAATTCACGTATAAAGCGTCGACGACGTGGCTGAAACGTCGACGACGAAATGTAGTAGTGCTATTTAGGGGGTGTTTGGTTATCGGCGGATCAGCAAAAAACAACATATTTGGATGGATTAGCATGTTTGACCACAAAATTTGTCAATATATGTGTTTGGTAAATGGTAGATTGAAATGGGATATTCGAGTCCAATCCGCCAATTTGCAATATGCAACTAGTAGCAGCATATTCAATTAGCATATTAGAATTTCTATTTTTTACCTCCTTACCCCCTTTGTCAATCAAACCATACCTTCATCATTTTCTTCATTTTCCATTTAAACTTTCATAATTCATCTTATTATAAGGTACGTCTTTCTTGATTTCTTTTTGCACTAATTAATTTATGTTTGATTTATTTTTCAATTGATTCAATTTTCCGCATTTTATACGATTCTATGGATCATTATTTTTCAATTAAATGTTGATCTATCTTTAATGATTTGAATTGCTTTGTGTTACGATCAATCATGAACTACTTGGACCAATTCTTTGTATTAAGCACTACCCTTAAAAATAGAAGAAACTAGTTGTAAAATGGTTGGTGTGATGTATGTTTGGCATATATTTAATCAAAAATTTGCTTATGTCCTTTTTTGTCATTTTACAAATCAATTAATCAATCCGCTAGTCTATAATAGTTAATTACCAAACACTAATAATACAATTCTGCTAATTAAATCTGTTAGTCAAAACTGTCAATTGATTCTGCTAGTCAAACCTTCTTTCTAAATCTGCTTCTGCTAATATCATTCCACTGTCTACCAAATAAGGGCTTAACCTACTAGAGTACCATTTAACCTAAGTAATTTACAAAGTCCGAAAACAACACTATTTTATTTGAATTTAACCTAATCACTCTCAAAACAACATCGATAAGCTTATATTTCGAATTTTCCATTATTCGTTGACGATTGTTCGGAATGTCGAACGCGAAAAACAATTTCCCTTTTGATTTGAATTTGCCGTATATCGAAAACAATTTGGAAGACGACGTCGTTGACGAGGTTAATTTTAATCTCCCATGTTATGTACAAGGCTGTAAAGTCTGATTGATTATCGCGGAAAAAGAAAGTTAGACGTTGAATATTAGTGACTATACCTTGGTATGTTTGCATATTATTAACATGACATAAATAAAACATAATTCTCATAAATCTTTGAACAACATGAAAGTCTTAAAAGATTAATTAAAACGAGATTAAGACATACCTCATTACGGAATAAGTCGAAATCTAATACAAACGATATTAGATCTCTATAAGACGACTTCATAAATAATAAGACGACTTCGAACAATAATAATAATAATAATGATAATAATAATAATAATAATAATAATAATAATAATAATAATAATAATAATAATAATAATAATACGTCTTCATATGATCTTCAAATAATAATAGGTATGATTGTTCTATCTTGTCTCATAACGTACTAAGTGTTGTTCTTGTCATTTATAATGAATAGAGTTTCTGATGGGAAAGACTCCATTATTTAGGCAGAGAGAGGACCGATTTTTTATTAGGGTTTTAGATTACGGTAATCTCGACCTTCCATCAAGGTTGAGTAAATATGGAAACACTCTTTATTTAGTCCGATATTATTGTGATAACATATCTTTTAAAGACTCAATTTCCAATAAGTAGGGGTGTTCACCGGTCCAAACCCGGACCGGACCGGACCGACTTGACCCGCGGACCGGCAACCCAAAAAATTCAAACCCGCGGACCGGACCGGTTACAAAGAAACCCGGACCGGACCGGACCGGACCGACAAAATACACTAAATTTGATTATTTTTTTTAAGTGTGGACCGGACCGGACCGGACCGCGGACCGGCAACCAAGTTTTTGGAGACCCGCGGACCGGATCGTACGGTCCGGGTCGGTCGGGTTTGCCGATCCGGGTCACTTTTTGAACGCCCCTACCAATAAGATCACAATTATGGGGAAGAAATGTTAGCATAATAATAAGAAAGATATACTGTATTACATATCCCGTAATATTATTACATCATAAAATATTCTTACAGTTTCTCACTTGGTCGATTTGGAACATCTGTAATGTTCGTTAGAGAATATATAAGTTGCGTATAAGTGCTAAAACATTTATTTTAAATCGGTGTTCTTAAGAACCTTGACTGATGCAGTCGTTAAAGAGAGTCATGGCGTGCACATGTCAATCTGCAACATGCTTACTTCCATGTACCACTACATCAACAAATTGAACAGATAGACCATAAGTGGAGTTCTACGTAATGATCCACATAATGTCTTAATTAAAAAGACTATCTATCTGTTATCATTCATCTAATAAAAAAAGTGTACACATTGGAAAACAGAAATAATATTATATAACAAGTGTAGAATCATTAAAGAGATCTCATTATTTAATTCGTAATCGAACATCTTGCTTAGTAAAGATATTTAAGGTTCATGTATTTTGATCCCTTAGATAGCATACTATTCATGGAGCTAGAAAAAGATTGTAATTTCATTATTATCACAGTAATTACGCAATCATGCTTCTTATATTAAAGCCTCATAAAAAGCCACATATTCAGTTTCCATGGTGAATATAATGTATAACAATTGTGAGTACAGTGTTTTACGTCATAACATCCCAAAATCTGAATCAAAATAATCATTCACCTGTGGGTGATCTGATTTCCTGTATGTGAGCATCAATAATGTCAGGTTTATCTGAGCATACATTAAGTTCCTAACCATGCATAAGGATATTATTTAGTCATTTCAATACATAAGTTTTAGTTCTATTTAATAAACCAATGTTGTTTCTGGCTAATAAAATAACATCATAAAGAATCAAATATATGAACTTACTCCCATTGATCTTGAGATTTATGCATAGATCAATGATATTTTCTTTAAAATCGGTAATGATTTTATTGAACTTTAAGTACCATTGTTTCAATGCTTATTTCGGTCCATACAATAATTTCTTAAGTCTTAATGTTAGTTACAATTATCCACATAAGAACAAAATAAATAATCTGTCAGATTTCTCCCAAGATTTATGGAGAAATAAATACTTTCAAAAGTTAAGTCAATCGACTTGTCTTTGCGAAGACAAGTATCCAGTTTCATCAAGTTCAAGGTGAACTTAAATTATTCTTTTCATTCAGGGTAGTTTGTTCGTTCCATTAAGCTCAACAACAGAGTTATCATAAGATTGCACTTGATTAGGTAAATTTTAGTTGTGATAAAATAAGACAACATAAATAATAAGGCTTCAATATGTGAAACAACACGTCTTTAATAATAGTGCTCCTGTGGATAATCACTAAAATATTTAAATAAATAGAATGTTACACATGGTAATATAATCTACCTGCTGCTAAATATATATTTTTATATGTGAACGATAATGATGGGGGTCGGTAGCCTGCTATGGATCACCCGCCATTTGGGTCCCAAAGACGGCCCGACCCATGAATGGAGAAGAGCCTGCCCTGCAGGCCATCGAACGAGGAGTCATTACTCCAAGGCACCCGCCTGCTCGGCAGGGTCGCACCGTCTGCCTGACAGGACAATCAAAGTACCCCTACCTGCTGGTCCCCAGGGTGTCAACACACCCAGCAGGGGCAGAGGAAACCAGGGGCCCCTCCGTCATTTTGCCTAAGGTAAGGGAGAATGAGTGGATGAGGTGAAGCCACATGTCACTTTCCCATCCACTCATTCTTTCTCTCTTCTCTTCTCTTTTCCTCTCTCCTGTGGGAAGGTATAAATAGTCTCCCATTTCCCACATGAGAGGGGTTGGATTTTGTAGACACCCGCATTTCGACTGCCAGGTGTCTATGGCAGTTTCCAAAAAACACCCGATGATGATCGGACGCTAACGTGCTTCTATGCGCTCGGATACGGGCTCAAATCCATTAATCGGTGGCTAACACACTTACAGAGTACAAATCTCACAAAATCAACCTCGAATCCAGGCCCAGCGGACCGTTCCGAGCCAAACAAGACTAATTTGGGCCAAAACCGACACCGGAATTAAAACCGACTTTTCACGATTGGGTCGACCCCGGTCAAAGTCGTTTCCGAGACACACAAAAACAACCCATCAATCATCAAAAGTCCAAGTCAAACACAAAACCCATCAAGGTCAAGGTCCAAACAAGACCCGCGCGACCCATCTAGGCCACTCGATCGAGTGACCCATCCACTCGATCGAGTGGGCCTGCTTTGAGCCCGGCGGCTGGTGTAACGGGCCACTCGACCGAGTTGGCTACTTACTCGGTCGAGTGCCCTAGCCCGGGTGCCCTAATCTTTTCTATATAAACACCCTCCCATGCACACCATCAAAAAACAACTTTCACAACCTCAAAAAACCCTAGCATCCTACACACATACTACGTTTTTACCAACCCTAGAAAAACCCTAGGAAAACCGACTTTAGCAAACCCTAAACCTAGTTCTAGGGATTCAATCCGAGCCACCACAACTTAGCCTTCATACACCTCGAAGACTCCCGTGTTAAAGCCGCGTTTACGAGTCCGTACCGAGACTGAAACATGTAGGTTGAGGGTGACAAACCCCCTTTTTTTCTTTCCTTTTCCCTCTTTTCTCGTTTTTTTTTTGCATTATTATTATTACATATTATTATTATGTATTATTATTATTACGCACTACTGCTACGTATTATTATTACTACTACTATATATTATTATTATTACTATATATATTATTATTATTACTATATATATTATTATTACTACTATATATTATTATTACTATTACGTACTACTACTATATATTATTATTATTATTACTATATATATTATTATTATTATTACTATATATATTATTATTACTACTATATATTATTATTACTATTACGTACTACTACTATATATTATTATTATTACTATATATATTATTATTATTACTATATATATTATTATTACGTATTATTATTATTATTATTACGTATTATTATTAATATTACGGTTATTTTTATTATTTATCTTATCGCGCATTCATCTTTTTTTTTTTCAAGTAATTATTTCATAAGGGTCGAAACCCGTTGACACGGATCCGACATCACAATCCCTAGGGATTTATTTCGATGTCGGAAAAGTCGAGGGAATCAAGTTTTTTTTATTATTCAAGTAAAGTGTCGATTTTAGATTCGATACCAATTCCATAATTGGATATCGAATCTAACAATCAAGTCATATGAATTAATTAACGTGACTTATTCATATCACGATAATTAATCCAAAGCGACTAAAATTAATCCATCTTTTCTTTTTTTCACTCTAAATATCCCATATCGATTCAATAATCGAATATGGGATAGGATGAGTATTCAATTTTAGACTCGGGTATAAATTCAACAATATTTATATTCGGTTCAGCAAAATTCGTGATTTATAAAACCAAGTCGAACATAAATTATGCAATATTTATGTCCGATCCGGTAAAACTGTCAAATTATCATAAACCAAAAGCAATTTCAAAATCAATAATTGAATTGCAAACGAATAAAGTTCGTACAGGTGCCACTCGACCGAGTGCCTTAGTCACTCGATCGAGTGACACCCTAAAATCGAGTCAGAAAGCTAATTATGACACCCACTCGATCGAGTCTCACAGTGACTCGGTCGAGTGGCCATGTACTCGACCGAGTTAGTCAATAACTCGACCGAGTACGGTCTTTGACGCAAAACAGAATCATTTTTTTGGTTCCACTCGATTTTTATTGACTAACTCGACCGAGTCGTACATTATTCTATTTTTCAAACTCGATAGTATTTTACGACTTAGGTCAACACGTGCATAATTAATCACGTGTATACTATCTTTTCAAATCATGCATCCTCATATTTGCATCTTTTCAATTCAATTCAATATTTGCAAACCGTTATTATTCGTTATATCGCTATATCGTTACTAACGCGTTTTCTATTTCTTTTGTCAATTTAATTATTATTCGTTTATTGTACTAAATGAACCCGCATGCTAAAATACAACTTTGACGTTAATCTTAGCTGCATTAAATTGACTTAGAAACCCGTTTCAATTCAATTCGCATGTTTAGGGAAAATACTGTTTGCATATCATTTTCCCGTTTTACTAGCGCGCGTATTGTAAGTCATTCGAGTTCTTAGTAGAGGCCGCTAATGTGCGGGCGGGGTTGGGTGTCCTTCGTGGGCTTCCCAACACGTACCCTCACCCCTTACTCAGAACCTCGGTTTCCGGATGCCCAAAACCGTTGGCGCACGAGAGTCATTCAATATACGATTAACCGCTCAAGTCGGCATCTATATCGATATGCAAAGGGACGAGCCCAATAAACTCTGACATCGGAAATGGGCCGTATTTTGTATACGGCCCACTACGACATAGAGTGGGCTCGAACGGTTCCGAATAACCATAAAATTCGGTGGCGACTCCACATAGACCTAAATTTCAATTCGATCCATTCTCATATGGAGATTCATTCGCCTACCCAAACCCGCGCGTGGCCGCGTCGGGGTGGACCTATGTCATGTCCACAATTTGGCGACTCCGCTGGGGATTAACTGATGCGTGACTTACCATCGGCATCCTCAGGGTGAGACTCGAATAGAAATCGTTTGACAAATACAATGCGCGTGTTAGTTTTACGGTTCATGCATAACCCATATTTTCCCGGGCCGGTACTGGTGACCGACGTCCCACTATACCATTGATGTACTCCAACATGGATATGTCAAAAGGTGTCCATAGTCGATTCGAGTGGGTTTCGCGGCATGTTCTAAGCTCAATTCGACTTAGAGAGTCCGTCCCGATCAACGTCTAGACTATGTACACTGGTATAGACCCTTTCAGACCGACCGAGGCTTAGTGTAGAGCATACATGGCGTCGTTATAATGCTTGTGTGACTACGTGCTACTTGGTTTCCGAGTCATTTTCAAAAATATCAACTTTTCAAAAATTACATCCTCCTTTTCAAGATATTCAATTTTCAAAACCCGGGACATACCGAATTTAGGACTTATGATTTTACTCAAAATAGCCTATTTTCTAGCCGGTATGCTGCCCAAAACGAAACTCGAACTTTCAAAACTCATGGCCCAATGACTTTTCGTCCTCTATTTTGGAAATTTGGGCCATTCACCGAGTCCACTCGGTCCTTTTTCAAAAATCAATCAATTTTCAAAACTTCCCTCCTATTAGGACTTCCCATATTTAGCAGTGTCGGGTCATGTCTTAAGTTGTCAAGTTTCTCTAGCGTCGAAGCTCTGTCGATCTGACATCGCGAGCTTCTTCCCTATCCCAATCCGCCTTATTAGACTAAGGCAAGGCCCACCTAAGTAGGACATACTCTTACAAAGGAGGGGCCTTCAACACAATCGAGTCAAAAGTCTGGGGATGTCCCGCGTGAACCTTCCTTCGAACAGGACTAGGCCCACTTGCCGAATCCTAAGGAAAGCCCACACTTCACGAGTCACCCGTCTAGGTGTCTTTCTCGAGTCGTTTCCCTTTTTAGTCTCGTTTGGGATGTACTTTCTATTCCGGGATTTCTGGGCTAGTTTCTGATTACGTGGTGTTCTTACAGACAGGCCAGCCACAACCCGACATCAACGCAAGATGGAAGATTTGAAAAATGCCCTAACCAAGATCGAGACTCAACTGACCTCCATCCTCGCTAACCAAGCAACTTTGGACACCCGCCTGAGCACTGTGGAGAAGACGGTCCCAGTTGAAGGAGCTGATTCCGCTGGGCCCATAGCCGAATTGGTCAGTGTCGTTCGCAGGCTCGAGGAGCAAGTCCACTTGTCAACAAGCAACTCGATCCACTCCGAAAATGCTCGCATTTATTCACCTTTGAATGACGAGCTACCGGCCAACCTCAACTTGACGGGAATTCCTATGTTTGAGGGTACCGAAGACCCGGTCCATCACATCCGGGCCTTCAAAGACTTCATGGCGGTCAAAGGGGTAAAGTCCACCATGTTCAAGCACCTATTCCCTTCCTCCTTGGAGAAGCACCCCAGGGCCTGGTTCTACAGGCTCGACCCCAAGAAATACAAGACTTGGGATGATGTGGCGACCGAATTCGCTCGGAACTACGCCGATAACACTGAAATCCAGACTACGATGCGTACTCTGGAGGTAATGGCCCAAGAGCCCAAAGAAGGGTTCACAAAATACTTGCAAAGATGGAGGGCCGAGAGTGTGAAGCTGGTCGACAAGCCCGGCGAGAAGGCCCTAGTGGAAGCCTTCGTCAAAAATCTACTCCCATCCTACCGGGTCCATCTCCGGTATGCTATTATCCCAAACTTTGCTGTCCTTACTGAAATGGGCACAAGGATCGAAGATGATTTGAGGTTGGAGAGCCTGACTAAGGCCTCTACCAAAGGGTATCAAGGGGCAAGTTCATCTACAATCAAGCCCACACCACCCGCAGCTGCAACTCGCAGCATCTTCGACGAGGTAAACCTGCTCGACACCTCATCTAAAAAGAATACACCAAATCGGGTATTCACAGATATAGGGACTACCTATACTTATGCCTTACAGAGGCTATCCTCAAAGGGCCTAATCCAACCGATAGGCCCAACTGCAGAACCTCCAGTGGAAAAAAGGCCCAAAACTTACAATGCCCAGGCCTATTGTCAGTATCACCGGGGTAACGGGCATGATACTGAAAAATGTTGGAGGTTAAAACATCTAATCCAAGACCTTATCGAGAGCGGGAAAATCCCGTTGCCCGGAGACAAGCCGAGCAACAAAGAAAACCCGTTCAGCGCTCATGCTATCTTCACCGGTGAGGTAATTGACTGTTCCCACCTCATCTCTCCCTTTATCCCACAAATCAACGGGATATGGTTCGACGACGAGGATGATGTGTACTTAACCAAAGGGGAAGCTGTCCCCATCACCCTCGAGGAGGTCCGACAGGCTAAGTCCAAGGCCTTAGCCACCAATCATCTCGCCGCAGCTGGGCGCTCCATCCCTATATCCGTCACTGAACCTGCCAGGACGGAGCCTGCCCTCGAAGAACCAAGCCCAGACACGGCTCTGGTCCAACAAATGAAGAGGGTCCGAGCCGATCTAACCATATGGCAACTATTGGTTAGCTCACAAGCTCATCGGGAAGCACTGACTAAGGCTCTCGATGAAATCAAGGTTGATTCAGAGGCTACCCCTGCTGAAATGGTAGCCACCATCATGCCCTACCTTAAGGGCAAATCCAAAGAAGAAGGCCCACTCATAACCTTCTCTGAAGCAGATCTGCCACCATTTGGGCCCAATCACAATCTGGCCCTATACATCACGGTCATCTGCAAGGGTAAATATCTCCCGATGACCCTTATCGATGATGGATCAGCCGTGAATGTCCTTCCCTTAAGGACCGCAAAAGCACTCGGCATCACCGATGCCGATTACCTTCCAACGCTGGAGGCAACACCAATTACCGTAGCAAGCTGCAACGCTACGGGCCGGGCCGACCCACGAGGATTTGATTTCGTGGGCATGATCGAAGAAGAATATCTCTTTAGGCCCTATTTCACAACTAGCATCGACACGATGCTACAAAATCTGGGTTACCTACCCGGAATAACCTCAAGGCCAAATCTTCCAGCTGGGAAGATTATCGAGGTTCTAAATGATGGCGAGTCACATTTCGGATTGGGGTATGCTATAACCCCGGAAAACGTGGTTCGGGCCGGTATTCACAAGGCCATCGACATTATCAAGGGTACTTACATAAGCTCTTATAGCCTGAAGCTAACGGATTACTTCGTCACTCCAGTCTTCGGAGCTATCCAAGTGGGCCTTTACCAACCCACCATCACATATCCTGAGACCAAAAAGGCTCGGGAATGCAATTTCATCCCTGATGATATATTTACCATCGTCCAGACCGAAACAAAGGAATGCAAAAGCGACTCCGAGCCCGTGCTGGGGCTCTTATTTGGGGAAGACAAGGCCATTCCTCCTCCAAAAGACGACCTGGTCAACGTGATCCTTCGCAGCGATCGGTTTGACCCAACCAAATTAATCACCGAGGTCGGCGCCAACACCGAGACGAGGGCCTGGAGGAAGACCATAAAATGGACCGACAGTCAAGGACGGGTCTACAAGCTGACCACCGGCGAGGGAGACATGCCGGATACCGAGTCTGAGTCTGAGTCAGAGTCGGAGTCTGAGTCCGAGTCTAGAGGGTCTGGTGCTAAAGTCAAGTCTGTAACCCCTCTTCCCTTATCCACTGAGGTCTCGGGGCCTCTCCCAAGACCTCTCCCTATCCCGCCTCTGACCAATGATCAGATGGCCGCTCTATTCGAGCTATTTTCAAAATTTACCATCAATAATAATAACGAACACCGTTCTGCTTACGACTTGTCTTATTTCCAAAATTTTCTCAATTTCAAAAATTTTATATGCAATGACATTGAGAAACCCGACGAACAGGTACCCCTACCTCAACATCTGGTCGAGCAGCTCGAGCAAAGGGAATCCCGGGATCCGGTAATCGAAGAAACCGAGTCCATCAATGTGGGAACCACTTTAGAGCCCCAGATGCTTAAGTTAGGCCTATCTTTAGATCCAGAGGAGAGAAAGCAATTCACAGACCTCCTCCATGAATTCAAAGATGTCTTTGCATGGTCCTACAAGGACATGCCGGGTATAGACCGGGAGATAGCCGAACATCGAATACCCATCAAAGATGGGTGCTAGCCGGTAAAGCAAAAACTCAGAAGAATGAAGCCCGAATGGTCTCTTAAAGTCAAGGAAGAGGTCGATAAACAATTCAAAGCAGGCTTTATACAAGTGTCTGAATATCCAGACTGGGTTGCAAACATCGTGCCGGTACCCAAGAAGGACGGCAAGGTGCGGGTTTGCGTGGACTTCCGGGATCTCAACAAGGCAAGCCCAAAAGACGATTTTCCGTTACCACACATCGACATACTGGTGGATAATACGGCCGATCATGCCCTTCTATCGTTCATGGACGGGTATGCTGGATACAATCAGATTAAAATGGCAGAAGAGGACATGGGTAAGACCACCTTCATTACACCTTGGGGTACTTACTGTTACACTGTCATGCCATTTGGGCTTATCAACGCCGGGGCCACTTATCAACGGACTGCCACTACTTTGCTCCACGATATGATGCACAAGGAAGTGGAGGTCTATGTAGACGACATGATCGTCAAATCCAAGGACCGAAGCGGGCACATTTCAGCCCTAAGAAAGTTCTTCGCCCGGCTACGTAAATACAACATGAGACTGAACCCACAAAAATGCAGCTTTGGGGTGACGTCGGGCAAATTACTGGGCCATATCGTTAGCCAACGCGGCATCGAGGTCGACCCAGCTAAAATCAAAGCCATCACCGAGATGCAACCACCCAAAACCGAAAAAGAAATACGGGGGTTTCTCGGGAAAGTCCAATACATCAGCCGGTTCATTTCAAAACTAACCATGGTATGCGAACCCATCTTCAAAAAGTTAAAAATCGGAGAACGGGTGCTATGGGACGGCAAATGTCAAGCGGCTTTCGACAAAATCAAGGAGATGCTGTCTGCTCCGCCGGTATTAATGCCACCTCAACACGGTCTGCCTTTGTCGTTATACCTGACAACGACTGAGACAGCCATGGGGGCTATGCTGGCCCAGACAGTTGATTCAGAAGAACGGGCCATTTACTACATCAGTAAAAAGTTCCTCGAATATGAGTGCAAATATACAATGCTCGAAAAGACGTGCCTAGCATTGGTTTGGGCCACTAAAAAGCTCCGACATTACATGCTCAGTCACGAGGTACATGTGTTATCCAAAATGGATCCTATCAAGTACTTATTTGAGAAGCCCATCCTCAACGGCAGGATGTCAAGATGGACTTTAATGTTATCCGAGTTCGACCTCAAGTTTGTACCATTAAAAGCCATCAAAGGCCGGGTAGTTGCCGAGTTCCTCGCTGACGGCCCAATATCCGAAGAAGGCCACACCGATACATGGGCCTTTCCTGATGAAGACATATTCCATACCGATACGGAAGTGTGGGATTTATATTTCGATGGGGCATCCAACTTCCGAGGATTTGGGGTCGGAATCCTGTTAATTTCACCCCGAGGGGAACACACTCCCTTGTCCATCAAGTTGGACTTCGACGTGACCAACAACGCAGCCGAATACGAAGCATGCATTCACGGGTTGCAAGCCGCCGCTGATTTAGGGGTAACAAACCTCCGGGTCCACGGTGATTCATCATTAGTCATTAATCAAGCACTCCAAAAATGGAAAACTCGGAACGCCAATCTCGTGGCTTACCAAGCACGGGTAAGGGTTCTAGAGAAACAATTTCAAAAGGTAGAATACATTTATCTGCCCCGGGAAGAGAATCAGTTCGCAGATGCACTTTCCAAATTAGCATCTTTACTGAACATCCCGGATCACCTGACCAGCATGCCAATCTGTGTCGAAAGACGGTCCGAGCCAGCCTACATCCACGCCATTCAGGATATCGAGATAACGGACCCGGAGCCTTGGTATCAAGCTGTCCTAACCTACTTGGCAACGGGAGAATATCCCGCGGGAGCTGAAAATCGGGCCAAAAAGGCCCTACGAAGATTGGCAACCCAATTTGTTCGAACTGATGACGGGCAATTGTACAAAAAGACGGCACAGGGGGCTCTACTCCTATGCATCGACAAAATACAGGCCGAAAAGGTCATGGCCGAGGTCCATGATGGTGAAAACGGCCCTCATATGAACGCCCATATGCTAGCCCGAAAAATCATGAGGCTCGGGTACTATTGGAACACCATGGAAACGGACTGTCAGTTGTATGTCAAACACTGCCATAACTGTCAGATCTTCGCCAATGTACAGCATATGCCATCTTCCCTATTATATACCATGACATCACCATGGCCATTTTCGACATGGGGTATTGACATAATTGGAAAGGTGCATCCTTCCGGAACGGGAGGTCATTGCTTCATCTTGGTGGCCATCGACTACTTCACCAAATGGGTCGAAGCCGAGTCATACCGTGTCTTGAACGCCAAGCACGTGGCCAAATTTATCCAAAATAAAATAATATGTCGGTATGGGATCCCTCACGAGTTCATCAGCGATCACGGGACCCACTTTCAAGCTGAAACTGCCACATTGCTGGCGAAATACAAAATTCAAAGGCATACATCTTCGCCTTACTGACCTCAAACAAATGGAGCGGTAGAAGCGGCCAATAAAACAATTGTCACCATACTTAAAAAGATGGCTGAAAATTACCGGGACTGGCCCGACAAAATACCTTTTGCCCTATGGGGATATCGAACCTCAATCCGCACCGCGACCGGGGCAACCCCGTATTACTTGACATACGGAATGGAAGCGGTCCAACCAGTCGAGCTAGAGGTGCCATCCCTTAGGATCCTACTTGAAAGCCAAGTACCTGAGGCAGATTGGGTCCAAGCCCGATACGATTCGCTAGTCCTTTTAGACGAACGGCGATCCCGGGCTCTCAACAACATTCAAATATATCAAAAAAGGATCCAACGGGCTTTCAACAAACGGGTTAGGCCCAGGAACATCAAGGAAGGGGATCTGGTCCTAAAATCAGTTCGTGCCTTACTGCCGGTTGACCCAAGGGGTAAATTCAAACCCAACTGGGCTGGGCCATACTTAGTCAAGAAAGTCCTATCAGGAGGAGCGGTGATGCTGACAGACTTGGACGGGAACGAATTCGTCAACCCAACCAACTTGGACCAGCTGAAGCGCTACTACCCATAAACCCCCATCTCAATGTCATTTGCAAAAATTTATAAAAGTTTGTCCTTTTTATAAATTTTCAAAATTATAGACAAGTCAATAAGCTAGAATTAATTATTCTACTGTCGCACATCTTGAATTAATAATCCTGATGCATTTCGAAAATTGCAAAAAAAATCATCAATCAAATCAAATTTCGAACTACGTTTGGTTTGATTCCGCTATTTGTGGATACGTAGGCAACCACTCAAAAGGGTACAACCACTGCAATAAACGAAAAGACGGGAACGGTGTTCAATAATATGTCTTTTATTAATATCTCGACAAACTCGGGATTACAAAAAAAAAGCGCCAAAACGGCATTCACACAAATAATCACACCACAAAAATAATAATAATATTCAAATAATAAAATAAGGAGGCTAGTATCCGGGCATCTTCCCCTTCCCCTTGTCCTTCGGGTCGCGTGGAGCCTGAGGTCTTCGGGGTGGTGGCGAGCGTTCCCGAATCACAAGTGGAACCTCCTTAGCCCGAGCCCGTTTCTTTGACGACGGGTCTTCCATCACAGTCTTCGGCCCAAGTCGGGCCCGCACATGCTCGGGTAGCCTATCTCGTGGGCCAAGTCGGTCCTGCACGGGTAGTCTTGGGCCCAGTCTCCTTCCCAAGTCAGTCTGGGGGCTCACTTTCCCCCAAGCACCCTTAGCACTAGACCCTTCAGCTTGAGTCTTAGTCTTCTTCTTTTGCCCTGACATTAGGCGGACTAGGGTAGCTGGAGTGTCTCCCTCATCAAAGAACCCCCTGTTGTCTTTAGCTTGCTCTCTTCTCAGCAGGTCGAAGGCTTCATCGACTTTCAAGGCGGCTCGGGCTTTAGCATCTCCTGCTTTGGTCCACTTTGTATAAGAATCTGAAACCCAGATTGAGTGGCGAGATTTGACAACGGGCCAAGTATGTCGTGTGTACCATCTTTGCATCCAGGTATCACACATTACATCAGTCAGTTGGGTAGGGTCACTCACAACCGCTTCAACTTCAGGGATTCGCTGAGTCCATCCATACTGCCTTAGTATGCGATCTGGATAGAGATGGACCGTCTGCTTGAAGGAAAGGATCACCTGATAGCGGGCTCTGTCCCTCGGGTCCAAGCCACTCCAGAGGTAGATGGGCCACCATGGAACCACCCATCGAATTAGCGGGCCGCCATGAAAAGACAAAACCTCGTCCCAATACTTTTGCGTAATCTGACGAGAAAAATCAATGGCCCGCCTCCTCGTCATCACCTGGTTATGACGATAATTGCCCGCATCAAGAGGAGGATCTATCACCGATAGCCTCTCATAAAGCCAAATCTGCAAAAGAAAAAAAAACATGAGGCTCCTAGGCAAAATAGGCGTTCGCCAAAAGCCGCTCGGTCGAGTCTCTAGGACACTCGATCGAGTGGTACCCCTGAACGCAAACAGAAGGCTTTTTACAAGGGCACTCGATCGAGTGCCAGGGTGACTCGATCGAGTGGCATCTCCGAAGACAGATCAGGAGAGTTTCATCGAGGGTACTCGACCGAGTGCCTGGGTGACTCGATCGAGTACCCCCTGCAGTAAGAAAATTCGAAAAAAAAAAATCAAATCAAAGAAATTGAATCAAGAAGCCAAGTGACATACTTGCAACAAACGTGTACTCCCGGTAAGGCGAATGGATGAGTCCCTTTTGCGATCGTCCAATCCTTGGATAATCTCGCCTGTGATCAACCAAGCCGGGCTGTGCTCAGTCTCCATCAAATCCACCACGGTCAGGAGACGGGTGTTTCCCATACAGGATAACAAATCTATATGACCCTCGAAAGCATATACATGGAGCATGCAAAAAGAGAAGGCCCTGCGGCTGTAAGCCGGTCTAACCCGAACATCGAGTGAATTCATAAATTTCTCAGCCAGGTCGATCAGAGAAATTTTATCACCATCCATCATACGGGATACCTCGTTGTGAGAAAGTCCTAGAAATTCTCTCAGCTTCCTCCTCGGGTCATAAATCGAGTACGGAACGGCGGGACGGAGTATCGGGTTCCATCCTCCTATAGCTGCAATCTCCTCAGGTAAAGGGCAAACTTCGCCCCGGGGAAAAGAAAAGACATGATATATGTCATCCCAATAAGCCAAGCAAGCATCCAGAAAATAGCGGTCAACCACCATCTGACGGAACGGGTACAATTGGGTTATCCCCGTCTGATTCAAAGCCACCCTATCTGCATCCCTAAAGCGACGGGACCATTCCTGCAACATCACAATCAACCTATCGATACCCATGGCTAAACTTCTTAAAGAAGAGGAAGAGACTTTCTCAAGAGAATTAGAGAGACTTTCTCTTAAGAAGGGTTTGTTTTGTGATTTGTGAAGAAAATCAAGAGCATGGAAGGGCTATATATAGCATTAGCCTTGCAAACTATTTAGGAAAATTTCCTAATCCTAATTAGGAATCAAACCACAATCCTAGTCTCAATACTAGCACGGAAATCTCCATCCCAAACTTTCCTAATCTTTTTTAGGAGTCAAAATCTCAAAGCTTCCAAAATTCAAAAATCTCAAGATTTCAAGTTTCAAAATTTCAAAAATTCAAATTTTCAAAAAAATCATTTCTCCCCAGCGCGAGTCATTTTACTGCCTACGTGTTGCATGCATTTTATGTGACTCATACAGGTACGACTAAAACAGGGACATGCAAACCGTTATACCTCCCCAGCATTTTCACGGGATGGGCCAACATACAGGCGCACCCAGGACTTATGCGACAAGTCCAAATGCCCCACGGAGTATCGACGTCAATTCAGGTATGACTTCTAACTTTTGGCTGGCGAGCCCTTCACGTAAGTCTAATGGACTATAAACGACCCGGCCGGAAGTCCGCCAGGTTTCAATCCTCGATTGGCCTGGTGGATACTCTGACTTTCGCCCTGTCCAAGCCTCAGTCAGAGTGGGGGCTCTGTAGACACCCGCATTTCGACTGCCAGGTGTCTATGGCAGTTTCCAAAAAACACCCGATGATGATCGGACGCTAACGTGCTTCTATGCGCTCGGATACGGGCTCAAATCCATTAATCGCTGGCTAACACACTTACAGAGTACAAATCTCTTAAAATCAACCTCGAATCCAGGCCCAGCGGACCGTTCCGAGCCAAACAAGACTAATTTGGGCCAAAACCGACACCGGAATTAAAACCGACTTTTCACGATTGGGTCGACCCCGGTCAAAGTCGTTTCCGAGACACACAAAAACAACCCATCAATCATCAAAAGTCCAAGTCAAACACAAAACCCATCAAGGTCAAGGTCCAAACAAGACCCGCGCGACCCATCTAGGCCACTCGATCGAGTGACCCATCCACTCGATCGAGTGGGCCTGCTTTGAGCCCGGCGGCTGGTGTAACGGGCCACTCGACCGAGTTGGCTACTTACTCGGTCGAGTGCCCTAGCCCGGGTGCCCTAATCTTTTCTATATAAACACCCTCCCATGCACACCATCAAAAAACAACTTTCACAACCTCAAAAAACCCTAGCATCCTACACACATACTACGTTTTTACCAACCCTAGAAAAACCCTAGGAAAACCGACTTTAGCAAACCCTAAACCTAGTTCTAGGGATTCAATCCGAGCCACCACAACTTAGCCTTCATACACCTCGAAGACTCCCGTGTTAAAGCCGCGTTTACGAGTCCGTACCGAGACTGAAACATGTAGGTTGAGGGTGACAAACCCCCTTTTTTTCTTTCCTTTTCCCTCTTTTCTCGTTTTTTTTTGCATTATTATTATTACATATTATTATTATGTATTATTATTATTACGCACTACTGCTACGTATTATTATTACTACTACTATATATTATTATTATTACTATATATATTATTATTATTACTATATATATTATTATTACTACTATATATTATTATTACTATTACGTACTACTACTATATATTATTATTATTATTACTATATATATTATTATTATTACTATATATATTATTATTACTACTATATATTATTATTATTATTACGTACTACTACTATATATTATTATTATTACTATATATATTATTATTATTACGTATTATTATTAATATTACGGTTATTTTTATTATTTATCTTATCGCGCATTCATCTTTTTTTTTTCAAGTAATTATTTCATAAGGGTCGAAACCCGTTGACACGGATCCGACATCACAATCCCTAGGGATTTATTTCGATGTCGGAAAAGTCGAGGGAATCAAGTTTTTTTTATTATTCAAGTAAAGTGTCGATTTTAGATTCGATACCAATTCCATAATTGGATATCGAATCTAACAATCAAGTCATATGAATTAATTAACGTGACTTATTCATATCACGATAATTAATCCAAAGCGACTAAAATTAATCCATCTTTTCTTTTTTTCACTCTAAATATCCCATATCGATTCAATAATCGAATATGGGATAGGATGAGTATTCAATTTTAGACTCGGGTATAAATTCAACAATATTTATATTCGGTTCAGCAAAATTCGTGATTTATAAAACCAAGTCGAACATAAATTATGCAATATTTATGTCCGATCCGGTAAAACTGTCAAATTATCATAAACCAAAAGCAATTTCAAAATCAATAATTGAATTGCAAACGAATAAAGTTCGTACAGGTGCCACTCGACCGAGTGCCTTAGTCACTCGATCGAGTGACACCCTAAAATCGAGTCAGAAAGCTAATTATGACACCCACTCGATCGAGTCTCACAGTGACTCGGTCGAGTGGCCATGTACTCGACCGAGTTAGTCAATAACTCGACCGAGTACGGTCTTTGACGCAAAACAAAATCATTTTTTTTGGTTCCACTCGATCGAGTCCATCGACCACTCGATCGAGTGGCCTCATAACGACTCAAACACGAGTCGTATATTATTCTATTTTTCAAACTCGATAGTATTTTACGACTTAGGTCAACACGTGCATAATTAATCACGTGTATACTATCTTTTCAAATCATGCATCCTCATATTTGCATCTTTTCAATTCAATTCAATATTTGCAAACCGTTATTATTCGTTATATCGCTATATCGTTACTAACGCGTTTTCTGTTTCTTTTGTCAATTTAATTATTATTCGTTTATTGTACTAAATGAACCCGCATGCTAAAATACAACTTTGACGTTAATCTTAGCTGCATTAAATTGACTTAGAAACCCGTTTCAATTCAATTCGCATGTTTAGGGAAAATACTGTTTGCATATCATTTTCCCGTTTTACTAACGCGCGTATTGTAAGTCATTCGAGTTCTTAGTAGAGGCCGCTAATGTGCGGGCGGGGTTGGGTGTCCTTCGTGGGCTTCCCAACACGTACCCTCACCCCTTACTCAGAACCTCGGTTTCCGGATGCCCGAAACCGTTGGCGCACGAGAGTCATTCAATATACGATTAACCGCTCAAGTCGGCATCTATATCGATATGCAAAGGGACGAGCCCAATAAACTCTGACATCGGAAATGGGCCGTATTTTGTATACAGCCCACTACGACATAGAGTGGGCTCGAACGGTTCCGAATAACCATAAAATTCGGTGGCGACTCCACATAGACCTAAATTTCAATTCGATCCATTCTCATATGGAGATTCATTCGCCTACCCAAACCCGCGCGTGGCCGCGTCGGGGTGGACCTATGTCATGTCCACAGATTTTCTCTCTCTAGACTCTCACTCTAAAACCGCCACCTAGTTCCTCACGAGCTAGGTTCCTAAAGGCAATTCACGGACTGACTTAGGCATTGGAGAGGGTTCCCTCGGACACCTTTTAGCCCTGTGCGTTCCTTGTGCAGGGATAGGTTGTCTTCGCCGGGGAAGTCCGATCACCGGAGTGAGAATAAGGGGAGATCAAAGGAAGTCAAACATTGACCATTCAAGCATCGTTACATTTGTTAAGACCCGAATCCAAAGTCGGGTTTAATTGTTTCCATATCGGAACAATTTGGCGCCGTCTGTGGGGAGAAATTTGATTGTACCCACGAATCACCCACAAAAAATCAACCACAATCAATCACAACAAAATGCCTGAAATCATAGAGGCCAGTTCTAGGGCGGGTCCGACGGTACCACCGGTGATCCCCCTATATGGAATGTCTGCGCCCGGGAGAACGCCTGCTGCAACAATCCCAGGGGTAGGGCGAACCAGCCTTCATGGGGCGCCTGATGGAGGAGCTGCAGTTACAGCTGGGCAGGTTGGCCATCAGAGGCCTAACTTGAACCTCACCCCTGCCCAGGTTGCACAGACTGCAGCCTTCTTTTCAGCAATGCTTAATCAAGAGTTCACCCCAGAAGACTTGGTTGGCAGGATCGCAACTACTCCTAGGCAGCTTCACTTTGAAAGTGGAGGAGGTGCCAGGGGTACCAAGCGAACCGCTGCCAGGAACATTCAACGGAAAGCAATAAGGATTGCTCAAGGATATCAACAGGCCCAGAAGCGCAGTGCCAGCAACCAAGAGCAGCCAGCTCAGCAACAAGCGTTTTCTATACACATTACAGAGTCCACAGCTGCAAGGGAGAAGAGAGGTCTGTCTCAAGACCTCCAAGATCGAATGAGGCACAGGGAGCCTGCATCTAAACGTCTGGGAGAGAAGCAGGGCGGGGTCTTCTCTAGGTTGACGCCAGCGGCAGAAGAGCCGCCAACTCCAGGGCTGTCTCAGAGCCTGCAATCCAGGCTTAACCAGAGACGGCCACTCGAGTCAAGGCATCGCTCCCCCAGTGCAGGGAAACCGACCCTGGAAAATGGGATGACCACTGTTACCACTCTGGGGGAACCAGGTCACGAATGGTGGGCAGGCCTACAAAAACTCCTTTCCACCTTGACGTACAAGAGTATCCCATCCCAAAGTTCAAAATGCTCTCCGTCAAATTTGACGGGACCTCAGATCCAGAGGATCATTTGGCAGCATATGAAAGTCACATGGGCATGTATGATGTGGACAATGCAGTCTGGTGCAAAGTCTTCCCAACCACCCTCGTTGGACTGACGCAGGGATGGTTCATGGATCTTCGTCAGGGCACGATTAACTTTTTCATAGAGATAGCCGAAGCTTTCTTGGACCAGTACGCAGGAAACAAGAGGCGTCGGCTCACCCGATTCGACCTGATGACCCTGAAGCAGAAAAAGGGCGAAAGCGTCAGGGAGTACTTGAGAAGATTTGACCTGTCCAACCAGCAGGTCAAAGAGATTGATGACTCGACTGCGGCATACGCTCTGACCATCTCGTTGCTCCCAGGGGAGATGAAGAACCATATGATCAGAGCTCAGCCTGAGACCCTGGCTAAGGCCAGAAAGATTGCCGAGGGCTTCATACTGCAGGAGGAGTTCCACAGCCTGCCGGATACCCCTGCGGGACCAACCAGGCCGCAGGGGGGACCGCAGGGTGGACGTGGCAGAAATGAGGCAAACAAGCAAAGAGATGAGGGGGGAGATACCCCAAGAAAAGAACGCACGACCTACCAACCCAGGTTCGATAGCTACACAGCCCTTAATAAGTCCAGGGCAGAGACTTTCGAACTGGAGAAAGAAACAGCTAAGTGGAATCACCCTAATAAGCCTCGCAGCCCAAAAGGTGACCCGAAGAAATTTTGTACATTCCATGACTGTGTAGGACATACCACCGAAGAATGCCGCCACCTGAAAGATGAGATTGAAAAACTCATCAGGAATGACTGGCTGAGTAACTATGCAGCAAGAAATAAGACCCAGAAGGACACGGTGGAAAAGCCTGAAGGCTCGGTGCAGAATCGCATGATCATCCACGTAGTGTCAGGGGACGCAGAGGGTCAGACAAGCCGGAGAAGCCAGAAAAGACAAATTCGTGAATTACAAAATCAAATCTGCTACGCTGAAAGATCAGAAAGTCCCAAAGGAATCACCCTGAGCATCACCCCTGAGGACGCAGGGCGAGTAATTTACCCCCATAGTGACCATTTGGTGCTGTCCCTTGAAATCAACAATCACATCCACTACTACAAATCCCTATGAATCTCGACGCTTTTTCCTTTGATTTTCGACGCTTTAAAGCATCGGATTTTGGGCCACCAGGAATTTCTGACGCTTTTAAGTGTCACTATTCTCGACACTTTCTTGTGTCAACAATTCAAGCCGACATTTTATGGCGTCAAGATTTCTGACGCTTTTATGTGTCAAGAACTTAGAGGTTGACACTAATGTGCGTAAAGAAAAAAATTGGTGGTAACTAGCCTTGACGCAGAAAAGCGTCAAGATTTACTTTAAAGAAAATAGTTCATAATTCTTCTTTTTACATATTGACAAAAGGATATATAATAAACCTTCAACATTTTTACGTAAATTAAATATAATACGGAATAAATAAAAAACAAAAAATCATGTATCTAACAAAGTTAATCAAATAAAATATCAAATAATAACCAATATACGTAGTAGTGTACGATTGTCAATCATGCAAATATAGTATCATTATTGATTCAATAATGTCTCGCACAAAATGAAAGGCTAAAAAAATTACGTGAAAATATCTGCTCTCAAACATAATTGAGTACGTACTAAATTAATAACCCAATCTAATATCGATCGAAAAGAAAAATATATGTAACGAAATATCTTATTCCGAGTATTAAATAATAAAACTCGCGTGCATGCAACAACAACCGTCTTAATTAATAGAATTGTCTGAAAGAAAATTCTTGCAATTACTCCGATGAACAATCATGTTTTGCAGAACCTGAAACCTACAAAATAATAACCAATTTATATGAGCACAAACGTGATGAAAGGTTAAGATTAAGATGCAAGCTTCAATAAGATTAAGTTGAAAGCTTCTAGGTTCACGCACATTTGTCACGTTTGATGACAAAAGTAGTTTACACAAGCGTATACGCAACATTACCATATAGTGCCTCAAAGGCATGAAAGGATCAGACAAGATCTGAACAGACTAATCAATACTTCAGTCACACAGGCTGTTTCGGGAAGCTTAACCAAGCATAGAAGAGACGTTAAAAATGAACAGAACAAAAAAGGTTACACCCAAGATCAAAGATCCCACATAAGATTTCTTCCCTTGACTTGTTTCACATTCAACAATTTTGCAATATAGATCCTGCATAAATTCCAGAGGAAAGTCCATACAGAAGACTTAATCACGTCTATGGAAAGGGCAGAAAGGTCAGATTACGGGAATTCCGTAACGAAGCAATATGATATCTTAAATTCATAACCTAGTTAATCCTACAATAAGAATTCCATAACGAAGCAATTCCTCCCTATATATAAATAGACATAACATTCATACCTTTGTTGGTTGGTTACCAACCTCAGGAATGAAAAGTGCGAATATCGGATCAGTGCTGAAGTCCATAACATTTTCCACCTTTATAGACTTCTTATCAATAAGAGTGAAGGTTTCAGTTTCATACACAGACACGACATTTTTCCCGATTCTGGCAAAATATTTCATCCCTTCCACCAGCCCATCTATGAAAAAAAAATAAAACATTGTAGAAACTGTTAATGAAAGCAAAGCATCAAGGGGAAAAAATTCCAAATATGCGTATTAATTGGGTATGCGAAATCTGGGTACCCGGTTTAACTGGGTAATAAAAATTTGTGATATAAAACTGTATACGCTTTCGGGTATACGATTTTGCTCACCCTACAACATAGTATTAGTAACATAAAAAATAACACAGCAATCACCGGACTTGAGGCAGACTAAGTCAATAGACATTACTTGAAAATGGACCAATTGATCCCTGCCAAACCACCTGCCCCTCCAACTGCAAACTCATCAGCACTCCCTTTGAAGTCTCTCTTGACCTTTCATGTCCTTGTATCGAAGATATTGACCACAACCCTCTAGTAACAACAGGAAATATAGATCAGAAAAGGGCTTGACATATTACAAATGATCACAGAAAAAGGAAACGCCATTCGCCAAATCATGATCTATTTGGCAAGGCTGAGTGGAAAGATAAGCTTACAAGGGTATCACGGGGATTGCTTGGTTCTTGACTGCTGTACGTAAAAATAAACTTCTCTCCAAGAGAGAAGTTGATCAGCTTAACCTGCAAAGGTCACCATTTAGCATAAATAAGGACATTTACTTCACATCGGAATAAAAATTGTAACTTCTATGAACAATATACAACAAATGGTAGCTGGAGAACAGACCTGCGGATGAATATAATGCATTAAACGTTCAAAGATTGAGGCCCCACCCCAAACAGCAGCACCTTGACGGTGGATTGTAGCCAAGTAAGTGCCCAAAGATGACCATTGCACATAGCCATCCGTCCAAAACTGAATACTTCAATAATACAGATATCAGATCAATGGAAAAGAAACCAATATGAAAAAAATGTATATATATAGTTTTGTACTGGTTGTACATTCACACAGTCATAGGCAAGAGCCAGACATGGCAAATTTTTCACCAGCTTAGATCAGTAATTTCTAGGAATTAAGCAAAATGAATATTGACCAGCTCTTTGGCAATAAACTTTTAGCAAAAACAAAAGAAAGAAACATGGAAATATCCATACAGAACGCTTGTGAACGGGATCAGGTTTTAACTGTCTGGCATCATTCCGTAAAACTTCGGTATCTTGCCCAGCATGGATAACAAACTGATCTCGAGCCATAGCATCAGTCAGCCAGTGTTGCAAATTTTCCTGAAACTGTCATAATCAGTAGATGGACAAACTTGCAGCAAAATTCTATGAAGATTTTTATGCACTCTGTATGATACACTTACACACTTTCTACCGTGAGTTATGCCTTACAAAATGGCTAAGAACAAAGGTAGCTTTGCAAACACCTTGAAAATTTTCAAGGACTCATATGTCGTAAACATAACATTACTTTCAGCCTACTGCAAATCTTTCTTTTTCTTTCAAAAAAATCATGTAGTAGAAGACTAACCGGATCTCTTTGTTATATAAATTTATCCATTAATAAACCATACACAAAGTCAGAAGAACCAAAACAAGGGAAATTTTCTTGGGAAAAAACAATAAAAAACAAGTCATGTATCATTTTCAGTGAAACCAAGGACTAAAACGGTAGATGAAAGTTTTTTGCTTAAATCAATTAAAATATTTCAATACCTACATATCTATATTACAATCTAAAATAGGTACAATATCATAAGGGTTCAACAGCCACAGAGTTGTCTAAAGAAGTGAGAGTGAGCAAATAACACCATATCATCCAAAAGCAATGAATGTAACTACTAAACCAACTCCTAGAAGTCAGCTGCAAAGTAATTAAAAATCACTTCCCTACATTACCCATGGAAATACTCCGTAGCATGCTAATAATATCATCCGACTATTGACATCAAGGATAAGGCAGTAGTCATTTTAGCATTTAACTAACAATGTATCAGGCAAAAAGATGGGAGTTAAAATTACTGTTGGTTTGTATGGCTGGATTTCTGGAGGAGCCCACTCATCAGTTACTTTCATATACTTTTCGATATCTTCAAACAAATTCACAGTAAATAGACGTGCCTTGTCCAATATACATCCATGAGTCTTTTCTTTAGCAAGCTCTGCTTCCTGAAAAGAGAAGATCAAAAAAAAATTACACCACTCATCTTTTTTTAGTTAATAGAGGATGTTATTGAGATTAGGTCATGACAGTTGATAAAGCGGTTGACTGGTTGAGCCCGACTTAATATATGGTTAGATGATTTCATTGGGAATCTTCTGCTTATGGTTATATGGTTAGCCTGACTTATAGCACGCCTTTCAACGATTGTCATGACGAGTTGTGAGAGGATTCAAGAACAGGTATTTGATTGACATTTAAATATGCATGATTTGTGGTTTAGTTGATCTTATTATCATTTGTTTTACTCCGTATTACATAAATGTGATGCATCCTTGTTTTGTTTTTACATAACCTTTATCAGATGCTATGTTGATGACAGTAGATGTGAGGCTAGTTTTATTTTGTTTGTTAATGTGTGTGTGTTTGTTACACTGTTTGCTGTAAAATTTGTGAGTACTCTTCGTGCATATTGAACTTGCCTTTTGTTTCAAACCAAAGTTAATATATGAGTAATGAAAATCAAATCCAAGTTAAGCAAATCATGTTTAGCTGGGAAGATGCAAGCTTCGGTTTGTCTAGCTTCCTGCTAAAATACTATGTACTACTCCGTATATGATAGGGACAATGCTTATGAGTTATGACTCTATTAGTGTTACAAGTTTATTATTGACATGCTTGTATGTATGATTTATTGTTGTGTCTATCATCCTCTTGTTACCTTCTGCCTTTTACTGCTTGCCTTGTTTAGTACGTACTTCATTTTACAACTTTTATGCGCTTGTTTGAATTCTATCTATTTGCTTATTAGCTTTAGTATAGATTTCCAGGTCGTAGTTTCACAAACTATGTTCTGTCGAATCACTAAGAAAGCAGCAATTTTGGGGCTATTTTCTTGTTTGGAATAATGACTTCCTTCATAAAACCCAATTACTGAACACTAGCCTAATGTTAGCCTGAATGAATTTGCAGGAGTATTACATATCGGATGATAAGACTAAGACATATGAATACAATACACATATGAACTAACACATGGAGTGGGACATATGAAGAACACATATGAAGACATATGAATTTAGTAGACTTTTTACTTCTCCGACCATACGCATATGAATACATTAGTTAAATATGAACTACTCCCAACAACAATACTTAGGAACACATATGAACTATCACCAACAATCAATTAAATTAACATGCTACAAATCTGGAAAACATATGAAAATATCATCAAACAATCAATTAAACTAAATAATATACTGATTTGGGTAGATGAAACACATGACCTAATCAATCACGGATGAATTGATGATAGTAAATACCGATGAAACCTGCAGCAGAACGGTGATGATTGACGACTTGATGATTGACGAGAAAAACGGTGATGATCAGTGAACGTGAACGGTAGCGGCATCGCAAGCAATAGAAAAGTGTGGACTTCACTTTTGAGATGATGAGTGCGCAATAGAACGGTGATGAGTGTTTAATTATGTAAATTATATTTTAATTAGGTTTAGATGAATATAGAAAGAAGTGCGGCAGTTCTTGAATATTGATTTGGGCGCAAGAATAAGGAAATTAGAGGATATTTGGGAGATTAGACGTGTGAGCAGTTTAGGAGATTAGGCGTGTGAGCAGTGTTTTTTTTATTAAATTATTATCATATAACTATTTTATAGCCTTGACATATTAAAGTGTCAAGAGTTGAAATTAGGTACAAAATAGGGTCGACCCTTTATAAAAGCGTCGGGGTCAAAGTGTCTAGAAAATAGGGAATTTGTAGTAGTGATCGTGAGAAGATGCATGGTGGATACTGGTGCCTATACAAACCTCTTGTACAAGGACGCTTTTGAAAAGATGAACCTGGAAAAGAGACATCTCAGGCTTGCCCCTGGATCACTGTAAGGGTTCAGCGGAGCAGGCGTGCTTCCCATTGGGAACTTAGATCTGCCAGTGACATTTGGGGAGGGAACCTCCGCCAGGAATGTCAGGGCGTCCTTCGTTGTGGTAGACGCGAAATCCGCATACAACGCCCTGATAGGCAGAGCCACCCTGGACGAAATTGAAGCCGTCATATCAATCAGGGCCCTGACTATAGCCTATGTGACAGACTTTGGTATGGAGGCTAAAGTTCACGGAGACCAAGAATCAGCCAAACAATGCTATTCTGTGGCTCTGCAAACCCACGAAACTAAAAGAAAAGGAAAGAGGAAGGCTGACAATTCCCCCAGCAGGGAGGGTGAGATTCCAGCTGGCCAGCAGGCAGTTGACCACCTTGAACCTGGGGGGTAAAGTATGCTGGTGGACTTAGAGCCAGGGAGACAAGTCCTCATAGGGACTGACCTGGAAGAGTCCTACCAAGCGGAGCTGATCGAGGTCCTAAGGAGTAACAGGGACGTATTCGCCTACTCAGCAGATGAAATGCCGGGAGTCGACCCAGCTTATATCATTCACAGGCTGAACGTAAACCCGGAAGCCCGCCCTGTAAAGCAGAAAAAGAGAAATATGTCGGCAGAAAAAGACCTGGCCATTAAGGAGGAAATAGAAAAACTTTTGAAGGCAGATTTCATAGAAATCTGCGACTACCCTGAATGGCTAGCAAATGTAGTGATGGTAAAGAAGTCCTCAGGCGCATGGAGGATGTGTGTGGACTTCACAAGCCTCAACAAGGCCTATTCGAAGGACTGCTACCCCCTTCCAAGGATAGACTAACTGGTAGACGCCACTAGTGGGTACTCCATGCTGAGTTTTCTGGAGGTTTTTTTAGGGTATCATCACGTGTATCTTTGGAAGCCTGACAGGGTGAAGTGCGCCTTCATCACCAGTTATGGCACGTACATGTATAAAATGATGCCATTTGGGCTCAAAAACGCAGGCGCCACCTACCAACGACTAGTCGACAAAGTCTTCGAAAATCAGAAGGGTAGGAACCTGGAGGCCTACGTCGATGACACCATCGTGAAAAGTAAGGGGGACAGAGAGCATCTGATGGATTTGCAGGAGACCTTTTCCTCCCTGCGAACCTATAAAATGAAGCTTAACCCAAAGAAATGTACATTTGGAGTTTGTTTTGGGAAGTTCCTCGACTTTTTAGTCAGCGCCAGGGGGATAGACGCCAACCCTGAAAAGGTTCAGGCAGTCTTAGACCTTCAGAACCAAAAACCGTAAGAGACATCCAACGCCTAACTGGCAGGATGGCCGCCCTGGCACGCTTCATCGCCAGGTCAGCAGACAAATCAACCCCGTTCTTCAATGTTTTAAAAGGGAACAAACAGTTCAGATGGGAAGATAGGCAGAGAGAGGCTTTCAAGCAGCTCAAAGAGCATTTAAAGAAACTCCCCACCCTGGCAAGACCAGTGGCAAGGAAGAAGCTCTTCCTCTACATCGCTGTAACGAATTCAACGATAAGCGCAGTCATCTTCAGAGAAGAAGCAGGCTCTCAACAGCCTATATACTTCGTAAGTCATGCCCTAGGGGCAGCAGAGAGAAATTACCCGGTAGTGGAAAAAGCAGCCTACGCAGTTGTCATCGCAGCCCGAAAGCTCAGGCCTTACTTCGACGCGCACCCTGTCGTAGTACTGACTGACCAACCATTGGAAAAGGTGCTGGAAAAATTCGAGAAGTCTGGAAGGCTGCTTAAATGGGCCATTGAATTGAGCGGGCTGGGGATATCCTACCAGCCCAGGGCAGCCATCAAAGCACAAGCCTTGGCGGATTTTCTAGCCGAATGCTCTCATTCGGAGGAAGACGATCCCCTTGCCGGCGAATGGGTGGTATACACGGACGGATCCTCCACAACCAACAGTGCAGGGGCGGGGGTCGTACTGACCAGCCCTGAAGGAATGGACTTTGAGCACGCTCTCAGGTTCACCTTCCCTGCATCCAACAATGAAGCCGAATACGAGGCCGTTCTCGCAGGCATAAAATTGGCTAAAGCCGCAGGGGCAGAGCGGGTTGTCTTAGCAACAGACTCCCAGCTCATCGCCAACCAGATTAACGGAGAATATGAAGCTAGAGATCAGGCAATGGCCGCATATCTAGATAAAGTGAAGCAGGAGCTGTCAGGTCTCAAGTCTTATGAAGTCAGGCAGGTTTCCCGGTCCCAGAATAACCGAGCAGATGCCCTGTCAAGGTTGGCCAGTTCCAGCCTGCAAGACATACGAAGGTCGGTCTGGGTTGACGTGGTTCAAGAAAAATCTACCACCCCCTGCCAGCCGGTCAACGTCATTGAGGAAGCAGGTCTTGAGGATTGGATGACCCCAATTATCCAATTCAAAAAGCACGAAATTCTGCCATCTGGCTCTGCTCAAAAAAGAAAGACGCTAGCAAGGGCCGCATGGTTTATACTAATAGGAGAAGACCTCTACAAAAAGTCATTTTCCTCACCCCTGCTCAAGTGTCTGGGGGCAAGGCAGGCTGAAGAGGTCCTAGATGACATTCATTCAGGAATATGCGGTCATCATATAGGAGGGAAGTCCCTGGCCCACAAGGCCCTGAGAGCAGGATATTACTGGCCAACCCTGCTAGCAGACGCAAAAGATTTAACTCGAAAATGCAGAAAGTGGCAACTTTTCGCCCCGTCAATTCATGCCCCGGCCCAGGAGCTCAGGCCAATCCTATCTCCTATTCCTTTTGCTCAATGGGGAATGGACATATTGGGTCCCTTCACTGCAGCTACAGGAGGCCGAAAGTTTCTAATAGTAGGGATTAACTACTTCACAAAATGGATTGAAGCTGAAGCAGTCCCTAACATCATAGAGCCTGCTGTCAGGAAGGTAATCTGGAGGAATATCATAACCAGATTCGGCCTGCCAAAAATGCTGGTGTTTGATCACGGCAGGCAATTCGACAACGACCCCTTGAGAATTTGGTTGGAAGGCCATGGCATAGCAGTCGCCTACTCCGATGTCTGCCATCTTCAAACCAACGGGCAGGCTGAAGCCGCCAACAAACAAATCCTGAATGGATTAAAGAAAATGGTGGATGACCTCAAGGGCAGATGGGCCGACGAGTTGCCAAGCATCCTGTGGTCAATCAGGACCACCCGCAAAGAGTCTACAGGGCAAACTCCTTTTGGCCTGGTCTATGAAGCAGAGGCCCTGCTACCCATAGAAGCACGAATACCTACCCTGAGATCCCAACAGTATAACAGGGCGGATAACGAGGCATCGATGGCTGAAGCCCTGGACCTAGTCCACGAAGTCAGGGAAGAAGCCAGCATTAACATAGCCGCCTATCAGCAACGAATGAGGAGGGCGTACAACAGAAGGGTAAACGAGAGAAGTTTCCAAGTAGGAGATTTAGTCTTAAGAAAAACGCAGGCAGTGGAAAAATCGCGTGAACATGGAAAGCTGAGAGCCAACTGGGAGGGCCCATACGAGGTAACCCAGATTAAGGGACCAGGCACCTACAAAGTCACCAATCTTGAAGGCCAAGAATTAGCTGCCCACTGGAATGCGGACACTTTAAAAAAATACTACGTCTAATACTAGGAAGCTAAGTAGTTTTTTCCTTTCAAAGAGAACTGGCGGAGGACGGTCAAAATAGAATGTTGACGACTCCGACCACAAATGACTGTAACAAGTTTCCGAAGAAATGAAAGTCTGCAATTTATACTCGTTGTCTGTTCAAAATTGGCAGTTTTTTACACACAAACGAGCAGGGGGCAATAGGGGGAGGCCCCCCTGTTGCTGAAACCAAGGAAAATAGATCCCCCAACAAATTTTTTAAGTCCCCCTGCCTACCTCTGGGCAGGCAGGGGGCAGGCCCCCCGGACTTCGACCAGAAGCCAGGGCCAGGCCGGGCCCCACGCGCCAAACAAGGACTGGGGGCAACCCCCCAACCTTGTATAAAAAACGCAAAACCCCCCTCCCTGCCTCTGAGCAGGCAGGGGGTAGGCCCCCTGGACTTCAAACAGAAGCCATGGTCAGGGCAGGCTTCGCACGCCAAAACCAAACAAGGACTGGGGGCAACCCTCCCCCCCAACCTTGTATAAAAAACACAAAACCCCCCTCCCTGCCTCTGGGCAGGCAGGGGGTAGGCCCCCTGGACTTCGAACAGAAGCCAGGGTCAGGCCAGGCTTCGCACGCCAAAACCAAACAAGGACTGGGGGCAGCCCCCCAACCTTGTATAAAAAAAACGCAAAACCCCCCTCCCTGCCTCTGGGCAGGCAGGGGGAGGTCCCTTGGACTTCGAACAAAAGCCGGGGTCAGGCCATATCTTAGAAAAGGAAAAGCAAACAGAAATAAAGAAAAGATATTTATAGCAGATAAAAGTGTTTAACAAAAAGAGCACTAAAGAATCCAGGAACAAGGAGACTAAAATATTACATCAAGGTAGCCGACCACATCAGGGCTCGGCGCGCAGAAAAAAGTTAAAATTATCATCAAGGGAGCAAAAGCGCAGCAGGATAAGGACAGAAGCCCTCAGAGGACGACTGCCCTGCATGTTAAGCGTTGGGAGCATCCTGGCTGGGACTAGCAACCTCCTCAGGCGGCCTGTTTGCCCGAGCTTCATTCTTAACGATGTAGAGACTTTGGAAGGCATCCTCGTTAAAATCAGGGAACATCTCCCTAATTACTTCCAGAACAAGCTCCAGGGAAGAATTCGCTCCATCCTGAAAGCTCGTGTCCACCGCGACATCGGCCTCCTGCAGAATGGCATCCTTCTCCTTCTGTCATTCCTCGCCCTTTGTCTTCAGGTCATCTTGGGCCTACTTGAGGTCTGAGTCAGCCTTGGACAGACGCTTCTCCAAGTCAACCACCCTTCTTTTTGTGTGCTCCATCTCAGCCAAGGATTTTTTAACCTGCTCCATCGCCAGCCTGCTCTCCTTCAGCTCCACCTCCAGCTTGGACACCTCCCTCACAGCCTTTTCTCCCTGGAGCTTCCACTGAGTTGCCTGACCCTTTGCCTCCTCCAGCTCGCTTTCCTGCTTCACCAGCTGATCCCTCAAATTGGTGATGAGAGTGACGTCCCTTTCAACCATGGCCAGGCGGTCAGGAGGAGGGGCCCCGGGAGTAACAACCAGCTCTTCATCACTCAGGAGGCTGAGAGCCGCCAGCTCAGCAGAAGCTTGAAGCACCCTGGAGGTGCGCTGGATGTACTGTATCACCTGATTGGAAGTAGAGGTTACAGACTTGGTGAGGCGATCCGCCAAAACAGCACCAGAGTCTGAGAGCAGGGTAGAGACGTCCAGACTATCCCCTGCAGTGTAATGAAACTCCGCATTCTCCTCTGAGAAGAGGGTGCTTGGGACGTCGCAAGCAGGGCGCTTGGGCTCAGGAGTATCGACGTCGGCCTCCAGATCAACCACATGTGTAGCCCCAGAGGGCTCTCTATCCCTTTTCCTCCTGCACTCCAGGGGGACACTCTCCCCAGTTTCTTCAGAATTAATAGGACGTGATCCCTGGGGAGTATGAGTCCCTACAGGGGAATCACCCTGCTTGCCGGCTGGAGAAGGGGTGGCTTCTGAGGTAACCTCCGCCTCCGCGCCCCGGACGTCAGAGAGAGGAGCCGTCGGCTTCGCAGACGGTAGCCTTGGAGGGAGAGGAAGTCTTCGACTAACAGAATGGCTCTTTACGTACTTCATCAAATTCTTCTCACCTTTCTTGTAACTTGAAGGAAGGGAGGGACGCTTTGAAACGATGGTAAAATCCTCGTCTAACCCAAGTCTCCTTACCTCCTTCCTCGACCAAAGACGGGTGGCGGAATCTGCAGGGCACAAGAAAGGCAGTTATAAAAATGTGGGTTAGAATTGAGGACAATACCAATGGAGTCCCTGAAACTACCTCCTGCAAGACTTGGGATGAGGCCTACTCGGCCCAGATACTCGTCGGTGGCTATAAGCTCCGCATGAGGGAGCCAGAAACCAGGACCACACACGCCTGATTTATCAACTACAACAACAAATTTCTTAACTAGATCCTGATCCCTTGCGTTTAGTTTTACCTCCAGGGCTTTCCCCCCGACGCCTGAATGGTACTCCTCACGGGTATCCAGGCGGGTGTGCACATGATTCCTGAAGTGCCTAGGAATCAGCCACCCCGACGCGTTGTGTACGTAAAGGAATTTGTTCTTCCAGTCCTTCAGCTGTTCAGAGCCGGCCAAACTGGAGTGTATCCCTTCTGCCTTTGAAGAGATCAGTATCCGCGGGAACCCTCTCCCCCAGATGAGGACACCATTTGTAGACCAACCATGTAACGCAGGCATTGATTGAGGGCCCCTCGCCATGGAAGATACAGGTCCACGTATAGGCTATTAATGACCTAACCGCCGTAGCAGTCAACTGGGCTATAGCCACGTTCATCCTCCTAAAGGTCTCCTCCAGGAAGGGGTGCAGGGGGAATCGCAGGCCAAACTCTAGGCATTTATGGTAGACGGCTATGCAGCCGTCAGGGGGGCAACATATTGTATCCTTATCCCCTGGGACTATAATCGTGTACCCCTCCCCGAAGTTGTAAAATTTCTCAATAGCCCCAGCAGCGTTTTTTACTAAAATTAAGTCTCGGTTCTTAGCCTCTGGGTAGGTTCTCAAAGGGATCTGGTACTTAGCTTTGTCTAAGTAATACGTTCTCCCCTCCTCCCTGGGGATAAGGGGACCGACAATTCTGGAGGGGTCTATCTCCATTGCCTCGTCGTTAGAATCGACGACATCAAAAGGAGTAGGGTCAGGGGAGTTGGCATCCTCCCCCCCTCAGAGTAATCTTCTTCAATTGACCTAACCCCAGAGGAGGAGGCCAGGTCAGCCCTACTCTCCTCCCTACCCTCCGCCCTCTCAATCGACGGATCAATGAAAGTGAGAATACGAGCACGATGACTAGGCATATTGATTTAAGAAGGGAAAATGAGGAAATAAAAAAGACGAGGATTTAGGGTAAGATTCTAACCTAAAACGATGACCACTGCTTGGAAATCCGAAGGGAAGAGCTCCTCAGTCTTAAGAAAATTCTCGGCAGCGGAAAAGTATGGGGAAGTATGAAGAGGGGTTTGAGTTTTGAAAAAGTGTGAAAGAGGGAAATAGGGGGAGTAGAAAGACTTATATAGGCCAAGACAAGTGAAGAGTCGCCCCTCCAACAAAGCTTCCCCAGGAACTGCCCCACGTGTCACACTTTAGAAACCAACCGCCCACCTCTTCCCAAGAAGAACCTCGAAAAGGTAAAGGGTGTCAGAGGATTAATCATTCTGTGACGTCATCCCTTCATTCATTCAAAAAAAATAAAATGCAGCGCACATAAAAAACTCGCCTGATCTTTCATTGACAGAAAAAGCCCAAAAGTGGGCAAGTTACATTCAGAGCATAAAAAATAAAAAGTACAAAAGGAGCCTGATTTTCTGGCTCAGTTAACTAGCCTGCGAGTCCGAAGCAGGCCTAATCATCGTCAAGATCTGGGGAATAATCCCCAGGGTTGTCGTCATCCAGGGCGGACCCCCAGTCCCAGTCATCAGAATCCTTGAAGGGATCAGTAGGGAAGTCATCCTCGCCCTCTCCTGAAGAATAGCCTTGACCCTCGCTATCCTCAGAATCATGACTGCTTGTGTCCCAGTCATGGCCAAAGGGGACTGCCCTGGCATCATCAGGGAAATCACGACCCACCCTCCTTACCAGAGGGGAGGAGGGGCCTGATTCCGGAGAGGAAGTCAGTTCAGGGTAGCTAGGGTCAAACTGCTCTGGATGCAGCCAGGGGAAGCACCTGTGGCACCCCCTGTCATAACACCCCCTAGCCTGGGTGCATTGCCCAGGGCGAAGACCTGCAGGAGGGGATCTCCTAGGGCGCCTACCAGCCCTGGAAAGGGCCTTTCTCTTAGCCACCTGCTGAAAACGGGAGCGCTTCCTTTTACTGCTACGGAGAATCTGGTGAGCCCTCTTAGCATATTTCAATCGACGGAGCCCTCTGAAGCGACAGATTTCTACATAAACCCCACAACGGAAGACTCTTTTTCTGATCCAAGACATTAGCTCTTTTTTGGAGAAGAATAGTGGAAAAGTTGAAGGTGAGGCATGGAAATGATGAAGAGAAGCAGAATTTATACAAGAGCAAGGCAAGCCATTAATGGCGCTCCAACCACCTCTGGAAGAGGAAGAGCCAATCACCAAAATTGGCACGCTGTCCAAAAATTCTCTTTGCAAGAGAAGTAATCATGAGCAAAAACATCCCAACTCTTCGCATGCCCAATACGGTTGAGTTCCCCTTCCTCGGGAACATGCTGCGCATTAAATGCTAAGTCGCTCAAAGGAGTCAACCTCCCATCCTAATCAAGAGATCGCCTGCCAAAGGGAACCCTACTTCCCCTTAGTCGACGAGGGCCAATTGATGGGGGTCGGTAGCCTGCTATGGATCACCCGCCATTTGGGTCCCAAAGACGGCCCGACCCATGAATGGAGAAGAGCCTGCCCTGCAGGCCATCGAACGAGGAGTCATTACTCTAAGGCACCCGCCTGCTCGGCAGGGTCGCACCGTCTGTCTGACAGGACAATCAAAGTCCCCCTACCTGCTGGTCCCCAGGGTGTCCACACACCCAGCAGGGGCAGGAGAAACCAGGGGCTCCTCCGTCATTTTGCCTAAGGTAAGGGAGAATGAGTGGATGAGGTGAAGCCACATGTCACTTTCCCATCCACTCATTCTTTCTCTCTCCTCTTCTCTTTTCCTCTCTCCTGTGGGAAGGTATAAATACTCTCCAATTTCCCACATGAGAGGGGTTGAATTTTCTCTCTCTAGACTCTCACTCTAAAACCGCCACCTAGTTCCTCACGAGCTAGGTTCCTAAAGGCAATTCACGGACTGACTTAGGCATCGGAGAGGGTTCCCTCGGACACCTCCGAGGCCCTGTGCGTTCATTGTGCAGGGATAGGCCGTCTTCGCCGGGGAAGTCCGATCACCGGAGTGAGGAGAAGGGGAGATCAAAGGAAGTCAAACATTGACCATTCAAGCATCGTTACATTTGTTAAGACCCGAATCCAAAGTCGGGTTTAATTGTTTCCATACCGGAACAGATATAATGATTATAGTAAGTCAAAATTGAACTTTAGTTGTAAATTCACTTTGGTGAAATTTAACCATAAGAATTTCATATTATCATTATCTAAAACCGGAACATGAAATTATAACTTATCATAAATCATTATTTGTCAAACGAATAATTATATCGAATGAGCATAAACAATACGTCAAAACATATTTCAGTAAATCATGTAATCATACGGAGTATATTATAATCATATTGTCATGGAATTACTGCTCAAGTAATAAATTTTTAAGTCATAATATATGCTCATCAAAGTTTTCGTGCATCGTAAAAAATATTAATAATAATAATAATAATAATAATAATAATAATAATAATAGTAATAGTAATAATAATAATAATAATAATAATAATAATAATAATAATAAGTTTTGCTATTGTTAAGGGAGTGGGGCCCCAGATAGTATCTCGGCTCCCCTCTAACTTCTTATATTTTGTTCCGGTGTTAATGCAAGTTCCGTTAAAAAAAAATAATAATAATGACAAGGATAACCGTAAATTGACAATAATTCATCAATATCATGCTCGTTAACTAAGTCCAAATTATTATCAGTACGAAAAACTCAAACTTTTATCCAATATGTAATTAGTGCATAAAAATAAAAATTAAGTAACATGATTTGTGAATGTAATACTATTAATCATTAACTTTCTTACGTTGATTCTTAAAAATAATACGGAGTATATGGTAGTAATGAATTCAAGTGTGTAACAACATGCAAAATACTAATAGTGAAAAATAAAGTCACGTAGTGTTACATCATGTACAAAATCATGCAAGAACTTAAGGATTGGAGGTGTGGCTGATGTTTATGCTGTCTAAAAATTAGATTAGACTCCAATTTTATAAGGTAATGAGAGAGTGCATAATTGACATATTCTTCATATAAATATAATACCAATAATCTTAATTAATGGACAATCAGGAGTTCAATCAGTGGCGATTCTAGAGATCGGATACAGGGGGTGCGGAAATGAATAATCCATCCATGCGATATGAGATTAGTGGCAAACAAACCTAAATTAAACATTGAGATTTGAGGTTAAGAAAAAAAATGACTAAAAACATATTAGGATTAAAATATTAGAAATTGCACTTCTAATATGTTATATGGAAATAATGGAATCCTTTAATATGATAAATCATAAGACCAAACTAAAACAAGGTGAATACTTGTATTAATTTAAAAATACAATTTTACACGAAGTAATAAATATATAATCATATCCTACTATACAATATATGACAAACCCAAAAAAGAAGAGTTTAACTTAAATATGGAAGTCATCAAACCAAGCTACTGAGTACTTTTTTTATGTTAGTAGGCTAATGCTTATAATCATAGACGACTTGTAGTTCTTTGTCTCTTACGAGTATTTATTATAGACAAAATTTTATTAAAATAATATAAGATTGTCCTCTAATTTAAATCTCTTAAAAAAATGAAAGTTTATGAAAATATGTACCATATTATAATGGAAAAAAATATATAATAGAGTCAATTATAAAGAAAGTTTGTGAAAATATGTTCCATATTATAATGGTCCAAAAATATGAGTATTTATTATAGAAATAATTTTATTAAAATATAAAAAAAAAAAAAAAGTTTATGAAAATATGTACCATATTATAATGGTAAAAAAAAAATAATAGAGTCAATTATAAGGAAAGTTTATGAAAATATGTTTCATATTATAATGGTCCAAAAATATAATAGACAATTATCAAAAAAAAGAAAACAATGCATGGTACAGGAATCAAACACATGACCATTGGTGTGAAAGTGGTGCACTCTACCACTGAACCACAGCAACTTTCACATAATAGTATAGACTCAAATTATAGATATCTCAGATTTGAGGGGGTGCAGTTGCACCCCATGCACCCCCGCTAAGCTCGCCTATGAGTTCAATAACCTAAGCTCTGATACCACATGTTAGCACATTATTAACCCGACATAAATAAAACATAATTCCCATAAATCTTTGAACAACATGAAAGTCACAAAAGATTAATTAAGACGAGATTAAGACATACCTCATTACGGAATAAGTCGAAATCTAATAAGAACGATATTAGATCTCTATAAGACGACTTCATAAATAATAAGACGACTTCGAACAACAACAACAACAAATCTTCATATGATCTTCAAATAATAATAATAGGTCTGGTTTCTCTTTCTTGTCTCATAACGTAATAAATGTTGTTCTCGTTCTTCATAATGCATAGAGTTTCTGATGGGGAAGACTTCATTATATAGGCAGAGAGAGGACCGATTTCCTATTAGAGTTTTATATTACGGTAATCTCGACCTTCTATCAAGGTTGAGTAAATATGGAAACACTCCTTATTTACTCCGATATTATTGTGATAGCATATCTCTTAAAGACTCGATTGCCAATAAGACCACAATTATGGGGAATAAATATTAGCATAATAATAAGAAAGATATATTACATATCCCGTAATATTATTATATCTTAAAATATTCTTACATGGTACAGCCGTAAAAGTTCAACGGCTACGCCCAGGTACAGCCGTAAAACTTCAACGGATACGCCTACATACAAACGTACCTGGTACAGCCGTAGAACTTCATGGGCTACGCTGAGGTCCAACCGCTGAGTCTCCACGACTGCTTCCAAGTATAGGCGCTGAAATTCGACGAATAATCCTGGTGCAGCCGCAGATATTCACGCTTAGATGTGGTACTAGTCTGAAATATTATATTCCACGGCCAGATCAGTCTTAGTTTTTTTCTTTTTTTTGTATGTTAATTAGATGTGAAACATGTTGATTGTCGTTTTACCTATTAATAATTGATGGTAATGTAAATTGAATAAGTGATTTTTGTTTAATTGAGGGTTAGTAAGTGATTTATGGAGTTTGTGAGGGTTAGTGCGACGGATAGTAAAATTGAATAAGTAATTTTTGTTTACCAAGGTTAAGGAAATGATTTTTGTTTACCAAGGTTAAGGAAAGTTAGATGTAATGAATTAATTTGTGGTTGAGACAAGGGAAAGTTGAGTAAATTGAGACAAAGGGCAAAATGGGTAAATTGTATAAAATTGTTGACGATTTTAAATAAATCGCCGCCGACGAGTTTAAGTAAATCGCCGCCGCCGAGAAGCGAAAGTGATAATAATATTACAAGAAGCTAATGATTTTTTTGTTGATTTGTCCTCCTCTCTATATTTAATCCACTACAAGAATGAAGGTCTCGGGCGTCCGTCAATGAGGACCGTCTTCAGTCGCCCTTTAAGGACAGGCGTCCGAAGACGGACGCCATAGCATGGACGGCTGAGAGAGTTGCCATTTTAAAAACAGGCGTCCGAAATCAGACACCATAAAGTGACGACCGATTTCTAGCGTCTGTTTGTGGTAGACAACGCGGGCGACCGGTGGACGCCATATAAAGTAATATGGCATCCGACAGTGGATGCCCATCCACTGTAACCGACGTCCACTATCAAACGCCATTTTACTGTATATGGCGTCCGACTTCGGATGCCCTATTTGACGCCAAGTCAGAACCCGAACCGTTATTTTTGACTCATTATTCTACCAATTGAGCGACCACTATCGGTCGCCACGACCGCTGTGTTTAAGCCGTATACATTTATTTCTTTTGCTAGCCAAAATATACACAAGAAAAAGAACAACAACGACAATACGACCAACATCAACTCTCCACGCAATTATAGTCGTCCACAAAATTCGCAACGAAGATATCATCGTCATATAAACAAAACGAACTACAATTCGTTTGACAAGTGCAGTAATTGAAACGATAATCCAAAGAAATTGTACGCCCCCCCCCCCCTTTCCCAGTTGTTGTTGGAGTCTCTATCATCTGGGGGACGTGGAGTAAATACTTGGTTGCAGGATGCCCAGAATGTGTTGAATCGTTCCATATCTGCGCGCATCTTCGCAATTTCTTCATCTTCGCAATATCTGTATGCCCAAAATGAACGGTTGTTTCATACTCAACCATGGGGGTAAGTTGTAAGGTGTGATCATCACAGGCCAACAAGAGTACAACTTACCAAACTGACCAAAGGGGGCAAATCCATCTGTACACAACCCAAGCCGTACATTTCAGGGTTCCGCGACAAAATGTGGATAAATTGCATCAAAGCGTTTCCACTCCTCGCCGTCATTAGGATGAAACATCTTTCCCGGTATCCTAGTCTCTTCTTTGTGCCACCTCATTTGCTCGGCTATGGTTTTGGTTGCATATAATTTTTGAAGTCTAGGTACGATGGGGAAGTAAGTTGACTAAGTGCTATTGGTTTCTTACCCTTCCCACGGCTCTTTAATTTTTTACCTCTCAGAACGATATCCCCATCAAAGGTTTATACCTACCCTTATCACATTTCTTACATTTCTCAAGTGTACCATCATCCTTCCAAAAGAGCATGCATCCATCGGGACAAGCATCAATCTTTTGATGCGAAAATTGAAGACCTTTTACTACTTTTTTCGTAGTTTAGAATGTTCGGGTCATGATGTTTTCTATTGAGAGAACATCCTCAAGCAAGGTAGCAAAACCGTTTACACATCCAAAGGGCATGTTAAACTCACATTTTAGACTCACTATCCTAGACGCGACTTCTAACAACGTCATATCGGACCCTCCATATAACGACTTTTCTGAAGCATTTAACATGTCGAAAATACTTTTGCTCGTGGGTTTGGCACTTCTGAGTTCCGCTCTTCTATGTTTGACTCTTGTGGGTTTGGTTGCTCAACATTCATATACATGCTCTCGTCGTTGAATACATTACACTCAACAACATCAACAATCATTCCTCTCAACCCCCCTCATTTGGTTGGATCTCAGGTTCCTCAATAGAAGACGTCTCACCATGACAAATCCAACGATAATAATTTAAAGAGAAACCATTTGAGAAGACATGTTCCTTAACCACAATGATCTAAAAAAAATTAAGGTTCTTGCATTTAAGATAGGGACACCTAGCTTCACTCTTTTCGACGCATAGTCAGGTGAGCGTTTCACAAACTCAAATAAAGATTCGACACCCTTTAAAAATTCAACAGTAGGACATCTTTTGTTATCAAGCCTTCCCTCATACATCCATTTCCGTTCAATTCTCTTCATTTTTAATCTAATAAAAAATTATATAACAAGCAATTACACACTACTTGAGTTAATTAAATAATAACTACTACTACTCCTACTATATTTACTAAAAAAATAAACAACCCACCTAATAAAATCGCCTCAACTTATAATTCATATTTATATTACCAATTTCTCAAACCTAAACCTGATATATTCCCAAAAACACCCAATTCATCATAATATCAATCCCTAAACCCTACCTCAAACTACCAATCTAACTAATCAATATTGGGCAAAACTATTGGACAAACTAACATGATAACTTAATTCAGTCACTAACAACTTTGAAAATCAAATCAAAACAAATAATTACAAAAGTTGTACTAAATAATTCAACCTACTTCAACAAAAATTAAAATAACTAATTGAACTGAGTTAAAAACGATAAACATACCTTGAGAAATGGGGAGAAAATATGAGAGAGAGAAATTTGGGGAAGGAAGTCGGGTTTAGAGAGAGGGTAGAGAGATAAATTTTTTTTTTTTGCGAATGACTAACGAGCAGGGGGTCGGGGGAGATTTGAGCGTGAAATTGGGTTAAGCAAGTGACGTCCGATAGTACCATTTCTTCATTTTGGCGTTTGACAGTGGACACCCGCTTCCCCATTATGGCGTCTGATAGTGGACGCCCATGTTGTTAGAGTGTTTCACCCACAAAATTTTCCAATATGCATCAGTCGCCCTTTTTGGCGACCGATTGCGGACGTCCAAGTTTTAAACCGACCTGACGCCATGATGACGTCTATAGATTTAGACTCCAGTCTTTCAGACGCCCATAACTTGTTTTCTTGTAGTGAATCTCATAATAATTCAAACTGCGAGTACCTTTCTCTCGTAACAATCTAAATGACCGGCTACTTATTTTAATGCTCATCACTCTCTAAAAATTGACACTTATTTCCTCTAACCATCCCTTAGACCCGCATGCATCATTCACCATTTTTGCCACCAATAAACTCCATCACCAATTCACCATCCAAACCAGAAATAAACTCCATCGACCACAAATCGGTCACTTCCACCACCACAAATTGACCAGTGAACCACAATTTTCTGCCACCACCAAATTCATCACCTTTCAATTAAAAAACCCCAATTTACAAAGTAATAAATGTGAGTAAAAAATAGATCGTGGTGGTTGTTGCTCTCGATGCTGAGGCAAGGTCTACGAAGTATTGGTGGACAGATTCGTCGGGTCGTAAGCCCCAGGAGTGTGGAGGCAGGTCTACGAATTTGTGCGCGGTGGTTGTCGTCGATTCATCGAATCGGGGCTGCATGGTGATTCTCAAAGAGATGAAGGACAGAGAAGTTGAATTAAGTGGTGGGTTTGGTGATGGTTGAACTGGAAGGGCTGGTTTATGGGAGGATGATAAAGTGGTCGGCGTGTTGGTTCTCCGAATTGGTGAAAGAAGATGGAGTTGTAGTGGTATATAGTAATGGTAGTTAGAGGTGGTGATGATGTTTTTAGTGGATGCAGGGAAGAATTGAAGTGGTGGTCGAAGGTGGTTAATTAGTGGGATTGAAGGTGGATTATGGAAGGGTACGGTCTTGAATCAATTTATAATGATGTGGGTAATTAAGGTTGTTGATAAATGATAATGGATGATTAAGGTGCGTGGTTGATAATTTGTGGATTTGCGTTGCTCCATTGGTGGTGGTGAACACGAAACGAGAGTTGGTGGTGGTGCATTGGGAGATGCGTCAAGGAGATGTGGCACGTGGTGCCGCCTAGTTGTCTGATAAAGGATGAGGAAGAATTAGTGATGAAGTTGGTTTTGATGGAGGTTTTGATGGTGATGAATGCAAGGAAAGACAAAATAGGAGAGGGAAACAGTAAGTTACTTTTAACCTGTTACAACACGTAAATATCAATTGAGTTTAGTTTTAAAATATGATACGAAGTATTTAGAATTGAGATTATTATAAGGTTAGATCACTACAAGAATAGAGCTTTTGGGAGTCCACACAATGGCTTGCGTCAGTGGACGCTATATAGGGACGGGCGTCCACAAACGAACGCCAGAAAGTGGAAGCCACGACCGGTCGCCTATTTTTAAAGCGGGCGTCCACTGTTGGACGCCAAAAAAATGGGCGTCTGACAATGGACACCAGGTGTGGCGTGTGACTGTGGACGCCAGGCGCCAGGTGCCCCTGGATGGCGTCCACAGTCAGACGCCATCTGCTTTGGGTTGGCGTCCGACAGTGGACGCCATTCAGGGGCACCTGACGTCCACTGTCAGACGCCAGCTGCCCTGAATGGCGTCCACATTTCGTCGATTTTAGCTTCCTTTGGCGTCCGACATGGCGTCCGTTATTGGACGCCATGTATGCTGATGCAAAGCCGTATTCATTCGTTTGATGTCTAGCCAAAAACTGCAAAATAAACTACATCCATAACTCTCAACCATCCACACACAATTATCAACCATCCACAGTACCTCAACTTCATTCACTCTCAATCACCACAACACTCCAATTTTCGACACATTTCTGCTGAGAAAACATTCATATAAAGAAGTTTGAACATACGGTTTGAAAGTACACATATCTAAACTAGTTTGAAGATATATACATCATCCATAAATCCATTTACAACAACAAAAAACAATCAGTTAACTGTGAAGCTAGCTGAAGCACCAGAGTTACCACCATCCCCATTAAAGGGGTCTCCGTCGTTCGGAGGAGATAGGGGACGACCTTGGTTGCATCTCGCAAACATGGCTTGAAACATGGCCATCTGTTCCTACATTTTCTTGATTTGCTCCCTCTGTGACGCCAGCTCTTCCTTCATCTGATCTTTCTCCGGGTCGGGCTGCTGAGATCCCGCCGGTGTGTACTCCATCTGTGAAGAGGTGCCGAGACGCGGTGGCGGAGGTTTGAAGTACATCCCGTGTGCATTCTCTACACCGTACACACTCCCTTTCTTGTACCCTGAGACGACCTTGAAAAACGTTTTATTCGGGTCGGCTTGGGTAGTATCAGGAACGGTGTTGAGGTTCGCATGCTCATTATTGTAAGCATCCTGCGCACACAACAATGATTTCAATTTAAGTTATTAGATGAAATCACTAAAGATAGTTATCTACCACCTAAAGTATAGACAAAGTTGATTTATTTGAAGTATTTAGTACTCACCCAAATGGCTTGATCTTTCCTCGTGACAAACCAAGTTGTCCTTTCGTCATCGCTCTTCGCGTGCATGTCTAGGAACAGCTCGGGCGCAGTTGGCATCCTTCCGAGTTCAGCTTGTATCTATTGAATGTATATGAACGTTAGGTGAATATTACGCAAACATAGTTTATGAGAATTTAAGTAATACTATGATATTAATAAAAATCACACCTACATTGCACGACGGTACGAAGACTGAGAACCCTGATGATGTGTCAGGTTTGCCTTCCTCTCCAGTTCACAGTTCTTCATCTTGTTTTTTTGTCCCCTGTCCGACCTAACCTTGAACTCCGGGCTGTCATGGTACGTAACCCATCTCTCCAACGCTTCCCCTGAAATATGAAGATATTAATATATTAGTTAATACAGTAAAAGATTGAAGTTAGATTGTTTGTTAAAACTGAGTGCTATTAAAAACTACACCTTTAAGGTTTTTGAGCGCAGTCCCCCGTTTATGGCGTTTGTTCATGACGTCCGCGAAACATCGTGTGCAGGTCTCGTTATATCGCTCCCACACCCTTCTTTCTAACTCCGGCTTCCAAGTGAACTTCAACTACACAAACAAGCAAGGCGGATTATTAATTAGTAGCGAAAATATTTACTTCTACATTGTAAAATAAAAACTCGGTAACAAAAACAATCCACGTACCCGGAAGTTGTTGAACCACCACTGCCGTAGTCCAACGACACCGTACTCTAGCAAGCATACCCCTGCCCTCTATCAACCATGTAGCTGTTAGTACAGCATGCGGTCACTAGCTCATGTAGAAACCTGCACCGAGTCGAGAATCACATATATGTATGAAATCTTAAAAGATATAGTCGAACAATTCATATGTTACAAAAGAATCGACGTGTTAGATTATATTACCAAACGCGACCAGGGTCAATCTTCAACCGGACATCGTCGTCGTACTCCAGCTCCTCCTGCTGCCCCTGCTGCTGTCCCCACTGCTTATTCTGCTCCGGTCCTGTTTCGGGGACCCGTTCTTCCTCCCCCTGCTGCGTGGTGGATGTTTGAACAGACCTACTACCCCCACCACGTCTCCTGGTGGATCTGCCGCCTGCCATCTTAACCTTGCAACAAATTAAACAATGTCAACAACAGTTAGCAATTACAATCTAACTTGATTAAATTAATGTACCAAATAATTAAGACAACGATCATTATAACCTACTACAACAACTCTAGTAGTCATCTTCGCTGTCGTTATTGTCGTCACCCTCATCCTCCTCAGTCTGATCTTCCTCCTCCATCTCCTCGCCCTCCACCTGATCGTCCTCCAAATTCTCTTCATTGTGTCCGTCATCCTCCTCAAGGATCTCCCGAACATCCGTAACCATGTACTCTCGTTGTCCATCGTCATCATCCTCTAAATCTTCTTCCTCTACCCCTTCATTTTGATTTTCATTGGAGAATATGGTCTTGTCACTTGGAGATAAGCGTGTACCACTTAAAGCCGCATCTTCTTGGAACAAAGAACTGTCTATTTGCCCCCTCGGTTTAGTCGTAAAGACTACCCACCATTGACTTTGATTTCTGTCATTTATCATGTAAGGATAAGGAGCAAAGTAGACTTGCTTTGCCTGATGTGCGAGTATGAACGGATTGTACGTAGGATATTTCTTGGTGTGATTAACTTCCACAATCTTGTAACGTTCATGCACTTGGGTCCCGTTCACTGAGCTGTCTTTCCACTCACATTTGAATATCACAGCTCTATACCCCCGTTCTTTACCAGCGTAACACAACTCAAAAATATCCTCTAAAATACCATAGTTTTCATCGCCATCAAGAGATGACACACTCACACCAAAATTGCATCTAGCCTTGTTCTTCCCGTAGTTGAATGTGTGAAAATTGAACCCATTTACTGAGTACCGGTTCCAGGTTTTAACTACTCGCACTGGACCGTATGCCAAACCTCTAACCAAATCATCATGTATGTCTAAGGCAACTACATGATCCTTGAACCACTTAGAAAAATGTTACTCATGCTTACTCCAAACGTCATCAGCGTTCACGTCAGGGTTTGCAGCGACATATTCAGTTACAAATTGCTTCTCATAAGGCTCTAAAATCTCACAATTAGAAAGTAGGTAAAGGTGAGCTCGGTTGTACTCTTTCTCATCTAGCATCCTAAAACCCTCAACGGATGAAGTTTCTTCATCGTCCTTCTTTTGAAAAAACTCGGGTATAGTAGGATCAATTGACACCGACTGTTCTAGGTTCAGATTCTTGGCTTTTGTTTGGACATTTTTCTCGAAGTAGAGGGAGTAGAAGTTTGCAATCTCTTCTGTCAAATATGCATTACAAATAAAACTCTCTACCCTAGCCTTGTTACCAATTTTCTACCCTAGCCTTCTTACCAATTTTCTTCTTCAAATGATTAAGGAACCTAAATACACAAGTTATGCACTTCAATTAGTAAAAATTAGCTATGTTTAAATTAAAGTTATAAATGAAGTTACTAAAATTTATGTACCTTTAAAATGGTTACATCCATCTATATTGGACAGGTCCTCCAACCTTAGCCTTGTAGGGCAAGTGGACAGGTAAATGCTCCATGGAATTAAAGAATGGCGGTGGGAAGATCATCTCAAGTTTGCATAGTATCTGTGGAATTTGATCCTCCAGCCGAGTCATGTCCTCAATTGATACTGCAGAAGAACACAAATCTCGGAAAAACTGAGAAATCTCAGTTATAGAATTCCACACCGTCGGTGGCAAAAGCTGCTTTAATGATACCGGAAGTAACCTCTCCATGAAGACGTGGCAATCATGACTCTTTAACCCTTGCAGCTTTAGATTCTTAAGATCAACACAACGTTTGAAGTCGGAGACGTATCCATAAAAAAACTTCAACTTCTCTACCCACTCCAACAACGCCTTTCTCTGAGCCTTGTCAAGGCTAAACAAGGCTCTTGGTTTGATCCATCCCGTTTTATGCGCAATTGAGGACGGTCACAATTTTTTTTCCCCTTACACATCTATCACAATGTGAATCAACTGCTCAAAGAATTTTTTCTCTATGTGCATCATATCTAAATTGTGACGAAGTAACAAAGTACTCCAATATGGTAGGTCAAAGAATATGCTACGTTTAAACCAACCATTTTTCAACTTTTTCAGGTCTTTGAACTCCTGCTCGGTTCCGTCAATAGTGGACGGGTACTCGGAAATCAACTCCCACATTTCATCTTCTGGGAGTCGATCAGGTGCGTCATCAAGCACCACCTCACCCTTCTTGAACGCCTTCTTGTTCTTCCTATATGGGCGACCTTCTGGTAGGAACTGTCTATGACACTCAAACCAACTAATTTTACTAGAATTTGGAAGATAAAAAGCTTTGCTCTCATCCATACAACACGGACATGCTTTCTGACCCGCAGTAGACCACCCCGAGAGCATATCATACGCGGGGAAGTCATTTATAATCCACAACAGAGCTGCTTTCAACTGAAAGTTTTGTCTCAAAGAGACATCATAAGTTTCCACCCCTACTTCCCACAGTTGTTTCAATTCCTCAATAACAGGTTACAAGTAAACATCCAAATGATTTTTCGGGTTTTTGGGGTCCATGGACAATAAGAGATAGGAAGATGAAAGGCTGCTTCAAACACAACCAAGGAGATAGGTTATAAGGTGTGATCATCACAGGCCATCAAGAGTACGACTTACCAAATTGGCCGAAAGGTGCAAATCCATTAGTACACAACTCAAGCCTTACATTTCGGGGTTCTAACGCAAAGTGGGGGTGTAATCTATCGAAACGCTTCCACTCTTCACCGTCACTCGGATGACACATCTTCCCTGGTACCCTAATGTCCTTGTGCCACCTCATTTGCTCGGCTATGGTTCTTGTGGCATATAATTTTTGAAGTCTAGGTGCGATAGGGAAGTATGTAAGCTGACTGATTGAGATCAGTTTCTTACCCCTCAAAACAATATCCTCCTCAACCGTCTTATACCTACCCCTACCACATCTCCTACACTCATCAAGCATCGCATCGTCCTTCCAAAATAACATGCATCCATCTGGACAAGCATCAATCTTTTCATGCGGGAGTTGAAGACCTTTCACAACTTTTTTGGTTGTGTAGAAAGTTCGGGTCATGATATTGTCTTTTGGGATGACTCTCTCAAGCATGGCAGCAACACCATCGACACAAGCAAAGGGTAGGTTGAACTCACATTTAAGGCTAACTACCATAGATGCTACTTATAGAAAAGTCACATCGCACCATCCATATAACGGTTTCTTCGAAGCGTTCAACATGTCGAAAAAAGCCTTTGCTCGTGAGTTAGGCTCTTGTGGGTTAGGTGAGTCTTGTGGGTTAGGTGAGTCTGTGGGTTAGGTGAGTCATCATTCCTATATGTATGTGTTATCGTTGTTGAACAAGTTACCTCCACAACGTCAACTATCATACCTCTCAACCCCCCCTCATTTTGTCGGTTCTCGGGTTCCTCGGACTAAGAGGGCTCACCATGACAAATCCAACGATAATAATTGGGTGAAAAATCATTACATATGACATGTTCCCTAACCACAATGACCTCAAAAAATTTTAGGTTCTTGCATTTAGTACATGGACACCTAACTTCCTCTCTTGATGCATAGTCTTGTGACTTTTTTACAACCTCGACAAATGATTCGACACCCCTCAAAAATTCGACGGTGGGACGTCTCTTCTTATCAAGTCTTCCCTCATACATCCATTTTCCTTCAATTTTCTTCATTTTCTATTTTAAAAAAAAATATATATATAACAAATTAAAGTTTAATTCCCTAACTTAATTTATGATTAACTAAACCCAAATTTAATCACCATTTAACTTAAACTTAATTTCCAACTTAATTTCCATAATTACATTTCCTCAATTTAATCACAAATACATCAAAGTAAACTCAAATGTCTTATTAATTTAGAATTGACCTTAACGTATTTATACTAACAAATTACTCAGAAAAAAATATATATAACAAATTAATCACCAAATTTAATCACAAATGTAATCACAATGTAATCCCAATTTACTCAAACCCTAATTCATCAATTTAATCCCAATTTAACCGAATTCATCAAACCGTAATCAAAATTGGGCTAATGGGCAAAACTAATCTACCTAATCAAAAGTGGGCTAAACTAATGGACAAACAAACAATGCAACTCAATTGAGACATAAACTAATCACAATTTAATCACAAATTACAAATTACTCAAACTTAATTTCCCTAACTTACTTTCCTCAATTTAATCACAAATTACTCAAATTCTAATTAATAAATTTAATCCCAATTCAACCAAATTCATCAAATCCTAATCAAAATTGTGATAATGGGCAAAACTAATCTACCTAATCGAAATTGGGCTAAACTAATGGGCAAACAAACAATTCAACTCAATTCAGACCTAAACAATACTAACTATGAAACTACCAATAATAACAGATAATAAGAACTAATTATAATGAATAAGAACTAATTAAAATAAGAAAACATACCTTATGTTAGGAAGAAGAAGGGAAAATGAAGGGAAAAGAGGAAGAGAGCCGCGGTTTTGGAAGGTAGAGAGATGTTAGAGAGTGAAAAAAAATGGCGAATGAAGGAGGAGAGGGGGGTCGGCTAATACTTGAAGAGAGTTGGGCAAACGGGCGTCCGACAGTGAACGCCCGCCAAAAATTTCTATAACACGCTTGGCGTCCGCTAGTGGAAGCCATTAAGTCCTAGATGGCGGCCGCTAGTGGACGCCCGTCTGCCTGAATTTTTCCCTCCCCGCTTCTGTCGGACGGCAAGTTTGGCGTCCTACAGTGGACGCCCGTTTTTTTTTCAGACGCCATGTTGGCGTCCATATGCCCAAGACGCCCATCAGGTGGACGCTCGGGGCTGATTTTCTTGTAGTGGATGTACTTGAGATTATTCTAAGATGGTGAGAAATAGTTTGGATTATTTCCATTGTAAAATTACATTTCTAGCTCAAAGATCAAGTTGTAAATAGATGATGGGTTAGAGTACACAAATTCTTGTTTGTGACGGTCATATCTGTAATGTGACTAGTCAAATAATGTTCATTTAAATAGAAAATGACAAAAGCAAATCACATAAGTCATGCATACTAATGTTTGGTCTTTTTCTATTCAAGTGATTATTATTATTTGACCCGTTGTAACGATATGACGGATAGTTCCGCTAACAGCAAGACTAACTGTAGAGTTTATGACTCGAGTCAAACATGAGAGTTCAAACCATTGAAGATACATTTTCCACAAGTTCAAATACTAGAGGAAGATGTCACTCAAATCCTAAAAATCATAGGAGCAAAGGTGGATGGCTCAAACGTGTAGTTTCTCCTTTTGTGCTCACTCTTCGTCGTTAAGCTAATGTTTCATTTGGTAATGTGGCACCCCACGTACAAACCCACACACAGCCCCTCCCAGTAGTAATAAGTCCTATCTACACTCGACTAGTTGCCACATTTCTGCCTCCAAAATCCAAATACCGTATATGAAAATCATTGAAAAACGAAGATCCAAACAAAAGCACAAAAAAACAAATCAACCAAAATTCCAAATATTATAATTCCATGTCAGTTCTTGTCATTTGGGCTCCACCCACCCAAAAACTCTTCCTTAAATACTGCCCTTCACCGACTCCATTCCTCCCTTTTCCCTTCCCAATTTCTCTCTTAATAACTCACAATGCTTGGCTCTCAAAACCCGCTTCACTTTCTTTCTTCCCCGACAAATTATCCTGACAGTATTTATGTCTCGATTTCTCAAGAAATACCTCAAAACGGTTTCAATGATACTACTACTATAGGGTATACAACCCAAGTCGTGTCTAATGGTGACATGCCCCGAAATTACGAGGAAAATAAAGAGCGTAAACTAAGACGAATGGTGTCAAATCGTCTATCTGCCCGCCGTTCTAGACATCGCAAAAAGGTGCAGCAAGAGAATTTAACGGTTGATTTGGATCGGCTTAAGGTCCAAAACCGGGAGTTCAAAAGCCGGTTGGGCAAAGTCGCGTACCATTGCTATATAGTTGGACGTGAAAACGAACGACTACATTGTGAGTCGACGTTACTTGAGCAAAGATTAAGTGATCTATATCAGTCGTTGTTGGCCATGCAGCAGCTCCTCTGATTGTAAAATTTCCTTATTTTTCTACGTACTTCTGTGTTTTCCACCAGCCTACGTACTACTACTACTACTTTATTTGTTAGCAGTGGCATACCAGTACTACTAGACTAGTAGTCTACTAGAGTAGTGGTTACTTTAAGGATGATAGATTATGGGCACGTGGTAGAAATTTAAGGTGGTGGTCTTTGGAAACGCATCTTACTTTATGAAGTAGTATGTAGAATTGTAAAAGTGAAATTTTGCATTTTCAAGTAGTCATTCTATATTGAGAGGCATATTGTACATATAAGTGGACTTAATTGCGGTTTATCATCTCTATTTTATTGGAGACTCTGATAAATATCTCTCTTAAAATATATTCTATTCGATTTTTATTTATCTTCCTTATTTTTTCATTTGACTGAAATATCCTTTCTTTCCTATTTCTATTTTGGATCATCAATATTTGGTTTAGAATTATCCTCATGGTCCGTTTGGGAACACGGATTTCATTTTGAAATTTGGATTTGACACAAATACTTTGTTTGAGAAACAAAGTGAATTTGTGAATTTGGATTTTGTCAAATCCAACCAAATCCAAGTCTCTCACAAAAATGGTCATTTCCAAATGTCACCTCAACGCATGTCATTGTAAAATTCTATCATTTCGCTTTTCTAATTTGACAATGATGATTTGAAATGAAATGTTGGTTGCCAAACGCTACCTTAATACATTTATCTCTCATCATTCTTCTCTTTTGAGCCACACCTTCCTACACCCTTATTTTTCACCCAAAAGTCAAATGAGAAGATAAATAAAAATCGGAGGAAGTACTAGGATATAGTTCAAAAGGACTAAAACAAATTCAATTCAAATTAGATTATTATTACTTACATATGGAGATTATTAACGATTAACAACTGAGCATTGTTGTTGTAGTTGGTCAATCTTATCAGGTAGGACGGTCTCATATAACAATTTACCATTTTGTTGACATCCACGATTATTTGTTACCAAATCAACATTATCACTATATTCAGTTCCTTCACTTACATAAGGAGATTATTAACTTTTAACAACTGAGCATTATTGTTGTAGTTGGTCAATCTTATCAGGTAGGACGGTCTCATATAACAATTTACCATTTTGTTGACATCCACGATTATTTGTTACCAAATCAACATTATCACTATATTCAGTTCCTTCTCACCGTCTCATTTCCACGTTGTAGAATTTATAAGCAGAATATAAATTATGAGAAAAGGGAGAAAGTATTGGTAATCTGACTCAATGAATAACATAATCTCTAGACATTTAAATATGCTTACAATTGAAGTACCTAATGCCTAAAACTTATGGAGTGCCTAATACACAATACTAACATGATTAGCCACTAACTTAGCTGACCTATTAATCCACTAATTCTAATGTATTTATTAGCAATAAGTTACCAACTTATATTAAGAAACATAAAACTAATACGAAGTACTATTTTGGATCAATAATCCAACACACACCCCTTGATCCAAAATTATCGGATCTTTGTTCGACTTCTTGTCGTGTTAAACCATACTCGTCGTTACGTCCTTGTTGTAACAAATACATGGGACCCGATGTCCTCGTAATCTTCCAGCGAATATTTCATCCATGCCTTCGTCAGGATGAAAGTCAACACCGGTCTTTGCTATCTATCTTCATTGAATTGATGAGCAATGTACCCTAACACGGTATGCGGCTTTCTCGCACCCACACGGGTTCAATGACCCTAATATGTTTGGGCTTCACACCCAAATTCCACACAAAGTCTTCTTTTAAGTCTTAAATCGAGTCTCCTTGCTTGGACTCTAAAAAAATTGGTATGTAACCTTGCTCGATCAAATAGACTTTTCTTCATCTAACTTTGTGAAGCCCTAGTCTTCACATTTTGACGCACTTCTTGTCACCGTCTTGTTAGTGCACATTAAGACCAACTTTTATTTGGAGCACTTCTCTCAAAAAACCGATTATCAATGGAGCCCTTCTCTCCACCATTACATTTATGGTGCACTTCTCACCATCTTGTGAAGCATTTCTTTTCACCAAAATTATACTACTCGTAGTAGAGCCTTTTATTTTCTCTACCAAGCTCGATAGAGCACATCTCTCTCTCTATCTCACTTTTTTTTAATTTCTCTCATTGACATTTTTCTCGCCATTTTTTTTGTCGCTCCATTTCTTTGCCTTTTAATTTAAATAGAGAATATACTGTACAAAATTATGTATGAAAAAAAAACAATCCTACTCGACTTACGACTCATGCGATATTAAATTTATATAAAAAACAATCCTACTACGTCATTATTATTTTAAGTTCTAAAAGAATTTTTTATTGAAATCTAAAGACGAATAATTTTTCTTATTGATGATATAAAAGAAAACAATAGGATTATCATTCGTTTTTAGATATTAACAAAAAATCTTTTGAAACTTATAACGACTCTTAAGGTTATAAGTTGAACTAAAATTATCCCACATCGAGAAATTATAATAAGGTGCTAAAATTCGATTATATAAATAAAAATAATTAACAATAATCGAATTTAGGAGTGATAACTTATCATCGTAATCTTCTATTAGATCAACTATTTATACATTTATTATGTAAGAAATAAACACGTCTCTTTATATTATCATGAAATTTGATTGTTAGATTTAATCCGGCTAAAGACTGAAACTTCATACTAAATTAATCGGTAATAAACTTAAATTAGCTGTAGCGGAAGCGTACCTGATAATACTGATAAAACATAACTTACGTCAAGCGGTCTTCTGGATTAGGTCTTCTAGTGAACACACAAATCATATGGATCTCTCTACTGATGGATTTAATTCGACTAAAAACTGAAACTTCATACTAAATTAATCGGTAATAAACTGGAATTAGTTGTAGCGGAAGCGTACCTGATAATACTGATAAAACATAACTTACGCCATGGCGGTCTTCTGGATTAGGTCTTCTAGATGACACACAAATCATGTGGATCTCTCAACTGATGGAGGGCGGAGAGATTAGATTATTGTGTGCTACCAGGGACCATAACCCTGGTGGCTATATATAGACTCCTAAGTTTAATGCGTCCATCGAACATTAGAAAACCTAATGGGTATCTACACTTGTAGATAATAGTCTGGCCCATACTTTGTAAGACGTATATATAATTAAGCCCGTAAATAATACACCGTAGTAATTTCGATTTTTAATGTTTGAATCGATAACTAGCCGAGTAGTGTAAAAATATCATACAATTTAAACTCGACTCGGTTTACGACGCTCGTAAATGATTGATTACGAGATAGGTTATCAATTATTTTGAAAAAACGTTATAAAATTGATTTGAATTTGGTTAGGACGAAATTGATTCCTTCCGCGTCACGACATCGTATTAATCTTTTCGGATTACGTGATGTTCGATTTAGCATCAACTGGTTTCGTACTAAGCCTTTAAAAAAACAGGATCGAGTACATCTACCGACAAATATTTGCGATCTCATTATGCCCTTGAATGTTTAGGGCGGCACTCCTCGAAAGGGTGCCACCTCTGTTACGACTCGTAAAGGGATTAAAAGGATCTTGAAACGGGAGTTGTCTTTAGATATATTCGATGCGAAATTGTTTTAAATATTATGTAATCGTATACGATGTTGACGATAACGATTACTATAATGCTAAACGAGACTGATAACGCGATAATAAAAAACGTTCTTTTTAAGATGGATTTGCTTCAACAATCAAATATTCGGGGTGTCGGGATAAGCGACCGGCAACATCGGGTGCGTTACCCTCGTATTCGTGTTTCCTTATCCCGTCATCCCTCATATTCGACACGAATAGGCGAATATTTTATGGTGATACGATAATAATAATATTCGCGACGAAAAAACAAAAAAGACGAGAAAGGACGAAGAAGAACGAAGAAAAAAACGAGAAGAAGAAGAGAGAAGAGAGAAGGGAGAGAGTGGGTTTGATGACACCCTCAACCTACATGCTTAATTGGCCTCGGTTATGGACTCGTAGTAACGGCGTTCGCGCGGGAGTATCGAGGATATAGGAAGAGTTATGGTATTTGTGTTTTAGGATCGGTTTTCTCGGGTTTTCCTAGAGGATTTTCTAGAGGGGGATGTAGTGTATAGGATACTTTAGATTACTGAAAAGTTGTATGTAGAATTCTGAAATTGTATGTGTGTTGAATGAGGTGCAAAAAAGGGTGTATTTTTATAGGAAAAACTCAATCCCTCGGCCTAGGGTCACTCAATCGAGTGCCCCTGCTGACTCGATCGAGTGGCCCAATGAAATGGTATCAGCGGGCTTTTTGGAGGCCCACTCGATCGAGTGGGCTGATACTCGATCGAGTGGGTCGGATGGTCGAGATATTTTGAGGTTTTTGACTTTGAGTCGAATTCTTGAAGCTTGCATGGCTGTTTTTGTGTCTCGGAAACGACTTTGACCGGGGTTTGACTCGGTCGCCAAAAGATGGTTTTATTTCTGGTGTCGATTTTGACCCAGATTAGTCTTATTTGATTGGAAACAACCCGCTGGGCCTGAATTTGAGGTCGTTTTGGTGAGATTTTTACTCCGCTAAAAGCTCACGCCAGATACTATTGATTCCGAATCCAAATTTGGGCGTATTAAGTCACGTTTACGTCCGATCATCATCGGGTATTTTGTTGGAAGCTGCCATAGACACTAGCAGGCAAAATGCGGGTGTCTACAAAACTGTATTTACAATATAACCTGATGAGCTCAAAAATGCTATAAACATTCCGGTACGTGTCGTTACCGCACTTAAATTAATAATTTATAACCTTACTCTTATCACACTAACGATCTTAAAATTACGTAGTATAGTACAAGTAGGGTCGATCCCAAGGAGAGACGATTTATTCATTAACTAGTCCACTACATATTTACGCGATTATGAATAAAATACTAACAATATTAACAAGAATATATATACGGAATGGGGGGTTAATTAATTGTCTCGAATAATTTAATTAATGAATTACTCCATGATAACCTATAACTAATATCCTAATATATACAAGTGAAACAAGCATAATAATTCGGCTCATATATTTCTTATACTTAGTTAAGTCATTCAGTTACTAAATCGACTCGTCGTACCCATATTATTTTATTACTAGATTAATTGTAGAGAATTTAGCCGCTAAATCTCCCTATCCTTCCTTACTTATAATCGGTGTCGAGCCGCTCGACCACCAATACTACTAATTAATTATTACGTAAGTTTCGACGCTCTGTAAGTTAACTAGTCGCATTAAGGACAAGAAAGACATCATTAATCCTAGTCAATTAAAATTAACTAGATCAAATTATACTCCTAGATTAATCTAGTGACAATTCGCAGTCCTAAATTAATATAGTTGCTACTCGGTTGTATAATTTAACGCCGCGCCAAATAATACAACTAGCTATTTAACAATAAAGACGAGTATAAAATTGAATACTAACAAATAATATTGGTAAAATTAATTGATTTCATAACTGAACGATTAACGTCATATAAGATCCAAGACAAAATTAATAACTGAAATTAACAAGTATTAAGGAGTAGAGAACTTAATATCTAGGCAAAAAAGACTCCTCCTTGATTTGGTTTCGACACCTCCACAAGTAGTGCTTCCGTCTTCCCTCGAGTTGAAGCCGCTTCACCCGACGGACTGCTCCGAGCTCCCGAAAATCATTAACTTCAATTACTAATATGGTTTGGTATTTTTGTGTTTGATTCCTTAAGTTATTCATGATGTGATAAGTGTAGTTTGTAGTGCCTATTTCGTAGTGTTTTGGTCCCATTTTCCTTGTGGAATCGCTCCTTGGGAGCGATTTATGGGCTACTTATGCTTCCTCTAGTTCGTTTCAGGTTCCCGAGACCATTCGTGAAGAGTTGGAGCGATTCCGACTCAATACATACACTTTTCGGAGCCAACGAAGTAAAGGAACGATCACTCGATGCCTTGGATTTGACCCCGAGACCTTGGGACCCAATCCCAAGCCTCCGAGACCCGATCCCGAGTCCTGAGAATCGATGAGAAGTCCATGTGAAGCAAGGAGGGACCAAAAGGATCATATTGGAGGCCTACAAGACCCATCCCGGTCGGGACAACCCTCATCCCGTCCGGGATGAAGTGCAAACAAAGAAGCTCTTCTGCTGAGTCAACCGGGATGGGATGAAGCCATCCCGGACGGGACCATGGAGCCATCCCGGACGGGACCATGAAGCCATCCCGGACGGGACCATCCATCCCGACCGGGATGAGCCCAATACAGCACCGCGTGACTTCCTTTCAATTCCTTTGCTCTTGTAACCTTATAAATACCCCCCCTCTTGTAATCTTAGTGAAGATGCTTCACCTCTCCCTAAACCCTAGACTACTTTAGGTTAGATTAGATTAGATTAGTGTAGATTAGTCTTTAGATTATCGTTAATCATAGATTAATGCTTGTAATTTGGGAATTCTTCAAGATCTCCATTCAAGCTTGACAACCTTGGATGTTTGTTTTGGGTTCTTCCATTTATGCAAGTTTTCTTCTTCTTTTCATCTTCTAGTACGGTATAATCTTCTTTTCCTTTCTCTTAATCCTTGTTCTTTCATTAAAGTTTGATTCTTTGTTGAATGTATTGTTCATAGTTCATAGTTCTTGTTAGTTTCTTCATGTTTGTTTTGATTGCTATGTTGATTCATCTTATTAGTATTAGTTTTCCTTTAATCATGTTAGAGTAGTATCTTGCTAGGGTTAGTAAGGTGATTTGGGTGTTAACCGGATGATTAAGGGAGTGTTGGAGATGTTGGTGGAAGATTTGGGTTTCCTCTTGGTTTGGTGCATATCACATGTTTGTTGAAATGCTTGAATGACTAGTATGTGCATATGCTTGTTTTTCTTGCCTTTCTCTTGTGGGTGATAGTTTGTGAATGAGGATACGGCTCTTGGTGAAGGCATCGTTGGTGAAGAATTGGAGGAGGATAGTGAGTTGGATGATTTGGTGGAGTTTGTGAAGTTGTTGGGTGAAATTGACAAGCCCAAGTTGCCCCTGTCCGAGAATGTAGAAAAACATCAAGAGCCCCTTGTAAGTGAACCAAGCAATGATTTGGAAGAGATTGAAACCGCCGGTAGAAGTTTCAATTTTCCTCTCCAAGACGACGTGGGGACAAGCGATGAAGATAGGGAACCACAACTTGAGGAAAGTGTTGGGGTGTGCAACAAGGAAACGAGGCCAAAGCCGTTTTTTGTGCCTCATGATGAAGACTTGAAGCTTGATAGTGATTGGAGACGATGCTTAGGGAGGAAGAGGTCGGTTAAGCTCGTAGGATGGATAGACCCCGGAGACAACACGAAAGATGATATTGGGTCTTTTGAGGACTACTTCTTGCCTCCACCTTGGAGGCCGTGGAGGATTGCTAGGCTCGAGCACTCTTTGGGCCGTCTCTATGATGTCGGTAGTGCGTTAGACTTGCTCCTCCATGCCCTTGAGGGCTATGGTTGAAGAATGGGAGTCCACCATCCTCGGTTTGACGGAGTCCCTAAAGAACCTTCATGTTGTATATTCTTCTCCCTTCTTCTTTAGAGTTCTTGTGTTTGTAATTGTGTCGTTTGTAACTTTGTTTCTAGAACCCTTTGTTTTGTGATATTCTTGTTATTTGGATTGTTGATGAGCGTTGTGAGGGAGAGAATTTGATGTTGTGTTTGAGTTTATTGTGATAGGTGAAGTGAAGATGACTCCTAGAGAGGAATGGTTATCGATAGAGCATGGATTGTGAGCAAGGGAACGGGTTTTTGAAGCTTTGAATAGCTTTTGGGGTTTTGGAAGTCACGAAGAGAGCGTCCCGACCGGGAAGAAGTCTTCCCGACCGGGAAGGGTGAAGCATCCCGACCGGGAAGGATCCATCCCGATCGGGATGAGGGTATCATATTTTGGGTTTACTGGAATGCCATCCCGATCGGGACGGGAGCTTCCCGATCGGGACGGGAGCTTCCCGACCGGGACGGGTATGTCATCCCGACCGGGACCACCCATCCCGACCGGAATGGCCCCCTACTCCCACTTGTGCCTCTTCTTCGTCATTTGAGACCACCCAACCATTGTACACCCCCTCCCAACCTCCCTTCTTCTCCTTGTTCCTATCATACGACCCTTGCACTTTATTTGCATGCCATCACTTCATTTCCTCTTCACTTTACACCGAGCCCCACATCAAATCTCACCCCCTCACACCATTACTACCTCTACCATGCGATACTTTCAAGTTCGAAGCGGGATGACAATGATGACGACAAGCAAAGTGCTTATATTGAGCGATGAGACGATGGAGCGAGTGAGTTGCTAACCGATGGGTACGACAACTATCCTTTCTTTTCCGTCTATTATTGCTTGTTTTCTCTCGTTTGCCCCCTTTCCCTTGAGTCATGGTGTCTTGGTGGCCTTCGAGGCCTTAGTATGGTTGCTCCCGATTCTCGATGACGTGACTACATCGAGAGTCATTTCAAAATCCAAATTTACAAGTATTTTCACTTTTTCTTTGATTTCTCTTTCTTTTTGTAGGATTTAGTCGGATTTGGGCGGAATCCGGGCTAGGTGACTTGATTACACCTAGTCCTCCCCTCCCATTTCCTTTTATTTCCTTCTTTTTGATTTTTTCCCCCATCCATATCTTTTCTTGTCTCGGCCCACGGTGACTTGATTACACCCCGGCCGGACACATTCTACCCCTTTCTCCGCTTTATTTTTGATTTTTAGCTTTATTTTCGTAGTTTCTTTTCTTTTCTTTTCCGTCTCCATATACTACGGTCGAGCATGAGGACATTGCTCGACTTAAGTGTGGGGGAGCGATATTCTATCATAGTTAGTTTTGTTTTCGTAGTTTTTTTCGAAAAATCTTTAAAAATCCTAAAAATTTGAAAAAATTTCATAAAAATCAAAAAGATTTTCCTTTTGTGTGTTTTCCTTTTTATGTCGTTGTGTCGTGTATTTGTTGTGTTGTGCGTATTTTGCCTCCCTTCTTCCTTATAGGTTGCTTGAATCACCGATAGCTTTGGAGAGCTTTCAAGACTTCTGGTAACATCTTTATCCCTTTTTCTTCTTTATCTCTTGTGGAGTTTGGAGAAGATTGTGATGTTGTGTGCTCGGGAGGAGCTTTGTAAAGTTTAGTGTTGGTTGGTGGCTTGTTCCGAAGCTCGGGGTGGTGTTTGTGTTGTTTGTTTGTTTGTTTTGTTTTGCTTTTTTTGTTTTGTTGTCTTTTGTCTCTTTTTCTTTCATTTTTTTCTTGAGTCTTTGTTTTGTGTGTGTAGTTGTGTCTTGTGTGTAAACGATTTTCAAAAACCCGGTCTAGAGGCTAGTGTGTGAGTGTTTACTTTCCCTTCTTAGTAGTATAAATCGAGTCTTGGACTTTAGTCTAGTAGAATGACCCTAAATCAATGAATTCGTTGGTCCTTTACCTTGAGTCTACCTAGCTTACTAGGGATTTACTACGGGATTTGCATTTTGACCATTATGACCACCTACAGTGTGAAAAGGCCTTGGTTGCCAAGTCCCGTCCCTTAGGTGACCATGTTTAGGATTGTTTGATTAGTCCAAGTTCTCCACTTTTTGTGGGTTTGAAGAGGGATCGCGACCCCCGACTTACCCATTCACCTACCTCCTACACATATCCACCAAATAAAATTGCAATTTGTTGAAGTCTCTCTTTCTTATTTGCCAAGAAATGCCTATCAATCAAATCAAGCCAAAAAGAGCAAAGAAAAGAAAAGAAAGAAAAATGAAAGAAAGAAAAGATTGAAGAAAAAGAAAAGGCACAAAAGCCAAAAAGAAAATAGAAAAGAAGAAAAAAAAATGGCATGACAACAAACAAAGCAAAAATGCAAAAGAAAAGAGAAAATGCCAAAAGAAAATCGTCTCACAAAAAGATCTTAACCCCACAAAAAAAATAAGCCTTTTTCCGACTTTTTGCCGTGAAGAGCCTACCAAAGGACCGAGTCCCTAGGAAGGATGATAGCAGCAAAAGTCGGTCTTCCCTCATTTTGCATATTTCCACCTTTTTACTTGGACTAGTTAGGCGGTTTCGGACAGGGGACGACCCTCTTGGCTCATTGCTAAAGGGGGCGGGGTCTCACTTACCTACAGTGTCGACTAACACCGTGGTTTACCCCTTTTCCATCCCGCCGATCGTCCCGTGGTACGTTCTTAGAAGGTTAGGAGGACCTAGGTAAGTTATCAATGTTTTTGTTGCTTTATCGTCATACTATTAGGGTTTAGTTCATCTTGATTTGTATTGCTAGCTTGGGAACGTTGTCACTTGCCTTGAGTCCTAAACCGGTGCTTCTTTCACCGCTTGTTTGAGGGAAGCGGTATTTGTTTTCTTTTGGATGCAACCGATTTTTGTTTGTTTGTTTGTGTGTTTGTTGTTTATGTGTTTGGTGTCCGGTTGCATCCACAGTTTTGTCGCAAGACCCCACTTGCCTTGCGGAGTGCACTTTTCCTCTAAGTGCACTCGCATGAGTTGAAAGGGCGTAGGGTGCGCTAATACCCACTCGGCTAGTTTAGTAGTTAGTATGTGCTTACTCGAGGGCGAGTAAGGGTTAAGTGTGGGGGAGTTGATAAGTGTAGTTTGTAGTGCCTATTTCGTAGTGTTTTGGTCCCATTTTCCTTGTGGAATCGCTCCTTGGGAGCGATTTATGGGCTACTTATGCTTCCTCTAGTTCATTTCAGGTTCCCGAGACCATTCGTGAAGAGTTGGAGCGATTCTGACTCAATACATACACTTTTCGGAGCCAACGAAGTGAAGGAACGATCACTCGATGCCTTGGATTCGACCCCGAGACCTTGGGACCCAATCCCGAGCCTCCGAGACCCGATCCCGAGTCCCGAGAATCGATGAGAAGTCCATGTGAAGCAAGGAGGGACCAAAAGAATCATATTGGAGGCCTACAAGACCCATCCCGGTCGGGACAACCCTCATCCCGTCCGGGATGAAGTGCAAACAAAGAAGCTCTTCTGCTGAGTCAACCGGGACGGGATGAAGCCATCCCGGACGGGACCATGGAGCCATTCCGGACGGGATCACCATCCTGGACGGGACCATGAAGCCATCCCGGACAGGACCATCCATCCCGACCGGGATGAGCCCAATACAGCACCGCGTGACTTCCTTTCAATTCCTTTGCTCTTGTAACCTTATAAATACCCCCCTCTTGTAATCTTAGTGAAGATTCTTCACCTCTCCTTAAACCCTAGACAACTTTAGGTTAGATTAGATTAGATTAGTGTAGATTAGTCTTTAGATTATCGTTAATCATAGATTAATGCTTGTAATTTGGGAATTCTTCAAGATCTCCATTCAAGCTTGACAACCTTGGATGTTTGTTTTGGGTTCTTCCATTTATGCAAGTTTCCTTCTTCTTTTCATCTTCTAGTATGGTATAATCTTCTTTTTCTTTCTCTTAATCCTTGTTCTTTCATTAAAGTTTGATTCTTTGTTGAATGTATTGTTCATAGTTCATAGTTCTTGTTAGTTTCTTCATGTTTGTTTTGATTGCTATGTTGATTCATCTTATTAGTATTAGTTTTCCTTTAATCATGTTAGAGTAGTATCTTGCTAGGGTTAGTAAGGTGATTTGGCTGTTAATCGGATGATTAAGGGAGTGTTGGAGATGTTGGTGGAAGATTTGGGTTTCCTCTTGGTTTGGTGCATATCACATGTTTGTTGAAATGCTTGAATGACTAGTATGTGCATATGCTTGTTTTTCTTGCCTTTCTCTTGTGGGTGATAGTTTGTTTGTGGGTTCGGTTCCCTCACTAAGTAGCGAGAGCCCGGTGAGGACGACCCCTAGGTCGGTCTACATAGCAAGAGCCCGGATGCGACCTAGGCCACTATAGCGCACTAGTAACCCCGTTTGTCATGTGTGTCGCCAAGGTGTGTTATAGGATGAACCTCTAGGTAGGCCTAAGTTGCGAGAGCCCGAACCATACCTAGATTACCCTGCTACCTCCTTCACTCTAGTTCGCCCTCGACCATTCCTTTACCCCTTTGACCCCGACCTAATCCTGGCCCGTTTTCCTTTGTTAGTTTTCTCCTTAGCCTTAGCCTAGTCTAGCTTTCTCCCCTTTTAATCATTCTTGTTTAGCTTAGCTCGTTGACTTAGTCTCGTTTTTAGGTCGACCTAGTCTAGACGCCTCTTACCGTCCCCGTGGATTCGACCCGACTTACCCTTTCTACCCAGTTAGGATTAGTTGGTTATTTATTTGATCGGCGGGATCCACGACAAATCCCACCTTCATGATGGAAATCGGGTATTTATAGTTACCTTGGGTCAAGAATAGGAAAGATTTGGGGTATAATTTCTGGGTAGAAAGAAGGAAAACTGATGGGATTTGAAGATATGGAAATATTGAGTTCCTCTCCCGTGGGTTTGCCTGAGTTTATGATATGGAAAGTTGATGATTATTTGCCTTTTTCCACCTTGCTCAATATTGTTTCCCCTTCTTGTCTTAAGATTTCCTGCCCTTTTATTTCCTTTTTGGTTTCCTTCTCGTGTGAGTTCCAATTAGCTGGGTTCCATGTGCTATTTGCTTAGTTAAAACTTTTGTCTTCCTCTTGGGTCATTCCTTAACTAGCCCAATTGTACGGACTTGTCCTATTGTCATTATGGATCGAGCTTGTAGTCCAATTAGCCAATTAACCTTTTTTTCATCTTCGTTCGATCGCCCGTCTTTACCCATCAACTCGTACCTATAATTCACAATTAATATAATTTAGCCCATTTTATTCTAAAATAATATTACTTGCGTAAATACCCAAATGAGCGAAAAATATACTATATAGCTTAGAGAATATTATAAATGTTATTAACGACACATAAAAACGAGGTGAAAATTTGAATAATTAGCGAGTTATCAAAATCCCCCACACTTAGCTTGTTGTCGTCCTCGACAATGATAAAACCTTAGGTACAATTAGACAAATCAACCTTAATGATTTCGGACAAAACAAAAAAGATTACCGACGACAAACTAAAATATTTTCTGTTAGATAAATCAGTTGACTAAGTTAGAGAAGTTAATAAAAATATTTGAGTTAGATTAGGAAGCATATACACTAAACTTTTCCTCCACATAGAACTATTCAACTAATTAATTTAACAATATATAATATTTTAGATCGCTTCTAAATATAAATTATAAATGAACTCATTATTTTTCACACTCATTTGAACTACCTTAAAAAAAAGTTGTATAAGAATTGACTTAAAAAGACGAGTTTCGACAATTTAAGGTCTTGGGGGAAGGGGATTTACTTTCCGTACATTCCTATTACCAGATCAGTACGAGGATCGTTCTCCCGAGCACATAGGCAAACTAAACACCTCGCCTCACTTTTTTCCATTATTGTTTTTTTTCTCTTTTTCATTTTTTTTTGTATATTTTTTTTTTGTTTTTTTTATTCTTTCTTTTTCGCTTTTTTTATTCTTTTTCTTTTTTTTTGATCAGGTGACCCATGTAACAAGCTTTCAATCAATGACTCCCGCCCTTCCGAACAAGACATTAGACATTCTCCCAATCCCATTAGGACTAGGTTCCCCTCGGATTTACTAACTCGAGTCACAAGAACGACTCACTCACTCTTGAGGTGTCTAATCTTCCTTAGCCCTAATTAGGAGTCACCTAGGAAAGCAAATTAATTTAACAAGACCGGCTTACTTTTCGTACCTCTAGAGTCAATAAAAAAATAAGTAGTGAAGGTAATACAAATAAGTGCTATTCTTTATAATTCACTTATAACTCAAATTTAAAAGAGACTTAAAATATCATCTACTATCAAATTAATTAATCCAAGCTCGATCGGGAGGAAAAATAATTGTATATATAACTTCAAAACTTTTTTTTTAATATTAGTAATAGAAATTATTAAAGTTAGTAATTTTTTGAAAAAATTGTTAGATTAGAGCTTGTCGTCGATTCTCTTATTTTAGTTAGCCTAAAAACGCTTAGGTTGTAACTTTAAAGCACACTTGTTGAAAATTTTAAAATAAACTCAATTTATTAAGATTTTAATTAACTCCTCCCCCGCACTTAAGATCGACATCGCCCTCGATGACAAATGAAATATATTCGAAAAATAAAGGAGAGAGATAAGAGCACTTAGCGGATTTAATATGTGAGTAGTCAATTGCGCAGCACCGACCCGGTTGCATGTCCATCGTATTAGCTCCAATCCCATAATAACAATCTCCAAAATCACCAAAAATTCACAATAACAGTATTCCTGCAGAACAAAAGCATTAGACCCAGACAAGTGTAACACGAAATACCAAAAAATAAGTTCTCAGCAATGACACGTCTTATGAATTAAAGTTTATTTTATCTAATACTAATATTTTTGTGCAACCGACACTATTAACATCCCCTTACAAAGGTTGCAAAACTCAGAGAGGCACTTAAGCCGACTCGACTAAAAAAATTAAAATAATACAATACAATACAATTAAGCTTGGGTTGCCTCCCAAGAAGCGCCTAATTTAACGTCTTTGGCTCGACCGAGTTCAGAGAGTGGATTATGGTTCCTCAAGAACCACGTCTTCTATCACCTTTACCTCGCACCGTTCGTAGAAGGGTTTCAACCTGTAACCATTTACCTTGAACACTTGGTTAGTATCAATACTCTTTATTTCAACGGCTCCATGCGGAAAGACATTCGTGACAATATACGGTCCAAGCCATCGCGATCTAAGTTTACCTGGAAATAACTTCAAACGGGAGTTAAATAATAATACTTTCTGTCCTACCCTAAATGATTTCCCATTTATGTTCTGATCATGAAAAGCCTTGGTTCTTTCCTTATAATTTCTAGCATTCTCATAAGATTCTAACCTTAATTCTTCTAATTCCTGCAATTGTAATTTTCTCTCCATCCCGGCTAACTCATAGTCTAAGTTACACTGTTTCACAGCCCATTCAGATTTATGCTCGAGTTCAACAGGTAAATGACATGCTTTTCCAAAATTAATCTATACGGTGACATTCCAATGGGTGTTTTGTAAGTTGTCCTATATGCCCAAGCTGCATCATCAATCCGAAGACTCTAATCTTTCCTATTCGGGTTTACCATCTTCTCCAAAATCGACTTAATTTCCCTATTGGAAACTTCAGCCTGACCGTTAGTTTGCGGGTGGTAGGCAGTGGCAATTTTGTGAATAACCTGGTACTTACTAAGCAATGCAGCTAATACCCGGTTACAAAAGTGAGTCCCGCGGTCGCTAATGAGTGCCTTCGGGATTCCGAACCTATTAAAAATTCGACTTTTAACAAATTTCACTACGGTCTTAGCATCATCACATTTAGTAGCCTTAACTTCGACCCACTTGGATACATAATCTACAGCCAACAAGATATACAGATAACCATGTGACCCTGGAAAAGGACCCATGAAGTCGATACCCCATATATCAAATATTTCACAAGCAAGAATTCCATGTTGAGGCATTTCAGCTTTCCTAGTTAAATTACCAGTTTTCTGACATTGGACACAAAATTTGCAAAAAGAATAAGCATCTCGGTGTAATGTGGGCCAATAAAACCCGCACTCTAAAACCTTATGTGCTGTCCGTTTAGGGCCAAAGTGTCCTCCTGTTTCAAAACTATGACAGAAATTGAGAATAGATTGCTGAACTGAATGTGACTTGAACCTCATCTAGGTGCATTCAGATATCTTGACAAGATGTGGAGAATCTTGTAATCTTCACAAATATAGTAGTGAATAAAAGGGAGATGCGGCTGACATATTTAATAGATTATGAATCTTGAATAAATGACAAAGATGAACCAAAATGATTGTTTGCCAAAGTAGTCGAAATGCCGAGATCTTTCCTAATACATAAAGAATAAAATTAAGTGGATATTGCCTTAATCATGAAGATGTCGTGATCTCAAGAAATGGAAGGAAATCAAGCATCTCACAATTTTGGCAAGGATTTACTTAGTTGATATAGTAAATTATTTTCTAGTATTTTTTTCCCATTTATCGTAGTATTATTTAGGAAATAATATCACTCGAGATATCGAGTTGATTTTCACATGTAGGCAATTTATATGCCACACGACAATAATGTAAGAGAAGAATATGAATGATGAATTAACAAAAAAACCGAGTTGCATTTTGATCTTTGTGATCATGGTGTTTACTAAATTCGAGAAGGTACTTCGAATTGGCGATAAAAGATTGGGCTCCAATCTCTTTCGTGATTAGTTCCGGGTTCAGGGTCGAACTACGGGTTAAATATCCTTTGGTTACTCACCGATTAACATCGGATCACAAAATACAAAAAAAAACGAAGCGTCTGCTTCCCAAAAATAGCCGAGCCACAAAACTCAAAATCCTCACAAACCTTAACCACGAACCAGGGTTACATTAACCTTAGTTCAATTTCACTCCAAAATCCACGTCATCAACCAAGGTTACATTAACCTTCGACCCAATCTTCATTTCTTATTCTAAACCGCTTCCGCATTCGCATCATTTGGTATCAGAGCCGTGTTTAGTGACATGGGAGATAATGATATCAACAACAACAATGTCAACAACGACGCAAGCAGCATCAATACTGGAGGGGGTAACGACGAGAATCTCATCCAACAATTGCTTCGTGCCTTGCGTAATTTACCTGAGAACCGAGCAGGAGGAGGAGCTAGGAGATTCGTGGACGTGCCAAAGCCTCGAGATGAATTCAAAGTCACGCAATTTCTGGAGTTTGAAGGAGGAGTCGATCTAGAGGAATACTTGGATTGGGAACGCAAGATGGAAAGAATGTTCGATTTCAAGGACGTTCTCGACGAAAAGCGTTGTAAGTATGCTATACTTAGACTCACAAAAACAACATCTTTATGGTTTGAGGGCATGAAATTTAGAAGGGCTAGAGAGGAAAAGCCAAAGGTTAAAACTTGGGATGACCTTAAACGTAAGTTACGCAAGAGGTATGTGCCCAAGAGTTATAAAGTCGATTTGTATAGGAGAATTGCCGAATTAAGACAAGGGAGTCTAAATGTTAGTAGTTACATTTCAGAGTTTGAAAAAGCGTCTTTGATGTGCGAGTTAGACGAGTTAGAAGAACAAAAAATGACTCGATTTTGTAAAGGTTTAAATCGTGGTATCGCGGATGTCGTTGACTTACATCCCTACGAGTCATTCGATACACTTTGTTCTTTGTGTCTTAAGGTCGAAACTCAACAAAAAAAGAAGTCTACCCCTAAAACGGATACTTGGAATAAATCCGAGGAAACTAAGTTTGAAGGGTCAAACTTGCATGTGACTCCTAAGACTATCCCTATTTCCCAAATGACACCCAATACACCCTATAAGGCCAAGGACATGTCTAAGGTCCGTTGTTTCAAGTGCCAAGGGTTCTGTCACTTTAAAACCGAGTGTCCCAATCAAAGAATCATCACCTTAAGGGAGGCGATTACATATCGTGATGATTTGTGGGAACAAGAGGAAAGTGACGAGGAGGGAAAAGTTTATATGGCAAAGGGAGGAGAGGAAGAGGTGGAAGAAGTCTTAGAGTTTGAGGCTCCTACACACGTTGAGTCACTAGTCTTGCGTCGTACACTACACACACTTGCTAAATCGTCTATAATGAAGCAAAGAGACCAAATCTTTCATACTAAATGTCAAGTGAATGATAAGTGGTGTAATGTGATTATTGATGGGGGGAGTTGCACTAATGTCGCATCCCAAGAAATGGTGGACAAACTTGCCTTGACCACTACGCCCCACCCAAAACCCCACACACTACATTGGCTTGATGACGGAAAGAAGGTGAAGGTCACAAAGCAAGTGCGAGTTGGGTTCACGATGGGTCCGTATAATGATGAAATCACGTATGATGTGATTCCCATGGATGTGTGCCACATTCTGTTGGGCAGGCCATGGCAATTCGATCGTGATGTACGTCATCAATGGAGGACTAACGAGTATATTCTGATGGTGAATGAAAAGAAAATCGTCCTAAGGCCAATGACATCGAAGGATGTTCGTTCTATGCATTCTAACCGGGCTACCAAGCCTAGTTTATCTGTGTTTGCTAGTGGGCCGGTGTTAGCAAACAAAGAGGAGAGATACGCCCTTAAAGCATCTAGCATGTCCGTAGTTTCAAGAGGGAACGACCTTGACCAAGGTTACATTAACCTTGACCAAGCTTACCCTAACCTTGACTCTAACGAACTTATGCAACCGCTAGTAGGTGGGTCTGAAGATGTACTTTCGAGTGACCTTGAGTCTAGCTTGTCTACAGTTATTAGTCAAAGCAGAATTGAACCGGTGATTGACCGAGATGAAGAAGGAAATACGCTTATTGCGTCAAGGCACCCTGTGCCTCAAGAAGACCAATCCGGGCCCATACAACCATCGATTCGAATGAAGGATAAAAATTATGGGGTCCGTATTTCCGTGGAGGACTTAGCTCCAGATTTAAAATTTAAGGACCTTACGGAATTGAGGTCAATTCCTTTTGAAGAAGGAGGGGATGATCCGATTGTGGAGCCCAAAAAATTAGCCAACGGTCCTAATAAAGCAATTGACTACGCACGTGGGCCATCCTATCACAAGCCGCCATGGGTAAGCGTGTATTGGCCCAAACATGGCCAGATTCATGCAACTACACCAAGGATCCATCAAGAGAATATTGCTTTTCCTAAAAAGATGTGGGGGATCTCGTGGAATTGGCAAGAGATCCACAATGATGGTAGGAGGATAAAAGAAGATATGGCTGGTATCTTTTATGATACACCAATCTCAAGTAAAAGGCAACAAGAGGATCTCCAAATATTTGAGATATCAATCTATCTTGAATATATGGTAAGGAATAAACAAGAGGATCTCCATCAAATAATTGGAGATGGGAAAATCTCGGACATATGGCAAGGAATAAAGTGTGAGGATCTTCGCCAAATAATTGGAAGTGTCGTGATCTGCTACATTCACACACCACCTATTATTTCAAGCATTAGATCACGCATCACATAGTAATCTTGGAGACATGAGAAAAGGATCTTCATCACACACAATCTTTTATTTAAGGCAAGTAGAATAAAGATCACACCCATAGGTGGCATGTGATACTAGTAGTTATATTTCGTAGTATTTGTTTCCTTTTATATTAGTATTATTATTCTAGAATATCACTCGGAATATAACGAGGATATCACACATTGTGGGCTATATAAGCCAATGTCTTTCATTGAATAAAGCATGGAATATTTATGAATTTACAAACAACTTGTCAAACTCTGGATTAATTTGTTAATCTCGTGTTTAAACTTCGAGAAGGTGCTTCGAAGTGTTTAGAGGGTTGGTGCTCCAAACTCTGAGCTATTAATTCGAAATTGCCTTCTGATGCGAAATAAAAATGCGGAAGCTCCAATGCAAACTTGTTTTTGTATTTTTTTTTGGACCAAGGTTAATGTAACCTTGAAGTTTATTGACGAACGAAAATAAACGATAATATAAAGGGATATTTAGCCCGTAGTTCGACCTTGAACCCGGAACTAATCACGAAAGAGATTGGAGCCCAATCTTTTATCGCCAATTCGAAGTACCTTCTCGAATTTAGTAAACACCATGATCAAAAAATCAAAATGCAAAAAGTTTTTTTTTTAATTCATCATTCATATTCTTCTCTTACATTATTGTCGTGTGGCATATAAATAGCCTACATGTGAAAATCAACTCGATATCTCGAGTGATATTATTTCCTAAATAATACTATGATAAATGGGAAACAAATACTAGAAAATAATTTACTATATCAACTAAGTAAATCCTTGCCAAAATTGTGAGATGCTTGATTTCCTTCCATTTCTTGAAATCACGACATCTTCATGATTAAGGCAATATCCACTTGATTTTATTCTTCATGTCTTAGGAAAGATCTTGACATTTCCACTACTTTGGCAAACAATCATTTTGGTTCATCTTTGCCATTTATTCAAGATTCATAATCTATTAAATATGTCAGCCGCATCTCCCTTTATTCACTACTATATTTGTGAAGATTACAAGATTCTCCACATCTCATCAAGATATCTGAATGCGCCTAGATGAGGTTCAAGTCACATTCAGTTCATCCCCTCTTTTTCAAAAAGAATTGTCCTCAATTCCAAAAGGTAATCGAGGCATAACATTATGACCAGATTCACTTTTTTTTTTTCTGTGAACAGTACCGCGTGAATAGTACCACGTGAACAGTACACATATTTCTTTTTTCTCTTTTTTTTTGGTATAAAAAACTACACAATTAAGAAATCACAAATTCAACAACGAACAAAAAAGCTAGTCAAAACCAATTAACCCTTGAACTACCTCGCTCAAATTTAATCTTTGAATTCCAATCGCAACCGGAAAACCAACCAAAAAATTGGATTCGACACACCTTTAGGACCGTCTTGATTTTGAGAAAAACCAAGAGTTGTAGCTCTGATACCATTCTGATGCGAAATAAAAATGCGGAAGCTCCAATGCAAACTTGTTTTTGTATTTTTTTTTGGACCAAGGTTAATGTAACCTTGGTTGGTGGTTAAGGTCTGTAAGGATTTTGTGTTTTGTGGCTCGGCTATTTTTGGGAAGCAAACGCTTTGATTTTCTTCATTTTGTGATCCGATGTTAATCGGTGAGTAACCAAAGGATATTTAACCCGTAGTTCGACCTTGAACCCGGAATTAATAGCTCAGAGTTTGGAACACTAACCCTCTAAACGATTCGAAATACCTTCTCGAAGTTTAAACACGTGATTAACAAATTAATCCATAGTTTGACAAGTTGTTTGTAAATTCATAAATATTCGATGCTTTATTCAATGAAAGACATTGGCTTATATAGCCTACAATGTGTGATATCCTCGTTATATTCCGAGTGATATTCTAGAATAATAATACTAATATAAAAGGAAACAAATACTACGAAATATAACTATAGTATCACATGCCACCTATGGGTGTGATCTTTATTATACTTGCTTTAAATAAAAGATAGTGTGTATCATGGGAGATCACGACATCCCCACTTATTTGATGAAGATCCACTAGCTTGATTCCTTGCCATATATGAGAGATTTTCACAGCTCCAATTATTTGATGGAGATCCTTTTGTTTATTCCTTGCCACATATTCAAGATAGTTTGATATCCCAAATATTTGGAGATCCTCTTGTTGCCTTTTATGTGAATTTGGTGTATCATAAAAGATACTAGCCATATCTCCTTTTATCCTCCTACCATTATGGTGGATATCTTGCCAATCCCACGAGATCCTCCATATCCTTTTAAAATAAGAAATATTCTCTTGATAGATCCCTTGTTTAGTTGCACGAATCTGGCCATGTTTGGGCCAATACACGCCTACCCATAACGACTTGTGATAGGATGGTTCACATGCGTAGTCAATTGGTTTATCAGGACCGTTGACTAATTTTTTGGGCTCCACAATCGGGTCATGACATTTAGTATGAAAGATTTGGTCCCTTTGCTTCATTATAGATGATTTAGCAAGTGTGTGTAGTGTACGACGCAAGACTAGTGACTTAACGTGTGTAGGAGCCTCAAACTCTAAGACTTCTTCCACCTCTTCCTCTCCTCCCTTTGCCATATAAACTTTTCCCTCCTCGTCACTTTCCTCTTGTTCCCACAAATCATCACGATATGTAATCGCCTCCCTTAAGGTGATGATTCTTTGATTGGGACACTCGATTTTAAAGTGACCGAACCCTTGGCACTTGAAACAACGGACCTTAGACATGTCCTTGGCCTTATAGGGCGTGTTGGGTGTCATTTGGGAAATAGGGGTAGTCTTAGGAGTCACATGCAAATTTGACCCTTCAAACTTAGTTTCCTCGGATTTATTCCAAGTATCCGTCTTAGGGGTAGACTTCTTTTTTTGTTGAGTTTCGACCTTAAGACACAAAGAACAAAGTGTATCGAATGACTCGTAGGGATGTAAGTCAACGACATCCGTGATACCACGATTTAAACCTCTACAAAATCGAGCCATTTTTTGTTCCTCTAACTCGTCTAACTCGCACATCAAAGACGCTTTTTCAAACTCGGAAATGTAACTACTAATATTTAGACTCCCTTGTCTTAATTCGGCAATTCTCCGATACAAATCGACTTTATAACTCTTGGGCACATACCTCTTGCGTAACTTACGTTTAAGGTCATCCCAAGTTTTAACCTTTGGCTTTTCCTCTCTAGCCCTCCTCAATTTCATGCCCTCAAACCATAAAGACGCATTTTTTGTTAGTCTAAGTATAGCATACTTACAACGCTTTTCGTCTGGAACGTCCTTGAATTCGAACATTCTTTCCATCTTACGCTCCCATTCCAAGTAGTCCTCCGGATCGACTCCTCCTTCAAACTCCGGAAATTCCGTGACTTTAAATTCATCACGAGCCTTTGGCACATCCACGAATCTCCTAACTCCTCCTCCTGCTCGGTTCTCAGGTAAATTGCGCAAGGCCCGGAGCAATTGTTGGATGAGATTGTCGTCATTACCCCCTCGACTATTGAAGCTGCTTGCGTCATTGTTGACATTGTTGTCGTTGATTTCATTATCTCCCATGTCTCTAAACATGGCTCTGATACCAAATGATGCGAATGCGGAAGCGGTTTAGAATAAGAAATGAAGATTGGGTCGAAGGTTAATGTAACCTTGGTTGATGACGTGGATTTTGGAGTGAAATTGAACTAAGGTTAATGTAACCCTGGTTCGTGGTTAAGGTCTGTGGGGATTTTGAGTTTTGTGGCCCGGCTATTTTTGGGAAGCAGACGCTTCGTTTTTTTTGTATTTTGTGATCCGATGTTAATCGGTGAGTAACCAAAGGATATTTAACCCGTAGTTCGACCTTGAACCCGGAATTAATAGCTCAGAGTTTGGAGCACCAACCCTCTAAACACTTCGAAGCACCTTCTCGAAGTTTAAACACGAGATTAACAAATTAATTCAGAGTTTGACAAGTTGTTTGTAAATTCATAAATATTCCATGCTTTATTCAATGAAAGACATTGGCTTATATAGCCTACAATGTGTGATATCCTCGTTATATTCCGAGTGATATTCTAGAATAATAATACTAATATAAAAGGAAACAAATACTACGAAATATAACTACTAGTATCACATGCCACCTATGGGTGTGATCTTTATTATACTTGCTTTAAATAAAAGATAGTGTGTATCATGGGAGATCACGACATCCCCACTTATTTGATGAAGATCCACTAGCTTGATTCCTTGCCATATATGAGAGATTTTCACAGCTCCAATTATTTGATGGAGATCCTTTTGTTTATTCCTTGCCACATATTCAAGATAGTTTGATATCCCAAATATTTGGAGATCCTCTTGTTGCCTTTTATGTGAAATTGGTGTATCATAAAAGATACCAGCCATATCTCCTTTTATCCCCCTACCATTATGGTGGATATCTTGCCAATCCCACGAGATCCTCCATATCCTTTTAAAATAAGAAATATTCTCTTGATAGATCCCTTGTTTAGGTTCACGAATCTGGCCATGTTTGGGCCAATACACGCCTACCCATAACGACTTGTGATAGGATGTTTCACATGCGTAGTCAATTGGTTTATCAGGACCGTTGACTAATTTTTTGGGCTCCACAATCGGGTCATCAAATGATGCGAATGCGGAAGCGGTTTAGAATAAGAAATGAAAGTTGGGTCGAAGGTTAATGTAACCTTGAGTGATGACGTGGATTTTGGAGTGAAATTGAACTAAGGTTAATGTAACCTTGGTTCGTGGTTAAGGTCTGTGAGGATTTTGTGTTTTGTGGCTCGGCTATTTTTGGGAAGCAAACGCTTCGATTTTCTTCATTTTGTGATCCGATGTTAATCGGTGAGTAACCAAAGGATATTTAACCCGCAGTTCGACCTTGAACCCGGAATTAATAGCTCAGAGTTTGGAACACCAACCCTCCAAACGATTCGAAGTACCTTCTCGAAGTTTAAACACGTGATTAACAAACTAATCCAGAGTTTGACAAGTTGTTTGTAAATTCATAAATATTCGATGCTTTATTCAATGAAAGACATTGGCTTATATAGCCTACAATGTGTGATATCCTCGTTATATTCCGAGTGATATTCTAGAATAATAATACTAATATAAAAGGAAACAAATACTACGAAATATAACTACTAGTATCACATGCCACCTATGGGTGTGATCTTTATTATACTTGCTTTAAATAAAAGATAGTGTGTATCATGGGAGATCACGACATCCCCACTTATTTGATGAAGATCCACTAGCTTGATTCCTTGCCATATATGAGAGATTTTCACAGCTCCAATTATTTGATGGAGATCCTTTTGTTTATTCCTTGCCACATATTCAAGATAGTTTGATATCCCAAATATTTGGAGATCCTCTTGTTGCCTTTTATGTGAAATTGGTGTATCATAAAAGATACCAGCCATATCTCCTTTTATCCCCCTACCATTATGGTGGATATCTTGCCAATCCCACGAGATCCTCCATATCCTTTTAAAATAAGAAATATTCTCTTGATAGATCCCTTGTTTAGTTGCACGAATCTGGCCATGTTTGGGCCAATACACGCCTACCCATAACGACTTGTGATAGGATGGTTCACATGCGTAGTCAATTGGTTTATCAGGACCGTTGACTAATTTTTTGGGCTCCACAATCGGGTCTTCCCCTCCCTCTTCAAAAGGAATTGACCTCAATTCCGTAAGGCCGTCAAATTTCAAATCTGGAGCCAAGTCCTTCACGAAAATACGGATCCCATAGTACTTGTCCCTCATTCGAATTGATGGTTGTATGGGCCCGGATTGGTCTTCTTGAGGCACAGGGTGCCTTGACGCAATAAGGGTATTTCCTTCTTCTTCCCGGTCAATCACCGGTTCAATTCTGCTTTGACTAATAACTGTAGACAAGCTAGACTCAGGGTCACTCGAAAGTACATCTTCAGACCCACCTACCTGCGGTTGCATAAGTTCGTTAGAGTCAAGGTTAGGGTAAGCTTGGTCAAGGTTAATGTAACCTTGGTCAAGGTTATTGATGCGAATGCGGAAGCGGTTTAGATTAGGAAATGAAGATTGGGTCGAAGGTTAATGTAACCTTGAGTGATGACATGGATTTTGGAGTGAAATTGAACTAAGGTTAATATAACCTTGGTTCGTGGTTAAGGTCTTCCTGGATTTTGTGTTTTGTGGCACGTCTATTTTAGGAAAGAAAATACTTTGAATTACGTAAGGATTTTTGTGATGAAATAAAAGACAAACGTAACCAAAGATATTTAGCCCGAATTCGACCTTGAATCCGAAACTAATAACGTAGAGATTGGCGCACCAATTCCTCGACGCGATTTCGAAGTACTTTCTCGAAATGAGTTTTCACAAGGTTTGATAAATCAAAAACTTTGCTGAATTTTTATTGCTTAATCATTGAATGCCTTATGCTAACATGGAACGTGGCTTTTATAGCCTTACACAAATATAATCTCGAATATATTTTACGAGATACTAATCAAATTAAAACTAGTAATTAATCTAGAGAATATAATATCTTATCCTAGGTATATCTTGAAATGATATTGAAGATATCATTATTATTCTTACTTCCTAATTAAAAGAAGATTGCCTCTTTATTTGGGTGGTAGATCTCACGCATATCTCCCATGAAATAAATATCAAATCAACCTTGATACTCATTCATTTTGTTGCCAAATATGAGAAGATTGTTCCTGATTATTTGGAGTAAGGATCACGCTTGATATCATCCCCATATCCTCCATAATATTTATTTTCTCTAATGCACCTAGACCATATTTGGGACATGGGGAAGCATGCACACGCCTAGCTTTATTGGGCTTGGTTCGAATACCCCGAGTGAGTGCATCGTCTCATTGTGGGCTTTGTTCGGTCCAAGCACAATCGGGTCGGGTTCGAGCTTACTCGTATCATCCCCTCCTTCTTCGAAAGGAATTGACCTCAATTCCGCAAGTCCATCATCGCTTAAGTACGGACTTAAGTCTCCTACATTGAATGTAGGGTGGACTCCATAGTCTCCCGGAAGCTCGATCTTGTAAGCATTGTCGTTTACTTTGTCAGCGACCTTGTATGGACCCTCGGCTCGCTGCATGAGCTTGTTCTTTCGTTTTCCCGGAAACCTTTCCTTGCGCAAGTGTAACCACACCAAGTCCCCGGGTTGGAATACCTTAGTCGGTCGGTTTTTGTTAGCTCGCCTTTAGTAGGTTTCGTTTACCACCTCAATTCTAGCTCGGACTTGATCATGTAGCTTTGTCATAGCCTTGACCTTGTCCTCCGCGTCCTTGTGAACAAATTCCCCTTTTGGGATAGGGAGTAACTCAATAGTCAAATACGGGTTGATCCCATAAACTACCTCGAAAGAAGAGTGCTTAGTTGCATAGGTAGGAGATCGATTATAAGCGAACTCCGCGTGTGCAAGCTTAAGGTCCCAATCTTTTTGAGTTTTACTCACCAAACCTCGGAGAATAGTCCCTAAGATACGGTTTGTCACTTCCGTTTGCCCATCAGTTTGAGGGTGATGCGAAGTGCTAAACAGTAGCTTAGTACCGACCTTTCTCCAGAGTGTGTTCCAAAAGTAACTCAGGAATTTTGAGTCACGATCAGACACAATAGTCTTCGGGACTCCATGTAAACGAACTATCTCGCAATAATACAGATCCGCGACATTACTAGCATCGTCCATTTTATGGCAAGCCACGAAATGCGCCATCTTCGAAAATCTGTCAACGACCACCATAATTGCATCCCTTCCTCTTTGAGTATGAGGTAAGGCCACAATAAAGTCCATCGACACATCTTCCCATGGTCGTTCCGGAACTGGTAATGGCATGTAGGCTCCTGCTTTAAAGGAAATTTTTGCCATGTGACAAGTAACACACTTGCTTATGATGTTTTGGACATCACCAATCATTTTCGGCCAATGAAAATGCTCGTGTAAGATGTCGAGCGTCTTCTGGACCCCGAAATGTCCGGCTAAACCACCACCGTGTGCTTCGCGAATTAATAATTCACGAATTGGATGCTTCGGAACACAAAGTTGATTTCCCTTAAATAGAAAACCCTCTTGTATCGCGTATTCCTTGTATCCACCTTTTTGACATTCCTCGAATATCTCCCTTAGTTCATCATCAAGTACATAGGATTCTTTAATTAACTCGAACCCTAGTAACTTCACTTCGAGTGTGGTAAGTAGCGCATATCTCCGTGATAAAGCGTCAGCTACTACATTACTCTTGCCTTCTTTGTATTTTGATGAAAAATGGAATGATTAAAGGAATTCAACCCATTTTGCATGTCTCGGGTTGAGCTTTTGTTGCCCATGTATGTACTTGAGAGACTCGTGATCCGAGTGAAGTACAAAATGACTAGGGCGAAGGTAGTGACTCCAATGGTCAAGTGCTCGAACGATCGCGTAGAACTCTTTGTCGTATGTAGAGTAATTACAACGAGCGCCCCCCAATTTCTCCAAAAAGTAAGCAATGGGTCGTTGAGCTTGGATTAAAACAGCCCCAATTCCCACGCCACTTGCGTCACACTCAACTTCGAACGGTTGAGAGAAGTCGGGTAGAGCGAGTATAGGTGCATTGCACAGCAACTCCTTGATCTTCTCGAATGCTTTTTGAGCTTGTTCGTTCCAATCAAACGCTCCTTTTTTCAAGGAACCCTTGATTGGGCTCACGACCATGCTGAAATCACGAATAAACTGCCGGTAGAATGAAGCCAATCCATGGAATGATCGTACTTCAGTCACCGTACTAGGGACAGGCCAAGAACGAATAGCCTCCATCTTTTCTTGATCCACGGCAACTCCATCCCGAGATACAACGTATCCAAGGAATATAACTTTGTCGACCAAGAATGAGCACTTCTCGGCTTTGCCGTATAGTTTTTGCATTTTTAGCGTTTCGAACACTAGTCTTAAGTGTCGTAGGTGCTCTTCAATGCCCTTGTTGTATACTAGGATATCGTCCAAGTACACGACCACAAACTTTCCAATGAAGGACTTTAGAACCTCGTTCATAAGCCTCATGAAAGTGCTTGGTGCATTAGTAAGGCCGAAAGGCATGACCAACCATTCATATAAACCATGTTTGGTTTTGAATGCGGTCTTCTATTCATCTTCATCTCTCATTCGAATTTGGTGATAACCACTTCGAAGATCGATTTTGGAGAAGATGGTTGAGCCATGAAGTTCATCAAGCATATCATCGAGTCTCGGAATCGGGAATCAATATTTTATGGTGATGTTATTCACTGCTCTACTATTGATGCACATTCTCCATGTGCCATCTTTCTTAGGGACGAGTAAAGCTGGAACCGCGCACGGGCTCGTTCCATTAACTCCTCAATTTGTCGTTGGAGTTCTTTGGTTTCTTCGGGGTTACTCCGATAAGCCGCCTTGTTTGGTAACGGCGCGCCGGGTACGAGATCAATTTGATGCTCGATTCCACGCAATGGAGGTAAACCCGCTGGTAAATCATCTAGAAAAACATCGTCAAACTCACGCAATAGTGGTTTAACGCGTTCAACAGAGTCAAGGTTAGAGTAAACTTGATGCAAATTAAAAATGTGGAAGCTCCAATGCAAACTTGTTTTTGTATTTTTTTTTGGACCAAGGTTAATGTAACCTTGAAGTTTATTGACGAACGAAAATAAACGATAATATAAAGGGATATTTAGCCCGTAGTTCGACCTTGAACCCGGAACTAATCACGAAAGAGATTGGAGCCCAATCTTTTATCGCCAATTCGAAGTACCTTCTCGAATTTAGTAAACACCATAATCAAAAGATCAAAATGCAACAAGTTTTTTTTAATTCATCATTCATATTCTTCCGGATCTATCCCTCCCCCGAATTCAGGCAACTCCGTGACTTTGAATTCGTCACGGGGTTTGGGCACATCCACGAATCTCCTGGCACCTCCCCCAGGTCTGTTCTCGGGCAAATTGCGCAAGGCACGGAGCAATTGTTGGATGAGATTGTCGTCATTACTCCCTCCAGTATTGAAGCTGCTTGCGTCATTGTTGACATTGTTGTCGTTGATTTCGTTATCTCCCATGTCGCTAAACACGGCTCTGATACCAAATGATGCGAATGCGGAAGCGGTTTAGATTAGGAAATGAAGGTTGGGTCGAAGGTTAATGTAACCTTGAGTGATGACGTGGATTTTGGAGTGAAATTGAACTAAGGTTAATATAACCTTGGTTCGTGGTTAAGGTCTTCCTGGATTTTGTGTTTTGTGGCACGCCTATTTTAGGAAAGAAAATACTTTGAATTACGTAAGGATTTTTGTGATGAAATAAAAGACAAACGTAACCAAAGATATTTAGCCCGAATTCGACCTTGAATCCGAAACTAATAACGTAGAGATTGGCGCACCAATTCCTCGACGCGATTTCGAAGTACTTTCTCGAAATGAGTTTTCACAAGGTTTGATAAATAAAAAACTTTGCTGAATTTTTATTGCTTAATCATTGAATGTCTTATGCTAACATGGAACGTGGCTTTTATAGCCTTACACAAATATAATCTCGAATATATTTTACGAGATACTAATCAAATTAAAACTAGTAATTAATCGAGAGAATATAATATCTTATCCTAGGTATATCTTGAAATGTTATTGAAGATATCATTATTATTCTTACTTCCTAATTAAAAGAAGATTGCCTCTTTATTTGGGCGGTAGATCTCACGCATATCTCCCATGAAATAAATATCAAATCAACCTTGATACTCATTCATTTTGTTGCCAAATATGAGAAGATTGTTCCTGATTATTTGGAGTAAGGATCACGCCTGATATCATCCCCATATCCTCCATAATCTTTATTTTATCTAATGCACCTAGACCATATTTGGGACATGGGGAAGCATGCACACGCCTAGCTTTATTGGGCTTGGTTCGAATACCCCGAGTGAGTGCATCGTCTCATTGTGGGCTTTGTTCGGTCCAAGCACAATCGGGTCGGGTTCGAGCTTACTCGTATCATCTGGTGAACTGAATGTGACTTGAACCTCATCTAGGTGCATTCAGATATCTTGATGAGATGTGGAGAATCTTGTAATTTTCACAAATATAGTAGTGAATAAAAGGGAGATGCGGCTGACATATTTAAGAGATCATGAATCTTGAATAAATGGCAAAGATGAACCGAAATGATTGTTTGCCAAAGTAGTGGAAATGCCGAGATCTTTCCTAATACATGAAGAATTAAATTAAGTAGATATTGCCTTAATCATGAAGATGTCGTGATCTCAAGAAATGGAAGGAAATCAAGCATCTCACAATTTTGACAACGATTTACTTAGTTGATATAGTAAATTATTTTCTAGTATTTGTTTCCCATTTATCGTAGTATTATTTAGGAAATAATATCACTCGAGATATCGAGTTGATTTTCACATGTAGGTTATTTATATGTCACACGACAATAATGTAAGAGAAGAATATGAATTATGAATGATGAATTAAAAAAAACTTGTTGCATTTTGATCTTTGTGATCATGGTGTTTACTAAATTCGAGAAGGTACTTCGAATTGGTGATAAAAGATTGGGCTCCAATCTCTTTCGTGATTAGTTTCGGGTTCAAGGTCGAACTACGGGCTAAATATCCATTTATATTTATCGTTTATTTTCGTTCGTCAATAAACGTCAAGGTTACATTAACCTTTGTCCTTAAAAAAATACAAAAACAAGTTTTCATTGGAGCTTCCGCTTTTTATTTCGCATCAGAATTCTGATGCGAAATAAAAATGCGGAAGCTCCAATGCAATATCCACTTGATTTTATTCTTTATGTATTAGGAAAGATCTCGGCATTTCCACTACTTTGACCAACAATCATTTTGGTTCATCTTTGCCATTTATTCAAGATTCATGATCTCTTAAATATGTCAGCCGCATCTCCCTTTTATTCACTACTATATTTGTGAAGATTACAAGATTCTCCACATCTTGTCAAGATATCTGAATGCACCTAGATGAGGTTCAAGTCACATTCAGTTCAATTGCGCCTCAGACTCATCGACACATCTCCTAATAATATTATCACTACAACACTTCCAAAGATATGGGTCATCCCAAATATAATGTTTTGCCTCACTTCTAATCTTATCTCGTTGCGCCCTTGATAATGTAGAGGGAAAGGAAGTGGTTACTAAGTAGTTAACCATGTCAGCATACCAAGGAGTCGGTTCCAGATACATAGAATACAAGTGTTCATCGGGAAAAAACTCGGTCATACGAGGCCAATCCTCTCTAGGGACTATTCTACTTAAGTGGTCAGCTACAAGATTTTCTGCCCCTTTTTTGTCTCTAATTTCTAGATCAAACTCTTGTAATAAAAGCATCCATCGTAATAATCGCGATTTAGACTCTTTCTTTTTCAATAGAAACTTTAAGGCCGAGTGATCAGAGTAAACTATGACATGGGTACCAAGCAAATAAGTTCTAAACTTCTCAAGAGCAAATATTACAGCATACATTTCTTTCTCAGTAACTGTGTAGTTACACTGTGCAGGATCGAGTGATCTAGAGGCATAATGGATTACATAAGACTCTTTATTAACCTTTTGACCAAGTACTGCACCTACTGCTCTATCACTAGCGTCACACATAATTTCAAAAGGCAAATTCCAGTCAGGTGCACACATAATAGGGGCTGAGGTCAGTTTGTTTTTCAAAGTGTCGAAAGCTACCTTACAAGCATCATCAAATACAAATTTCACATCTTTACCTAGCAAAGAACATAGAGGAGCTGAGATTTTAGAAAAATCCTTTATGAAGCGTCTATAAAAACCCACATGACCCAAAAAAGATCTGATCTCACGCACACTCGTAGGGTAGGGCAAAGAGCTTATGACATCTATTTTAGCCTTGTCCACTTCTAGTCCTCTAGAACTCACCACATGACCTAAAACCACCCCTTATTCTACCATGAAATGACACTTCTCAAAATTTAAAACAAGGTTCGTCTCATGACATCTCTTAAGAACAAGTGATAAATTATGAAGACATAAGTCAAACGAATCACCAAAGACAGTAAAATCATCCATAAATATTTCCATACAACTGTCAATTAAGTCAGAAAAAATACTCATCATACACCTTTGGAACGTACCCGGAGCATTGCAGAGGCCAAACGACATTCGTCTAAATGCAAACGTACCAAAGGGACCAGTGAAAGTAGTTTTATCCTGATCTTCGGGTGCTATAGCCACTTGAGTATAACCTGAATATCCATCTAGAAAACAGAAATAAGACCTTCCAGCAAGTTTTTCTAACATTTGGTCGATAAGTGGTAAAGGAAAATGGTCTTTTCTTGTGGCATTGTTCAGTTTTCTATAGTCGATACAGACCCGCCAACCATTAGACACTCTCATAAGCACTAATTCACCTTTAGCATTTTCAACTACCGTGATACCCGATTTTTTCGGGACAACATGAATCGGGCTAACCCACTCAGTATCCGAGATAGGATATATGACACCGGCATCTCTCCACTTTATCATTTCTTTCTTGACCACTTCTAACATCGAAGGGTTTAATCTACGTTGTGGCTCTCTAGTAGGTTTAACATCTTTTCCTAGGAATATTCTATGCATGCAAAGAGTAGGACTAATTCCCTTGATGTCCGCTAATGTCCATCCTATAGCCTCTTTATTTTCTCGAAGGACCCCTAACAACTTGGTTTCCTGATGGTCTGAGAGTGAGCTTGAAATAATTACTGGTAATGTTTCATTTTCACCAATAAAAGCATACTTCAAGTGATTAGGAAGGGGTTTGAGTTCAAGTTCGGGTGCCTTAATAATGGATGGAATAAGTGTTGAAGTCTCTTGGGGCAAGGAACCTGACATAAAGCTTTTACGAGAATCAACAAGGTTAACATTACTGACATCAGTAACATCGGGCGCTGTAAAAAGACTTGACTCGTTCAAAGCATATTCTGCATATTCATTATCAAAGACTTCTTGTACGATCCAATCAGTAACATCGATATAATCAACAGCACACACACTATTAATATTGTCAGAATACTTCATAGCCTCGAAGATATTAAATGTCATAGTTTCACCATCAAATTCAAAGGACAGAATACCATTATGCACATCAATTTTGGCTCTCGAAGTTTTAAGGAAAGGTCTACCTAGCAATAAAGGGACATCAGATGCATCTCGAGACCAACCCATATCAATAATATAAAAGTCGGCTGGAAAAACAAAATCTCCTACTTGAACTAGAACATCTTCCAAAACTCCTAATGGGTGTGCATACGATCTATCAGCTAATTGGATCATCACATCAGTCTCAGCAAGCTTAGCTCTATGCAAAGTATCATAAACAGATTTTGGCATAACATTTATAGACGCACCCAAATCTAACATGCATCTCTCAAATTTAGATGAACCAATAGTACACGGAATGGAAAACATCCCTGGATCATGACATTTCGGTGGAACTTTTCTTTGAAGAACAGCTGACACATTTTCTCCGATACTTACCTTCTCCCCATTTTTGATTTTTCTTTTGTTAGTACAAAGTTCTTTTAGAAATTTAGCATATTTAGGGACTTGCTTGATGGCATCAAGTAAAGGTATATTCACTTCTACTTTCCTAAAGGTGTCAAGAATTTCCTTTTCTAGCTCGATTTTCTTTGTTTTAGCAAACCTAGATGGAAATGGGGGAGGATCCTTAAAGCTAACGACTTCCGAATCATGGTTTAGATCTTTATTCTTAGTGGTCGCATGTTCTCTCACTTCCTCTTGTACACCTACAGGCTTAATTTCAAGCTCCTTCTCAATTTTACTCTTGTTCTGATCAACTAGGACCTTACCACTCCTAAGTGTTATAGCTTGTGCACTCTGGTTAGGGTTAGGTGTAGGTTAGGCTGGTAATGCTCCTCCTAAAGTGGTTTGAATACTACTTAGGGTAGTGCAGATTTGTCCCATTTGAGAGTCTAGTTGTTGTAAATGAGAATCGGTCTTTTGTTGATAAGAGACACCCTGGTTGTGAACCTTACTAACTGTATCAGTCAATTGCTTAATCATGTCCTCAAGCGACACATAATAAGGTGGAGGGGCGGCAGGTCTAGTATTATTCTGATTAGGTCTCGGTCCTGACCCATATCTGAAATTATGGTGATCCTTCCATCCCTCATTATAAGTGTTTGAGTAAGGGTCATATTTCCTATTCTGGTTCCCATTAAAACCCTCCAAAGCATTGACCTCTTCCTGCATACACGGCTGTCCAGCACCATTAACTAACATATTCTCAGAGTTTACAGCAAACATGGTCTGTTTTGACTGATCCGAAACAAGTTTAGAAACGAGAGTGGTCAAAGTAGCTATTTGTTGGGCATTTTCTTGCATTTGATCCCTTAAACCATTAATAGCAGCACTACTCATCCCATTCACTTCTCCTACATCCTTCCGAGAACTAAATTGTTGAGTATTTAAGGCCATGTTATTTAGTAGTTTCCTAGCCTCGGTCGGTGTTTTATCAGCCAACATTCCCCCACTCGCAGCATCAATGTATTGTCTATCCTTACTTAAAAGACCCTCGTAAAAATAAAATAATAACAATTGTTCAGTTATTTGGTGTTGAGGACACGATGCACAAAGCCTATTAAATCTTTCCCAATATTCACATAAGGACTCATCATACCCCTGTTTAATACCACTTATTTCCTTCCTAATAGAAGCGACTCTACTAGCGGGTTGGAATTTTTCTAGAAAAGCAATTTTTAAGGTATCCCAGCTAGTAATAGAACTCGGTGGTAAGTAAAACAACCATTGTTTAGCAGCCCCCTCTAACAAAAATGGAAAAGCCCGCAATTTAATGTCCTTCGGTTTAACCCCCTCACATTCCATAGAAGAACAAGTTAAATCAAAAGCAACTAGATGCATATTAGGCAATTCATCTGACTTACCGTAAAACTTAGGAAGTAAACTAAGAAAACTAGAATTTAACTTTAAAGGTTTTTCAAGAGTACGAAATACGATACTTAGTGGAGTGGTTATCACATCTGGTGTAGCCAATTGCTTTAACGTCTTTTCAGCCGTCTCTACTTCTTCCTCTTCAATAAAGAATTTTTCGAGCTCTAACGGTTCCTCTTCCTTTTTCCTCAGAAATTCTTTCCTTATCCTCCTTGCGGTTCTCTCGATTTTGGGATTGAAAGTTGTAGCTCCCCTGGATCGTCGAGTGTTATGCTTATGCATACACCTATAAGGAAAGAAAGAAAAGTATAATTAGTAAAGATACAACTCAATACATACATAGAGATTGATTATATGAATATGAATATGAATATGAACTTGTCTCAATGAAACCTTAACAATTAACAACTCATATTAGAATGGGTAAGTTGTATCTACTGATTATATATACATAGGGACTTAGGTTGCTCATCACGTTGGTATAATTACACTGCTTGATTTAAACTAGATTAGACCCCGTGCAATTGCACGGTTTTTGAGTTAATATGTTTATTGCATATTTTTTGAGTCAAGATGTTTATATTTTTTGATGTTTGGTATGTTATTTGTAATGATTATTTTTAATAAGATGTCAAAAATTAGTGGCCTTTGATAGAAATTAAAATAAAAAGTATCGTGTACTATAATCCTTATTTTGTGTAATATACTTTACTAAAATCATCGGTTTCTCCATATTGACTAATTTTATTTTTCTCCATATTTGTCAATTTTAGGAATATCTCTATTATATCGTTCAATATTTTTAATAGTTAGGAATATATATTTGGTTATTTTTTTCTATTATATCCTTATTTTATTTGGTGATACATCTTATAGTAATATATACTATTTGGTGATATTATAACTCATTTATTGTGCAATATACTAAAAATATTATATAATATATTTTTTTTTAGCGGAAAAACTTTTATTCTCGTGATGACACGTAAGCGCAATTCTAATTTCTCTTATGCTTTTAGTATACGCGGGTTAAACTAAGTCAAATAATATTAAAGTAAATATTTGCAATTTTTAAAAAAATACTTTTCAATTTTTATAATTTATCAAAAAAGATAATTGGTACGATTAGAATTTTATAAAATATGAGTTAAATTATTATTTTTAGCCTAAATTATTTGTTTTTAAAATTGAGAAATTGAAACTTTTGGAGGAATTTTTTTTAATGTTAACGAATTACTCTAAGTTATATTATATTCAGAAATTTACAAAATTATTATAATATTATTATTTGACTGAAATAAATATTTCATTTATCAATGAGTATTAGGTATATTCCTTTAGTATCAATGACTATATTCGTGAAATAACAGTATATCCTCTCAATGAGTATTATTCCCATTATTTTCATAAGTCATTATATTAGGGAATGATACTACGATATATTTTAAAAGATGAAGGAAATGAGATTAAGAGGGTGGATGAAACAGGCGGGAAAAAATTGAATGAGATGCTGACACGTGTCCCATTTTTAGAACTCCTTATTCTTTTAGTAGAAGAGGGATGACATGCTGAAATATACCCACAGGCACTACGTTGCCTATACACACACATTATTAAAGTTTATAAAGCAAGCTTTTCTGAAATGATATGTACTACGTAACGGCAACGGCAAAGGCACATGAAACATGCTAAGAGTGTATATGTATATATATAACCTTAGTGATTACTAATTGATACACAAGCAAATATAAACATGACACGTACTGTGTATATATATATGCGATGAATATTATACTCATACAATATAATCAAGATCGAAATTACACAAATTGAGTTGCGTTATTTGATAGGATTGTTTCAATTTTATAAAATTTGAGTTAGAAATATTATTATCGTGTTATTATTATAAATTATATGGAAGCTTACTCTTGGAATGCAATATAGTATAGAATATAACACATATATATATATATGTTCAAACTTGATATTATATGCTAGAATTATATGTCAGAATTGAAACATGATGTTATATACCCTAAACCCTAAACCCTAAACCCTAAACCCTAAACCCTAAAAGCCAGTTATTTATTTTTACTAATGATTTCGATCACACCGTAAATTATTTCTCGACCCAAATCGAGTCCGTTACCTCGTCACTAACTAGATGAGTCACTAAATATTTTATTAATTTAAGCACATGTTTTTATTTATCCTAATTCTACTCAACTGCTTCCCTCTCTACTTCTCTAGTGGTTGTTGTTGTTACGTTATTTACTCCACTTCTTTTTATAATCCCCAAACTCTTCAATTACTCTTTCTTCATTGTAAGTAAAACTCATCCTCCTCCAATTCCGTTTAATTACGTTATTGCTGCTCAGCCTGTTACGTATCTCTTCTCCTTCGTTCATTCTAATCCGAGGGTAATTTAATTACTCTTATCCTCGTCTCGTTTCCACTTTTTATTAACTTATATGGTTCTCATACCATATATTTTAATTTCTCATACCATACGTTATTTTATTAATTCGGATCTCAATGAAGGTAACACATGATGGCTTGACTCGGTATTGCATGATGTATATGTTGTAGTTGCTTGTAGTATCGTTTTAAATCGAATTTTATAAATATGTTTACTATATTATTATGATAATATGTTTCAATCTTCTAAACTTATTATAAGGCCGAGAATAAAACGCATAAATAAGAATTAATTTCTTAATTTTCCTGATTTTTAATATGAATTATCAAATTGAAAGTTTTATTGTTTTTAGTAAAGTTACAACATGTTTTCGAATCTATTATTACCTTTGTACGATTTTTACTCCTGTTTACAGATCTTATTTTCAAAAAGTTTTAAAAGAGATTACTGTTTATTTTAAGTCTATTATATGTCTGTTAAATTTTGTAAATTAATTCCAAGTATTTTTTCGTCACAACAAATCGTTTATGAAACTGTGACGGATTAGCTCGCGAATCTGTCAATTGTTGTAAAATCTAATTCAAAACCTATGATAAACTTTGAATTTAATTTTGGTAATTTATGTAAATTAACTTTAAAGAGTCTAGTTAATGTTTCTAATTGGATTTTGTTTTAAAATAAAATTTTAAACGTGTTTTATTACAGAAATACTATCGGGTGTCAGATTCTGACAGTTTATAAAACTACGAATAAAAACTCCTGTTAAGTTAGGAATTTTGAGTTTCTCTAGAAACAAAATTTGTAGTTAAGCTTTTAAAGTTTTCAACCTCACTGATCTTATATCATTTTTGATTTTTAATGATTTAATTATGAATTTTATAGTAAGACAGTGCAAATATGAAAAATCTGTAAATTTGTAATTTATTACTTTTAATTACTTAAACTCCAACCTTTTGAGAAATAATTATGATTTTTACTTTCCTTCACTTTTAATCATTAATTATACATTTATCTAAATGTTTATCTCTCAAGGCCTAATATTAAATATTTTATATGACTCATATGTTAAACGATTTATAATTATAATAATACCTATTTTGGAAAGTTACTATTTGAAGAAAGTTTCTATCTTTGAAAATTACTATTTTGAGAATATTTAAGATATCTTCGGATAAAATACTTATAATGGTTTGAATGTGGAATAATGTTGGAAATGAGAAGTTACAGTATATAAGTCTAGGATATGTTGATTATTACCTTCAGCTATATGGTCAGTGTATTTGCGTCAGGGATACATTGATTGTCGAACTGGGTATCGTTTATGCTCAGGAGTCATGCGCATGTACTTAGGCTAGGATCTCGCTGAACGCAGTCCTATTATAGTTTGAGTTGTCTGGTGAGAGGGCTTAGGGGTCGCTTCGTGGGCACTGAGTTCCTTAACCAGTGAGGCTTAGGGGTCGCTTCGTGGGCACTGAGTTCCTTAACCAGTGAGGCTTAGGGGTCGCTTTTGTGGGCACTAAGTTACACTTTGGTGTTGTTTTGACATATCTCTAGTAGTAAAAGTTGTACTTATCATCGGTTTTAAATTCCATTATTCGTTTTGACGCCGTCAGGCTGCTGAATTGTTTTCTGGTTTTGAATTTATTTTGATATATATAATGCTTTGAGTTAAATCTATTTTCATATATTATGCTTCTATTGCCTATATATTATGTAATATGGCTGGGAGAACTGCCTGAGTTACTCCCCACTGAATTGTGGCTGTTATGTTTGTAACATGACAGGTATTCTTCGTTCCGGGGTTTGGTGTGAGCTAGCGAGTGGCATGGATCCTACTCTGCTTCATTATGTTTTGTTTATGGATTGTTAAATCCATTTGAAGGATTCTTATTTTTAACCCTTTTGTAAAAAGTGGCCTTTGTATTACTGACCGTTCTTTTTCTAAAATATAGAACATCAGTGTGTTTTAATCCCAAATCTACAGTGTTTCCGCCACTGTATTGCGTTAGAATTTATAGCGGATTACAGTTGGTATCAGAGCATCTTTGCTCCCGACGCTCACACCTGATTTTAAGAAAAATACCTGTAAATGATTTCAACATTAATAAAATATTAGTGAGAGAAGGGTAGAAATCAAATTAAGAACTTAATTGTTAGGTTTACGTTTTCTTGTAACTCAATGATTAGCATTGCATGTTTGTTTTATATGCCCAAGAAGAAGATGAGTGGACAAGATGTTGATGTAATGCTGCTCCAGATTGGGACAAGACTTGGTGCTACAAGGAAGATGCAATGGTGACTTCTCAGCCCAGATTCAGTTTGTTCAAGCTACATGCCAGATGATCAAGAGTAGATTTCAGTTCCATGATGGTGCAGTAGACTCCGATGTGATTTCACTTTGGACCCAAATGCGACTTCATTTCAGATTGGATCCAGATGGAGCGACGCAAGAAGACTGGTGTGCTCGTTTCTCTACAAGAGATGAAGAGATCCACCGAGTTCCCCTGTAATCCCCTAGGAATTCTAACGCAATACAGTGGCGGAAACACTGTAGAAGTGGGATTATAACACACTGTAGCTATGTCTTGATCAAATAAAAATGGTAAGTCAATAAATAAGCCATAAAATAAAAATGGCTACAAAATAAAATAAATAAAATAAAATCCATAAAAAGGGTTTTTAACAATCCATAATACAGTGATCTTATTAAAACAAGCAGGATCCATAACTGGTCGCTAGCCCACCCGAAGGAAAACACATACACCTGCCATGTTAAAAATATAACAGCCACAATCATTGGGGAGCAACGTCAACGTTCTCCCAGCCGCATAACAGGATTTTAAAACTGTAATTACTATTATAGGAAAAATAGTAAAAACGGAAAACATGTACAGTAAAACATCATATTAAAATAACCTTTTAGCGTAAAACGAAATAATCAAAAGGGTTTCCGAGGAAACATAAAAATATTTGTCAACCTGCAAACCAATTTATATCGATAATAAATGAAATAATCAAAATGGCGTTATGGATATTCGATTAGTGTGCACAAGGCTAGACTTTCACTAGGGATATACTAAAAACTAGCTTCGAGAACTCAGACACCAACTTCACACGCAGCAAAGATCCAAGGTCTTTAACTAGGCAACTCAACCATAATTGGACGTCGACTTATCATGCGAGGTCCTAGCTTAAGTAATATACACCCCTCCTGGATACCAAATGTATCCAGTTCAACTGACGGCGACTAACACGATACGACATCTAGCTTAAGGGCACAATGCACATATACTCCTGGACACCAAATGTATCCAGTTCAACAACCAATGCATCCCAAATGGATACACCAGCCTTATAGTTGATGGCAAAACAGTACATCCTAGACTGTATTACTCTAACCCCACACTTATCCTTATTCCATAACTCCAAAACAAAGTCATTATCGATATTCAAAAGATATAATCATTATAAATAATAAGAGAACAAAAGGAAAAAGGACCACTTTCCAAAGGAGGGAACTTTCTATTTTAAGAAACTTCTATTTTAGGAAACTTTACTAAAAATAGCATCATATCAAAATAGCGAAAATATTAGTTTATACTAATACAACATTTTTAGTAAACGGTATAGATTTATAAAACTAATACTTTCGGCCTTAACGATATTAATTGATAAAGTGAGAACATTTAGATTTATGAAATTATTGAAACATCATACGAGTGTTTATAAAATGATTAAAAGTGTCTTAAACATTTTATTACTACTAATTAGGATGTTTCCAAAATTTATAAAATTAAAATTTCCTAATTATTAATAGTTTCGACAATACGAACATAAATAGGATTTTACGGCAAATGTCAAATTAAATCTTTTAACGTCTTTTATTTAATTAAACCATTGAATATATTTATAATATGTATAGGGATGATTTAACTCTTAAAGTTTCAGATTTAAATACCTTCAAATTTGCTGGAAAAATAATTCTTTTAGGTAAAACGAAGCCTTTTAACGATAAATCGTAATTTGTCCAAAAATCAATACTTATTAATTAAAGACGTTAATAAATAGTAAAAAAATTACGCAAAATAGTTAAAATATATTATGGACATTCTGTCCAGAAAAGAAAATTTTCCAGAATCCTAAAACTATGTTTTTAAAGCGTTTTCTCGTTAATCGTCTAATCTCGACAATAACGATTAATAAAAATAGTAATTACAAAACGATTTAAGTATTAATATCCAAAAATTATTAAACCTAAAAATAATGATTTTCCAGAAATTACTAATTTTTCAGATTTTCCAAAATACCAGAATTTACAAATCCCGTTAAAACCGTCTTTTAAACCCGTTTTCACAATTAACGATTCCATTAATAAAACTTATTGTTCCTAACATTTTATTAAAGCATTAAAAATCATAAAATTACATTTTATTATGAAATCATCGAAATCATATTTTTTTCAGATTTAAACAAAAGACCAGAAATCGAGAGTTTAAACGACAAACACGGTTTTAACGATAAACGATGATTTAAAGCTATTAATTAATTCATCCACTTAAAAATTCCAAAATATTATGAAAAAATTCATAAAATTCTATTTCATCAGAAAGTTTCACCACATCAAAAATCAGATTAAAATAAAATGTTTAGGTACTAGAATTAAAAATCGACTTTTAATCATTTTTGTCCGTAAACGGTAATAATTCAATAATCGATAACTAAAATATCAGAAAAATACTAAATTAAAAATTATCAAAAAACAAGATTTTTACAGAATATAAACATATATTACATGTTTAGGCCGAATATTACGATTTTACAAATTAATATGACGATTTAATCGTTAATCTCGTAAAAGCGATAAAAATAGCGAAACGTGCAAATTTTCAACTTTTAAAAATTTTCCAGATTTTATGACATACATATATTGTCAAAATAAAATTATAATTATATACATGCAATTACACAAATAAAATCATGCAATACCGAGTAACATCGACATTACCTCAAATCCAAATCCGAGTCTACGATAAATTCATCGGCTTCGGGGTCATTCAAGGATCCTTCAATACACGACATACATGGTACAAAAATACAATGAGAAAACTTAAAAGAATCAAGGTAAATAACGATCGGAAATAACATCGATTATTACCTTAACGAAGGGAAAAGATAGACGATTAATTCGGAGATGAAAATGAGACGATCAAGACTCGATTTGAGACAAAGTTTGGCTGGAAAATGTGGCTGAAACTCACAGACAATATAGAGAAAATGAAGAGTATTTTTGTTGAATGTGGTTGAATGAAAATGAATGAAAGAAAATGATGAGATGAGAGAATAAATGTGGACTTTTAAAAATGATAAAAAAAATATGTTAAATACATCCAAAACCACCAGCCAAAATGAATAAGGAGGAAGTGTGAAGAGTCTTGCAATAAGTCCAAAATAATTGCAGGAAATTAAAATATTTAAGGCCTTAATCAAGTTATAAAACCAAGTGTTAAGAAGAATGTGAAAGTGTGTGACCAAGGGTGTCACGGTCCAAAAATGAGTAAAAAGTGTTTCTTTTAATTGTAGGTTTCTTAAAAATAAGAATCGTAAAATTATCAAAAGAATTTCAAAGCAATTCGAATAAACCGCGCATTCGAAAATAATTATTTACGAAACTTCGTAATAAAATCATTAAAGGCTAAATTTTCGTAAATAAAAATATTTCTTGTTGAAAATATTATATAAATGTATTTAAAAATTTTTAGGAAAAGGAATAACTTAAATCCGAGGTTAAAAATGTTAATTCAAAGAAAAATAGAATTCCTCGCGGAAAAATAATTAATTTACGAAGAAAACCAAATAAATGAATTTAAGGGAATTAAAATCTTTAAAAATTAAAAATAAATATCATTAAACTCAAAAATGAAAATAGAGCTTGGAAAAATATGAAATGAAAGGCCGAAATGTGACAAAGTTATGACGAAGGCATAACGAAAAAGATAAAAATGCTAGAAAAATAGCGGGTGTTACATCCCCTATGAACTCTGGAGGCACGAAGACTCTTCTCTGGTTCAAGACCTTAGTAGTTTAGGATCCTTGTTCTTTTCTCCTAGTATCTTCTTCTTCCTCTTCTTTCATTATTCTTCTTCTTCTTTTACTTCTTTTCTTATTCTTCTTCTCCTTACTGATTTTGTTGTGTCGATATACTACTACGACCTGATGTTGTTTGGCTCTCTGCTGTCACGTGTTATTATTCCTGATGTCCGTGTGCTGCCACTGCTCTCCCTATCAGTTTTTCTCTTCTTCTTCTTCTTCTTCTTCTTCTTCTTCTTCTTCTTCTTCTTCTTCCAATCCTTGTCTTATAAATGGTCATTTTCAGTCTCGTGGTGAATCCTTGTTTTATTCTCCCATTTTGCCCTCCATTCTCTTGAGATTCTTTGGTTAGACTCCTTTTTAGTGAACCCCTCGAAATTAAAGATGTTTGAGGTTTAGTGAATCTCGTTATCTGTGGTTTGAGGATTTTGAGTTGTACCCTATTTTCTAAGCAAGCAAGAACTTCTTGGGGATAGATTTCAATGGTATTAGTTGATTGATGGAATTAGGATTGTACCTTAAGTGGTGAGTTTGGATTATAATTTACTTGATTATATAAAGTACTTAAAGAAGATAAACTTTCGGATAGTAAGATTATATGTTATTTTGATGGATATCTAGTACCTAACCTGTTCCGGTTACGGAAACGATTCACCCGGCTTGGAATTCGGGTAATGTAATTGAATTGATAACGAATAACTAATCGCTTGATTCCCTTGATCTCCCCTTCCTCTCACTCCTGGAATCGGACTTCCCCGGCGGAAAGCGGCCTGCTCCCTGCACAGTGAACGCACAGGGCCTCGGAGGTTGTCCGAGGAAACCCTCTCCGATGCCTAAGTCAGTCCGTGAAATGCCTTTACGAACCTAGCTCGTGAGGAACTAGGCGGCGTTTTTAAGAGTAAGAGTCTAGAGAGAGAAAATCCAACCCCTCTCATGTGGGAAATGGGGAGGTATTTATACCTTCCCACAAGAGAGAGAAGAGAAAGAGGAATGGTTGGATGGGAAAGTGACAAGTGGCGGCTTCCCCTCCATCCATTCCCAATTACCTTAGGCAAAATGACAAGAGGGCCCCTGGGGATCCTGGCCCTGCCGGCCGGGGATTTCCTCAGGGCAGACAGTCTCCAAGTAGGGGGCTGCCAAGCTCTGGCAGGCTGCATCGGCCGGCACTCTTGGCGGCTGACGGCCTACCCCTAGCGTTTTTCATGCTTTGTTCCCGGTCCTTGCCGGGGGCTGGTCTTTCGACTCTCCGACAGGAATTGTCCCGGGGCCTGCATAGCAGGCGGTTGATTGTCAGGCGGCCCACCCCCAATCAATTGGCCCTCGTCAGTAGGAGGGAAGTGAGACTTCTCCTCTGCTGGCGACTCTTGCTTGGAGGGGGGTTGACTTCCATGTCTGTTGCGGCATTTAATGCTCCGCGCCTTCCCAATGGAACTTTGTACTGTTCCTGTCAGGAATGTAAAGAGGCAAGAATACTTCCGTAATGATTGCTCTTTTCTTCTGGGCGGATTTTGGGGAACTGTGAGGAGTTCCTGATTGGTGGCTCTCCTCCCAGGGTGGTTGGAGCGCTCATTAATGCGGAGTTCACCTTGGTATAAAATCTTCAGCTTCCTTGATCACTTGTGCTTCATTTCACTTTCAATCTCTCCATTTTCTTCACTTTAAACATGGCTTGGATCAAGAAAAGCGTAGTTCGCCGTGGAGTCAAACATGTTTCCTTTATCTTCAGAGGGTTTTGGCGACTTAGATATGCACGAGCTGCTTATTCAACTGTTCGCCGGAGCCGTTGCTCACGTCTTCGCCTTCGCCGGAGGAGAGGGAAGACCTCTATCAGGATGGGCAAACGCCCCAGGAGGTCTTCTCTCCCTGCCGCGCCTAGATTTAGGCGTTGCTCCCAGGGAGGGGGCTGCTATGATAGGGGGTGCCATGAGTGTTTTCCATGGCTGCACCCTGAACAATTCGGCCCTAACTCTGACACCGACTCCTCCCTGGAGTCGGGCCCTTCTTCGCCTGTAAAGAAAACAGGCTGTCGCACTTGCGACGAGTTCCGAGCTGTCCCTTTTGGAAGGGATTGGGAAGACAGCAGCCATGATTCTGACGACAGTGAAGGTCTCGGCTGCCTGAGCGATAGGGACGAGGACGGGGCTGCAACTGACCCCTTTCAGGATTCCCCAAGCTGGGACTGGGGTTCGGCTCTCGGGAGTCCAGACAGTCCTGGAGATTATTCTCCAGATTTGGGGGACGACTAGGCCTGCGTGGCAGGGCTTTTAATTTCTGTCAGGCTGGAATTTTCCGAGCCTTATGTAATTTTTCTTTCATGCCTGTCTCACGATGTATCTTCCCCTTGCGGGGTTTTCAATGAAATGAATATTTTGCGTATTTGAATTTTTTTTTTTTTTTTTGAATGAGGTCGTTGATTGACCTTTCTTTCTGACGTTTCCGTTTACCGAGGCCCTTCTTGAAAAAGGTGAGCAGTCGGTGTTCAGCGTGCGACACGTGGAAAGTCTTCGCAGATTTTGTCAGGGGTTCAACCTTTCGAACTTCTTTGGGCCCTTATATAAAAACCCCTCTCTCCCTTCATTATTTTCTTTTACTCTTCTTGATATTCTTACTCCCCCTAACACTTTTTGAATTCCCTTCATTGATCGAGCGTTTCTTTCTTGGAGGAGCAAGGATCATCTCTTGTCGCCATCTTTGATAACTTCACCGGCGTTTTTTAGGTTAGAACCCTTTTTTCCTTTTTTGAATCTTTCGCTTCTTTTCTTCCCTTCTATAGCCTAAATGTCGCGAGCCCGCCCCCTTTCCTTCGATTCTTTGCTCGGAGGGACTAGCGGCGGCGACGGTGGTCGTCGCGACGTAGCTTCTTCCTCCAGGGTTGGCCCCCGGGAGGGAGATGATTATAGGGGAGAGGGGGCTGAGTCACCCGACCCAGCTCCCTTCGATGTGATCGATTCTGACGATGAAGCCCTGGAGGTGGACCCTGCCAGGGTGGCCGGTCCTCTCATCCGCAGGGAGAGAGGGAGGACCTATTTTTTAGACAAGGAGAAGTACGTGATTCCCTTACAGACCTACCCCGAGGCCAAAAATAGGGACCTGCTCTTGGAATGCGACGCAGCTAGGGCCATCGAGCAGTTTTATAACTTTGGGGAGGGGTACACTGTGGTGATCCCTGGGGAAAAAGACACAGTATGTTGTCCCCCAGATGGGTGTGTAGCTGTCTTTCATAAGGCCCTAGAGTTTGGCCTGCGATTTCCGTTGCATCCCTTCCTGGAAGATACTTTCAGGAGGATGAACGTCGCCATCGCTCAGCTGACTGCAACAGCCATTAGGGCTTTAGTGGCCTACACTTGGACCTGACTGTTCCATGGTGAGGGGCCCTACATCGACGCCCTTCGCTTCATGGTTGGCCTCCAAATGGTGTCTTCATCAGGGGGGGATGGCTCCCCTGGCTACTGGTCTCTGCTGAGACAGAAAAAATACGCCCTGGTATGGCCACCCCTGAGCAGTCTCAAGGATTGGAAAAACAACTTCATATATGTCCACAGTGCGTTGGGGTGGAAAATTCCCAGACACTTTAGGAATCATGTCCACACTCGCATGGAGACGCGTGAGGAGTATCATCCTCGCGCCGGGGGGAAGGCTCTGGAAGTCAGGCTGACCGAAAAGGAGAAGATTTTGATTAAAAAATTTGAGATCGTGACGGACAAACATGGGAACTTTTGCCCTGTTTTCTGGCTCCCTCACGCGGAGCTTATCACTACTGACGAGTACCTGCTTCCCATGGGCCTGATTTGTGGCCTTGAAGGTAGTTCTAGGGTTTTCTTGTTGTCGCGGTTTTCCAGGGATTTTATCTCTCCCTGCTTTTTAAATGACCGCCTCTCCTTTTCTGCAGATTCCTACTCTTGGACCTGGACCAAGAAGCAGGTCAGAAGGTTAGGCCTGAGCGAGGAATTGCACGTTCTTTCAAAGCGCCCTTCTCTTCCGCCAAACTTTAAGAAAGGAAGTAAGGCCCTGATGAAGCTTGTGAAAGACTTCGCCGCAGGTCGAAGATTGCCTCTTCCTCCCCGGCTGCCTTCGTCGAAGCCGGCGACTCCTACTCCCAGCACTCATGAGGGGGAAGCGGAGGTTACCTCAGGGGCTACTCCTTCCCCTGGCCAGAAGCAGGGTGCTTCTTCAGCTGGCCCTCGGATCTCGCAGGGAACGCAGCCTGGAGATTCGGAGGGGACCGGGGAGAGTACTCCCTTGGAAGCGAGGAGAAAAAGGGAGAGGGAGCCCCCCAGCGCTGATGTGGTGGATTTGGAGGCGGATGTCTCTACCCCGGATGCAAAACGCCCTGCTCGTGAGCCTTCGAGCATTCCCTTCCCAGAGGAGAATGTGGAGTTTCACTACACGGCTGGGGATAGCGTGGACGTTTCGGGCCTACTTTCTGACTCTGGGGCTGTCTTGGCTGACCGCCTTACAAAGATGGTAACTTCTACTTCCCACCAAGTGCTTCAATATATCCAACGCACCTCCAAGGTTATGTTGGCCTCTGCAGAACTGGCGGCTCTCAGCCGTCTGAGCGATGAGGAGCTAACAGTTACCCCTGGGGCTCCTCCTCCTGACCGCCTGGCCATGGTAGAGAGGGACGCCGCCTTGATAAGCTCCTTGAAAGACAAACTGGAGGAGGCCAAGAGGCAGGCTGATAACTGGAGGGTGCAGGGGGAGATGGCTGTGAAGGAAGTTGCCAAGCTGGGGGCCGATCTGCAGGAGAGCCGACAATCGTTGGACCGTGCTAACATATCTTTGGCTGAGATGGGGCATTTGAAGGGAAGGGTGACTGTTTTGGAGGAGCAGCTGTTGCAGGCAAAGTCGGCTTTTGACCAGGCAACGTTGGCTTTTGACCAGGCCAAGGGAGAATGGGCGAAGGAGAAAGAGTCCTTGGCTGCGGAGAACGAGGAAGCAGTGGGTGCCAGCTTTGTGAGTGGCGCCAACTCTTCTCTGGAGTTGGTCATGGAAGTGATAGGGGAGATGTTCCCTTCTTTTGACGAGGACACTTTCCGGAGCCTTTATTCTGCTAAGGACGAAGCCCGGGTGACTAGGCAGCCTGAAGCAGACGCCAACGCCCGCCAGGATGCCGCATGATGCCCCTTTTCTTTTATAAAAACTTTGCATTTTCTTGTGCTGAACCGGTGTTTCATGGTTTTTCTTGTAATATTTTGCTACTCGATTTTTTCTTTGTAAAATTTTTTCCACCCTCCACGGGTTGTTTGTAGGATATTTTCCTTTACTTTCTATGACGTTGCTGTCTTAAGGACCTTCTTCCCGTATGTTTGATTGCGCCTGTCATGGCCTATCTCTGGTTTTTCGCTCAAAGTCCAGGGGGCTTGCCCCCTGCCTGCCCAGAGGCAATCAAGGTAGCTTTTTGTGTTGTTTATACAAGGTTGGGGGGCTTGCCCCCAGTCCTTGTTCGTCTGGCCTATCCCTGGCTTTTGTTCAAAGTCCAGGGGGTTCGCCCCCTGCTTGCCCAGAGGTAAGCAGGGTGGTTTTTGCGTTTTTTATACAAGGTTGGGGGGCCTGCCCCCAGTCCTTGTTAGCCTGGCCTGTCCCTGGCTTTTCGTTCAAAGTCCAGGGGGCCTGCCCCCTGCCTGCCCAGAGGTAAGCAGGGTGGCCTTTGCGTTTTTTATACAAGGTTGGGGGGCCTGCCCCCAGTCCTTGTTAGCCTGGCCTGTCCCTGGCTTTTCGTTCAAAGTCCAGGGGGCCTGCCCCCTGCCTGCCCAGAGGTAAGCAGGGTGGCCTTTGCGTTTTTTATACAAGGTTGGGGGGCCTGCCCCCAGTCCTTGTTAGCCTGGCCTGTCCCTGGCTTTTCGTTCAAAGTCCAGGGGGCCTGCCCCCTGCCTGCCCAGAGGTAAGCAGGGTGGCCTTTGCGTTTTTTATACAAGGTTGGGGGGCCTGCCCCCAGTCCTTGTTAGCCTGGCCTGTCCCTGGCTTTTCGTTCAAAGTCCAGGGGGCCTGCCCCCTGCCTGCCCAGAGGTAAGCAGGGTGGCCTTTGGGTTTGCGTTGGGGGGTTCACTTTTCCTGATTTTGGCAACAGGGGGGCCTCCCCCTATTGCCCCCTGCTCGTTTGTTTGTGAAAGAGTGAACAGACAACGAGTATAAATCTGTATCTTCTCATTTCTTTAAAAATTCTTTTGACATTGGGGTGGTCGGAGCCGTCGACATTTTTTGATCGTCCTCCGCCTTTTTACTGTAAAAGTGAAAACTGCCTACGTTTCTGCTCAGACGTAGTATTTCTTCAGCGTATCTGCATTCCAATGAGCGCTCAGCTCCTGTCCCTCCAGATTGGATATCCTGTACGTGCCTGGACCCAAAACCTGAGTTATTTGGTATGGGCCCTCCCAATTGGCACTTAGTTTTCCATGCTCTCTTGATTTTCCAGTTGCCTGTGTTTTTCTCAGGACTAGCTCGCCCGCCTGAAAGCTCCTCCGCCGGACTTTGCTATTGAAGGCTTTCCTCATTCGCTGCTGGTAGGCAGCGATATTTGTACCGGCTTCCTCTCTTAGCTCACTTACCAGGTCCAGGGCCTCGACCATCGCAGCTTCATTCTCAGCCTGGTTGTACTGTAGGGAACGCAGAGAGGGAATCCTTGTCTCAATCGGCAATAAAGCCTCTGCTCCATACACCAAGCCAAATGGGGTCTGGCCTGTAGACTCCTTCCTGGTAGTTCGGATGGACCAGAGTATGCTGGGGAGTTCATCAGCCCACCTACCTTTGCAGTCATCCACCATTTTCTTCAGGCCATTCAGAATTTGTTTGTTGGCTGCTTCTGCCTGTCCATTGGTTTGAGGGTGACAGACTGCTGAGTAGGCGACTGAGATGTTATGGCTTTCTAGCCAGATCCTTAGTGGGTCATTATCGAACTGCCTGCCGTGGTCGAACACTAGCATCTTTGGTACACCGAACCGGGTAATGACATTTCGCCAGATTACCTTCCGGACAGCCGGTTCAGTGATGTTGGGCACTGCTTCAGCCTCCACCCATTTGGTGAAGTAGTCTATGGCGACTATCAAAAATCTTCTGCCCCCTGTGGCCACTGTGAAGGGCCCTAGAATGTCCATCCCCCATTGAGCAAAGGGGATGGGAGATAGGATTGGCCTGAGCTCCTGGGCCGGGGCATGGATTGACGGGGCAAAGAGTTGACATTTTCTGCATTTCTGGGTCAGGCTCCTGGCATCTGCCAGCATGGTAGGCCAGTAGTAGCCTGCCCTGAGGGCCTTGTGGGCTAGTGACCTCCCGCCAATGTGATGTCCACAAATCCCTGAGTGGATATCATCCAATACCTCAGTGGCCTGATCCGCCCGCAGGCATTTAAGCAGGGGATAAGTAAAAGATTTTTTGTAGAGTTCTCCATTAATGAATATGAACCAGGCTGCTTTAGCCTGTACCTTCCTTCTTTGCAATGGATCTGGTGGTAAGACACTGTGCCTCTTGTATTGGATGAAAGGGGTCATCCAGCTTTCTGGCTCTTCTTCCATGGCATTAATTTCTTGGCCAGGATTAGTAGACCTTTCGTGTAAAACGTCAACCCATACCGACCTCCGGATGTCCTGCAGACTGGAGCTTGCCAATTTTGACAGGGCATCTGCTCTGTTGTTCTGTGATCGGGGAATTTGTTTGATCTCGTATGATTTCAGGCTGGATAGCTCTCCTTTTACCATCTCTAGGTATGCGGCCATCGCTTGGTCTCTTGCTTCGTACTCTCCATTAATCTGGTTGGCGATGAGTTGGGAATCCGTCGCCAAGATAATTCGTTCTGCCCCTGCAGCTTTAGCTAACCTGATGCCTGCGAGTACTGCTTCGTACTCTGCTTCATTGTTTGATGCTGGGAAGACGAATCTGAGAGCATGCTCAAAGTCGGTCCCTTCTGGGCTGGTTAATACAACGCCTGCGCCTGCGCCGTTGGCCGTTGAGGACCCATCAGTGTGTACGACCCACTCCTGGGCAGGGGCTTCCTCTTCCCCTGAATGGGAGCACTCAGCCAAAAAGTCTGCCAGGGCCTGGGCTTTGATGGCTGTTCTCGGCTGGTAAGATATACCCAGCCCACTCAGCTCAATTGCCCATTTCAACAATCTTCCCGATTTTTCGAATTTTTCCAACACCTTTTCCAGGGGTTGGTCGGTGAGGACTATGACTGGATGCGCGTCAAAATAAGGTCTGAGCTTCCGGGCTGCAATTATGACCGCGTAGGCAGCTTTTTCAACCATAGGATAATTCTTCTCAGCTGCCCCCAGCGCATGACTCACAAAGTATATGGGTTGCTGGGTGCCTGCCTCTTCCCGTAGGATGACCGCGCTGACAGTTATGTTAGTTACTGCGATGTAGAGAAAAAGCTTCTCTCCTGCTACTGGTCTTGCCAGGGTAGGGAGCCTCTTAAGATGGTCCTTCAGTTGCTCGAAGGCTTCTCTCTGCTCGTTTTCCCATTTGAACTGTTTGTTTCCTTTCAGAATTTTGAAAAAAGGAGTGGCTCTGTCTGCTGATCGGGCAATAAATCGTGCCAAGGCGGCCATTCGTCCCGTCAGGCGCTGGATGTCCCTGATAGTCTTGGGCTCAGGGAGGTCTAGAACCGCCTGAATTTTTTCCGGGTTGGCATCAATACCCCGAGAACTGACCAAGAATCCTAGGAATTTTCCGGAGCGGACTCCGAACGTGCACTTTTTCGGATTCAGTTTCATTTTGTAAGTGCGCAGAGAACTGAAGGTTTCCTGCAAGTCTGTCAGGTGTTCCTTGTCTTCCCTGCTTTTTACGATGGCATCGTCAACATAAGCCTCGATGTTTCTACCTTTTTGCTTCTCAAACACTTTATCAACCAGACGCTGGTACGTAGCTCCCGCATTTTTGAGCCCGAAGGGCATCATCTTGTACATGTACGTGCCCGAACTAGTGATGAACGCACACTTCACCCTGTCCGGCTGCCATAAGTACACTTGATGGTAGCCTGAAAAGGCGTCCAAGAAGCTTAGCATGGTGTAGCCACTAGTGGCGTCTACCAATTGATCGATCCGAGGGAGCGGATAGCAGTCCTTCGGGCAGGCTTTGTTCAGGTTCGTAAAGTCGACGCACATTCTCCATGCTCCAGACGACTTTTTGACCATAACAACATTTGCCAGCCATTCTGGGTAGTCGCAGACTTCGATAAAGTCTGCTTTCAAGAGTTTGTTGATTTCTTCCTTGATTGCTGCGTCTTTTTCTGCAGACATGTTTCGTTTCTTCTGTTTTACAGGGCGAGCATCCGTGTTTACGTTCAGCTTGTGAACGATGCACGAGGGATCGACGCCGGGCATTTCGTCTGCGGAATAGGCAAACACGTCCTTGTTTTCTCTCAGAAGTTTGACCAGTTCGGCCTGGTAGGATTCCTCCAAGCCTGTTCCTACCAGGACCTGTCTTCCTGGTTCTAAGTCCACCAGCATGCTGTCGCCTCCCGGTTCCAGGCGGTCGGGAATCGGGTGCTCAACTGGGACTTCGCCTTCCCTGCAGGGGGAACTGTCAGCTTTTCTTTTTCCTTTCCTGTCCTTCTCATGCTCCCGTAGGGCCACGGAGTAGCATTGTCTAGCTGACTCCTGGTCCCCACGTATCTTTCCTTCCAGCCCGAAGTCTGTGACATAAGCAATGGTGAGAGCCCTGATGGAGATTGCGGCCTCGATTTCATCCAGCGTGGCCCTGCCAATCAGGGCATTATAGGCAGACCTTGCGTCCACAACAACAAAGGTTGCCCTGACATTTCTGGCTGCGGAACCTTCCCCGAAGGTGACGGGCAAGTCGATGACGCCCATGGGCAGCACGCCGGCCCCACTGAATCCATACAGGGATCCGGGAGCAGGCCGTAGATGCCTTTTTTCCAGGCCCATTTTTTCGAAAGCATCCTTGTACAAAAGATTTGTGTATGCACCTGTGTCTACCATACATCTTCGCACAATATGGTTGCTGATTTCTAAAGACAGCACCAGAGGATCACTATGCGGATATATCACCCGTCCTGCATCATCAGGGGTGATGCTTAGTGTCACTCCCTTTGGGCTCCCTTCTTTCTCAGCGTAGCAGACCTGGTTTCTCAGCTCGCGCATTTGCCTTTTTTGACTTCTTCGACTGAGCTGGCCCTCAGTGCCCCCTGAAATCACGTGGATTACCATCCGGTTCTGCACTGACCCCTCGGGTTTCTCAGACACCTCCTTCTGAGACTTGTTTTTAGCTGCGTAGTTGGCCAACCATCCGTTCCTGATTAGTTTCTCAATTTCATCCTTCAGGTGACGGCATTCTTCAGTGGTATGGCCAATACAGTCGTGGAAAGTGCAGAATTTCTTTGGGTCGCCCTTTGGGCTGCGAGGTTTGCTTGGACGGTTCCATTTGGCAGTTTCTTTTTCCAGTTCGAAGATTTCCGCCCTGGACTTGTTCAGAGCGGTGTAACTATCGAATCTGGGTTGGTAGACTGGGCGCTCTCTCTTGGGAGTGTCTCCCTCCTCTTTTTGCTTACCTGGTTCACCTCTGGACCTTCCACCCTGCGGTCCCCCTTGAGGCTTTGTTTGGCCTGCTGGGGTGTCCGTCAGGCCGTGGAACTCCTCCTGCAAAATGAACCCCTCAGCAATCTTTCTGGCCATGGCCAAGTTTTCTGGCTGGGCCCTGATCATCTGGTTTTTCATTTCCCCTGGAAGTAGGGAGATTGTCAGGGCGTAGGCGGCGGTGGAATCGTCGATCTCCCTAACCTGCTGGTAGGATAGATCGAATCTTCTCATGTACTCTCTCACACTTTCGCCCTTCTTTTGTTTCAAGGTCATGAGATCGAAACGGGTAAGACGTCTTCTCTTATTTCCGGCATACTGCTCAAGGAAGATTTCAGCCAGCTCAATGAAGAATCTGATTGACCCCTGGCGGAGATCTCTGAACCACCCCTGCGCAAGCCCCACCAAGGTGGTAGGGAAAACTTTGCACCAGATGGCGTCATCTACATCATACATGCCCATGTGACTCTCAAAGGCTGCCAGGTGGTCTTCAGGGTCCGTCGTCCCGTCAAATTTGATGGTGGGCATTTTGATTTTTGGAATGGGGTACTCTTGTACCTCAGGGTGCAACGGGGTTTTCGTAGGCCTGCCCACCAGTCGTGACCTGCTCTCCCCAGACTGGTTACCATGAGATTCCCATTGTTTATGGGTTGGTTTCCTCGTACGGAGCGGTGCCTCGGCGGCGGCCTGCTAGCTGCTTCGTCCTCTGTTCCCGAGGAGGTCTGCCTGGGCCTCTTCCTCTGGGAGTGGCAGAGGTTTTCACCCTGATGGTACCTGGACTCGAGCGGTTGTCCTCGGTTGAGTCTGGATTGCAAGCTTTGCGATAAGCCGGGGGCTGACTGTTCCTTGGCCGCAGGTGTTAACCTGGAGAAAACTCCGCCTGGCCTCTCTCCTAGGCGTTTTGACACAGGCTCTCTGGGCCTCATGCGCTCCTGTAGTCCTTGAGATAAGCCTCCCTGCCTTCCAGACGCCGATTCTGTCGTGTGAATAGAGACCGCCTGCTGGGCAGGTGATCCTGGTTTGTCAGTGGTAACGCGCCTCTGCACATGCGTATACACTTGGGCTGTTCTTCTCGCCTTCCTCTGAGCGTTTCTGGCGGCGGTCCGCCTCGTGCCCCCGGCCTCGTCCCTGCTGCCTGGGGACGGTTGCCTAGGAGCCGATGCGACCCTGCCCACCAGGTCCTCCGGCGTGAACTCCTGATCCAGCATTGCAGAGAAGAACGCGGCTGCCTGTGCCATCTGAGCTGGGGTCAGATTAAGAGCACGTCCAGGGCGTGCCCCCAGCTCGGGTGTCACAGTAGTGTTGGGTCCACCGAAGGGATTGGTTCCCTCAACCCCAAGGATTGTGGCAGGAGGAAACTTCTCCAACAGCGGCATTCCGTACAGGGGGGTCACCGGAGGGACCGTCGGACCCGCTCCTGCACTGTCATCAACAATTTCTGGCATGATTGTGTTTAATTTTTGTGGTTACGAGTGGTTGATTTTAGTGGGTAACTCGTGGGCACAACCGTAAGCTCCCCACAGACGGCGCCAAATTGTTCCGGTTACGGAAACGATTCACCCGGCTTGGAATTCGGGTAATGTAATTGAATTGATAACGAATAACTAATCGCTTGATTCCCTTGATCTCCCCTTCCTCTCACTCCTGGAATCGGACTTCCCCGGCGGAAAGCGGCCTGCTCCCTGCACAGTGAACGCACAGGGCCTCGGAGGTTGTCCGAGGAAACCCTCTCCGATGCCTAAGTCAGTCCGTGAAATGCCTTTACGAACCTAGCTCGTGAGGAACTAGGCGGCGTTTTTAAGAGTAAGAGTCTAGAGAGAGAAAATCCAACCCCTCTCATGTGGGAAATGGGGAGGTATTTATACCTTCCCACAAGAGAGAGAAGAGAAAGAGGAATGGTTGGATGGGAAAGTGACAAGTGGCGGCTTCCCCTCCATCCATTCCCAATTACCTTAGGCAAAATGACAAGAGGGCCCCTGGGGATCCTGGCCCTGCCGGCCGGGGATTTCCTCAGGGCAGACAGTCTCCAAGTAGGGGGCTGCCAAGCTCTGGCAGGCTGCATCGGCCGGCACTCTTGGCGGCTGACGGCCTACCCCTAGCGTTTTTCATGCTTTGTTCCCGGTCCTTGCCGGGGGCTGGTCTTTCGACTCTCCGACAGGAATTGTCCCGGGGCCTGCATAGCAGGCGGTTGATTGTCAGGCGGCCCACCCCCAATCATAACCTATAACCGAACTAAGTGTAACTAGTAATATTACTTTGAAATTCCCACCTAATGTTGATTTAATGGATTAGTCGTTGACTTTTGGGATCATAGACCTTTAGAGTTTTAGCCTGAGTGTTGTGGTACCATTTCAGGTTTTCGTTTAAGGTTTTTGGTAATTTTGGTTGACATAGATTAAACCTTGGTTTTTATGGATGAGATCATTGAGTCTGATAAGGTCGTGACCTATAAACTTTTGAGTAGAGTGATCTAAAAATTCATGAGTGAATCCTTGTTAACTTTAAGGAAGAGAAAGGTCATGCACAATCACGATTCGGATTTACACTACTGTTTTGAGGAATATTTTAATTGATACCAACCACCTAATGGAATTTACTGTTCAGAATCCTTAGACAAGCATGATTATGGCTTTGTGGAATTATTGAATGTATTGTAGTGGCGCTGTTGCGATTTGAAATTTGATGGACTTCTAAGGAACCTTACTCAAGTGATGTTGGAAATGTGAGTGACTGACATTACATGTAAATTTGAGTGTGCTTAAGGTTTGATATATTATACTAACCTCTGTTCCCTTGTAATGTTATGAGCATAATCTTGGGATCCTTTTGAAGACTTAGTGCTCGAGCTTTGTTAAAATTGGTGGATCTTGTTTATTGTTCCTTACTCGAGAAATTTGGAATACCCCTCGAGTACAACCTGGTGAGTTTCATACAGTTTTAGAGCCTTGTTGGTTAATTGGTTTGATGGTGTTGTGGCAGTTTGTAGAATTTCGGTAGCATGATTTGATTCTGTGTCATTTGGTGTATTCTTGCCCTATTGATTGAGTGATTGTATGAGCAAGTGAAGCCTTGTATTGGGGGTTGTAACGATTGATAGTTGTGGACATGACATAGGTCCACCCCGACGCGGCCACGCGCGGGTTTGGGGAGGCGAATGAATCTCATGTGAGATGGATCTCGAGTTGAAATTTAAATCGAAGTAGGAGTCGCCACCGAACTTTGTGGGAGTTCGGGCCCGTTCGAACCCACTCTATGTCGTAGTGGGCCATATACAAAATATGGCCCATTTTCGATGTCAGAGTTTATCGGGTTCGTCCCTTAGCATTTGATACCGATAACGACATTATCGGTAATCGAGTATTGAATGACTCTCGTTGCCAATGGATTCGGACATCCGGAAACCATGGTTCTGAGTAAGGGGTGAGGGTACGTGTTGGGAAGTTCACTAAGAACACCCAACTCCGCCCGCACTTAGCGGCCTTTACTAAGATATCGTTTGATTTTTATGTACGCGCGTTAGTTCAACGATTGAATGATATGCAAAGAGCGTTTTGACTAAACATGTGAAATATGTTTGCTAAGACGTTTAATGCATGTTTGACTAAGTCGAAGTTGTTTTAGCATGTGAAATTCGTTTTAGTACAATAAAACAAAAGATATGCAAAAATAGGAACAAACGGGTTAGTAACGGTTATAGAGAGATTAGAATGACATAAATAATATAATGCAAGGCTTTAAAAAGATTTGGACACGTGATAGACTTAACACGTGTTGACCAAAGTCGTTAAAGAAGTTTTATCGAAGCTTGAAGTAATGTTGAAGGTCCACGGGTTTGTCGTGGCAACGGCCACTCGATCGAGTCAATGCTGGACTCGGCCGAGTGGTCTCTGTGTGGAAATGACATAGGTCCACCCCGACGCGGCCACGCGCGGGTTTGGGGAGGCGAATGAATCTCCATATGAGAATGGATCGAATTGAAATTTAAATCGAAGTTGGAGTCGCCACCGAACTTTGTGGCAGTTCGGGCCCGTTCGAACCCACTCTATGTCGTAGTGGGCCGTGTACAAAATACAGCCCATTTCCGATGTCAGAGTTTATTGGGTTCGTCCCTTAGCATTTGATACCGATACCGACTTGATCGGATATCATGTATTGAATGACTCTCGTTGCCAATGGTTTCGGACATCCGGAAACCGAGGTTCTGAGTAAGGGGTAAGGATACGTGTTGGGAAGTTCACAAAGAACACCCAACCCCGCCCGCACATTAGCGGCCTCTACTAGGATATCGAATGAATTTTTAATGCGCGCGTTAGTTGAACGATGAATGATATGCAAACATCGTTTTCCTAAGCATGTGAATAATTGAACGGGTTGCTAAGTCGTTTAAGTTGCATGAAAATTAACGTCGAAGTTGAATTTAGCATGTGAGATTCGTTTTAGTATAATAAAACAAACGATAAAAAAGAATGAATTTGCTACAAGATGAACAAACGAGTTAGTATCGATTTGTGAAGAAATAATATAGCAAATATGATGAATATGCAAGACCGAGAAAATATTAGTCGAAATCTGAAAAATATCGTTAAAAGGACGCTATTTTGTATAAAAAACGAAGTTCGAAAAAAAAATAAAAAAGAAAGGGCGTATCGTGCGACAGCCGGCCGCGCGGCTCGCCCGGGATGCCGGCGGGTCGCGTGACGGCCTGTTTTTTTTTAAATCGGTTTTTTGAAAATTCGATACTTTTATTGAATCGCGTACAAATATCGCATAATTTGCACTCGATCTAATATTTTCGATATTCGTTATATTTGATAGTCGACTACGAAATCAATATCAAATACTCGGAATAGTTTTAGGAAAGATATAAATTTTAGAAGTCGTTTCGTAGAATAAATAATAAAAACGAACGAAAAAAGCTAAAAAAGGAGCGCGGGTTTCAGACTCGTACGCGAGTCGCCAGTGAGGGGCGCGACTCGCGTGCGGGCCTGTCCCGATTTCCCTCGTTGTTCAAAAATTTGATAAATCGCGTACAAATACGAATTAATTTATACTCGATTTATGTTTTCGATATTCGTCGTATCCGATATTCGATATTCGATTATGAAATCGATATCGAATATTCGGAATGAATTTTAGAAAAAGTTTGTTTTGAACGAAAAGTAAAAAAACGAATTTTGAACGAAAAAGATGTTAATTCTCTCCGCGTATAAAATCGTCGAATTTTGTTTAAAAAGATGTGACGATTTATTTAGCATCAACGAGAATTTAATTAATTTTGTTCTTGTTAGATACGATATTCGATTAGAGAATCGATATCGTATTTTAAGAACGTTATAAAAAAAAAAGTTTTTAGTAATATCAATAATAAAAATAATAAAAAACGACGAACGACCCGTAAAAAAGAGACGACACAACGAGAGGGAGAAGAGAAGAAGAAGGAGAAATCGGGTTTGGTACACCCTCAACCTACATGCTTCGGTTTACTCGGATCGGGGCTCGTCGGGACGTGGCTTGGGCACAAGAGCGTCGAGTTTAACGTCGGTGAGTTGCGGTGGCTCGGTTTGGACGTGAGACGTGTGAAGGGTGTCGGGTATCGGGGCCGGTTTCCTTCGGGTTTTGGATGTACTATCGGTTTCTCGATGTAAAAGTTGATGCTTTGTAAGAAAAAAGGTGTTAATGTTTGATAATAAATAAATCGTTGTGTGAATAATTGATCTCTCAGGAATTATGTATATTTAGATGTGTTGTGCAAGGGGCTATTTATAGGAAATTCCCGACCTTGGCTAGGAGAGGTGCATTTGAATTAGAACTACCGCTTAGGATAGGAAACGTAGGAAGTTGAGGGGAATGAGAATTTCATTTTCTTGTGAAGGAAGAAAGGGAACCGGCTGGTTGGTAGGCTACTCGGCCGAGTATCCTAGCTCGGTCGAGTGTTTGATTCGGTTTTCGGATAGGATTCCTACTTGAGATCGAATTCTACCTTTAACGGAATTGTTTATCATTGATGTAGCTGATTTTGTAGTATTGGAGTCCGAACCGGACACGTGAGGCGTCACAGTTGGTCCACGAGTCTCGGGAAATATCTTTGACCGGGTTTTGACTCGGTCGCTAAAAGACAGTTTTACCCCTGGTGTCGGATTCGACCCAAATTAGTCTTACTTGACTCAAAACGACCCACTGGGTTTGAATTTGAGGTTGTTTTTGTGAGATTTGTACTCCTTAAAAATCCCAAGCTAAATATCCATGATTTCGAGCCCATTTCCGAGTACGTTAAAGCACGTTTGCGTCCGATCATCATCGGGTGTTTGTTGGAAACTGCTATAGACACCTGGCAGCAAAATGTGGGTGTCTACAGAGCCCCCACTCTGACTGAGGCTTGGACAGGGCGAAAGTCAGAGTAGCCACCAGGTTAATCAAAGATTAAAACCCGGTAGCTTCCGGTCGAGTCGTTTAAGGTCCATTAGACCTGCGTGAAGGGCCCGCCGGCCGGAGACTAGAAATGTACCTGAACTGATGATAACTCCGTGGGCGATTGAACTCGTCGCATAAGACTTTAGGTGTGCCTATATATGGGCTCATCTTGCTAAATGCCGCTGGGGAGTTATGCGAATTGCATGGTCCTGTTTGAGTCGTCCTGTACATATTTATGCAAAGTAGCAAAGTTTTGCATGTAACATTTGTAGGAAAAATGACTCGCGCTGGGAAATAAAAATTTTGAGAAAATGTTTTGAATTTTTGAGTTTGTAGGAGTCTTTGAAAATTAGAGAATTTTGACTCTGAGAAGGAATAAGAATGCTCAGGATGACTTAGCTAAGCCTCAGGATAAGGATTGTATGCTAAATACTCCAGGATTGGGAATCCTAAGGTGAGGAGGAGAATTTGGTTTTATGCTATAAATACCCCTCCTTGCTTCATAAATTCTCACAATTCCCACAATTCCTACAAAGAAAGAACAAGCCCTGAGAAACTTATTCTTTTCTTTAGAAATCCAATTATGGGAATCGATCGATTAGTTGGAATGTTGCATGAGTGGTCTAAATATTTCAGAGATGCAGATAGGGTCATCCTAAATCAGAATGGCGTAACCCAATTGTTCGTGATCCGTCAGATGCAAGTAGATCGTCACTTCTTGGATGCTTGCCCGTTCTATTGGGACGACACTTATCATGTATTCGGTTTTCCTCTAGGCGAAATCTGTCCTATCCCTGAGGAAATTGCTGCTGCAGGAGGATGGAATCCCATACTTCGCCCTGCTATCCCTTTTTCGATTTCTGACCCAAGGAGGAAGTTACGGGAATTTTTAGGGCTTTCTCACATGGAGGTATCCCGTATGCTGGAAGGAGATACCGTTTCCTTGATCGATCTAGCTGAAAAATTTATGAACCCAGATGACGTCCGGGTCAGGCAGGTCCATAGCCGTAGGGCCTTTAATTTTTGCATGCTCCATGTCTATGCCTTCGAGGGCCATATGGATTTATTATCTTGCATGGGCCACGTTAGACTTTTCAATGTGGCTGACCTGATGGAAACGGAGCACAGCCCGGCTTGGTTGATTACAGGAGAGATTATCCAGGGTTTGGATAATAGCAAGAGGGATCCGTCTGCTCGGCTGACTGGGAGTACCCGTCTTCTACAGGTGTACCGGTTTTTTTTTTCCAGTTTTTTCTGATTTTTCCGGTTTTTGCGGTTTTTTCCCGGTTTCTGCGGTTTTCTGGCTTTTTCACGTTTTTTTTTTTGACGCGATTTTGACAATTTTTCCGCGATTTTGATTTTTTTGCGGGTTTTTCAGCTATGGCTGTTCGAGAGGCTATCGATCTTGGATCCTCCCCTAGACGTGAGCCGGTATCAACCCAGGCAAGTAATGATGAGGAGACGAACCATTGCCTTTTCTCGCTTCAACACCCAAAAATACTGGGATGAGGTGCTATCTTTCCACGGAGGCCTACTGATCCGATGGACCGTCCCATGGTGGCCGATTTATGTTTGGACCGGTTTGGAGTCTCGAGATAGGGCTAGATATCAAGTAATCCTATCTTTTAGACAGACAATTCACCTCTTTCCCGATCGCATACTTAGGCAATATGGTCGGGTGTAAAGAATCCCAGAAATCGAGGCAGTCGTGAGTGAATCTACTCAGCTGACGGATGTAATGTGTGATACCTGGATGCAAAGGTGGTATACACGAGCTACTTGGCCTGTTCCTAGAAATCCTCATTCGATCTGGGTATCTGACTCTTATGTGAGATGGACACGAGTTGATTCAGCTAAAACCCGAGCTGCCTTGAAGACTGACGAGGCCTTCGACCTGTTACGCCGGGAACATGCTAAAGATAATAGAAGCTTCTTTGACGAAGACACCATTCCGGGAGGTCAGAAAGGGAAATCTAGGACTCAGACAGAAGGGTCCAGTACTAAGGATGCACGGGGGAAGGTGAGCCCCCAGACGGATTTAGAAAGGAGACTAGGGCCCAAGCTGGCGGTTAAGGACCGACTTGGTCCTCGAGACAGGCTTTCCGAGCCCGTCAGGGCTCGGCTCGGACCGGTGCAAGCGGCAGAAGACCCAAAATCGAAGAAGCGGGTTTGAGCAAAAGAAGTTCCCCTTGTGATTAGGGAACGTTCGCCCCCGCCCCGTCGGCCTCGAGCTCCACGTGACCCGAAAGATAAGGGGAAAGGAAAAATGTACGAGTAGTCTCCTAAATTTATTATTTAAGTATTACTACTATTTTTTTGTGGTGTGATTTTGTTGTTTTTTTTTTTTGTGATGTATTTTTTTGAAATTCCCGAGTTTATCGTTTTTTTTTTCTTGCATAATAAAAAGACATATTAGTGAATACCGTTCCCGTCTTTTCGTTATTGCAGTGGTTGTACCCTTTTGAGGGGTTGCCTACGTATCCAAAATTAATGGAATCAAACCTTCCGTAGTTCAGAAGTTTTTTTGCAATTTTTTTCGAAATACATCAAGATTATTAATTCGAGATGTTCAACGGTAGAATAAATAATCCTAACTTATTGACTTGCTTAAAAATTTTTGAGAATTCATAAAAAGAAAAATTTTATAAATTTTGCAAATGACATTGAGATAGGACTTATGGGTAGTAACGCTTCAGCTGGTCCAAGTTTGTTGGGTTGACGAACTCGTTTCCGTCTAAATCCTTTAGCATTACTGCTCCTTCCGAAAGAATTTTCTTCACTAAATATGGCCCAGCCCAATTGGGTTTGAATTTTCCCCTTGGGTCAACTGGTAGTAAAGCTCGAACAGATTTTAGGACTAGATCGCCCTCTTTGATATTCCTGGGCCTAACCCTTTTGTTAAAAGCCCGTTGGATCCTTTTCTGATATATCTGAATATTATTCAGAGCCCGAGATCGCCGTTCGTCTAAGAGGACTAGTGAGTCATATCGGGCTTGGACCCAATCTGCTTCAGGTACCTGGCTCTCGAGTAGAATTCTGAGGGATGGTACTTCTAGTTCGACTGGCTGGACTGCTTTCATTCCATATGTCAGATAGTATGGAGTTGCTCCGGTTGCAGTTCGAATTGATGTCCGATATCCCCATAAGGCGAAGGGTATCTTGTCGGGCCAGTCCCGGTAATTCTCAGCCATCTTTTTAAGTATGGTGACAATTGTCTTATTGGCTGCCTCCACCGCCCCATTTGTTTGGGGACGGTAAGGCGACGATGTATGCCTTTGGATCTTGTACTTTTCCAACAAAGTGGCAGTTTCAGCTTGAAAATGGGTCCCGTGATCACTGATGAACTCGTGCGGAATCCCGTATCGACATATAATCTTGTTTTGGATGAACTTAGCCACGTGTTTAGCATTCAAGATCCGGTATGACTCGGCTTCGACCCATTTAGTGAAATAGTCGATAGCTACTAGGATGAAGAAGTGACCTCCCATCCCGGAAGGGTTCACTTTCCCGATTATATCAATTCCCCATGTTGAGAATGGCCATGGTGATGTCATTGTATATAATAGGGATGAAGGCATATGTTGAACATTGGCGAAAATCTGGCAGTTATGGCAGTGTTTGACATATAACTGACAGTCAGTTTCCATGTTGTTCCAGTAATAACCGAGTCTCGCGATTTTCCGGGCCAACATATGGGCATTCATATGCGGACCGTTTTCACCATCATGTACCTCGGCCATAACTCTTTCGGCTCGAGTTTTGTCAATGCATAGGAGTAAAGCCCCCTGTGCTGTCTTCTTATATAACTGTCCATCATCGGTGCGGATGAACTGGGTTGCCCATCTTCGTAGAGCTTTCTTGGCCCGGTTTTCAGCTCCCGGAGGATATTCCCCTAACGTTAAGTAGGTTAGAATAGCCTGATACCAAGGTTCTGGATCAGTTATCTCAATATCTTCCTTGGATAGCGTGGATGTATGTCGGCTCGGATCGTCTTTCAACGCAAATGGGCATGCTGGTTAGATGTGCTGGGATATTCAATAAAGATGCTAATTTTGAGAGAGCATCTGCAAACTGGTTTTCTTCCCGAGGCAGATAAATTTACTCTACTTTTTGGAATTCTTTTTCGAGAACCCTTACTCGTGCTTGGTAAGCCATGAGATTTGCGTTCCGAGTCTTCCATCTTTGTAGGGCTTGATTTATGACTAAAGATGAGTCACCGTGGACCCGGAGGTTTGTTACTCCTAAATCAGCGGCGGCTTGTAGCCCGTGAATGCATGCTTCATATTCGGCTGCGTTGTTAGTCACGTCAAAATCTAGCTTGATAGATAACGGGGTGTGTTCCCCTTGTGGTGAGATTAGCAAAATCCCGACACCAAACCCTCGGAAGTTGGACGCCCCGTCAAAATATAAATCCCATGTTTCGGTGTCCGTATGGAATATATCTTCATCTGGGAAGGCCCAAGTGTCGGTGTGTTCTTCCTCGGATACCGGACTATCGGCGAGGAATTCTGCAACTACCCGACCTTTGATGGCTTTTAAAGGTACGAACTTGAGGTCGAACTCAGCTAGCATTAAAGTCCATCTGGATATACGGCCGTTGAGGATGGGCTTCTCGAATAGATACTTGATTGGATCCATTTTGGATAGCACATGTACCTCGTGACTAAGCATGTAGTGTCGGAGCTTTTTAGTGGCCCATACTAAAGCTAGACACGTCTTCTCGAGCATTGTGTACTTGCATTCGTATTCCAAGAACTTTTTACTGATGTAGTAAATAGCTCGTTCTTCGGAATCGACCGTCTGGGCTAGCATAGCGCCCATGGCCGTCTCGGTCGTTGTCAAGTATAACGACAGAGGCAAACCATGCTGAGGTGGCATTAACACCGGTGGAGAGGATAGAATCTCCTTGATCTTATCGAAAGCCATTTGACATTTGTCGTCCCATAGTGTTCGTTCTCCTATCTTCAGTTTCTTGAAAATGGGCTCACATACCCTGGTTAGCTTTCAAATAAACCGGCTTATATATTGGACTTTCCCGAGAAACCCCCTTATCTTCTTTTCGGTTTTAGGTGGTTGCATCTCGGTGATGGCCTTGATCTTTGCTGGGTCAACTTCGATGCCACGCTGGCTGACAATGTGGCCCAGTAGCTTGCCCGATGTTACCCCGAAACTGCATTTTTGAGGGTTTAACCTCATGTTGTACCTGCGTAGTCGGGTAAAGAACTTTCTTAGGGCCGCAACGTGCCCGTTTCGGTCTTTGGATTTGACGATCATGTCGTCCACGTAGACCTCCACTTCCTTATGCATCATGTCATGCAATAAAGTGGTGGCGGTCCGTTGATAAGTGGCACCAGCGTTGATAAGCCCAAATGGCATTACGGTATAGCAGTAAGTCCCCCAAGGTGTGATGAAGGTGGTCTTACTCATGTCTTCTTCCGCCATTTTGATCTGATTGTATCCGGCATACCCGTCCATGAATGATAGAAAGGCATGATCGGCCGTGTTATCCACCAGTATGTCGATGTGTGGCAACGGAAAATCGTCTTTTGGGCTGGCCTTATTAAGGTCCCGAAAATCTACACATACTCGGACTTTGCCATCTTTTTTGGGTAATGGTACTATGTTTGCAACCCAGTCTGGATATTCACACACTTGGATAAAGCTCGCTTTGAATTGTTTATCGACTTCTTCCTTGACTTTGAGAGACCATTCGGGCCTCATTCTTCGAAGTTTCTGTTTTACCGGCTTATACCCGTCTTTGATGGGTATTCGGTGTTCAGCTATCTCCCGGTCTATTTTCGGCATGTCCTTGTAGGACCATGCAAAGACGTCTTTGAATTCCTGGAGGAGATCCGTGAATTGTTGTTTCTCCTCGGGATCTAAAGATAGGCCCAACTTAAGCATCTGAGGTTCTAAAGGGGTTCCTACGTTGATGGAATCGGTTTCTTCGATTACCGGATTTCGGGACTTCCTTTACTCGAGTTGCTCGATTAGATGTGGAGGCAATGGTACCTGTTCGTCGGGTTTCTCAATGTCATTGCAAGCAAGATTTTTGAAAATGTTTTGAAAATAAGACAAGTCGTAAGCAGAACGGTTATCGTTATTATTGATAGTGAATTTTGAAAATAGCTCGAAGAGAGCTGCCATCTGATCGTTGGTCAAAGGCGGGATAGGGAGAGCCCTCGGGACAGACTCCGGGGCTCCCGATGGTGTGACTAAAGAAGGGAGAGGGGTTACAGACTCGATCCTAGTACTGGACCCTCTAGACTTCGACTCAGACTCCGACTCTGACTCTGACTCGGTCTCAGATTCGACACCATGCATATCTCCTTCACCAGTAGTTAGCTTGTAGACTCGACCCTGACGGTCGGTCCACTTTGTTGTCTTCCTCCAAGCTCTCTTCCCGGTGTCGGCACCCACGTCGGAGATCAGCTTGGTTGGATCGAACCTGCTGCTGCGGAGAATCAGGCTGACTAACTCTTGTTTAGGGGTCGGGACGACCTTGTCTTCCCCGAATAGTAGTCCTAGGATGGGCTCAGTATTGCTTGTTCCCTCCTTTGATTCGGCCTGGATAAGGGCAAAGATATCATCTGGGATGAAATTGCAATCCCGAGCCGATTTGGTCCCGGGATATGAAATGGTGGGCTGATAGAGGCCCATTTGAATAGTTCCAAATACTGGAGTGACGAACGTGACTGCCTTGGTTTGGTCCGTGCATCCTGGCGCCATAGTGTAACCTAGACTGAGGCGAGATTGCCCGTTGTTCAGGGCTTCGATAATTTTCCCAGCTGGAAGATAGGGCCTTGATGTGACTCCAGGTAGGTAACCCAGGTTTTGTAGCATCGTATCGATGCTAGTAGTGAAGTATGGCCGAAAAAGGTATTCTTCCTCGATCATTCCCACAAAGTTGAAACCTCGTGGGTCAGCTGAGCCTGCCGTGTTGCAGCTTGACACGGTTATAGGGGTAGCTTCGAGAGTAACGATCCCATCTTGTAAAGGTAGCTTGACCTTCCTGTGAAGGGTGGAAGACACGGCTTTGACCGCGTGAATCCATGGTCTCCCGAGTAATAGATTGAAAGATGAAGTGACATCGATCACTTGAAATTCTAACTCCTTCTCGATCGGGCCCGTTATGATTGTTAGCTTAACGGCCCCAGCCACTGATTTTGGGCTTCCATCAAAAGCCTGGATAGTTTGTGCAGTCAGAAGGTAGTCAGCCTCGGTAATGTCAAGGGCCTTGGCTGTCCTTAAAGGAAGGACGTTTACTGCGGACCCGTCATCAATCAGGGTCATCGGGAGATACTTGTTACGGCAGATCACCGTGATGTATAGGGCCAGGTTATGGGTGGTCCCGAATGGTGGAAGGTCGGACTCGGAGAAAGTGATAAGTGGGCCTTCTCCTTTAGACTTGTCCTTGAGGTGTGGCAAGATAGTGGCTACCATCTCGGTGGGGGTAACCGATGAGTCGACCTTGATTTCGTCAAGAGCCCTAGTAAGTGCTGCCCGATGCTCCTGAGAACTAACCAAAAGCTGCCATATAGTAATATCAGTTCGGACCTTCTTTAGTTGTCTGACTAGGGCCGTGTCAGCGTTTGGCTCTTCGGGAGTGAGTTCTGTCCTGGAAGGTTCAGTGACGGTTTCCGGAGTGGCGAGACCGGCCGTGATAGTGTGTTTGCCGGCCAGAGCTCTGGCTTTAGCTTTCCGGATTTCTTCGATGGTGACGGGGACAGCTTCCCCCTTGGCCAAGTAAACATCATCTTCATCGTCGTTCCATATCCCGTTGATTTGGGAAATGAAAGGGGAAATGAGATGAGAGCAGTCGACTACCTCTCCAGTAAAAATGGCGTGAGTAGCAAGAGGATTATTTTTGTTATTTGGCTTATCACTGGGTAGTGGTATCTTCCCACTTTCGATCAGATCTTGAATGAGATGTTTCAACTTCCAGCATTTCTCCGTGTCGTGCCCGTTGCCTTGGTGATAGTGGAAATAGGCTTGAATGTTGTAGCTCTTGGATCGCTTTTCCACGGGAACTTCCGGAATTCGGCCTATCGGCTGGATTAGGCCTTTTAAAGACAGCCTTTGTAAGGCATGAGAATAGGTTGTCCCTATGTCGGTGAATACCCGATTTGGAGTATTCTTTTTGGTCGAGGTGTCCAATGAGTTAACCTCGTTGAAGATGCTTCGGGCCGCCGTTGTGGTTGCAGGCTTGCTGGAGGATGAACTGGCTCCTTGATACCCCTTGGTAGAGGCCTTAGTAAGGTTCTCTAGCCTTAGATCGTCTTCGATTCTAGTACCCATTTCGGTCAAACTGGCGAAATCGGGTATGATGGCATACCGGAGATGGACTCGGTAAGCGGGGAGGAGGTTTTTGACAAAGGCCTCCACTAGTAATTTTTCGCTGGGCTTGTCCACCAGCTTAACACTTTCGGTCCTCCACCTTTGAAGGTATTTAGTGAAACCCTCCTTAGGCTCTTGGGCCATAACTTCCAGAGTACGCATGGTAGTCTGGATTTCAGCATTATCCGCGTAGTTTCGCGCGAATTCCGTTGCAACATCCTCCCAGGTTTTGTATTTCTTGGGATCAAGCCTGTAGTACCAGGCTTTCGGGTGCTTTTCCAGAGAGGAAGCAAAGAGATGCTTGAACATGGTCGATTTGACCCCCTTAACAGCCATAAAATCCTTGAAAGCCCGAATGTGGAGTACCGGGTCTTCAGTTCCATCAAACATTGGCAATCCCGTTAAGTTGAGGTTAACGAGAAGTTCATCAGTTAAGGGTGAATAGATACGAGCATTTTCCGTGAGAATAGTGTTTCTGGTGGTCGAGTGGACCTGTTCTTGCAGCTTTTGGACCGCGCCGGCCAATGCGGCCAACGGTCCGTCATCCTCGATCGAAGCATTGGGGGTTCCTTGTTCCACGGCACTAACCCGAGTGACGATGGCAATCTGGTCCTCCCTCATTTGTCGCAATTGATCTTGGATTCTGGTCAACGAAGCTGTCAACTCATCGATGGCTTCTTTCGTCATGGTTCGAGTGAAGGGTGGCATGTCTGTAAGAACACCGTGTAATCAGCAACTTAATCCGAATCCTAAGAAAAGTACATCCCGAGCAAGGGAAAAGGGAGAAGACTTAAACGGTAATGACTCGAAAAAGACACCTAGACGGGTGACTTGTGAAAGGTGGGCCTTCCTCAGGATCCAACTATGTGGGTTGGGCCCTGTTCGAAGGAAGGTTCACGTGAGACATTCCCAGACTTTAGACTCGATTGTGTAAGTGGGCCAACCTTTGTAGGAGTATGTCCTATGTAGGTGGGCCTTGCCTTAGTAAAATAAGGCGGACTGGGATAGGGGGGAAACCCGCGATGTAAGATCGATAGAGTTTCGACGCTAGACACTTCAACGACTTATGACACGACCCGACACTGCTAAATACGGGAAGTCCTAAGAAGAGGAAGTTTTGAAATATGATATTTTTTGAAAAGCCCGAAAAACCCGGGGTGGAACCGGCCCTTTTTCGAGAAAAAACGGAAAAGGTGGGCCGGGTGACGGTTTGAAAATTTCGAAAATAATTTCAAGTTTTGAATTGGGCATAATACCGGCTAGAAAAAGGCTATTTTGAGTAAAATCATAAGTCCTAAATTCGGTATATGTCCGGGGTTTTGAAATTGGATATTTTGAAAAGGATGCAAATTTTGAAAATGACGGTTTTTGAAAAAGAAAATGTGGATCAAGTAGCACGTAGTCATGGAAACAGTATAATGACGCCATGTATGCTCTTAAGCTAAGTCTCGGTCAGTCTATAAGGGTCTATACCAGTGTACATAGCCTATTCGAGAATCGGGGCGGACTTCCTAAGTCGAATTGAGCTTAGAACATGCCGTAAAACCCATACGAATCTGCTATGCACACCTTTTGACATATCCAATTTGGACTACATCAATGGTATAGTGGGACGTCGGTCACCAGTACCGGCCCGGGAAAGATGGGGTTATGCATGAACCGTAAAACTAAAACGCGTATTGTACTAGTCAAACGATTTCTATTCGAGTCTCACCCTGAGGATGCCGAAGGTTAGTAACGCATCAGTTAATCCCCAGCGGAGTCGCCAAATTGTGGACATGGCATAGGTCCACCCCGACGCGGCCACGCGCGGGTTTGGGGAGGCGAATGAATCTCCATATGAGAATGGATCGAATTGAAATTTAAATCGAAGTTGGAGTCGCCACTGAACTTTGTGGGAGTTCGGGCCCGTTCGAACCCACTCTATGTCGTAGTGGGCCGTGTACAAAATACGGCCCATTTCCGATGTCAGAGTTCATTGGGTTCGTCCCTTAGCATTTGATACCGATACCGACTTGATCAGATATCATGTATTGAATGACTCTCGTTGCCAATGGTTTTGGACATCCGGAAACCGAGGTTCTGAGTAAGGGGTGAGGGTACGTGTTGAGGAAGTTCACAAAGAACACCCAACCCCGCCCGCACAATAGCGGCCTCTACTAGGATATCGAATGATTTTTTAATACGCGCGTTAGTTGAACGATGAATGATATGCAAACATTGTTTTCCTAAGCATGTGAATAATTGAACGGGTTGCTAAGTCGTTTAATGCATGAAAATTAACGTCGAAGTTGAATTTAGCATGTGAGATTCGTTTTAGTATAATAAAACAAACGATAAAAAAGAATGAATTTGCTACAAGATGAACAAACGAGTTAGTATCGATTTGTGAAGAAATAATATAGCAAATATGATGAATATGCAAGACCGAGAAAATATTAGTCGAAATCTGAAAAATATCGTTAAAAGGACGCTGTTTTGTATAAAAAAACGAAGTTCGAAAAATAAATAAAAAAGAAAGGGCGTATCGTGCGACAACCGGCCGCGCGGCTCGCCCAGGATGCCGGCGGGTCACGTGACGGCCAGTTTTTTTTTTAAATCGGTTTTTTGAAAATTCGATACTTTTATTGAATCGCGTACAAATATCGCATAATTTGCACTCGATCTAATATTTTCGATATTCGTTATATTTGATAGTCGACTATGAAATCAATATCAAATACTCGGAATAGTTTTAGGAAAGATATAAATTTTAGAAGTCGTTTCGTAGAATAAATAATAAAAACGAACGAAAAAAGCTAAAAAAGGAGCGCGGGTTTCAGACTCGTACGCGAGTCGCCAGTGAGGGGCGCGACTCGCGTGCGGGCCTGTCCCAATTTCCCTCGTTGTTCGAAAATTTGATAAATCGCCTACAAATACGAATTAATTTATACTCGATTTATGCTTTCGATATTCGTCGTATCCGATATTCGATTATGAAATTGATATCGAATATTCGGAATGAATTTTAGAAAAATTTTGTTTTGAACGAAAAGTAAAAAAACGAATTTTGAACGAAAAAGATGTTAATTCTCTCCGCGTATAAAATCGTCGAATTTTGTTTAAAAAGATGTGACGATTTATTTAGCATCAACGAGAATTTAATTAATTTTGTTCTTGTTAGATACGATATTCGATTAGAGAATCGATACCGTATTTTAAGAACGTTATAAAAAAAAGTTTTTAGTAATATCGATATTAGAAATAATAAAAAACGACGAACGACCCGTAAAAAAAAGACGACACAACGAGAGGGAGAAGAGAAGAAGAAGGAGAAATCGGGTTTGGTACACCCTCAACCTACATGCTTCGGTTTACTCGGATCGGGGCTCGTCGAGACGTGGCTTGGGCACAAGAGCGTCGAGTTTAACGTCGGTGAGTTGCGGTGGCTCGGTTTGGACGTGAGACGTGTGAAGGGTGTCGGGTATCGGGGCCGGTTTCCTTCGGGTTTTGGATGTACTATCGGTTTCTCGATGTAAAAGTTGATGCTTTGTAAAAAAAAAGGTGTTGATGTTTGATAATGAATAAATAGTTGTGTGAATAATTGATCTCTCAGGAATTATGTATTTAGATGTGTTGTGCAAGGGGCTATTTATAGGAAATTCCCGACCTTGGCTAGGAGAGGTGCATTTGAATTAGAACTACCGCTTAGGATAGGAAACGTAGGAAGTTGAGGGGAATGAGAATTTCATTTTCTTGTGAAGGAAGAAAGGGAACCGGCTGGTTGGTAGGCTACTCGGCCGAGTATCCTAGCTCGGTCGAGTGTTTGATTCGGTTTTCGGATAGGATTCCTACTTGAGATCGAATTCTACCTTTAACGGAATTGTTTGTCATTGATGTAGCTGATTTTGTAGTATTGGAGTCCGAAACGGACACGTGAGGCGTCACGGTTGGTCCACGAGTCTTGGGAAATATCTTTGACCGGGTTTTGACTCAGTCACTAAAAGACGGTTTTACCCCTGGTGTCGGATTCGACCCAAATTAGTCTTATTTGACTCGAAACGACCCACTGGGCCTGAATTTGAGGTTGGTTTTGTGAGATTTGTACTCCTTAAAAAGCTCAAGCTAAATATCCATGATTTCGAGCCCATTTCCGAGTACGTTAAAGCACGTTTGCGTCCGATCATCATCGGGTGTTTGTCGGAAACTGCTATTGACACCTGACAGCAAAATGTGAGTGTCTACACTCTGGAAAAACTTTCTGTTCGGATTTTTGAGACGCCACTCGATCGAGTCATGACGGGACTCGGTCGAGTGGTCCTCAGAAAAAAAAAACTTCTGATTCTGTTCTTTGGGAGTCACTCGATCGAGTGGCTATGGCTCTCGATCGAGTGCCCCTGTTCGAGGGGTGACTCGATTTGTAGTTTTCGAAATTGCTTTTGATTTTTGAAAATTGATAAACTCGTTAAGTCGCATAAAAAATATGGAGTAATTTATATCCGACTTAAGATTTTCAAAAGTCGCAAATATCCTATATTCGACTATGAAATCGATATCCGATATTTAGAGTGATTGTTAGGAAACGTTTTAGAAACTGTTTTGAATTGAAATAGATCTCTCCGCGTTTGTAATGTCGATTTGGTCTTTTAGGACTTTGTGACAATCACTTCGGCATCAACGAGAAAAAGAAAAGATTTTTGAAAACGTTTTATTTGATGGATTCCTTTAGATCCGAGATTCGACTATAGAGTCGATATCGAATCCTTAGGGACGACTGAAAAATAGTAATAAAAAAGATGATGATGATAGACGATGGACGAAGGATGACACGAGAAGAAGAAGACGAAAGAAACACTTGAGAAAAGAAGATAAGAAGAGAGAATGGGATTTAGAACACCCTCAACCTACATGCTAATTTCGGTCTCGATTTGGGAACTGGTAGTAATGGCGCTTGCGTAGGAGTAACGAGGTTTTCGGAAGAGGTAAGGTGTTGTTATTTTTTGTATTTGCCTAAGGATTTCTAGGAGAATCGGACGGTATGTCGGTATATTTTTCCTAGAGATTACTAGAGGATCGATATGTATGAACGTGTGATATGAATGATTGGTTGATAATTTGTGCGTTGGATGAATGTCTTGAATGTAGATGTCGATCCCTTGTATGTTGTAGGTGTGGGGGTATTTATAGGATGAAAACCAGCTTGGGATAAGAGACTCCTAGTGTTTGGATAGGAGAAGTGGTTTCTTGCCAAGGAAGAAAGCAAATGGTTGGGAGGAAGTATAATTCCGCTTGTAGTTGTTTGAGGAGGAAGAAAACTCTCAGATTTTGGCTGAAAAGAGGCCACTCGATCGAGTGGTTGATGGCACTCGATCGAGTGCCTGGTCTAAACTCGGATCAGGCTGTTTTTGTGATCTCACTCGACCGAGTGAGCACTCCACTCGATCGAGTGGAGCTGGCCGGATGATAAAAACAGTTCAAGAGATAAAATTTTATCTCTTACGGATCGAATAGTTTAATGCTTTTTATAGTTGATTTTTGTGAGGAGTCTGACTTCGACCCATCTTCTTGAACATCGCGCCAGATATTTTTGGCTCGAGAATTGGCTTTGACCGGGGTTTGACTCGGTTGCTAAAAGACAGTTTTGCCCTTGGTCTCGGTTTTGACCCAAATTAGTCTCATTTGACTAGAAATGTCTCACTGGGCCTGAATTTGAGGTCTCTTTTGTGATATTTTTACTCCGTTAAAAGCTCGCGCCAGTTACTATTGATTCCGAGTTCATAATCAAGCGTATTTAGTCATGTTTACGTCCGATCATCATCGGGTGTTTTTTAGAAACTGCTATAGACATCTGGCGGTCAAAATGTGGGTGTCTACAATAGTCTTAGCTTGAAAGTTATAGCAAGTAATTTTGGAGGTTGTAGACTGTGTAGGAAAACCCAATTTTCTGATATTAATGGACTTAGTATTATTTTATGGAATTAGGAACTTGAGTTTGTGGGAGTCGTACTACGGAATCTCGAGAACCCTTAACTCCTCTGTAATCCTTGAGAGCTTTAATTGACTCTCGTTATCATTCTTCCCCGTTTCTCTCGAATTCTGCTCCTCCAATCGTTATTGCTATCCCTTCTGATCTACCTCTTTATCGAGTTTGAAATTTTTTGTTTTGATTTATTCTTTAGCCTTTTTCACCAATTTCCCCGTTTTGAAAAATATTTGACTAATTTAAACTTTTGAGTTATCATTTTTAAGTTACAATTTTAAGCTTTAAAAACCTTGTTTTGCTTTGTCATTTTTTGTTGAAGTTATATTTAGTTATTTTTAAAATATCTTAAAAACCTGTTTGATACTAATTCGAAATTATTTGAAAACTTTAGTTTTCGAATGATCGGAATTTTGATGAATATTTTCGTTAAATACAAATACTTACATTTCTGCTACAATTGGATTGTCGGAGAAAATTTGACTTTTGAAAATAATTTCATAAACTCAGGCTTTCATTTTATTTTTGTTGGTGGACTTTTGAATTTGTTATTGGAAGCATCTAATGACTGGTTCGAGATTTTCCAACGCTAAGTTGATTTCTCAAATTTTGATTATGTTTTGTCTTAAATCGATTTGCCGAATTTCTTAATCAAATTGTTTTACTGTTGTTTTGAAAATGTTTTGGGTACCCATTTTCTCTCGAGTTTATTTTATCAAACAATTTTACCTTGCGTTTTTAATAATTTGAAAATTTAAAACTTTGGGTAGCTTAACCCAGTTAATCTTGAAATAAATATTTGCATTTAATTTCATATCACGTTTGAAGTTTTAAATTTTCCTTTTTAAATCGAGATTTTGATGCGAGTTAAGCATTCTAATTTTTCCAAATGAATAACTTTGTTTTCGTGTTCCCGTAAGTTTCGGGGACGAAACTTTTTTTTAGTGGGGAAGGTGGTAACACCCCTGATTTTTATAAATTAAATTAGTATCCATATTTTTATTTTGTTTGCGATTTAACTTGTAATTCTTCATTTTAAATCTTATGGGATTTACGTTCACTCCGTCTTAAATTCCTAAAATCTTTATTTTGGCTCGAATTTCTATTTTCAACTCGAAACTCGTTAAGACATTTTATTATTTCCTCGATAAATCATTTTATTAAACTTTCATTGAAAAGTATCATTTTGTTTTCAAGAAATCAATAATTTAATTCATTTTCGTTGAAAACAATTTATTCGTCAAGAAACTCAATTTCTTTACAAACAATTATTTAAACTCGAGATTGACCCATTTGATTTCTCGAGTCAACTAATTATTTTTATCAACTTCGAACCTGATCCAAATATTTAATGTTACGACAAAATAATATTTTAGCCCATCTCGAAGTTTGGGTCTAATTCCTTTCTTATGCGATTTTAATCCAATTTACTTGTAAGCCAGTTATTTATTTTTACTAATGATTTCGATCACACCGTAAATTATTTCTCAACCCAAATCGAGTCCCTTACCTCGTCACTAACTAGATGAGTCACTAAATATTTTATTAATTTAAGCACATGTTTTTATTTATCCTAATTCTACTCAAGTGCTTCCCTCTCTACTTCTCTAGTGGTTGTTGTTGTTACGTTATTTACTCCATTCTTTTTATAATCCTCAAACTCTTCAATTACTCTTTCTTCATTGTACGTAAAACTCATCCTCCTCCAATTCCGTTTGATTACGTTATTGCTGCTCAGCCTGTTACGTATCTCTTCTCCTTCGTTCATTCTAATCCAAGGGTAATTTAATTACTCTTATCCTCGTCTCGTTTCCACTTTTTATTAACTTATATGGTTCTCATACCATATGTTTTAATTTTTCGTAGGCTATCGTGCTAGATCCGATGAATATGGTTATTTTATTAATTCGGATCTCGATGAAGGTAACACATGATGGCATGACTCGGTATTGCATGATATATATATATGTTGTAGTTGCTTGTAGTATCGTTCTAAATCGAATTTTATAAATATGTTTACTATATTATTATGATAATATGTTTCAATCTTCTAAAATTATTATAAGGTCGAGAATAAAACGCATAAATAAGAATTAATTTCTTAATTTTCCTGATTTTTAATATGAATTATCAAATTGAAAGTTTTATTGTTTTTAGTAAAGTTACAACATGTTTTCGAATCTGTTATTACCTTTGTACGATTTTTACTCCTGTTTACAGATCTTATTTTCAAAAAGTTTTAAAAGAGATTACTGTTTATTTTAAGTCTATTACATGTCTGTTAAATTTTGTAAATTAATTCCAAGTATTTTTTCGTCACAACATATCATTTATGAAACTGTGACGGATTTGCTCGCGAATCTGTCAGTTGTTGTAAAATCTAATTTAAAACCTATGATAAACTTTGAATTTAATTTTGGTATTTTATGTAAATTAACTTTAAAGAGACTAGTTAATGTTTCTAATTGGATTTTGTTTTAAAATAAAATTTTAAACGTGTTTTATTAAAGAAATACTATCGGGTGTCGGATTCTGACAGTTTATAAAACTACGAATCAAAACCCCTGTTAAGTTAGGAATTTCTATTTTCTCTAGAAACAAAAGTTGTAGTTAAGCTTTTAAAGTTTTCAACCTCACTGATCTTATATCGTTTTGATTTTTAATGATTTAATTATAAATTTTATAGTAAGACAGTGCAAATCTGAAAAATCTGTAAATTTGTAATTTATTACTTTTAATTACTTAAACTCCAACCTTTTGAGAAATAATTATGATTTTTACTTTCCTTCACTTTTAATCATTAATTATACATTTATCTAAATGTTTATCTCTCAATGCCTAATATTAAATATTTTATATAACTCATATGTTAAACGATTTCTAATTATAATAATACCTATTTTGGAAAGTTACTATTTGAAGAAAGTTTCTATCTTTGGAAATTTACTATTTTGAGAAAATTTAAGATATCTTCGGATAAAATACTTATAATGGTTTGAATGTGGAATAATGTTGGAAATGAGAAGTTACAGTATATAAGTCTAGGATATGTTGGTTGTTACCATCAGCTATATGGTCAGTGTATTTGCGTCAGGGATACATTGATTGTCGAACTGGGTATCGTTTATGCTCAGGAGTCATGCGCATGTACTTAGGCTAGGATCTCGCTGAACGCAGTCCTATTATAGTTTGAGTTGTCTGGTGAGAGGGCTTAGGGGTCGCTTCGTGGGCACTGAGTTCCTTAACCAGTGAGGCTTAGGGGTCGCTTTGTGGGCACTAAGTTACACTTTGGTGTTGTTTTGACATATCTCTAGTAGTACAAGTTGTACTTATCATCGGTTTTAAATTCCATTATTCGTTTTAACGCCGTCAGGCTGCTGAATTGTTTTCTGGTTTTGAATTTATTTTGATATATATAATGCTTTGAGTTTAATCTATTTTCATATATTATGCTTCTATTGCCTATATATTATGTAATATGGCTGGGAAAACTGTCTGAGTTACTCCCCACTGAATTGTGGCTGTTATGTTTGTAACATGACAGGTATTCTTCGTTCCGGGGTTTGGTGTGAGCTAGCGAGTGGCATGGATCCTACTCTGCTTCATTATGTTTGTTTATGGATTGTTAAACTCATTTGAAGGATTCTTATTTTTAGCCCTTTTGTAAAAAGTGGCCTTTGTATTGACTTGCCGTTCTTTTTCTAAAATATAGAACATCAGTGTGTTTTAATCCCAAATCTACAGTGTTTCCGCCACTGTATTGCGTTAGAATTTATAGGGGATTACATTCGATCCCGGCATCTGTTAGACAACAATGTTGATTCTTCAGTTTTATCACTCCCCTGCATTTGATGATTAAGAATATTGTAACATGCTCTTAGGAAATCCCAGAATAACAGTAGCAAATCAACTATTATTCTCGAACAGAATACCGCAGTTTCTAATAAATCAAGAATACATCCGTGCAAATGACGCTAAGAAACTAACGCTAAAAATCTCAGAACATAAATCATTAGAATAAATCATTAGAAATTCACGATAAATCAAATAGAGAACCTACATTTTAGAAACTAACGCTCAAAAACAGAAATTGAAGAACAATCAAAATCGCGCAGCAAGTAGAACTGAAATTGCTTAAATCCTAACTAAGGCGGTAACTATCACTAATCCAGAAATTAACACGCTAAACAAATCGATCATCATTAATAACCTGAACTTACATGAACGATCAAATCGCAAGATTAAATACCTAAAAATTTGAAAATTTGTGCAAGATTATTGTATCAATGAATAACAAAAATCAATCAGAACTAAAAAAGGAAAAGATTATTGATACATACAAACACGATTTAATTTTTTTTATGATAATATAAACTACTTGATGGGGGAGAAGAAGTGAAAGCTAGAATTAGAGCGGTTTTATGTTAGGTTTGATCTTGAATGAATTTTTGTTGGCACTTGTATGAAATACTCCGTAGGGATAACTGATAAGTTGGTTTTTTGATTGAAAAAAGGGTACTGGGAGGGAGTTATATTGATGACAGAGAAGTGCTAGATGACAGGTTATTGGGAAGCAGTTAGCATGGAACTGCTGCCAGAGTTAGGAGGGAGTTGCATTTGTTTTAATCATTGAAACAAAAGTCACATAGGACGCCAACATGGAGCCACATAGGATGCATATGTGAATGCTGACGTGGTTCAATACGATGGCTTCATTTTCTTCAACATTAATGTATAAAAGATTAATAACATAATCTCTTGGCCTTTAGATAGACTTACAATTCGAGTACCTAATGCCTAAAACTTAAAGAGTAATAAGCCACGTCCAAACTAACTGCCTAATACACAATACTAACATGATTAGCTACTAACTTAGTTGACCTATTAATCCACTAATTCTAATGCTATTTATTTGCAATAAGTTACCAACTAATTATAACAATAACTAAATATTACTCCCTCCGTTTCCACTACAAGAATAGAGCTCTCGGGCGTCCACACAATAGCCTGCGTCAATGGACGTTATATGGAGATGGGCGTCCACAAACGGATGCCAGAAAGTGGAAGCCACGACCGATCGCCTATTTTTAAAGCAAAAAAAACGGGCATCTGACAGTGGACGCCAGGTGTGGCGTGTGCCTGTAAACGCCAGGTGCCCCTGAATGGCGTCCACAGTCAGACGCCATCTGCTTTTGGTTGGCGTCCGACTGTGGACGTCATTCGGGGCACCTGGCGTCCACAGTCACACGCCAGCTGCCCTGAATATCTGCCATATTTCGTCGATTTTAGCTTCCTTTGGCGTCTGACATGGCGTCCATTATTGGACGTCATGTATGCTGATGCAAAGTCGTGTTCATTCGTTTGATGTCTGGCCAAAACCTGCAAAATAAACTACATCCACAACTCTCAACCATCCATACACAATTATCAACCATCCACAGTACCTCAACTTCATTCACTCTCAATCACCACAACACTCCAATTCTCGATACATTTCTACTGAGAAAACATTCATATATAAAAGTTTTAACATACGGTTTGAAGGTACACATATCTAAACTAGTTTGAAGATATATACATCATCCATAAATCCAGTTATAACAACAAAAAACAATCAGTTAACTGTGAAGCTAGCTGAAGCACTAGAGTTACCACCATCTCGACCTTGGTTGCATCTTGCAAACATGGCCTGAAACATGGCCATCTGTTCCTGCATTTTCTTGATTTTCTCCCTCTGCGACGCCAACTCTTCCTTCATCTGCTCCTTCTCCGGGTCGGGCTGCTGAGATCCCGCCGGTGTGTACTCCATCTGTGAAGAGGTGCCGAGACGCGGTGGCGGAGGTGTGAAGTACATCCCGTGTGCATTCTCTGAGCCGTACACACTCCCTTTCTTGTACCCCGAGACGACCTTGAAAAAAGTTTTATTCGGGTCGGCTTGGGTAGTATCAGGAGCGGTGTCGAGGTTCGCGTGCTCATAATTGTAGGCATCCCGCGTACACAACAATGAGTTCAATTCAAGTTATTAGATGAAATCATTAAAGATAGTTATCTACCACCTAAAGTATAGACAAAGTTGATTTATTTGAAGTATTTAGTACTCACCCAGATGGCCCGATCTTTCCTCGTGACAAACCAAGTCGTCCCTTCATCATCGCTCTTCGCGTGCATGTCTAGGAACAGCTCGGGTGCGGTTGGCATCCTCCCGAGTTCAGCTTGTATCTATTCAATGTATATGAACATTAGTGAATATTACACAAGTATAGTTTATGAGAATTTAAGTAAAACAATGATATTAATAAAAATCATACCTTCATTGCACGACGGTACGGAGACTGAGAATCCCGATGATGTGTCGGGTTCGCCTTCCCCTCCAGCTCACAGTTCTTCATCTTGTTTTTCAGTCCCCTGTCCGACCTGACCTTGAACTCTGGGCTGTCATGGTACGCAACCCATGTCTCCAACGCTTCCCCTGAAATATGAAGATACTAATATATTAGTTAATACAGTGAAAGATTGAAGTTAGATTGTTTGTTAAAACTGAGTACTATTAAAAACTACACCTTTAAGGTCTTTGAGCGCAATCCTCCGCTCATGATGTTTGTTCATGACGTCCGCGAAACGTCGTGTGCAGGTCTCGTTATATCGCTCCCGGACCCTTCCTTTTAACTCCGGCTTCCAAGTGAGCTTCAACTACACAAACAAGGCGGATTATTAATTAGTAGCGAAAATATTTACAAATTCTACATTGTAAAATAAAAACTCAGTAACAAAAACAATCCACGTACCCGGAAGTTGTTGAACCACCACTGTCGTACATACAACAGCACCATAGTCCAGCAAGTATACCCCTTCCCTTTATCAACCATGTAGCTCTTAGTACAGCCTGCGGTCACTAGCTCATGTAGAAACCTGCACCGAGTCGAGAATCACATATATGTATGAAATCTTAAAAGATTTAGTCGAACAATTCATATGTTACAAAAGAATCAACATTTTAGATTATATTACCAAACGCGACCAGGGTCAATCTTCAACCGGGCATCGTCGTTGTACTCCAGCTCCTCCTGCTGCCCCTGCTGCTCATTCTGCTTCACTCCCGTTTTGGGGACCCGTTCCTTCTCCCCTTGCTACGTGGTGAATGTCTGAACAGACCTACTACGCCCACCACGTCTCCTGGTGGATCTGCCGCCTGCCATCTTAACATTGCAACAAATTAAATAATGTCAACAACAGTTAGCAATTACAATCTAACTTGATTAAATTAATGTACCAAATAATTAAGACAACGATCAATATAACCTACTACAACAACTCTAGTAGTCATCTTCGCTGTCGTTATTGTCGTCACCATCATCCTCCTTAGTCTGATCTTCCTCCTCCGTTTCCCCGCCCTCCACCTGATCGTCCTCGAAATTCTCTTCATCGTGTCCGTCATCCTCCTCAAGGATCTCCCGAACATCCGTAACCATGTAATCTCGTTGTCCATCGTCATCATCCTCTAAATCTTCCTCGCTCTACCCCTTCATTTTGATCTTCATTGGAGAATATGGTCTCGTCACTTGGAGATAAGCGTGTACCACTTGAAGCCGCATCTTCCTGGAACAGAGAACTGTCTATTTGCCCCCTCGGTTTAGTCGGAAAGACTACCCACCATTGACTTTGATTTCTGTCATTTCTCGTGCAAGGATAAGGAGCAAAGTAGACTTGCTTTGCCAGATGTGCGAGTATGAACGGATCGTACGTAGGATATTTCTTGGTGTGATTAACTTTCACAATCTTGTAACGTTCATGCACTCGGGTCCCATTCACTTAGCTGTCTTTCCACTCAAATTTGAATATCACAACTCTATACCCCCGTTCTTTACCAGCGTAACACAACTCGAAAATATCCTCTAAAATACCATAGTACTCATCGCCATCAAGAGATTACACACTCACACCAAAATTGCATCTAGCCTTGTTCTTTCCCTAGTTGAATGTGTGAAAATTGAACCCATTTACCGAGTACCGGTTCCAGGTTTTAACCACTCGCACAAGACCGTATGCAAAACTTCTAACCAAATCATCATGTATGTCTAAGGCAACTACATGATCCATGAGCCATTTAGGAAAATGTTCCTCATGCTTACTCCAAACGTCATCAGCGTTCACGTCAGGGTTTGCAGTGACATATTCAGTTACAAATTGCTTCTCATAAGGCTCTAAAATCTCACAATTAGAAAGTAGGTAAAAGTGAGCTTGGTTGTACTCTTTCTCATCTAGCGTCCTAAAACCCTCAACGGATGAAGTTCCTTCATCGTCCTTCTTTTGAAAAAAACTCGGGTATAGTAGGATCAATTGACACCGACTGTTCTAGGTTCAGATTCTTGGCTTTTGTTTGGACATCTTTCTCGAAGTAGACGAAGCAGAAGTTTGCAATCTCTTCTGTCAAATATTCATTATAAATAGATCCCTCTACCCTAGCCTTGTTACCAATTTTCTTCTTCAAATGATTAAGGAACCTAAATACACAAGTTATGCACTTCAATTAATAAAAATTAGCTATGTTTAAATTAAAGTTATAGATGAAGTTACAAAAATTTATGTACCTTTCAAATGGGTACATCCATCTATACTGGACAGGTCCTCCAACCTTATCCTCGTAGGGCAAGTGGACAGGTAGATGCTCCATGGAATTAGAGAACAACGGTAGGAAGATCATCTCAAGTTTGCATAGTATCTGTGGAATTTGATCCTCCAGCCGAGTCATGTCCTCAATTGATACTGTAGAATAACACAAATCTCGGAAAAACTGAGAATCTCAGTTATAGAATTCCACACCGTCGGTGGCAAAAGCTGCTTTAGTGATACCGGAAGTAACCTCTCCATGAAGAGGTGGCAATCATGGCTCTTTAACCATTGCAGCTTTAGATTCTTAAGATCAACACAGCGTTTGAAGTCGGAGGCGTACCCATCAGAAAACTTCAACTTCTCTACCCACTCCAACAACGGCTTTCTCTGAGCCTTGTCAAGGCTAAACAAGGCTCTCGGTTTGGATCCATCCCGTTTTATGTGCATTTGAGGACGGTCACAAAAAGATTTCAGATCTCGCAGGGAGCCTGTAGTGTCACAACTCTTCCCTTCCACATCCATCAGAGTGTGAATCAACTGCTCAAAGAAGTTTTTCTCTATGTGCATCACATCTAAATTGTGACGAAGTAACAAAGTACTCCAATATTGTAGGTCAAAGAATATGCTACGTTTAAACCAACCATTTTTCAACTTTTTCAGGTCTTTGAACTCTTGCTCGGTTCCGTCAACAGTGGACAGGTACTCGGAAATCAACTCCCATATTTCATCTCCTGGGAGTCGATCAGGTGCGTCATCAAGCACCACCTCACCCTTCTTGAACGCCTTCTTGTTCTTCCTATATGGGTGACCTTCTGGAAGGAACTGCCTATGACAGTCAAACCAACTAATTTTACTAAAATTTGGAAGATAAAAAGCTTTGCTCTCATCCATACAATACGGACATGCTTTCTGACCCGCATTAGACCACCCCGAGAGCATACCATACGCGGGAAAGTCGTTTATAGTCCACAACAGAGCTGCTTTCAACTGAAAGTATTGTCTCAAAGAGACATCATAAGTTTCCACCCCTACTTCCCACAGTTGTTTCAATTTCTCAATAACAGGTTCCAAGTAAACATCCAAATGATTTTTCGGGTTTTTGGGTCCAGGGACAATAAGAGATAGGAAGATGAAAGGCTACTTTACACATAACCAAGGAGGTAGGTTATAAGGTGTGATCATCACAGGCTAGCAAGAGTACGCCTTACCAAATTGGCCGAAAGGTGCAAATCCATCAGCACACAACCTAAGCCTTACATTTCGGGGTTCTAACGCAAAATGGGGGTGTAGTCTATCGAAACGCTTACACTCCTCACCGTCACTCGGATGACACATCTTCCCTGGTACCCTAATGTCCTCCTTGTGCCACCTCATTTGCTCTGCTATGGTTCTTGTGGCATATAATTTTTGAAGTCTAGGTGCAATATGGAAGTACATAAGCTAACTGATTGGGATGGGTTTCTTACCCCTAACACCGCTTTTCCCTTTTCTACCCCTCAAAACAATATCCCCCTCAACCGTCTTATACCTAACCTTACCACATCTCCTACATTCATCAAGCATCGCATCGTCCTTCCAAAATAACATGCATCCATCTGGACAAGCATCAATCTTTTCATGCAGGAGTTGAAGACCTTTCACAACTTTTTTGGTTGTGTAGAAAGTTCGGGTCATGATATTGTCTTTTGGGATGACTCTCTCAAGCATGACAGCAACCCTATCGACACAAGCAAAGGGTAGGTTGAACTCACATTTAAGGCTAACTACCATAGATGCGACTTCTAACAAAGTCACATCGCACCCTCCATATAAATGTTTCTCCGAAGCGTTCAACATGTCGAAAAAAGTCTTTGCCCGTGGGTTAGGCTCTTGTGGGTTGGGTGAGTCTTGTGGGTTAGGTGAGTCTCGTGGGTTAGGTGAGTCGTCATTCCTATATGTGTTGTCGTTGTTGAACAAGTTACACTCCACAACGTCAACTATCATACCTCTCAACCCCCCCCCCCCCCTCTCATTTTGTCGGTTATCAGGTTCCTCGGACTGAGAGGGTTCACCATGACAAATCCAACGATAATAATTGGGTGAAAAACCATCACAGATGACATGTTTCTTAACCACAATGACCTCAAAAATTTTTAGGTTCTTTCATTTAGTACATGGACACCTAACTTCCCCCCTCGATGCATAGTCTAGTGACTTTTTTGCAACCTCGGCAAATGAGTCAACACCCCTCAAAAATTCGACGGTGGGACGTCTCTTCTTATCAAGTCTTCCCTCATACATCCATTTTCGTTCAATTCTCTTCATTTTCTACGTAAAAAAATATATATAACAAACTAAAGTTTAATTTCCCTAACTTAATTTAGGACTAACTAAACCCAAACTTAATCAGCATTTAACTTAAACTTAATTTTCCTAACTTAATTTCCATAACTGAATTTCCTCAATTTAATCACAAATACATCAAAGTAAACTCAAATGTCTTATTGATTTAGAATTGACCTTAACGTATTTATACTAACAAATTACTCAAACTAAACCCAATTTAATCAAATTCTCACAAATTCATCACAACATTAATGCCGCTTACCCTAAGCTTACACCAACAACCTACCTAATCAAAATTGGGCTGAACTAATGGGCAGACATGCAATGTAACTCAATTGAGACATAATCAACATTAACTATCAAAGTAGCACTAATAACTGAAATAAATTGAAATAAATCAAAAATTACAAAAATTAAACTCCAAATAATATATATATATATATATATATAACAAATTAAAGTTGAATTTCCCTAAACTTAATTTAGAACTGACTAAACCCAAATGTAATCGCAATTTAATCACAAATTACGAATTACTCAAACTTAATTTCTCTAACTTAATTTCACTAACTTAATTTCTCTAACTTAATTTCCTCAATATAATCACAAATTATCCAAATCCTAATTCATCAATTTAATCCCCGAATTAACCGAATTCATCAAACCCTAATCAAAATTGGGCTAATGGGCAAAACTAATCTACCTAATCAAAATTGGGCTAATTTAAACAAACAAGGCAATTCAATTGAGACCTAAACAATATTAACTATCAAACTACCATAATAATTGAAAAAAAATCAAAGCTAACCAACATTATAATGAATAAGAACTAATTAAAATAATAAAAACATACCGAAAATTAGGAATAAGAAGGGAAAATTGGGGAGAGGATTCGCGGTTGAGTGTAGAGAGAAGGTAGAGAGTAATTTTTTTTTTGAAGTATGAAGGAGGCGAGGGGGTCGGCTAGTATTTGATGCGAGTTGGGCAAGCGGGCGTCCGACAGTGGACGCCCGAAAAAAAATTCTGAGACCAGAGCGGGCATCCGCTAGTGGACGCCATATGTACCCCTTTGGCGTCCGACGGTGGACGCCTTTAAGGCCCATATGGCGTCCACTAGTGGACGCCCGTCCGCCTCAATATTTCTCTTCCAACCTTTTGTCGGACACCATTTTTAGCGTCCGACAATGGACGCCCGCTTTCTGACTCAGACGCCATTTAGGCGTCCGTATGCCCTGGACGCCCTTCAGGTGGACGCCTGGGGACTGCTTTTCTTGTAGTATTCATCTGATTGATTGCGTTTGCTTTTTGGGCATTATTCATAGGTGGGTGAAATCGTCAATGTAACTTCTATTATACTCCGTATAAAATAAAATATAGTCATGTGTGATATTGTTTAAATTGTCTAATCGAATACGTTATAAATATCAAACAAACCACTAATCTTAAATTGTCTATATCCTTTTTTAGAAATATGTAACTAAAGATATAGATAAATGAAAACGTGCATGGACAATTGTGAAAAAACAAATGCAAACAATCAAATGAAACAGAGGGAGTAGGAAATATAAAACTATTATTTTGGATCAATAATCCAACACACATTCATTGATAATTTTGGTCAAAAGGGCGAAAGGGTTGTCAAATGATGGGAATTGTTTTATTCACGGAAGATAGAAGTACCTTACATGTATTTTTCCAGAGATCGATGTTTGTTTTATTTTTTTATTTTACTTTAAAGAGAGTCACGAGAATATTATAATGTTAATGAGTCTACTCAAATCCAAATCATGACTTATTAGTAAAATTGTTCCAGTAGGTGTCGTATGATCTCCTACACATATTAACACTTACGGAGTACATCATATCCACAAACCACCTGGACAAGCTATATATATTAGCGTGAGACAGTCCAATGAACATAAATAGATAAAGACATAGTTTTTCCCAGTTTATTTCAGTTCGGACTAATACTGTTCATGCATATAAAGTATAGTTTTAGTTTGTCTTAGTTCATTCAATATACTTCGTTCAATTTAATTTTGCTCAATTCAACCTCTTTTAACGACAAATAACCTTACCTAAAAGATTTAGGGGGATTGATTTTTATCAAGTTTGAAAGTTAGAGATGAGATGATGAGCACATCGCCACAGGCCCACATCCCAATCCCAGGTCAGCTAGAGATGGAAGGAAGTCCGGTTACATCTTTAGTGTTACTTTTATAATGCATGGTTTGAGACTTTGAGGTTTAATAGTTAAGGTTACTACTCGACATAACACATGGTATTATGCTATTTAAGAGCTTGCACGTATTTTCATCAAACAACTTTGATTACTTAGCTTCCTTCGATTCAAGTATCCATCACCTGAACTCCATGTGTCCAATAGAAACCAATATCCAACAACCAAGCGGAAGGTTCAAATAGTAGGTCAAATGTTATAGAGTAATCGTTATATCCGAACCTGATGTAACCACTTATTTTTACTTGTGAGAAATATAATAATTAAATGAGAACATCTTTTTAGGTGGAGGAATACTCCTCATGTATCTAGCAAAAGACGATTCTCATGTTGTCATGCAACATGCCTTCTTCAATTGACATAGCTTCCAAACCACGTATATACGCTTCAATTAAATTATTCAACTTATTTCAATTGATTCTCATTGGGTTCATTTAATTTCAATCACTTCAGTTCAGTCTAACTCTCTCCATAAAATCAAAACACGACCTTCACGAAATGGAAGGAGTATGTATTTTCTTATGCAGTTTCGGATATTCTAAAGAATTTGGTAACAAAATAATTTTTTTCGGAAGGATCATTTGTTAACACCTTAAAAAAGAGTTCTCAGAAAAAACACCTCCATACTCCGTATCAAACAAGCTAAGGTAGGCCTTTTTTTTCACTGAAATAGGTTGAACTGAATTGAAATATGCTGAAGTACTGAGACTAAATGAGGCTCATGGAGTCATGGGGCTGAACTGAACTAAAAAAAATGAAAAGAACAGGACCGCAATAACATATTACTCCAAGTAGTAATTGAACCATTTTGCGGTCAAATCCAAGTTGTATTAGGGTATTAGCAATGATGTCAAATAAGGAGTTTCATAACCTTTGAGAAGCTCCTTATTTATTGTTCCTCACAATAAGGAACTCTTATATGAAATCGTTTTCTAAAGTAAGAAAACATTTTCATATCATAAAAAGATGAGACCACATATCTAAAGTAGTATTGAACTTTTACCCTTGAGAAAAATTAGGAATTTCATAATTAATATTGTGGATTGATGTGTTAATGAAAAAATTTAATAAGAAACTTTAACCGTTGTTATTACTTAGGAAGTCCCGTAGGAGTATTGAAAAGTGAGAAGGATATGGATACAGCCGGCCCATATAAGTGACCTGAGACTGAGATGGATCCATTCAGACAACCAGGTCAAAGTAAAAAGTATAAACTCAGCCCGGCCCATCAATGAGATAGACATAACAATTATTCGTAAATCGTAATACTTGTACGGTATAAACTAGGGTTTGGAAAGAATCGAAGTTGGGGCGCCGCCTCTAAAACTCTTCTTCTATATGTAACCCCCCATTCGAAGTATTTCTCAATCTCATACAAATCACCATTCTCCTAATCTATTCTCCCTAATCCTCCTATTTATTTATTTATTTATTTATTTATTTATTTATTTCAAACTTCTAACCCTTTAATTTGATTTGATTCATTGAGTTGTTGTTCATCATTTTTTTCAAAACTCTTGGGTTGTAAATTACTGTATTTAGGGGTAAATTAAGCGATGATTATAAATATTCCTCGTACAGAAATTTGCCATCATATGGCATGATAGACTCATTATCCATCCATAGAATATGAGCTTTATTATACCCCTCCTTTACATTTATTTTATCTTTCAGATTCAATTATTTTTGTATTTATATTCTTTCGGTTTTTTAAGTAGTACGCTAGTACTCGTATTTTGGTAGCTGTGATTATAATAAAATGAACTAAAGTTCTGAATGCTTCAAAAAGCATGAAGACTCCTTAATTAGCTGGATAGTATATGAGCTACCAAATCTCTCTGTTTTCATTAATTTTGTATCATGGGTTACTAATTTTAATTACGGTTTTAAGTCATGTAATTAGCAGAATGAATGGAGGAGGTACCCATAATAATGTGTTGTGTGACATTGTTTCATTGTTAATGTGACTCATGTGGTTCTCCTAAGAATGATTAGTGTGGTGTTTAAAGCCCTAATTTGATAATTCGCTAAATTGGGGTTACGCACACCTCCACATTTATATCTTGGTTAACAATAGATATACTACTTGTTGTCTCAATTAATCCGTGATAATTTGACTGTTATCATGCTTTGTAGTTTCGGGTCCTCAAGAACATAATTCTGGATGAGTTATTTTTCAGTTATTATGAGATTTTGTTTCTTGACAAATTGCACAGTACTGAGGTATTCTGGCTGTATTAATCAATCAGTGAGGTTGCCTAATTATTGAAAATGTGCAGATATTGATTTTGGGAGCCGCTTTGCAGCATAAATTTACCTAATTTTATGCTCGCCAGTATTACCCATATATCCTACTCCCTACTTTTTCTTCTTGTCGTCTTCATTACTGGCTTTTTGATTGAAATGAAACTACACTTTGGATACCAGCCGGAGTTGGCTGAAATAATGTTTAAGAATGACTATTTGGACTTTCTTCCCTCATCTTTCTATTTTTGTCTTAATCAATGCGTATTGAGAGTCAAGGGGAAGCAACAAATGATGCCTACACTTTGGGTTTGAGCTCAACACCTAATTTTGTTAAGAATTACGGAGTATTTTTCTGTTGTACTCGTAAGTCGTAATTGAGTATTTCTTTCACCTTAAAATTGGTTCATATCTTAAGAAAAATTAAAGTGAAAGGTGGTTTGTCTTTAAAGGAAATAATAAATGTTGGAGAATCGTTCATAATGTTGTCCTTTATTATTTTCTTAAAACTAAATTGATTTTCTCACTTCATTCTAAAATATACTCCCTCAGGTAAAGGATCCAATGAGGAGGTGACATGTGGAGCAAAAGTATAAACAATTCACTGAGACGTTACAATATAGAATAGGTAAACAATTCATTGGAACGGAGGGAGTAACCAATAAAAAGAAAGTATATATATATATATTTATTTGATAAATAAAGGAAGTTTTAATACTTGAAAATCAAAGTGTGCTTTATTTTTAAGGAAAATGAGAAAATTAAGGGAGTAAGAGCAAGTTCAATAGTGTTTTTTAGGAACTTGCTTGCAATATTTGTAAGTTCATGAACATGTAGCTAACTATTGGAGGGAAATTTTTGTTTGTAGCTTAAAATTCAATGTAGCTCTCCCAAGCTACATTAGCTTGCATTTAAAAAAAAAATTCTTATTGGATGAAATTAATAATGTGGGACCAATCAAGCTACAAGAGGTTACGATTCACTGTTGGAGCGGTATGTAGATGAAAAATGAAATACTCCCTCCGTTCCAATGAATTGTTTGCCTTTGCTTTGAGCACCAAGGGCAAGAGATCCAATTAGAAGGTGACATGTGGAGTCAAAAGTCAAATTACACATAAAAAGCATTCCTAAAATAGAAAGGCAAACAATTCATTGAGACGCCCCAATATGGAATAGGCAAACAATTCATTGGAACGGAGGAAGTAGTTACAAAATTGATGTGGCAAGGTAAACGACAAGTTGCTATTGGACTTGCTCTAATTAATCCTCTCTGCAATTAACATTATTATTTTAATTGTTTAAATGAATTAATGCACGGAGTGATTATAAATTTTTGACTATTTTGAAAAATTGGTTTTGTCAATTTTAATGGATTTTGAAACATATGGAGCACTTCTCGATAAAGCTTCCTCTGGATTTTTTTATATAAAATCCACTTCCTTCCTCGTAATTTATTTCACCTCTCTCATCTCCCTTAAAAAAACTAATCTAAGGAAATTTTTCATCGATTTCTTTTCTTTATTAATTTTTAAATCGGTTTTGTCGTATTTAAATATTTAAAATATTTTAATTTTAGTATAAATATATGGATTGGGCACAAATTACACATATCAAGACAATTAATAATGCATTAATGGATTGTTTTTTTATTTAGTCTGCATTAATGAATTATTTATTTATTTAGTCTCTTAAATACAATCCTATGGATTGTATATATCATTTTTCATAAATTTATAAGATATAGTTTTGGTTCTTCATAATGTCGTATTAGGTTGATAGTTTACGTAGTTGGTTTCGGTTTCGGTTTCGGTTTCATGGAGTAAATTTTATGTAAATTAGACTGATTAACGTAATTTTTCAAAAAAAAAAAGCGTAACGCGGGGCAGATGTTTGTAATGTATTTTTCGCTTGGTCAGATGTTGCAAACTTGCAATGTCTCGCTTGGCCCATGGGTTGGATGTTGAATGGTAACCAGGTAACGTCCATACCATGAAAATCATCCTCTTCGATAGCTACATAGATTTTTAAAGTATTACGAGTATTTAACAACAACAATCCCAAGTATACGGTGTAAGTTCTTTATATGAATTTATCATGTTCTTAAATTAATAAATGAATATAACGATAAACTCAAAAGCGAAATCTAAATAATAAGATCTAGAAATAACTCCAGCCATTGCTTATCGGATTCCTGAACAGCTTTATCTACAACCCGATAATACCGTCCCCGAATACCGTCGATCGTCTTAACAATATTGTCGGTTCTAAACTTTTAACTTTAAAATTTTTTTCAGATTATATGACATTACATATATTGTCAAAAATGAAATATAAAAAATTATACATGCAAATACACAATTAAAATCATGAAATACCGAGTAACATCGACGTTACCTCTAACCCAAATTCGAGTCGATTATAAATTCGTCGGCTTTGGGATCATTCAAAAATCCTTCAACACAAGAAAAGCATGGTGGAAAAATACCATGAGAAAACTAAGAAAATCAAGGAAAATAACGATCGAAAACAACATCGATTATTACCTTAACGAAGGGATCGGAATGACGATTATTTAGGAGATGAAAACGAGACGATCGAGACTCGATTTGAGACAAAATTTGGCTAGAAAAGCTGGTGGAAAATCTCAGCCAAGATAGAAAAAGCAAGGGAGGAAATGTTGTTTAATTTTTTGTAAAATGAATGATAAGAAAGTAGATGGTTTTCTAAAGCATAAATGATAAATAAATTTTGATGAAAACTATGTCATAATACATGCACAAATCAGTCAAAATGAGAGAGGAAGGGAGTGTGAAGAGTTTGTGTTTAAGGCCAAAAATAAATGGGTGATAAAAAGAAAATATCTAAGGCTTAAAAATCATAAAATGAAATGTATATAAAGTTGTAGTGTAAAAATGTGACATTGGTGTGTCACGGTCCAAAACATGGGGAAAATGTTCCAAATAATTTCTAAGTTGATAAAAAGATGAATCGTAAAATTGTTAAAGGTATTTCAAATCAGTTCGAGTAAACCGCGCGTTGGAAAATAATTATTTACGAAACTTCGTAATAAAATCATTAAAGGTCAAATATTCTTAAATAAAAATATTTCTTAGTTGGAAATATCATATAAACGTGTTTTGATATTTAGGAAAAATAAATAACTGAATTCCAAGCTTAAAACGTTAGTTCGTAAAAAAATAGAACTTCACGCGCAAAAATAAATAGTTTACAATGAAAATCAAATAAATAGGTTTACAAGAATTAAAATATTTTAAAATAAAAATAAATATTATTTGACTCAAAAATAATAATAAGAATTCAGAAAGATGAAGGAAATAGAAGACGAAATTGACATAGAGTCATGACGGTGTCACAACAGAATAATTAACGGAACTAGGAAAATAGTGGGTGTTACAGAAATAGAGCCGTGGAGTTGGGACGAAAGTTTCGGGTGTTGGATTTGTGTTGATATGCAAGGAGAGCCGAGGCGGGGGAGTGGGATGAAGGGGAGGAGGATGTGGTATGTTTAAGGGAAATGTCAAATTGTAAAAGTCTTTCATGGAGGGCATCAAAGGTAATGGGAGTGTCCCGATTTATAACGACGTCAACAAGCGAGCAGTACACCTCATAATCAAGTTCACGGAACCTTGACAACAATGTCCCCGACATCCATTGGTTTGCCTAAATTGGCTAGTTCATCGACAGACGAGCGAATGGATTGCATATAGTCGGTGGCGGAGATGTTAGTTTTGGAGATCGATTCAAGGCGATCTTTAAGTTGGAGAAGATGACCACTTGAGAGTAGTCCAAATCTTAGCCAAAGTGGTACATGAATTGAGAAACGGGGTGATGCTTGAGGAGACTGTGCCGCGGAGGGCACCACAAAGGAATCGATCTTGACGTACCCGTGTTGAGTACGCGGGATTAAGAACGACCTTTTTGTCATCACCTTCAACTGTTTCGGTAGGACAATGGTGAGTACCATCTAAGTATTTGAAAAGGTCAAAACCGAATAGGAGATCTTCAATTTGATGAGCCCAAGCACGATGTGTGGTGGGTGTGAGTTCTGTAACATTAGAGAGGTGGACCGCGACAAAGGGATTAGAAGGGTCATTTGGATTGTTTAAAACGGAAGTTGTTCCTGTCATAGTGGGAGAGTTCGGGTGTTTGCGTTAGCCGTGAGCGGAATTATTTTTGTGAGGGATCGGTATGCTCTGATACCATGTAAAAATTTTATGAATGTTGAATGAATTTCATTGATTAAGTAACACGTATTTATACAAGGAGAAATGCAAGTAGTCTAGAGCCTATAGAGTCCTAAGTAATAGGAATGCTAGGAGTACAACATTAACAAGACTAAGATAACCAAAGGTAGTACAAGATAACCAAAGATACATAATAAGTTTTTATCTTTCACAATCGTTTGATTTTGGTACAAAGATCAAGGAAAGAGGAAGGGGTCAATGATGAGATGACAAGTGGATCAAATTGAATATAAATGATGAAATGCTTATCAAATGCAATCCTACAATAGAAAGGACAATAAATTGACTAAAGACATCCAAAATAGAATAAGACAACAAATGATCGGGACGAATAGAACATGTAATAATAACATTGTTGGTTGGGAAGGTAGTTATAATTTATGTTACTCCTAACCGAATCTTATTCTTCACCTATATATATATACCAGGCATTTATCTTTTAGAAAATGTATGGTGCAACATAAGAACCCTGAAAATCTAAGTACAGACAACTTAGGGTGCGAAAGCGAAATTTCAGCCGATATTATATTTACTAATTGTCGGATATATCTCGTGACATATTCCTTCGGTTTCAACCCTGAAAAGCTTCACCCAATTGTGAATGAGAGATCAAATAACACTCTGAAGGCCAAATCGCTTACCAAGAGAATAAGTTTATACAACAAACTCAATACACTTGATATGAACACAAACTAAAGTCAGCTGTAATAAACACATGCATGGCCTGTTGTTTTCTCATCCAACACTGTAATTCTACGACTACAAATATGGGGCAACATAAGAACTTTCTCGAGAACTGCTTCCTGCACTGCTGTTCGAAAAGGAACCCTGTGCAGTCCTCTTTGGAGACGAACACATTATTTGTGGGCTTACTTCCCATCCCTCCGATAACAGGCTAAGAGCCGATAAACTACCCTTGCCATGCCCCGGCCCCCCTGTGCTGTTACTGGTGGGCTTCAATACTTCCCCAAGAGGCCCTCCAATACACATTTCCCAACCTGAATCAAACTGCTTTCTTTGACCCATCATCCCCACTGGGTCTACTTCCCGGGACGACAGTCTTAGAGGAGAAAGAGTCACTTTTTCTCCTGTTGGAGATGAAGTTGATGACCTGTAGTCAGCAGCAGGATGAGAAGGTACGGGAATCGAGATTGACAGTTCAGTCCTCTCTGGTTTGGCCCACAAAAGGCTTGACTGCTCATTCAAGAATGTGCTGTCTCTTGAATTGAGGCTACTCCTTGGGGAGAAGAAATCTAGACCACCCGTATTCCTGAATCAAACATTATTATTAAGTACGGAGTATTATTTTCACAGACTCGATTAATTAGATAGACCCGTTTTGGCAAACATCATGTAACATGTTTACAAAATAGCCGTTTTATTAGCACATTTGACTAACATATAGGATGATTAACGGAATTTGTTAATGGTGCTTGGTAATCAGCCGTTTTAGATTATTATGAACATGAATAAATCGGGGAGATTGGATAAAATATATTCACAGGTAAAAGAAAGTGGTTTTTGTATATTCGTAATCACATAATCGAATATGGTAGGAGGCCAACAGTATATACATATTGTAAAATTGATTGAAACATGCAGGAAGAAAGTGTACTGAAAATGAGGTTTGTACCTGGTAACACTTGGAGTTGATAGAGGACTTGAAACGGCAGAAAGTGATTCCCTGACAGAGACGGTGATGTTGGATGCTGTCGTAGAAGGGAAATTATTGTTTGTAAAATGAGGAGATGATGAGTTTTTGTTGGTAGTGGTAGGAGTTGGAGTTGGAGTTGGAGTTGGAATTGGTTTAATAAGGGAAACGCCTGAACGAGGTTCCACAGGCTTTCTTGAACGGTGGCGGCCTCTATTGATGTGTCGCTCACAGTACTTTTGATCAGGGACTGCGTCTCTAGAGCACCGCCATTTCTTCCCATCTGTCCTCCTGCACCGTCCTGGCTCTGGATCTGTGCTGTTCGACAACCCAAAATGGAAAGGACTCCATCCATCTGCACCAGCACCAACAACAGGTCAATGATTTACATGCATGTGTGACAAACACGGGTTTTTAACTTGTTCAATTTGACTGACGACTTTTGGTTCATTTTGGCAGATTTGATTTTATGACGGTAAGATGTGTCCATACATGTCCAATACGCAACTACTTGGACGCATTGCACTCGTATTAGATACTTGAAATGCGCGATGAAGCTAAGTTACCAATCGAGAACACATTCAAGTTGATAACAGAAGGTAGCATATATTATGTTACTGTATATTGTTATGTTTCAGTGTACATACTGGTAGAATCAAAAGAGATACATACACGTGAAGGACGGAGTATGTACGTTGTACGTTTAGATTTTACAGTTAAGCAAATCGCTCCTTTTCTAAATTTCTGTAGAGTTTTGGGATGAAGGTAGCAAGTACTAATAATATGAGTGGAGGAAAGTAGCACATGACAGCTTAGGCTATATATGACATTTAACACAAGGTGACAAGAAACAGATATTTCAGCATATTTCCGTATCCAATTGCATTTATGTCTCTAAATAATCTCTAAAGACCAAATTTGCGAGGGAAGACTACTATACATTACTACAGTTTGTTTCTTCAACTTTTGGCATAATGAGTACTCCGTATAAGATCCAGAATTATTGTATGTGTACCGTACCTAGTCAAGATGCCTAGGGATTTTATTCCCAAACATAACATTTAACTAATTAATACAGTGATGTTACACGTTATACTCCGTAGTTGGTTAGACAGATATCACTTAGTCTCAGTCATTTGTTTACCTTTGATTAAAACACATAATATAAAAAATAAACAAATCAAATCAAATCAAATGCATGTTACTTCTAGTTTCAAAGAATAGAGTCCAATAGCAATTTATAATTTTACGTGTTGCGTCAGTTAATGTGAAAAGTGTTTTGACAAATGAATGAGACGGAAGGAAAATGGGGGTGGGACTTACATGAAGAAGAGGGTGTGATAAGTCGTCCAGCAGGAGCAGGAGCAGGAGCAGGAGGGATAGGGAAGCTACGAAAGGCAGCAGCAGTAGTTTGGATGGGAATCAAGAGAGTGGAAGGAATGGGCTGATTTGCAAGAATGTATTTGTAGATCAAAGCCTGTTGCTCAAGTTCAACCCACTGTGATGTTGTGAACGGCCATTTCACTCCATTTATGTAACACATTCTTCCATACATCCCCTCCCAGTTACTTCTTGAATACCCTACAACGTACCATCCATCATTCACCAATCACCAATCAAACATACATACACACATACATACACACACTTGTATTGCATGGGTCCACACACACAAAAAAACGACTGTAAGACAATTTAATTAATTTTGCCAGGCCATCTTGTGTTCATAATAATCTATCATTCCGAAGCTTGCTTCTTAATTAGCACTTGTCATGTACATGACATGTACTCCATCAAAATAGACCACGTATTTATATAGGCATTTAACACAAAAGTGATGATGTTAACTATCTAAACGTGATGGATAAAGTAAAAGTAAAATGAGGGAGGGAGGGAGGAAGGGACGGAGTTGGAAAATACTCCCTTTGTTTTATTCCCTTAGCTTTATTTGTACGTCTTTTACAAATAAATGAACGAGAAAAAAATTAGAAAATAGAAATTTTGTTTTGAGATTTTTACAAGTTTGGTAACAAACTCTATAACAAAAATGACAATTTTAACTATTTTTGGAAACCCTCGGGTGAGTAAGAATAAGATCAGAAGAACCCGTTTGGTTTTTTTTCATATGATGAGCAGTATCTATCATTTATTGTTTACAGGGTTTGTTTTTATTTCAATTTAAGTAATCTGCTATGAATGACAATTTATTTAAAGATTAATTAAGCTTTAGCGAACAACAAGTTACACAATGATGACCTTCCGTATCTCATTAAATGATGGATATGATAGCGTAAAAGCGAGTACCTAGTATTAGCGACATGTATTATTTGAAGCACAAATTTGTAGAGCACGCAGGGCGGGTAGAAAGAAAAGGGGTATAGAGAATAAAAAGCATGTGATACGAGAAAAAGAAAAGGGGTATGGAAAAAGGATACTCCACATAAGCTAAGATCCAAAATAAATGTGTTTTGCTTCTTTTTCACTTCTTACTTGTTTCTATACCTCCAAATATTGTACCACTTCCACTTGCTGCTGCTTACTTATTCTCCTAAACATACCCAAATATATCCAAATTAAAACCTCCAACATAATACTCTTCAGTCTTAATTCACACATACTCCCTCCCTCCCTAATTAATTAATTAATATTCTAAACTACTACTGCATGCTAACTGAAATCTCCATGATATGGGAAATCAAACACTCAAGCTAAGTCTCATGTATGTATGTCTAGCTCCAATTAACTTCAACTTCAACTTCAAGTGAGTGCTAGCATGACTTCTATCCTATACGCTAGAAAGGCTAACTTCATGTATATTTGTCACAAACTTAATTGTGACAAATGAGTTGTCTTTACTTAACCATATGGCCTGGATGGATAGATATTTGACTCGACACAATCAAGTTTGTAACAAATGCGTTGGTCACAAACAAGAATATTTTTGCATAGCAGTTAAATAAGGCCGTTGGGTGTAATATATGGAGAGTAGAGACCAAATAAAGTTAAAGTTAGTTAAGATTATTACCTGCATTATGGTTAGTGTAGGTCGGAGTTGAGTGCTGGAAAAATGCAGAAGATGAGTTGTGCAAAAAGTTTTTATTACTATCATCATCATCATCATCATCATCAAACTTGGGTGAGGAGAAACTCAACATATTCCGATGATCTTCTTGCTCATTATTAGAAAGGGAAAAAGATGAAGAATGTTGTTGACTAAGATGAAGGGTTTTAGAGGGTGAAGAAAGATAATCATTATCATTGCTGCTGCTGCTGCTTAGTTTGGCAAGTTTGGAGAGTGAGAAATCAGGAGGGTTGTTGTTGTTATTAGATGTAACAGTTGTTTTGTCATGATCTAAAGAAAACCCATCAAAACTCACCACCCCAAACTCCATTTATTTAATAATAATAATAATAAGGGGATGGATGGTTAGTTAACATATATGTGAGGCTAATAACGAAATAGTAATAGTAGTGGTAGTAGGAGCAGTAGAAAAGTTGAGTGTTATATTAGCAGAGAATAGCAGTAGTAATAGAAGTGGAGACATTAGTCGTAGTGGTTTTACGAGGCAGGGGAGTGTGATATTTCGAAGGAAAAGCAAGAGCGTTTTTGGATGAGAAGAGTAAATAATTGGGGAGAGAGGGTGAGGGTTGAGGAAAACACAACTTGACCAAGTTTAAAGGGATAAGAGCAACTTCCAATGCTTGATTTTAGACCATCTCCAGTCATGTTATTCATTCACTCATCATCCTTCAATCTTTTCTCTTTCTCACTCATCCACCTCACAATAAAAAAACACTCCTCCATTCATACTTATCTCTTCTTTATCATCTTACTCTCTCTCATCATTTATCTCTCTTACTTTTTAATACTCCACAATTCCACACTTTTTTATTAATTATGAAAATAATTTGTTAACTAATTTATTTAACAAAATCGAGTACGTATAATACTATAATTTAATTTGATGGTTCGACTCGGTTTTCAAATTTCATACTCGGCTGTTGTCTCGGACTTTTTAATAACACATAACAATTTATTTAAAAATATAAGTGTGAAACACAATATTTGATTGAGAACCCATAAAACTTTCGTCCCTCATTTTTTGAAAAACTTCTAACATTTGTTGTTCGAGATTATTACTACTATTATTATTATTACTTGGATTATTATAAATATAGTTATCCATAACTAATATTAGAAAGAAATAGAGTTAATTTTGATTTGTATTAAATGTGATTAAGAAAATAAAATAGAGAGAAAAAGAAGTAGTCTGACAATACTACCCAATATTATACTCTATTTATAGAGAAAAAAAATTGCAACTTACATATTTCATTTTATTTTTAAATAAAAAAATAAAATAACGATTTTTAACAAAAAAACCGTAAACAGTTCAAAAGAAATAAGAAATAAAAGATGATGAATATAAACTTGACACTTGTCAAGTCCTTATTGGCTAGTAAATTTGAAAAAGAAAAAAAATAAAAAATAAATAACAAACAAAGTGCAAACAACTCGGCTTCTTACTCAGCGAAATCTTGATGAACACAACGCTCAGCGATAACTTGATGAATAGAAAAAATGGTTGGAGAAGATGCTGAGTACATCATCATGAGGATGATGAGGAGTTCTCTCATTGTTGGAGATGCTCTTAATCAATTTGATTACTCTCATTCATCTTATACTAGTTTTCATCTCGCGCAAATTGCGCGGTTGTTCTTTAAAAAATTGTACAAATTATCATGTGAGACCTACCTCACAATAATATAAAAGACGACAAATGACCGAGACAGAAGAAGTAACTGATTACTGCTTGATGTTTCAGATAATTTATAAAGTTAGTCTAACAATTTTTTTCCAATTTTTTTTGTTAGTTTTAATTTCTTCCTTCATAAAAAATTTGGCTTCTCAAATTTGATTAATAAGTTTAAAGGTTTAAACCCATGAATTTCACGGGTATGTTCTGATATGTGGTTATAGGGTAAAAAACAATGTTGGGTTAGATGTACAAAAAATGAACTTTGACCAAGATATCAAATACAAAAATCGAGATTAATTCATTTTTGTCACACACAATCAACAAATTAAGCCTCACGATACACAAATTATGAAGAAAAAAACACAATAATCGAATATCAATTTACGATATACCAAGTTCTTAATAAGTACAATCAATAATCCATGCAAAACAGTCAGATTAAGTCTCTACTTAACACCAATAATTGACATAATTAGAAAGTGAAGCTTTTCACTAATTTCTCCAAGGTCAACAGCAACTTCTGTAGATGAGAAGGGTAGCTCAATCTCCGTGAGATTCTACAAATTAAAGACTCGAGTTCATCCATGCATGACGACGCATGTGGAGCGGTCTTTTACCCGATTATTGTTCGTATAGCGTGAATTTCCTCCCACATTTTCCCCTCATTTACCTATTTTTAAAATACACATCATATACTCGCTATAGGACGAAGAGCATTTCTAAGAGATAGAAAAACCGAGATAAAACCGTTTCATTCTCCCCGATGGGAACTTACCAAAATATAGATTGGAATCAACATTACTGTGTAATATATCATGAAGTTGTACGCACATGTAGGAATACTCGGGTCATGGTGCATCTTCATGACTTTTGTGCTATATTCGATCTAAATACGGCATTTATGAGAAGTCCCCTTCTCGTTTGCCACATTTGATGAAGTTGAAAATTTGGAAATTGTATCAATGTTCCCTTCTTTAAAAGGGGAGTCGAAAGACTTGGCCAATCTTTATTTAACGATGCCTTGAATCGTTGCTCCCTAAATATCAAGAATTTAGAAATTAATAACGTTCATACATACTGTGAAATGGACATCACATATTGATATAAATGAGATTCTTACTGAGCTATCGACGAAGATCGTTTCAATGCCAAAAATTGGATCGTTTTTAAGCTGACTATTCTCGTTGATAGATTTCGGTTGCTTCTTCTTTCGAACCCACTTTCGCATAACCCATGCAGTAATAGAAATTCAATTCATGTTTTCCGTGATTTCGGTGATTGACTTCGGCTGAAATTGAAATGTCATTGTGTATATCAATTTGTTTCTGCTCTCTATTCAATGAACTTCTATCAAATTTATAAGGGAGGGGTGGGGAGTTGAAGAGTGATGGTTGAATTGAGAAGTTGAAGAGTAGTGGGAAGTTTAAGAAGTTGAAGGGAAGTTTTAGAAGTTACTGTAAGTTACTCAACTTCTCCCAGAATTGATGGGGAAGTTACGCAGACATTTTTTTTAGTTTAAAGTTAAACTGCCACATAGGACGCCATGTTGGAGCCACATTAGATGCTTACAGTCAGATTAAGTCTCTACTTAACACCAATAATTGACATAATTAGAAAGTGAAGCTTTTCACTAATTTCTCCAAGGTCAACAGCAACTTCTGTAGATGAGAAGGGTAGCTCGATCTCCGTGAGATTCTACAAATTAAAGACTCGAGTTCATCCATGCATGACGACGCATGTGGAGCGGTCTTTTACCCGATTATTGTTCGTATAGCGTGAATTTCCTCCCACATTTTCCCCTCATTTACCTATTTTTAAAATACACATCATATACTCGCTATAGGACGAAGAGCATTTCTAAGAGATAGAAAAACCGAGATAAAACCGTTTCATTCTCCCCGATGGGAACTTACCAAAATATAGATTGGAATCAACATTACTGTGTAATATATCATGAAGTTGTACGCACATGTAGGAATACTCGGGTCATGGTGCATCTTCATGACTTTTGTGCTATATTCGATCTAAATACGGCATTTATGAGAAGTCCCCTTCTCGTTTGCCACATTTGATGAAGTTGAAAATTTGGAAATTGTATCAATGTTCCCTTCTTTAAAAGGGGAGTCGAAAGACTTGGCCAATCTTTATTTAACGATGCCTTGAATCGTTGCTCCCTAAATATCAAGAATTTAGAAATTAATAACGTTCATACATACTGTGAAATGGACATCACATATTGATATTGATGGGGGTCGGTTGCCTGCCTTTAGCCGCCTGCCAATCAGGCCCCAGGGCGACCAGTCCCAGTAGGAGGAAAGGTCTGCCCAACGGCCCTTCCACCAAAGTCACTGAAATCTCCAAGTGTGGCCCTAATCCCTTGAGCCATCCGCCAAACAGAGCAAACCAGGCCTGCCGCCTGCTTCAAGGGCGTTCCCGCCTGAACAGAGCCGAAGGAGAACCAAGGACCCATCCGTCATTTCGCCTAATGTAAGGGGAAATGGGTGGACAAGGTGAGTCCACGTGTCGCGCCAACATCCACCCATTTCCCTCCTCTTCTTTCTCTTTTCCTCTCTCTTGTGGGAAGGTATAAATACTTACCCACTTCCCACATAAGAGGGGTTGGATTTTCTCTCTCTAGACTCTTACTCCTGAAAACGCCACCTAGTTCCTCACGAGCTAGGTTCGTCAAGGCATTTCACGGACTGACTTAGGCATCGGAGAGGGCTTCCTCGGACAACCTCCGAGGCCCTGTGCGTTCATTGTGCAGGGAACAGGCCATTTCCGCCGGGAAGGTCCGATCGAGGGAGTGAGAGAAAGGGGAGATCAAGGGAAATCAGACGATCCGTTGTTCACCATTAACCCAATTATACAACCCGGATCCTAGGCCGGGTAAATTGTTTCCGTGACCGGAACAGATATAAATGAGATTCTTACTGAGCTATCGACGAAGATCGTTTCAATGCCAAAAATTGGATCGTTTTTAAGCTGACTATTCTCGTTGATAGATTCCGGTTGCTTCTTCTTTCGAACCCACTTTCGCATAACCCATGCAGTAATAGAAATTCAATTCATGTTTTCCGTGATTTCGGTGATTGACTTCGGCTGAAATTGAAATGTCATTGTGTATATCAATTTGTTTCTGCTCTCTATTCAATGAACTTCTATCAAATTTATAAGGGAGGGGTGGGGAGTTGAAGAGTGATGGTTGAATTGAGAAGTTGAAGAGTAGTGGGAAGTTTAAGAAGTTGAAGGGAAGTTTTAGAAGTTACTGTAAGTTACTCAACTTCTCCCAGAATTGATGGGGAAGTTACGCAGACATTTTTTTTTAATTTAAAGTTAAACTGCCACATAGGACGCCATGTTGGAGCCACATTAGATGCTTACGTGGATGAATATGGTGCCTCCATTTTCTTTGGCTTTAATATATAAAAGATACTCTCATTCATAAAATTATGACCGAGGTTATCAACTCAATCATCTTTTTACTTTTCAACCCATCTTTCTCTACCCCACGTATCTTTCGGCCAAATAACCAGATTGGTAAAAAACGTAAGAGGTGAATGACAAATTGGTAAAAAAACTTTCGAACCTGACAAATTGGTAAAAAAAACTTCGAGGACAAATACACCCAAATACACCAAAAAAGTTTGGTACTACCTCCGTTTTTTATTTATTGCCCCATTTCATTAAAATACTCCACCTATATATTGATCAAATGGGGCGAAAATTTAAACCCGGAGGGAGTACATGTTTTCGAGCACTAATATTCATTGACGGATTTTTACTTTGCGTTGTCGAGATTTAATGTGAACTACCTAAAATATTTATTTTTCTTACCTTACCGAAAAAAAATTGAAAAAGGTACCATTAATTAATTGTTATGGAGTACAAAGTAAATTCATCAATTGTGGCTGGGAAAAAAATATCAAGTTCACACAAAAAATATCGTTTTCACTTTAAAATAATCCTCGCTAATGGCTCATGTTACGAACTAATAAATACCGACAAAAAATAATACCGATTACACTCCAAAGAAAGTTTGATTTCATTAAAAAAATACAATGAATTAATTGTTTTAAACCGTTTACGTCTTTAATTTTTTTTCATCGATTTCATTAAAAATTGAACGGGGCTATTATATATAAAAATTCTACTTACAAAAGAATCTTAAAAATTTTAGATACGACAATATCCCACAAATATAAGGTATAGAGTTTATTATTACTTTGTAACATTAGCGATAATTTTTTTAGTCAAATCGATATTAGTTTTCTTGACTCAATTAGTTTGCATAACAATTAATTAACTAGCTACACTTTTTTGGTTTTTTGAGTCAGTTGATATAATAATACGTACATGGAAGGTATTTTCGATAATTCACCTAGAAACCCAACAACACGAAATAAAATTTCCAACGACTCGAAATAAAATCTTGATGCGAAATACGGAGTAAAAATCTCAATAACTTCAATTTTTTTACCAATTTGTCATGTTTGAGAGTTTTTTAACAATTTGTCATCCACCCCCCACTTTTTTTTACCAATTTGGTTATTTGGCCCGTATCTTTCTTCTACTTTTTTTTTCTTTTTCAACTACCAATATATTTACATATATTTATTATTAAAAATATTTTAATAGCAACATTATTATTTTTTAATGTAGAAATTTATTAAAAACGTACAATCAATTTTATTTTTTATTTAAAAAAAATTACGATTACAATTAAATTATTACAACTGATAAATGGGTAGTGATTACGATGATATATGAGATCTGCATACATTGATTAAAAAATACAACTTTAACGGAATGCATAACATTAAATAAAGAGAATAATTAAAATACTTCGGAACCATAAATAATATTAACATAATTTAGTCGCGAAAGTTCATCCAAGTATGTTCAATGAGGTCATTTTTTAGGGCGACATGGGTTCGATTATTCCAAATGTTATCATAATTTTGTACGATCCGGTCTTGACCTGATCTACGGCGACACTGATATTCAAAAGGATTATTATTAGCTAATGTAGGATGATCTTCTTTGAACTCTCTGATTATATTTTCATAGTGGAGATATGTTTCTCGCTCATCTTCTACTATCATGTTATGCATAATGATACATGCATTAAGAACTTCCCCCATAATCTCTTTGTTCTGAAGTAGACAAGAGCGTTTAATGAACGCAAATCGAGATTGTAAGACACCAAACGCACGCTCAACATCTTTTCGACAACCCTCTTGGCGAACAACAAATAATTTATGCTTCTGAATTTGGGGAGCAGTAATTATTTTCACAAATGTCGCCCAAGCAGGATATATACCATCAGCGAGATAATATCCCAAGTTATACTATTTTCCATTTACCATGAAACAAATCGGGGGGCCTATTCTTCTAAAATATCGTCAAAGATTGGAGAACATTGAAGAACATTTATATCATTATGGGAACCCGGTATGCCAAAGAACGCATGCCATATCCATAAATCATAAGATGCAACTGCCTCCAAAATAATTGTTGCCTTCGAGCTTCTCCCAGCATATTAATATTGTCCTGACCATTGCGTCAGACAATTTTTTCATTCCCAGTGCATACAGTCAATGCTACCCAACATGCAAGGAAATCCACGTGCCTGGCCAATATGAAGTAATTTTGCTAAATCGTTTGCAGTTGGCCTGCATAAATATTGAGTTCCAAAATTTGAAATAACACCTCGAGCAAAGTGCCTTAGACTATCCCTTACGACGGTCTCGCTCATACGCAAATATTCATCCACGGAATCCGCAAAAGAACCATATGCTAGGATTCTTACCGCAGCCGTACATTTTTGCAAAGCTGAGAAACCAAGTCTTCCATTACCGCCGGCTCTTTGTTTGAAGTAGTCATCACTGTCGGAAAGAGCGTTAGCTATGCGCATGAATACATGTTGACGCATTCGAAACCTGGGGCGGAATAGCTCCTTAGGATAAATCGAGTTCTGAAAATAGTCGTTCAGTAATTGTTGACGAAAAAACTCACAACTCCTTTCAATATATCTCCTTGGTTGTCTAGGAATACGAGTGAGTTGTGTATTAGATTGAATACGTTGGTTTATAAGTTGACTTATGAGGTTGTTTAATTGCTGTGGACATGACATAGGTCCACCCCGACGCGGCCACGCGCGGGTTTGGGTAGGCGAATGAATCTCCATATGAAACGGATCGAATTGAAATTTAGGTCGAAGTGGAGTCGCCACCGAATTTTGTGGTTATTCGGAACCATTCGAGCCCACTCTATGTCGTAGTGGTCCGTATACAAAATACGGCCCATTTACGATGTCAGAGTTTATTGGGCTCGTCCCTTTGCATTTGATACCAATACCGACATTATCGGATATTGTGTATTGAATGACTCTCGTGCGCCAACGGTTTCGGGCATCCGGAAACCAAGGTTCTGAGTAAGGGGTGAGGGTACGTGTTGGGAAGCCCACAAAGGACACCCAACCTCGCCCGCACATTAGCGGCCTCTACTAAGAATTGAAATGTCATTGTGTATATCAATTTGTTTCTGCTCTCTATTCAATGAACTTCTATCAAATTTATAAGGGAGGGGTGGGGAGTTGAAGAGTGATGGTTGAATTGAGAAGTTGAAGAGTAGTGGGAAGTTTAAGAAGTTGAAGGGAAGTTTTAGAAGTTACTGTAAGTTACTCAACTTCTCCCAGAATTGATGGGGAAGTTACGCAGACATTTTTTATAGTTTAAAGTTAAACTGCCACATAGGACGCCATGTTGGAGCCACATTAGATGCTTACAGTCAGATTAAGTCTCTACTTAACACCAATAATTAACATAATTAGAAAGTGAAGCTTTTCACTAATTTCTCCAAGGTCAACAGCAACTTCTGTAGATGATAAGGGTAGCTCGATCTCCGTGAGATTCTACAAATTAAAGACTCGAGTTCATCCATGCATGACGACGCATGTGGAGCGGTCTTTTACCCGATTATTGTTCGTATAGCGTGAATTTCCTCCCACATTTTCCCCTCATTTACCTATTTTTAAAATACACCTCATATACTCGCTATAGGACGAAGAGCATTTCTAAGAGATAGAAAAACCGAGATAAAACCGTTTCATTCTCCCCGATGGGAACTTACCAAAATATAGATTGGAATCAACATTACTGTGTAATATATCATGAAGTTGTACGCACATGTAGGAATACTCGGGTCATGGTGCATCTTCATGACTTTTGTGCTATATTCGATCTAAATACGGCATTTATGAGAAGTCCCCTTCTCGTTTGCCACATTTGATGAAGTTGAAAATTTGGAAATTGTATCAATGTTCCCTTCTTTAAAAGGGGAGTCGAAAGACTTGGCCAATCTTTATTTAACGATGCCTTGAATCGTTGCTCCCTAAATATCAAGAATTTAGAAATTAATAACGTTCATACATACTGTGAAATGGACATCACATATTGATATTGATGGGGGTCGGTTGCCTGCCTTTAGCCGCCTGCCAATCAGGCCCCAGGGCGACCAGTCCCAGTAGGAGGAAAGGTCTGCCCAACGGCCCTTCCACCAAAGTCACTGAAATCTCCAAGTGTGGCCCTAATCCCTTGAGCCATCCGCCAAACAGAGCAAACCAGGCCTGCCGCCTGCTTCAAGGGCGTTCCCGCCTGAACAGAGCCGAAGGAGAACCAAGGACCCATCCGTCATTTCGCCTAATGTAAGGGGAAATGGGTGGACAAGGTGAGTCCACGTGTCGCGCCAACATCCACCCATTTCCCTCCTCTTCTTTCTCTTTTCCTCTCTCTTGTGGGAAGGTATAAATACTTACCCACTTCCCACATAAGAGAGGTTGGATTTTCTCTCTCTAGACTCTTACTCCTGAAAACGCCACCTAGTTCCTCACGAGCTAGGTTCGTCAAGGCATTTCACGGACTGACTTAGGCATCGGAGAGGGCTTCCTCGGACAACCTCCGAGGCCCTGTGCGTTCATTGTGCAGGGAACAGGCCATTTCCGCCGGGAAGGTCCGATCGAGGGAGTGAGAGAAAGGGGAGATCAAGGGAAATCAGACGATCCGTTGTTCACCATTAACCCAATTATACAACCCGGATCCTAGGCCAGGTAAATTGTTTCCGTGACCGGAACAATTTGGCGCCGTCTGTGGGGAACTTACGGTTGTGCTCACGAGTTACCCACTAAAATCAACCACTCAGAATCACAAAACTAAAACAATCATGCCAGAAATTGTTGATGCCAGTGCAGAAGCGGGTCCGACGGTCCCACCGGTGACCCCCCTATATGGTATGCCGCAGTCGGAGAGGGTTCCTCCTGCCACGGTCCTAGGGGTGGGGGGAACCAATTTCCTTGGTGGATCTAACACCGCTGTGACACCTGAGTTGGGGACACACCCAGGACGTGCTCTCAATCTGACCCCAGCTCAGATGGCGCAGGCGGCCGCTTTCTTCTCTGCGATGCTGAACCAGGAGTTCACGCCTGAAGATTTGGTAGGCAGGGTCGCGTCGGCTCCCAGGCAACCATCCCCAGTCAGCAGGGACAAGGCCGGGGGCACGAGGCGGACCGCCGCCAGGAATGCTCAGAGAAAAGCAAGAAGAACAGATCAAGTGTATGCGCATGTGCAAAGGCACATCACTACTGGCAATCCAGAGCCACCTGTTCAGCAGGCGTTCTCCATTCATACAACAGAATCAGCCTCTGGAGGACAGGGAGGCTTATCCCAAGGATTACAGGAGCGCATGAGGCCCAGGGAGCCCATGTCAAAACGCTTGGGAGAAAGACCAGGCGGAGTTTTCTCCAGGCTAACGCCTGCAGCCAAGGAGCAGTCGACCCCCGGCTTATCCCAAAGCCTGCAATCCAGACTCAACCGGGGACAACCGCTCGAGTCCAGGTACCATCAGGGTGAAAACCTCTGCCACTCTCAGAGGAAGAGGCCCAGACAGACCTCCCCGGAAACAGAGGATGAAGCAGCCAGTAGGCCGCCACCAGGGCACCGCTCCCCCAGTGCGAGGAAACCGACCCATAAACAATGGGAATCTCACGGTAACCAGTCTGGGGAAAGCAGGTCACGACTGGTAGGCAGGCCCACAAAAACCCCGTTGCACCCTGAGGTACAAGAGTACCCCATTCCAAAAATCAAAATGCCCACCATCAAATTTGACGGGACGACAGATCCTGAAGACCACCTGGCAGCCTTTGAGAGCCACATGGGCGTATGATGTAGATGATGCCATCTGGTGCAAAGTTTTCCCAACCACCCTGGTGGGGCTCGCACAAGGATGGTTCAGAGACCTCCGCCAGGGGTCAGTCAGATTCTTCATAGAGTTGGCTGAAATTTTCCTTGAACAGTATGCCGGAAATAAGAGAAGACGTCTTACCCGTTTCGATCTCATGACCCTGAAACAGAAAAAGGGTGAGAGTGTGAGGGAATACATGAGAAGGTTTGATCTATCCTACCAGCAAGTTAGGGAGATCGATGATTCCACTGCCGCCTACGCCCTGACAATCTCCCTACTTCCAGGGGAAATGAAAAACCAGATGATCAGGGCCCAGCCAGAAACCTTGGCCATGGCCAGGAAGATCGCGGAAGAGTTCATTCTGCAGGAGGAGTTCCACGGCCTGACGGATACCCCTGCAGGCCAAACAAAGCCTCAAGGGGGACCGCAGGGTGGAAGGGGCAGAAGTGAGCCAGGCAAGCAAGGGGAAGAGGGAGACACTCCCAAGAAGGAGCGCACAGTCTACCAGCCCAGATTCGACAGTTACACCGCTCTGAATAAATCCAGGGCGGAAATCTTCGAACTGGAAAAAGAAACTGCTAAATGGAACCGCCCGAACAAACCTCGCAGCCCAAAAGGAGACCCCAAGAAATTCTGCACTTTCCACGACTGTATAGGCCATACCACCGAAGAATGCCGTCACCTGAAGGACGAAATCGAGAAGTTAATCAGGAACGGATGGTTAGCCAACTACGCAGCTAAAAATAAGTCTCAGAAGGAGGTGCCTGAAAAACCCGAAGGGTCGGTGCAGAACCGCATGGTGATCCATGTAATCTCAGGGGGCACTGAGGGCCAGCTAAGTCGAAGAGGCCAAAAAAGACAAATGCGCGAGCTAAAGAACCAGATCTGCTATGCTGAGAAAGCAGGGAGTCCAAAGGGGGTGACCTTGAGCATCACCCCTGATGATGCAGGGCGCGTGGTATATCCGCACAGTGATCCTTTAGTACTGTCCCTAGAGATCAGCAACCACATTGTGCGAAGGTGTATGGTGGACACAGGCGCATACACGAATTTGCTGTATAAGGACGCCTTTGAGAAGATGGGCCTGGAAAAAAGGCACCTGCGACCAGCCCCCGGATCATTATACGGATTCAGTGGAGCAGGCGTGCTGCCCATGGGAGTCATAGACCTGCCCGTAACCTTTGGGGAAGGCTCCACTGCCAGGAATGTCAGGGCAACCTTTGTTGTCGTGGATGCAAGATCCGCCTACAACGCCCTAATTGGCAGAGCCACCCTGGACGAAATCGAGGCGGCCATCTCCATCAGGGCTCTCACCATAGCGTATGTCACTGATTTCGGGCTAGAAGGAAAGGTGCGCGGGGACCAGGAGTCAGCCAGACAGTGCTACTCTGTGGCCCTGCAAGAACACGAAAAAGAAAGGAAAGGGAAAAGAAAGGCTGACAGTTCCCCCAGCAGGGAGGGCGAGATCCCAGCCGAGCAACCGGCGCCCGACCACCTGGAGCCAGGGGGCGAAAGCATGTTGGTAGATTTGGAACCAGGCAGGCAGGTCCTGATAGGAGCTGACCTGGAAAAATCCTACCAGGCCGAACTGGTCAAGCTGCTAAAAGAAAACAAAGACGTATTCGCCTATTCTGCAGACGAGATGCCCGGCGTTGATCCATCATGCATCGTTCACAAGCTGAATGTAAGCATGGATGCTCGCCCTGTAAAACAGAAGAAACGAAACATGTCTGCGGAAAAAGACGCAGCAATCAAAGAAGAAATTGACAAACTCTTGAAAGCAGATTTTATTGAGGTCTGTGACTACCCGGAATGGTTGGCGAATGTAGTCATGGTTAAAAAGTCGTCAGGCGCATGGAGAATGTGCGTAGATTTTACAAACCTCAACAAGGCCTGCCCGAAAGACTGCTATCCGCTCCCCAGAATCGACCAACTGGTAGACTCCACCAGTGGTTACTCCATGCTGAGCTTCCTAGACGCCTTTTCAGGGTATCATCAAGTATACTTGTGGCAGCCGGACAGGGTGAAGTGTGCGTTTATCACCAGTTCAGGCACCTACATGTACAAGATGATGCCATTCGGGCTCAAAAATGCAGGGGCTACATACCAGCGGTTAGTTGATAAAGTATTCGAGAAACAAAAAGGCAGAAACATCGAGGCTTACGTTGATGACGCCATCGTGAAAAGCAGAGAGGACAGAGAGCACCTGATAGACCTGCAGGAAACATTCTGCTCCCTGCGCGCCTACAAAATGAAACTTAATCCAAAAAAGTGTACATTTGGAGTCCGCTCCGGCAAATTTCTGGGGTTCTTGGTCAGTTCTCGGGGTATAGACGCCAACCCTGAAAAAATTCAGGCAGTCCTAGACCTTCCTGAGCCAAAGACCATTAGAGACATCCAGCGCCTGACGGGTCGCATGGCCGCCTTAGCACGGTTCGTCGCCCGATCAGCAGACAAGGCCACTCCTTTCTTCAAGATACTGAAAGGAAACAAACAGTTCAAGTGGGAAGACGAGCAGAAAGAGGCCTTTGAGCAACTAAAGGACCAACTTAAGAAGCTCCCCACCCTGGCTAGGCCACTAGCAGGAGAAAAGCTTTTCCTCTACATTGCAGTAACCAATATAACTGTCAGCGCGGTCATCCTGCGAGAAGAGGCAGGCGCCCAGCAACCTATATACTTTGTAAGTCATGCGCTGGGGGCAGCCGAGAAGAATTACCCGATGGTCGAAAAAGCCGCCTATGCAGTCATAATCGCTGCTAGGAAACTTAGGCCTTACTTTGACGCACATCCAGTCGTGGTTCTCACTGACCAGCCACTAGAGAAGGTGTTAGAAAAGTTTGAAAAATCAGGGAGATTACTAAAATGGGCGATTGAGCTGAGTGGGCTAGGCATATCTTACCAGCCAAGAACAGCCATCAAGGCCCAAGCCTTAGCAGATTTTCTAGCTGAGTGTTCCCATTCAGGGGAAGAAGAAACCCCTGCCGAGGAATGGATCGTGCATACTGACGGATCCTCAACGGCCAATGGCGCAGGCGTCGTACTAACCAGCCCAGGAGGGGCTGACTTTGAGCACGCCCTCAGATTCGTTTTCCCAGCATCAAACAACGAAGCAGAGTACGAAGCAGTACTCACAGGCATCAGGCTAGCTAAAGCCGCAGGAGCAGAACGAATTGTCTTGGCGACAGACTCCCAGCTCATCGCCAACCAAATCAATGGAGAATACGAAGCAAGGGACCAAGCAATGGCCACATACCTGGAGATGGTGAAGGGAGAGTTATCCGGCCTAAAATCTTACGAGGTCAAACAGATCCCCCGATCCCAGAACAACAGAGCAGACGCCCTGTCGAAACTGGCAAGCTCCAGTCTGCAGGACATCCGGAGATCGGTGTGGGTCGACGTTTTGCACGAGAAGTCCACTAACCCCTGTCAGGCGGTTAATACTGTGGAAAAAGAGCCAGAAAGCTGGATGACTCCCTTCATCCAGTACAAGAAACATGGTATCTTACCATCAGATTCATTACAAAAAAGGAAGATACAGGCTAAAGCAGCCTGGTTCATACTCATTAATGAAGAGCTTTACAAGAAATCTTTTACTCATCCATTGCTCAAATGTCTGCGGGCGGATCAGGCCGCTGAGGTATTGGAGGATATCCACTCAGGGATATGTGGACATCACATTGGTGGGAAAGCACTGGCCCACAAGGCCCTCAGGGCAGGCTACTACTGGCCTACCATGCTGGCAGATGCCAAGAGCCTAACCCAGAAATGCAGGAAATGCCAACTCTTTGCCCCATCCATCCATGCCCCAGCCCAAGAACTCAGGCCAATCCTATCCCCCATCCCCTTCGCTCAATGGGGGATGGACATTCTGGGACCCTTCGCAGTGGCCACAGGGGGCAGAAAATTCTTAATTCTCGCCATAGACTACTTCACCAAGTGGGTGGAGGCCGAAGCAGTGCCCAACATCACTGAGCCGGCGGTCAGGAAGGTGATCTGGCGAAATATCATCACCAGATTCGGCCTACCAAAGATGTTGATATTTGACCATGGCAGGCAATTTGATAATGACCCGTTGAGAATCTGGCTGGAAAGCCACAACATCTCAGTCGCCTACTCAGCTGTCTGTCATCCTCAAACCAACGGACAGGCGGAAGCAGCCAACAAACAAATCCTGAACGGCCTGAAGAAAATGGTGGATGACTGCAAGGGTAGGTGGGCTGACGAACTCCCCAGTATACTCTGGTCAATCCGAACTACCAGAAAAGAGTCTACAGGCCAGACCCCATTTGGTCTGGTATATGGAGCAGAGGCACTATTGCCAATTGAGGCAAGGATCCCCTCTCTGCGCTCCCAGCAGTACGAACAGACTGAAAACGAAGCTGCAATGGTCGAAGCCTTAGACCTGATGAATGAATTAAGGGAAGAAGCCAGTACCAACATCGCTGCCTACCAGCAGCGAATGAGGAAAGCTTTCAACAACAAGGTACGACAGAGGAATTTCCAGATGGGCGAGCTGGTTCTGAGAAAGACACAGGCGATTGGGAAGTCAAGAGAACATGGAAAGCTAAGTGCCAACTGGGAGGGCCCATACCAAGTAACTCGGGTCCTGGGACCAGGCACATACAAAATCGCCAATCTGGAGGGACAAGAGCTACACGCTCACTGGAATGCAGACACACTAAAAAAATATTACGTCTGAACAAAAATACAGGCAGTTTTTACTTTTACTAAGAAAAAAGGCGGAGGACGGTCAAAAATGTCGACGGCTCCGACCACCCCAATGTCAAAAAGAATTTTTAAAGAGAAATGAGAAGATACAGATTTATACTCGTTGCCTGTTCACACTCACGTCTCTCACACACAAACGAGCAGGGGGCAATAGGGGGAGGCCCCCTGTTGCCGAAATTGGGAAAAGTGAACCCCCCAACGCAAATCAAAAACCGCCCTGCTTACCTCTGGGCAGGCAGGGGGCAGGCCCCCTGGACTTTGGACAAAAGCCAGGGACAGGCCGTACTAACAAGGACTGAGGGCAGGCCCCCCAACCTTGTATAAAAAACGCGAAAGCTACCCTGCTTACCTCTGGGCAGGCAGGGGGCAGGCCCCCTGGACTTTGGACAAAAGCCAGGGACAGGCCGTACTAACAAGGACTGGGGGCAGGCCCCCCAACCTTGTATAAAAAACGCAAAAGCCACCCTGCTTACCTCTGGGCAGGCAGGGTGCAGGCCCCCTGGACTTTGGACAAAAGCCAGGGACAGGCCGTACTAACAAGGACTGGGGGCAGGCCCCCCAACCTTGTATAAAAAACACAAAAGCCACCCTGCTTGCCTCTGGGCAGGCAGGGGGCAGACTCCCTGGACTTTAAACAAATACCAGAGGCAGGCCAGACTAACAAAGACTGGGGGCAGGCCCCCCAACCTTGTATAAAAGTGAAACAAACAGGAATCCTCCTACCTACAGGCAGGCAGACTGCGAATCAAGTTCATGAGGAATCAAAATATACAAAATCAATTCACGGGTTCTAGACATGTTACTCTAAAAAAGAAGCGGAAAAAAGGAAATCGAAGAGAGAAAAAGAATGGAGGATGAAAATCTGACCTAAGATCGCCTGACAGCACGTCACAAGCCCGAAGAAAGAGTCTCAGGGAAATGGGGGTGCAAGGTAGATACGATCTGTCAATGCTCAAAGGTTTTTGACAAGACAAAGAGAATGAGGGAATGTCGAAGGAAAAGAAAGATTGAAAAAGAGTGAAGGAATGGATAACCGATCACTTTTATAGAAAGGAAGGCATGCCAAGAGTCGCCCAACCCTCAGGAATTCACCCAAGGGCTGCGGTCCACGTGTCGCCCCTAGGAAGGTTTGCTCTAGGCAGCTTCCCAAGAAAAACCTCGGGAGGACCAAAGGGTGTCAGGAGATTGGTCACCCTATGACGTCCCCCCTAAAAAAAAAAAAAAAAAATCGCAATACACAAACGCGTCGCCTGATTTTCATTTCATTAAGTCTTACAAAGGAAAGTCACATCTTAAGACAGATACGAAAAGGAAAATACATAAGGCCCAAAAGTTCCGGCCTGATAGAAATCAAACGCCCTGCCACACAGGCCTAGTCATCGCCCAAATCTGGGGAACAATCCCCAGGGCTGCCTGGACTCCCGAGAGCCGAGCCCCAGTCCCAGCCTGGGGAGCCCTGAAAAGGGTCATCAAAAGCCCTGTCTTCATCCCTGTCGCTCAGGCAACCAAGACCCTCGCTGTCATCAGAGTCATGGCTGCTATTTTCCCAGTCCCTTCCAAAGGGAACGGCCCGGGATTCGTCGCAGGTGCGACAGCCTGTCTTCTTCACAGGCGAAGAGGGACCTGACGCCAAGGAGGAATCAGTGTCAGAAAGGTTGGGGTCGAATTGTTCAGGGTGCAGCCATGGAAAGCACTCATGGCATCCCCTATCATAACATCCCCCTCCCTGGGAACAGCGCCTAAACCTAGGCGCAGCAGGAGGCGAGGACCTCCTAGGGCGTTTGCCCATCCTAACAGAGGCTTTCTGACTCCTCCGGCGAAAATGAAGTCGCGAACGGCGACCCCGGCGAACAGCTAGGTAAGCAGCGCGAGCATATTGAAGCCTCCAAAAACCTCTGAAGATGAAAGTAACATACTTAACTCCACGACGAGTAACACTTTTTTTGATCCAAGCCATGATTAAAGACAGAATGAAGATTGGAAATGGATCATGAAAATAGTGAAAGAGGACGCAATTTATACAAAAAGCAGAAGCAGGGCATTAATGGTGCCCCAACCACCTCTGCAAGGAAGAAAGCCAATCATCGAACTGGCACGCTGCCCAAAAATTCTCTACGCAAAGGAGGGTAATCATAACAAAAGATGTTTGAACTCCCTGCGTACCCAGAGAAATTAAAGCATGTTCCCTTGGGAACACGCGACGCATTTATTGCAAGTGTCCAAAGAGACAACCTCCCGCCGTCCCAAAGCAAGACGTCGCCTGCCGAGCAGGAACCCCGCTCCTCCTCAGCCGGCGAGGGCCAATTGATGGGGGTCGGTTGCCTGCCTTTGGCCGCCTGCCAATCAGGCCCCAGGGCGACCAGTCCCAGTAGGAGGAAAGGTCTGCCCAACGGCCCTTCCACCAAAGTCACTGAAATCTCCAAGTGTGGCCCTAATCCCTTGAGCCATCCGCCAAACAGAGCAAACCAGGCCTGCCGCCTGCTTCAAGGGCGTTCCCGCCTGAACAGAGCCGAAGGAGAACCAAGGACCCATCCGTCATTTTGCCTAAGGTAAGGGGAAATGGGTGGACAAGGTGAGTCCACGTGTCGCGCCAACATCCACCCATTTCCCTCCTCTTCTTTCTCTTTTCCTCTCTCTTGTGGGAAGGTATAAATACTTACCCACTTCCCACATAAGAGGGGTTGGATTTTCTCTCTCTAGACTCTTACTCCTGAAAACGCCACCTAGTTCCTCACGAGCTAGGTTCGTCAAGGCATTTCACGGACTGACTTAGGCATCGGAGAGGGCTTCCTCGGACAACCTCCGAGGCCCTGTGTGTTCATTGTGCAGGGAACATGCCATTTCCGCCGGGAAGGTCCGATCGAGGGAGTGAGAGAAAGGGGAGATCAAGGGAAATCAGACGATCCGTTGTTCACCATTAACCCAATTATACAACCCGGATCCTAGGCCGGGTAAATTGTTTCCGTGACCGGAACAGATATAAATGAGATTCTTACTGAGCTATCGACGAAGATCGTTTCAATGCCAAAAATTGGATCGTTTTTAAGCTGACTATTCTCGTTGATAGATTCCGGTTGCTTCTTCTTTCGAACCCACTTTCGCATAACCCATGCAGTAATAGAAATTCAATTCATGTTTTCCGTGATTTCGGTGATTGACTTCGGCTGAAATTGAAATGTCATTGTGTATATCAATTTGTTTCTGCTCTCTATTCAATGAACTTCTATCAAATTTATAAGGGAGGGGTGGGGAGTTGAAGAATGATGGTTGAATTGAGAAGTTGAAGAGTAGTGGGAAGTTTAAGAAGTTGAAGGGAAGTTTTAGAAGTTACTGTAAGTTACTCAACTTCTCCCAGAATTGATGGGGAAGTTACGCAGACATTTTTTTTAATTTAAAGTTAAACTGCCACATAGGACGCCATGTTGGAGCCACATTAGATGCTTACGTGGATGAATATGGTCCACGTTGGATGAATATGCTTACGTGGCCAATTGATGGGGGTCGGTTGCCTGCCTTTGGCCGCCTGCCAATCAGGCCCCAGGGCGACCAGTCCCAGTAGGAGGAAAGGTCTGCCCAACGGCCCTTCCACCAAAGTCACTGAAATCTCCAAGTGTGGCCCTAATCCCTTTAGCCATCCGCCAAACAGAGCAAACCAGGCCTGCCGCCTGCTTCAAGGGCGTTCCCGCCTGAACAGAGCCGAAGGAGAACCAAGGACCCATCCGTCATTTCGCCTAAGGTAAGGGGAAATGGGTGGACAAGGTGAGTCCACGTGTCGCGCCAACATCCACCCATTTCCCTCCTCTTCTTTCTCTTTTCCTCTCTCTTGTGGGAAGGTATAAATACTTACCCACTTCCCACATAAGAGGGGTTGGATTTTCTCTCTCTAGACTCTTACTCCTGAAAACGCCACCTAGTTCCTCACGAGCTAGGTTCGTCAAGGCATTTCACGGACTGACTTAGGCATCGGAGAGGGCTTCCTCGGACAACCTCCGAGGCCCTGTGCGTTCATTGTGCAGGGAACATGCCATTTCCGCCGGGAAGGTCCGATCGAGGGAGTGAGAGAAAGGGGAGATCAAGGGAAATCAGACGATCCGTTGTTCACCATTAACCCAATTATACAACCCGGATCCTAGGCCGGGTAAATTGTTTCCGTGACCGGAACAGATATAAATGAGATTCTTACTGAGCTATCGACGAAGATCGTTTCAATGCCAAAAATTGGATCGTTTTTAAGCTGACTATTCTCGTTGATAGATTCCGGTTGCTTCTTCTTTCGAACCCACTTTCGCATAACCCATGCAGTAATAGAAATTCAATTCATGTTTTCCGTGATTTCGGTGATTGACTTCGGCTGAAATTGAAATATCATTGTGTATATCAATTTGTTTCTGCTCTCTATTCAATGAACTTCTATCAAATTTATAAGGGAGGGGTGGGGAGTTGAAGAATGATGGTTGAATTGAGAAGTTGAAGAGTAGCGGGAAGTTTAAGAAGTTTAAGGGAAGTTTTAGAAGTTACTGTAAGTTACTCAACTTCTCCCAGAATTGATGGGGAAGTTACGCAGACATTTTTTTTAATTTAAAGTTAAACTGCCACATAGGACGCCATGTTGGAGCCACATTAGATGCTTACGTGGATGAATATGGTGCCTCCATTTTCTTTGGCTTTAATATATAAAAGATACTCTCATTCATAAAATTATGACCGAGGTTATCAACTCAATCATCTTTTTACTTTTCAACCCATCTTTCTCTACCCCACGTATCTTTCGGCCAAATAACCAGATTGGTAAAAAACGTAAGAGGTGAATGACAAATTGGTAAAAAAACTTTCGAACCTGACAAATTGGTAAAAAAAACTTCGAGGACAAATACACCCAAATACACCAAAAAAGTTTGGTACTACCTCCGTTTTTTATTTATTGCCCCATTTCATTAAAATACTCCACCTATATATTGATCAAATGGGGCGAAAATTTAAACCCGGAGGGAGTACATGTTTTCGAGCACTAATATTCATTGACGGATTTTTACTTTGCGTTGTCGAGATTTAATGTGAACTACCTAAAATATTTATTTTTCTTACCTTACCGAAAAAAAATTGAAAAAGGTACCATTAATTAATTGTTATGGAGTACAAAGTAAATTCATCAATTGTGGGAAAAAAATATCAAGTTCACACAAAAAATATCGTTTTCACTTTAAAATAATCCTCGCTAATGGCTCATGTTACGAACTAATAAATACCGACAAAAAATAATACCGATTACACTCCAAAGAAAGTTTGATTTCATTAAAAAAATACAATGAATTAATTGTTTTAAACCGTTAACGTCTTTAATTTTTTTCATCGATTTCATTAAAAATTGAACGGGGCTATTATATATAAAAATTCTACTTACAAAAGAATCTTAAAAATTTTAGATACGACAATATCCCACAAATATAAGGTATAGAGTTTATTATTACTTTGTAACATTAGCGATAATTTTTTTAGTCAAATCGATATTAGTTTTCTTGACTCAATTAGTTTGCATAACAATTAATTAACTAGCTACACTTTTTTGGTTTTTTGAGTCAGTTGATATAATAATACGTACATGGAAGGTATTTTCGATAATTCACCTAGAAACCCAACAACACGAAATAAAATTTCCAACGACTCGAAATTAAATCTTGATGCGAAATACGGAGTAAAAATCTCAATAACTTCAATTTTTTTACCAATTTGTCATGTTTGAGAGTTTTTTAACAATTTGTCATCCACCCCCCCACTTTTTTTTACCAATTTGGTTATTTGGCCCGTATCTTTCTTCTACTTTTTTTTTCTTTTTCAACTACCAATATATTTACATATATTTATTATTAAAAATATTTTAATAGCAACATTATTATTTTTTAATGTAGAAATTTATTAAAAACGTACAATCAATTTTATTTTTTATTTAAAAAAAATTACGATTACAATTAAATTATTACAACTGATAAATGGGTAGTGATTACGATGATATATGAGATCTGCATACATTGATTAAAAAATACAACTTTAACGGAATGCATAACATTAAATAAAGAGAATAATTAAAATACTTCGGAACCATAAATAATATTAACATAATTTAGTCGCGAAAGTTCATCCAAGTATGTTCAATGAGGTCATTTTTTAGGGCGACATGGGTTCGATTATTCCAAATGTTATCATAATTTTGTACGATCCGGTCTTGACCTGATCTACGGCGACACTGATATTCAAAAGGATTATTATTAGCTAATGTAGGATGATCTTCTTTGAACTCTCTGATTATATTTTCATAGTGGAGATATGTTTCTCGCTCATCTTCTACTATCATGTTATGCATAATGATACATGCATTAAGAACTTCCCCCATAATCTCTTTGTTCTGAAGTAGACAAGAGCGTTTAATGAACGCAAATCGAGATTGTAAGACACCAAACGCACGCTCAACATCTTTTCGACAACCCTCTTGGCGAACAACAAATAATTTATGCTTCTGAATTTGGGGAGCAGTAATTATTTTCACAAATGTCGCCCAAGCAGGATATATACCATCAGCGAGATAATATCTCAAGTTATACTATTTTCCATTTACCATGAAACAAATCGGGGGGCCTATTCTTCTAAAATATCGTCAAAGATTGGAGAACATTGAAGAACATTTATATCATTATGGGAACCCGGTATGCCAAAGAACGCATGCCATATCCATAAATCATAAGATGCAACTGCCTCCAAAATAATTGTTGCCTTCGAGCTTCTCCCAGCATATTAATATTGTCCTGACCATTGCGTCAGACAATTTTTTCATTCCCAGTGCATACAGTCAATGCTACCCAACATGCAAGGAAATCCACGTGCCTGGCCAATATGAAGTAATTTTGCTAAATCGTTTGCAGTTGGCCTGCATAAATATTGAGTTCCAAAATTTGAAATAACACCTCGAGCAAAGTGCCTTAGACTATCCCTTACGACGGTCTCGCTCATACGCAAATATTCATCCACGGAATCCGCAAAAGAACCATACGCTAGGATTCTTATCGCAGCCGTACATTTTTGCAAAGCTGAGAAACCAAGTCTTCCATTACCGCCGGCTCTTTGTTTGAAGTAGTCATCACTGTCGGAAAGAGCGTTAACTATGCGCATGAATACATGTTGACGCATTCGAAACCTGGGGCGGAATAGCTCCTTAGGATAAATCGAGTTCTGAAAATAGTCGTTCAGTAATTGTTGACGAAAAAACTCACAACTCCTTTCAATATATCTCCTTGGTTGTCTAGGAATACGAGTGAGTTGTGTATTAGATTGAATACGTTGGTTTATAAGTTGACTTATGAGGTTGTTTAATTGCTGTGGACATGACATAGGTCCACCCCGACGCGGCCACGCGCGGGTTTGGGTAGGCGAATGAATCTCCATATGAAACGGATCGAATTGAAATTTAGGTCGAAGTGGAGTCGCCACCGAATTTTGTGGTTATTCGGAACCATTCGAGCCCACTCTATGTCGTAGTGGTCCGTATACAAAATACGGCCCATTTACGATGTCAGAGTTTATTGGGCTCGTCCCTTTGCATTTGATACCAATACCGACATTATCGGATATTGTGTATTGAATGACTCTCGTGCGCCAACGGTTTCGGGCATCCGGAAACCAAGGTTCTGAGTAAGGGGTGAGGGTACGTGTTGGGAAGCCCACAAAGGACACCCAACCCCGCCCGCACATTAGCGGCCTCTACTAAGAATTCGAATGACTTTCCAATACGCGCGTTAGTTGAACGTGAAAATGATATGCAAAGATTATTTTCCCTAAACATGTGAATGGAACTGAAAAGAGTTTCTATGTCGATTTAATGCAGTTAATACTACGTCAAAGTGGAATTTTAACATGTGGGTTCATTTTAGTAAAATAAAATAAACGACAAAAATCGACAAAGGAAACAATCAAACCGTTAGTAACGATGTAACGAGTAATAAATTGAATAAAGATATAGATGTGATGAATGCATGATTTTGGAAAGAATAGTAGGTCACGTGATGGATTAACACATGTTGACCGAGGTCAAGGAAAAAAAAATATCGAGATCTAAAAAAAATGTTTTGTCTAAAAAAAATGATGTTCGAAGAATAATAATAAAAAAGAGCGAAATTGTTTTTTTCGGAAAATTGATGATTTTATTAAATCGCGTACAAATATTGCGTAATTTGCACTCGACTTAATATTTTCGATATTCGTCGTATTCAATATTCGATTATGAAATCGATACAAATATTGCGTAATTTATACTCGATTTTAATTTTGATGCTCGTCATATCCCATATCCGATTATTGAATCGGTATGAAATGCTAGAGCGAAGACTTGAAGAAAATAATATAAGTCGTTTTAAATTAACTAGCACGATATAAATTTTCTCCGCGTTTATTAATGTCGTAATTAATTCAATTGAATTAGAGGACATCTATATTAGCATCAACGAAAATCGTGTTAATTAATTTATTTGACTAAATCATTAGATTCGACATCCAATTATGGAATTGGTATCGAATCTAATAGATCGACACCTTAAAAAAACTCGCCTTGATTCCCTCCGCCTCCCGACATCATAATTAATTCTTGCGAATTGTTTGATGTCGGATCCACATCAACGGGTTTCGACCCTTATTAAATATAATGTTTGTTTTTGAAAAATAATGTAAATATACGACTAATGATAATGATGCAAACAAAATAAAAAAAAATTGTTTAAGTTAACTTATCTCAATAATCAAATAATCGGGGTATTGGAACAAGCGACCGTCAACGCTGTGTGCAGTACACTTGTATATTCGTGTTTCCTTATTCCGATACCCCTCTTATTCGACACAAATCGATAAGTATTTTAATGTTTTGTGTTATTATTGATATTATGATGCAATAAAGGAAAAAAAATAAAAAAATAAAAAAGTAAGAAAAAGCGAAGAAGATGACGAGAAGGAGAGAACGGAGTTTTGACACCCTCAACCTACATGTTCTTGTCTCGGATCGAACTCGTAACCGTGGCTTTAACACAAGAGTCTTCGAGGTTTTATGGAGGTTAAGTTATGGTGGCTCAGGATTGATTCCTAAAACTAGGTTTAGGGTTCTTTTTTGCTAGTGTAGAATTGCTAGGGTTTGATTAGGGTTCTTTTTGAAGTGGTAAAATTTGTATTAGGGTTGAATTTGATGTGTAAAAGATGTGTAATTGTGTGTGTATGGGGTTGCTTATATAGGCATTGCCCATGTACTTTGGTGTCTAGGGTTTTTGCTCTGACGGACTTGACCTGATGGCCCGTCTGAAGGTGGACTGTTGGTTTTGCTTCTTGAGTTGGACTTTTTGTATTTGAGTGGCTGCTTTGATGTGTCTCGGAAACGACTTTGACCAGGGTTGACCCAATCGCTAAAAGTCGGTTTTAATTCCGGTGTCGGTTTCGGCCCAAATTAGCCTTATTTGATTGGAAACGACCCACTGGACCTGGATTTGAGGTTGATTTTCTGAGATTTGTACTCTGTAAGTGTGTTAGCCAGCGATTAATGGATTTGAGCCCGTATCCGAGCGCATAGAAGCATGTTAGCGTCCGATCATCATTGGGTGTTTTTTGGAAACTGCTATAGACACCTGGCAGTCAAAATGCGGGTGTCTACAATTGCTCAGATTCTTCTTCCATTTGAGATTCTCATTCATTATCTGAAATCTTATTTTGATTAACAACATCGTCATTTAAAGAATCCGAGCTAGAACTTGAAGTAGACATTTTTGTTTGTGATATACTATGTGATTATTATTTAAAAAGATTCAAAATGTTGTATTGGGTTTGATATCTATCACATAACTAATGATATATACATATGTATATATAACCACTGTTTTTCAAACCCGATTCCAGTAACGACTCATCTTAAATTTTTAGTGCAACGGTCGTTTTCAAATTTGAATCTAACATTTTTTTTCAAACCCGATTTTAACGAATCATTTTAAGTTTTTAGTGCAACGGTTGTTTTCAAAATTTGAATCTAACAAACCCAATTCCAACGACTCATTTTAAATTTTTAGTGCAACGGTCGTTTTCAAATTTTGAATCTAATGTTTTTATTCAAACTCGATTCCAACGACTCATTTTAAGTTTTTAGTGCAACGACTGTTTTCAAAATTTGAATCTAATGAACTCAATTTCAACAACTCATTTTAAATTCTTAGTGCAACATTCGTTTTCAAATTTTGAATCTAATGCTTTTTTTCAAACCCGATTCCAACGACTCATTTTAAGTTTTTAGTGCAATGACCGTTTTCAAAATTTGAATCTAACGAACCCAATTCCAACGACTCATTTTAAATTCTTAGTGCAACAGTCGTTCTCAAATTTTGAATCTAACGCTTTTTTTCGAACCCGATTCCAACGACTCATTTTAAGTTTTTAGTGCAACGGTCGTTTTCAAAATTTGAATCTAACCACTCTTTTTTAAACACGATCCCAACTGCTATTTTTTCCCCTTTGTCTATAAATAGAATGTGTAGAGCCAACTATTTTTCATTCAAAAATTGCATTTATTCTAACTCTCTCCAAAAATGTCTAGAGGACTAGAGACATGACCAATGTCGAATATGTCAGAAACTACCAATTCAAAATTGATCGAATTATTTCTGAAACTCGTATGTTATTTGATTGTTTGATCAACATTGTAGTACCTGAGACCATATGAGATTTGATACGAATTGAAGGGAACCATCATTGTCTACTACAAATAGAATTCTTACCAGTTCTACTATCTCTGTTTCATCCTCAGTTCCCTCTGAAGTTGTTTCAAAAGGTATATGTTATATTTCTTATTTTTTTTCAAAAACATATGTTTATTGTGATTTTGGTTCAACTATTTATTATTTTGTATAGACACATTACGTATTAAATATGATGAACTCGAACGTTTCAAGAGTGATGTGGTTGAGCTATTCAAGTGACTTCAAACTGTTTTCCAATGGCGATTTGTGATTGAACTTTGTGGTGATGGAGGAAGGTTGTTACTTCCCCAAGAAAAGTTTAATATGATCGATATATGTTGCGAGTATATGGAAAAAATTTCACCAGCCGACTCTACTTCTAAAGAGGATTAATGTTGTGATGTCAATCCTACTGTTTATCGTTTAAGGTTTAGATTTAATGTTTAATGTCAGTTGGAATATTAGTAATGGTTTAATGTTGTATTAGCATATGTTTTAATAAAGTGTATCATTTCACTACTAAATGTTAATTTAAAATTGAAGTATTTTTTTAATAAAGTGCATCGCTTTCTCAAAATATGGTTGTCGGTTAGTACTTGTGTACTTTTTAAGGCGACATTAAAAATGAACTACACTACATAAAAATAGAATACCTTAAGACGCAATTAAAAATGGAGTATACTCCATAGAAATAAAAATAAATTATACTACATAAAAACAGAATATTTCTTAAGATGTAATTAAAGAATTAACATGGCGACATAATCCCCCTAAAATGAAAAAATACGAATTTCTCAAATTCAAAGATCAGGGTACTATTTTAATCTAACTTTTTCCTTCAATTCTTCATCCTTTGGACTTAAATGTTGTCTTGAAAGTAATATATCCAAAAATTTCATCTCCATTTTGGTCTACAGTCGCAAATTCTTACTTTCCTCAATCTTCAAATCTGCATCAATACGTCTTTGTCTAGCCTCCATTTCCAACTTTATATTACTCCCGTGCTTTTCAATACATGATTGATCGTCTTCACTAAACATAGATTTTGACATTTTTTATTTCTCATTACTCTTGTTTTTGGCTGCCTCCCAACCTTCTGGACGTCTATTCACGTCTTCATCGTAATTTACACTAGATGGAATGGAGATACCAACACTAGTAGAGGTAGTATCAAAATCCGACAACGATCTTTTTGAGCTGGAACTACTTTTATTTGAGATGTCACTAAAGTTGTTGTTTGGTAAGCTCCATTTTGGGTGCTTACTCATAACGTTGTTGTCAACTTCAAAATAATCAAAATCGTTACCGTTGTTGCCTTTGCGAAATAATATTTGAGCCACCTCAATATCATCTTCTATGTTGGTGCCACTCGTCGGTGGTCGATTAATAATTTTGCTATAACAATTAACCCATTTGTTGACAATGGTGTTAAGCCGCTTAAAACGACCTTTCATAGCATCGATACTCCTAATAGTTAGTTGAGTATTATTTTTGTTTTCGACCCTCGATTGTTCATATAACTCACTTATTTGTTTCCACATTGTTAATGTGTTTGATTTTTGCCAACAATTGGATCTTTGCTAGCCAAGCACTAACTCGACATAAGCGCAACGTCTTCCTTTTCATTCCAATTTAATTTTTCAATGGGGTTCGATTTGGGTTGTTTTTTTGGACCCATAATGATGTTTTTGTAGAAGAAATTGGAGTGTTTTCAACAAAAGCTTGAGTTGAGAACTGAGACAATGACATTGAGTCATCAAATTGATCAATATTTTCATAATTTTGCCTTTCGAAAATTAAATCCGTAAAAGTAGGAATACAATTTTGACTATTTAGATTTAAATCAAAATCGTGAATATCTTCGTATGATGTGTAATCATCGCCATCAAAATTTGGGGAAAAGAATTATTTAAATCCATATTATAAGTTGAATTTTATTTTTGAACTATAGGAGAATATGAGATTATTTAAATAAGGTTGTGAGTAATATTTTTTGTAGAAGTGTATGATTATCTATAGAAGAAAATAAATAGTTGTTGGTAAAAAAAAAGAGTTGTTGTAAAAATTGAGAAAATGGAGATTTGAAGTCAAAAAGAGATGTTGGAGAATTGAGGAAGGCAAAAAAAAGAGGTTGGAGTGAAAATATCTGACAAAAAGTTTGAGTGAGGAAGGCAAAAGAAAGAGATTAAGAGAGGGTGGAGTGAAAATATCTGACAAAAAGTTTGAATATCTGACAAAAAGAGAGGGAGACAAGTGAGAAAGAAGTAGGGATGTCAATTTCACCCGAAACCGAATAAAAACCAATCCACCCGATATAAATAAATGGATGAAAATCCGTAAAAAAAAATGGGTTTGAAGTGGATGATGGATGAATCGGGTTTGGGTTCGGGTCGGGTTCGGGTGGTCTATCGTCCGACCCGTCACCCAATCCACCACCCGAGTGCTTTAAAAAAAACTGAAATATTTCTAAAAAAACATATTCTCAGTCTCTCCCTCATACTGACATTCAAACACAAAATGAAACCCTAGTTTTTTAAAATGGAGAAATGCCCCCAACCTCCTCAACCTCAATACTTCAATCCCCTTTTTCAATTCTACTCCTAATCTCCTATTATCTCCCTCCTATGATTTCTTACACTTAAAAGGGTAAGATTTTACATTCTTTTCTTACTAATTAGTCATATATATATTTGTATTTATCTCTTCTTTCACTTATATTTTCGATTTTTAGGGTATTTTCGATTTTTCATAGGGTATTTTCGATTTTTTATTTGTATAATCAGTGTCTCAGAGTATGGTTCGATTTTTCACTTGTATGGTTCGATTTTTCGATGCTTAAGTTCAAATCTTGCACAGTGGATGTTTAATCTGTTATTGTTTATATGATAATCTGGGTTAGATGTAATTTATTATTTGTGATTATTGTTGTCTGTTTGTGTGTGCCCTTACTATATACATGTGTTATGGTTTGGAATTAGGTCTTTGTGTTATGTTTTACCAAATTAGGAATATTGTATACATGTGTTATTAGGTCTTTTGGTCCGACAGGAATCTAAGAACTGCAGCTAGACGTTGTGACTTGTGATTCGTTCGAGGCATGCTTCTTCCAAAAACAAAGACGGTCCCACTGTTACTACCTGATAATCACACATGTTTACAAGAGTCGGTTTTAGCAGCTGCCAATACGTGCATATTTCGTGGTTTTGCCTCTGATTAACGTAACTACTATGGACTAGATTCGATAATCTTTATGTATACAATGTAAATGAGAAAGCTCGATTGTGTTGAGCAGTTTGCTAGCAGAGACTTTTAAGATTTAGGGGAATGTGAGCAAAAAAGGAGAATGCATCAACAAGATAATTTCCTGTAACTCAATGTCAAGTTCAAATATAGTCATACCATAATTGCCTATATATGTTATATGTATGCCTACATATGTTTAAAACAGATTATGAATTTATTGTTACTGTATACATGTGTTAATGAATTTTTATTTCTTGATGTCAGATTGTCAGATCTTGCAAAATGGAAAAAAGTGGGAAAGAAGCAGCTTCTTTTAAATTTTCTGTATCTCCTAACTTGACTCCATCTTCGACTTCCATTCCGTCTCCATCCTCATTTATTTTCACTCTTTCTCCTAGCTTAACACCTCATAATTTAAGTACACCACCTCCTTCACCACTTCTTAACGATTTTGTTAATGAGGTTAATGATGTAGATGATCAAGAAGAGAAACGTAAGATGGCTAGTAAGGGTAAAAGGCAACTTAAGTCAATGGTTTGGAATCATTTTACAAAGTTGGAAGTTAATGATGAAACAAAGTCAAAATGTCTTCATTGTGGTCTATTAATGTCCGGGAATAGTGTAAATGGGGCATCACACCTTAAGGATCACATCACCCGTAGGTGTCCTAGAAAACATACGACGGTGGATATCAAGCAAAAGTTTATAACCATCAATCGAAAGGTTGATGGGTCTGCAAGAGTGGAGAATAACAACTTTCGTCAAGAGATTTCAAGGAAAGAATTGGCTTCGATGGTGATAATGCATGAGTACCCTTTGGCTATAGTTGAGCACATTGGCTTTAGGAGATTTGTGAATAGCTTGAACCCCAACTTTAAGATAATAGGGATAAATACTCTAAGGTCAGACATACTAAAGATGTATGGGGCTGAAAAAATACTTTTGAAGAAAGGGTTATAAAATAATATCTCTAGGATTGCCATAACAACTGACATGTGGACTGCTTCAAGTCAGAAAAAGGGCTACATGGCAGTTACGGCTCATTATATCGATGATTATTGGGCTCTACACAATCAAACATTAAGGTAATACTATTTTGTTTTAATGTTATTTGCTTTTTAAAACTGTTTTGTATTTAAACGTACTCCCTCCGTCCCAATGAATTGTTTGCCTATTCCATTTTGGGGCGTCTCAATGAATTGTTTGCCTTTCTATTTTAGGAATACTTTTTATATGTAATTTGACCCTTGACTCCACATGTCACTTCCTCATTGGTTCTTTTTCCCTTGGTGCCAAAAGCAAAGGCATACAATTCATTGGAACGGAAGGAGTAACATGTTTGGTATTTTATAACATGTTTGGTATTTAAAACTAATATACATTTTGTGTATAGGTTTGCATACGTGTCTTGTCCACATACTAAGGAGACTCTTGCTCAAGTCTTATTGGATACCTTGAATATGTATAACATTGCTGAGAAGGTATCTTCTGTTGTTGTTGATAATTGCTCTACAAATGATGTTATGATGGATTTTATCAAGCATAAGTTTGATTCTAGATATGTGATGGTGAATGGTGACTTTTTACATATGAGATGCAGTGCTCATATCTTGAATCTTGTTGTACAAGATGGTTTAGATATCATTGGGGTTGCAATTGAAAAATTTCGCGATTGTGTCTCATTTTGGACTGCAACTCCAAAAAGAACCGAAATGTTTAAAAATAAGGTTAGATCGGTTAAACTTGAAATTACTAGAAAATTGGTACTTGATGTTAAAACTTGTTGGAACTCAACTTTTCTAATGCTTCAAAGTGCAATGCCTTACAAAAACGTCTTTGTCAGTTTGAAAGTTCAAAATTCAAAGCTGAAATTTGTTGTTCCATCAGACGAAGATTGGGAATTAGCGGAAAAGGTATGCAATAAGCTGAAAATCTTTCACACTGCAACTGAAATTTTCTCCTGGAGAAAGTATCCTACTGCAAATTTGTTTTTCCGACAAATTTGTGAGATCAAACTTGCTTTAACTACATGGTTATCTGATGAGTCGTTAGTCATAATGAATATGGCTTCAAAGATGATTGAGAAATTTGACAAATATTAGGATACAATCAATGGTCTTTTAGCAATAGCTGCTATCTTGGATCCTCGGAACAAAATAGAATGTGTTGAGTTCTGTTTTAATGAGATTTATGGTGATAGAGCTGATTTTGAGGTTGAGCGAATCAAATGTCTATTGTATGATATGATGGTTGAGTACCAAGAAAGATTGTCCACGAGTGAAGCTGATACTTTTGAAAAATCTGTTCTTGGGAAGCGTAAGATTGAATCTTTAGATGGTTGTGATGAACCAAGTGATAAGTGGAGCCAAGTTAAAAAGACAAAAAAGAAAAGGGTTAATGTGAGGCATGAATTAGATCACTAGTTAGATGAAGATGCATTACCGGAGAGTTTCATATTTTGATATTCTAAAATTCTGGAATATCGAACTCAAATATCCAACATTGCAAAGGATTGCAAGAGACATTCTTGCCATTCCAGCCTCTACGGTTGCTTCTGAGAGTGCATTTAGTATGGGAGGCCGAGTTGTGAGTCCTCATCAATCACGACTCCATTCTGACACAATTGAGGCATTGATGTGTATGCAAAACTGGATTCTTGGTCAATATTCTTGTAAGTATTTAGAAAACATTTACTTCTACTTGAAATTTTTGTTATGTGCTTCATATATTCATTTTTAAATAATTTTGTCTATTTTTTTAGCTTACTCCTATGAGAATGCACATTCGTGTGCCTCAATTCTAGAGGACAGTGAAGATGAGGCTTCTAAAAATAGTGGAACCGAAGTCGTGGATGTTGATTCGGTGAGTGTATTTACTTTATATTTTAAATTTACCCTTTGAACAAAACATGTTTTATGCTTTGCAAATTTATAATTCTATGTTTGCTTGAGGTGTTAGGATGAAGATGGAGCCATATACTCGACTTTTTAAGCAAGGCGTCAACTCTCAAGAGGAAGGAAGGGGAATGAATGTTGATGCACCGTCATTTTGAATGATGAAGCTTGTAATGCAAATTTATATATCTTTGGTTATGGGCTTACCCATTATCATGGAGTACTTGGTATTGTAATAGATAAGTAGCATTTGACAATTTTAAATTTCCGAACTTCTTTTGTACCCCTCATTAAGTAATTGGATGAGGCCAATCAAAATTGTACTCAATTTAAAAGTTTAGAAACTTGAAGGGAGATGTTTAGTATTTTTTACAAAAATATTCATAATCCGTTAAGCACCCGATCCATCCGTATCACCCGCAGATGACGGATGGATTGGATTCGGGTGAAGGGTGAAGCGGGTGACGGATGGATCGGGTGGACTGGGTGGAGTCGGGTGATGGATTCGGGTGAGGCTCCACCCGATCCAAACCCGACCCGTTGACATCCCTAGAAAGGAGTCCCACATGAGCTTAAAAATTTGGAAGGTGGAGTCCCACGTGAAGGTCATCCACAATTGGGAGAGGTCATCACATGACCTTCCAAGGGAGAAAGTCACCTTAAATATTGAGGAAGTCAATACTTAATCCCTCATTAGGTTGACCCCCATACTTCATGACCCATTGAATGAGGATGGTCTAATACCCCCGCCCTTCCATTCATTTCTATAAGTTTACTTCATGCACGTATATCGATGATCGTATTCTTTAGTCTATATCTTTAGTTTTGTATTATTAAAAGCTATAAAATTTTGATATTTATAATGGACTCTATTACACAATTTAAACAAGATCTGACAATTTTACTTGACTATGATTTACTCCAGCTTATACTCCGTAATATATAAGAAGTTATATTGAAGATTTCTCTCACTTATGAATGTGTTAAAAAAGCAAACGTTTGAAAATGAATGGAACGGAGGGTGAAACACCCATGTTAATTGAACTTGTCCTATTTATGAGCTTAAATGACTAGTGCTTAAAGGGATTGAAAGTACTACTCATATCCATGCAACAGAACTACACAGTTAAGCATGTTTGACTGGGAGAACTGAAAAGTCTTAGAATGAGTGACCTCCTGTGAGGACAAATTACGCTGGAAAGCACTCGTGTTGGCCTATGGAAACTGTACGAAGTCTGGCGAGCTACCGCGATTAACATTTTCGATCCTAGATTTGGATCATTCCTCGTGTCGGTCATGTAAAAGGAATAATATATATATATATATATATATATATATATATATATATAGACACACACACACAATTACCACTCACTTAGAGTGGAAGTGGGATTGTGTTGGGTCATTCCTCGTGTCGGTCCATCGTGTTTGAAGGAGGAGTGTGGACATGACATAGGTCCACCCCGACGCGGCCACGCGCGGGTTTGGGGAGGCGAATGAATCTCCATGAGATGGTCAAATGGAAATTTAAATCGAAGTCGGAGTCGCCACCGAATTTTATGGTTATTCGGAACCGTTCGAGCCCACTCTATGTCGTAGTGGGCCGTGTACAAAATACGGCCCATTTCCGATGTCAGAGTTTATTGGGCTCGTCCCTTTTGCATATCGATATAGATGCCGACTGGGCGGTTAATCGTATATTGAATGACTCTCGTTGCCAATGGTTTCGGACATCCGGAAACCACGGTTCTGAGTAAGGGGTGAGGGTACGTGTTGGGAAGTTCACTAAGAACACCCAACCCCGCCCGCACATTAGCGGCCTCTACTAGGATATCGAATGACGTTTTAATGCGCGCGTTAGTAATACGATGAATGATTATGCAAACATTGTTTTCTAAGCATGTGAAGAATTGAATGGGTTGCTAAGTCAATTTAATGCATGAAAATTGATTAACGTCAAAGTTGTATTTAGCATGTGAGATTCGTTTTAGTATAATAAAACAAATGATAAAAGAGAATGAAATTGCTACAAAAAGATGAACAAACGAGTTAGTATCGATTTGTAAATAATAATATAGCAAATAAATAGATGAGATCGAGAAAATAAATCGAAATCTGAAAAATATTGTTGAAAAGAACGTTGTTTTGTATAAAAAAACGAAGCTCGAAAAATAAAATAAAAAAAAAAGGGGAGAAAAAGCCGCGGCAAGCAGCCGGCCGCGCGGCTCGCCCGGGACGCCGGCGGGTCGCGTGGCTGACTGTTTCGGGTCCGGTTTTTGAAAAACTCGAAGTTCATATTAAATCGCGTATGAATATTGTATGATTCGTACTCGAATTAATATTTTCGATATTCGTTATATTCGATAATTGACTACGAAGTTAATATCGAATATTTAGAATAATTTTTAGAAAAGGTGCAAATTATAGAAATCGATCGAAAAATAATAAACGAGCGAAAACGTAAAAAAAGAGGAAGAAGATCCGGACGGTGTGCCGTCCGGTTTTTTTGGGATTTTGTTCGAAAATTGTTATTTTTAATAAGTCGCGTACAAAACATGAATTAATTTGTATTCAACTTATATTTTCGATATTCGTCATATCCAATATTCGATTATGAAATCGATATTGGATATTTAGAATGAGTAAAAAAAAAGGTTTTGTAAAAAAGATTGGTTTTGAACGAGAAAAGAAAAGAATTTTTAACGAAGAAAAGATGAAACGATTTAGTATCGTCGAAACCTTAATATAATTCCTTTCAATATAATATTCGATTATGGAAGAATCGATATCATATTTTTCAGAATATACGTTATGAAAATAGTTTTTCGTTAATAACGATATTAGGAAAATAATAATGAAAACGACTCTAGACCCGTAATAAAAAAACGGACGAAGAAAAGAGAAGGAGAGAAAGGAAGAAATCGGGTTTTGTTGCACCCTCAACCTACATGCTCTTGTTGACTCGGATCGGGACTCGTCGGAATGTGGCTAGGCACGGGAGCGTCGAGATTTGGTTCGGCTAAGGTGAAGGCTCGGACGGATGAAGGCTCGGGTATGGGAACCGGTTTTCCTTCGGGTTTGTGACGTAATATCGGTCTAACGATGCTAAGGAATTATGTGTGTCGGGATGCTAGATAATTATTGCTGAAAAATCGTGTGTGTATATGTATAATTTCGGTAGATTATTGATGGCTAATTGGTGTGTTTAATTGATGGATGCAAGGGGCTATTTATAGGAAATTCCCGACCTTGTCTTAGGAGAGTTTGACTACCGCTTAGGATAGGAAACGAGGGAATTTGAGGGAAATAAGAATTCCGCTTTCTTGTGGAAGAAGAAAGAGAATCTCGGCTGGTTTGCTACTGTTTTTGGGCTGTTTCGGCCGAGTGTTTTACACTCGGTCGGATGCTCGAGTTGATTTTTAAATAGGATTCCCGTTTGAGCTAGAATTACCGCTTGAGTAAGAAGCTGAGAGGAACGAGGATTCCGTTTTCTTGTGAGGGAAGAAAAGAGGAAAAAAACCGGCTGACTTCTACTACTTGGCCGAGTGTTTCAACTTGGTTTAGTGTTTGAGTCGGTTCTCGGATAGGATTCCTACTCGGGATCGAATTCTACCTTAAACGGAATTGTTTATTATTATTTTTTGTATGGCTGATTTTTGTGGAATTTGAATATGAATCGGACATGTGAGATGTCACGGTCAGTCCGGAAGTCTCGGAAAAAATCCTTGACCGGGTTTTGACTCGGTCGCTAAAAGACGGTTTTACCCCTGGTGACGGATTCGACCCAAATTAGTGTTATTTGACTCGAAACGACCCACTGGGCCTGAATTTGAGGTTGGTTTTGTGAGATTTGTACTCCTTAAAATGCCTAGGCCAAATGTCCATCATTTCGAGCCCATTTCCGAGTATGTCAAGGCACGTTAGCGTCCGATCATCATCGGGTGTTTGTCGGAAACTACTATAGACACCTGGCGGTCAAATGTGGGTGTCTACAAGGAGACAAAACGATTTGACTACAGGAGATGGGCTTAGATTCGTGATGTGCCCATGCCGGGAATGCAAGCAACGATCCACATGCTATTGTGCTTGGGCGTGTCCAAGTAATTTCTCTACTAAGGGAGTAATAATTTCATTAATTGCAGTAGTTTATATGAATGCCTAACTAATTTTTTCTACGAAGTAGCATTATTTTTCCAGGCTCTGTTGAACAATTTTATTTATTAATCGGGATTTGATGAACAAGAAATGACAAGAGTTCGAGCAACGTCAGTGACGTAATGCTAGAAGATGACAAGGTTAAGTAAAATTAGAGTATAGTTTAGGTTTTTGGTTTGTTGGCTACTTGGCCTATTAATTACTCATTGTAAGACTAAAATCATTTATACCTATTTTAATTTAACAAGAAGTGTATTACTATTTTTTTGTCTCTTAATTTTTTTATTTAAATTTCATTGTTTTTGGATTGATCAGAGTCATCACTTGTCGCTTCTTTAAATTATCATCGATAACAAAGTTCCGCTTCCAAGTTCCGCTTTTAGTTTGCAGTATAAGATTACATACTCGTATTTAACGATTTGGGTTAGTAGCATAGTTTCTCATCTTTAGCTCATTCATTCAAATTCTTAAATCGCGTCGTCTACTAATAAATTAGACAATTAAGCTTATACAAACACTTAATCGAACTTCTAATAAAAAAATAACTGAAGATCATTTAAAAACTTCATACAATAATTGTTCCGTTCGACTAATGACTGTGGTAATGAATGAAACAAATGGAAGAAACATCAAATTGCTCACTTTTGATTCTAGTACAAAACTAACTACTCCATACTTTATTAGTCTAATAATTAGTTTTTGAGAGTTCAATATTTCACTTGAAATTTCGGAAGTACTCTTTACCGTCGGCGCTTTATTTCTTACCATCGATGTTAATTACGTAAAATGACGACTTTGCTCTTGGAATTAATTCTCGAAATAATATTACAATTACATTTTATAGAGTATCAGTTTATTAAAACTCGATTATAAAACCGTCTTTTTCGATTATCGTAATAAACTAAAGGTAATATACGAAATTACGTAAAATGACGCCTTTTTCCTTGCAATTAATTCTCGAAATAATATTACATTTATATTTTATAGAGTATCAGTTTATTAAAACTTGATAATAATATAAACTAATTACGACTACATTTACACTAAATTGGTATATTAAGCACGTTTAAACAATTAATTAGATAATGTTGGACCTATACTATATGTGTTGTGCTTATGTCAATTCAATATTCTCTAAGTGACGATATTACTTCGTGTAATTCAGAGTGTGCTAGAACAGGTATACAAGTAAAAGGAACAAAGTCAAGAGGACAAAGCTCGATCAAGATCTCGAAGGGAAGAAGTGCGTCCTAGGAACTCTAATGTAAAGGGAGCAATGCAATTATATGACAAGGATAGTATAACCTTGTACAAGGTTATATTAACCTTTGTAAACAACCACACACGAACCGCCAAGAGTTAAAATCTAAAATATCTTTTTGATTTTATCAGCCTTGTCAAAGAAAATCTAGTCTTTGAAGAAGATATTATTAAGAAGGAAATTATCTATCAAGAGGATAAAGTTTTCAAAATAAATGATTCTCAAAATTATCTTGATCCTTCAAAGATATTTGAAAATCATTAACTAAGGAAACTTAAATATATTATCTTGATTGATTGATATTCACTACAAGAAATACTCCATATAGCTACCATCCACGCTCGACTGAGAAATTCAGTCGCTTATTTAGCGATTGAAAGTACAACGCGCGACCGATATTAGTCGCTGGACGAGGAGACGGATTTTGAAAAAATTAATTATCCTCAGCGACCAAAATCAGTCGCTAAAATAAACTATGTGCGACTGATTTCGGTCGCTAAAATAGTGACGTAGCGACCGATTTCGGTCGCTAAATCTGTGACCTAGCGACTGAAATCAGTCGCTAAAAAAAAGGACGTGCGACCGATTTTGGTCGCTAATGCTTCTGAATTTTTTTTAAGTAAACGAACACCTCCCTCCCCCTCCCCCGAGCCATATCCTCATTTCACTCTATCTCTCTAAAAACCCTCCCCCCTCTCTCTATGACTCGCCCCCTCCTCCATTCCTCTTCATTCCTTCTTCAATTCTCTCATTTTTCTTAAGGTATGTTTATCTATCTATATTTAGTTTTAATTATTTGTTAATTTTTGTTTTTATCGATTTAAATAAATTAGTTATTGGGTTGGATAGTTTTTTAGTTGTCGGAATATTTAGTGTAGTAAGCATGTTAATTGCCCGTAGGTTCCCTAATTTGAAATAGGTAGATTGTTAGTATAAAATTAGAGTTTGTGGTTAAGTAGTTGAATGAATTGGGTTGTTTTGATGTGTTAGGAAATTGGACGAGAAATACAATTATGCCGATTTAGTGATGTAATTATGGACGGATTGGGTGGAAATAGTACTATGTTTAGGTGAATTGAGAATTTTACAGAATATGTGAGTAGTGTATATATATTAGTAAATTACTTTAGAGGAAATAATTTGTATGTGGTTATTGTCTCAATTGTTTTAGACAAAAAAAAATGAAGAGACAGGAACGAAAATGGATGTATGGGGAAAGATTCGATAAGAGACGACGTCCCACAAAGGAATTTTTAGAGAGTGTTAATAGTTTTCTTGAGTTCGCTAAAACCCATCCTGAATACTCATCAGAGGGTAGATTTAGGTGTCCTTGTGTGAAATGTAAGAACATCAAATTCTTGGATAATATATTGATTAAGGAACATATTATCTCAAATGGGTTTAGCCCAAATTACTATTATTAGATTTGTCATGGTGAGACGTCAGCTGTTGAGGAATTTGAGGTTGCTCAGAATGAGGGCGGGGTGAGAGGAATGATTGTTGATGTGGTTGAGTGCAATTTGTTTAATGATGAGAGCATGTACACTAACGACAATGACCAACCAACCCCACAAGAGCCAAACCCACGAGCGAAAGCTTTTTTTGATATGTTAGAGGCTGCAGAGAAGCCATTATATGGAGGGTGTGATGTGACATTGTTAGAAGTCGCGTCTATGGTAGTGACCCTTAAATGTGAGTATAACCTACCTTTTGGGTGCGTAGTGATGGGAGGAATTTGTCGTGGATCCCGCCGTCAAATAATAACCAACTAACCTAACTGGGGTAGCTAGGGCAAGTCGGGTCGAATCCACAGGGACGGGGTGTCGGACTAAGGTGTGCTACGGTCCAAGACTCGGTTCGAGACAAGCTAATCTAGGGGGGAGGCTAAGAACTAGGCTAAGGTCTAAACAAGGAAAAAGGAAGACAAAACAAGTAACTAGTGACTAAGGGAAGCAAAGATGACAATAAGGAAGAAAACTAGGGTTAGGTCGGGTTCATGGGTGCAACGAAGATAAAAAGGGGAAAGGCGGGGTTACTAGCGTGCTCTCGTAGCCTAGGTAACGCCGATCGGGCTCTCGCTACTTAATCGGCGCTAGGGGTCATCCTCACCGGGCTCTCGCTACTTAATGAGGGAACCAAACCAACCAACCAAACACACACATACAAGAGAATATGCAAGAAAAACAAGGATTGATCGTCTCGAGTCTCACAAGCAATTCATCGAACATGTGGAGTGCAAGGTAAATGGGAAACAACAAAAACAACATCTAATACCACCCATCTCACCCTAATCATCCACAATCACATCCAATCACCCTAATAACCCTAGCAAGAATCTACTCAAACATATCTAAAGGAAAACTAACACTAACAAGATAAACCAACTCAAACAACAAAACATGCATATGTGGAACTAACAAGGATGATGAACAAAACAATAAACAAGAACTAAAGATTGAAACTTGATTGATAAACAAGAATAAAAAGAAGGGAAAAGAAGATTATACCATACTAGAGAAGATGAAAAGAAGAAATCTTGCATAAATGGAAGAAAACCCAAATACATCAACCAAGGTTGTCAATCTTGGTTGGATTCTTCAAGAATTCCCAAATTACAAGATTAAAACTAGGATTAACGACTAATTACCAACTAATCTACTCTAATCTAAGCTAATCTAACCTAAAATAGTCTAGGGTTTAGTGGGAAGTGTCTAACATAACATAGGAATACAAGAGGAAGGGTATATATAGGGTTACAATGAGTAGGGAGATGAAACAATGCATTCACGGGCTGCCACTGGGCCTTCCCGGCCGGGATGAGGTGGTCCCGGTCGGGAAGGGGTCGGTCCCGGTCGGAATGACCTGCTCCCGGTCGGGATGGACCCAAAACAGGAGCCTCCTCTTTTGTACACCTCATCCCGGACGGGATGAGGCCATACCCGTCGGGGATGAGTCTTGTAGGCCTCCAATATGATCTTTTAGGTTCCTCCTTGCTTCACATGGACTTCTCATCGATTCTCGAGACTTGGGATCGGGTCTCGAAGGCTCGGGATTGGGTCCCAAGGTCTCGGGGTCGAATCCAAGGCATCGAGTGATCGTTCCTTCACTTCGTTGGCTCCGAAAAGTGTATGTATTGAGTCGGAATCGCTCCAACTCTTCATGAATGGTCTCGCGAACCTGAAACGAACTAGAGGAAGCATAAGTAGCCCATAAATCGCTCCCAAGGAGTGATTCCACAAGGAAAATGGGACCAAAACACTACGAAATAGGCACTACAAACTACACTTATCAACTCCCCCACACTTAACCCTTACTCGCCCTCGAGTAAGCACATACTAACTACTAAACTAGCCGAGTGGGTATTAGCGCACCCTACGCCCTTTCAACTCACGCGAGTACACTTAGAGGAAAGGTGCACTCCGCAAGGCAAGTGAGGTCTTGCGACAAAACTGTGGATGCAACCGGACACAAAAACACATAACAAGCAAACATACCAACAAACACACAAAAGGTTGCACCCAAAAAGAAACAAATACCGCTTCCCTCTAAAAAGCGGTGAAAGAAGCACCGGTTTAGGACTCAAGGCAAGTGAGAACGTTCCCAAGCTAGCAATGCAAACCAAGATGAACTAAACCCTAATAGTATGACGATAAAGCAATGAAAACGTCGGTAACTTACCTCGGTTCCTCCTAACCTTCCAAGAACGTACCACGGGACGATCGGCGGGATGGAAAAAGGATGAACCACGGTGTTAGTCGACACTGTAGGTAAGTGAGACCCCGCCCCCTTTAGCAAAGAGCCTAGAGGGTCATCCCAAGTCCGAAACCGCCTAACTAGTCCAAGTAAAAAGTGGAAATAATTGCAAAGTGAGGGACGACCGACTTTTGCCGCTATCATCCATCCTAGGGACTCGGTCCTTTGGTAGGCTCTTCACGGCAAAAGTCGGGAAAAGGCTTATTTTTGTGGGGTTGAGATCTTTTTGTGAGACGATTTTCTTTTGGCATTTTCTCTTTTCTTTTGCATTTTTGCTTTGTTTGTTGCCATGCCATTTCTTTTTCTTCTTTTCTATTTTCTTTTTGGCTTTTGTGCCTTTTCTTTTTCTTCATTCTTTTCTTTCTTTCTTTTTCTTTCTTTTTCTTTTCTTTGCCCTTTTTGTTGTAGGCATTTCTTTTTGCAACAAGAAAGAGAGAACTCAACAAATTGCAATTTATTGTGTGAATATGTGTAGGATTAGGTGAATGGGTGAGTCGGGACAGGCCCTTCCCTTCAAACCCACAAAAAAGGGGAGAACTTGGACTAGTCGAGCAAATTTCAAACATGGTCACCTAGGGGACGGGACTCGGCAACCAAGGCATTTTCACACCGTGGGTGGTCAAAATGGTCAAATGCAAATCCCGTAGTAAATCCCTAGTAAGCTAGGTGGACTCAAGGTAAGAAACCAACGAAATCATTGATTTAGGGTCATTCTACTAGACTAAAGTCCAAGACTCGATTTATACTACTAGAAAGGGAAAGTAAACACTTGCACACTAGCCTCTAAACCGGGTTTTCGAAAACCTTTTTAAACACACAAGACACACTAACACAACACAAAACGAAGACACGACGAAAACGAAAGAAAAAGAGATAAAAGGCCACAAAACAAAAACAAACAAAACAAACAACACAAACACCACCCCGAGCTTCCAAACAAGCCACCAAATCAACCACAAGCATTACAAAGCTCCACCCGAGCACACCAGGCCACATCACAAACCTTCTCCAAACTTCACAAGAAATAAAGAGGGAAAGGGATAGAAGATGTTACCGGATGTCTTGAAAGCTTTCCAAAACTAACGGTGATTCAAGCAACCTATAAGGACAAGGGAGGCAAAACACACACAACGAAACAAATATACGACACAACGACACAAAAGTAAAACACACAAAAGAAAATCTTTTTGATTTTTGTGAAAAAAATTCAAATTTTTAGGGTTTTTTTCAAGATTTTTCGAAAACTACGAAAATAAAACTAACTACGATAGAATATCGCTCCCCCACACTTAAGCCGAGCAATGTCCTCATGCTCGACCGTAGTGCATGGGAGCACAAAAGAAAAGAAACTACGAAAATAAAGCTAAAAATCAAAAAGTGGAGAAAAGGGTAGAAAGTGTCCGGCCGGGGTGTAGTCAAGTCACCATGGGCCGAGACAAGAAAAGATATGGATGGGGGAAGAAATAAAAAGAAAGAAATGAAAAGGAAATGGGAGGGGAGGACTAGGTGTAATCAAGTCACCTAGCCCGGATTCCGCCCAAATCCGACTAAATCCTACAAAAATAGTAAAAATCTTGTAAGTTTGGATTTTTCAAAGGACTCTCGATGTAATCACATCATCGAGAGTCGGGAGCGACCATTACCAAGGCCCCGAGGGCCACCATGACACAAATGATAAGGGGAAGGGGAAGTAACAAAAGAAGACAAGCAATAAAAGACGGAAAAGAAAGGATAGTTGTCGTACCATGCGGTTAGCAACTCACTCGCTCCATCGTCTCAATGATCATTAACAGCACTTTGCTTGTCGTCTTCATTGTCATCCCACTTCAATCTTGATAGTAACGCATGGTTTGAGGTAGCAAATGGTGCGAGGGGATGGGATTTGATGTGAATTTCGGTGTAAGAGGGAATGAAGTGAGGGTATGCAAGAGGTAGGGAGGTTGGGTGGGGGCATACAATGGTCGGGTGGACTCGAATGTCGAAGAAGAGGCATAAGGTGGAGTAGGAGACCTTCCCGGTCGGGATGGATGGTCCCGATCGGGATGATAAACCCTTCCCGGTCGGGAAGACACTCCAGAAGTCTCGAAATATGGCACCCTCATCCCGGTCGGGATGGCTCCTTCCCGGTCGAGATGCCTCATCCTTCCCGGTCGGGAAGCCCTCTTCCCGGTCGGGATGCTCTCCTCATGGTCTTCTTGACCTCCAAAACCCCAAAAGCTTAACCTAAGCTTCAAAAACCGACTCCCTAGCTTTCAATCCATGCTCTATCGATAGCCATTCCTCTCTAGGAATCACCTTCACTTCACACCTATCACAATAAGCTCAAATACGACATCAAATTCCCTCCCTCACATCGCTCATCAAAATACCAAATTACTAGATTTCCACAAAAACTAACAATCCTTAAAAAAATCCAAATGATCCAAACAAACATATATACTCCCAAAAACTAAAAGGAAAAGAAAAAGAGATATTTAAAATAAGGTACTCTCACCAACTACACCTCAATAGCCATCAAGAGCTCGAAGGAGTAAGTCAAATGCCCTAGCAACATCTTCATTTAAGCTCACATGGCCGAGCCTAGCCACTTTAAAGAGCTTCCAAGTCGGGGTCGAGAAGCAATCATCTTCATCATGCTCGGGGTTCTCGTGATCTTCCGGGTCTTCCGAACCATGATAGCAACGACTCTTGTGACCATCCGGTAGGTATAGTGGTCTAGAGTCATGCTCGGTGTTATGAGGTGGGAGATCACACCCTAGGGGGGTTGCTTCTTTCACGGGGTCGAGAGTAGAGTTCTCTTCCACCACCCGACAAGGATCCTCTCCATCAACCGTCTCACAAGACAAGGGACTCGGAATAGAGTGCGATAAAGGAGGTGAAGGCATCAAGTTTTCTTCATTGGAGGCTTTAGGATCCTCCAATTTCCCATTCAAGGCGAGTTCTATGGCATCTACCTCTTTTTCCCAAGTATTGCGTTCCTTTTCACTCACCTTGTCTACATGGCCTAGAGGAGTCTTGTCTTCACTTGGCTTTGAATTGTCAAGATCCGGCTCATCACGAAGAAAATCGTACAAATCCAATTTGATAGCCAATACATCGGCTCCCCAAGAGTTACCTTGAGAATCATGTTCACACCCCTCCTCATTATTGGCCCTTGAAGCTTCAACTCCCTCTATTCTTCCCATATCTTCACCACCCAAGCAACACTCAACAATGGTCTCTTGATTTACCCTCTCTTCTTCATTTGTGGCTTCATGGTCGGGTTGACTTTCTTGTGGAGACACCCGACCTTGTTGCCCAAATGAACCTTCCTCAACATGTTGTGGAGCTCGAGTGGCCGACATCGTGATACGATCCATGAGTGCATTGATGCGAGCATCTTGCACCGCTATTTGGGCCTTGAGCTCCCTTTCAACCCCCTCTATGTGAGTCATCATCACTTGGTGACTCTTTTGCATTAAAATCATCATCTCATGTTGACCCTTTTGCAATAGCATTAATGCATCTTGTTGACTCTTTTGCATTTGGACCAACATTTGACAAGTCTCGAAGTTGGGGATTATTGGTTGTGGGTTATGTGAGGGTGTTTGGTAGTTGTTAGGATGTTGTGATGATCCTTGACAACTTTCATGGTAACCATATGGAGGGCGCTCGTAAGATTGTTGATGAGGTTGGTATGATTGGTGAAATTTTGGGACTTGGCCATTTGCCCCGTAGTTGTCCCGTGACGATTGATGGAAGCTAGGACGTGCCATTTCCATAACGTTGCTTTGATACCTAGGATGAACTAGAGGCACTTGAGCAAACGTTAGTAGCCTAGGGAGAATAGCACACAAGAATTAGAACGGAGATACACAAGGAGAAGAAAACACAAAAATCAAGAACAAAGTCTAAAACTAAGCACACAAAAGTCTAAACTACGCCGTCCCCGGCAACGGCGCCAATTTGATGGGAGGGATTTGTCGTGGATCCCGCCGTCAAATAATAACCAACTAACCTAACTGGGGTAGCTAGGGCAAGTCGGGTCGAATCCACAGGGACGGGGTGTCGGACTAAGGTGTGCTACGGTCCAAGACTCGGTTCGAGACAAGCTAATCTAGGGGGGAGGCTAAGAACTAGGCTAAGGTCTAAACAAGGAAAAAGGAAGACAAAACAAGTAACTAGTGACTAAGGGAAGCAAAGATGACAATAAGGAAGAAAACTAGGGTTAGGTCGGGTTCATGGGTGCAACGAAGATAAAAAGGGGAAAGGCGGGGTTACTAGCGTGCTCTCGTAGCCTAGGTAACGTTGATCGGGCTCTCGCTACTTAATCGGCGGTAGGGGTCATCCTCACCGGGCTCTCGCTACTTAATGAGGGAACCAAACCAACCAACCAAACACACACATACAAGAGAATATGCAAGAAAAACAAGGATTGATCGTCTCGAGTCTCACAAGCAATTCATCGAACATGTGGAGTGCAAGGTAAATGGGAAACAACAAAAACAACATCTAATACCACCCATCTCACCCTAATCATCCACAATCACATCCAATCACCCTAATAACCCTAGCAAGAATCTACTCAAACATATCTAAAGGAAAACTAACACTAACAAGATAAACCAACTCAAACAACAAAACATGCATTTGTGGAACTAACAAGGATGATGAACAAAACAATAAACAAGAACTAAAGATTGAAACTTGATTGATAAACAAAGATAAAAAGAAGGGAAAAGAAGATTATACCATACTAGAGAAGATGAAAAGAAGAAATCTTGCATAAATGGAAGAAAACCCAAATACATCAACCAATGTTGTCAATCTTGGTTGGATTCTTCAAGAATTCCCAAATTACAAGAGTAAAACTAGGATTAACGACTAATTACCGACTAATCTACTCTAATCTAAACTAATCTAACCTAAAATAGTCTAGGGTTTAGTGGGAAGTGTCTAACATAACATAGGAATACAAGAGGAAGGGTATATATAGGGTTACAATGAGTAGGGAGATGAAACAATGCATTCACGGGCTGCCACTGGGCCTTCCCGGCCGGGATGAGGTGGTCCCGGTCGGGAAGGGGTCGGTCCCGGTCGGGATGACCTGCTCCCGGTCGGGATGGACCCAAAACAGGAGCCTCCTCTTTTGTACACCTCATCCCGGACGGGATGAGGCCATACCCGTCGGGAATGAGTCTTGTAGGCCTCCAATATGATCTTTTAGGTTCCTCCTTGCTTCACATGGACTTCTCATCGATTCTCGGGACTCAGGATCGGGTCTCGGAGGCTCGGGATTGGGTCCCAAGGTCTCGGGGTCGAATCCAAGGCATCGAGTGATCGTTCCTTCACTTCGTTGGCTCCGAAAAGTGTATGTATTGAGTCGGAATCGCTCCAACTCTTCATGAATGGTCTCGGGAACCTGAAACGAACTAGAGGAAGCATAAGTAGCCCATAAATCGCTCCCAAGGAGCGATTCCACAAGGAAAATGGGACCAAAACACTACGAAATAGGCACTACAAACTACACTTATCACGTAGACGGTATTGCTGCGTTGATTGAGAAACTCATCCCAAAAGACAACATTATGACCAAAACATTCTACAATACCAAAAAAATAGTTAAAGGTCTTGAAATTCCGCATCAAAAGATCGATGCTTGTCCCGATGGATGTTTGCTTTTTTGGAAGGATGATGCCGTGCTTGAGGAATGTAAGATATGTGGGAAGGGTAGATACAAAACTGTAGATGGGAATATTGTTTTGAGGGGTAAGAAGGGAAAGAGTGTTGCGAAGCATAAAAAACTTATACCACTTAGTCGACTTACCTACTTTCCCATCGCTCCTAGACTCCAAAAATTATATGCAACCAGAACCATTGTCGAACAAATGAGGTGGCATAAAGAAGAAACTCGTGTAGAGGGTAAGATGTGTCATCCTAGTGACGGGGAGGAGTGGAAACGCTTTGATAGGATTTAACCTGAATTTGCTGAGGAACCCCGTAACGTGAGACTTGGGTTGTGTACCGATGGGTTCGCCCCTTTCGGTCAGTTCGGTAAGTCATACTCATGCTGGCCTGTCATGGTCACACCGTACAACTTACCCCCATGGCTTTGTCTGTAACCACCGTTCATCTTCCTTTCTCTCATTGTTCCCGGCCCAAAAAATCCCAAAAACCACTTGGATGTTTACTTACAACCAGTGATAGAGGAATTGAAACACTTGTGGGAAGTAGGGGTGGAGACATATGATGTGTCGTTGAAACAAAATTTCCAGCTTAGAGCATCGCTTTTGTGGACTATAAACGATTTCCCTGCGTATGGTATGTTGAATGGTTGGTCTACGGCGGGTCAAAAAGCATGTCCTTGTTGCATGAGTGAAAGTAAAGCATTTTACCTAAGAAATTCAAGCAAAATTAGTTGGTTTGACTGTCATAGAAAGTTCCTACCCGAGGGTCACATGTACAAGAAGAATAGGAGAGCTTTCAAGAAGGGTGAGGTGGTGCTAGATGAGGCACCGATTCGTCTCCAAGGAGATGAGATTTGGGAGGTTATTTCAGAGTTCTCATCTACTGTTGACGGGACCGATCAAGAGTTCAAAGATCTTAAGAAATTAAAAAATGGTTGGTTTAAAAGAAGCATCTTCTTCGACCTTCCATATTGGAGTACTTTATTACTCCGACATAATTTGGACGTGATGCATATTGAGAAGAATTTCTTTGAGCAACTGATTCACACCGTCATGGATGTAGAGGGTAAGACATGTGACACCGTAGGATCCTGAAAAGATTTGTAAGAAAATTGTGACCGGCCGAAATTGCATATCAAGCGGGATGGGTCCAAGCCTAGGGCCTTGTTTAGCCTTGATAAGGCTCAGAGAAAGGCCGTGTTAGAGTGGGTAGGGAAACTAAAGTTCCCTGATGAGTATGCATCCGATTTTAGTCGGTGTGTGGACATTAAGAACCTGAAGCTCCAAGGGTTGAAGAGTCACGACTGCCACGTGTTCATGGAGCGGTTACTACTTGTGGCGTTGAAGCACCTGCTGCCGGAAGGTGTTTGGAATCCTATCACTGAGATATCTCAATTTTTTCGAGATTTGTGTTCGTCGACAGTTACAATTGACGACATGACTCGCTTGGAGGATCAAATTCCTCAGATACTATGCAAACTTGAGATGATCTTCCCACCCTCCTTCTTTAACTCAATGGAGCATCTACCGGTCCACTTGCCCTACGAAGCTAAAGTGGGAGGACCGGTACAATTTAGATGGATGTACCCGTTCGAGAGGTGAGAACTTTCAACTATTTACTTACCCACTAACGTTAGACACTATAATTTGTTAATAACCTAATTGGTTGATGATTGTCATAGAAAAAAATTGGCAACAAGGCAAGGGTCGAAGGCTCCATATGTAATAATGCTTATTTAACAGAGGAGATAGCCAACTTCTGTTCTATGTATTTTGAGAAAGAAGTGAACACCAAAGCCAAAAATCTGAACCTAGAAACACCCGAGACGATTGACCCCAACATACCAGACTTTTTTCAAAGTAAGGTAGGTGAGGGATCGTCATCAGCTGGCGGGTGGAGGACATTAGATGAGAAAGAGTACAATCGTGCTCACCTATACTTGTTATCAAACTGTGAAGTTTTGGAGCCGTACGAGAAGCAGTTTGTAACTAAATTTGTAGCTGCTAATTCACATTTAAATGCTGATGATGTTTGGAATAAGCATGAGGAACAGTTTCCCACTTGGCTTAAGCAGCATGTAATTTCAGAGAATATTCAGGATGATCTGGTTAGGAGTCTAGCATTAGGTCCTTTGTGGAAGGTTAGGACTTGGAACCGGTATTCGGTTAATGGTTTCAATTTCCATACATTTGCCCATGGTAGCAGTAAGAGTAGATGTAATTTTGGTGTGAGTGTGTCGTCACTTGAGGGTTATGATTACTACGGTCTACTGGAGGACATCTTCGAGTTGTGCTATGTTAGGAATGATCGTGGGTATAGAGCTGTGGTATTTAAATGTGAATGGAAGGACAACAACTCAGTGCAAGGTACTAGAGTACATGAAAGGTACAAACTAGTTGAAGTTAATCATACCAAAAAATACTCCAAGTACGATCCATTTATACTTGCACATCAAGCACACCAAGTGTACTTTGCGCCTTATCCAACCACAAAGAACGACAGAGCTGTAAACCAGTGGTGGGCGGTGTTTAAAACTAAGCCACGGGGGCACTATGACACTGACCTCTTCCAAGAGGATGTCATTTCTAGTGGTACAACATTGTCTCCAGTTGATGAGAATCTTTTCGAAATTGATGATGATGACAATAATGAGGTGGATGTGGGGGAAGATTTTGAAGACGATGAAGGTGGTGAGGAGGAGGAAGGTGCTTCTAGTGATATGGTCGAAGAGGATGACGAGACCAATGATTTAGAGGTCAATGACGAGGAGGAGGAAGATGACTACGAGGAAGAGGATGTGGTTGGTTCGAGTAGGCAAGTGGAAGATGACAACGACAGTGACGATGATATCTAGTAGGGTATAGTTTTAGTAAGTTATATTATTTCAACATAGTAATTTGCATTATATATTTTGGACAAATTATTTCGATATTATGATGTCAATTTCTAACTTTCTAATATGTCTGCAGACATGACGTTGGGCAGAAGACTGCGGTACGGTAGTGAGAGCAGCAGCAGGGGCGGCAGCAGCAGGAGGACCAGGAGGAGACCCGGATGGAGGACCAGAACGAGGTCCAACAAGATGATAATGAAGAGGAGGTGACCAACGATCAGCAACCAGAACAACCACAACAGGATCAGGGGCTTCAATATACAGACGACGGGCGCCTAATTATTAGCCCCGATAACACATGGTGAGACATTGCATTTCCTTATTTTGTGAGACATCGTCTAATTTCACTCTTTGGTGTAGGTTTCGGACTCGTGCAGTGGTGACTGGTGTGAAGGACAGTTTCATGAATGAATTGACTACTTACTGCACTAGTTGGACCAAGGTGCCTCAGTGGCAGCGGGAGAAGTGGTTTGAGAACTTTAAGGTGCACCATTTTTTTTGTTTTATTAATTATCTGTTATTGTTTACGGATTACTAATATAATGACAACAAACAATCTTGCAGATGAAACACTGTTACAACGACGGTCTCGAGGTGGCTGCGAGAGACAGATACATGGACGTCGCAAAGGAAAGATACAAAGACAACATGTGGAAGTTGGCGAACGAGGGAAGGGCACACAAATACCTTAAAGGTTTGATTACTCAATTACTGTTCGTACTTGAATAGAAAGTTGTATATATCTTCAAAACGCGTATTGATCTCAAAGTGTATAAATTGTAGGTGACGCCATTAAACAGTTCGAAGTAGCCCGCTCCGACCCGAAGTTCCTTAAGAGATCGGTCCAGGCGAAGAAGAACAAGAGGCGGGGAGGGGACCCCGAGATGGAGGCAGAGCGCACCCACTACGGTGGGTCGCAGTCGATGCACCAGCGGGCTATGAATGTTAGTATTTCCTTACCTTTGTTTTTTATTTTGGATTCTTATTTAATGTTTTCATTATAAATATAAATGAGAAATCTACATGTACTGTCAACAGTTGAAGAAGCAAACCGGAGAATTCCCCCCGCCTGCGCAGCTATTTCTCGACACGAAGACCAAGGGGGACGACGTCACCGGTCGATCATTCGCTACGCAGAAGGACGCCGACATTTGGGTAAGTTTCAAGCATAAGGCTTCTTTACTTTTTTTTTCTTTAGAACTCACCTAATCATGACTCCAATTTCTTGTAGAGATCGTATATGGAGGCCACTAGAGCGTACGAGAATGAAGGTGTGGACCCGAGCGCGATTTGGTTCAGAGTCGCGGATGGATACCGCAAGGGAGCGGTGTACGGTACGGGGAATGCTCATTCCATGTACTGGACACCACCCAGTGCTCGAGGGGGCCATGCGACCTCGACGGAGTTTGTACCATCCGTCGTTCAGGAGATGAGGTCGGAAATACGAGAGGAGAGGGGGATAAGGGCGGCGATGACTGAGAAGATGAAGGACCAGGATGAGAGGCTGAAGATGCAGGATGAGAGGCTGAAGATGCAAGAGTCCGTTAACCTGCAAATTCTGGAAGATCTACAGCGCCTTAGGAGCATGCAACAGGAGAACTGTAACTCCGGCCCCACTCCCCGACCCCGAGATTATAGAGACCCCTTTGGTGGTGACGGTGGTAGTGGTGCGTCAGCTCGTTTCACTGTTAGGTGAGTAGATTGAAAACAGTTTGTAGTTTGTGAATGTTTGTTGAAAACAGTTTGTAACAACACTTTTAATTTACTGTATTAAAGACATTTGCGTGCTTGGTTGCCAATTCTGGAGTGTGAAGCTGGCGTAACGTTTGGAACGACGTTTGGGATATTTGGAATGATGTGTTGGACGTATTTTGGTTGTTGGTTTGTGTTTTTGTGCAGATTTTGGCTAGAAACAAAACAAATAAAATCGGCCTATTTCAGCTTAGGTAGTGACTGAAATCAGTCGCTAATTTTCTCATTTAGCGACCGACTTGAGTCGCTGTGGTCGCTCAAAGAAAGCCACGTCACACCCATTAGCGACTGAAATCAGTCGCTAATCTAACGCTCTCAGCGACTGAAATCGGTCGCTAAAGGGCTGCCATAGCAACTGATTTCGGTCGCTAATTTAGCGACCGATATCAGTCGCTATATGCGACTACCTGTAGCGACTGTTTCTTAGCGACTGTCAACTGTCGCGCGTCTCTTTTTAGCGACAGATGACGGTGGCTAAGCTCAATCGCCCCAAACTTAAATTCTTGTAGTGATTCCACCTACCATATCTTCTTTAAATGAGGAAGCACATCAATTAATGTGATCTTATTTCCTTTGTTAAGGAGAATAATTCACCTATAAATACTATGCTCTTCCTCACTCTAAGACACGACTTGCTCACACATTTCTTACATTGCAAAAATCAAATCACCATTTCTTTCAAGAAGCTTTTGCAATAAATTTCGTTTTAAGTCTTGGCTAAATAAAATCGTGTTGAATTGTTTATGCTTAGAAGTCATATAGTTTCATTATTCTCTCTAGACAATTGAAGTGTATTCATAGCTAGAGAAATCTTGTAAACTAGAGTTGTAAAGTTATATGAGTCGAGTAGTGGTTTACTCAATCGAACGACATACATCGTTCACACCTTGAACGCTTCATATCGTTCAAAAACTCGAGGGCTTCACATCCCTCACACCGGAGGCTTAACATCCTTCATTGTCGTGGGCTTAACATCCCACACACTGAGTGCTTAACATCACTCACACCATCACGATTAGAGTTAATCGTGATAGTCTTATTTGTAAGGTAATCCGGAATAGGTACGCTTATAAACAAAGACACCGGTGGACGTAGGCTTTTCAATTGGGCCGAACCACTTTAAAACAGCTCGTGTTATTTACTTTACGTTTTTATCGTGTTTTGCTATTTCTTATACTTATACTCTTTAGTAGTAGGTATAGTAGCAAACATTTCGGTACTTCTTTTTATTTAAGCCATACAACTAACGCAATATTACACTATATCCTTCCTAATAAGATTTGAGTGTAATATATCGTTTAAAATTTTAAAAGTATCTAAATACTCTATTCACCCCCCCCCCCTCTAGAGTATTTCCTTGGATCGCTAGTCTCTACAGATAATTACAACTTAATAAAAATTGAAACACGTAAGTAACAAATAATATGCAAATTAAATCCTAATTAATCCACGACAATCATGATTTATCATACTACATCACACAATTTTTAAAAAAAATTGAATTTAGGGTTTGGTTGAGTGGAATTTTTGACCCACAGATGGATCGGTCGAGTGAAATTTTCGACCCACTCATGGCTGGATGGATCGGTCGAGTAGAATTTTCGACCAACCCATGGGTGGGTCGAAAATTCTACTCGACCAAACCCTTATTTCACTTTTTTTGAAATCATCGATTTATGTGATATTCGGCGAATCATAAGTCAATCTAAACCGATTAATCTACCCCAATCTACGATATGGATCGATTAAATTCCGTAAATAAGTCAAAGTAGCGAACAAAAAAAAAATACCTCCAATTGTAGCACGATCAATTGATTAACACCGCTTGTGAAAGAGTAAAACCCGATCTTCAATGTTCGTGAAATAAGAAACCCGAGATTTTAGAAAACCGCTTCGTAATACTCGATTTGTAATTTTAATTTTCCGGAGAGATGAAAAGAAAATGAATAATGAATCGACTTTGAAGTTTCTATAATAAGTTGTGCGCTTTTAGTCGGACATACTAACTACTCTTAAAAACGCTTTCTAAAAAGACTGTTTAGTCAAGTCGAGTTTTTATAACATTAAAACAAAAATACGGAGCGAAAAAATAATAAACATATATACGTGGCCTAATAATTGGACAACAAGCCAATTCTTAAAACACGATTTTTAACAAAGACGATTTTGTGATTTCGGGTTTTTAAATTAGAAGTCATAAATATTACAAACTTCATAATAAAAATATTAGAAATAAAAATCGGTATTACTTTTTCATACTTGCATGTTCCTCAATCATTCCTAAAATTTCATAAATTTTCCAATACTAATTTTTTTCTCCTTTTTATGATTTTCCTTCTCAACGAAACTCTAAATTGTCTCATCAAAATTAATTCTTGTCAATTCTAAATCGATTCTATCAATTATTTGTGAATTAAATGTGGATCATAATATAATTCGGTAATCGATATTCTATCGTAAAATTAGTTTTAATTGATTAATTAGGGTTAATTCCGATTTAGGGTTTGAGTGACATTGAATTTTAGGGTTTAAGGTTTGAATTAGATTTCTATAACTATTATCGAATTAATTTCGTCTTTTTAATTTGGTTATAGTTTTAATTAATTATATTCTTTTTATTGTATACTCCGTATAAGTTAATTAATTTGAAACGATTGAAAAAATAATACTTTCTCCATTTTTTTTATATCTTCTCATCCCCCAATATATAGGTGGAGTATTATATTACAATGTGAAGATAAAAAAAAGGAGGAAGTAGCATAAATAATCTTTAAAAAATGAGGGTGGCTGACGTGGTGGACCGGAGTGGTCGCCGGCGTGGTGGTGGAGAATTTTGACAGCTTTGAGATTTTTTTGTTTACTTTTCTCAAAAATCTCTTAAAACATTAGATGAGGAGGGAGAAATGAGAGAGGTGGACTTGTAATCTCATGGACAATTGAGTAACATTATGAAAAAGTAATACCCATAAAAATTTATAACTAAAAACGGATGAAGGGCAATGTCGTCATTTTACGTAATTAATGTCGACGGTAAAAAGTAACCCCTTGAAATTGTATCATCAGCTGTAAACTAAAATACAAATCATGTTGTCACGTTCTTATGGTGTAATCTAAAGTCGATCAAACTTTTTGTCATATTTACATACGAATATCAACACTAGCTATAACTACGTAATTATGTCTACCAAACAAGTATTTTTGCTCCAATACGTTTTAACATTTGATAATAAACCTTACGATATTTCGATATTGTTAATAGGGATATCAATAAACTCTCGTTATTTATCACGGGTGTTACAATATACATTTGTGTTAAGAAATAAGTGTCTAGCAATTGTCTTTCGAAATTACTTTTTCCTAATGAGCCTTTTACTCGATATATCCTAACATTTTACCATTTTACCCCTCTCATTTCATCCAAGTAAAGTGTTCGGTTTTCTCTCTAAATAAATCTCAAGTACCAAAAAACTCACCATTAACCACCACAAATATCGAGACTGTCCAAGGTCGATGGCAGGAGTCGGTGGCTGAGATGAATAGGATCGGGTCGGCGGGGCTAGATTGGTGGGTTCAGGTTGAAATCGGTGTGGGTCGGGTTGTGGGATGGTGGGCGGGTGGGCTGGGTGGTGGCCGGCGGTCGGGTGGTCGAGGTGGGCTGGGTGGTGGCCGATGGTCGGTGGGTGATGGTGGTCGATGGTGCGGATGAGGGTGGTTGGGTGGTGGGTGGGTCAAGGAGGACGATGCTGCCGTAGGGTTATTTGTTTTTTTTAATTAAACTATTTATTCAAATTTCTTCCTTTTTTGTTTTTTTAATTGTTGTTTTAATTTGTTTTTGTTTTTCCTTTTTTCTTTGTTGTTATATATTGATTATTTTATTTTAGTTGAAACTTTTAAATTCAATTGGTCTTAAATAAATACAATTAAAAAAAATTCCGTATATAAATAATTGAATTTTACTTCATCAGTAATTGAATTAGAAGTGATAATTAAATGCTGGAGCGATTGATTATCTAAAATGATAGCATAAAACGAAAGAATTGTAGTTGAATCTCAATGTCAATATAATGTTTATACAAGGGTATAATGAGAAATTTTTAGGAAAATTCGTTAGGATTGAGTAAAGCCTCGTTAGAAAAAAGTACAACCCTTGTCCTTTCGGAGCTCGAATTGACTTGTTACTTGAATCTGTTTAATTAGGGTTTCCTAATTAATGTCTGAACTGTATATCTATTTAATTAGGAAGATTTTCTAATTAATATTGACCTAATACTGACCTATTATCTGATTGATTAGAGTTTCCTAATCAATATCTGAGTATCTGACCTAGGTTCCTAGTGTATAGGGTTTCCTAATCTGTTTAGTGTTTCTGTTTATGTTAAGAGTATTACTCCCTCCGTTCCAATGAATTGCTTGCCTTTGCTTTTGGCACCAAGGGGAAAGAGATCCAATTAGAAAGTGACATATGGAGCCAAGTATCAAATTATATATAAAAAGCATTCCTAAAATAGAAAGACAAACAATTCATTGAGACGCCCCAATATGGAATAGGCAAACAATTCATTGGAACGGAGGGAGTACTATATAAACTCCATAGCCCTACCCGAATAATTACGATGTCAGTCACTATCCTACCCGAATAATTACGTACCTTTTTTTTATGTTTTATTTATTTTATTAACCAATGGAGTAGTGACATGTGGCATGCCAATGTTCATCCTCTTTAATTTCTTTGTCTTTTTGTATATGTTTTCTGTTTTTGATAAAAAAACTTTATTTTAATTTTTTTATTTTAAAAAAATAAATAAATATCTAGATCGGAAATTTTTTCTCTATAAATAGAGTATAATATTGAGTGATATTGTCATACTACTTCTTCATCTCTCTATTTTATTTTGTTAAATCACATTTAATACAAATCAAAATTAAACTTATTTATTTATAATATTAGTTATGGATAACTATAATAATTATAATATTCCGAATAATAATAATAGTAGTGGTAATAATCTCGAACAACAAATGTTAGAAGTTCTTCGAAAAATGAGAGACGACAGTTTTATGGGTCCTCAAACAAATATCGGTAACTCCGGCAGTTATCATGAACCTATTAGAAAGTGACGGAGTAGTAATATTTTTATGTGTGCTTCGTATTTTTATGTGTGCTTCGTATTTTTATTGGGTAAGATTGTGTTTCGTTCTTATATTTTTAAATCAATTGTTGTGTTTTATTAAAAAGTCCGAGACAACAGCCGAGTATGAAATTTGAAAACCGAGTTGAACTATCAAATTAAATTATCGTACTCGATTTTGTTGATTAAATTAGTTAACAAATTATTTTCATAATTAATAAAAAAGAGTGGAAGAGTGGAATGGTGGAGTATTAAAAAGTAAAAGAGATAAATGATGGGAGAGTAAGATGACGAGAAGAGATAAGTATGGATGGAGGAGTGTTTTTTTTATTGTGAGTTGGATGAGTGAGATGTAAAATTATGTCCGGTTTTTTTAATTTATTTGGATATGTATTGGGCACAGTTCATATATTTGAAGACTCGTCGGACATACCTAACGACGTCGTTTATGGGTTTTCGGAATTTAATAAATGACAATATTGTAGGTTTACGGTGGCTACTTGATACTATATATGGAGTATACACTTATCATAAAACTAAATACTCGTAATTAACTCATAGGTATATTTTACTCCGTAATAGTACACTTATTTGAATTTTTTAAATTGATTTTTAACTTTGAATTTATAAAATTTTAAATTTTTTTTTTGGGTAAAGGGTAAGTATGTATATATGTGTAAAAATTTACAGAGGTATGACTACATCAGGTTATGCAGCCATCGAGCGTCTTTAGCACTTATCGGATATTTGATCTTACACATAATTCTACTTCTAACATCCAATTTAATCAACTTGACAATATTCTCCGGCTGCTGAACTAAACATTCTATTCGACATACATTCTGTTGCCTCCATATGTGATAAATAGTCGCATTAATCACAGCCCGGAGAACATTACATTGCAATTTAGAACCCCTTAATTTCGTCGCACAAGCCAAGCTCCTGGAACTCGGAATCCGCTTCCTCGTCCAATCACTCAAAATATCAATAATCCGCAAGCTCCAGCAACATCCAAAGAAAAGATGTTCAATAGTCTCAGCTTGCGCATCACAAAAGTAACAAAAGTCTGAATCTGCCACACCAAACCTCAAAAGTTTCAATCTCGTGTAGAGCCCCCCTAAACACAAGCCAGGAAATAAAGCTGTGTTTCGGAAGACTCCAACCACTCCAAACTAGCCGGCTCCAAGGAACCTTCGGGACACGAGCACGAAGCATCTCGTAAGCCCTGGAGATCGAATACTGAGTACAAGAGTCATGCCATAAACCATTCTCAAACATATCCTTGATTTTTTTTCTTTGTATGACAAATCTTCCTCCACACCCACGTGACATCAGTATTAGGCTGATAATCACGCCAAGACGTACCCTTCAGATATATGCTATTCACCCATCGGACTCACAATCGATCAGGCTGATCAAAGACCCACGAAGCCAATTTCGCCACAGCTGCCTCGTTCCAAATCGTCAAGTCACGTAGCCATAAGCCACCTTCTTCTTTAGGGTAACAGACTTTATCCCAACTCACTAAAGCTCGATTGGCGCCCTCTACTCCTCCATCCCAAAGGAAATTACGGCATAAAGACCCAATCCAAGCCATAACATACTTCAGGATAATAAAAACCATGGCCCAGTAATTGTGCAGCTGAGACAGCACAGACTGTACCAAAGTCAGTCTTCCCGCATAAGAAAGTTTCCGAGCTCCAATACTAGAGATTCTTGATATAATTCGGGCTAACAATTTCTCACAGTCGTTCTTACCAAGTCGAGTACTCTGAATCGGCAATCCAAGATATCTAAAAGGCAAAGAGCCTTCTACACACCCTGAAAACTGCAAAATTGCCGCCTTCCTATCTTCATCTACTCCAGGAAAGTACGCATGAGATTTACCCACACTTATAGTCAACCCTGACGATCTACTAAAAGTAGCAAAGGCCTTCCACAACAACTCCATAGATTCCGTCTCCCCTTTACAAAAAAGAAGGAGATCATCCACAAAGAGTAAGTGGCTGAGCTTCATCGCTCCACATTTCGGATGGTATTTAAAAATTTTCTCGATCATTCCAAAAGTCATAATGCGAGAAAAATACTCCATACAAATTGTAAATAAAAGCGGAGACATAGGATCACCTTGTCTAAGCCCTCTTTTCCCCCGAAAGAAACCGAAATTATCTGCATTAGCAGACAGCGAGTATGAAATCGAAGTAACACACTCCATAATCAGCCTCCAAAAATGGTCCGGAAAATCCAAAGCACGTAGCATTTGGTCCACGAAACACCATTCCACACTATCATAAGCCTTATGAATATCAACTTTAAATAAACACCTAGGCGAAATACGGCCCCTTTTATACATCCGGACTAGGTCCTGACATATAAGTACATTTTCCACAATACTTCTCCCCTCAATAAAACATCCTTGAGTAGGCGATATAATTTGAGGCAAAATCCGACCAAGTCGTGCACAAATAATTTTAGCAATACATTTGTACAAGACATTACAACAAGCAATCGGCCGAAATTCTTTCACAGATTGGAGTTTATTCACCTTAGGAATTAAAGTGATAATAGCACAGTTCAGTTGTTTCAGAAGCTTACCTGTTACGAAGAAATCTTGAATAGCTTCCACAATATCATTTCTGATTATGTCCCACGAATCAATAAAGAATTGACTCGAGAACCCATCAGGCCCAAGAGCTTTGTCTAGAGGAATACTAAACAAAGCCCGCTTGATCTCATAAGCTGACACACTTGCCTCCAGTATGACTTTATGTGCCTCGGAACAAACATTAAGTCTTCTTACCAAGTCCACGTTGACAGCCTCCGTGTCATGTGTCTCACCAAGAACGGACATGTAATATCGTACAAATGCATCTTCAATTGAGTCCTTAGTATCACACACACGCCCCTCAGCATCATTCACCTTACTCACTGCATTATGGGCTCTACGAGCCCTCAGAATCCCGTGAAAATAGGCCGAATTGACATCCCCCTCTTTCACCCATTTCTGCTTCGACTTTTGGCTCCAAAAATCTGCCCGTGCAGCCTGCAAGTCACGGACCAAAGCATTAAGCTCCGCCTCTTCCTGCAAGACGGCACTCGATCGATCAGTTCTCACCGTAACCTGAACCTGTTGTAGTCTCAGTTCAGCCTGAGCACATCGATTCTCAATGTCTGAGAAACATGTCGCATTCAAATCTTTCAACGGCCTTTTCAAACTCCGCAACTTACTCACGACCTGAAATTGCTTCGTCCCTCTAACTGTCTCCCCCCAAACAGTCACGACACAATTCCCAAATCTCGGGGCTTTACTCCACATGTTCATGTATTTAAAGCACCGGTTCTTCCTTCCCGAGGGTTTCTCCAATTGGATCACACAAGGGCAATGATCGAAGGTACCTTCAGGCAAGAAATTAGCAAATCCATTCGAAAATAGCCCCAAGAAATCGTCATTTGACAAACAACGATCAATGCGACTATATACACGAGTCTCCGCCACTTTATGCTTGTTATTCCACGTGAACCAAGACCAATCGACTTGAGATCACTAACATCACAATTTACTATACAGTCTCTAAACTGTGTCATCGCCTCATCCGAAGAAGGACCCCCAAGACGTTCTCTAGCATCAATGACACAGTTAAAGTCTCCTACAATCAACCACGGCCCCCTCAAAGCATAGGAACTGAGTCTTCTCCAAAGTTCCACTCTCCCGGAAGCTGAATTAAAAGCATACACAAAAGTAAGCAGATAACTTTTCCCCGAGTTCAAAGAAACCCCGACATGAATACTTTGATCACTATACTCCAGAATCGTCAAGTCCACCTTATAATGTTTCCACAATAGCCAGACCCGACCCCCATCATAACAATGGTTATTAGTCATAATGCTCCATTCATAGAAAATATTCTGATGAACCTTTGCATACGCTTTATTTTTTATTTTCGTTTCAAGCAGGCCGAAAATGTCTACTTGCTGCTTCCTAATAAACTCACAAATTACTCGTTGCTTATTTATGTTACACATGCCCCATACATTCCAAAATCCTATATTATGTGTCTCCATGAGCAACCAATTCTAACCCGATCCCATGGTTTTCTACGACCCCATTTTTCCTTGGCGATAATCCCTTGACAACATCGACAAAGCTCGTGTCTGCTGTACCTGTTCGCAGCAGCCTGTTATGCTGAATCAGTCCCAGAATCGGGCCAGCACCAGTAGCACCAATCTGTACAGCAGCATCAGACTGATTCACACCATCTGCACCTTGTTTAACTACCTGAACAGCAGCAGCAGGTCTCCTCTGGCCAGCAGCAACAGGTTTCGCTGTCTGCAGACCAGTAGCAGGCTGTTTGGTCACTACCACTCCCCCGTTCTGTTTTTTCTTAGCATCCATTCTCGCTTTTTTCAACTCCTCTTTCTTGCAATCATTAGCGTCATGGCCATAGCCTCTACATTTGGTACACCAAATGGGTTTCCACTCATACTTAATCGGCACCTCAACAATATTCTCTAGCTCGTCCATAAATTTGACTGAGCCCTTGAATTTTCGCCCCACCTTAACCAATACCATGACCCTAGCATAACCCAATCTAGTGCGTTCTTCCGTAGCTAAATCAGATTTAACATAAGGTCCCACCAAAGAAGCTATACGGGGTAGGCATCGGCCTCAAAATTTTAAGGGTAAGTCATGCAATTGTAACCAAATGGGCACTTCTTGCACATCATCCTTGTCCATTTTAGCATCGGGAGTCCATTCTTTCACAATTAAAGGTTTGTTATCAAACATAAATAATCCATGATTGAGAACAGTTACCTTGGCAGACTTTTCTTTGAACCGAACTACAAAAATTCCATTAGGAAGGAATGAGATTTTATCGATCCCATGCTCCTTCCAAATTCTCCTCACGTACCCTTCTATCACTTCCCATGGAGGGTTGGCACCCATTATGAAGCAGTACACAGCATTACTCCAATACTCGATTTCGTCTTCAACATCATCATCCGAGAATTTCATTATTTCTTCTTCCTCCTCAACGTCAATGATCCTTTTCCCTTCCCTTTGCTTCCACCCGATACTATCAATGGGTTTTGGTTCCAAGATAGGGTCAGTTTCCGGCACAAAATCAGAGTCTTCTTCCGAAACTTCATCCTCCTCTACATCGGTCTCAAAATTCAGACCTGGAATCTCCTTGATTTTACCATTGTCTGATTGAACATCCTCTGTATCGTTAGTATTTGGTTTCGAAGCACTTTTCCGAATCAATTCTTCCTTCGCGTTCTTACGGGTCATAGGCTTAGGGCCCTTCACCGCAGGCTGATTCTTCTTCCTCATTGAGTCACAAACAATGAATGCCGTACAAGTCTGTCGGAGTCAGAGGCTGCCGGTGCCAGAAACGGCCCAAGGTAATGGCAGGGTATCAATTCGTCAGAGCCAGAGAGCTTGATTTCGAAAATTGTTATGTTTGAATTTTAATTTTTGTTTTGTTATCATAAGATAATTGCGATAGTTTATAAGACTTCAGTACTTCACACTTATCACCTATATGTATTGTACAAACTTCACACGATACCTCATCATAGCATGAAATAAATTTGATGATCGATAATGTGATTTTTTTTAGGGTTATTTCATGGTAATAATACCAACTATAGGGGGCTTCTTAGATTAATCTCAACTATACGTAATCTCGTTTTAATATGAACTACGCCTTCATTAATCTCTCATTGATATAGGTAACCGGTTACCTAGAAAACCGGTTGAACCTTCCTCTTCAGTTTCGGCTATTGGTTATTTTTTTTTTAATCTTCCCAAAATTCATCTTGCATTTTTTTTTCCAATTAGTATTATAGAAGCCATGAAAAAAAAGCTTTAATTTTCTTGTTGTTTTGACTTTCATGAACGACGACGGAACACTCAAGGACCCTAGAAAGTCACAACCGGTCACTATTACCGGTAATAGTAGGTTATAACTTTGTCCATAGCGAAATGAGATTAATGAAGGCATAGTTCATATTAAAACGAGATTACGTATAGTTGAAATTATTCTAAGAAACCCCCTTATAGTTGGTATTATTTTCATGAAATAACCCTTTTTTTTTATTAGGGGTAATTGACAGACTTTTATATTTCTAATCTGCATAAATCGTATCCTCCTTCATTTATGGATCTATAATTAATATTAGTACAAATTTACGTTGTATTTTATTTTTCTGTGATGTAATGTTTTTTTCTATTTGTCTTTTTAAGATCAACATTTGTAAACTTTAATCGTGATTAAATAGCACAATATATACCAAATATTAAGTTAGTACTTATACAATGCAAAAATATTTAGTTTGGTTATTAAAAGATGTTTCACAAAGATATATTAATATGGAGTATATTATAGACAAAAAAATGATAGGAGTATAATTTTTGAGATATATAAAGGCAAAAAAAATACGGAATTACTTTTTCTTATCGATGTTTTACTCAATCCTAACGAATTTTTCATAATTTTTCCAATTTTACCCTTTATACCTTTTATCCTCTTTTGGCATTCCTCCCTAATTTAACTTAACCTAATTCTACCAAACACTTCCAAATTCAATTATTGATGACGTATATTGATTTACTAATTTACGTAATCATTTATTGCAAATGGACGATTCAATTATACTAGTCGCTAAAAGATTCAGTTGATAGAGTTTTAAGTTTATGGACTAATGAAATTATGAAACTAATAAACAATGTTAATATATAGTAAAGATGAATTAAATTACGAAGCAGAAGATCTTGGTTACTATGCCTCACCGTTGCAGTCACTAACAAATGGCAATATGGCAATTTAAGAGTTAATGAGTACATTTAATTGCATACTTAAATTAGGGTTTACAAAGGTTGTTGGATGGTGGTTGCCGGATCGGAGTTGATGGGAGTGGGTGAATTTGGAGGGTTTTCTATAGACCCAAAATCAATTATTTTAAGTGAAACGAGAAGGGTAAATTAGGTGTGGTAATGAGATGAGACAATTCGCGAGCAGCCCGAGATCGGCTCGGTCAAAGCTCGACTCGTGTGAGATCGGGTTGAGCTCGAGCTCGACTCATTGATAAGTGTAGTTTGTAGTGCCTATTTCGTAGTGTTTTGGTCCCATTTTCCTTGTGGAATCGATCCTTGGGAGCGATTTATGGGCTACTTACGCTTCCTCTAGCTCGTTTCAGGTTCCCGAAACCATTCATGAAGAGTTGGAGCGATTCCGACTCAATACATACACTTTTCGGAGCCAACGAAGTAAAGGAACGATCACTCGATGCCTTGGATTCGACCCCGAGACCTTGGGACCCAATCCGAGCCTCCGAGACCCGATCTCGAGTCCCGAGAATCGATGAGAAGTCCATGTGAAGCAAGGAGGAACCTTAAAGATCATATTGGAGACCTACAAGACTCATCCCTGACGGGTATGGCCTCAACCCGTCCGGGATGAGGTGCACAAAAGAGAGGGTTGTTGTATTGGGTCCATCCCGACCGGGATGAGCTCATCCCGACCGGGACCAACTCATCCCGACCGGGATGACCCAGTTACAGGCCCGCATCACTTAATTCATTCTCCCTACCCATTGTAACCCTATATATACCCTTCCTCTTGTGATCTTAGGTTATGTTCTTCACTTCCCACTAAACCCTAGACTATTTTAGGTTAGATTAGTTTAGATTAGAGTAGATTAGTCGGTAATTAGTCCTTAATCTTAGTTTAGTACTTGTATTAAGGGAATTCTTCAAGATCCATCCAAGATTGACAACCTTGGTGGTTTGTTTTGGGTTTTCTTCATTAATGCAAGTTTCAATCTTTCCTCTTCACTAGTTTGGTACAATCTTCTTCTCCTTTTACTCTTAATCCTTTATTGTTTATCAGGTTTGAATCTTTATTATTGTTTGTTCTTGTTCTTGTTAGTTTGATTGAGTTTGTTTAGGTATGTTTTGTTTCTTATGATGATTCCTCTTGTTCTTGTTAGTTGTAGTTTGAGTATGTTTGAGTAGATTCTTGCTAGGGTTAGTAGGGTGATTAGGGTGTTAATTGGATGATTAAGGGTTTGTTGGAGATGTTGGTGGAAGATTTGGGTTTCCTCTTGGTTTGATGCATGGTACATGTTTGTTGAAATGCTTGAATGACTAGTATGTGCATATGCTTGTTTTTCTTGCTTTTCTCTTGTGGGTAATAGTTTGCTTGTGGGTTCGGTTCCCTCACTAAGTAGCGAGAGCCCGGTGATGATGACCCCTAGGTCGGTCTAAGTTGCGAGAGCCCGGATGCGATCTAGGCCACAATAACACGCTAGTAACCCCGTTTGTCATGTGTGTCGCCAAAATGGGTTTTAGGTGGAACCTCTAGGTGAGTCTAAGTTGCGAGAGCCCGGACTATACCTAGATTACCCTACTACCTCCTTCACTCTAGCTCTTCCTCGACCATTCCGTTACCCCTTTGACCCCGACCTAATCCTAGCCCGTTTTCCTTAGTTGTTCTCTCCGTCTCCTTAGCCATAGTCTTAGCCTTCTTCCCCTTCTTATCACTCTAGTTTAGCCTAGCTCGTTGACTTAGTCTCGTATTTGGGCGACCTTAGTCTAGACGCCTCTTACCGTCCCCGTGGATTTGACCCGACTTGCCCTAGCTACCCACTAGGATTAGTTGGTTAATTATTTGATCGGCGGGATCCACGACAAATCCCACCATCAATTTGGCGCCGTTGCCGGGGACGGTGCTAGTTTAGACTTTGTTTTCCTAGTTACTTGACTTTGTCTTTGTGTTTGTGTTTTTCTTTTTTCTTTTTGTTACCTTGCTTCTTGTGTGTGTGTGGTTTATTTCTCTCTTGTCTAGTGCCCAAAAAGCACTAGACTTCTCACGTTTGTTCCTAGTCTACAGTTTGTGCTTAGAGGTGGTGACTATCTTCTTCTTGCAACTTAGAGCCGCTTAAACGGACGGTTGCTAGGGTGAGAGGTTTCCAACCGGGTATGGACTACGATTTTCGAGCAAGCATGGGGTTTGATCTAAACTCCACATACTCGGGAGCCGATATGAGCTACTCCTCTCCTTCCATGAACCAAAGCTATGACATGATGACTCCTAATCACTATCAAGCTTCTTGGGGTAATCAAGACGGGTATGAACTTCAAGGTTATGAAAATGGTTACCAACGAGTGAATGACTATCAATCCTACGATCATGGTGACTACTACTCGAGTTATGGTTGTGAACCCACCATGTTTAATCAAGATTCACCTTATGGAAGCCAATACCCCCAAAACCCACCATATTACCCTCCACCCCAACCACAATATGAACCCCATGACCCACAATACTACCAATCACCCCAACCTTGCTACCAACAATATGATGCCCCACCCCTTGGGCATCATCAAGATTTTCAAGGAGCTTTACAAGACCTCAATGATCACCAATTGTCCGACATGGAGGTGTTTCAATCGATGCTTCAAATGCAACAAGAAATGGCCATCCAATCGCAAAAGAATAATGAACTCTTGGCCGAAATCCTTAGGGAAAGGGAGGAAACTAAAGCTAGATTGCATGCTTTAACGGCTCAAACCCTAATGCTCTTAACTCGATCCTCACAACTTGATGAGGGATGTTCATTTGGGGAAGGGGAACAACCCAATGACGAGGCTGTTAATGAATTCCCTATAAGGAGCGAGTCTTGCTTTGAAGAGCCTCAATCGTCTACCCAAAAAGAGACGAATGAGGATATGACTCTGGGTGAAGGCATCGTTGGTGAAGAATTGGAGGAGGATAGTGAGTTGGATGGTTTGGTGGAATTTGTGAGGATGTTGGGTGAAATTGATAGCCTCGAGTTGCCCTTGTGCGAGAATGTGGATAAGCATCAAGAGCCCCTTACTAGTACACCAAGCGATGGTTTGGAAGAGATTGAAACCGCCGATGGAAGTTTCAATCCTCTCCTCAAAGATGATGTGGGGCCTAGTGATGAAGATGGGGAACCACAACTTGAGGAAAGTGTGGGGGTGTGCAACAAGGAGATGAGGCCAAAACCGCTTTTTGTGCCTTGTTTCTTGGAGATGAAGCTTGCTTGTGATTGGAGGCGATGCTTAGGGAGGAAGAGGTCGGTTAGGCTCGTAGGATGGATAGACCCCGGAGATGACATGAATGATGACGATGGGTCTTGGGATTCCTACTTCTTGCCTCCTCCTTGGAGGCCGTGGAAGTTAGCTAGGCTCGAGCGCTTCTTGGGCCTTCATTATGATGTCGGTAGCGCGTTCGACTTGCTCCTCCATGCCCTTGAGGGCTACGGTTGAAGGAGAGTCCACCATCCTAGGTTTGACGGAGTTCCTAAAGAACCGTCATGTTGTATATTCTCCTCTCCTCTTTAGAGTACTTGTGTTTGTATTTGTGTGATTTTTCTCTTGATTTTTGTTGTTTTGTGAAGCTCTTGTAATTGATTTGGTATTTTGATGAGCGATGTGAGGGAGTGAATTTGATGTGTACTTTGAGTTTATTGTGATAGGTGAAGTGAAGGTGACTCCTAGAAAGGAGTGGTTAGTGATAGAGCTTGGATCGTGAGTAAGGGAGTCGGTTTTTGGGGTCATGGGAGTCATGAAGACCCTTCCCGACCGGGAAGGGTGTGTCGTCCCGACCGGGATGGGGCCGTCCCGATCGGGATGAGGGTGCCAAAAATCGAGTCCACTGGAGTGTCATCCCGATCGGGAAGGAGGCTTCCCGACCGGGAAGGGTTTATCAACCCGACCGGGATCATCCATCCCGACCGGGATGATCCCCTACTCCTTTTTGGTGCTTCTTCTTCGACATTTAAGCTCACCCAACCATTGTATACCCCCACCTAACCTCCCTACCTTCCTTTCTCATATCATACCACCCATGTACCTCATTTACATACCTTAACCTCATTTCCTCCTCACTTTAGACCGATATTCACATCAAATCCCACCCCCTCGCACCATTACTACCTCTACCATGCGGTTCTATCAAGCTTGAAGCGGGATAGCAATGATGAAGACAAGCAAGTGCCTATATTGATCTATGAGACGATGGAGAGAGTGAGTTGCTAACCTATAGTACGGCAACTATCCTTTCTTTTCCGTTTTTGTTGTTGCTTGTTTTCCTTTGTTTATTCCCTTCCCCTTGAGTCATGGTATCTTAGTGGCCTTCGAGGCCTTGGTAGTGGTTGCTCCCGACTCTCGATGATGTGACTACATCGAGAGTCATTTTCAAAATCCAAATTTTACAAGTTTTTCACTCTTTCTTTTTGAGGATTTAGTCGGATTTCGGCGAAATCCAGGCTAGGTGACTTGATTACACCTAGTCCTCCCCTCCCATTTCCTTTTATTCTTTCTTTTTATTTCTTCCCCCATCCATATCTTTTCTTGTCTCGGCCCATGGTGACTTGACTACACCCCGGCCGGACACATTCTACCATTTTCTCCACTTTTCTTTTTGATTTTTAGCTTTATTTTTGTAGTTTCTTTTCTTTTGTGCTCCCATGCACTACGGTCGAGCATGAGGACATTGCTCGGCTTAAGTGTGGGGGAGAAATATTCTAGCATAGTTAGCTTTATTTTTGTAGTTTTTCGAAAAATCTTTAAAAACCCTAAAAATTTGAAAATTTTCACAAAAATCAAAAAGATTTTCTTTTTGTGTGTTTTTCTTTTGTGTCATTGTCTCGTATATTTGTTTTGTTGTGTGTGTTTGCCCCCCTTTTCCTTATAGGTTGCTTAAACCACCGATGGCTTTGGAAAGCTTTCAAGATGTCCGGTAACATCTTCTATCCCTTTTTCCTTCTTTGTCTCTTGCGGAATTTGGAGGAGATTGTGATGTTGTGTGCTCGGGAGGAGCTTTGTAATGTTTGATGTTGGTTGGTTGCTCATTTGGAAGCTAGGGGTGGTGTTTGTGTTATGTATGTGTTCGTTTTGTGTTGTTCTTGTTTTGTTGCTTTTGTTTCTTTTTCTTTCGTTTTCGTTGAGTCTTTGTTTTGTGTTTTGTTGTGTGTCTTGTATGTAAATGGTTTTCGAAAACCTGGTTTAGAGGCTAGTGTGCGAGCGTTTGCTTTCCCTTTCTAGTAGTATAAATCGAGTCTTAGACTTTAGTCTAGTAGAATGACCCTAAATCAATGATTTCGTTGGTTTCTTACCTTGAGTCCACCTAGCTTACTAGGGATTTACTACGGGATTTGCATTTTGACCATTTTGACCACCCACGGTGTGAAAAGGCCTTGGTTGCCGAGTCCCGTTCCTTAGGTGACCATGTCTAGGATGGTTTGATTAGTCCAAGTTCTCCACTTTTTGTGGGTTTGAAGGGAAGGGCCCGTCCCGACTCACCCATTCCCCTACCTCCTACACATTTCCACACAATAAAATTGCAAATTGTTGAAGTCATCTTTCTTGTTGCAATAAGAATTGCCAAAAAGCCAAATCAAGCCAAAAGGGCAAAGAAAAGAAAATGAAAGAAAATGAAAGAAAGAAAAGAATGAAGAAAAAGAAAAGGCACAAAAGCCAAAAAGAAAATAGAAAAGAAGAAAAAGAATGGCATGGCAAAACAAAGCAAAAATGCAAAAGAAGAAGATAATGCCAAAAGAAAACTGTCTCACAAAAATAATCCCCACATCTCAAAATAAGCCTTTTTCCGATCATTATCGTGAAGAGCCTACCAAAGGACCGAGTCCCTAAGAAGGATGATAGCGGTAGTGGTCGGTCTTCCCTCATTTTGCAATCATTTCCACTTTTTACTTGGACTAGTTAGGCGGTTTCGGACATGGGACGACCCTCTTGGCTCATTGCTAAAAGGGGCTGGGTCTCACTTACCTACAGTGTTGACTAACACCGTGGTTCATTCTTTTTCCATCCCGCCGATCGTCCCGTAGTACGTTCTTAGAAGGTTAGGAGGAACCGAGGTAAGTTACCAACATTTTTGTTGCTTTGTCGTCATACTATTAGGGTTCAGTCCATCTTGGTTTGTATTGTTAGCTTGGGAACGTTGTCACTTGCCTTGAGTCCTAAACCGGTGCTTCTTTCACTGCTTGTTTGAGGGAAGCGGTATTTCTTTTCTTTTGGGTGCAACATTTTGTGTGTTTGTTTGTGTGCTTGTTTGTTTATGTGTTTTTGTGTCCGGTTGCATCCACGGTTTTTTCGCAAGACCCCACTTGCCTTGCGGAGTGCACTTTTCCTCTAAGTGCACTCGCGTGAGTTGAAAGGGCGTAGGGTGCGCTAATACCCACTCGGCTAGTTTAGTAGTTAGTATGTGCTTACTCGAGGGCGAGTAAGGGTTAAGTGTGGGAGAGTTGTTAAGTGTAGTTTGTAGTGCCTATTTCGTAGTGTTTTGGTCCCATTTTCCTTGTGGAATCGCTCCTTGGGAGCGATTTATGGGCTACTTACGCTTCCTCTAGCTCGTTTCAGGTTCCCGAGACCATTCATGAAGAGTTGGAGCGATTCCGACTCAATACATACACTTTTCGGAGCCAACGAAGTAAAGGAACGATCACTCGATGCCTTGGATTCGACCCCCGGACCCAATCCCGAGCCTCGGAGACCCGATCTCGAGTCCCGAGAATCGATGAGAAGTCCATGTGAAGCAAGGAGGAACCTTAAAGATCATATTGGAGGCCTACAAGACTCATCCCCGACGGGTATGGCCTCAACCCGTCCGGGATGAGGTGCACAAAAGAGAGGGTTGTTGTATTGGGTCCATCCCGACCGGGATGAGCTCATCCCGAGCGGGACCACGTCATCCCGACCGGGATCAACTCATCCCGACCGGGATGACCCAGTTACAGGCCCGCATCACTTAATTCATTCTCCCTACCCATTGTAACCCTATATATACCCTTCCTCTTGTGATCTTAGGTTATGTTCTTCACTTCCCACTAAACCCTAGACTATTTTAGGTTAGATTAGTTTAGATTAGAGTAGATTAGTCGGTAATTAGTCAAGATCCATCCAAGATTGACAACCTTGGTGGTTTGTTTTGGGTTTTCTTCATTAATGCAAGTTTCAATCTTTCCTCTTCACTAGTTTGGTACAATCTTCTTCTCCTTTTACTCTTAATCCTTTATTGTTTATCAAGTTTGAATCTTTATTATTGTTTGTTCTTGTTCTTGTTAGTTTGATTGAGTTTGTTTAGGTATGTTTTGTTTCTTATGATGATTCCTCTTGTTCTTGTTAGTTGTAGTTTGAGTATGTTTGAGTAGATTCTTGCTAGGGTTAGTAGGGTGATTAGGGTGTTAATTGGATGATTAAGGGTTTGTTGGAGATGTTGGTGGAAGATTTGGGTTTCCTCTTGGTTTGATGCATGGTACATGTTTGTTGAAATGCTTGAATGACTAGTATGTGCATATGCTTGTTTTTCTTGCTTTTCTCTTGTGGGTAATAGTTTGCTTGTGGGTCCGGTTCCCTCACTAAGTAGCGAGAGCCCGGTGAGGACGACCCCTAGGTTGGTCTAAGTTGCGAGAGCCCGGATGCGATCTAGGCCACAATAACACGCTAATAACCCCGTTTGTCATGTGTGTCGCCAAAATGGGTTTTAGGTGGAACCTCTAGGTGAGTCTAAGTTGCGAGAGCCCGGACTATACCTAGATTACCCTACTACCTCCTTCACTCTAGCTCTTCCTCGACCATTCCGTTACCCCTTTGACCCCGACCTAATCCTAGCCCGTTTTCCTTAGTTGTTCTCTCTGTTTCCTTAGCCATAGTCTTAGCCTTCTTCCCCTTCTTATCACTCTAGTTTAGCCTAGCTCGTTGACTTAGTCTCGTATTTGGGCGACCTTAGTCTAGACGCCTCTTACCGTCCCCGTGGATTCGACCCGACTTGCCCTAGCTACCCACTAGGATTAGTTGGTTAATTATTTGATCGGCGGGATCCACGACAAATCCCACCATCACTCATATTCTATATGAGTCAAGCCGAGCAAAGCCTAGCTCGGCTCGAAAAACGCGTGACCTTGATATTTTTTTAAGTACTACGAGTATGATTTACTTTTTACACGGAGTATTGTTTTTTCAACGAAATCTAATTTTCACCTACATTACAAATAATACGAGTATAATACAAGGTTTTTTATTCTTTAAAATTATATAAAATGGTTCAAAAAAATTTCCTTCATCAAAATAGCGTATACTTTGTATAAAATTTTATGATGGTGTATCGATACCCAAACTTAGTAGTAACATAAAAACAAATTTATGACTAAATTGTCAATATAGTAGAGTGGGAGAGTTGGTTCTAGTCTCAATTTAATTTGAATCAAATGACTAGCGTTCAAATCTCACTAATGACATTGGGCTCCATAATTCTCAAGCTCGACGAGCTCGAGCCGAGTTATCCTGGGCTCATGCTCAGATCGGCTCGTTAACACTCGTAGACTAAATTAGTAAAGCGTTTTTAGGATTGAGTAAAAGTTCGTTAAGAAAAAACATGACCAAAAAAATATTTCATCTGTCTTTTTCAATTGTTATCTATTACTTTTTGAACAAAGTTGAAAAAAAAACAATCGATGAATTTGGATCACACAAAATCCATTTGTCTAACATTACCATAATAGAGTGGATCAAATGGCCCAGGCCCGACGGCCCAACCCGACCCAGCCCAATTTTTTCAAGGGCTTGGGCTGTCGTGTTGGCCCAAAAAAGCCCGAAACCCGACCCGATCTTAGCCCGATATAAATTTTGGGCCGGGTATGGGCCGACCTTAAAGCCCGAATTTTGGCCCGGCCCGAATTTTTTTAAAAAAAATATAACATAATTTATGTTTTAAAACTTTTAAACTTCTTTTACGTTGAAATTTATGTGTTTTTTATCCCAATTTTTTTAAAAAAAAAAGTCGTGCAATTTTTAATTGTCCAACACCAAAACTATGTGTGAAATGTCAAATCGAGGTAAACTTTGTTCATATTTCTTAATACGGAGTATTAATATATCATTATGTACTCTAGTGGTCTGATTAATTTCGAGTAAGTTTTAGTAATAAAGAGTTTGTTTATTAGTCGGGTCGACTGCGGGCAAAAAACTCGATTAAATGTTGGTTAATTTGTGTTAATAATTTTTTTTTAAGGTGACGTAAAAAAAAATTAACTTAATCCCGAACAATCGTTGTGACCCGATTGGGCCCGAAAAGCCCGCAAGCCCGAAAAAATCCGAACGGGTCGGGCTTGGGCCTTACAAATCGGCCCGTTTGGGGGCCCGGACCGGACCGACCCGCTAGGTGGGCGTAATTTTATGGCAAGGCCCGGCCCAAACACGACCCGACCCGACCCGACCCCTGATCACCTTTATACCATAACAAAAAAATTATCAAAAATAGAAATAGATTTTTTTTGCCATCGGAGAAAGAGCTTAAGAATCAAGCGCAGTAGCCGCTAGGTTATGCGCAAAAGAATTCAGAACTCGAGGGATAAAACAAAAAGAAAGACAATGGAAAAGAGAGGCTAAATGATCAATATTTCCTAGCACATGGACAAGGGATGGTGGTCGGTCCTCATTGTTGTAGAGATGTTGGATCAACTGAAGGCAGTTCGTAAAGAGAATAAGGTGAAGAAAACCATTAGAGTTGGCCCACATCATTGTCTGGTAGATTCGCATAGCTTCTGCCTGGATAGGGGAGGCCGCCATGATCTTAATTGAAGATAAAGAGATCACCTGGTTAGTAGGTGAGTAACAGATCCATCCCTGCGAGGACTTGTGCACATCCTTCCATGAAGCATCCACCTTGATACGATAACAGCTGCAAGAGTCATTATTGCCAATAAAATTCACCTTGCTTAGCAGGATTTTACATTAACCTAAAATTATTGTCAATAATTTTATGATGTGTTGTTAGTAAGTTCCTCTCTCTCTACTCAATGAGAAATAGATAACTACTTTCTAATTCATTCAATTCTTTACCCTTACTATAAATGGACAATCCAATCAATTCTTTACATTTCACTTTTGGCAAATGATTTTACCTTATAATCCTTGTATCTTTCCTCTATTTACACCAAATATCACTAGTTCTTCTTTACTTTAAGTTTGGTAGACCCATAACATCATTTAATTTACCAATAATATCATTACTTTTACCACATTTTTTTAAAAGTAGTGAAAAATGGTATGTAAATGATTGAGTGGATGAGAGAAAGTATTGAATAATACACCAAAAGAGAAAATAGATAACAATTCAATAGGACGGATGGAGTATGGTCATAGCACTCAAAACGTTACCCAAATAATACACGAAAATAATACACGAAGTCAAACGGGAGGATCATATAATTATAGAGCGGGACTCGGGAGCATGATAGACCATTAGACCATGCATAGATGAGTCGATGAGGTGATGATATTCCCTTAATTACAATAGTGTGCAATGATGGCATTTAAACTTTTGTGATTAATAAATTGAAGTATTACTGTTGAATACAGTAGATAACTTTTGTAATTGCTCCTAAAAGTAAGGTTGTTGTTTAAGTGTATTGAGCCTGCAAAAAGGGTTTGGATGCATAGAGGTTATGGAAACCAAGCTCTTGTACACTCGTCTCAAGTCAAAACGGAAAGTTTTCAAGTGAAATTATGTGCCAAAGGTAATGTTGTATGTATGGTACCTTGATGAACGTAAACAAAGGCTAAATTCATGTGTTGAAGGAGGTGCCCAACCATGCCTTGTCCTCCTTTTGTCCAAACCACCCACTCTTGTTTTGCTTAATTAAACACATTAGTACTCCAATTCCAAGGATTTGGTTCCATAGCTACACATTTCAATCTCTAGGCCTCTTGTACATTATTTCTCAAGGTTATCCTTCTCCATTTCCCGATACTCCTTTACTAACTACAAAGTTGACCATTTGACTGACCATTTCCACTTCTTGTTTGTTGTTTCACTATTTTCATGCATGTGTTCATTTCACATGATCATGTGTGAAATGGTTGTCTTTGCAAAATACCTTCGTTTCAAATTGTTTTCACTTCTGCCCGGTTAAGTTTGTTAGAAGATACGTATCACTAGTAAAGAGGAAAAACGAACATGCTTATTTGACAGGATTGGATATGACTAGTAATATGGAGAGGAGAAAGAAACGGGCTTATCTGTGAGAGCAATTGTACTGTGGCCTAATACGTTACTGTCCTAAAGTTTAATTTGTCCCGCGCGCACTGCAATTGAACCCTAGAATTGTTGGTGTGTTAACATGGGTGAACAAAGGGACCTTTATTATCGAATTGCGAACAAAGAAGACAACGACGTAGTACGATTTATCGAATAAATCAATTGAAAAGCGTAACAATCAATATAGGAGACTATGAATCTGAATACCGGAAAACTGTACCAATCAAGCCCGAAATTTGTGCCTAATATCATTAAAACAGAAAAAGGAATCAGAGTGAAAATGGCCTGACAAGTCACTGTACTAAAGTCGAATTCACACCACACTTTACACACAGTTTTCCATAAAAATCACCACATTATTACACAACCTCTACAACTTTAATTTGATGTAGTTACGACTACAAAACATTGCTCATAACGTTGTCAAATAACTTCATAATAAAGAGTAGAGCACATGTTTTCCATAGATACATATAAGAGTGTGGATCCCCCACCAGCCCCTTTTAACCACGCTCGACCCGCCACTCCTCCACCCTTTACAATAGTGTCATGATCGTGATTGGGGTTTTCGTTCTGACCGTGGTGGTGTTGTCACGGTTGTGACCACCCTTCTCATGGTCATGAATCATGACATACCTCAGAAAGTCTTCTTCATGTACTTTTCTTATCTAAATTTATGTCACTTGGCTTTAGGGACGCCCCTACATATACTAGGCTTCCATACCAACCATGTGATACTCAAGGCTTCGAGATTGATTTGTGCAGGGTCACCTCGGGCAAGAGATCATGTATAAGGGAACTACTCTTTACCGTCGGTGTTTTCTTATTTCTTACCGTTGGCGTTAGTTACGTAAAATGACGACTTTGTCCTTCAGTTGTTTTTATTTTCTATTTTTTGTTTCTAATATTTTCGATTTACGAAGTCAATAATATTTACGATTTCTATTTTTAAAATTGAATCCACAAAATCGTCTTTTTTAAAAATCGTGTTTTAATTGACAAATATTACACCGTTGTATTTGTTTGCTTCATATTTTAAAAATCGTTTTTATCGAGTATTTTCTATTGAAACTCGACTTAAATCTCATAAATCTGTTCAAGATAAAAATAAATTACAAACAAATTAGTAAATCGTTTAAATATCACAAACATTACAAAAAAAATAAACACAATTATTTAATTACGTGATGTACTGGAAAAAAAATATAAACAAGGAATTATATAATTACAAATTAAAATCAACGAAACATAGAAATTAAATAAACGAAGATTTAATTAATTCGATTTAATTAATTTAATAAACGAGAACGAGAATTAACTCAATGAATCTAAAATAAACTGATTCGGGGGTTTGGTTGTAAGGAATTTTCGAATCACCCAATCAGGGGTTCGGTTGTAAGGAATTTTCGACCCACCCATGGGTGGGTCGAAAATTCCTTACAACCGAACCCTGAATCATTTTTTTTATTTCATTGATTTCCGTGATATCGACTAAATCCAACAAAAAAAGTTTTTTTTTTGGGGATAACTTTTTGGGTATGGGAAAACGTAAAACAATCTAAATCGATGCATAATAAAGATTAACTAGAAGTAACCGAAGAATTGTAAACTAGGTAATTATTCAATTAAGTAAATAAAGTAAATAAGATTATCGAGTTTTGATAAACCGATACTCTATAAAATGTAAATGTGATATTATTTCGAGAATATATTGCAATGGAAAAATCGACATTTTATGTAATTCTGTATATTACCTTTATAGGGAGTCGGTTTTAGTTTATTAGACCATCCCCAAGCAAGGGTCAAGTTAATTGAGTCGTGACTCATTTTTTTCTCTTAATTTCACCTTGTTTACCTAGACCCTCCTACACCCTCACATGCAGAAGGTCGTGGCCTTAGGCCATCAATCTCATTATTTACCACTTTTTCATTAATTAATTCATATTCTATATTATTTATTTCAATCATATCATCTTTTATGCAATTATTTTTGTGGACCACCTATGAAAGTGGTACACATGAGGTCATGGAAGAGGGTCTATGACCTTGGGTCATCCCATGACCTTTTCCCACTTGGGTCATGACTTGGGTCATGCTAATTATTAAGTTAATTAGTGTTTAAGATGACCTTGGGGGTCATGACCTCCCCTATCCACCTTGCTTGGATATGGTCTTACGATAATCGAAAAGTACGGTTTTATTATTGAGTTTTAATAAATCTATAAAATGTAAAAATAATATTATTTCGAGAATAAATTGTAGGACGAAGTCATCATTTTACGTAATTAACGCTGATGGTAAGGAGTAAAACGCTGACGGTAAAGAGTAGTTCCGACATTAGTTTATGGAAGAGACGCATGTGCCCAATAGCGATGCAGATTTACGTGTTTATTGGTTCTTCTGTAATTGACTTGATCGTGTATTGAAGAGACGCATATACAGGGATGAGCAAAAAAAACCTAAACCGTGTACGAAATGAAACCAAAAAAATCAGTCCAAAAATCCCGAAATCCTAGTCATCTAAGTGCAAGACTTTAAATTAGGTTCATAATTCACAATTCCAAAGACCCCATTTTAAACTAGTTTATAGGTAAATCAAATTTGACAATAATACACTTTTATTTCTTACCATGGTCGTATGATGCTACTCACTGTCTTTGACTACACACTGGCTGATTATCAAAGTGTTGCTACATTTTCGATTTGGCAGAATCTACCCATGGAGTCATGGACTATGACTTCAAAATTGTGCATCACTTTTCTTTGTTTTGGTTTGGGCCTATAATAAAGGCATGCCGGAATTATTAGAGCTTTTTAGCCCAAATGACATTTTTTTGAGCGAATAGATAATTTCATTAATAAAAAGTCATACGACATCTACAACTTATATCGAAATTGAACGAATACAATACTATAAAATTTGAGTAAAATAAATTCTCGTTAAAACAAAAATCTCTCACTAAGATTTTGATCTCCACTTCTGCACATTATATCATTGTTTAATGATACAATTTTTCACAAGAGGGTCTTCGGATCTTCCAAGGTTTTGACGAGAATCAATTTTATCTAGCCTAAAATAGATTCAACATCTCTCCTAAAAGAGAGAGCGAAACTCATCAATTGATTTTCAAAATAACAGGTTTGATAAAATGATTTTCAAAATAAGTAGCCAAACCGAATTATTAAACCGGTTTGGGTACTCAATTTTTCTCATTTCTGCATAGTTATATGACATATCTTCCAGTTTCCCCTCAATCAACATGGCATGTTTCATTTTATATAAGTAGTTAGGAAGACCTCTCTTATAGGACGACTCTAAAAACGAAAAACTCAACTTAAAAGAGAAAATTTACCAAAATAAACTCTTTTTTAGGTGGGCTAATTGTTTAAATGGTTTGGTCTTATGTGGTAAAACCGTGTTAAGACTTTTGTTTGAGATAGTATTCTAATAAACCATTAAAGCCTCATAATGTTGAGTCCTTAAGCTCTCAACTCTCCAGGTTGATTATTTGAGAGCTCATTTGTCACAGAGTTGACAATGTTATGTTTGAGAACTCATTTGTCACACAGTTGACAATGTCATGTTTTTTTATCCACATTTGATTTCAATGAAGATTTGTAATAAACATTTATTCACACATCGACGTTTACAAACCTCCACATGAGGAGGCGTATTAAGTTATAAGAACCAATTATAGAGTCCTAACCAGCGAGTCTCAACCATCTATTGTTCGATAAAATGTTCTAGAGAATGAATTTGCGACCCTCCGCATGAGGAAGCGTTTTAAGATAAAAGATCCTCCATTTTTCATGAAAATTGTGCATCCGAAACATAACCCCTTCCGTTCATTATTTTTGGTCCGTTTTCAGGAATATACTTGAGAATTATTTTATTGGAATAAGACAAAATTCGTGAACCTAAGGATACTTGAGGTGAGTGATCGGGTTTAGGTTGTCCCAATTAGTCGAGTAGCGTTTAGTCAGAGTGTCACACAGCCTTATCTATCCCTGAACCTGAACAATATATAGGGACACCAGACCAAGGCATCATTTCCCTGAACCTGGCAACTCAAAGAGGAAGAGGAAGAGGTAGAATTATAAGCGTGGTGTGAGAAAATGCTGATGCTAAGCCAACCGGGACCCAGTACCAGCCGCTGCACCTGCTGCACCGCCGCCTCCGCCGCCAACCGCCGCCGCAACATCCACTCTATCCCCACCCTCTTCTCCAAACGCACCACCACCAATCTCACAGCCAAAAACAATCCCCGATTTCCTCTTGTTTTTGCTAAGTCCTCAGATTCCAATTCTACCCCTGTCACCGAACCACAACCACCCCCTGCTTTCCAGCAAACCGACGTCGTTTCTGTTGGTCAAGATGGGGTTCCATTGGAAGGCGTTATTCAGTTCGATAAGCCCAATGTTTCCTCTTCTCGTTTTCAGAAATGGGGGTACTTTTCCATTCATTTAATCCATCCTATCGCGTCTTCTAATTAGTCGAAATTGAAACTGTAGTAATGTAGTTTTCCATTAATTTACTTGTTTTAATGATTATTATTGCAGGAGAATTGGATTGTTAGCTGGTGGGGATGTGTTGGCGTTGCTTATGTTTGCTGCAATTGGAAGGTTCAGTCACGGCTTCAGCGTTCTTGATGCTGAAACGCTGCGTACAGCTGATCCTTTTATTGCAGGTCTGTCAAATTACGATGAATGTCAAGTTATGCTGTGCCTTCTATTGTTGAGGTTTTAAATGATTGCCCCGTTTCATGAATATATGTGAGGAGTATTATATTGAAACCGTGCAATCATTTAAAACCGGAGGGAGTATTTATTAATGGGATGTAATTTGATGCAGGGTGGTTTCTTAGTGCGTATTTTCTTGGAGGATACGGTGAGGATGGTCGAGGGATGAATGGTTCAAATAAGGCTGTATCCGCTGCTGCTAAATCATGGGCATTGGGTATTCCAGTAAGTTGCAGAACTCCAAGACTTGATCTTTTGCTTTTCATTTGCTAGAAGCTAAGTGTTTGCCCTAAAGTTAGTAACTCTTGTAAAGGTAGTTTATAATGTTAGGGAATTATTGATGCGCTGGGTTACTTGTCTTCTTACTTCTAAGATCAGACTTGCTTAGATTCGAGGCGCTAGCTAAAATGCCTCTGTGCCTTTTTCACAAGGCTCACTTAACCAGACTAGCTAGTACACACTTTCCGAATCTTTTTCAGCTACGTCATTTGTTACACCTTTTCTTTTCCCTGCTATTCCCAACTTTTACTCCTTTGCTTGTTTTCTAAGAAACCTCCTAATAAAAGGTATCGTGGCCCAAAATTTTATTTGGAAAATACAATTTTGATTCAAAAAATAGGGCGCGTAGTATCCAAAAGGTGTGTGTCTATGCCTTTCACTTGTCGCCTTGGCCTCTTAGCACCTTGGTGTGCCTTGCGCCTCTTTAAAGTCAGCATACTTGTGTCTGGCGCAATCAAGGATATGGGTAAAAGTACTCAACCCTTTCTTATCCAAGATATTAGGAAATTGTAATTAGGAAATCATAACAACCGCCTAGACCACTGATATTTACTTCTATCTGAATCTCATTTTCCATTTATTAGAAGACCTTAACCCTTGCACGATATCAACCTTAGGACTCTCTATCATCCTACTCATGGTTATTGTGCCTTTCTGTTATCAACTCATATTGTACCTAGACATTATATATTTCCCCTTTTGACATCAATTGTGCAATAGTGCATTTGAATGTTCTGTTTGATCCTGGTGGCCATAATCAGAAATTAATTTGACTATCCTTAATCAGGATCGAAATAATCACCCAAATAAATAATTGGACTCCGAGCTTGCTAGTCAAACAAAATTGCATCGAATTATGTGTGACAAAGATCCATTATGGAGTTCAGAATCACAGAAAAATAAATGTGCTTGGGTCTTGTGAACCTCAGTTAATCTCGATAAGAATTCAAGTTATTTCGATAAGAGTTCATATAGAATTGGGCTCTCCAATTCTAAATTTACTTCTCTGAGGGTAGGAGTTCTTTTAGTGTGATGATATCGATAGCTGATATTGTTACCTCTCCCAACCACACCGTATGTCTGTATATGGAGTCCTTGAGGGAGTTGGGTATTTTTGTTTTTCCTGTTCCTGTTCTAGTTTTCGGGAAAAGGGAAATGTTTAGCAGAAGGACGTTGGTGTCATACATTTTGGGGTTGATTTGGAGAAGAATTTGTGACAAGATGCTCAATCAAAGTTTGATTGCAGTTTTAGACCTGGATAAAGCTGACAACCGGTTTGTGCTTGTCTATTGTTGTTTGACAGATAGGATTGGGGATACGAGCGTTGTCTTCAGGACATCTGCCTCCGACCAGTTTTGCTTTGGTGACTCTTGGTAGCACAGCGGTTTTGCTTATCGGTTGGAGGACACTTTTATTCCAAATCCTTCCAAATGCTGGGAACAAAAAAGATGACGTGTACAAGAAAGGAAGCCCATTTGAACTGTTTGAGGTACTGAATTGTTATTCTCTGTCACACTAGCTAGTTACGAGTATCATTTATCACGCATATGTAAAATCATGTTTAACTTTTGGTTTTAAATGGGAAGATTTTTGGACCCCTTAGGCCTTAGGTCTTGTTTGAATTTGACACTCGGAGATCTTAAGAATAAGGACAAAGGGAGGTAATTTTCAATTGTTTAGTAACCAAGTTCAGAGGGGACTATAGGAATCCAAATTTGTTCGCTAAGCAAAGTTAAAACCTTTTCAGCGTTGAAAATATTTGTTGCTCACCCCTCTCTCCCTTAAGATTAAGAGCTCATCAAAAGGAATATGGAGTATTTCTCAAGAATCAAATATATATTTCACAAATCAATTTGAAATGCTCTTGTCAAAATGTTGTCTTATGTCAGTAGTTCTGGATTATAGATCTATAACTTGCCATCCTGGAGCTATGTTCTAGTGAAAATGCCGTCTTATATCAATAGATCCAGTGGTCACCCACAGGCCACAGGTCCCTGCTCCACATACCCTCCATTTCCATACAAATTTTTGTGCCACTGTTTTCCAATCTCCCTAAACAACTCATGTCTCCTCATAGTATAATGATATTCTTCACCGCGTAAAGCAGGTGAGAAAACTCTAAATCCATGACCTACACCAACTGGATTAAACCACACTTCTAGATGTAGGAGTTAGTGAGGGAGAAAGTGAAAGCAGGGAAACATACCCCAATCCCAAACAGCAAGCATCAAACATAGTTGCTCTGAAGAAGTGCACAACCTCCAAAAGACCAAGTAACAGAGGCGGGGGGGGGGGGGGGGGGGGGGGGGGGTAGTTGTCAAATTTGAAAGAGGCTTACTAGAGGAAGGTCCCTTGCTGGAACTTCTGGTTAAGATTCACGGAAAGCTCAACCACGGCCGCCTCATCTAGATGAAGCCAAGTATGTAAAGCATCAATCAAGATGCTTTTAAGAGACAGATCAAAAGGTCTCATAAATGTATCATCCGATCGAATAACTTCTCAAGATGGGGTGTCACTAACCGGATAACGGTCGCACTGTCGTACACCAAAGTCCTCCTGAAAACATGTACATTCGTTTAGTGACGAGACCGAAAGTCCTCCTGAAAACTTGCCCCCTATCATCACCGCTAGGAGTTCGAGCTCAAACTCGAAAAACCCACTTCTTGACCAGGAGTGAGACATGGGAGATATTTTGAATGGTAATTTTTTTGAGTATTTTTAATTTTAGGGTAAGCGGTTTGTAGTAAATTGTCTGCAATGAGTAGGAATTGGTTTATTGAACTTGAGTTGGAAACTTGAAAGAATCTTTGGCAATGTCCATATGTTGTCATTCCTATTTTTTGAGAAGCGTGCATGTTTTTATGTTAATTACAATTAGTTTGGAGATGGAGTACTACTGAGTAACATTGCTCTTGAGTAAAAGACTTGATGTTTGGCCACTATTTCTAGTGTTGCTGCTACTGTATTCAGTGTGCCTGACAATCTTAGCTTGATGTCCATTTTTTTTCTTTGGAATACTGCAGTTGCTAAGTTCACTGGTTAGGAGATGGTGATGTTCATCAATGTATGCTTTGTATCGTCATTCAACTTTCCTTCTTCGTGATCTACAATCATGTATCTCTTGGTAAGGCCTATATTTAAAATTTAATACAAGTGTTCTAATGCGAATTCAAGTGTACAAATGTGAAGCCATGATTTTATGAACTACACGAATGACGAATCTACACCACACCCCCAATGAATATCTAGTAGGGAGTAGAAAGGAAGCAATTGAAGTATCTGGCATCTAGCTGAACTTCTGCCAGTGTTTGAATCTTTAAACAGGAACTTCAATTAAAGTCTCACCCCAATAATCTACTCCTAAGTCCTATTGCAAATCATAAAAGCTACTCCGTAAATCATTTAAATGGGATACATCCACAAAGTTCCTCCAGTATCTGATTCACCCTAAATCAATTTGAAAATAAAATCACTCAGAACCAGTACGACCTTCGTGATGAATCTTTTGATACTGGTGATTCTGAAGTTAAAGAGGGGGGGCTGCCGCGTAACCAACGTACTGCTTCCCCCTTAATTCGAGGGATTGTTAACGCCACACCATTTTGTACTCGGTCACTATGAGAGTGTTAACTTTAATAATCTAAGTCTTTTAAGACATTTTGAATTGCAAGAGTAATTCAGTGTGTCATTATCAGTGCCCTTAACTTGTTCATTTGTTGAGAGAAACTTGGTAGTGTATGATGGCGATTGCAACAACTTCAAAAGAAGCAACCTAGAGTTCCAACTTCCAAGTGAAAGCATGATTTGAGGAATCCATTATCTTATCTTTTTTGGTGCAATATTTCAAAATTCATCAAACTTACAACCAGTGAGTATCATTAAGTTTCCTAAGCCTTAACCAAGAATGGCATCAAGCCTAGTATAGTACTAGTGTAAAACTCGTGCCTACGCACGGTTTTTTAATTAATGTTTGTGTATACAAAGAATTTAGTGAAATTATAAAATTATAATCCTTGTTTCTAAGTCAATATTTTACACTTTTCTTTCTTTTATAATGTTTTCGTCAATAGTTAACGTTTTTTTGTTTTGGGTAAACTTTAATATTTATATTTTATATTTAATCATAAAACCAATTTTTCTCTCACTACCTTGTCTTTCAGTATAAAGAAAAAAATGTAATATTCTAATATGATGAACAAAATATAAATTAGTAATATCTTCCCGCTTTTATTTTGTTTATATTTGTTATCTATAAAATAATACGACGTATTCTTTGAGAAATACAACTAATAAATGGATCAAATCGTGTCCAATTTACGACACATAACAGGATAAGAATATAAGTAATAAATAATGAATATCTTACTTTTTACTCATTTTAGGTCGATTTTTTTTATATATAGTTTTTTTTAATTTAGATCATATTCGATATTACTATTTTATTTAATCATTATAGTATCTATATTTGAAAAGATTACACATAACTCTCTAGATTTAGTGTTTAGTAGAATATTTTCGTAAATTAATTTATTTCTAAATTCTAGTGGATTATAATTAAATAGAGAATTTTTAAATTAGAAAATATTTTAGTAAATTTCGAAATGACTCGTAAATATGACTCGTTGGCCCTAAAATTTTGACCCGTGCCCATTTTGTGCAAACTCAAAATGATCTACGGAGTATTAATTTAGGATCAAAATCCAGGTTGACCCGTTTCGATCACGTCATTACAAAATTATTAAGTTTAATATTGTAAGTTACAATTTTTTTTTAAAAAAATTGTTATTTCATTGGGCCCAACTTTTTAAATTAAAATTGTAACATATGACTATATGAGTATGTCGTCCATCTTGTAATAATTCATTAAATTTGGTCTTAAAAGCTTAAATAGATTGTTTGATGAGGAAAGCCTAGTTTCCATAAATGTAAAAAGTATTTGGGCGGGAAAGTCGAAAAGTCATTTTTGCCCCTTGATTTTTGTTTTAGTGAATAGGGGATTTACTAGGAATAATTTTTTTTTTTACTCTAATCTTTGCTCCAATCTCATACTTAAGTTGGCCTATAACATAATCTGGCCTTGCGACCACCATATTGACACGACAATGGTTCCTCGCCCACCATATATGGTGCCATACTCCTACAATGACCGCAGCCACAACCTGTTTGTATAACAGTGATTTATGTTTGTATTGGGTCCACCATCTACACGTGTTCACCGCTGGCAAATGTACTCCAAACCAGTTTGTGGCTAATCTAAAGCACTCCTGCGCATATCGACAATCCGAGAACATGTGCCAGTGAGACTCATTAGCTATCCCACAAAGGTAGCAACTACTATCTATCACCATTTGCATCCTTGCCAACCTATCCTTGGTAAGTAACCGGTTATGACAGATAAGTCAAGCAATGTACTCGTCCTTAGGAATACCCATTCTATTTCATACCAAGTTGAACATGTAACCACCTTTACCCTTTAACAACCGTGTATTATCCGCCATTCCTAAGTAGTGTGGGATTTCTAGTGTAGAAGAGATTCTTAATCCAGCATAGCCAAGACCAGCTTGAATTAAGAGAAGGTTGATAGTCTTTTCGGTCTCTGTCTTTCATATATACTCCATGAATCCATCTCACCCATACGTGGTCAGCCTTAGCAGCAATCCACCAAGCATATTTAGCTATACACGCAATATTCCTATCCTTCAGATTCTTCAGGCCAAATCCCCTCATTTTTTGGTTGGCAAAGGTAGTTCCTGCAGATACTAGTTATGTGATTAATGGTAGAGGTGGGTAGGATGAAAATGCGCGACCAGTATAAATGAGGAACTTAGTACTGACTGAACAAGTACTAGCCTGCCTGAGTATGACTGTTTCCTCGCACCAAACCCCCTTATTTTGTGCACTATCTTCTCAGTTAATACATGACATTCTAGGATTGAAAGTTTCTTGGGAGACATGGAGATCCCAAGATATTTAAATGGCAAGGTGTCTGGCACCATACATGCCAGTCATCTGCTCAATGCTCCCCAAGTCATTTTGATGTACTCCATTGTGGTAGATGTTAGATTTTGCTCTCTCTAGACCAGAGGTAGTAGAGAACTTAGTGAAGGCTTGCATAATCCAGCGAAATGAACTAGCAAAACAACATCAAATCGCCAGTAAAACATAGATGACTGAGCTTGACATTCTTGCAAAGTGGATGAAACTTAAATTCAATTTTTTCATGGACTTCTTGAATTATACGACTAAGATATTCCATACATATGGTGAACAAAAGAGGAGAGAGTGGATCCCCTTGTCTTAATCCTCGTCGAGCTTTGAAAAACCCAAATTGATCTCCATTAAAGGAAAGGGTATAGCTAGGGAATCTGAGACATTCCATAATAAGTTGGGTGAATTTTTCAGGGAACATTAATGCTTTCATCATATCTTACACAAAATCCCATTCTATGGTATCATACGCTTTTTTCATATCCACTTTCATAATCACCTAGGAGAGCATTGTTTTCTGTTGTATAGCTGGATCAATTCCTGGCATATATGAATGTTCTCTGATATCCTTGCCGTTGACAAAGGCACTTTGACTGGGTTAATAATATCAGGCAAAATTTTGCTTAATCTTGCACAAATGACTTTGGAGAGACATTTGTAGGTCACATTACAACATGCGATTAGCCTATTTTGACCCATTGTTTGAGGATTCAGAATCATGACCCACGAGAAGCTTGAAGCGCGTTTACTCGTTTGGAATTTGAGGCTTCATAAGCATCAAAACGTTTAGTCAATGCCGCTAACTACGCTGCCACAACATTGGCTAACTCAATCTCTGAACTTGTTCCGCGAGAGTGACCTCGTGGATTACCCCATCGAGCGTGGTGAGTAGTCATCTCCTCTATCGTTTTCCAAGCTTTGTCGTCGTCGACATTGTTTTGGAATCGCCTATTAGCTGCAGAATCTAGTGTGGCACGACAATCGTCATATAAACCGTTATAGAAGTGATTGCACAGAAACCATACGTGAAACTCGTGATATGGGCACTCTTTTACCAACTTCTTGAATCGTACCCAAGTCTCGTGGATATTCTCGGAAGGAATTTAACGAAAGTTAGTTATTTGACTTCTTAACATGTTCGTCTTCTGAGGTGGGTAATAGTACTTGTAGAACGCTAAGGCAAGAGATTTTCGGTCAGTAATATCCTCAGCTTTGCGATCCAAGTCGGTAATCCATTCCCTAGCATCGTCATGTAGGGAAAACATGAACATCTCCATCACCTGCTCCTGAGTAACTCCCGCGGGGAGTGGAATGGTGAAGCAATAGTCGGTGAAAATTTGCATATGTTTCGCCGAATCTTCCCCAGTGGTACCTCCGAACTGATTTTTCTCCACCAAAGTGATGAAAGGAGGACGGATTTCAAACGACCCAGTTGTAGCTGTGGGCCATTTGATCGGCTTAGGCAAAGCCGTCACCACTGGTTCTGAATGACTGGCAAGCTTAGGCATATTGCAATAGTGTAGTAACAAGGTATAAGAGGAAACTACAAGAAACCAGTGAGAACTGCCCAAGGAACGGGTGTTCCCCGGGGCGAAAAATAACCTAAAATCTAAAACAAAAAATAAACAACTAAATAACACCGTCACCCGACAATAGTGCCAATATTTTATAGGACTAGGTCGTATCCCTAATCAAAGATACCTTAAGGACACCAACTTATGTAGATAGTGAAGTCAGGGGTTGATATGACTAAAGTCGTACTGTCCAATCAAGAATAACCCAATACTACTAACAAGAAGCTAGTGGCAAGTAAGGTATCGTATCCACAGGGAAGCGGTCTAAAATGTCTAATAGTTATGACGATTCTAAGATGCTCTAAACGGTTGTTTGATGAGAAATATCTAAACGGTTACTAAAATGCGATAATGAATAAGAGATTCTAACAATGAGATGTGAACTAAGGTCATGGGTTCACGATAGGTGTTCGACAATTATGCGACAACAATGATAAACACACAGACATGCTAGTTGGCTATAACACGTTCTCTCGAATCGTATCAACCTAGGAAAGATCTAACGAACTTTCGCAACTTATTAGACTTCCTACCAAATCGTGCGTGATCTAATCCCAATTCGACTTTCGCACAAGAACTAGAATTTCCCAATCGGATTTAAAAGTTGTGGCCTTAACAGATTAATCAGCAAATAAAACACGCGAAAATGGCACTAGCACAAATATAAGTTTAGTATCGAAGTAACAAAATCATGTAATAACCCATCGATCCCCTTCGACCCTGGTGATAAAAATTAACTACTCATAATAATTACGGAACGACGAATAACAATCTCAAACATCGTAATTGCAAAAAGGGAATAAAATCTAGTATAAACTATACTAATTTTTACTACGTAAATCTAACATTGATTTCGAAAGTGACAAAATCAGAAACACAACAAATAGGAATAGATGAAGATTAAAACGGAAAGTATGAAATTGCATAAACTAAATTACCAGTTCTGATTACATGATCGAAAAACGTCTCCTGAATGCTAAAAGTCACGTACTAGTTTGTAGGGAAAATTCTAAGTTATGAGAAGTATCTCTACTACAAGTCTCCTCCTTAGTTAAATAGAAAGCTGGCGAAACAAGTGTAGTGTGCACATCGGCCGGCCGACAGGAGGCCAGTCGGGTACAAGGACCGAGGTACATACTTAAATAAAGCTTAAAATCCTTAGAAACTAAATAGCAAAGGTGATGTACACTCAGGCCGGTGCACAGGGGGCCTGTCATCAGCTGGGTAGTGCGCACAACATAAGTGAAAATTGGGTTGGGCCGCTTCTAATGGCCCAACGAATCAACTCGTCACAAGCTCTTCTTCGACTAAGAGACTTATGGCACGAGTCTCGTTCCAGGATCGTTCTTCTAACTAGAAATGAGTGTAGATGTGCATAAAGACCTGAAGTTATGTAGAATCTACAAAAACACTCACTCAAGACAAAATGTTAGAAGAAACGGCTCTAAAGAGCGCATTCCGATTGGAAAAGACAACGGAATTGAGGGAATAAAACTATATAAACACGACACATCAAACTCCCCCTAAACGAACCCTTGCTTGTCCTCAAGCAAGACCCGTAAGAGAACAACTAATACAATACCAAAACAGCTCAGAGCAAAGAGTAGGCTTCCAAAATACTTGAATCCATCATGGCAAACATCTAACCAAGTCCAAGAAACGAATTCCAAGACAGGGAAATAGGAAAAAATAGATCACCAACAAGTACACTACTTCACCAAGCATAATATATAAACCATATTTTCAACCAAAACCTTGCATATGCTACTCACGGAGTCACTCATCGCTCAATTAGGAAGGATAGTATATATATATAAAATATATGTGAATACGCTCAACTACTCCAACTCATGGAAATATGCCCGCAATCTAGTATGGTACCAACCTCTAAATTTTTACAAAACACGCCAATATCACACGAGGAGGCAAAGACGGTAACAAGGGTAGAAGATGGAAATCGATTTGGTCATATGAGGTTGAAGCCAAACTAGTGAACCAACTAGTGCGATAATGTTCAACTCAAAATTTCTTCTACTTCCATAAACAAACCCACACAAGTTACCGATCAATGACGAAAGAGTCTGGGGTCAAAAGAGAGTGCTTAAATTTCATCAAGTTAAAGGAAAATAAAAAATAATGAAAATAACATATTTTTGTTTTGATTTTTTTGTTCGTTTGTTTTTTTTTCTTTTTTTTTTCAAAGCTTGATGAAATTAGAAGCAAATATACAATGACTCAAATTGACCCGCATAAGATCTTGACACTCCCTTGAAACAGAATCAACAACATCCAAACATCCATAAAAAATCTCCATAATCACACAATAATGAGCATATAACGCACTAGGTGACCTACTTCTTCAAGCTGGGCTAGGTAGGCAAATTTGATTTTGTAGTTCGTTTTGTAAATTCTTTAAATTAAGGTCAAGGAGAGGAGGGGAAATGTGTAGAAGAGGATGAAAATGAAAATGTCCCATAAATGATCACTAGGCAAGTTAGTCAAAATAAAGAGGAAAACACCATACTTATGCGTGCTGACATAGCATATTCCACGAGGAGATCTACACACAACCTAAGTGGTAGCCATACATGAATGTACTGGCTACAGGAGGCTCTAATCCTCACCAATTATGTAGCTAAAACCTAGATGCAAGGTCGGTCTAAATGGGAAAATGACAAATTACAAGGTTGGTTGAATACTTATCGAATAATTATCATTCCACCTAATAAAGGCCACATGGATGTCAAATAGGAACGAGAAGGTAGCCTAAAGAGTGCAAAATATCATCATTGCTTCATGATCAACATCATATACAGACACTAAGACTCAAGAAAATAAAACTAAAGAAATACTCAACTCCCCACGCTAGACTCGACATTGTCCTCAACGTCAATATCATACAAACTCAAAATTGGTGGAGGGATGCAAATTAAAACCGAGAAGAGAGAGAGAAGACACACCAATTATGTACAAGGAGAGGTAGCGGAATCAACAATCCGTTATTGACCATCATCATCAAAATCATCCAGAATATCATCATCACCACCCGCGACCCCGGAACCAGACGCACCACCCGTATACCAACCACCCCTCAATACTCACTAGCGGCTCCAAAGGTAAGGCCCGTCGGGGCACTGAAATAATCGGTGTTGAGGTGGAACCCACCGTGAGAAGAAGGGTCAGAATAACCACCATCGGGCCATGAAAAGTACGAAGGAAAAGGGCCCTGAAGTGGCACAGCATCACGCCTAGCATAATCATCATAAACGGGATACATCCCGAGGCACTGATCCACATATAAATGGTCTAAGCGAGCATGAGTAGCAGCGGTGTCAGCACGAGTCTCCGTGCGAAAGGTATCGAAGTCAAAACGGGAAGAACCGGTACCCAGCTCCATGCGCTCCATCCATGGAACAAGGTCAGGATGAAGGGGAGTATACTGGGGTGGAGGAGGGGATTGCTCATAGGCAGTGGTAGTGGTGGGCTCAAAGGTAGGCTTGGACGTGGTGGACTCAGAGGTAGGCTGGGACGTGCTAGGCTCGGTCGTAGTATGTCGGGTGTAGGTAATAGTGGGTGAAGAGGGAGCAGAAGTACGGGTAACAATGGGCAAAAGGTAATTAGGTTGATCAGCCTGAAGTATCAAATCCGCCCTAACTCCCAAAGTAATACTCTCGCTGATCAATGAACCAAACCCAACGACCCTGACTCCTAGAAGAAATCCATTCGAGATAAGCTAAATATCGAAGGCTAAGGGTAGTCTCGCCCGGGACTGGGGTATGGTCTGCTTCGCGGAAAGCGGTCATCTGAAGAGCTAACTGAGTAACTAACCCGCCTATGTAAATCGCAACATCGGCAACAGAAGTAGCAATTCTCCTAATCTGATGGACAAGGTGATAAGCAATATTAATATGCCACACCTTCGGCTTACGTTGCAAATACGAGCCTAGGATAAAGACTTTCTCAGTGCGCACATTGTGCGGCTCCTTCCTAACGAATATAGTCCAACCCATGAACCTCTGCCAGACCTTAATTACCGGATGATAAATGTGGTTCGAACTCATGTGCCCCGAGTTAGTGTACGGGGCATCAGCTATACATTCCCAGAAATCACCCACCTTAAAATTAGTATGGTCAGTTGGTGAATGACTCTCTTAATCAAGGAGATCAAAATATTTCCCAAACTGCTTCAAGTTCAACTCAAAAGTAGTGTTCAAAATACGGAAACTTATAGAAATTGCCCAAGACCGTCTATTCTTACTCATCTCAAAAGAACTCGAAAACTCCGAGGTAATTTGAGAATATGTACTACGACGCATCGTAAACGAAGTACTCATCCCAACACCCTTAAACAAAAGCTGTACTGCAACATCTAGACCTAAAGTTTTCATAGCCTCACGATCAATAAAACACGTAAGAACTAAAGTCTGCTTCTTTAAATTTTGAAACCGTACCTTTTGCTCAGTGGTGGAAAAAATCACACCTGGAAAAAATGGATCGGAAGGAATATCGGGCTGAGCATGGTCCAACCGGGTGCACCTTTTCCGAGAACCCATCACCAAACCAGAAATAACGCTTGGGGAAACTTGAGGAAAATTGGAGTGAGAGACTTGAAGAGGGAAAGGGATGAAGAAATGAAGATGGGGAGTGAGGCGGAAAAATGACAGGCTGGCGAAAAAATGGCGAGGGGGCCTATGTGCGCTCAGGCCGGTCGGTGGTACCGTCTCCCGGTGCACCGACCTGACGCACCATCATATATTTTAATAATAAATCCCCCACTCACAGCCATCCGGTAGGGCACCGGCCCTCGGTGCACCGACCTGACTGCCCCATCCGCTCTATTTCGAGATTTAGCTTGATATTTTCTCTCATTTCTTGTGTACCTCGGCCCCTAGAGTCAAAAGGGGCTCTGGGGCAGGCCAAGGCGCTCAAATCACCTATTTAGAGTTAGAATTAATTTTGTACCTCGCCCCTTATAGTTAATAGGCCTCCTAGGCCTAGGCTGAAGTGATCTGCTATGTACTATCAAGAGCGTGGCCAATCTTTTCTAATATTCTTCATTTCGAGTCACTTTCAATGATTCTGCGCATCTCCAAAAACATTAGTCCCTCCCCTCTTCCTCACTAAGAGAACAAAAGGAGAAAAGAAAATGAGCATAAGGGAAATTATGTACATACCCGGGCTGCCTCTCGGTAGCGCTGGTTTAGAGTCCCGCACAACTCGGTGAACTTCAATCCTTAGTGAGATGAGGGAACGGAATGAAGTTGTATAACTTCAATCGCTCCAACATGAGCACCTTGATGATATAATTTCAATCGTTGACCATTCACCTTAAAACGTTCACCCGAATCACTCTCGACTTCAATCGAGCCAAATTTACCAACTTGGGTGACGGAGAAAGGTTCGGACCAACGAGATTTCAATTTTTCGGGAAACAATCAGAGTCTAGAATTGAATAATAGTACCTTGTCCCCTACGTTAAATTCACGAGAAAGGATATGCTTGTCATGCCACCGCTTGGTGCACTCCTTGTAAACCCGAACTCTATCATAAGCACCAAGACGAAATTCTTCTAACTCATTTAGTTACATGAGTCGTTTCTCTCGACTCAACTGTGGGTCTAAGTTAAGCTCTTTGATCGCCCACCAAGTCTTGTACACTAGCTCGACGGGTAAATGACATGACATGCCTTGCCATAGACCAATCGGTAAGTTGAAGTACCACGGCCAAAGTCCTACAATCAGGTTTTTATTGGCCCACCTTATTTCGGGATGCCCAAGCTTTTATTATGTTTTGCGACGCATGTCAAAGGACCGACAATATTTCTCGGAGGCATGAGATGCCTCAAAATGGGTTCCTTGAGGTAGAAATTTTTGATGTTTGGGGTATTGATTACCAGGGTCCGTTTCCGTCATCCAAGGGCAACCGATATATTTTGGTTGCGGTTGATTATGTCTCCAAATGGGTGGAGGCCGTAGCATCTCCTGCTAATGAATTAATGATGCTAAGACGATAATTTCTCTATTTAATTAGAAAAAACTATTTTTCCCCGCTTTGGTGTTCCAAGAGCTATAATTAGTGATGGCGGAAGCCATTTTCATGAAAAGCGACTTGATACTTTGCTTGCTAAATACGGTGTCTCTCACCGTACCGGACTTGCCTACCACCCTCAAACGAGTGGGCAAGTCGAGGTGTCTAACCGGGAAATTAAGTCAATTCTCCAGAAGGTTGTGTCAAAAGCTCAAAAAGATTGGAGCTCTAAGTTAGATGATACATTGTGGGCTTATCGAACCGCCTTTAAAATGCCTACTTGTATTTCACCTTACCGATTGGTCTATGGCAAGACATGTCATTTACCCGTCGAGCTCGAGTACAAGGCTTGGTGGACAATCAAGGAGTTTAACTTGGATCCACAGTTGAGTGGAGAGAAACGATTCATGCAACTAAATGAGTTAGAGGAATTTCGTCTTGGTGCTTATGATAGTGCTCGGGTTTACAAGGAGCGCACCAAGCGGTGACATGACAAGGACATCATTGCTCGTGAATATAACGTAGGGGATAAGGTTCTATTGTTCAATTCTCGACTCCGGTTGTTTCCCGGAAAACTGAAATCTCGTTGGTCCGGACCTTTCTCTGTCACCAATGTTGCTAAATTTGGCTCGATTGAAGTCGAGAGTGATTCGGGTGAACGTTTCAAGGTGAATGGTCAACGATTGAAATTATATCATCAAGGTGCTCACGTTGGAGCGATTGAAGTTATACAACTTCATTCCGTTCCCTCATCTCACTAAGGATTGAAGTTCACCAAGTCGTGCGAGACTCTAAACCAGCGCTACCGGGAGGCAGCCCGGGTATGTACATAATTTCCCTTATGCTCGTTTTCTTTTCTCCTTTTGTTGTCTTAATGAGGAACAAAGGAGGGACTAATGTGTATGGAGATGCGCAGAATCATCGCAAGTGACTCAAAATGAAGATTTTAGAAAAAGTTTGTCACGCTCTTAATAGTACATAGCAGGTCACCTCAGCCTAGGCCTAGGGGGCCTATTGACTCTAGGGGGCGAGGTACGATATTAATTCTAACTCTATAAGAGGTGATTTGAGCGCCTTAGCTTGCCCCGAGGGCCCCTTTTTACTCTAGGGGCCGAGGTACACAAGAATTGAGAGGAATATCAAGCTAAATCTCAAAATAGAGTGGGTGGGATAGCCAGGCCGGTGCATCGGGGGCCGGTGCCCTACCGGATGGCTGTGAGAGGAAGATTTATTATTAAAATATAAGATGGTGCGCCCAGGCTGATGCATCGGGGGCCAGTACCACCGACCGGCCTGAGCGCACATAGCTCCCCCTCGCCATTTTTCTTCGCTAGCTATCATTTTTCCGCCCCTCCTCGCCATTCTTTCACTCTCCTTCTTCATCTCTTCATCCTTTCATCCCTTCCACCCTTCCACTCTCTCACTCCAAATTTTTCCCCAAGTTTCCTGCTATTTCCAATTTGGCGATAGGTTCTCAGAACAAGCGCACCCTGTTGGACCATGCTTAGCCCGATGTTCCTTCCGATCCAGTTTTTCCAGGTGTGATTTTTTCCAACATTGAGCAAAAGATATGGTTTCAAAATCTAAGAAAGCGGTCTTTAGTTCCTACGCGTTTTATTGATCGTGAAGCTATGAAAACTTTAGGCTTAGATGCTGCACTAGAGCTTTTGTTTTAGGGTGTTGGGATGAGTAATTTGTTTACGATGCGTCGTATACATATACTTAGATTACCTTGGAGTTTTTTTGTTCTTTTGAGATGCGTAAGAATAGACGGTCTAGGGCAATTTCTGTTAGTTTCCGTCTTTCGAACACTACTTTTGAGTTAAACTTGAAGCAATTCGGGAAATATTTTGATCTCAACGATTATGAGAGTCATTCACCACCTTACCATGCTAATTTTAAGGTGGATGATTTCTGAGAATGTATAGTTGATGCCCCGTACACTAACTCGGGACACATGAGTTCGAACCACATTCATCATCTGGTAATTAAGGTTTTGCAGAGGTTCATGGGTTGGACTATTTTCGCTAGGAAGGAGCCGCATAATGTGCGCACTGAGGAAGTCTTTGTCCTAGGCTCGTATTTGTGGCGTAAGCCGAAGGTTTGACATATTAATATTGCCTATCAACTTGTCCATCAGATTAGGAGAATTGCTACTTCTGTTGCCGATGTTCCGATTTACATAGGCGGGTTAGTTACTCACTTGGCTCTTTAGATGACCGCTTTCCGCAAAGCTGACCACACCCTAGTCCCGGGCGAGACTCCCCTTAGCCTTCGGTATTTAGCTTCTCTCAATTGGATTTCTTCTAGAAGTCAGGGTCGTTGGGTTTAGCTCATTGATCAGCGGGAGTTTATTATTTTGAGAGCCGGGGCGGATTTGACACTTGAGGCTGATCAGCCTAATTATCTTTTGCCCGTTGCTACCCCCAGTTCTTTTCCCTCTTTACCTGCTATTACCTACACCTGTCGTACTACCTCTGAGCCCAGCACATCCCAGCCTACCTCTGAGCCCGGCACATCCCAGCCTACCTCTGAGCCCAGCACTACCACTGCCTATGAGCAACCCCCTCCTCCACCCCAGTATGCTCCCCTCCATCCCGACCTTGTTGCATGGATGAAGCGCATGGAGCTGGGGACCGGTTCTTCCCGTTCTAACTTCAATACCTTTCGCACGGAGACTCATGCTGACACCGCTGCTACTCATGCTTGCTTAGACCGTTTATATGCGGATCAGTGCCTCGGGATGTATCCTGTTTATGATGATTATGCTAGGCGTGATGCTGTGCCACTTCAGGGCCCTTTTCCTTCATACTTTTCATGGCTCGATGGTGCTTATTCTGACCCTTCTGCTCATGGCGGGTTCCACCTCAACACCGATTATTTCAGTGCCCCTACGGGCCCTGCTTTTGGAGCCACTAGTGAGTATCAGGGGGTGGTTGGTATACGGGTGATGCGTCTGGTTCCGGGGCCGCGGGTAATGATGATGATGATATTCTGGATGATTTTGATGATGAAGGTCAGTAGCGGATTGCTGATCCCGCTACCTCTCCTTGTACATAATTGGTGTGTCTTCTCTCCCTTCTCGGTTTTTATTTGCGTCCCTCACCAATTTTGAGTTTGTATGATATGGACATTGAGGACAATGTCGAGTCTTGCGTGGAGGAGTTAAGTATTTCTTTAGTTTTATTTTCTTAAGTCTTAGTGTTTGTTTATGATGCCAATTATGCGGCAATGATGATATTTTGCACTCTTTAGGCTACCTACTCGTTTCTATTTGGCATCCATGCGGCCTCTTTTACGTGAAATGATAATTATTCAATAAGTATTCAACCAACCAAGCTGTAATTTGTGATTCCCATTTAGACCGACATTGCATCTAGGCTTTAGCTACATAATTGGTGAGGATTAGAGCCTCCTGTAGCCAGTACATTCATGCCTGGCTACCACTTAGGTTGTGTGTAGGTCTCCTCGTGGAATATGCTATGTCAGTACGCATAAGTGACCGGCTCCCAATCGGATCGGTTGTTTAGCGAAGGATGAGGGATCAAACAATACTTATAAGACTCGCAATTAACACAAAAACAATTAAGTGTATTTGTGGTAAGTCGAGGTCGGACCACAGGGAACGGTGTAGAATCGAGTAAAAGCGATGTGCAAGGGATCTAATGAGGGTTTTAAAGGTCAAGTGTAAGCTGAAATGCGATAAATAACAAGAGGTGATCAAATAGGGAAAAAGGTGTTAGGGGGAAGTCGGGATTCGGAAATTGGGGTCTAGGAATCTCGGAATTCGGGTCGGTCACAACATCGTTAGAGGGAGAATGCCACCTTTCGGTTTCTTCACTCAACTCATCTAAAATCCCGCTTCCGCGGCGAAGAAGGGTAAGTCTAAAGTCAAGGTAATTTCTACCCGAGTTTCCCTATATTAGTAGAAATGAGTCAAGGTCGATCTAGTTGGCCGGACTAAGTCAACAATGACACAACAACCTTAAGCAAGATAAACCAACAAGCAAGCAACCAAACCAAAATTCCTCAATTCAAATAACATAAGATCTTCCTCCCTAAACCCCCAACAAGAAATCTACTCACACTTCATGATGGAAATTATAAAAACATTAACAATGAAGAACATAACAATAGCATGCATAATGATTAAATCTAGAGAAAATAACAACAAGACAATGAAGAAAATTGCGATCAATAAAATAAACTACAAAACGATTTAAAAAACGATATAAGTAAAATCAATGGAAACGGTGCAATAATGAAAGAATGATATTGAATCTAATCTAGAGATTAGGGAGAAGAAGAGAAATATACCGACTATGGAGGAAAATGACAATAATAAAGATGAAGATTGCATAAAGAAATAAGATGAAGGTTGATGAAGATGACAAGGGACTTGTCACTAATCCTTTGATAATCTTCAAGAATCTTCAATAAAAATAACTAGAATTCTTCTACAAAGCTTGAATAAAGATCTAGAGAAAGGAAATTGACGAAAACTATGAAGATCTACTAGCTTTCTATCTAAGCTAATAAAATAATCTAATAGATGGTTATACTAATGGAAGATAGTAATGTGTTACTAGTGTAATCTAATGAATGGTAATGGATGATAATGTGCAACTAACTAGGGTATATATATATATATAGTAAAGCCTTAATGGATCCTTAAACTCAAGCCCAAATCCAACTTTTTGCTTCGTTAGTGAGACTTTTGTCCAATGAGTCTTCATATGTGAAACATCACTCTACGAAATCAGTCAATCACGAGCCAATACCGTCGGGTGAAACTTCACCTGGTGGTTTCACCTGGTGAACTTTCTTCCAGAATTGCATTTTTGGGGCCTCTTTACCGTCGGGCAAAACTTCACACGATGAGTGAAAGTTTCGCCCGGTCATTTCGCCTGGTGGAGAAAGTTTTCTGAAGTTCTTCGGGGAGGTCGAATTGCCGTCGGGCGAAACTTTGCCCGCCTGGTGTCTCATCGGGTGAATCTTCACCCGATGGTTCTTTGACCTCTTTTCTTGTCTCGCTCTTCGTTGTATGATTGGATGGCTTGAACTTTAAGTTTTGTGCTTTACTTTTCGGACGGTATTCCCCTCTCTTGTGCTCGTGGAAGCTCGAACATGCTCTCGGTGTCAAATCCTATCAAAATAGATAGAAAAACTACCAAAAACGCGTGAAATGCACAAGAGGAACGCTAATGCGAGAAAGACTTAAAATAAGGCGATAATCGCACTCTAATCTCGCAAAATGGGGGGGGGGGGAAACGGGTTTAAAACGGAGGAAAAATAGTCTAAATTTAGCACACATCAATAAGTATGGTGTTTTCCACTTTATTTAGACTAACTAGTGATCATTCGTGGTACATTTTCATTTTCATCCACTTCTACCCATTTCCCCTTCTCTCCTTGACCTTAATTTAAAGAATTCACAAAACGAACTATAAAATCAAATTTGCCTACCTAGCCAAGCTTGATGGAGTAGGTCACCTAGTGCGTTCTATGCTCATTATTGTGTGATTATGAAGACTTTTGATGGATGTTTGGATGTTGTTGATTCTGTTTCAAGGGAGTGTCAAGATCTTGTCCGGTCAATTTGAGTCATTGTATATTTGCTTTTAATTTCGTCAAGCTTTGAAAGAAAAAAAAGGAGAAAAAAAGAAAAAAAAAACAAAAAGAAAAAAAATCTAAACAACAAAAATATGTTATTTTTCATTACTTTTTATTTTCCTTTCACTTGATGAAATTTGAGCACCCTCTTTTGACCCCGAACTCTTTCCTCATTGATCGGTAACTTGTGCGTTTTGTTTATGGAAGTAGAAGAAATTTTGAGTTGAGCATTATCGCACTAGTTAGTTCACTAGCTTGACTTTAACCTCACATGACCATATCGATTTTCACCTTCTACTCTTGTTATCGTCTTTGCCTCCTCGTGTGATCTTGGCATGTTTTGTAAACATTTAGAGGTTGGTACCATACTAGATTGCGGGCGTATTTCTATAGTTGGAGTAGTTGAGCGTATTCACATATATTTTACATATACTCACCCTTCCTAATTGAGCGATGAGTGACTCCGTCAGTAGCCTATGCAAGGTTTTGGTTGAAAATGTACTTTCTACATATTATGCTTGGTGAAGTAATATACTTGTTGGTGATCTATTTTTTCCTATTTCCCCGTCTTGGAATTCGTTTCTTGGACTTGGTTAGATGTTTATCATGATGGATTCGAGTATTTTGGAAGCCTACTCTTTGCTCTAAGCTGTTTCGATATTGTATTAGTTGTTCTCTTATGGGTTTTGCTTGAGGACAAGCAAGAGTTCGGTTTGGGAGAGTTTGATGTGTCGTGTTTATATAGTTTTATTCCCTCAATTCCGTTGTCTTTTCCGGTCGGAATGCGCTCTTTGGAGTCGTTTCTTCTAACATTTTGCCTTGATTGAGTGTTTTTGTAGATTATACATAATTTCAGGTCTTTAAGCGCATCTACACTTATATGAAGAACGAGAATGAGACCCGTGCCATAAGTCGTTTAGTCGAAGAAGAGCTTGTGACGAGTTGATTCGTTGGGTCATTAGAAGCGACCCAACCCATGCTTCACTCAAGTTGTGCACGCCACCCTGCTCATGACAGGCCCCCTATGCACCGACCTGAGTGTACATTACTTAGTTTTTAAGGATTTTAGGCTTGAATTAGTGATGTGCCTCGGCCCCTGTACCCCGACCGGCCCCCTGCCGGCCGGCCGGCATGCGCACTCAACTTGTTTCGCCAACTTTCTATTTAACTAAGGAGGGACTTGTATGAGTGAGACTACTTCATTACTTTCCTTCTTATAAACTAGTACGTGCCTTTTAGCATTCCGGGAATGGTTTTCGATCGTGTAATCAGATTTGGTAATTTAGTTTATGCAATTTCATGTTTTCCGTTTTAATCTTCATCTATTCTTATTTGTTGTGTTTTCAATTTTGTCAATTTTGCTATCCTTGTTAGATTTACGTAGTAAAATTTAGTATAGTTTATACTAGATTTTATTCCCCTTTTGCAATTACGATGTTTGAGATTGTTGTTCGTCGTTCCTTAATTATTATGAGTAGCTAATTATCTCGCTTGGATCGAGGGGGATCGATGGGTTACTATACAAATTTGTTACTTCGTTACTAAACTTATATTTGTGCTAGTCCCATTTTCGCGTGTTTTATTTGCTGATTAATCTGTTAAAGACCACAACTTTTTAATCTGATTGAAAAATTCTAATTCTTGCGCGAAAGCCGAATTGGGATTAGATCACGCGCGATTTGGTAGGAAATCTAGTAAGTTGCGAAAGCCCGTTAGATGCTTCCTAGGTTGATACGATTCGAGAGAACGTGTTAAAGCCAACTAACATGTCTATGTGTTTATTGTTGTTGTCGCATAATTGTCGAACACATATCGTGAACCCGTGACCTTAGTTCCCATCTCATTGTTAGAATCTTCTATTCATTATCGCATTCTAGTAGTCGTTTAGATATTTCTCATCAAACAACCGGTTAGAGCATTTTAGAATCCTCATAGCTATTAGACATTTTAGACCGCTTCCCTGTGGATACGATACCTTACTTGCCACTAGCTTCTTGTTAGTAGTACTTGATTATTCTTGATTTGACAAGATGACTTTAGCCATTTCAATGGTCTACCCTTGATTATAGGAATCTGGGTGTCCTTGGCCATGTCGAGGACGATAAAATCAACCAGGATAACAAAAAATTCGACTCTAACGGGACGCCCTCTAAAACTCCCAAAGGGCATTTTATGGAACGATCCGCCATTTGCAAAGTGACACCAGTACACGTAAGAGGACCCATATCAAGTTTTTCACAAACGGAATAAGGCGTGACACTTACACTAGCACCTAAATCACATAAAGCCTTATCGATCGATAAGGTGCCAATAGTGCAAGGAATCGAGAAACTACCGGGGTCCTTGAGCTTCGGTGAGGCTTTGTTCTGTAAAAATACACTACACTCTGCAGTAAGAGCGACTGTTTCTACCTCACCAATGTTTCTCTTCCGAGTCAAGATGTCTTTCATGAATTTGGTATAAGACGGGACTTGCATAATGAGCTCGGTAAATGGGATCGTAACTTGTTAATTCTTCACAACCTCCATGAACTTGCCAAATTGAGTATTCTCCTTCCAATTTTTCAAACGACTCGGGAATGGTACTTGGATTGTTGGGCTAGTCGGAGTAGGAACATGAGGAGTTGGTGGTGGAACTTGATCATCACTTGGAATTTCCACAATGACACTCTCCTCGATATCTTCCACTAAAACCTCTTTCTTCTCGGTCGGTTTATCATTCTAAGGCATCGATGGACCCCCATAGTTTGTGCCACTAAGAAGAGTGATCACATTAGCCGTATCATGTTGTTGATCGCCTTGAAAAGGGAGTTTACCTTGTTGTTGCGTTGCTTGTGACGTGGAAAGGTGTCCGACTTGATTCTCCAGATTTTTAATGACGTTATCTTTGGCTTAATCATTCTTTTGCATTTGAGCCATCATAGAATCTTTAGTCTTAGTCATCATCTGTAATATATTACAAAGCTCAACCATTTCACTAGAACTCGAAGAGGAATTACATGGAGTTTGCATGGAGGATTGACCAAAATTCTGATTAGAATCCTCAAAATTCTGATTAGTGTTACCGAAATTATGTTGGTGACCCGATTGAGGTCGTTGCTGAAAATTCCCTTGATTTTGAAAATTTTGTCGATTGTTGAAATTCTGTTGATTCTAAAAATTCCCTTGAGTTTGGAACTTTTGTCGATTATGTGGGGCAACATAAGTTTGTGGAGTAGGCAGGTTCAACACATTAGTGCTCCGATAAGATAACAAGGATGCATCATAGCCCCCCGGTTGATTCATGTAAGAATAATGCGGGCGCATGGAATGGAATGAATTTACTTGTTCTATGGAGCCCATACAATCTTAAGCTTGATGATCCGCGACACCACAACAAACACATGAATATTCTTGCATTGCATGCACTTGAAGCATCCCCCCTCCCCCCTTGGGAATTTGACGCTTCAAAAGAATCGAACCGCTTAGCTAAAGCGGCTAATTGAATAGCCACGACATTAGAGGACCCACTATCATTGGAGTTGGATCGGGTGTTACCACGTGGATTACCCCATCGAGAGTGGTGAGATGTCATTCCTTCAATGGTTTACCACGCTTTATCATCGTCTACATTACATTGAAACCGCCCATTGCATGCCGAATCGAGAGTACTTCGGTAATCATCATATAGCCCATTATAAAATTGGTTTCAAAGGAACCAAATCTCAAAACCATGGTGTGGGTACTCTACTACTCTTTCACAAGCTTCTTGAACCGCTCCCACGATTCATGAATATTTTCCACCAAATTGATTCTTCTCCACCAAAGTAATAAAGGCGGGTCATCTCGAATGTACCTTGGGTGGCAGTTGGTCGTTTAACCAACTTAGGAAGAGCAATTTGCTCGGGCTCCGAGTGACTAGAAATTTTCGGCATTATTAAAGTCGGAGGTGGTATAATGAACTTGGACTGAGATTGATCTCCCTCTTCAAAGGACTGATTCTCAGCTACAAATTCAGTATGGACAGCTTCCAAAGTTTCAAGATTGGGAGCTGTGACTATCTCTCTTCAAAATTATCGTCGCCTACGAAAGGTTTTCTCGGGTTCAGGATCGAACAGAATAAGCTCTGATGATGTTCGAGAAAGCCTGGGCATAAGCAACAAACTACAAGAAGAGAGTGAGATCAATCTCAAGGAACTTACGTTCCTTGAGATGAAGGGGAGCAAAAAAGAAAGCAGCTAAAATACAGAAAAGGTCGTTTCCCCGGCAACGGCACCAAATTTGATATGGCTAAAGTCGTACTGCCCAATCAAGAATAACCCAATACTACTAACAAGAAGCTAGTGGCAAGTAAGGTATCGTATCCACAGGGAAGCGGTCTAAAATGTCTAATAGCTATGACGATTATAAGATGCTCTAAACGGTTGTTTGATGAGAAATAACTAAACGATTACTAAGATGCGATAAATGAATAAGAGATTCTAACAATAAAATGAGAACTAAGGTGACGGGTTCACGATAGGTGTTCGACAATTATGCGACAACAATGATAAACACATAGACATGCTAGTTGACTATATATAACACGTTCTCTCGAATCGTATCAACCTAGGAAGGATCTAACGGACTTTCGCAACTTATTAGACTTCCTACCAAATCGCGCGTGATCTAATCCAAATTTAGCTTACGCGCAAGAACTAGAAGTTGTGGCCTTTAACAGATTAATCAGCAAATAAAACACGCGAAAATGGCACTAGCACAAATATAAGTTTAGTATCGAAATAACAAAATCGTGTAATAACCCATCGATCCCCCTCGACCCTAGCGATAAAATTAGCTACTCAAAATAATTACGAAATGACGAATAATAATCTCAAACATCGTAATTTCAAAAAGGGAATACAATCTAGTATAAACTATATTAATTTTTACTACGTAAATCTAACAAGGATTGCAAAAGTGACAAAATCGGAAACACAACAAATAGGAATAGATGAAGATTAAAACGGAAAGTATGAAATTGTATAAACTAAATTACTAAATCTGATTACACGATCGGATAACGTCTTCGGAATGCTAAAAGTCACGTACTAGTTTGTAAGGAAAATTCGAAGTTATGAGAAGTATCTCTACTACAAGTCTCCTCCTTAGTTAAATAGAAAGCTAGCGAAACAAGTGTAGTGTGCACGTCGGCCGGCCGACAGGGGGCCGGTTGGGTACAGGGGCCGAGGTACATATTTAAATTAAGCTTAAAATCTTCAAAAACTAAGTAGCAAGAGTGATGTACACTCAGGCCGGTGCACAGGGGGCCTGTCATCAGCAGGGTGGCGCGCACAACATAAGTGAAACATGGGTTAGGCCGCTTCTAATGGCCCAACGAATCAACTCGTCACAAGTTCTTCTTCTACTAAGCAACTTATGGCACGAGTCTCGTTCCGAGATCGTTCTTCTAACCAGATATAAGTGTAGATGCGCATAAAGACGTGAAATTATATAGAATCTACAAGAACACTCACTCAAGGCAAAATGTTAGAAGAAACGGCTCTAAAGAGCGCATTCCAACTGGAAAAGACAACGGAATTGAGGGAATAAAATTATATAAACACGACACATCAGGGGTTGAACCAAAGGAGACATGATTTAGTTATCTATTTCTAAGAGTTAGACTCTTAGGCTATGGGTCACAGTCTTGGTTGGTTTGGTAAAGTAGAAACTCAATAACTAAGACGAAATAACAAGAAGGGAAAAGTTTAGGGTCTCAGGTTCACTACGAATATTAATCGGGTCAGGAAATTAACCAAAAAAGTCAATAATCGAACTACCTAAGGGTAGATGCGATCGGTACACTACAACCTTTAAATCTAAACTTAACCTGTGGTTGCTAGCATTAAGTAAATCTACTTAAGTTATCGAGGCCTAATTAGTTCTTAACCCGGTCAATGAAAAGTCCTAATTATGATACTAATCAATTAGTCGTGGCCACTAATTAATCAATAAGAGTTTATCAAGCGGTACTTCATGTGATTAGAAACGAGTCAATTAACTATAACCCTCATAATATTCATAAATCCCTAAAACCTAGAAGGAAATTTAACTACTCATACTCAAATTAACTAATCTAACAATGATTGGATCAAAATTAAACATAATGAAATGATGAGAAATAATTACGAAGAACAATAAATAATCTACTAGAGCAATATATCGATGTAACTACGAAAGCAATAATCAATCCAAGCATGAAATTAAACAAATAGCAAAAGAGAAAAGAATAATTCAAACTAAATTGAAAGATTGATACCGAAGAATTAGGGCAAAAGCATATGCAAGAAATCCAAAAACAAAATGTACGTAAAACTTCTACTAGTTTTCTCTCTAATCTAGTTTAAGACTCAAAATTGAATAATGAGAAGTGTCCTGATTGTCTCGTCCTAATAGGAATAAATAAGTAAGAAATTTGGGCAAAAGAAGTGTGGACGAAATAAGCTTAGCAGCCCGAAAAGAAGGCCACTCGATCGAGTCCAAGAAAAGGGATTCAATCAAGTAGACCCCTAAAAAGTGACCAAGAAACTCTACGATAGCTACTCGATCAAGTCGAAGGAGACTGACTCGATCGAGTAGCGATGTACGTCACAGCATCGCGCTCTCGACTTCAAATGACTACCATTTTTTCGTTACTTGTTCAAATTGGACGTGCAATATACCGTTGGAAAGCTAAGAGAAAGAGCTTTCCAACACCACCTGAATTACTGTTATTGGTATTGTAGAATGAAAGTTATTCACGTGTTTGTATGACCCGTTTGTAAGCGATCATTTGTTCTTCTCGTTTCGCGTCTTTTCCTTCTTTGATCTTTGTTTCTTCGTGTATTCCGCATCTTCTTCCTTCCATTTCGTGCTTAGGTGTAAATTCTTCAATTGTCGGTTCCGTAATTGCTTGGCATTGATTGCCTTTAGTCCTGATTTTAGCTCCTTGAGTTTCATTGTGAGTTGGTACTTCAGACTATCTCTAGCCTCCTTATCCCAATTATCTGCTACTGTCTTATAAAATAGGTCAGAAGTCGACCACATGTTAAAGTATTTGAATATCTTCTACTTCGGTACAATTTTGATATCAATATTTGGAATGCAAGGGCAGTGATCGAATAAGCCCTCAGGAAGAAAATTAGCATACGCCTCAGGGAATAATAGTAACTAGTCATCATTGCAGAGTACTCGATCTATCCTGCTATAGGATCTAATCAACGGATCCTATTTGTTATTCCATGTAAAGTGTGACTCCTATGGTTTAGATTTCATTCAAATTGCAGGCTTGAATACTGATTGGGGTGGGCCGCCTGTCAATTAGCCGCCTGCTAGGCAAGCCCTGAGACGGTCCCGGTCAATGAGTTGAAAGATCAGCCCCTAGCGAGAAATTACAAGTAAGGAGCATAAAACGATAAGGGCGGCCGTCAGCTGCTGGGAACACAGGCCAACCCAGCCTGTCGGGACTTGGCAGCCCCCTACCAGAAGACCGTCTACCCTGGGAAAATCCCTGGCCAACAGAGCCAGAACCCCCAGGGGCCCTCTCGTCATCTTGCCTAAGGTAATTGGGAATGGATGGATGAGGAGCCGCCACTTGTCACTTCTCTATCCAACCATTCCTCTCCCCCTTCTCTCTCTTGTGGGAAGGTATAAATACCTCCCCATTTCCCACATGAGAGGGGTTGGATTTTCTCTCTCTAGACTCTTACTCCTAAAAACGCCGCCTAGTTCCTCACGAGCTAGGTTCGTAAAGGCATTTCACGGACTGACTTAGGCATCGGAGAGGGTTTCCTCGGACAACCTCCGAGGCCCTGTGCGTTCTTTGTGCAGGGAGCATGCCATTTCCGCCGGGAAAGTCCGATCCAGGGAGTGAGAGAAAGGGGAGACCAAGAGAATCAAACGATCAATTGCTCACCGTTAACTCAATTATACTGCCCGGATCCTAGGCCGGGTGAATTGTTTCCGTGACCGGAACAATTTGGCGCCGTCTGTGGGGAAACTTACGGTTGTGCTCACGAGTTACCCACTAAAATCAACCACTCATAATCACAAAATTAAACACAATCATGCCAGAAATCGGTGATGCCAGTGCAGGAGCGGGTCCGACGGTCCCACCGGTGACCCCCCTGTATGGTATGCCGCAGTCGGAGAGAGTTCCTCCTGCCACGATCCTAGCGGTGGGGGGAACCAATCCCCTCGATGGATCTAACACTGCTGTGACACCTGAGTTGGGGACACACCCAGGACGTGCTCTCAATCTAACCCCAGCTCAGATGGCACAAGCGGCCGCGTTCTTCTCTGCGATGCTGAATCAGGAATTCACACCTGAGGACTTGGTGGGCAGGGTCGCATCGGCTCCCAGGCAACCGTCCCCAGTCAGCAGGGACGAGGCCGGGGGCACGAGGCGGACCGCCGGCAGAAATGCTCAGAGAAAAGCAAGAAGAACAGCTCAAACGTATACGCATGCGCAGAGGCGCATTACTACTGGCAATCCAGAGCCACCTGTCCAGCAGGCGTTCTCCATTCACACAACAGAGTCGGCGTCTGGAGGACAAGGAGGCTTATCTCAAGGATTACAAGAACGCATGAGGCCCAGGGAGCCTGTGTCAAAACGCTTGGGAGAAAGGCCAGGCGGAGTTTTCTCCAGGCTAACACCTGCGGCCAAGGAACAGTCGGCCCCCGGCTTATCCCAAAGCCTGCAATCCAGACTCAACCGGGGACAACCGCTCGAGTCCAGGTACCATCAGGGTGAGAACCACTGCCACTCTCAGAGGAAGAGGCCCAGGCAGGCCTCCTCGGGAACAGAAGATGAGGCAGCTAGCAGACCGCCACCAAGGCACCGCTCCCCCAGTGCGAGGAAACCGACCCATAAACAATGGGAATCTCACGGTAACCAGTCTGGGGAAAGCAAGTCACGATTGGTAGGCAGGCCCACGAAAACCCCGTTGCACCCTGAGGTACAAGAGTACCCCATTCCAAAAATCAAAATGCCCACCATCAAATTTGACGGGACGACAGACCCTGAAGACCACCTGGCAGCCTTCGAGAGCCACATGGGCATGTATGACGTAGATGATGCCATCTGGTGCAAGGTTTTCCCTACCACCCTGGTGGGGCTCGCGCAGGGGTGGTTCAGAGACCTACGCCAGGGGTCAGTCAGGTTCTTCATAGAGTTGGCTGAAATTTTCCTCGAGCAGTATGCCGGAAATAAGAGAAGACGCCTTACCCGTTTCGATCTCATGACCCTGAAACAGAAAAAGGGTGAAAGTGTGAGAGAATACATGAGAAGGTTTGATCTATCCTACCAGCAGGTTAGAGAGATCGATGATTCCACTGCCGCCTACGCCCTGACAATCTCCCTACTTCCAGGGGAAATGAAAAACCAGATGATCAGGGCCCAGCCAGAAACCTTGGCCATGGCCAGAAAGATTGCTGAAGGGTTCATTCTGCAGGAGGAGTTCCACGGCCTGACGGACACCCCTGCAGGCCAAACAAAGCCTCAAGGGGGACCGCAGGGTGGAAGGGGCAGAAGTGAGCCAGGCAAGCAAAGGGAAGAGGGAGACACTCCCAAGAAGGAGCGCCCAGTCTACCAACCCAGATTCGACAGTTACACCGCTCTGAACAAATCCAGGGCGGAAATCTTCGAACTGGAAAAAGAAACTGCCAAATGGAACCGCCCAAACAAACCTCGCAGCCCAAAAGGCGACCCCAAGAAATTCTGCACTTTCCACGACTGTATAGGCCATACCACCGAAGAATGCCGTCACCTGAAGGACGAAATTGAGAAATTAATCAGGAACGGATGGTTGGCCAACTACGCAGCTAAAAATAAGTCTCAGAAGGAAGTGTCTGAAAAACCCGAAGGGTCAGTGCAAAACCGCATGGTGATCCATGTAATTTCAGGGGGCACCGAAGGCCAGCTCAGTCGAAGAGGCCAAAAAAGACAAATGCGCGAGCTAAGGAACCAGATCTGCTATGCCGAGAAAGCAGGGAGTCCAAGGGGAGTGACATTAAGCATCACCCCTGATGATGCAGGACGCGTGGTATATCCGCACAGTGATCCTTTGGTGCTGTCCCTAGAGATCAGCAACCATATTGTGCGAAGGTGTATGGTGGACACAGGCGCGTACACAAATCTATTGTACAAGGACGCCTTCGAAAAAATGGGCCTGGAAAAAAGGCACCTGCGACCTGCTCCCGGATCGCTGTATGGATTCAGTGGGGCAGGCGTGCTGCCCATGGGAGTCATCGACTTGCCTGTAACCTTCGGGGAAGACTCTACAGCCAGGAATGTCAGGGCAACCTTTGTTGTTGTGGACGCGAGATCTGCCTACAACGCCCTGATTGGCAGGGCCACTCTGGACGAAATCGAGGCGGCCATCTCCATCAGGGCTCTCACCATCGCGTATGTCACTGACTTCAGGCTGGAAGGAAAGGTGCGTGGGGACCAGGAGTCAGCCAGACAATGCTACTCCGTGGCCCTGCAAGAGCACGAGAGAGACAGGAAAGGAAAAAGAAAAGCCGACAGTTCCCCCTGCAGAGAAGGTGAAGTCCCAGTCGAGCACCCGGCGCCTGACCGCCTGGAGTCAGGGGGCGAAAGTATGCTGGTAGACTTGGAGCCAGGAAGACAGGTCCTGGTAGGAGCAGGCCTAGAGGAATCCTACCAGGCCGAACTGGTCAAACTACTGAAGGAGAACAAAGACGTAGTTGCCTATTCTGCAGACGAGATGCCCGGCGTTGATCCATCATGCATCGTTCACAAGCTGAATGTAAGCATGGATGCTCACCCCGTAAAACAGAAGAAACGAAACATGTCTGCGGAGAAAGACGCAGCAATCAAGGAAGAAATTGACAAACTCTTGAAAGCAGACTTTATTGAAGTCTGCGACTACCCAGAATGGCTGGCAAATGTTGTCATGGTTAAGAAATCGTCAGGCGCATGGAGAATGTGCGTCGACTTTACAAACCTGAACAAGGCCTGCCCGAAAGACTGCTATCCGCTCCCCCGAATCGATCAACTGGTGGACGCCACCAGTGGCTACACCATGCTGAGCTTCCTGGACGCCTTTTCAGGGTATCATCAAGTATACTTGTGGCAACCGGACAGGGTGAAGTGTGCGTTCATCACTAGTTCGGGTACTTACATGTACAAGATGATGCCCTTCGGGCTCAAAAATGCAGGGGCTACGTACCAGCGGTTGGTTGATAAAGTGTTTGAGAAACAAAAAGGCAGAAACATCGAGGCTTACGTTGATGACGCCATCGTGAAAAGCAGGGAAGACAGAGAACACCTGATAGACTTGCAGGAAACCTTCAGCTCCCTGCGCGCCTACAAAATGAAACTTAACCCGAAAAAGTGTACATTTGGAGTCCGCTCCGGCAAATTCCTGGGGTTCTTGGTCAGTTCTCGGGGGATAGACGCCAACCCTGAAAAAATTCAGGCAGTTCTAGACCTTCCTGAGCCCAAAACCATTAGAGACATCCAGCGCCTGACGGGTCGAATGGCCGCCTTAGCACGGTTCGTCGCCCGATCAGCAGACAGGGCCACTCCTTTTTTCAAGATACTGAAAGGAAACAAACAGTTCAAGTGGGAGAGCGAGCAGAAAGAGGCCTTTGAGCAATTAAAGGACCATCTTAAGAGGCTCCCTACCCTGGCAAGACCAGTAGTAGGAGAAAAACTTTTCCTCTACATTGCCGTGACCAATATAACTGTCAGCGCAGTCATCCTACGAGAAGAGGCAGGCGCCCAGCAACCTACATACTTTGTAAGTCATGCGCTGGGGGCAGCTGAGAAGAATTATCCGATGGTTGAAAAAGCCGCCTACGCGGTCATAGTTGCGGCCATGAAGCTCAGACCTTACTTTGACGCGCATCCAGTCGTATTCCTCACCGACCAACCCCTGGAAAAGGTGTTGGAAAAATTTGAAAAATCAGGGAGATTGTTGAAGTGGGCCATTGAGCTGAGTGGGCTAGGTATATCTTACCAGCCGAGAACAGCCATCAAGGCCCAAGCTTTGGCAGACTTTTTGGCGGAGTGCTCCCATTCAGGGGAGGAAGAAGCCCCTGCCCAGGAATGGATCGTGTATACTGACGGATCCTCGACAGCCAATGGCGCAGGCGCAGGCGTCGTATTAACCAGCCCAGAAGGGACTGACTTTGAGCATGCTCTCAGATTCGTTTTCCCAGCATCAAACAATGAAGCAGAGTACGAAGCAGTGCTCGCAGGCGTCAGGCTAGCTAAAGCCGCAGGAGCAGAGCGAATTGTCCTGGCGACAGACTCCCAGCTCATCGCCAACCAAATCAATGGAGAATACGAAGCAAGAGACCAAGCAATGGCCACATACCTGGAAATGGTGAAGGGAGAGTTGTCCGGCCTGAAATCATATGAGGTCAAACAAATCCCCAGATCCCAGAACAACAGAGCAGATGCCCTGTCAAAACTGGCAAGCTCCAGTCTGCAGGACATCCGGAGATCAGTATGGGTCGACGTTTTACACGAGAAGTCTACTAACCCCTGTCAAACGATTAATACCGTGGAAGAACTGGAAAGCTGGATGACTCCCTTCATCCAGTACAAGAGGCATGGTATCTTACCATCAGACTCGTTACAAAAGAGGAAGATACAGGCTAAAGCAGCCTGGTTCATACTCATTAATGGAGAACTTTACAAGAAATCTTTTACTTATCCCCTGCTTAAATGTTTACGGGCGGATCAGGCCGCTGAGGTATTGGATGATATCCACTCAGGGATTTGTGGACACCACATTGGTGGGAGATCGCTGGCCTACAAGGCCCTCAGGGCAGGCTACTACTGGCCTACCATGCTGGCAGATGCCAAGAGCCTGACCCAGAAATGCAGAAAATGCCAACTCTTTGCTCCATCGATCCATGCCCCGGCCCAGGAGCTCAGGCCAATCCTATCTCCCATCCCCTTTGCTCAATGGGGGATGGACATTCTAGGACCCTTCACGGTGGCCACAGGGGGCAGAAAATTCTTGATTGTCGCCATAGACTACTTCACCAAGTGGGTGGAGGCCGAAGCAGTGCCCAACATCACTGAGCCGGCGGTCAGAAAGGTGATCTGGCGAAATATCATCACCAGGTTCGGTCTACCAAAGATGTTGGTATTTGACCACGGCAGGCAGTTCGATAATGATCCGCTGAGAATCTGGCTGGAAAGCCACAACATCTCAGTCGCCTACTCAGCTGTCTGTCATCCTCAAACCAATGGACAGGCAGAAGCAGCCAACAAACAAATCCTGAACGGCCTGAAAAAAATGGTGGATGACTGCAAAGGTAGGTGGGCTGACGAACTCCCCAGTATACTCTGGTCAATTCCAACTACCAGAAAGGAGTCTACAGGCCAGACCCCATTTGGTCTGGTGTATGGAGCAGAAGCACTATTGCCAATTAAGGCGAGGATTCCCTCTCTACGCTCCCTGCAGTACGACCAGGCTGAAAACGAAGCTGCTATGGTTGAAGCCTTAGACCTGATGAATGAACTAAGGGAGGAAGCTAGTACCAACATCGCTGCCTACCAGCAGCGAATGAGGAAAGCTTTCAACAGCAAGGTGCGACAAAGGAATTTCCAGATGGGCGAGCTGGTTCTGAGAAAGACGCAGGCGGTTGGGAAGTCAAGAGAACATGGAAAGCTGAGTGCCAATTGGGAGGGCCCATACCAAGTAACACAGGTTCTGGGACCAGGCACGTACAAAATAGCCAACCTTGAGGGACAAGAGCTACATGCTCACTGGAATGCAGACACACTAAAGAAATATTACGTCTGAACAAGAATACAGGCAGTTTTTACTTTTACTAAAAAAGGCGGAGGACGGTCAAAAATGTCGACGGCTCCGACCACCCCAATATCAAAAAGAGAATTTTAAGAGAAATGAAAAGATACAGATTTATACTCGTTGCCTGTTCACACTCGCGTCTTTCACACACAAACGAGCAGGGGGCAATAGGGGGAGGCCCCCCTGTTGCCAAAATTGGGTAAAGTGAACCCCCCAACGCAAATCAAAAGCCACCCTGCTTACCTCTGGGCAAGCAGGGGACAGGCCGCATTAACAAGGACTGGGGGCAGACCCCCCAACCTTGTATAAAAAATGCAAAAGCTACCCTGCTTACCTCTGGGCAAGCAGGGGGCAGGCCCCCTGGACTTTGAACGAAAAGCCAGGGACAGGCCAGGTTAACAAGGACTGGGGGCAGGCCCCCCAACCTTGTATAAAAAAAACGCAAAAGCTACCCCGCTTACCTCTGGGCAAGCAGGGGCAGGCCCCCTGGACTTTGAACGAAAAGCCAGGGACAGGCCAGGCTAACAAGGACTGGGGGCAGGCCCCCCAACCTTGTATAAAAAAAAAAAGAAGCAAAAGCTACCCTGCTTACCTCTGGGCAAGCAGGGGGCAGGCCCCCTGGACTTTGAACGAAAAGCCAAGGACAGGCCAGACTAACAAGGACTGGGGGCAGGCCCCCCAACCTTGTATAAAAAACGCAAAGGCTACCCTGCTTACCTCTGGGCAAGCAGGGGGCAGACCCCCTGGACTTTGAACGAAAGGTCCGGGACAGGCCAGACTAACAAGGACTGGGGGCAGGCCCCCCAACCTTGTATAAAAAACGCAAAAGCTACCCTGCTTACCTCTGGGCAAGCAGGGGGCAGACCCCCTGGACTTTGAGCGAAAAAGCCAGGGACAGGCCAGGCTAACAAGGACTGGGGGCAGGTCCTCCAACCTTGTACAAGAATAAAAAAGAAAAAACTACAAGGAACCCCCAGGAGGGCAGACACAAAGGTCAGGGACAAACGGTAAACAGGCGTAACCAAACAGACAAAAGAAGGATCCCCAAATTTCAAAACAGTTTGCCATAAAGAGAAGAAAGAAATATCCCACAGAACAAGACCCACGAAGGGTGGAAAAAGTCTTTACAAAGTCAGAGAAAAAAAAACCGAGTAGCAAAATATTACAGAATAGCCATAAGTCTGGCTCAGTACGAGAGGATAAAAGCTTTCGTAAAAGAGAAGGGGCGTCACGCAGCATCCTGGTGAGCGTTGGCGTCTGCCTCAGGCTGCCTGGTCACCCGGGCTTCATCCTTGGCGGAATAGAGGCTCCGGAAGGCGTCCTCATCAAAGGTAGGGAACATCTCCCCTATCACCTCCATCACCAATTCCAGAGAGGAGTTGGCGCCGCTCACGAAGCTGGCACCCACCGCTTCTTCAGCCTCCGCAGCCAGAGTCTCTTTCTCCTTCGTCCATTCCCCCTTAGCCTCCTCAAAAGACGACTTGGCCTTTGACAGCTGCTCCTCCAAGTCGGCCACTCTCCCCTTCAAGTGCCCCATCTCGGCCAAAGATAGATTGGCTCGGTCCAACGACTGCCGGCACTCCTTCAGATCGGCCTCTAGCTTGGAAACCTCCTTCACAGCCATTTCCCCCTGCAGCCTCCATTGATCAGCCTGCTTCTTGGCCTCCTCCAACTCCCCCTCTTGCCTTGTCATTTTATCTTTCAAAGAACTTATCAAGGAGACATCCCTTTCTATCATGGCCAGGCGATCGGGAGGAGGGGCCCTAGGGGTAACTGTCAGCTCCTCATCACTCAGGCGGCTAAGAGCTGCCAGCTCCGCAGAGGCCAGCATAACCTTGGAGGTACGCTGGATATATTGAAGCACTTGATGAGAAGTGGAAGTCACCATCTTTGTAAGGCGGTCGGCCAAGACAGCTCCGGAGTCAGAAAGCAGGCCTGATACATCCACACTATCACCAGCCGTGTAGTGGAACTCTACATTTTCCTCTGGGAAGGGAGTGCTAGAGGGCTCACGTGCAGGGCGTTTTGCCTCAGGGGTGGAGACATCCGCCTCCAGGTCCACCACGTCAGCACTAGGGGGCTCCCTCTCCCTTTTCCTCCTCGATTCCAAAGGAACACTTTCCCCAGTCCCCTCGGAGTCTCCAGGCTGTGTTCCCTGCGAGATCCGAGGGCCAGCCGGAGAGGCGCCCTGTTTTTTACTGGGGGAAGGAGTAGCTCCTGAAGTGACCTCCGCTTCCCCTTCATGAATGCTGGGAGTAGGAGTCGTCGGCTTCGACGAGGGCAGCCGGGGTGGGAGAGGTAATCTTCGACCAGCGGCAAAATCTTTCACGAGCTTCATAAGGGCTTTAGTCCCTTTCCGAAAATTTGTAGGAAGGGGGGGACGCTTTGAAAGAACGTGCAACTCCTCGCTCAAGCCTAGCCTTCTGACCTGCTTCTTGGTCTAGCGCAAAGTGTAGGAATCTGCAGGAAAAGAAAGGCGGTCATCTAAAAGGCAGGGAGAAATAAAATCCCTGGAAAATCGTGACAACAAGAAAACCCTAGAACTACCTTCAAGGCCAGGAATCAGGCCCACGGGAAGCAAGTACTCGTCTGTCGTGATGAGCTCCGCATGAGGGAGCCAGAAAACAGGGCAAAAGTTCCCATGTTTATCCGCCACAATCTCAAACTTTTTTATCAAAATCTTCTCCTTATCGCTCAGCCTGACTTCCAGGGCCTTCCCCCCAACTAGAGGATGATACTCCTCACGCGTCTCCATGCGGGTATGGACATGATTCCTAAAATGTCTAGGAATTTTCCACCCTGACGCACAATGGACATATATGAAATTATTTTTCCAGTCTTTGAGGCTGCTCATAGCCGGCCAGACCAAGGCGTACTTTTTTTTGTCTCAGCAGAGACCAATAACCAGGGGAGCCATCCCCCCAGATGAAGACACCATTTGGAGGCCAACCATAAAGCGAAGGGCGTCTATATAAGGCCCCTCGCCATGGAAAAGGCAAGTCCAGGTGTAGGCCACTAATGCTCTAATGGCCGTTGCAGTCAGCTGGGCGATGGCAACGTTCATCCTCCTAAAAGTTTCCTCCAGGAAGGGATGCAACGGGAATCGCAGGCCGAATTCTAGGGCCTTATGGTAGACGGCTACACACCCTTCTGGGGGACAGCACACTGTGTCTCTTTCCCCAGGGACTACCACTGTGTACCCCTCCCCAAAATTATAAAACTGTTCAATGGCCTTAGCCGCGTTACACTCCAAGATCAGATCCCTATTCTTAGCCTCAGGATAGGTCTGTAAGGGAACCACATATTTTTCTTTGTCCAAAAAGTAGGTCCTCCCTCTCTCCCTACGGATAAGGGGGCCGGCGACCCTGGCAGGGTCCACCTCCAGGGCCTCGTCATCAGAATCAATCACATCAAAGGGAGCTGGCTCGGGTGACTAAGCACCCTCTCCCCTGTGGTGATCGTCTTCCTCCCTGGGGTCAACCCCGGAGGAAGAAGCAACGTCATGACGGCTACCGGCGCCGCTAGTTCTCCCGAACAAAGAATCAAGGGAAAGGGGATGGACTCGCGACATATAGGCTATGGAAGGGAAGAAAAGAGGCGAGAGATTCGAAAGTTCTAACCTAAGGACGCCGGTGAGGTTGCTGGAAACAGCGACAAGAAGTGTTCCTTGCTCTTCAAAAAGAAAACGCTCGACCAGTGAAGGAAATTCGAGAAGTGTTATGGGGTATAAAGTATCAAGAAGAGTGAAAAAAAAAGAGAATGGAGGGAGAGAAGGGTTTATATAAAGCCCAAAGAAGTTTGAAAGATGAATCCCCTGACAAAACCCTCGAGGATCGTCCACGTGTCACATACTGAACACCAATTGCTCACCTTTTTCAAGAAGAGCCTCGATAAACAGAAACGTCAGAGAGAAAGGTCAATCAACGACCTCATTCAAAAAAAATAAAAATAAATAAATAATAACTCATATTAAAAATTCAAATACACAAAATATTCATTTCATTAAAACCCTGCAAAGGAAAGCTACATCGTGGGACGGATATGAGAGAAAAATACATAAGGCACAAAAAATTCCGGCCCGACGGAAACCAAACACCCTGCCGCGCAGGTCTAATCATCGCCTAAATCTGGGGAATAATCCCCGGGGCTGCCTGGACTCCGGAGAGCCGAGCCCCAGTCCCAGTCTGGGGAGCCCTGGAAGGGGTCATCAGAAGCTCTATCTTCATCCCTGTCGCTCAGGCAGCCCAGACCCTCGCTGTCATCAGAGTCATGGCTGCTATCTTCCCAGTCCCTCCCAAAGGGGACGGCCCGGGACTCGTCGCAGGTGCGACAACCTGTTTTCTTCACAGGCGAAGAAGGACCTGACGCCAAGGAGGAATCAGTGTCGGAGTTGGGACCGAATTGCTCAGGGTGCAGCCATGGAAAGCACTCATGGCATCCCCTGTCGTAACAGCCTCCCCCCTGGGAGCAACGTCTAAACCTAGGCGCTGCAGGAGGCGAGGACCTCCTAGGGCGTTTGCCCATCCTAACAGAAGACTTCCGACTTCTCCGGCGAAAGTGAAGTTGTGAACGGCGACTCCGGCGAACGGCTAAGTAAGCGGCCCAAGCATATCGGAGCCTCCAAAACCCTCTAAAGATAAAGGTAACATGTCTGACTCCACGGCGAATTACGCTTTTCTTGATCCAAGCCATGCTTAAGACAAAGAAGATGGAAAGATTGAAGATGGGTTGAAACACAAGTGATAAAGGAAACTGAGGATTTTATACAAAAGGAAGCACGACATTAATGAACGCTCCAACCACCCGGGGAGGAGAGCCACCAATCAAGAACTCTTCACGATTCCCCAAAATCCGCCCAGAAGAGAAGTGCAATCATCACAAAAGCGCTCTCACCTCTTTGCATACCTGACATGAGCAGTGCAAAGTTCCTTGGGAAGGTGCGAAACATTAAATGCTGTAACAGACATGGAAGTCAACCCCCCTCCAAGCAAGAGTCGCCAGCAGAAGAGAAGTCTCACTTCACTCCTACTGACGAAGGCCAATTGATTGGGGTGGGCCGCCTGTCAATTAGCCGCCTGCTAGGCAAGCCCTGAGACGGTCCCGGTCAATGAGTTGAAAGATCAGCCTCTAGCGAGAAATTACAAGTAAGGAGCATAAAACGATAAGGGCGGCCGTCAGCTGCTGGGAACACAGGCCAACCCAGCCTGTCGGGACTTGGCAGCCCCCTACCAGAAGACCGTCTACCCTGGGAAAATCCCTGGCCAACAGAGCCAGAACCCCCAGGGGCCCTCTCGTCATCTTGCCTAAGGTAATTGGGAATGGATGGATGAGGAGCCGCCACTTGTCACTTCTCTATCCAACCATTCCTCTCCCCCTTCTCTCTCTTGTGGGAAGGTATAAATACCTCCCCATTTCCCACATGAGAGGGGTTGGATTTTCTCTCTCTAGACTCTTACTCCTAAAAACGCCGCCTAGTTCCTCACGATCTAGGTTCGTAAAGGCATTTCACGGACTGACTTAGGCATCGGAGAGGGTTTCCTCGGACAACCTCCGAGGCCCTGTGCGTTCTTTGTGCAGGGAGCAGGCCATTTCCGCCGGGAAAGTCCGATCCAGGGAGTGAGAGAAAGGGGAGACCAAGAGAATCAAACGATCAATTGCTCACCGTTAACTCAATTATACTGCCCGGATCCTAGGCCGGGTGAATTGTTTCCGTGACCGGAACAAATACAGTCCTGGATATGGAATGCCATGATTTCAGCCAATGTAACAGGTTCCCCAGTCTTTCATCCATGTGAAGTACATTGTTAAAATCAGCTAGAACCACTCATGCTCTTCCACAAGTAGCAGCGTATGCCCTTAACAGTTGCCATAAGGATGTGCGTTCCGCTAGTTTGTTGAAACCATAAACCATCGAGCATCAAAAAGTCTTGTTTCCTTGAATACCAGTAACTTTCATGTGAATGACCTGAGCTTGTACATCCAGGATGTCCACCATATACATAGTTGGATTCCACAGACACCGAACCCTTCCACCTTGATGCATACTATTATTTGTGACTATAGCCCAATCTTGGATAAAAGTACTGATATGAGGCCAATTATTTACTGCTAATTTTGTTTCTAATAGTCCAAAAAGTTGTACTCTATTATGATGAAGTAACCACCTTATTTCTTTTTGCTTCTTGAGTTTATTCATGTCTTTAATGTTCCAGAACCCAATTTTATCCCTTATTAAGTTCAGGATGTTCCTCTACCTCTTCTTCAGTATGCACCTCAGGGTTCCCTAATTTTTTAAGCGAGGATGTCAGTATTTCCATAAATGAGAGTCCATCAGGTGTATATTGTAGTCCTGTTGTTCTGATGGGTTATGTTGCAGCTCGCATCAGACTAGATGTAGTGCTCACTGCAGGTTGTATGACACCTACAGGTGTACTGGTGATTTGGGGCACTGGTTTCTGTACTGGTCTCCACACTTTTTTAGTCTTCTGTTCCTCAAATTTCGTCCTGCAATAAATCTCATCATGGCCAATCCTTTGCACCTTGTGCACACAATTGGAAGCCAATCATACTTCACCTGAATTATGTGTTGTTTACCTTTCTCATCTAAAAACTTAATAGCATCCGGGAATACTTGATTGATTTCAACCTCCACCAATAATTTTGCATAGCCTAAAAATTGTCGATGATCAGTAGTGATAGCATTCCTGATGATAACCTTACCAACAAGCCCTCCAATTTTACGCAAGCACTCTGTGCCCCAAAATTTGAGGTCAAGATCCATAAGTTTGATCCAGATAGGTAGGCGTTTCACATCATACTTAGCCAAGTCAGCATCCTCAGTCTATTGATGTATGATCACATGTTTATTAACAAACATAAGGTGTTCAGATTGCAAGACAAGTTGCTGCGATTCCTTATCGAGAAATCGAACGAGAAAAATTCCATTTGGCAAAATGAATACCTTATCGATCTTAAGTTTCTTCCACACTCTATGCACGTAGCCTGAGATGATGCTCCATGGAGGATTACCTCCAACCACGAATTCATAGATTACAGTACTCCAGAAATTCCTCTCTGTCTCAATATCCTCTATCGTTAGTTGCAAAAAAAGAGGTGCTGCCTCGCTGACCTCCTGCACCTCCTCTACAACATCTTGCATCCAACTCCACTTGGATTGATCCAACTACTTCCAGCTCAATGTCGTCATGTACCTGCAATTTTTTGTTACTAGAAGAGTATTTATTATTGATGATAGTATTGTGTGATTGTTTATTAGTTGATGCCTTGTTGTGGACATGACATAGGTCGACCCCGACGCGGCCACGCACGGGTTTGGGCGGCGAAATGTTTCCCATGTGAGATGCTTCTTGGGTTGAAAATTAAATTGAAGTTGGAGTCGCCACCGAACTTTGTGGGAGTTCGGGCCCGTTCGAACCCACTCTATGTCTCGGTGGACCATGCACAGAGTACGGCCCACTTCGATACTAGAGCTTGTGGGGTTCGTCTCTTTGCATTACGATACCGATGCCGATGTTCTCGGGTACCGTATGTCGAATGACTCTCGTGCGCCAACGGTTTCAGACATCTGGAAACCGAGGTTCTGAGTAAGGGGTGAGGGTACGTGTTGGGAATCCCACAAAGGACACCCAACCCCTCTCGCACATGACGACCTCTACTAAGATCTCATTCGGTTTTTGAATATACGCGCTAGTGATTCAGTGAAATGTTATGCAAACAACGTTTTACGATGTATGAATATAGAAATGATTGCTACGTCATTTTAATGCATCTTGGTTCATGTCAAAGTGATTTAGCATGCGAGGTTCGTTTTAATGCGATAAATGCAAGCAACGAAAAAGGAAACTCGTAAATAAATACAAAGTACACGGGCGGAAATACAACCCGGAAATACAATACAACGAGTACAAAAATCAAAGCAAACAAAATAGTAACGATAATATAGATAGGTTAGAATGAAAATGCAATGCATGTTTTTTGAAAGATAAGCACGTGATAGACTTGACACGTGATGACTAAAAGTCGTAAAAAGGATTTGATTAGGCTTACATTATTTAGAAGGCTCACGGTTAAGCATGATAAAGGCCTCTCGATCGAGTCATGAGAGGGACTCGATCGAGTGCCCTTCGTGAGGACCCCCTGCCTATTTTTGAGGAGGTCACTCGATCGAGTGAGCTATGACACTCGATCGAGTGCCCATGTACGAACTGCTGTTCATTTTCGTAAAGATGGTAACTTCACATTTTATTAGTTTAAAATCGATAGCTAGCCGAGTTACGTAAAAATATTACATGATTTAAACTCAACTCGGTTTTTTGATACTCATAACGTGCGATGTACGATTATGAGACCGGTATCGGAAGTTTGAAATAAGTTTTGTGAAATCATTGTTAGTTAGAACGAAAATCGGTTCCCTCCACGTCACGACATCATTATTAATCCTTACGGATTACGTGATGTTCGATTCCGCATCAACGGGTTTCGCATCACACCCTTAAGTGTTTAGGGCAGTGCGCCTCGAAAGGGCGCCACCTCCAATACTACTTGTAAAGGGATTAGACGGATCTTAAACGGGATTTGTTTTTAAGTGTATTCAATCCGAAAAGAAAACGGTTCTTATTATACATATATATACGCGGTATTAATATTATAATGAGATGTAAATAAACAATAATTAAAATGTAAGTTGTTAGAGTACATAAATAAAATGTTAGATTACGATTGTTCCGGTATGGAAACAATCGGCCCGAAACGGATTCAGACCTTTTGAGATGATGATGTCGCCTTGCTTTTCAAGCTTCCCTATCCTCCCACTCCAGCGATCGGACTGCCCCGGCGGAGATGGTCTGCCACCTTCACACAGGAAGCGCACAGGGCCTCAGAGGTGTCCGATGGAACCCTCTCCGATGCCTAAGTCAGTTCGTGAAATGCACTTGACGAACCTTACTCGTGAGGAGCAAGGCGGAGTTTTTAGAGTGAGATTTTAGACAGAGAAAATCCAACCCCTTTCTTGTGGGAAATACATGAGTATTTATAGGTTCCCACAAGAGAGAGGTAGAGAGAGGAAAAAAGGGAGAGAATGAGGGATTGACACGTGGGTTCCCCTTGTCCACTCATTCTCCCTTACCTTTAGGCATGGACATGAGGGGCTCCATTCTCCCCCCTGAGCCTGACAGGGGAGGACACCCTGACGCCCGGCGGACAGGTGGGGGGGAACTTCTTTTCCTCCGATCACATCGCTTGTGGCGAGACCCTGACGGGCAAGGAGGGCCGACTCCTTGCTTGGAGCTCGACATGGCTCTCCCAGGACGTTCCTTGGGGCTGTTGACAAGGTCCTGCTGTCTGTCTTGTCGGGTAGGCCCCTTGTGTGATTTGGGCTGGGCTGTCCCGGGAATTGCATGGCGGGCGACCCATGGCGGGCAACCGACCCCCATCAATTGGCCCTCGTCGGCAAGGGGGAAGCAGGGTGCCCCCTCAGCAGACGACTTTTGATCAGGATGGTGGGAGGTTGACTTTTTAAATCCTCTTTTTGCATTTAATACCGCGCATGTTCTCTAGGGGGAATGTCTTAAATGACTTTGGGCATGCAAAGAGTTGGGAAACCTTTCTCATGATTGCTCTTCGTAAAGTGATCCTTCGAGCCGCGTGCTCGGCTGATGGTTGGCTCTCTTTTGTAGGGACGGTTGGGGCATCATTTAATGCTCAACCTTCATCCTTTGCGTATAAAATCTAAGTTCACTCCACTTTCTTTTTGCAAACTTCGTCAACATCCTTTTTCACCATTTTCTTCTAAAATGTCTTGGGTGAGAGATAAGATTCTTCGTCGAGGGGTTTTTCTCAACGCCCTCCGCTACAGGGGACGTAGGAGGCTTGGGTACCCTAGACAGGTGCACTCAGCTATTCGCCGTAGCAGGCAAACATACTCTCGGTCTTTGCGAGCTACTGGGGTAAAGTCTCCGTCAAGGGCTATCAAACGCCCTAGAAAATCTCTGTTCCCTGCGAAGCCGAGGCCCAAGTATTGCACCCAAGTGGGAGGTTGTTCCTTCAAAGGGTGCCATCGGTGCTTCCCTTGGCTGCAACCGGAGAATTTCGACCCTGACTGTCCTGATTCGGGCCCTTCTTCCCCTGACTCAGGCCCTTCTTCCCCTGTACCGAAGAAACCGAAGGATTACTATGGCTCCCCTGAGGGCACCAGGGTGGCCGAATTTGGCGAAGACTGGGACCTGAGTAACTGCGACTCAGGAGATAGTATTGGTCAGGGCTATTCGTCTAGCCGCGATGCCCTGGGAAGCGAAGAAGAGGGTCCTGACGACCCATTTAAAGACTCGGGCAGCTGGGACTGGGGGTCTGATGATGGAGGCTGCAGCAGCCCCAAGGACTACTCCTTCCCAGGCTCTAACGAAGATTAAGTCCTCATTGCATTCGCAGGCGGGTTGAGCCGGTCCTTAGGCTCCTTTTGTAATCTTTTTTTCTTCTTTTGATTCCACCTCCTGTTTTTGTAATTCTGGCCCTTTGGGCCTTTAATCAATGGAGAAAATCTGGTGGGCTTTTGCTTAATGTGCTGTTTTTTTTCGAATTGCACTTTGGATGTAATGATTTCCCACTGTTCCTTTTATGTTTTCAAGGCTTCTCTGGAAGTGGTGCGTGGTTAGGTTCAAAAAGTGTGACACGTGTGTGGACATGACATAGGTCCACCCTGACGCGGCCACGCGCGGGTTTGGGGAGGCGAATGAATCTCATGTGAGATGGGTCGAATTGAAATTTAAATCGAAGTGGAGTCGCCACCGAACTTTGTGGGAGTTCGGACCATTCGAACCCACTCTATATCTTAGTGGACCGTGTACAAAATACGACCCATTCGGATCTCAGAGTTTATGGGGTTCGTCCCTTTGCATTGCGATACCGATACCGACATTATCGGATATCGTGTATTGAATGACTCTCGTGCACCAACGGTTTCGGGCATCCGAAAACCGAGGTTCTGAGTAAGGGGTGAGGGTACGTGTTGGGAAGTTCACAAAGAACACCCAACCCCGCCCGCACTTAGCGGCCTCTACTAAGATATCGCTTGACTTTTGAATACGCGCGTTAGTAATTTGATTGAATGATATGCAAACAATATTTTGACTAAACATGCGAAAATTTGAATAAGTTGCTAAGTCGATTTAATGCATCTAAATTAATGTCAAAGTTGTATTTAGCATGCGAGGTTCGTTTTAGTACAATAAAACAAACAACAACAAAATAAAATGAAAAAGACATAAACAAACGAGTTAGTAACAGTAAATAACGGTTGCAAATAATCTAGAATGATGAAAGTGACGTGATGCACGGTTTTAGAAGTAGTAGGACACGTGATGGACTTGACACGTGTTGACCGAGGTCATAAAAATATTTGGTAGGGCTCGAAATATGTTGAAGGACTCACGTTTGGTGCGTGAAGGAGGCCACTCGATCGAGTCATAGAGGGACTCGACCGAGTGGTCCTCGGAAAACCCTCCTGCGCAATTTCAAGGGTGCCACTCGATCGAGTGGGCTTGACACTCGATCGAGTGCCCCCCTGTACGAACTATGGTTCGTTTGTAATTTTGTATTTATTTCGAAATTGCTTTTTAATGTTGAAAATCGATAATTTTGCTAAGTCGCGTAAAAATATGACACCATTCATACTCGACTTAGATTCTCGATACTCGTCATATTCGATACTTGATTATGGAATCAATATCAAATATTCGGAGTGGGATTTTAGAAAAAGATGTTATAAGTCGTTTAAATCAAACTAAAACGAAATAAATTATCTCCGCGTTATAATGTCGTATTAGTTCTTTTGAACTACGTGACAATTATTTTGGCATCAACGAATTCGTATTAGTTTAATTTGTTGACTAATTCTTTTAGGTGCGATATTCGACTATAGAGTCGATATCACATCTTTAAGAATAAACGTTTTAGATCAAAAAAAATGATTCCCTCCGCATCTCGACATCGTAATAAATTCTTACGGATTATGTGATGTCAGATCCGCATCAACGGGTTTTGCCCTAATTTGAATAAATGTGTTTGATTCGAAATATCTTTAGAAATTGACGAACGCGTGATATTAACGATGATGATTATGCAAAAATTAAAACGATACTAGCGACGCAATAAAAAAAACAATCTTATTGATGTTGATTCGCTTTAACAATCAAATACTTGGAGTGTCAGGATAAGCGACCGGCAACATCGGGTGCAATACCCTCGTATATTCGGATTTCCTTATCCCGTCATCTCTTGTATTCGACACGAATAGACGAATATTTTAAGGTGTTTTGATACGAGAAATATTAACGATATTGGATGCGAAAGAAAGAAAAAAAACAAAAAAAAACGTGAGGGACGAGAAGGACGACGCGATAGAAAAGAAAAAGAAAGGAAGAGAACGAGATTATTTGCACCCTCAACCTACATGTTTCGTATTCTCGGTATGGAACCCGTCTAGTAGTGGCTTGAACAAGGGAGTATGGAGATTATGTAGATGGAGTCATGGTGGTTTAGGGTTTGAGGTTTTCTAGATGCTAGGGTTGTATGTAAGTTGTAGAGATGAGAAAGTTAGGGTTGGTCAAAACTGTATGAAGGTGCATGCAAAGGGGTGTATATATAGGAATTCTCCCCCACCCTCGTCTAGGGTTACTCGATCGAGTGCCCCAATAAAGAGGGGACAACGGGCCTGTTGAAGGCCCACTCGATCGAGTGGGCTGACACTCGATCGAGTGGATGAGGCGGACGAGATCTTTTGAGGATTTTGTGTTTGGGTTGGATTCTTGATATTTGCATGGCTATTTTCCGTTCTCGGAAACGGCTTGACCGGGGTTTGACCCGGTCGCTAAAAGTTGGTTTTATTTCCGGTGTCGGTTTTGACCCAAATTAGTCTTATTGGATTGGAAATGGCTCACTAGGCCTGGATTTGAGGTCGGTTTTGTGAGATTTGTACTCTGTAAAAATCCCAAGCCATGAACTAACGATTTTGAGCCCATGTCCGAGCGCGTAGAAGCACGTTCGCGTCCGATCATCATCGGGCGTTTTTTGGAAACTGCTATAGACACCTAGCAGCCAAATGTGGGTGTCTACAGAGCCCCCACTCTGACTGAGGCTTGGACAAGGCGAAAGTCCGAGTAGCTACCAGGCCAATCAAGGATTAAGACCTGGCAGACTTCCGGTCGGGTCGTTTATAGTCCATTGGACTCGCGTAAAGGGCTCGCCAGCCATAAGACGGAAATTATATGTGAGTTGATGCTGATAACTCCGCGGGGATTCAGACTTGTTATATAAGTCCCGGGTGCGCCTGTATGTAGGCCCATCTCGTGCTGATTCGGGAGATATGCCATCTCGGGCTTTCCGCTGGGGAGATATGTGAGTTGCGCTGGCTTGCTTCTGAAGCCTTGAGTATACCTGTATACAGTTACACAGAATTTTGTTGCATGTAGCATTTAGGTAAAACACGACTCGCGCTGGGGAATAAAAATTTGAATTTTTGAAAGTTTTATTTTGAAAATCTTGACTCCTTTGAAAATTAGGAATGCTCGGGATGACTAATTCCTGAGAAATATAAGATTGGGCCTGTATGCCTAAGCTCGAATTAGGAAACTTTATTAAAGAGGGTTGTAAGGGTTTAGTACTATAAATACCCATCCCTGCTTTGATATTCTCACAACTTCTTCACAATTCTTCTTTCTTAAAAAGAGAACTCCTTATACTTTTCAAGAAATTTAGCCATGAGAATTGAACGCTTGTCCGTGATATTGCAAGGATGGTCCCGGCACTTTAGGGACGCAGATAAGGTTGTTTTGAACCAGACGGGCATTACTTAGCTGTTCATGCTCCGTCAGATGCAGGTGGATCGCTATTTTCTTGATGCTTGTTTGTCCTATTGGGACGACACATATCACGCTTTTGCCTTTTCTCGGGGCGAGATCTGTCCTTTACCCGAGGAAATTGCTGCTGTGGGAGGATGAAACCCTATACTTCGTCCTGCTGTCCCGTTTTCGGTTCATGATCCTAAGAGGAAGCTACGGGAATTTTTAGGACTTTCCCATAATGAGGTATCTCGTATGACTGAAGACGACAATATCTCTTTAATTGATTTGGCCGAGAAATTTATGAACCCACATGATGTCCGGGTTAGGCCGGCCCACAGCCGTATGACTTTTTCTTTTTGTATGCTCCACGTTTATTATGCCTTCGAAGGTCATATGGATTTGTTGTCGTGCATGGGTAATGTTCGTCTTTTTACTGTGATCGACCTGATGGAGACGAAGCACAGTCCGACTTGGCTGATTACGGGGGAGATCATCCAGGGCTTGGACAACCGCAAGAGGGATTCATCGATTCGTCTGATCGGGAGCACCCGTTTGCTGCAGGTATATCGCTTCGGATTTTTCTGATTTTTTCAACTTTTCAATTTCTTTGATTTTTCACGATTTTCCGCTACAGCAGGCACTCGATCGAGTCACCCTGGCATTCGATCGAGTGCCTTCATGAAAAGCCCCTTGCCCGATTTCATGGGTGTCACTCGATCGAGTGACCCCTAGGCACTCGATCGAGTTGCCCTAGGCGGACATCTACTTTGCTCGGGAACTCATATTTTGTCTTTTCTTTTTCAGCTTTGGTTATTCGAGAGGCTATCGGTCATAGATCCGCCCCTTGACCCAAGTCGATACCGACCTAACCAGGTGATGACAAGGAGACGGGCTATTGATTTTTCTCGCCACATTACCCAGAAATATTGGGACGAAGTGCTGTCTTTTCATAGCGGTTCGCTGATCCGATGGGTAGTGCCATGGTGGCCCAATTACGTTTGGACGGGTTTGGCTCCGAGGGATAAAGCTCGCTATCAGGTGATTTTGTCTTTCAGGAAGACAATTCATCTTTACCCCGACCGCATACTTAGGCAGTATGGTTGGTCTCAAAGAATCCAAGAAACTGAGGCAGTTGTGAGTGAATCTATCCAGCTGACTGATGTGATGTGCGATACTTGGATGCAGCGATGGTATACTCGGCCCACTTGGTCTATTCCCAAATCTCTTCATTCAATTTGGGTGTCGGAATCCTATGTGAAATGGACTAAAGCCGATTCTGCCAAGGCCCGAGCTGCCTTAAAAGTTGATGAGGCTTTTGACCTGCTGCTAAGGGAGCAAGCTAAAGACAATAGAGGCTTCTTTGATGAAGGCGACACTCCGGCTACCCTGGTTTGTCTAATGTCAGGTCAGAGAGGGAGGACTAGGACTCAAGCTGAAGGGTCCAGTGCTAGAGGTGCGCGGGGAAGAGTGACCCCCCAGACCGACTTAGAAAGGAGAGTTGGCCCGATGCTGGCAGTTCAGGACCGACTTGGTCCTCGAGACAGGCTACCTGAGCACGTGAAGGCTCGGCTTGGACCGGTTACAATGGCAGAAGACCCGCTGTCGAAGAAACGGGTTCGAGCAAAGGAGGTTCCCCTTGTGATCCGGGAACGCTCGCCCCCGCCCCGGCGACATCGGCTCCGCGGGACCCTAAAGACAAGGGAAAGGGCAAAATGCTCTAAAAATTAGTCTCCTTATTTTTATTATTTAAGTATTACTATTATCTTTGTGGCGTGCTTTTTTTTTTTGTGTGATGTAATTTTAAAATTCCCGAGTTTATCGGGTTTTTAATAAAAGACATATTTATCAGTGAATACTGTTTCTGTCTTTTTCGTTATTGCAGTGGTTGTACCCTTTTGAGGGGTTGCCTACGTATCCACAATTAGCGGAATCAAACCAAACGTAGTTCGGGCTTAGAATTTTTGCAATTTCGAAATACACCAAGACTATTAGCTCGAGATGTGTGACAGTAGGATAAATAATCCTAACTTATTGACTTGCTTATAATTTTGAAAATTTATAAAAAGACAACTTTTTATAAACTTTTTGCAAATGACATTGAGATGAGGCTTAGAGGTAGTAACGCTTCAGCTGGTCCATGTTGGTCGGGTTGACGAATTCATTTCCATCCAAGTCAGTCAGCATCACTGCTCCTCCCGATAGGACCTTCTTTACTAGATATGGTCCAGCCCAATTGGGTTTGATTTTTCCACTTGGGTCAACCGATAGTAATGCACGGACTGATTTGAGAATCAGATCTCCTTCTTTGATATTTCTGGGCCTCACCCTTTTGTTGAAAGCCTGTTGAATCCTCTTTTGATATATCTGGATATTGTTGAGGGCCCGGAACCGTCGTTCGTCTAGAAGAACCAACGAATCGTATCGGGCTTTGACCCAATCTGCTTCAGGCACTTGGCTTTCAAGTAAAATCCTGAGAGACGGTACTTCCGGCTCGACTGGTTGGACCGCTTCCATCCCATACGTCAAATAATATGGAGTTGCCCCGGTCACGGTACGAATTGATGTTCAGTATCCCCACAGGGCGAAAGGTATTTTGTCGGGCCAGTCCTGATAATTTTCAGCCATCTTTTTAAGTATGGTGACAATTGTTTTATTAGTTGCCTCTACCGCTCCATTTGTTTGGGGACGGTAAGGCGAAGACGTATGCCTTTGGATTTTATATTTGGCTAGCAAAGTAGCGGTTTCAGCTTGGAAATGAGTCCCGTGATCACTGATGAATTCGTGCGGGATCCCGTATCGGCATATAATCTTGTTTTGGATGAATTTAGCAACGTGCTTGGCATTCAAAATCCGGTATGACTCGGCTTCGACCCATTTGGTGAAATAGTCGATAGCCACCAGAATGAAGCAATGACCTCTCGCCCCGGAAGGGTTTACCTTTCCAATTATATCAATACCCCACGTTGAAAACGGCCATGGTGTTGTCATGGTGTATAGTAGGGATGATGGCATATGTTGCACGTTGGCAAAAATCTGACAGTTATGACAGTGTTTGACATATAACTGGCAGTCGGTTTCCACGCTGTTCCAGTAATATCCGAGCCTCATGATTTTTCGGGCTAGCATATGGGCGTTCATATGTGGACCATTTTCATCATCGTGCACTTCGGCTATAACCTTCTCGGCCTGTATTTTATCGACACATAAGAGGAGAGCCCCCTGTGCCGTCTTTTTGTATAATTGTCCGTCGTCCGTACGAATAAATTGGGTGGCCAACCTTCGTAGGGCTTTCTTGGCCCGATTTTCAATTCCCGGAGGATATTCTCCCGTCGTTAAGTAGGTTAGAACAGCCTGATACCAAGGCTCCGGATCAGTTATTTCGATATCTTGAATGGCGTGAATATATGTCGGCTCGGACCGTCTTTCGACGCAAATCGGCATGCTGGTAAGATGCTCCGGGATATTTAATAAAGATGCCAATTTGGAAAGTGCATCTGCAAATTGGTTTTCCTTCCGGGGTAGACAGATGTATTCTACCTTTTGGAATTGCTTTTCAAGAACCCATACTCGCGCCTGATTGGCCCACCAGGTTGGCGTTCCGAGTATTCCATTTTTGGAGAGCTTGGTTGATGACCAGAGATGAGTCACCGTGGACCCGGAGGTTCGTTACTCCTAAATCAGCGGCGGCTTGCAGCCCGTGAATGCACGCTTCATATTCAGCTGCGTTGTTAGTCACGTCAAAGTCCAGTTTAATGGATAACGGTGTATGCTCTCCTTTTGGTGATATTAGAAGAATACCGACTCCGAAACCTCGGAAATTGGACGCCCCATCAAAATATAAATCCCATGTATCTGTGTCGGTATGGAATATGTCTTCGTCTGGAAAGGCCCATGTATCGGTGTGCCCTTCTTCAGATATGGGCTGTCGGCAAGAAATTCGGCCACTACCCGACCTTTGATGGCTTTTAATGGTACGAACTTAAGGTCGAATTCTGCTAACATTAAAGTCCATCTAGACATCCTGCCATTAAGGATGAGCTTTTCGAACAGGTACTTGATAGGATCCATTTTGGATAATACATGTACCTCGTGACTAAGCATATAGTGTCGGAGCTTTTTAGTGGCCCAGACTAAGGCTATGCACGTTTTCTCGAGCATTGTATACTTGCACTCGTACTCCAGGAACTTCTTGTTGATGTAGTAAATAGCTCGTTCTTCTGAGTCGACTGTCTGGGCCAGCATAGCCCCCATGGCTGTCTCGGTCGTTGTTAAGTATAACGACAAAGGCAAACCGGGTTGAGGTGGCATTAATACTGGCGGAGCAGACAGAACCTCCTTGACATTGTCAAAAGTCGTTTGACATTTTTCATCCCACAGTTTCCGTTCTCCTATCTTCTGTTTCTTGAAAATGAGTTCACATACCATGGTTATCTTTGAAATAAACCAGCTGATATACTGGACTTTCCCGAGAAACCCCCTTATTTCTTTTTCGGTTTTAGGTGGCTGCATCTCGGTAATGGCCTTGATTTTAGCTGGGTCGACCTCGATGACGCGTTGGCTAACGATATTGCCCAGTAATTTGCATGATGTTACTCAAAAACTGCACTTATGAGGGTTTAGCCTCATGTTGTATTTGCGCAGTCGGGTGAAGAATTTTCTTAGGGCCGCGATGTGTCCGCTTTGATCTTTGGACTTGACGATTATGTCGTCCACATAAACCTCCACTTCCTTATGCATCATATCGTGTAATAAGGTCGTGGCGGTTCGTTGGTAAGTGGCTCCGACGTTGATTAGACCAAATGGCATTACGGTGTAACAGTAAGTGCCCCAAGGTGTAATGAAGGTGGTCTTGCTCATGTCTTCTTCCGCCATTTTGATTTGATTGTATCCGGCATACTCGTCCATAAATGATAGAAGGGCATGATCGGCCGTGTTGTCCACCAATATAGCGATGTGTGGTAATGGAAAATCGTCTTTTGGGCTGACCTTATTAAGGTCCCGAAAGTCTACACATACCCGCACCTTACCGTCCTTTTTAGGTACCGGCACGATGTTTGCAACCCAGTCTGAATATTCAGACACTTGTATGAAGCCTGCTTTGAATTGCTTGTCGACTTCTTCTTTGACTTTGAAAGACCATTCGGACCTCATTCTTCGGAACTTTTGTTTTACCGGCTTACACCCGCCTTTGATGGGTATACGGTGTTCAGCTATTTCCCGATCTATCCCTGGCATGTCCTTGTAGGACCACGCGAATACATCCTTGAACTCTTGGAGGAGGTCTGTGAATTGTTGTCTCTCCTCGGGATCTAAGGATAAACCTAACTTAAGTATCTGGGGATCTAAAGTGGTTCCCACGTTAATGGATTCAGTTTCCTCAATTATCGGATCTCGGGATTCCCTTTGTTCGAGTTGCTCGATCAGATGTGGAGGTTGAGGTACCTGTTCGTCGGGTTTCTCAATGTCATTGCATATAAAATTTTTGAAAGCATTTTGAAAATAAGACAAGTCGTAAGCGGAACGGTTTTCGTTATTATTAATAGTAAATTTGGAAAACAGCTCGAAGAGAGCGGCCATCTGATCGTTGGTCAGAGGCGGGATAGGGAGTGCCCTCGGGACAGGCCCCGAGGCTATAGTGGAAGGGATTATGGGAATAGGGGTTACAGACTGAACTCTAGCACTAGACCCTCTAGACTCGGACTCGGACTCGGACTCGGACTCAGACTCAGACTCAGACTCAGACTAAGACTCGGTATCCGGCATGTCTCCTTCACCGGTAGTCAGCTTCTAGACTCGACCCTGGCTGTCAGTCCATTCGATGATCTTCCTCCATGCCCTTTTCCCGGTGTCAGCGCCAACTTCAGAGATCAGCTTAGTTGGGTCGAACCTGTTGCTGCGGAGGATCAGGTTCACCAGGTCTTCTTTAGAAGTAGGGATGGCCTTGTTCCCCTCGAACAGAAGCCCCAACACAAGCTCGGTGTTGTCAGTATCCTCTTTTGATTCAGTCTGGACGAGGGCAAATATGTCATCTGGAAAGAAATTGCATTCCCGAGCCAATTTGGTCTCGGGATATGTGATGGCGCGCTGGTAGAGGCCCACTTGGATAGCCCTGAATACTGGTGTAACGAAGTAGTCAGTGAGTTTTTGGCTGTAAGGGCCCAAGTAGGTACTCTTAATTATGCTGGTGGCCTTCTGAATACCGGCCCGGACCACGTTTCCCAGAGTTATAGCGTACCCCAAACCGAACCACGATTCTTTGTCGTTCAGGACCTCGATGATCTTTCCGGCTGGAAGATAGGGCCTCAAAGTAACCCCCAGTAAATAGCCCAAGTTTTGTAGCATCATATCGATGCTAGTAGTGAAATAAGGCCTGAAAAGATATTCCTCTTCAATCATTCCCACAAAATCGAATCCTCGTTGGTTGTCCCGGCCCATGGCGTTGCAGCTGGCCACGGTGATGGGGGTTGCCTCCAGCGTGACGACACCGTCTTGAAGAGGCATCTTGACCTTTCTATGGAGGGTAGAGGACACGACCTTGACTGCATGGATCCAAGGCCTTCCAAGTAGTAAGTTGAAAGATGAGGTGACATCAATCACCTGAAACTCCAGCTCTTTCTCAATTGGTCCCGTTATAATTGTCAGTTTAACGGCCCCAGCAACCGGTTTTGGGCTTCCATCAAAAGCCTGGATAGTCTGCGCGGTTGAAAGATAGTCGGCCTCCGTAATGCCGAGGGCTTTGGCGGTCCTTAAGGGAAGGACGTTTATAGCAGATCCATCATTGATCAGGGCCAAGTTATGGGCAAATGACCGTGAATTACAGGGCCAAGTTATGGGCGGCCCCGAATGGTGGAAGGTCAGACTCGGAGAAGGTTATGAGTGAGCCTTCTTTTTTGGACTTGCCCTTAAGGCAGGGCATGATAGTGGCTACCATTTCAGCGGGGGTAACCTGCGAGTCGACCATGATTTGATCGAGAGCCTTAGTAAGAGCTTCCCGATGTTCTTGCGAGCTAACCAGAAGTTGCCATATGGTTAGATCAGCTCGAGCCCTCTTTAGTTGCTTGACTAGAGCTATGTTAGTGCTTGGCTCCTCAGAAGTAGTTTCCGTCCTGGCAGGTTCAATGACGGTTGTTGAGACAGGGGTGTCCTTAGAGCTGGTAGCTTGATAAGGACGGCCGGTAGTAGAGAGGTGGTTGGTGGCTAAGGCCTTAGACTTAGCTTTTCGAACCTCTTCACTGGTGATGGGGACAGCTTCCCTCTTAGCTAGGTAGACGTCGTCTTCATCATTGAACCATATCCCATTAATTTGTGGAATAAAAGGAGAAATGCGATGAGAACAATCAATCACCTCCCCGGAGAAGATGGCATGAGCACTAAAGGGGTTTTCTTTGTTGCTTGGCTTGTCTCCGGACAACGGTATTTTCCCGCTCTCAATTAAGTCTTGGATCAGATGCTTCAATTTCCAACACTTTTCAGTATCGTGCCCATTACCTCGGTGATATTGGCAATAGGCCTGGACATTGTAGCTTTTGGATCGCTTCTCGATCGGGACTTCGGGAGTTCGGCCTATCGGTTGGATTAGGCCCTTTGAGGATAACCTTTGTAAGGCGTATGTATAGGTAGTCCATATATCAGTGAATACCCGAGTTGGAGTATTCTTTTTAGATGAGGCATCTAGTAGATTCACCTCGTCGAAGATGCTACGGGTTGCAGGTGCAGATGTAGGCTTGCTGGTGGACGAGCTAGCCCCTTGATACCCTTTGGTAGAGGCCTTATTAAGGCTCTCTAATCTTAGATCATCCTCGATTCTTGTACCCATTTCGGTTAAGGTAGCGAAATTGGGTATGACAGCGTACCGGAGATGGACCCGGTAAGAAGAGAGGAGATTCTTGACAAAGGCCTCCACTAAAACTTTCTCGTTGAGCTTGTCAACCAACTTTACACTCTCGGCCCTCCACCTTTGAAGGTATTTGGTGAAACCTTCCTTGGGCTCTTGGGCCATGACTTCGAGAGTACGCATCGTGGTTTGGATCTCGGTATTATCAGCGTAATTTCGAGCGAACTCCGTCGCCACATCATCCCAAGTCTTGTACTTCTTGGAATCGAGCCTGTAGTACCAGGCCTTCGGATGCTTCTCGAGGGAAGAAGCAAACAGGTGCTTGAACATGGTGGATTTCACCCCCTTGACAGCCATAAATTCCTTGAAGGTCCGAATGGGATGGACCGGGTCTTCAGTACCCTCAAACATCGGTAGGCCCGTAAGGTTTAGGTTGGCGGGTAGTTCGTCACTCAGAGGCGAATAGGAGCGAGCGTTTTCCGTGTGGATCGAGTTGTTCGTTGACAAATGGACCTGCTCTTCCAGCTTGCGGACTGCGCTGACCAATTCACCTAGAGGCCCAGTAGTCTCAACCCTGCTATTTGAAGTCCCTTGTTCCAAGGCGCTTACACGGGTAACAATAGCTATCTGGTCGGACTTGATAGCTGTCAGTTGGGTTTCAATCTTAGCCAACGAGGTTGCCAACTTGTCCAAAGTTTCTTGCATCTTGTGTTGGTATCTGGTTAACGGTGGCCTGTCTGTAAGAATACCGCGTAATCAGTAACTAACCCAGATCCCGGAATCAAGAATAGCACTTCCCGAGCAAAAGAAGGAAATGACTCGAAAAGGACACCTAGACGGGTGACTCGTGAAAGGTGGGCCTCCTTTAGGATTCGGTGGGTGGGCCGAGTCCTGTTCGAAGGACGGTCCACGCGAGATATTCCCCAGACTTTTGGACTCGAATGTGTGAACGGGAATTCCTTTGTAGGAGTATGTCCTACGTAGGTGGGCCATGCCTTAGTCAAATAAGGCGGACCGGGATAGGAAGGGAACCCGTGATATAAGATCGACGGAGTTTCGAAGCTAAAGACCTTCGACGACTTACGACAAGACCCGACACTACTTAAATACGGGAAGTCCTAAGATGAGGATTTTTTTTTTTAGAAAATAGGTGGATGGCCCGATTGTTCGAAAACCGGCAAAATGCCATCGGGCCGCAACCTTGAAAGTTTGAAAATATTTTTGAAAATTTGAAATGGGCAGCATACCGGCTAAAAATAGACTATTTTGAGTAAAATCATAAGTCCTAAATTCGGTAGCTTCCCGGGTTTTGAAATTGGATATAGTTTTTGAAAAGACGTATTTTTTGAAAATGACGGTTTTTGAAAACGACTTTAGAAACCAAGTACTCCCTCCGTTCCAACGAATTGTATACATTTACTTTTTTAACACTATTTATAAGTGATGAAAATCTTTAATATAACTTCTAATATATAAGATAAAAGATAGTCGTGTGAGATCTTGTTTAAATCGTCTGGTAAAATACATTATTGTGGACATGACATAGGTCCACCCCGACGCGGCCACGCGCGGGTTTTGGGGAGGCGAATGAATCTCCATATGAGATGGTCAAATTGAAATTTAAATCGAAGTTGGAGTCGCCACCGAATTTTATGGTTATTCGGAACCGTTCGAGCCCACTCTATGTCGTAGTGGGCCGTGTACAAAATACGGCCCATTTCCGATGTCAGAGTTTATTGGGCTCGTCCCTTTGCAGTTCGATACAGATGCCGACTTGAGCGGTTAATCGTATATTGAATGACTCTCGTTGCCAATGGTTTCGGACATCTGGAAACCACGGTTCTGAGTAAGGGGTGAGGGTACGTGTTGGGAAGTTCACTAAGAACACCCAACCCCGCCCGCACATTAGCGGCCTCTACTAGGATATCGAATGATTTTTTAATACGCGCGTTAGTTGAACGATGAATGATATGCAAACATTGTTTTCCTAAGCATGTGAGGAATTGAACGGGTTGCTAAGTCGTTTAATGCATGAAAAATTTAGCTAACGTCAAAGTTGAATTTAACATGTGAGATTCGTTTTAGTATAATAAAACAAATGAAATAAAAAAAGATGAAATTGCTACAAGATGAACAAACAAGTTAGTATCAGTTTGTAAATAATAATAGCAAGAAATAAATATGCGAAATCGAGAAAAATCGAAATCTGAAAAAAATATCATTAAAAAGACGTTGTTTTGTATAAAAAAACGATGTTCGAAAAATAAAAAAAAGAACGAAAAGGGGCGTCGGGACAGCCGGCCGCGCGGCTCGCCCGGGATGCCGGCGGGTCGCGCGTCGGGCTGGTTTTGGACAAGGTTTTCTGAAAATTCGATTTATTAAATCGCGTACGAATATTGCATGATTCGTACTCGAATTAATATTTTCGATATTCGCTATATTCGATAATTGACTACGAAATCAATATCAAATATTTGGAATAGTTTTAGAAAAGATGTAAATTTTAGAAATTGTTTCGAAGAATAAAACGAACGAAAAAGTAAAAAAATAGTCCGGATTTCAGGCTCGTTGTTCGAAAATTGTTATTTTGATGAATCGCGTACAAATTATGAATTAATTTGTATTCGATCCATGTTTTCGATATTCGTCGTACCCGATATTCGATTATGAAATCGATATCGAATATTCGGAATAATAAAAAAAAAGTTTTGTAAAATAATTTGTTTTGAACGAAAAGTGAAAGAAAAGAATTTTGAACGAAAAAAGATGTAGCGATTGTTGACATCATCGAGATCTTAATATAATTCTTTTCGATACAATATTCGATTATAGAAAAATCGATATTGTATTTTTCAGAATGTTTATTATGAAAAATAGTTTTTCGTTAATAACGATATTAGAAAAATAAAAAAAACGACTCTTGACCCATAATAAAAAAACGGACGAAGAGAAGAGAAGAGAAGAAAGGAGAAATCGGGTTTGGTACACCCTCAACCTACATGCTTTTTTTGACTCGGATCGGGGCTCGTCGGAATGTGGCTAGGCACGGGAGCGTCGAGTGATGTTTGGTTCGGCTAGGGGGTTCGGTTTGGACGAGACGGGTGAAGGGTGTCGGGAATCGGACCGGTTTCCTTCGGATGTGTAATATCGGTTTCTCGAGGCTAAGTGTAAGGATGATTGATGAAGAAGGTTGTGTATTTTTGATGCTAATATTTGATGTGTGTCTAATAATTATTCGTGTCTAAAGTGTTGAATGGGAAGGCCTATTTATAGGGAGTTCCCGACCTTGAGTTAGGAGAGTTTGACTACCGCTTAGGATAGGAAACGTAGGAATTTGAGAAGCATGAGAATTCCACTTTCTTGTGAAGGAAGAAAGAGAAACTCGGCTGATTTGCTACTGTTTGGCCGAGTATTTGCACTCGGTTGAGTGTTTGAATCGGTTTTCGGATAGGATTCCTGCTTGAGATCGAATTCCATCCTTAAACGGAATTGTTTATTATTTTATGTGGCTGATTTTTTTGTAGAGTTTGAGTAAGAATCAGCCGTGTGAGGTGTCACGGCTGCCTCACGTGTCTCGGGAAAATCTTTGACCGGGTTTTGACTCGGTCGCTAAAAGACGGTTTTACCCCTGGTGTCGGATTCGACCCAAATTAGTGTCATTTGACTCGAAACGACCCACTGGGCCTGAATTTGAGGTTGGTTTTGTGAAATTTTTACTCCGTAAAAAGCCCAAGCCAAATATCCATGATTTCGAGCCCATTTCCGAGTACGTTAAAGCACGTTTGCGTCCGATCATCATCGGGTGTTTGTCGGAAACTGCTATAGACACCTGGCGGTCAAAATGTGGGTGTCTACAGAGCCCCCACTCTGACTGAGGCTTGGACAGGGCGAAAGTCAGAGTAGCCACCAGGTCAATCAAGGATTAAAACCCGGTAGCTTCCGGTCGGGTCGTTTAAGGTCCATTAGACCTGCGTAAAGGGCCCGCCGGCCATGAATTAGAAATGTACCTGAACTGATGATGATAACTCCGTGGGGAATTGAACTCGTCGTATAAGACTTAGGTGCGCCTATATATGGGCTCATCTTGTTAAATGCCGTTGGGGAGTTATGTGAATTGCGCTGTCGTGATTTGTACCTGTATAAGTTACATAAAATTTTGTATGCAACACGTAGGCGAAACAAATATGACTCGCGCTGGGGAGTAAAAATGATTTTTGCTGCATTTTGAAATCGAAGTCCTGAAAGCAACTCACGTGCGAGGAAATAGGTTTTCAAAATTGAAAGGGTTCAAAAGAAATTTGCAGTTTAAATAGATTGAAATTTGACCTTGTCGAAAAGATTTTTTTTTTCAAATGGCTAAGTTTTTGCAAATTTTAAAATGAGAATTTGAAAAGAGAGGCCTATCGGCAGACTCGACTCTGGACGCGACAGGACGAGTTGACAGACACGACTTGGACTCTCTAAGGGTTGGACCGTGACTTGGTAAGGAGGTGGGCCACCTAAGATGACAAGACTCTTAAGTTGCGCTATTCCGTAGCCTAAGCGAGTGACAACACGGTCGAATCCTCGGAATAGGAAGGTTGTGCTATGGGGGGATTGCAATAGTCTGTAATGAGACTGTTTTGGCAGGACTTGGCAATGGCAATGCTGTAGACTAGTGCTCTTTTGAATCCTTTTTTATCTTTAGGGTATATTCCCAAGGTGGGTATTGCCTCGAGTCCTGACAGATTCTTGTCTTCGACTGAGCCGAGTACTAGGACACACCACAGAAAGGAGGCTAGATTTTTGAAAGTATTTGGATTATGTGAGTGGATGGAGAACTTCTGCCTAGGAGAAGCCCCCAGAATGACAAAGCTAACTGTCGAGAACATGACAGTGTCGTGGCCCCGAATGATGGTGCTTTTTGAATGTGTGTCAATGTGGGTGGTTGTGCCTCTGTTGAAAGGCTGCCTACGTATTCACGTGTGGTAAAATCAAACCAAGCCGTAGTTCAGTGGATTATGGTGCCTAGTTTATTAGGGCTTTGTGTGTAACTAGCCATAGCAATAGTGTAGGCTAGGTGCATTCCCAGTGATGTCTTGATCAAAGGGCTAGAATGGTTAGGATATTGATCCTGTGACTGTGAACGTTCTCCGGGATAGCCCCCAGAAGTGGTGTGCACTATTTGGGCATATTCTATGCCGACCGCAAGTTGAGTTCCCGTGTTTGGGGTTGGTAACTGGTTTGAATGAGAAGAATTGGGATTGGATTTTAACGAGTTCTGCTCTCGGGGATTTTTAACGAGTTCTGTTCTCGGGGATTTTAACGAGTTTTGCTCTCGGGGATTTTAACGAGTTTTGCTCTCAGGGGGATTTGACGAGTTTTGCTCTCGGGGGGATTTGACGAGTTTTGCTCTCGAGTCTTTGTATGGTGATTGTGAATTTTGTTATGTAAAGGGGAAGTCGAGTAGAATGGCTCGAACTTTGATCGGGATAAGTTTTGATAATGCGAGATCTCATTTCCATGTCTGGCCCTAATGGTTAGGGGTATCCTATGGAGCTTGAATCCTCGAAATTCCGGGCTGTCTCTGGCCTGGGTCTCGGGAAGGTTTTGAGGGTTGTAATATGGGAAGGCTAAATGTGGTGTTAGTTGACCAGCTTGATTGTCTCTCCCTTATTGGATGGTATGAGTATTGATAATTTTGAATTGATCGTTTTCACTACGGTCATGGTTTGTTTGAATATTTTTTGGTTGACCTCTTAGCCCCGGTCTCGGGATTCTTCATTTGGATTGACCGCTTAACCTCGGTCATGGGTGCCTCTTTTTTTTTTTTGATAATGGCCTGCTTTTTTGTTTTGGCCTCTTGCTTTTTCTTGTATTGGACTTTTGATTTTTTGTTTGTCCAGTTTTTCCTTTCATGGCCAGCTCTTTTATTTTGGCCTTTTGCTTTTTTTTTTTTCGGCTGGTCAGACTAACACCTAAGGTAGGGATCGGTTAGTCTTATTGGATTGGTGTTTTATTGTGGGAAATGGGCTTGCCTCCCGTCTTTAACCCAAACTAGGAGATTACCTAGATTTGTCGTAGGATTCGATACCGCTCCTGCTAAGGGTAGTTATGTGGCTTTCTATACCAGACATGGAACAGGTAAAGGAAAACACGGGCTCGATTTCCTGCAGTCATTATAGATGTGCCTATAATAGTCACGTGCGTGTGCTCACAGTGTATGACGGTGTTCATCATGTTCTCGGAAACACATAAGGAAAGTATATATATGAGAAATAGAAAAGCTGATTTTATTGAATTTTGAAAAAGAGGACAGAATACAATTGACTCTGACTCTGACTTTGAAGTTGAAATAAATAGTATATCCTAGACTCGGACTCAGACTTGGACTTAAATCAAATCCGGACTCTTGGATGCATGAGAGGTAGACTGGATGCTTTGGTCATCGGGCCCTGTATAGTCCATGAGGGGCTTTGCAAGTGACAATCTTTCCAAAACGGGAGTCTTCCCGGCATCGAGGAAGTCTTGAATGAGGTGTTTCAGTTTCCAGCACTGTTCTGTATCGTGTCCCCTCCCTCTGTGGAATTTGCAGTAATGCTCGTCGTTCCATGCTTTGGAGCGTTTTTCCAAAGGTGGGTCGACTGTTGGGCCTATAGGTAGTATTAGGCCCTTCGGAACCAACCTCTGGAAAGCGACGGTGTAAGACATATCCAAGTGGGTAAATGTCCTTTCCTTTGACTGGTTCTTGATTTTTGGAGAGGTGACTTGAGGGTTACCTCTCTCGGTCTTGCCATCTTGAAGGTATCGGACAGTTTCGTAAGAGTGTTCACCTTTCAAATGGCTCAGTTGGGTGATAGGCTGTCTTACCCGCTCTAGTTGTGTTAGACGGGCTCTGGTTCTTATAAGGTCTTCTTCGATGATGGTTACCCTGGAACTTAGGTTATCTAGGGCAGTATTGATTTTCGAAAAGATATTGTTAATGGAGCAAGATAGCATAAGCATACTCCCTTGGATATCCCCTTTCTCGACGGCGCGGGATTTGTTATGGTTTGGTAGTGTCTCCTTCATAGGGTCCCTGATCGGAAGAAACGACAGGTGTTAGAACTCGCCTAAACTCGGTTTTGCGCAAATGCAAGAGAGAGAGTCAAACTAGGTATGGCCCGGGGGCGGGAATGACTAAGATTCTATGACCGGGCTACTTAAACGTTAATCCAGACAAAATAACGACTGTGACCTAGACTCGACCACGAGACTCGAGCTGTACAAGGATAAGTTCGAATATGGGGCGACCGTATTTGACAGTGCCGCGTGCTTGGACCAACCGTGGTGACCTAACCCTAGGTGACCCGAGTATTCGTAGCGTGGGTACGACTCGAAGAAGGCATCATAAGGACGCCGGTGTAGGATGAACGTAGGGTACTCTCTGGGGTAACCGTGGTTGACTGCTCGGGTGGAGGACAGCCCCTTGAGTAAGGCTAGAGACTCAGATGGTGTGACATCTAAGTGACTCGAAAGTGGGATACGTGAGACAACACGTGCAAGACATGATCCTTAGAGCAACCGTGATTGATCGCTCTGCTGAAGGGTAGCCCCTCGAGTGGGGAAAAGCCTGAAAAGAAAATGACTCGGAAAGGACACCTAGACGGGTGACTCGTGAAAGGTGGGTCTCCTTTAGGATCCAGCTGTGTGGGTTGGGCCCTGTTTGAAAGGCGGTTTACGTGAGACATTCCCCAGACTTTGGACTCGATAATTGTGTAGACGGGCCAACCTTCATAGGAGTATGTCCTACGTAGGTGGGCTTTGCCTTAGTCAAATAAGGCGGACTGGGATAGGGAGGAAACTCGTGATGTAAGATCGACGGAGTTTCGACGCTAAAGACTTTGACGACTTATGACACGACCCGACACTGCTAAATACGGGAAGTCCTAAGAAGAGGAAGGTTTTGAAAAAGGGATTCTTTTGGAAAATCCGAGAAGTCTCGGTGGATGGCCCAATTTTTTCGAAAAAACGGAAAAGTGCATCGGGCCATAATTTTGAAAGTTGGAAAAAAAAAAACGAGTTTTGAAATGGGCAGAATACCGGCTGGAAAATAGGCTACTTTGAGTCAAATCGTAAATCCTAATTTCGGTAGCATTCCGGGGTTTTGAAAAGTTGAATATTTGGAATTTTGAAACTTGAGTATCGAAAAAAGGAATTTCCGACAATTTGAAAATTGAAGATGAGATCCCGAAGATTTGAAAATCGAAAAAACGGCATCTCGAAGATTTGAAAATTAAAAATGGCATCTCGAAGATTTTGAAAATCGAAATTGGTTTCTCGAAAATTTTAAAATCGAAATTGAATTTTTAAAATTCGAAAATCGAATGGTGGATCGGAAATTCGAATTTTGAAATGGGCAGCATGCCGGCTAGAAAATAAGCTTGTTTTGAGTCAAATCTTAAGTCTAAATTTCGGCAGCTTTCCGATTTATTTATTTTTTTAAATTGAATATTTTCGAAAAGATGCATTTTTGGAATTTTGAATATCGAAGATGAATTTCCAAGAATTTGAAAATCGAAAATAGGATCCCGACTTTTAAAATTGGCGAAAATGTCATCGGGCTTGAATTTTTTGAAAAGTCAGAAATTTTGAATTTTTGGAATGGATTTTTGAAAGCCCGAAGAGAAATTCGGGGGGTGGCCCGGTTTTTTTTCGAAAGAAAAAAAACGGAAATCGAACCGGGCGACGGTTTTGCAAGTTCGAAAATAGTTTCGAGTTTTAAATTGGGCATAATACCGGCTAGAAAAAGGGCTATTTTGAGTAAAATCGTAAATCCTAAATTCGGTAGATGCCCGGGGTTTTGAAATTGGATATTTTGAAAAGGATGCGATTTTTTGAAAATGATGGTTTTTGAGAAAAGACATGGATCAAGTAGCACGTAGTCATGGAAACAGTATAACGACACCATGTATGCTCTTAAACTAAGTCTCGGTCAGTCTATAAGGGTCTATACCAGTGTACATAGCCTATCGAGAATCGGGGCGGACTCCCTAACTCGAGTTGAGATTAGGACATGCCGTAAAACCCATACAAATCGGCTAATGGACACCTTTGACATAACCAATTTGGACTATATCAATGGTATAGTGGGACGTCGGTCACGAGTACCGGCCCGGGAAAAATGGGGTTATGCATGAACCGTAAAACTAAAACGCGCATTGTACTCGTCAAACGATTTCTATTCGAGTCTCACCCTGAGGATACCGAAGGTTATTAACTCATCAGTAAATCCCCAGCGGAGTCGCCAAATTGTGGACATGACATAGGTCCACCCCGACGCGGCCACGCGCGGGTTTTGGGGGGGCGAATGAATCTCCATATGAGATGGTCAAATTGAAATTTAAATCGAAGTTGGAGTCGCCACCGAATTTTATGGTTATTCGGAACCGTTCGAGCCCACTCTATGTCGTAGTGGGCCGTGTACAAAATACGGCCCATTTCCGATGTCAGAGTTTATTGGGCTCGTCCCTTTGCAGTTCGATACAGATGCCGACTTGAGCGGTTAATCGTATATTGAATGACTCTCGTTGCCAATGGTTTCGGACATCCGGAAACCACGGTTCTGAGTAAGGGGTGAGGGTACGTGTTGGGAAGTTCACTAAGAACACCCAACCCCGCCCGCACATTAGCGGCCTCTACTAGGATATCGAATGATTTTTTAATACGCGCGTTAGTTGAACGATGAATGATATGCAAACATTGTTTTCCTAAGCATGTGAGGAATTGAACGGGTTGCTAAGTCGTTTAATGCATGAAAAATTTAGCTAACGTCAAAGTTGAATTTAACATGTGAGATTCGTTTTAGTATAATAAAACAAATGAAATAAAAAAAGATGAAATTGCTACAAGATGAACAAACAAGTTAGTATCAGTTTGTAAATAATAATAGCAAGAAATAAATATGCGAAATCGAGAAAAATCGAAATCTGAAAAAAATATCATTAAAAAGACGTTGTTTTGTATAAAAAAACGATGTTCGAAAAATAAAAAAAAAGAACGAAAAGGGGCGTCGGGACAGCCGGCCGCGCGGCTCGCCCGGGATGCCGGCGGGTCGCGCGTCGGGCTGGTTTTGGACAAGGTTTTCTGAAAATTCGATTTATTAAATCGCGTACGAATATTGCATGATTCGTACTCGAATTAATATTTTCGATATTCGCTATATTCGATAATTGACTACGAAATCAATATCAAATATTTGGAATAGTTTTAGAAAAGATGTAAATTTTAGAAATTGTTTCGAAGAATAAAACGAACGAAAAAGTAAAAAAATAGTCCGGATTTCAGGCTCGTTGTTCGAAAATTGTTATTTTGATGAATCGCGTACAAATTATGAATTAATTTGTATTCGATCCATGTTTTCGATATTCGTCGTACCCGATATTCGATTATGAAATCGATATCGAATATTCGGAATAATAAAAAAAAAGTTTTGTAAAATAATTTGTTTTGAACGAAAAGTGAAAGAAAAGAATTTTGAACGAAAAAAGATGTAGCGATTGTTGACATCATCGAGATCTTAATATAATTCTTTTCGATACAATATTCGATTATAGAAAAATCGATATTGTATTTTTCAGAATGTTTATTATGAAAAATAGTTTTTCGTTAATAACGATATTAGAAAAATAAAAAAAAACGACTCTTGACCCATAATAAAAAAACGGACGAAGAGAAGAGAAGAGAAGAAAGGAGAAATCGGGTTTGGTACACCCTCAACCTACATGCTTTTTTTGACTCGGATCGGGGCTCGTCGGAATGTGGCTAGGCACGGGAGCGTCGAGTGATGTTTGGTTCGGCTAGGGGGTTCGGTTTGGACGAGACGGGTGAAGGGTGTCGGGAATCGGACCGGTTTCCTTCGGATGTGTAATATCGGTTTCTCGATGCTAAGTGTAAGGATGATTGATGAAGAAGGTTGTGTATTTTTGATGCTAATATTTGATGTGTTTCTAATAATTATTCGTGTCTAAAGTGTTGAATGGGAAGGCCTATTTATAGGGAGTTCCCGACCTTGAGTTAGGAGAGTTTGACTACCGCTTAGGATAGGAAACGTAGGAATTTGAGAAGCATGAGAATTCCACTTTCTTGTGAAGGAAGAAAGAGAAACTCGGCTGATTTGCTACTGTTTGGCCGAGTATTTGCACTCGATTGAGTGTTTGAATCGGTTTTCGGATAGGATTCCTGCTTGAGATCGAATTCCATCCTTAAACGGAATTGTTTATTATTTTATGTGGCTGATTTTTTGTAGAGTTTGAGTAAGAATCAGCCGTGTGAGGTGTCACGGCTGCCTCACGTGTCTCGGGAAAATCTTTGACCGGGTTTTGACTCGGTCGCTAAAAGACGTTTTTACCCCTGGTGTCGGATTCGACCCAAATTAGTGTCATTTGACTCGAAACGACCCACTGGGCCTGAATTTGAGGTTGGTTTTGTGAAATTTTTACTCCGTAAAAAGCCCAAGCCAAATATCCATGATTTCGAGCCCATTTCCGAGTACGTTAAAGCACGTTTGCGTCCGATCATCATCGGGTGTTTGTCGGAAACTGCTATAGACACCTGGCGGTCAAAATGTGGGTGTCTACAATTATGAATATCAAATTTTTATAATATTTAGTAACACGTAACTAAAGATATAGACAAAAGAAAACGAGTATCGACATACGTGCATAAAGCAAACGTATACAATTCGTTGGAACGGAGGGAGTAGCACATAGTCACGCAAGCATTATAACGACACTATGTATGCTTTACACTAAGTCTCGGTCGGTCGAAATAGAGTCTATACCAGTGTACATGGCCTTTCCGAGAATCGGGACGGACTTTCTAAGTCGAGTTGATCTTAGAACATGCCGCAAAACCAATACGAACACCGTTATGACAGAAAATCACTTTAACTAAATTAACTTTTAACGCCGTTATCACAGAAAATTGATTAGGGGTACCATGGGCACTAAACATAAAACACAAGTTACCATAGGAACAAACTTTAAATGAAGGGTACCGTGTGTAATGTGTCAAAGTTCGAGGGTACCATGGGAAATATCCGATTCATTTTTTCTGTTTTGTGGGATTGTGCAGATTTTTTTGTGTGATGTTTGATACAATTGCACATTTAAACTGGTGATAAAATCAAATGAGGGAGTTGTAAAATGTGGAAGTTGGTTTGGGGAAGGACTTTGCGGTTGCTACCAACATTCCTCCCAAACTGTTAATAGTGGGGAGTTGCTGACGGTTGACTATAATCATGGTCGAATGAGTTGGTTATTTGCTTCTAACTTCCTCTTATGTGACAAATGAGACGGTTTTTGGCTGATTTTGTATACTTTTACATATGCCACATTGGATGCCACATGGGATCCACATCATTATCCTAGTCATAATCCTAGGTGGCGCAATGTGAGCCCTCTAAATGTTGTAGCTTTATATAATAAAGGATGGCAGAGGACAGTTCTCAACTTTGATTAAGGGACCCCTAATTGATTGATGTGTGCTGCCTATATATGACGTATAATACACAACCCAACACCATCCTAAAAACACAAAGTCTTGGGAGAGACGGTCTCTCCATAAGTTATTGAGAGATCACTTGTCAGTACCACTTTAAGTCTTATTCGTACCTACTTTTATTAGGTTTGATACCACTATTATCTTCATTTGTAATTAGACTCTCAATAAACTTAACAAAATACTGTCTCTCAGTAGACCTACTCCCTAAAAAATTAGAGTACTAAATAGCAAAAATTCTGCGGTTTCACAATGGCATTGTCATCCGTCACATAACGATGGAGTAATTAATACTCTCCTGTTTCATTCATTTGTTGCCTTTTATATTCATTGTGAGAAATATTTTAATCAAAGACAAACAAATAACGAAATAAATGGAGTAATTCAGCCTGTCAATTGCGTCATGGATTTTATTTAAAGAAATAAATAAGAATCATCCATAAAAAAACATGTGGTTATTGATGGTCGGGTATAACTTATAAGCAATGACAAAAGTAAATTTTTTTACGAGTATACTATATTTAAACTCTATGTTTATCCACAAACCCATCTTTTTTTCTCAGACTCAACCACCTCAGCTTTCCACTCACTTTTCATTTTTCAGACTCAGACTCACTACAAAAGTATACACACCTTTCTTTAAGGTGTTAAAAGGAAACAAAACGTAGAAGTGGGAAACTGAACAAGAAGAGGCCTTTGAGCAACTGAAAGAGCACCTGAAGAAGCTGCCCACCCTGGCGAGGCCGGTGCCAGGGGAGAAGCTCTTCCTTTACATTGCCGTAACAAACTCAACAGTGAGCGCGGTAATTCAAAGGGAGGAAGCAGGCTCCCAGCAACCGATCTATTTTGTAAGCCATGCCCTGGGGGCAGCAGAGAAGAATTACCCAGTTGTTGAAAAAGCAGCTTACGCAGTCGTCATTGCAGCCAGGAAGCTCAGGCCTTACTTCGACGCCCATCCCGTCGTGGTACTGAGTGACCAACCCCTGGAAAAGTCCTAGAAAAATTCGAAAAAACTGAAAGATTGCTAAAATGGGCCATAGAGCTAAGTGGGATAGGAATATCATATCAGCCCAAGACTGCCATCAAAGCGCATGCCTTGGCGGATTTCCTGGCAGAGTGTTCTCATTCAGAGGAGGACGATCCACCCGCAGGAGAATGGATAGTATACACTGACGGATCCTCTACAGCCAATGGTGCGGGGGCAGGGATCGTGCTGACCAGCCCTGAAGGAATAGACTTCGAGCATGCGCTCAGGTTCACCATCCCAGCATCAAATAATGAGGCTGAGTACAAGGCCGTATTGGCAGGTATCAATCTGGCTAAAGCCGCAGGAGCAGAAAGGCTTGTCCTGACAACAGACTCCCAGCTCATAGCCAACCCAATCAATGGTGAATTATATGGGTTGAAGTCTTATGAAGTCAAACAAATTCCCAAGTCCCAGAACAACAGGGCAGATGCCCTGTCAAAGCTGGTCAGCTCCAGCCTGCAGGATATAAGAAATTCAGTATGGGTAGACGTGATCCAAGAAAAATCCACTACACCCTGCCAACCGGTCAGTGTCATTGAAGAGGCAGAATCAGAAGACTGGATGACCCCAATCATCCAATTCAAGAAGTATGGGACCCTTCCGCAGAACCCAGTGCAGAAGAGAAAGATGTCAGCCAAGGCCGCATGGTTCATACTAATTGGCGGGGAGCTTTATAAAAAATCATTCTCCTCCCCCTTGCTCAGGTGCCTGGGGGCAGGGCAGGCCGCAGAGGTACTAGATGATATACACTCAGGAATCTGCGGCCATCACATAGGAGGAAGGTCATTGGCACACAAGGCCCTGAGGGCAGGCTACTACTGGCCGACCCTGCTTGCTGATGCCAGGGACCTAACCCAGATGTGCAGGAAGTGTCACCTCTTTGCCCCGTCAATACATGCCCCTGCCCAAGACCTCAGACCAATTCTGTCTCCCATCCCTTTCGCCCAATGGGGGATGGATATTCTAGGACCATTCACTAGAGCAACTGGGGGCATAAAATTTCTGATAGTGGGAATTGATTATTTTACTAAGTGGATCGAGGCTGAGGCTGTCCCAAACATAACAGAGTCGACGGTCAGAAAGGTGATATGGAGAAATATCATAACAAGGTATGGCCTGCCAAAGGTATTAGTCTTCAATCATGGAAGGCAGTTCGACAACGATCCCTTAAGGGCTTGGGTGGAGAGCCTGGCATAACCGTCGCCTACTCAGCCGTCTGCCACTCCCAGCCCAATGGGCAGGCTGTGGCGGCGAACAAGCAGATACTGAACGGGCTAAAGAGGATGGTGGATGAGCTCAAAAGAAGGTAGGCAGACGAACTGCCAAGTGTGTTATGGTCGATAAGGACCACCAGAAAGGAGTCCACAAGACAGACTCCATTTGGCCTGGTCTACGGGGCCGAGGCCCTACTGCCAATAGAAGCGCGAATTCCCACCCTCCGATCCCAGCAATACAATCAGACGAGTAATGAAGCTGCAATGACAGAGGCTCTTGACATGGTCGGAGAAGTAAGGCAAGAGGCCTGCATCAACATTGCCGCCTACCAGCAGCGGATGAAAAAGGCTTACAACAAGAAAGTAAGTGTAAGAAGCTTCCAGGTTGGGGACCTAGTTCTAAGAAAGACACAAGCTGTCGGAAGATCAAGGGAACACGGCAAACTAAGCGCCAATTGGGAAGGCCCATATGAAGTCACCCGGATTATGAGGCTAGGAACCTACAGAATTGCCAACCCCGAAGGCCAGGAGCTGGCCGCACACTGCAATGCAGATACTTTGAAGAGATACTATGCGTAGAAGTTAAAAGTTCTTTTCTAGCTTTTTATCCCTTTCCCCAGAAAGAACGGCGGAGGACGGTCAAGATAAAATGTCGACGACTCTGACCACAGTGTTTAAAATGTTTTCAAAGAAATGAAAAGATCCCCGAATTTATACTCGTTGTCTGTTCAGATTAGCACTTTACACACAAACGAGCAGGGGGCAATAGGGGGAGGGCCCCCCTGTTGCAAAACCCAGGAAAAATAGACCCCCCAACAAAAAATACAAAGTCCCCTCACCTACCTCTGGGCAGGCAGGCGGCAGGCCCTCTGGACTTCGGCAAGAAGTCAGGGTCAAGCCAGGCCCTATGCGCCAGACTAACAAGGACTGGGGACCCCCAACCTTGTATAAAAAACGCAAGTCCCCTCACCGCCTCTGGGCAGGCAGGGGGCAGGCCCTCTGGACTTTGGCAAGAAGTCAGGGTCAGGCCAGGCCCTATGCGCCAGACTAACAAGGACTGAGAACCCCCCAACCTTGTATAAAAGACGCAAGTCCCTTCACCTGCCTCTGGGCAGGCAGGGGGCAAGTCCCTCACCTGCCTCTGGGCAGGCAGGGGGCAGGCCCCCTAGACTTCGGCAAGAAGCCAGGGTCAGGCCAGGCCCTATGTGTCAGAATAACAAGGACTGAGGACCCCCCAACCTTGTATATAAAACGCAAGTCCTCCAACCTGCCTCTGGGCAGGCAGAGGGCAGGCCCCCTGGACTTCGACAAGAAGCCAGGGTCAGGCTAGGCCTCATGCGCCAAACCAACAAGGACTGGGGACCCCCCCCCCCAACCTTGTATAAATAACGTAAGTCCCCCTGGCAGGCGGGGGGCAGGCCCCCTGGACTTCGGTAAAAAGCCAGGGTCAAGCCAAAACCTCAAAAGAAAATGATGGCAAAAATAACCAAAAAAAGTGAATTCATAACAAATTTAGAAGAGTTTAAGAAAATGGACAACAGAGATTCAAATAAAAAAGAGTTAAAGGGTTACATTAGCCGACAGCCAGCCATATCAGGGCCCGGCGCGCAAAAAGATCAATAAATTAACAAGGAAGCAGAGGCGCAGAAGGGTAGGGACAGGAGCCCTCAAAAGACGACTACCCTGCATGTTACGTAGTGGGGGTGCCCTGGTTAGCATCAGGAGCCTCCTCAGGCGATCCGTTAGCCCGGGCCTCATTCTTGGCAGCATAGAGGGCCCAGAAGGCATCCTCGTTGAAGTCTGGAAGCATCTCTCTAATGATCTCCATGACAAACTTTAGGGAAGAAGAAGCTCTAGCGTTAAAGTTCTCCGCCACCGCAGAGTTGGCCTCCTGGATGATGTCGTTCTTCTTCTTTTGCCATTCCTCGCCCTGCGTCTTCAAGTCACCCTGTGCCTTCTGGAGGTCTGAGTCGGCCTTGGTCAGACGTTCCTCCAGCTCAATCACCTTTCTCTTAGAATGCTCCAGCTCGGCAACTGCTTTCTTGGCCTGCTCCTGCTAGAGAACCGCCTTCCTGGCCTGCTCCAGCTCTGCCTCCAAGTTAGCTACTTCCCTCACAGCCCTATCACCCTGAGCCTTCCAGCGGGCTGCCTGGTCCTTGGCTTCTCCCAGCTCGCCCTCGTACTTTGCCAGCTGATCCTTCAAACTGGAAATAAGAGCAACATCTCTATCAACTACCGCCAAGCGTTCAGGGAGAGGAAACCCAGGAGTAACATTTAATTCCTCATCACTTAAACGGCTGAGAGCCGCCAGCTCCGAAGAGGCTTGGAACATCCTGAAGCAGCGTTGGATGAACTGGATCACCTGACTGGTAGAGTAGGTCAAGGACTTGGTAAGATGATCCGCCAACGCAGTGTTGGAATCAGAGAGCAGGGCAGAGACGTCAATACTATCGCCCGCAGTAAAATGAAACTCAGCATTTTCTTCTAAGAAAAGGGTGCCTGGAATATCACGAGCAGAACGCTTGGCCTCAGGCGTGTTGGCATCTGCCTCCAGATCCACCACCGGGACGTCATCCATCGGTTCCTTATCTTTCCTCTTCCTGCCAACCAGGGGTACGCTTTCCCCGGTTTCCTCAAAATCCGAGGGTCTTGACCCCACAAGAGGGTGAGTCCCAGCGGGGGAGCCTCCATGCTTACCAGTAGAGGAAGGGGTGGCCTCTGAGGCAGCCTCCCCCTCTACATCTCTGGGGGCAGAAGTTGGAGTTGCAGGCTTTGAAGGAGTCGGCTTGGGAGGAAGAGGAGGAAACTTTGCTCTGTTGACTGATATACTCTTTACAAACTTCATCAGGGCCTTCCCACCTTTCTTATAACTAGAGGGAAGGGAAGGGCGTTTAACGGCTATTGTAAAGTTCCTATTCAGGCCATGGTCCCTCAACTCCCTCTTTGACCAAAGGTGAGAGGCGAGATCTGCAGAAAATGGAAAAAGTTAACCAGAGAAGAATACAGCAAAGTAAGGCTAAGAGAAGGCGACTATTATCGGAGTTCCCGAACTACCTCCTCTAAGGCCGGGAGTTAGACCCACTCGGGTCAGGTAGTCGTCAATAGCTATGAGTTCTGCGTGGGGGAGCCAGTGGTCAGGCCCAAATGCACCTGTCTTGTCCTTAGAGGAGGCAAACCGCTTGACCAACTCCAGTTCTTTATTGGTCAATTTCACTTCAAGGGCCCTCCCCCAAACGCCAGGGTGGTACTCCTGGCAGGTCTCCAGCCGAGTATGAACGTGATTCCTGAAATGCTGGGGAATCCTCCATCCTGTGGCACTATGCACATATAGGAGGTTATCCTTCCAGTCCTTCAGACTGTTCAAGATCGGCCAGACCAGGGAAGAATTCCTCTGCTTGAGAAGAGAGAAATATCCGGGAGAACTCCCGCCCTCAGTGGAGGCCACCATCTGCAGGCCAGCCATAAACTTCAAAGCGTCTATTGTGGGCCCCTCGCCCAAAAATAAGCAGGTCCAGATATAAGCTATCAATGACCTGACTACCAGGGCGGTCAACTGGGCTATGGCCACATTCATGCGCCTGAAAACCTCCTCCACGAAAGGGTGCAGGGGAAAACGCAGGCCATACTCTAAACACTTGTGGTAGACGGCTATGCAGCCGTCAGGGGGGTTGCACACAGTATCCCTCTCTCCAGGGACGATGATTGTGTAGTCCTCCCCAAAGTAATAAAATCTGGCGATGGCCTCAGCAGCGTTCTTCTCCAATATCAGGTCCCGATTCTTGGAAGCTGGGTAAGTCCTCAGGGGGATCCTATACTTAGTCTTATCTAGGTAATAGGTCCTCCCTGGCTCCCTAGGAATAAGTTGGCCGATGATTGTGGAGGTGTCAATCTCCATCGCCTCGTTATCAGAGTCAATGACATTATAGGGAGCGGATTCAGGGGAGCTGGCACCCCCGCTATCCTCTGAGTGGCTCTCCTCAGCCATCCTAATACCAGGTCCCCCAGAGGAGGAGGCAAGGTCAGTATTAACCCTATCCCCACCCTCCGTCCTTTTAGTCGAAGGATCGGTAAAAGAGAGAATCCGAGCACGACGATTGGCCATGGTGATTAAAGAGAAGAAAAAACGAAATGGAAAGACGAGGAAGACAGGGATTAAGATTCTAACCTAATTAATGGCCGCCGGATGAAGATGCGAGAAAAAGCTCTTCAGTCTAAAACGCTTAAACGGAGAGAGAGTATGAAGGAAGGTTTGTAGGTTTTCAAATGTGTAAAGGAGGGAATGGGGGAGGTAAGAATGCTTTTATAGGTAGGAGAAGACGGAAGGCCGCCCAGTCAAAAGGCTTCCCGAAGAAAAGCCTCCACGTGTCACACATTTTGAAACCCAACCACCCATCACTTCCCAAGAGGTATCGAAAAGGCAACAGAGGGCAGAAAGTAATCATTGCATGACGTCACTCATTCAAAAAAAAACAACAAACAAAAAACACGAACACATGAAAGTCAAAAGCCCACCTTTTTTCTCATTAATCAAAAGGCCCAAAGGGTCCAAGGTTACAAAATAAGTGGATAAAGAGATTACAAAAGAGCCTGAAAGTCTGGCTCATCACGCCTGCAAGCGTAGGGCATGCCTAATCATCATCAAAACCTGGAGAGTAATCCCCGGGACTATCACAACCGCCAGCGTCGGATCCCCAGTCCCAGCTGCTGGAATCCTTGAACGATCATCAGGGCCCTCTTCTTCGTCCCTGCCGGATGAGTAGCCCTGGCCTTCACTATCCCCTGAGTCGTGGCTGCTCGAGTCCTAGTCACTACCATACAGGGCCACCCTGGTGCCCTCGGGGGAGCCCTAATCCTCCTTTTTTCTCACCAAGGGAGAAGAAGGGCCTGATTCAGGGGAAGAGCCTAAGTCAGGGCAATCGGGGTCGAAGTGTTCAGGGTGTAACCAGGGGAAGCATTTGTAGCATCCCCTAAAGGAGCAACCCCTCGCTTGAGTACAGCGTTCGGGCCTAGGCCCTGCGGAGGATGAAGGCTTTCTAGGACGCTTGCTAGCTCTAGATAAGGGCTTCTCCCTGACATTCCGCAGAAGACGAGAGCGTATTGGTCTGCTACGACGAAGGGCCAGGTATGCCTGCCTGGGGTACCTCAATCTCCAACGCCCCCTGAAATGGAGAGCGTTCACATAAATTCCACAACGAAAGACCGTCTTTCTCACCCAAGACATTTTTTTTCCTTTAAAGAAGAATAGAGGAAGGTGAAGATGGGTTGTGAAAATAATGAAGTGAAATCGGAATTTATACAAGGGCAAAGGCAAGGCATTAAATGGCGCCTCAACCATTTTTACAAAAAAGAACCAATCATCAAACTGACACGCTGCTCAAAGAGACCGCTTTATAAGAAGAATAATCATGAGGAAAGACATCTCAACTCTTTGCATGCCCAGAGCAGTTAAGACCTTCTCCCTCGAGAACATGCGACACATTAAATGCCAAGAAGGGATTCAAGAAGTCAACCTCCCGCCATCCCAATCAAGATGTCGCCTGCTGGAGAGGAGCCCTGCTCCCCCTCAGCCGGCGAGGGCCAATTGATGGGGGTTGGTAGTCTGCCACGGATCACCCATCATCCGGGCCCGAGGGAGCCCGACCCAAAGATGAAAAAAGGCCTGCTTGGCAGGCCACCAGAGCGAGACCTTGCCAAGAAGCCTCCTGAAGGCGACCTTGGTCGATCCGAGCTCCAAACAGTTACCTTCCCTGCCCATAGGGTCATGCCGCATGCTGGTTAAGCCAGTTGAACCCCCCTGCCTGCCAGTCCTCAGGGCATTCTGACCCCTGGCAGGGCCATTGGGGGGGGAGTCAGAACCCTTCCGTCCAGGCCTAAGGTAAAGGGGAATGAGTGGACGAGACGAACCCACGTGTCACCACCCCGTCCACTCATTCCTCCTCTTTCTCTCTCTTTTCCCTCTCTTTGGGAAAGGTATAAATACTTTACCATTTCCCACATGAAAGAGGTTGGATTTTCTCTCTCTAGAATCTTACTCTAAAACCGCCACCTTACTCCTCTCGAGTAAGGTTCGTAAAGGTATTTCACGGACTGACTTAGGCATCGGAGAGGGTTCCCTCGGACACCTCCGAGGCCCTGTGCGTTCATTGTGCAGGGAGCAGGCCACCTCCGCCGGGAAGGTCCGATTACCGGAGTAAGAGGAAGGAGAGATTCAGAAAACAAAGCGATCACCATCAAAAGTAACGAAATCAAACACATAGGACCCGGATCCGCTTCGGGCCAATTGTTTCCATACCGGAACACTTTTATATTCACTCATTGTTGTAGCAATATTCCATGAATATTGCAATATTATTAGTTTTGGCATATAATTAGCATATATTAACAATATTGGTTTGTTGATGTTGGTGTAGTGGTTTAGGTATTTGCCTTGTAGTCAATTGGTTAGGGGTTCGATACTTGTTTTTTAACCTTAAGGGTGTTGCTTAGTGGTTAAAACTTGTGGTCATCGGTCCAAGGGTCTCAAGTTCAAGCCCCTGCAAGCGCAAACTTGTGGGAGTTGTATGGCTTGAGACTATGCCTTCTAGACTTCAAGCTTATCGCCCACGGGCGGTTTACCTTGGTGTGCGTGGTTTGCAGGCTATGCGTACACCCGAGGGTTTACCCAGAGCGCACCAAAATGGTAGCGGCTGTGGGTTCCCTCGTTTCATAAAAAAACAATATTCATATATGCTAATTATATGCCAAAACTAATAATATTGCAATATTCTCAGAATATTGCTACAACACTCATTATATTTAAATGCAAAATAAATATGTTTCAAGGGTAACTCGGATAAAGTTTCAAGGGTTTTACTTAGTAATCATGTACTTGGAGTTTAAGGCCAATAAAAATAAACAAAATTAAAATAAATCATCTCCTAAAATAAACCCCAATATGACACCATATAAAGTATGGTACATTCATAATAAAATCGTACCATATATTTTGTTCAACCATTATTAATACAAATACAGGTAATACAGAGTACAGAATATTAAAGTTTTATATACTGAATCAGCTTGAATACGTATGGCAAATTAAACTTTGATTGGAGTTACGAGAAGAGCTTCAACATGAGCCTGCATTAAATGGTTCATGGTGAAGCGATCTTCACCCGGCTTATAAAAATCGTATAATACCCTTGATAGATTTAAGACTCGAGTTAATAAGACCATTGGAATAGCAGTCGGTCGAAACATATCTTCTATAGTATCCTTCCATGCATTTTCCAATACCAATTGTAGTTGTTCATAGGCTTCTTCTTCTGTCACACCATATTGTTTCATGTAGCATTCCATTGCCGAGGCAGCGTGACCTCTCTCTTGCTCAAGCTGTCGAAATACTCCGTATGTGTTAGCAATAAACATAAAATTTATATATATATATATATATCGGTTGATATTAGTTTTTTTTCTTTTTAACAAGGATGTGACACGTATAAATATTTTTTCGATAATTTCTAATTTAGGGACATTTAGAGACATATTTACCTTATGACTACCAATATCATTCATGATCCTAGAGAGAAGAGATGCAGCTACTACAGACTTGGATGATGGGCGATTAATCCATTCAAAAGCGTCCTTGTTTGCAACATCCCCCATTCCTGCAAAAACCACAGCGGACAGACACATGTAGCCGGCGGATACAATCCCGTTTCTCATATACTCCTCAAATGTTGGCACATACTTTTCGTGAAACCATTTTGCTTTTAACATGTAGCTCCTACACAAAGCTTGCATCTGGAACAATTGACCAAATATTTACTGTAAGTTGTCAAGAATAATGACAATTTTTAAAATGTTTCTTCCTATTTTTTAAGATTTGTGAAAAATGCATTGTTACATACGTGTAGACGGAGATAATGGGCAGCATAAGACCTTCCTTCGTTTGCCAAATCTTTCTCGAAATCTTTGAATGTGGCATCCACCACATCGTACACAAATTTCATGCACTCGGGAAGTTCGCTCAAATAACTTTTATCCCACCTACAAGGACCATCAACGATATATTTAAAAGAAAAGTTTTTTTTTCAGACTACTTGAAAGGAGTAAAACTAAAGCTAATGCAATGAAAGGACTGACCTTAGGATAGCCTGGGTGAAAAGTTGTAGCTCGTGGAAGACACCATAAGCATCGTAGGTATCATCTACGATGATAGCCAATTCGAATAGCTTGTTGAAAAGTATTCTTGCTTTTGAATACTTGGGTTCAAAGTATACACCTATATTCCAAGCAATGCCTTCTACTATTCTGTCCCTCACATACGGTAGTTTTCGAGAGAAATCCAGGCTCTTCGACCACCTGATTCAAGTATATATAAACGAAACAAAATACATTCATTCAGTCCCCATGTCTCTCATTTAGTCATGTGGGAAAAGTTTAAATAATGCGGATATTATTTGACTAAAATATTTTTCACAAATGATATGAAATTTAAATAAATAATTAAAGAGACGAAAAAAAATTGATATTGAGATTAAATGCATGGATTGAACAAAAGTTTAGGTATATCGTATACCTTAGAGTGTGTTGCAGCTCTTTCTTATGCAAACACTGAAGAAGGTTGAAATCCAGTTTGGCTAATTTGAGCAAATTATCGTCATGTGACGACTCAGATTCATAGATACGTATTTGGTGCGTAGATTCGAGCCTAGGGGAGCGCCTGAACAAGGGCAGCTCTAACGCACGGGTGACTTGATGTGCCATAGGGTGGTTTATGTCGCTAGAAAATGATTCGAGTCGAGCACGAGTGTAAGCTATTGCCTCATCCAGCGTCTCCTCTCCATGCACTCTAAGATGCAAGGCTTCATACAGGCTCAACATCGCTTCCACGCCATTCTCCTCGTTGAACCTCCCTTCTTCATTCTTCAACTCATCAAATACATCTGTCGAATTGGCACAATAGTAAAATATACATTTTTAATGCTTTATTAATTATCCCATTAATAATGGCCATTAATTAATACTCTATTAGGACTTGTTTGTTGATGCGAGAAGTGCAAATTCATGGGAAGTAGAAAATCATGGGAAATAAACTTCTTTTCTTAATTCATGGAAAGTTCTAAAAAGTGTTTGGTTACCATGTGAGAACTTAATTCACGGGAATTACAAGTTACCGAGAAGGGTGTCGGTAAGCAACTTCCTACATTTATGTAGGAAGTCAATTTCATAGTAAGTTTCACTTCCCCCATTTGTGGGAATTCGAGGCAACCAAACAACTATAATTTTTTTTTTGCAATTCATGGAAATTTTCACTTTCCATCATTTTACAAGGCAACCAAATAAGCCCTTGATATCCCTTAATAACTACCATAATGGTATTACATACCAGAGGACACACGGAAGCCATGTTGGCGCAAGATGCGAAACCGTAGGGATACATAATGAAGATCGTTCTTATAACAATCATCATTATAATGCAGGTTGTGGAAATTAAGTAAGTTGGCTTCGATTTCATCCTCAAAGTGGTATGCAACTCCAAGTCGGTCGATATAGTCAATATACATAAGTCTCTCCTTTGGATCCTTATTATCGGACACAAGCTCCTTCCGTACTAGCTTCTTTAGCTCTTCGATTTCCTGCACTATCTGTCTTTTAGTCACCTACAGAAAACACAAGGTTTGTTAGCTATTAGCTATTCATATTGAAATTTTGGCAGAAAAAGTATGTAATTGAACCCGGAGGGTACTTGAGATTCCTATTTATCCATTCACGAACCCGGGAGGGAAGTGTTTGGATTCTTAAATACATTTTCCCCTAATTCGCTATTTAATGACTTGTTAACGGGGTTTTTATTAAGAATAATGATATGGCGCCACCGGGTGGCGCCGAATTTGTGCGTCACCGAGGGTATTTTAGTAATTTACTAGGGTTATATTATTTTTCTCCTTTAAAATATTATTTCAAAAGTAGTTAGTTGGCAAGGGTAAAATTGGTACTTCACAAAATAAGTTAAATTATATATGTAATAATTATATAATTTAAGAAAAGAAAAAATCAAAAGAGATACGTTAGTTACTATTGAAGATTATTTAAAAAATAGTTATTCTCTTGTGAGACCGTCTTGCGCTAACTTATCATAAGACATACTAATAGAGAATAAAAATAATATTAAAGGTAACTTCCTTGTATGTGAGAGGTCTCACAATAAGTTTATCGTGAGATCGTCTCGTATACAAGAATTTGTGTTTAAAAAAATTGTATCTTAATTGTAGGGATTGGTTAGGCTAGGCATATATGAAAAAAATTAAATCTATTTGTATTACATACGGAGTATATAATTTTATCACATTTATAAGCAAAGAAGTGCACATGGTTGAGTGATATCTATGAGGTTAATAATTGGTGTGTGTTTTAATTGTGCTGGGTTCGAGTCACACTGAAACCGTTTTTTCATTTTCAATTTTATTTTAACGTTTCAATATCTCTCACGTTTTTCCTAAAAAAACTATTTTTTTCATTTTCAATTTTATTTTAACGTTTCAATATATCTCAGTTTTTATTCCTAAAAAAAAATATGTAGACAATATATAAATTGCTTACCCAAACAATTAAACATTGTCCATTTTAATAGTCTAAACCAACATTTTTATCTTGTTTTATTGTTATTGATAACTCTGACTATTTTTTTGATGACGCGGAACTTGTTGTCGCTACCTTTGGTGCACTCTCGGGTGTATGCAATAACAAATCTGATCTGACTAATTTTAATCGTGAATGTTAATTCTTTTATTTATTCATATTAAATTTTATTACAACAATCTATCCTTTATAATATTAATTATTTATATATGTCTTGATCATTATCATAAAATGAAAGGGGCGGGGGAGAACCGCCTGATAGCGCGTTTAGTAAAGGCGTCTGGTATATATCATGAGTTTTAGTACGGGGGCGCACATTCCAACATCTTCATTCTAGCTGGATAAGAGTACGTGCTTTCGGGAATTGTCTCGTCTTGACTTATCCTTGTAAACGTTAGATCATTTTTGTGTATCGTCATCGTTGTTGACTATTGAAGTCCAACATACTCGAATGTGGTTGACTGGGCGGCTAGTATGGGACATGGGGAGTATTAAAATTACATATATATGTACAAAAACTAAAAAGTAATTGATTTAAATGTTTGCATTTGAGATTAAATGTTAATTAATTGATTTAAAGTATACTGAAAATTGTTTGCACTTGAGATGAGTTAAGTAATTGTAGAAAATGTTATTAAAAAAAATTGATACTACGATTTTATTTTACAAAAAAGAAAGTATATTATAGGTAGTACTAAAATAGTGAAGATTATAAGATTTTTTTCCCATTAAAACTATGCATATGGTCTCTTAAGAGAAAGAGATCTGCACTCCGTATAAGACAACTAATTAAATAATTAAAAATTGATTAATGTAACTAACTTTTTTTTTTGTTCAACGAAACTTTTATATGAAAGGTCTTACATTAACATTAATGAGAGGTTGTCTCATTTGAGAATTTGTGTGTAGGTTTATACTAACGAATTCTTTTTGGTTGAATTAAGGACCTATCATCCTTCCAAAATTCTTATATTGTACCGTTGTACGTACTCCGTATTTAAAGTATTTTATATGGGTGTAGATTTTACCATATTTAGAGTATTTTTAGAAGTTAGTGATATAAATTTCAGAAATTTCTAGTATCTATTAAAAAAAACACTTTCGCTTCTTGTCGTCGGCGATTTACTTAAAATCGTCGACAATTTTACATAATTTACCTATTTTACCCTTTACTCCCTTTTCCTTCCTTAACTAAACAAAACAAAAATTACTTTAAAACAAAAACGATCAACCCTACAAAACAAAACGGAAACATCAAAACAAAACAAAACAAGTTACTGCATCTCTATCTGATCAAAACAAAAAACGATCAATCAGAAAACTCAACTTTTGAAGATTCCCCAAATTCTCAGGAATCACACCAGTCAAGTTATTTGAAGTCAAATCCAAATACTCCAGATTCCCACAATTAGAAATCTCAATTGGAATACCCCGAGAAATCATGTTACTACTAAAATCAATGGAGTTCACATAAGACAATCGTCCAATTGGCAGCCTGGGCATAGACTTTAAAACTCGAAGTCTACGCCTGGGCATAGACTTTAAATCTCGAAGTCTACGCCTGGACATAGACTTTAAAACTCGAAGTCTACTCCTGGGCATAGACTTTAAGACTCGAAGTCAACGCCTGGGCATAGACGTTAAAACTCGAAGTCTACGCCTGGGCATAGACTTTAAAACCCGAAGTCTACGCCTGGGCATAGACTTTAAAATTCAACGCCTACCCGTAAAAGCAGACGTTACGTTTCAACGTTTCCGCTGGGAACGACTATTAAAATGCAACGCCTATAGGCTATTCCCGGACTATCCTTCACGCCTATACCGAAAAGTCTATCACGACTGTCTTTTCTTTTTCCGTGATAACCAATGAAATTACACCGCGTACATAACAAGGGAAATTAAAACTAACATCGTTAACGGCGTCGTCTTCCGAATTGTTTTCGCTATACGGCAAATTCAAATCAAAAGGGAAATTTTTAACCGTGTTCGACATTCCTGACAATTGTCAACGTTATTGGAAAAATCAAAATATTAGCGTTTCGATGTTATTCCGATGATGATTCGGTTAAATTTAAATATACTTTCCTTAGGTTAAATAGTGGTAGGTTAAATAATAGTAATTACGTTAATTTAGTTAGTAAATCGTAATAATATAATAGTAGTTAGGTTAAATATAATTTAGTTAGGTTAGTTTAGATTTTGTTTAGTTAATAATTAAACAGAGGGCGATTCGGTCATTTACTATCATATTTGCCGACGATTTTAAGTAAATCGCCGACGACGATGAGTAGTCCCCTAAAAAAAATCGCTTCACGCCTAACCATGACAAATTTGTCAACATCAGTTTAGCCCTAGATAGTTTCGATTCCTAGATCCGCCCCTATCAGTAATACGTAAAATAAAGATGAGAATCATTTTAAAGATATAGTAAATATTAATTTATTTAAAATATTTTTAATTAAATATTTTATAATTAATAACAAATGGTAAATTACCTGTTTACCCTTTTGAGTTTGACACAAAATCAAAAAAAAGATTCTCAATATTTTTTTTTTATTAATTTATTCCGGTGGCGTCGAGATTTGGCGCCACCCGGTGGCACCCTATCACTATCCTTTTATTAATGACATGTTGAGGTGTGTCGGTGGAGGAAATCGGACCCTAGGCCTTTCTCCATTTGAGTAGCCGTCATTCTTAATCTCGATTTTTTTTCCTTCTTTTATCCACTTGACTTGTTATTTATTACGTAGTTTCTTTACGCATTTATTAATTAGTTTAATTAGTTTTAAGCAACCTATTAATTGATTCACCTAGCTAAATCCTGATCCGAAACCGATCTAGTATGAGTAGTACCCGATCCTGATCTCCCCGAGGATTCGACCCTCCAAGTGCAGCAACGATAACTCGTGCACTTGCGAGGTATTTTAAGGCACGTCATGTTGAAGGGGAATAAACTTATAATTCAAACTAAGACTCATGCACGTGTGCTAAAGGTCATTATTCTGTTGAATTGATTGCTCATATCAGATCCTTTAGGTTGGCACTGTATTTAAATTTCGACATATAAATTTCCTAATTAGAAGAAAATAGTATTATATCACCAGTTGTATGTACAATCACCTTAAAGTTGTTGAACTTTTGCGTATACTTACTGAGTTTATACAAGTTTCTGAGCTAAGTTGTAAGTTTTTGAGCTTAAATATTTATATGATTTAGCTCCAAAACTTTACACTAAAATTCAGAAAGTTTACAATAAAACTCGAAAACTTTGTGATAACACTCAAAATCATAAAACTAGTTGTACGTAGAGGTACGTACAACTAGTTGTATAATCTAATCATTGTTAGTTAGGTTGCATAGTCAGGCGTTTCGAACTAAGTAATACATCGTTCTCAAAATTTAATAGAACGCTAAAAAAATTAAGTTTAGTTTGGTGGCCATTAATCAATCATTTAACTAGCTAGTATGAATTTATTCTTTGGCTCAAGACTTAAAATTTTCAATACTCTATCTATATTACTTGCACATTGATTGATTGATTGCGTAGCCTTGCTTTGTGAATTCGTAATCCGACTTACTTCTATTCTTAGGGTTCGATTGGTATGGAAGTAATGAATTTAAGGGTAATGAAGCTTAAAATGGGAAGAAAATGGTGAAGAGTGCTTCAAAATTGATATTTACTTTAACATTCAGCACTTTTATCAGTTCAAGTGATAACGTGTAACTTTAAACCCAGTAACTTTAAACATTTTTTATGTAACTTTACACACTGAAACTTATGAACGTATAAGAGTTCTTGTCTTATGTGATCTATCTCTCTCTATATTATATATACACACACGAGTATATTTTAATTTATGATAAATTTAGATATAAATTTATCATTTTTTCACTTATGTTTTACGAAGTAATATTTTAAGTAACAATAAATAAAAAAGGGTTTGAGGGTAAGATTTGGGTCTTGATAATGAGATCCATATCCGGATTCTTTTTTACGCATATGGATTAGATCCATATCCTTATCCTTAAGATCCAAAATATTGCGACCAATATCCGACCTTTCAGGTACGGGATGTCACGATCTCGGCGAGATCCGAGATTTATTGCCAACAAAAAGTTAGAGTACTAATGAGAAAACTCAATAACATACTATTTGATCATATTATCTCCCATTCAATTTAATCTTTTCATTAACTGTTTGAAGTCTGACTTGCAAAAATATTGCCTCAACGACAAATAATTAAATAAAAATAATTTAAATTTTTATATTTATTACTCCCTCTGATTGTCTATTTTCTTCCCCTTTTTTGGGGTGAAAAATAAGGAGGGAATATTATATTAATAAAAGATTAAATGTGGAATGAAAATGTAAGAGAGAGAAATATTATATTAATTGAATGAGAAAAAGTAGGACAAGTGAATATTATATTAATTAATGAGAGGTGGAAAATTTTCCTTAAATGAAAAGATGGAAGAAAAGTAAACGTAAACGCAGACCAATAAGAAAAGAGGAAAGAAAATAGGCAATCGGGGGAAGCATAAAGTAAGTGGCAAAAATATTTTAATATTGCCTCGACCATTTTAGAATACGATTTTCACATAATTACATTTGCTATCAAAATCTTTGTAAAATTACTATTTCAACAAAAAAATAATAGACATATAACGATGATAAAACACAGTCAAAGTATCGTATCAAAGAACGTGAAAAAATAAATGGAAACATCTCTTTGAAATGAAAGAAGTATTTAAAATTATCTCATTTTTCTATTATTGTGACCTCATTTTTTTTTAATCGTAATCCCAGGCCTCCATTTTTATTGGGATAACCATAAATAAATAAATTTAAATAAATTTCAAATACGGAGTATTAATTTAAGAAATAATAAAATGATAACCTCATCCGGGAGGGAGGAGTGTAAGAAAGTGTGTTGCCATAGATCAGGTTGAAAATTGGCGAGAGGTCGAAGGTAGTCTGCCTCATCATTATTATGAGGGGTGGTACTGGTGACGATGTATTGTGATATATCGCCACTGCAGGTGCTATGTTGCCGCTGCTCGCGTTGCTGATGCTTTGTTGTTCCCATATCTCCTATGCGATGGTTGAACCAATTAGCTTGTGTCACACGGATTGCTGAGGTGGAAAAGTTCGTTGGTCAACTTTGTTACATCAAACTCATGTACTCTGGATATAAATACACAAATTCTTATTTGTGACGGAGCTATCCGTCATATTAGTATGACGGGTCAAATATTACTCATTTAGAGAGAAAAGACAAAGCAAAGCACATGGGGTACGGTGTTTGTCTTGCCTAAGCTAAATGATTGTTACTTGACCTGTTATAAGAATACGACGGATAGTTCCGTCACAAGGAACAATAACTGATATAAATAGAACTAGCCCACATTCTTTGTAAATTAATTCATTGAACACACAAAGATTTCACTGAATCAATAAGAATACAATCTTATATTTACCTCTGTGTGTTGTGAGAGCTTGTACTCTTTGTCCTCCATTAATGGAGTAGCTCAAGCTCATATAATTCGTCACGATGGGTGAAATGCTCTCCATTGTTGCCTAAATAAATGAGTTGCTTACCACTCTTCGTACGTAAGATTTTGAGGTTTTGATGTGTGCCTTGCCGTTTTGGTATGCCGCGGTTTATATAGACTACCTTGTATTTAATTAGGTTGTATGCTACAGTACATACTTTGACGTACGTACTACGTAAGTATATACTCCCGTAGAGTTTTAACGTTGCTCTCTTTTTCGTTTGGTGAAAATTAAATACAGAGGAATAAACGACTCAAAAAAGAAGGAATAGGAAAAAAAATGTGAGGGTAAATCCAATAATCCATATCACATATTGATAGCTTAGAAGGATAGAATGAAGAATGATTAATTCAGTTCAAAAGGAAAATAGAAAAGATTACTTAAACTCAGAGAGAGTATTTCACAAATTCTGGTTTGTGATGGAAGTATCTGTCTTAAATCTTAAAACGGATCTGGAAAGTTAAATGTTTTGTTTTTATTAGCATCACGTGGTTATATTTGACCTATTTTACGATTTATAACATATATTTCATTTTAAGCAATAACTACTGATACATAGTAATATTTAGTCAACCTTACGAGTTTAACATGGTTAGTATTTAAACACAAAAATTTTATGGAGGGATATCTCAATATCATTATTAAGATACCTCTCACACGATAAAGAGAGTTATTTAATTCTCATTTTCCATATACGGAGTATAATTTAGGAAAATTTGCGAAACACTCTCTCTAGTAAATGTTGTATGCATGGCAAATTACTTCCTTTAAAAATTTATTTTGTCCAACACTCTCTTATATATTTATTTTTTTTGTTTAATGCTTACATTTGTGCGAATTAATATTTCAAAAAAAAAATTTGTTAACCACTATCTTTAATAAATGTTACTCCGTATTTTCCTAACTACTTCTTTTTTTTTAAAAAAAAAGGTTGCTAACACTACCTCCCTTCTATTGAATGAAAAATGAGCAATTCTCTCCTTTAAAGTATAAAAATTGCATAACCAAATAAAATTCCAATATTTTTATTTATATAGTCTACAAAATTAAATTAAATAATTAACTAAAATAATAGTAAAACAAATATCTAACAATAATAAAACTGAGACACAAATTCGCGTGGTTTACCAACAAAATCACTGATTACGTCCACACCGAGACGGAGACAAAATTCACTATTGTGGAGATAATTGTACAATAGTAGACCGTAATACACGCGTTTAATAGCTCACAGCTAAAGCCAAAAATACTACTCCGTACCAATTCTACCAACCAAATAGTAATCTCAAACCGGAAAGAGATTACCCAGATTGAGTTCGACCTGCGACGAACTCACCAACGAGACGAAGGACAAAAGATCTTGCGGCCAACCAAGATCCAAACAAACTCCAACAGTTTCCGAGAAAGACGAGATCAGTAGAACCACCAAATAATAGTGACTCAAAGCAAATTGAGTTTTCTCCTCAAGAAACCTCACAGATCAACCCTCCCTCTATACTTGTTCTCTCAAATAATCTCTCACTTTTAATTAACCTGGAAACTAGTTAGTTCTTTAAGTGGGGAAGTATAAGTTAATTATTTCTCTTGGTTTAAAATAAAAATAGTTTCTTAATAATGTTCATTGAAGAACCTCTTCAAAAATGGATAATTTACTTGACATTAACAAAATTTTGATATTTACAATAATGAACTACGCCTTGCTTTTAAAAAAAATGAAATTTTGTTTTTGAAATACGTACTCTCATGTTTAATTTACAATTAATTATTAATAATAATATATGATAATGATTAATATGTAAAAATTGATTATAAAATTTGGTTAGTATAAAAAACGAAATTGGAAAAACGTGATATTGTAAATGTAACTACATACTGAGTGTGATAATTTATCTCCATATTTAAATTTATTACTTCGTACCATATTTTTCGTATTTGATTGAGAATCATATAGATTATACTTCGTACGTATTGAAATTTGGTTTTCATAAAAATATCATAAAAGTTTTGCTGCCGTAACTAAAGTTCACGAAATAATAACGTAAAAATAGATTTGTGTTTAAATATTTAGCTTGTGACGGATATACCCGTCACAAGGGAGACTTGCTGTTTTCCCTGAGGTAGGTGTCTTTCCCTCTAAGATAGGTGTCTTTCCCTCTCATTTTCCCTAAGGTACTGTGTGTGTGTATATATATATATATTCTTTTTTGGTAAGGTACTAGTTGATTACTAAATTTGTTGAAAAGATAAGATTTGAGTGAAGGAAGTTTGACAAGGTAGGAGATGATTATATTGAATAACATGGAGATGTTTTTACGTGGTTTCTACACCCAAAAAAAAAGATGAATTTAATATGAGGTGGTGTTGTCTTGTTTTAGATATTTCCTCTCCAATCATTTCTCATACAAATCTTTAGCAATTTTGTCATTGAGTGAGGTTTAATTATTGCAAAATGATAAATACAATCATTAGGGTTGTATCTAAAAGACTAAAAGAGGAAACAAAATGTTAATACGTGTATTAATTGCATCGATTTATGTGTAATTTATTCTTAAAATTCTAACTTTATGCCAAATATAAGAGATACTAGATTAAAGCCCGTGCGTTGCACGAGTTAGTTGGCTTAATTACACTGATGATGTACATTCGTTAAATAAGAAACTTAATCAAACTATGTCATTACAATAAATAAGATATCACATGATATTAGTAATAAGAGCTTATTTTAAAACTCAAAAAAACACATGATTGTTGTTATTTATAATATAAAATTTCATCACTTTATTATAAACTAGTTGGAAAGCTCGTGCGATGCACGGGCTGCTTGTTAGTGACATTGATAAGTATACTAAGTTGGATGATTGTATAAATTGGTGAGACTGCACAATAATATCTAATAACGAATTATTACTCTTATTTATATAATAGAAATCGATGACCTCATTGTAATTTTTCGATGTGAAATTATTTTACTTAACTTTATAGTCTTAAGAGATTTTTTAAGACTGAAAAGATTTTTGGTTAATATCTAAGAACGAATGATTACTCTTATTTATATAATAGAATTATGTCACATTATAGTAAGGGGTATAATTTTTCGATGTGAGACAATTTAACTTAAGTTTATATTCATAAGAGCGCTCTTTTTAAGACTTAAAAAGTTTTTTTTGTTGATATCTGAGGACGAATGATTATTTTATTTATAGAATTATAAATCTTCAATGTGGGACAATTTAACTTAAGTTTATATTCTTAATAGCTCTTTTTAAAGTTTAAAATATTTTTGATTTATTGTCTTAATAGCTCTTTTTAAGAATTAAGAAGATTTTTTTGTTTAAATCTAAGCACGGAAGATTCTTCGTATTTGTATAATAAAATTCTATCGCTTCATTATAATTTTTGGAAGTGGGAAATTTTACGTTTTTTGTACATGCAATAATAGATTCATCACTTTTTTGAGTAAATAATATGAAATTTATACACTAATGAAAGCATTTTATACCACAAAATCTAACTATTTCAATTGTATATTTTTGTTACGTTAATTTTTTTGTTAAATGAAAATTAAAAGTTTTTTTTATTTTAAATGGTAAAACATCATATTAATATAATGGATTAAATATATAAATATTATTATAATAATTAAAAGATTCTCTACTTGATTTTTTTTATTATTTATGATATTTTCCTGAATTGAGTTTTGATGAAACGGACCAATCAAGTATCGTAATTTTTCAATGTGTGCTAATTTTTACTTAAATTTCTGATCTTAGAAGTTTTTTAAGACTCAAAAGATTGTTGGTTGCATAGATATCTAAGAACGTATGATTTCTCTTATTTATTAATTATATAAAATTTCACCACCGCATCGTTATTTTTAATTCTTGGTTGATATCTAAGAACGGATGACTACTCTTATTAATATACTCCGTAGGATTTATCACCTCATCATAATTTTCTGACGTAGGATAATTTTTACTTAAGTTTATAATCTTATGAGCTTTTTTAAGAATAAAAGATTGTTGGTCGATATCTAAGAACGTACCATTGCTCTTATTTATTATATAGAATTTCATCACTGCATCATAATTTTTCGATAATTTTATAATCTTAGGTAATTTTTTAACACCCAAAAAAGATGGTTGATTGATATTGAAAAATGATGATTGTTCTTATTTATAATAAAGAATTGCATCACCTCGTTACAATTTTTCGTTGTGGGATTTTTACTTAAGTTTATAATCTTGCTCAAAAGATTGTTGTTTGATATCTAAGAACGAATGATATCTCTTATTTATAATCTCAGGAGTAATATAGATCATCATTCTATTGTAATTTTTTGATATGAGAATTTTTTACTTAAATTTATAATCTTATGAACTTCTTTTAAGACTCAAAAAATTGTTGGTTGATATCTAAAAACGAATGACTACTTTTATTATATAGAATTTCATCACCTCATTATAATTTTTCGATGTGGAATAATTTTTACTTAAGTTTATAATCTTAGGAACTTTTTTAAGATTCAAAAATTTGTTGGTTGATATCTAAGAACGAATTATTGCTTTTATTTATATCGAATTTCATCACCTCAACATAATAATACTTGTGCAGGATTATTTTTTCCTACACAAATTTCTATATATTCTTTATTTAAATTAAAAAATATATTAAAACTATAATAATTAATAATAATAATTATTTAAAAATTCAAAATTATAATTTTATATCAAAATTATAATTTTATATTTTTTGAGGATGAATAAATAAATATTAAAACAATTATCAACAGAATTGACTAAGGCCCTGTTCTTTTCAGCTTATTTTCGGCCTGTTTCAGACCGGCTCAGCTTCTATCAGCTCAGTCCAGCTCCTATAAGCTCAGCTCTAATATTTTTAGCCCAGCTCCAATATTTTCAGCTCCTAAAATAATACTTCAACAACAACAATAATAATAATAATAATAAATATATAATAATAAAAAAATATAATAATAATAATAATAAACTCGGTTATTGGTGGGTTGGTAAACTATTGGTGCGAAAACGTGTTGCTTCCAGTGAATATTATACAGTACATCACAAAGGACTGCAAGAACTTCTTCTGGAAGGGTACAGTAGAGGGAAAGGGAATGGTTTTTCAGAATTGGGATAACATATGCTCGCCTTGGGAGGAAGGGGGTTATGGTATTAGGCATTTGAAGTATTGGAATAAAGCTTTAATGTGTAAGTGGCTTTAGAAATTGGTGAATAAACAGGAAGATAGCTGGAGCAAATGGCATAAATACTATATTCTGGGCAATCAGACCCTCTGGAATTTGCAAGTGAAGGAGCAGTACACTGCTACACTTAAGGGTATGATCCGCATTAAGAATGAGTTAGTGCAGTTTGCGGGATCGCAATTAGAGGTCGGAAAGGATAGTGCAGAGTTGGGCAAGGGATGACAAATTCAACGCCACTCAAGCGTATGAATGGTTTCGACCTAAATACACGAAGAAGAAGTGGTTAGCTAAGTTGAAGATGATGAATGTAATTCCCAAACATGGGATTATATCCTCCATGGCTGTACAGGAGAAGCTAGCTACAAGTGATAATCTGCAAAAACGAGGGATCATCTTGGCAAATAGATGTCCTCTTTGTCAAGGGGTGGAAGAAACACACAAGCAATTATTTTTTCAATGTAAATACTCGAGACAGATATGGTTGGAATTGATGAATTGGGTAAATATACAGGGAAGAGGATGCAAGGCAAGTACTGAACTACAATGGACAGCGGCAAGGGGTAATCGAAAACATTGGAAGCATTTGTGGTACGTGAGTACAATCGCTGCTGCAATATACCAGATCTGGAGAGAAAGAAATGATAGGATTTTTACTAACAACTATAGAACTTGTAATACAGTAACCAAACATATTAAATTTGAGGTTTTTTGTAGACTTAAGAAGTAGGGGTTAAGATGAAGGATGATGATTAATTCCTAGGGGTTATATCTTTGTAAGACAAGTCTCTTTTTATTAATAAAAAGGGTCATAACTTTCTTGGTAAAAAAATAATAACAACAACAACAACAACATTAATAATAATAATAATATATTTATTATCTATTTATTTATATGAAATGGAAGTTGCATTAAGATCGAAACAAATTACAATAAATCATTATTGTTGTTGTTGTTGTTGTTGTTGCATTTCAATATTAATGCAAATTTCTTTTTATAAAAAAATAGTAAGAATGATAATATTGTTGTTGTTGTTGTTGTTGTTGTTTTTATTAGTTATATCTCTTAATGTTAATAATAATAACAATTTATTATCACCGTCATCGTTGTTGTCGTCGTCATCATCATTGTTGTTGTTGTTGTCGTCGTCATCGTCGTCGTCGTCGTCGTTGTTTTTTTTTTTTTTTTTTTTTTTTTTAAAAAAAAAACGGAACTTGCATTAAACACCAGAACAAATTATTATTATTATTATTATTATTATTATTATTATTTTCTATTTATTTTTATCATCATTGTTATTATAATAATTATTAATTAATATTATTATGCACTCCATAATATTTTGAGGTCTTGAAATTGATATTACAATCAAATATTTACAACTCTGTCTCAATGCCATTACGAATAATTTACTTTTTTTTACACTATTTTTGAGTGAATAGAATATTTTATATATATATATATATATATATATATATATATATATATATATATAGAGGCAGGATCTGGTACATTTGTTACTTTTAGTACAATTTACCTCCTAATTGTGACCATTGATTTCATGGGATCAATGGCTAAGATTTAAAGATTTCACATTAATAAAATCCCTCATTTTCCATAACAGTTACACATCTAATGATTCTTTTGACCAAAAATTTCTAACTTCTTTACTAAATCAAATAAAAAAAATTACGTTCAATTGACATCAAAATAAAAACAAAAAAAAATTATTCTTTCAATTTCTTCGTTCTTCGTTCAATTTTTTTCGTTCTTCATTCAATTTAATTATCTACGTTCTTCATTCGTTCGGTTATTTCTTCAATATGCAATTATAATATTGAAGAATTCTTATATTTCTATGTTAATCAATTCCAATTTCATAACCTAATCGATTATTCTTTAATGTATTAGGATTACTCAACTTGTGTTGTTCCCTACGTACAATTGAAATAACAAGTTAAATATGATAACAATATCATGTGTTAGAATAACTGTTAGTGTACTATATAATAATTGCAATCATATAATACAATGACTAAATATTGCATTTAAAAAAATAACTAAATGAATACTATAAAATAACTAAATTAACATTATGAAATAACTGGATAAATACCTTACAATAATTGGATAAGCATCAATTATAATATTTATTAAAGAATTACAATAACTGGATAAACACCTTACAAAGTTACAATAACAATATTTGTGGATTAGAATAACTGGATAAACACCTTACGACTTGGATATTACTCACAGATTGATGATAACAAGTATATTATGTTCAATTGTGACAACTATACAAATTGAAATACAATAATCTTATTAAACATTAAAATAACTAAATGAATATTATGTAGATTGAAACATCTTGGATATCATTGAAAGCCCACTCAGCAAAAACAAAACTTCACTGAAAGACAAAAGAAGGGGGTTAGTTGAAAGTACAAAAATTGAAATACAATAATCACATATGTGCGATAGAATAACTATAAAAACACTATAAAATAACTCTTTATAAAGCACATTAACTAATATAATGTAATAACTGGAAAAACAATATAGAATAACCGCAATAATAGCATAGAATAAGTGAAATAACATAATAAAATAATGGATTGCAGAGACGAAATCAAGTTGGTATTAATCAAGAAACGAAATCAATCAAGAACTCAGCAAAAGTATTTCGAATCTTAGTCAAGAATTGAAGAAATTTGAAGCAAAATTGAACAAAAAATCGAGCAAAAACAGCAGATTACGAAACTGGATGCAAATACAAAAAAAACGTATCATTAAACATTGTATTGAAATCGAAATTGATAAAGAAATTGAATCAAAATTGTACAGTACGGACAAAATTGAAAAACGGCATAATTAGATGGTACGAAATTGGATAATTAGATGGTATTGAAATCGAAATTGATAAAAAAAAATTGAATCGAAATTGTACAGTATGGAAAAAATGAAAAACAAGACATTGTATTGAAATCAAAATTGATAAACAAATTGAATCAAAATTGTACAGTACGAAAAAAATTGAAAACCGAAATAGTTAGATGGTACGAAATTGGATAGTTAGATGGTATTGAAATCGAAATTGAATCAAAATTGTACAGTACGAAAAAAATTGAAAAACAAGAATCGAAATTGATAAAAAAATTGATAAACCAGAATCAGAGGATGCAGATGCGAGATGCGATTTAAGATGCAAGAGGATGCGAGATGCGTTTCGTGATTTCGATTGAAATAATACAAAAAAATTTAAATACCTGATTTCAGATGCGAGATTCGAGAGGATTTCGTGATTTCAATTGAAAAAAATTGACCCTTCGATGTGTCGTTCTTCGTGAATATGGTTTTGTTTTTTGTTTCAGTTGTTTTGTTTTCTGTTTCAGTTTTGGTTTAGGGTTTGAGGATGGGTTGTGTTTCAGTTTATGTTATAATTTTCAATCTTGGCCCTTCATTTAACTATATCTAAAGGCTGTAAATTGAAGGTAGATTGTACACAAAATTGAGGTGGGTAAAAGATCCCACTTCTATATATATATATATATAGAGTTGAGATCGGGTGAGAACCTATCTCTCAATGAGAACTGTGAGAACTATTTAGAACCCTTAGATTTTATTCACATCTAATGTTTGACATTATTCTTAAAAATATTCATCTTCCTCTAACAAAATAAACCAAATCCGTTTCTTTCTCTCTCTCTCTTCCTTCTCTTCCTTTCTCTCTCCTTCTCATTCCCTTCATCAACAATGTCTGAAATTGAAGAAAAAAATTCTACAAAATTCACCAAAAATCAAGAAAAGGCAGATGAAGCTTTGTTCATCAATGCAAATTCAGGAGATTTGTTGCCTAATTTTAATAAATTAGGGTTCCGGTGTTCATAAAATTGGGGAATTATATACAATTGAGGATTTCTTTAAATTAGGGTTTATATTTTCGTCAAAATCATTAAATATGTCCACTTGATTAGAGATTTTTGTGTAATTAGGGTTCTTGTATATCAAATTAAAGGTTCTTGTTTTCTCTGAACACCTATCGTGGAATTATTCAATGCTTCATTCCCCTCTAATTTACGTTAAAAGTGAAAAAGGGTACGCTAAAATTTAAAAAGGGTACGCTAAAATTGAAATTAAAAAAAGGTACGCTAAAATTTAAAAAAGGTACGCTAAAATTGAAATTAAAAAAAGGTACGCTAAAATTGAAATTGAAAAATGGTAAGTAGCTAAAATGGAAAAAAGGTATGCTAAAAGTGAAAAATGGTACGCTAAAATTTAAAAATGATACACTAAAATTGAAATTGAAAAAGGGTACGCTAAAAGTGAAAAAGGGTACGGTAAAATTGAAATTGAAAAATGGTACGTGAAAATAGAAAAAAGGGTACACTAAAAGTGAAAAAGGGTACGCTAAAATTTAAAAAGGGTACACTAAAATTAAAATTGAAATTGAAAAAGAGTACGCTAAAATAGAAAAAAGGGTACGCTAATAGTGAGAAAGGGTACGCTAAAATTGAAATAGGGTACACCACAATTTAAAAAGAAAATTAAATCGAGTAGGGCTAGAAAAAGAAGGGTTTGTATTTCATATAAAATCCGTACAAAAGGAAATTAAAGGACAATATTTTAGATGAACTCTTAAATCAATCAGGAAATTTGAAAAAAAAAACGATAACACACCATTGCTGAGATTATTGCAATTATATTTGCTGACGATAATATTGTTACTATTGTAATGAATTAATGAATTTAATTGAATAAGTTAATCATAAAATGATTAATTAAAAAAAAAACTACTTAGGTTATTGGGTTCAATACCCAATTGTGATGAATTAATGGATTGAAGAAAGGCCGATTGAAAAATTGATGGATTGAAGAATCGGATTCAATGGTCGATTGAAGAATTTATCGATTAAAGGATTATGGGTCGAAGAATTTTGTAGAAAGAGAAGGAGTTACGGGTTGAAGGTTGAAGCAATTGTGATGAATTAATTTGATTGAAATTTTTTGAAGAATCCAACGAATGAGATTGAACACTATGATCCAATGGCTCATATTATAGTTCTCACAGTTCTCATTGAAGGGGTGGTTCTCACATGAACCTAAATATATATATATATATATATATATATATATATATATATATATATATATATATATATATATATATATAATATATATATATACACACACACACACCATATAATATAACGTATGAGTGTTATTTGTATTGTATTAAGATTTAAGAAAATCAAAATTTAAAATTTTATATATTACGTAATCAAAGATATATACCTAACAAATTTTCTATTGACAAGTATGATAAAAACAAAAGTAGAAATCAAATGAATTGGAGGGAGTACTATGTTATTATTATTACTACTATTATTAATTAATTATTATTATTATTATTATTATTATTATTATTTTTTTTTTTTATTTTTTTTTTTTTTTGCAAGAAAAGGTATGACTCTTATTCATCCATAAGGGTAAAAAAGAGACTAATCTTACAAAAGTATACCCCCTACCGAGATCAAACACTACCATCTAACAAGACAAACTATGTAACTCCAACCTTCTATTTTTTAACCGAACTAAAACCTCAAAAATTATTTGGTTCACTAGCAACTTATAAGGCCTTTCAACTCCAGTAAAAATACGCACATTACGTTCCATCCACACTCGATAGGCAGCAGCCCCAAGCGCACTACAGTACCAGTCGCATTTCCAGTGCTTTCTTCTTCGTCTTGCAGCTATCCACAGCAACTCTTTCCTCATATCATTGGACCTTTCCGACATTCCTAACCAAACCTTAATCTCACGCCAAACCTCCTGTGCATAGCGACATTGAAAGAATAGATGGTCATGAGTTTCATTATCAACCTTACAAAGAATGCATCTATTAGTGATATAAATTCCTTTCTTCCTCATATTATCTATTGTTGCTAACTTCCGTTGGCTAGCAATAGAAGCAATAATCCCATGTTTTGGTAATATATGCGTCCCCTTAAGAGCCTTGAGCCAGTTTTGCTCGGGTAACTTCGTCCTAAACCATTCATAAGCTTCCCCAATCTGAAATTCCTGAATATTATGCCAGCTGCATACCCGGGCAGCAGTTGCCTCGGCAGTCCCCTCCTTCTCCCTGATTTCATCACGTAATTTCAATATGCTATTGAAACAGGCAGTGTATCTATCCTGCTTCTGGATCTCCCAAACTGTTTGCCCCTGCAGTATATAAGTACGCACCCATTTCCCCCAAATTCCGCCTTCTTCATTAAGGATTTTCCAAAGCCAGTGGCTCATCAAAGCTTTATTCCAGGCCGTAATATCTTTAATATTGAACCCTCCCTCATTCCAAGGAGCACACATGCTTTCCCAACTCTTATAATAAGTACCTCGATCCTCCTTCCCTCCATCCCAGAAGTATCTTCTACACAGCTGTATTAGCTTCATGCGGACATTCCCAGGTAAGAGAGTATTACTACACCAATAATTCAATATGCCAAAATGCATAGAGTTAATAATTTGGACTCTGCCAGCATAAGTTAAGCATCTAGCAGACCAATGACTTAGAATATTCTGAACTGCAGTAATAAGTCCATTATAATGCACCAATATATTATTAACATCATTCAAAGGTAACCCCAAGTATCGACAAGGAAAACATCCCTGTTTAAACCCAGTAGCATTCAGTATTTCTTGCTGAACCTCCATCGTGACCCCCCCAAAGTATATATCTGTTTTATCTCTATTGACATGAAGGCCTGAAACTTTAGCAAACCTATCCAATTCCTTCAAAGCAGCTGTAACCGAAGGCACATCACCCCGTACAAAAATCATAAGGTCATCCGCGAACACAAGATGATTAAGTCCAATCCTTCCACATTTAGGATGAAAAGAAACCTGCGGCTTCCCAATTATGTTTCTAAGATATCTAGATAAAACTTCCATACTCAACACAAATAGATAAGGAGATAGGGGATCTCCTTGTCTAATACCGCTATTACCTTTAAAGAATCCATGGGAAGTGCCATTCATCTTGATTGAAAACCACGAACCCGTAATGCATCTTTTAATCCATCCAATTAGCTGAGCCGGAAAATTAAACTCTAATAGCATCGCTTCGATAAAGTCCCATTGTAATGAATCAAAAGCCTTGCGTAGGTCAACCTTCATTAAACATCTTGGGGTTAAATATTTCCTCCCATATCCCTTAACTAGCAGCTGCGATAGAGCAATATTTTCATGGATGTTACGGCCTTGAACAAACGTTGCTTGTTCCGGACCAACAATTTCGTGAATAACCTGCTGCAGCCTTTGGGTAAGGATTTTTGTTATTGTTTTGTACAAGACAGAGCAACAGGAAATCGGTCTGTAGTCCAGGACTGAACTGTAAGTTGCCTTCTTAGGGATAAGAGTGATTAGCGTTACATTTGCTTGCTTGATCAGTCGCCCCTTCTGAAAAAACTCCCAAATAGCAGTAGTAAAATCTTTCTTTATAATAGGCCAAGACGCCTGAAAAAACCCAGACGAGAACCCATCTTGACCTGGGCTCTTTTCCACTCCTATTGAAAAGACAGCTTTTCTGATCTCCTCTTCACAAGGAATGGCAGTAAGAGCCTCCCAATCATCTTCCTTTACTGTAGGACCTTGCAAGGCCCCCATCTCTGAAGTTTCAGTGCGCCTTCCTAAAAGATCAGTATAATATTCAACAAAACCGCTTGCTACCTCTTTCAACCCCCTTCTTTGCTTCCCATGGCTATCCTGAATCTCGCCGACCACCTGTTGCTGTCTTCGTTCTTGCAACCTGAAATGAAAGTACTTCGTTGAATCATCATCCAAAATCATACTTTCCATTTTCGCTCGTTGTTTCAAAATACAAATTTCAGCCTGTTTTAGAACTTTTCCCTCTGCCTGCAGTACTCTCTCTTCATGAATTAACATAGCATTCATAGGATCCCTATGCAAATTCAATTGGCATCTCTCAAGGGCAGCATCTAATTCCAGAATTCTTTCCCGAATATGAGAATAGGTCTTCCTGTGCATCTCTTTTAGAGCCCATTTAACCTTTTTCAGCTTAGCATATAGACAATACCCGGCAGTACCATAAACCTCCGTATTCCAAGCTTCCTTAACAATGTCAAGAAATCTTGGATTAGCAACCCAACAATTAAGAAAACTAAACCTCCTCTTTACTCTGTCCTCAGCAATTACATTGACTAAAATAGGGGAATGATCCGAGACCCCGGCCATTAGATATTGAGCATTGGAGTTTGGAAATTCCGTAGCCCACTTATCATTAATTAGAGCTCTATCCAACCTGGAATAAACTCTCGACAAAGGGTCCTGGTTATTAGTCCATGTGAACGCACAACCTTGACCACTCAATTCACTCAACCCACATTGATAGATACAAGAATTGAAGTCCTCCATATCCACTTCATCAGGCAGGGTTCCTCCTATTCTTTCCTCAACATTCCTGATAATATTAAAGTCTCCAAGAACAATCCAGTTAGTAGTACCCTTGCTAATGTCAAGCAACTTATCCCATAACTCTTCTCTTTTATGTGCCTCATTGAACCCATAAACTATAGTAATGAAACTCTCCTTACTAGTAGCATAAGAAACCGCCCTACAGTGCATAAATTGCTCATGCTCAATAAGTATAGAAACACCGACAGTAGCTTGATTCCAGATGGTCCATATCCTACCGTTGTAATGATGCTTGTAGTTACATTGGACAGTATAATCCCGAAACTTACTATTAATGATATCCATAGCTTTCGACTCTTTAATTCTCGTTTCCAGTAATCCCATAATATCAATGCCTCTAGCCTTCATGAGATGAATAACTTCGTTTTGCTTGTAAGGCTCATTCCCTCCTCTTATATTCCAGGTACTGACAATCATTGCTTATCAGGTGGTATTGAATCTCCTATTGAAGGAAATAATTCCTCCACTGTCATGTTTCGTGCTATATTCTCCTCACCAGGTTGCAAAATAGCATACCTGTTTGGGGTATGTAGCAATAGTAATTTTTCCGTCCCCTCATTCAACCCATAGTCTGGAGTGGAGCCTTTCACCTTAAGGCCTACCCCGGAGCATCCTTGACGCCTTACAACATGAGTAAACCCATCCTCAAGATCAGTGTGAATGGCATGACCTAGCCCATGGCATTCTGAGTCATCATCATTCACTCCCTGTCTTTGAGATGGCCTTAACTCTGTTGAGGTACCGCCTAGCTCCACGGGTCCTGAGCCAGTGATAATCAGGCCTCCATCCGACTCTTTCTCAGGGGGTCCTTGATGCATTACAGGGTCAGGATGAACTTGTATCCGTTCCTCTGAGGTACCACCTAACCCCTGAGAGCTCACCTTCTTCGGAGTATACCTCACTGAGGTTCCTCCTTCTCCTGTTTTCTTTGCTTTTCCTTTCTTATAAGTACTCTGAGTATGCCCCAGCTTACCACAAGAGTTGCAGTAGAAAGGAATCCATTCATAGTCTATCCTTTGGATAGATTTCTCAAGTAATGGAATGTTCAATGTTACTGATTCTGGTAATTCCTTTGATACATCGACCTCCACCATAACTCTCGCAAAAGATAAGCGCTCTTTGTAAGTTGTAGTTGTATCAACATATAATGGTGACCCAACTTTGCTTGCCATCTTACTTAAAACCTGTTCAGACCACAGAAAAGGGTCGAGATCAGGAAAAAGAACCCATACCGGCACAGAAGATATTCTATCCATTTCTTGAGAAAATAAGGGACTCCATTGCTTCAGTATTATTGTGTTTCGCCCCATATGCCATGGCCCTCCTCTTAGAATTTGATCCATATCCTCTTTGTTCCTGAATCTGAATGAGAACCAACCTCGCTTAAAGTATTGAACCACAGGATAAACATTATTCCAGTATTTCTGAACAAAATCCGTCATCTGTTTCAATGTTGGTTTAGCCCCAATGACGTTCCCCATTAGTGTGAATTTCCAGAACTTCAATTCATTCTCAAAATCCCCTAACTCTATGTCAATCTCCTCAGAGTTCGCACTTGCTTCATCAAAATATAATCCCATACCCTTCTTCTGTTCCTTTACCTTCCCTACCCATGGAGTCTGACTAGCCGGTGGTACTTGATTAGGTTCCCTTCTAGAGTCAAGTGCTTCCTTCCCAGCCTCACTACCCGATTCAGAGTTTAGAGTATTTAATGTAATCCCAGGATTAAGAACTGTTTCATTACTCTTACCGCCCTCAGTGATCTCCGCTTGTTTCTGGGTTTCAGTAAATCCCCCAGATGCACTCCTACCACTAGGATTCAAAACTGATTGTAGCGCTAAATCAATAAGATCGTTAACATTACATTGTTTTTGAAGCTCCTGATTTTGATCGGTTGATTGATGCTCTTCCCCTGTCTCAGTTGAAAAAGAACCGGTACTGTTAGAATCTCCATGATCGTGTTTATCGGATTCTCTATATTTGCGTGGTCTCCCTCAACCCCTTCCCGTGCCGGCAGGCGGTTTCTGCATCTCGATCGGTGATCGCCAGAGAGGAAGCTCCTCTAGAGAGAGAGAAGAGAGAGATTATTATTATTATTATTATTATTATTATTATTATTATTATTATTATTAGGGTTATTTCATGGGAATAATAATACCAACTATGCGTGTGCTTCTTAAATTAATACAAACTATACGTAATCTCATTTTAATATTAACTACGCATTCATTAATCTCGCTTTGCTATGTATGAAATTATGACTTGCTATTAACGGTCATAGTGACTTGTTGCAACTTTCTAGGGTTTTATTAGGTCCGTTGCAGTTATTGTGAAAGCCAAAATTACAATAAAAACATTTTTTCATAGCTTCTATAAGGCTAATTGAAAAACAAATGGAAGATGAATTTTCGGCAAATTTAATTTTTTTATCAGTGGCCGAAAATGAACACGAAATATAAACTAGAAGAAGAAAAGTTAGAGGAAGAATTGAAAAAGGAAGGTTCAACAGGTAGCCGGTCACCCATAACAAAGCGAGATTAATGAAGGCGTTGTTCGTATTAAAATGAGATTACGTATAGTTTGTATTAATTTAATAAGCACATACATAGTTGGTATTATTTCCATGAAATAACCCTTATTATTATTATTATTATTAATTGGTGTTGTAATTTTTTTTTCATTTTTTAAAATATTATTAGGTAATTTATATAATTAGTTATTAGTTTCAGTTTCTTTTAGTTCAGCTCAGCTTCTATCAGTCCAGCTCAGCTCTATCAGACCAGCTCAGCTCAGCTCAACCCTGTTTCAGCCGAAAAGAACAGCACCTAAGCGTTCGCTGTCGCTGTCCATTTTTTTGCCTTATGAGATGATATCGTCGGTTTATATAGTGATAACTTTTTGAGTCTTAAATGGAGTAAGATTGTTTTTTTTTTCTTATACAAATTCCTATATTCTTTATTTAATTTTTTTTAAAAATCGAGTCTTAAGTAGAGTAGGTTTTATTTTTCATACACAAATTTTTATATTCTTTATTTAACTTAAAAAATATATTAAAAAATTTGGATCAATCATATCGCTCGAAAAGTTCCTGCTTTATTAATATATATATTGATCGATTCCATTATCATAATTTTTTTGATGTGAGATAATTTACTGTCTTAAGAGCTCCTTTTAAGACCCAAAAAATACATGATTCTCTTATTTATAATATAGAATAATCATCATCTTATTTTAATTGCTTCGATGTGGGACAATATTAAGTTTGTAGTCTTATTAAGAATTTTTCTAAGACTCAAATTTTTTTTTTTTTGTCGATATTCAAAAAACAATGATTATTCTTATTTATATTATAAAATTCTATAACCTCATCGTAATTTTTCAATGTGGGATAATTACTTGAGTTTATAATCTTGAGAGTTCTTTATGACTCCAAAGATTTTTGATGGATATCTAAGAACGGATGATTACTATTATTTATAATATAGAATTTCACCACCTATTATAATTTGTTGATGTGTGATTACTACTCCCTCCGGACATTATTTTTTGTCCCGTTTGATTAAAATATTCTTCACAAATATTGGGGTAATGGAGCAAAAAATAGTGTCCGGAGGGATTATTATTTATAATGTAGAATTTCATCACCTTATTATATTTTGTTTTTGTGGGATAACTTTAATATCTTTATATGTAATAAATTCATCATTTTTTCGAGTAAATAAAAAATACGAAATTTATACTCTAATGAAAGCATTTTTTACTACGAATCTAAATAATTCATTTTTATAATTTTATTTAGGATAATTTTTTGTTAAATGAAATTTAAAGATTTTTAGATGAAAATATATAAAAAAAACATCACATTAATATAATAGATTAAATATATTGATTGTAATAATTAAAAGATTCTCTACTTGATTATTTATTTTTATTAACGATACATTCCTAAATTAAGTTTTGATTTAACAGACCAGTCACATCGTTTGAAAACTTCTTCCATTATATATATATATATATATATATATATATAGATTTTCGATGTGAAAATAATTTTACGTTTGTAGTCTTATTAAGAGATTTTTTAAGACTCAAAAGTGTTTTATTGATATCTAAGAACGAATGAATTTTTTAATTGATATCTAAGAATGAAAGATTAGTCTTATTTATAATATAAGTTTCTATGGCCTCATCATAATTTTTCGATGTAGGATAATTACTCAAGATTTATAGTCTTAAGATCTGTTTTTAAGATCCAAAAAACGCATGATTACTCTTATTTATAATATAGAAGCATCGCCTTATTTTAATATTTTCGATGTGGGATAATTTTAGGTTTGTAGTCTTTTTAAAAGTTTTTTAAGACTCAAAATATTGTTGGTTGATTTTTAAAACCGAAAAATGACTCATTTATGATATAGAATTTCATCACCTCATCATAATTTTTCGATGTGGTATAATTTACTTAACTAAAGTTTATAGTTTTAAGACATATTTTTAATACTTAAAAAAGTTTTTTTATATCTAAGTTAAAAGGACAAACGATTACTCCTTATTTATATAATAGAATTTGATCATCTTATTATATATTTTGGATGAATGATTACTGTTATTTATATAATAAAAAAATTCACCTTATTATAATTTTTCGATTGGGGATAATTTTAATTAAATTTATTTAAGTTTAGATATAGTCTAATTAAGAACTTTTAATTATAGACGAATGATTACACTTATTTATAATATATAGAATTTCATCAACCCATCTTAATTTTTCGATGTGGGATAAATATACTTTAACTATATAGTCTTAGTCTTAGGAACTTCTTTTTAGTCTCAAAAGATTGTTGGTTAATATCTAAGAACGAAAGATTACATAGAATTCTATCACCTCATTATAATTTTTCGATATGTGATAATCTAATTTAACTTTATTTGTAGTTTTATTAAGAACTTTTTTAAGACTACAAAGTTTTTTTGTTGATATCTAAGGACGAATGATTAGTCTTATTTATAATATAGATTTACATCACCTCATCATAATTTGGAGAAATGATTACTTTTATTTATATAATAGAATTCCATCGTATTATCATACTCTCTTCGGTCACTATTTTTTGCCTCATTTCATTAAAATATCCCTGAAAAATATTAAGGTAATGGAGAAAAAAAATAGTGAACGAAGAGAGTATGATAATACGATGGAATTCTATTATATAAATAAAAGTTTATAGCTTTAAGACTGTTTTAAGACTCAAAAAAGAAGGGTATAATTTTTCGATGTGAGATAATTACTTAAGTTTATAGTTTTAAGAGTTTTTTTAAGACTCAAAAAATTTTGATTGATATCTATGAATAAATAATATTTATAATATAGAATTCCATCACCTTATTATAATTTGTCGATGTGGGATAATTTAACTAAAATTTGTAGTCTTATTTATAATATAGAATCATCACCGTAACTTATTTGAATTGTTTCGATGTGAGATAATTTTAAGTTTGTAGTCTTATAAAGGCCTTTTTTAAACTCAAAAGTTTTTTAAAAGCAAATAAAAAAAGACTACAAATTCATGACCTCATCATAATTTTAAAAAAATGATATAGAATTTCATCATAGTTTAAAAAAAACAAAAGTTTTTGGTTGGTTGATATTTAAAAATAATGATTACTTTTATTTAGTAGAAATTCGATCATAACCTCATCATAATTTTTCGATGGGAGAAAATTGCTTAAGTTTGTTGATGTCTAAGGAATTTTTTTTTATTAGTTTTATTTATAATATAGAATTCCATCACCTTATTATAATTTTTTTTATTTAAGTGTATAGTCTTAACAACTTTTTTAAGACTCGAAAGATTTATGTTTGATGAAACTTTATAATTTTTCGAATGTGGATAGTTTTACTAAAGTTTATAGTCTTAATATATATTTTAAGACTCAAAATATTTTTGGTTAATATCTAAGAGCACATGATTACTACGGAGTACTCCATTATTTATACTATAGAAATCTATCGTCTTATTATAATTTGTCGATGTGAGATAATTTAACTAAAATTTGTATCCTTATTTATAATATAGAATCATCACCGACCTTATTTTAATTGTTTCGATGCGGGATAATTTTAAGGTTATAATCTTATTAAGACCTTTTTTTAAACTCAAAATAATATTGATTGATATTTAAAAACATTGATTACTCTTATTTAGTAGAAATTCATGATCTCATCATAATTTTTCGATGTGAGCGAATTACTTAAGTTAGTTGATGTTTAAGGAAGAATTATTATGTCTTATTTATAATATAGAATTTTTTCACCTTATTATAATTTTTTATACTTAAGTGTATAGTCGTAAGAACATTTTTAAGACTCAAAAGATTTTTGTTAACTTATCATAATAATATATAGAATTCATCAACTTATCATAATTTTTCAATGTGGGATAATTTATTTAAGTTTATAGTCTTCCATCACCTCATCATAATTTTCGATGTGAGATAATTTAATTAAGATTATAGTCTTAAAAACTCGTTTTACAACTAAAAAAATACATCCTTACTTTTGATTATTATATAGAATTTCGTCACTCCATCATAATTTTTCAATGTGAAATGATTTTAAGTTTGTAGTCTTCAATATTAAAATCTTTTTTAAGAGTTAAAAGTTTTTTTTCGATATTAAAAATTGAATGAATACTATTATTTATAATATAGAATTACATCACTCCATCATAATTTTTCGATGTGAGATAATTTAAATGTGTTTCTTGGTCGATATTTATTTAAAACCGAATGATTACTATTATTTATACAACCCATAGGGTAATGTTATATTCAACCCATAGGATTGTATTTAAGCATTTAAAGTATTCCAATTTAAGTATAAATATATGGATTTGAGCACAAATTACACCTACATCAAGACAATAAATACATGTATTAATGGATTATTTCCTTATTTGGTCTCTTAAATACAACCCTATGGATTGTATATATCATTTTCCTTTATAATATAGAATTACATCACTCCATCATAATTTTTCGATATAGGATAGGTTTATAGTCTTATGAACTCTTTTTGAGATTCAAAAGATAATTACTTATGGTTTATAGTCTTAGAAAACCTTTTTGAGATTCCACTACAACAAATTGGCACTTGCGCCACGAATTATGCCACGGGAATTTGTTATTTGTGGCTAAATTTTACCTAGCCACGGGAAAAATTTGATTTGCTAGTTGGGAAAAAAATATGCCACGGGAACATTTTTTCCCGTGGCAAAAATTCTCTTGCGCCACGTATTTTATTAAAGTTGTGGCCAATAATCACTCTTGCCACGAAAGATGCCACACCCATGGCAAAAATATGTTTAGCCACGAATTTGTTTAGTGGCAAATATTATTTAGCCACAACATAATTTACTTCCGTGGCGAAATTAATTTTTAGTCACAGATTTAATAAATGAATGTGGCTAATGGTTCTCCAAACTTTAATTAAATTACTTTCAACTTAAGTCGAGTGTCAAATATTGATCTTAAAAAATTCATTAAAATTCAAAGTTAAAGATAATATGAAAAAAAATATTAACTTTGAAAATATTTTATTAATAAAAAAATTGGTATTATTATATTTAGTTTTAAGAAAAAAAATTGATTTTTTTGTAAAATTAAATACAAGAAAACTTTGGTTGTCTAATTTATTGATTTTTTACTAATTTTGAAGTAATAGATTTCTTTTAATTTGACAATATGTTTTATTAAAATACTGTAATCTTAAGTATGACTTTTGAAAAACAACTAACATTTACATAGTGTTATATATGCTAGCTAAAATGTGGCGTACATAGCATATCAAGTAAAAGAAACATGCGATTGATCATCCATCATTGAGACGTTTAATATTATTTAAGATTCTTTCATTTTTACCGCTTAATTAATTAATTTTTTCACATGTAATACACTTCTTTTTAAGACAAAAAAACTTAAAAAAGAAAGTGACTGAGAATGATTTTTTTTCCAAATTATTGATTCTCTTACAATATTTTCATTGTGAAAAAAATTGCTTTATTAAATTCGTATTTAAGAATTCTAATCAGTCTATATATTTTTATGGAATTAACTTTGACTGTGAAAATAATAATAATTTTTGTAATTTAATTGTCTTTCAAGTTGTTTGGTTTGGAAGAAAGATTAATGTATTAGAAAGTTGTGCCTAAGTTCAAAAACCAGTCAAAATAATTTTTCAAAAAAAGAGAGGTATAAATAGGAAATCAAATAATTAACAAATACAAGTAAGAAAATATAATAATTAAGGACTAATAGTGAGAAAATCCAAAATTAATTTATCGGCAACTTTTTAATTCAATAACTGTTCTGTAATATTGTTTGGAAGATATTGAAAAAAATGAATTTAAAATAAAATTTACTTAATGAAAAATAAAATTCGGGTAAAACTTGAAGTAGGCAAGAGAAAACTCAATGAGGATAAAAAACTGATGAAATAAAATAATGACCGATAACGAAAAGAAAAAAACATATCGAAAGAACTAGCAATAAAAGAACGTGGAAAATAGAAACTAAAATAGAAATATCGATAAATTAATGAAATCATGAGTACGAAAATCAACTTCGAAACTCTTTTTTTTCCGGAATAATAATTTTTTACTCATAATATGTAAATCATTGGGAAAAGAAATTAATTACTCAAAAGTAAATGTAGTTTGTGAAGAAAAACATCACTTTAAAAGAATTCAAACCAATGATTATGTCAATAAAGTTCAATTTCATTTCTGGTAGCTGGCCATAAGAACTCCACAGTTAAGCGTGCTTGAGTGAGAGTAGTGTTAAGATGGGTGACAGCTATCGTTCCAGAAGTCACTACTATAGGGGTAGAGAATTCTTACGGTTATTTAATTTATTATATATTTTGTCACCGGAATAAATGTTTTGCTACAAACATAATTAGCCACGGGATAATCCGTGGCAAAAAATTAATTCTAGCCACGGGAGACTCCGTGGCAATAAAATCAATACTTGCCACGTTTTTTTTTTCTCGTGGCTATTTGTTTGCCACGGCCACTTGCGCCACGGATGGTCTTTCCGTGGCAAAGTACTTTAGCCACGAAAATTTAGCACTTTTGCCACGAATTCAACCGTGGCCCAAATGCTCATTTGTAGTAGTGTTCAAAAGACTTTTGGTAGATATCGAACAACGAATTATTACTCTTTATTTATAGTATAGAACTTCAACATCATATTATAACTTGTCGATGTGGGATAATTTTAAAACTGTTATATGTAATAAATTCATTACATAATGTGAAACAAATAATATGAAATTTATACTCTAACGAAAACATTTTTTACCACGAATATAATTATTTCATTTTTATAATTTATTTTACGATAATGTTTTTAAAAAATGAACTCTAAAGATTTTTAACTAAGAATTGTAAAACATCCCATTAATATGATAAATTAAATATATATTATAATAATTAAAAGATTCTCTAGTTGATTTTTTTATTATTTATGATACTTTTCTAATTTGAGGTTTGATGAAACGGACCAATGAGATCGCTCGAAAAAAGCCTAATATATATATATATATATATATATATATATATATATATATATATATATATTTAGGTTCATGTGAGAACCACTCACTCAATGAGAACTGTGAGAACTCTTCTCAACCATCAGATCCTCTTATAGAATGGATGGTTGAGATTCATTTTGTTTTGTATTAGTCATTTTTTTTCTTTTGGTTTGTGTGATAACTCTCACCCCTCTAATTCCTCTTATCCAACTAAACCCACTAATTCCTCTCTCCCTTCGTTCATCCAACTAAACCCAATTCATCTCCCTTTTGCCATTTCGATCGTCTTCGCCATTTCTCCATTTCCTCGCCTTAATTTCCAGGTATTCCAACAATTCAATTGTTTGGTTCTTGCAATTTATTGTCAACTTATCATCATCATCAGACAATTTATCATCTCACTAAACTAAATTAATTAGGGTTGATGAATTATTCGATTCTCAGAAATTTAGAATTAATTAAGTCAGATTATTACGATTATAACGATTTGACACTTTCTTCAACCCTAATTTCTGAATTTAACTTGTTTTTAGGGTTCAATTGTGAAATTATATGTTTAAGTATTTGAAATTGGGGTTTATTGTACTGTATGAATCGTTTTTGAATACCTCAGTAATTGTACTAAAAGACGGCGTTGAAAGCGGTAGACTGTAGGGTATATACTGTAGACTGTAAAATTGTGAAATTCTTCAATTGTGAAATTGTGAAATTGGGCTGTAAAATACCTCGATTGTAGCTGTGAAATTATTCAATTGTAGCGGTAAAATACCTCGATAAATGTTCAATTGTGAAGTTGGCTTGTAGACTGTGGGTATATTCTCCTAAATGCCAACTTCGGGCAAACCAATAAAGACAGCGTTGAAAGCTCTGGGTATGTACCTAAATCGACATTGAAATGCATCTCGTAGATAGATACTGATATGTCCTCAAGTTTGCGAGTTATATCATATTCCGACATTATAGTCTCGTATTTAAGATACACATCTTCTTGACTATAACAAGCGTGATATGATTGAACACTCGAGGTTATGTCGGCTTTTATTCGGTCTTATATAGGACGATCACACCTTGAGGCTGTGTACTAGCCGCTTTCGAAATGGACTTTTTTCCTAATTTAGTTGGTAGTAGCTTCATATCTTAATTGTTTTGTTCCTTTTTTTGCTCACAGGCATGAAAGAAAGCGAGATGAATTGATATTGGATGATGCACCTTCCATGAAGGTGCACAAAGGTAGTTTCGGGTTGCTATAGAAAGCAGAAAATTGCTTCCGGGTTGATTTTTTCTGTGAGAAGAACCAGAACCAACAATATTAGAATTAGATTTTGGCATTGTCGTGAATCAAGAAGCCTAATTGAAAACCCTTTGTTTAATTATTTTTGGCTCCAATTTTAGTTCAATTTTAGTGTACCCTTTGACAATATTATTGTATCCTTTTTAAATTTTAGAATATCTTTTTGTAATTTTATCGTACCCTCTTTCAATTTTAGTGCACCCTATTTCAATTTTAGTGTACCCTATTTCAATTTTAGTGTACCCTTTTTAAATTTTAGCGTACTTTTTTTCACTTTTAGCGTACCTTTTTTTAAAATTTTAGTGTATCCTTTTTCACATTTAGCGTACCTTTTTTCACATTTAACGTACCCTTTTTCAATCTCAATTTTAGCGTACCCTTTTTTTATTTTACTTTCAATTTCAATTTTAGCGTACCCTTTTTTTTTAGCGTACCCTTTTTCTATTTTAGCGTACACTTTGTTCTATTATAGCGTACTCTTTTTTCTTTTTAAATTTTATTGTACCCTTTTTCAATTTTAGCGCACACTTTTTCACTTTCAGCGTACCCTTTTTCACTTTCAGCGTACCCTTTTTCACTTTTAGCGTACCCCTTTTTTAATATTTTTTGTTTTTATTAAGTACTAGTAGCTCTTACATGTCTTCAACTCTTATGGGAAGAACTTTAATTGGCAGTTCTACTTTTGACAAATATATCTTCGAGCCCCTGAAATCCCTTACAATCTTTAAAAAATAATTTCACAAATTCAATGAAATGTATTTACTGATTTTATGAACCGAGACCCTAAGGCCTAAGTTCACAAAATTCTCAAATTTATAGGCTAATAACTATGAAATTCCCTATTTGAATAATATATAACAAATTTAATTTCATGAAATGCACAAGATCGACAATTAGAGTAAAACCTAACTTAATGAGTTTCAAATTGAACGAACATCACAAAATTAATAACCCTAATTTTATGAAATGCCCAATTTTGTGTAAATAAAGTGTACTCCAAAATTCAGAGAATTAAGAACCCTAATTTTATGAAATGCCCAATTTTGTGTAAATAAAGTGTACTCTTAAATTCAGAGAATGATATAATAAGCCTAGTGACATCTTCCAGCAATTTGTTGCTTTGACTTTTATTTTACTCTCATGATAGATGAGAGCAATGAGTGAAGAGGTAGTACACTACTTTTTTTGTACGTAAGATCCAATCAGTAGCCCCGTTTGGCAAAGAAAAGTGAATATACTCTAATCTTAGTCGTAAGATGCATTAAGATCTAAGGGTGGAAGGAGGTTCTCACAGTTCTCATCATAGCATAAGTTCTCACCCGATCTTAACTCTCTCTATATATATATATATTGATTTAATGCTTAAATAGTTTTTTATTTAACAAAACTGTCACGGAGTAATTATTTTAGGAAAATTTGCGAAATACTCCCTTTAATAAATGTTGCATGACAAACTACTTTCTTTTAAAATTTATTTTGTCTAACACTCCCTTATATATTTACTTTTTTGTTTAATACTTCCAAATTACTCACTTCGAAATTACATTTGTGCGAATTAATATTTCAGAAAAATAATAATTGTCAAACACTATCTTTAATTTGCTAACACCGCATCCCTTTTGATGAATGAAAAATGAACAATTATCTATTTCCAAGTATAAAAATTGCATAACCCAATAAAATTCCAATATTTTTATTTATATAGTCTATGAAATAAAAGAATTAACTAAAATAATACTCCCTCCATTCCAATGAATTGTTTGCCTTTGATTTTGGCACCAAGGGAAAGAGAACCAATGAGGAAGTGACATGTGGAGCAAATGGTCAAATTACATACAAAAACCATTCCTAAAATAAAAAGACAAACAATTCATTGAGACGCCCCAATACGGAATAGGCAAACAATTCATTGGGACGGAGGGAGTAACAAGGAGAAATAATAAATAGGATAGAATAAGGAAACAACAAGGGCTTCCCGCGTCCAGATGTTCGCTAGTAACGACAATTTTCAGTAGTACTAACGGCACTTTGAAGTCCCTAAAACCTTACACTTACTGAAACTACCGCTACTAGCGGATAATAAAGAACAAAAGTGCCGCTACTAACGACACTTGGAAACTATTAATTCTTTCTTCTTTGCCTTTTCTTTCCTTTCATTCTTTTCTTTTTCTCATGCAATCTTCGATATAACCCAACATTTGACACATAAACCACGCTATGATCAAGTATAATACAAGAATTTCAAGATTCTTCAAAATATCTAGAACCGTCACTAAACGTGAGTAATTTGGAAGTATTAAACAAAAAAATAAATATATAAGGGAGTGTTAGACAAAATAAAATTTAAAAGAGAGTTGTTTGCCAAACAACATTTATTAAAGAGAGAGTTTCACAAATTTTCCATTATTTTTGTACTGAGATTAGATTTGATTGCTTACGGTTCCACTATTCAATCTAGAGCGGGTCATAGGTGGACCACGGGCATAGTCGGGTTTCAGCCAGCTCCTTGCAAAAAAATTAGCTCAATCGATCATATGGGATGATCTACGAGTGTGTCTAGTTTTCTGAGCTCAAGCCAAGCCACTTTCGGATAAACAGGCTTGCTAGCCTAAGCACACCCTCATATATAGTTAAAGAAAACTTCAACTGAAGATAATAGACCGAGAGAACGAAGTACAAATGTACAATTTGATGTGTGTGTATATATATATATATAGAGAAGGGATCATATAAGTCTCATGCATGTTTATAAGTCCATAAGGCTTGTTCTCATTCCTTGGATCAAATAGAATGAATGGCTGAGATTTGATGCTTTTTAATTATTTTTAAAGCAAAATTAATTGTGTTTCACGTATTTCAATCACCTCATTTTTCTCACCCTCAATATTCTCACCATATTCATATCTCTCCACCCTTCATTACTCTTTTTCCACTTCTCACTCTTATTATTTCTCACCCTCATCCACCCTTCTTATTATTTCTCACCTTCATCCACCATTAAACTTGTCATCTGCTCCAAAAGAAAGAGGTTTTATGCCTTGGGAAAAAAAATCTCAGCCGTCATCATTGTCCGCCATCGTCATTCTCTGCTCTAAATTCTCCATTAAAGTTTCGTTTTTTTTGCAGGTAAAGTTTAGCCCTTTACCATTAATTTGTTATGATTTTCAAATCTGTTTGACAATAGATTGTATGATAATATTTGTAAGAAACTATCAAATTAGGTTTTAGAGGGTTTATAAAATAGTTCATAAATTAATATAAACAGATTGTGCGTTAAGTTAATAATATCAACATAAATTAGTTCACAAATTTATAAATTAGTTAACATGATAATCTTTGTTAATTAGAAACTATTAGATTGTTCTTTTTTTTTGTTAAACTAATATCAACAAATTTGATTGTGATTTTCGAATTACTTCTATTGTATCTTTTTTAAGGAGATTGACTAATTGGTTTAATTAGTTGTTTAATTGGTGTAATTAATTAATAATTGGTTATTAGGTTTCTGTGTTTTAATTGTTGAGTCTTAATAATCCATTTGTGATTGGTTATTAGATACTCCGTAGGAACTAACTTCATATGAGTCTAAGAATTGCGTTTTGTGTTGTTGATAGTGTTATAATTGAAATTGAGGAGAATATATGGGACACGTATTATGAAGTTTCAGAAGATCAGATGAGAGTTGAAGTTCTACGTTCTTGGAATTGAAGTTTCAAGCATACAATTGAATATATGAGCAGAAGAAAAATGAACATTCCACCATTTAATTATGAAGTTGTAACCGTTTTGCACTGAAGTTGTAAAGAGAAGGACTTAAAGTTTCAAAGTTATATTCTACAAATCAAAGGGGCATTAGATTGAAGTTTCAGAAACTGAGAGTTGAAGTTGTAAAGTTTTTGAACTGAAGTTACCTATGAAACTGATTGTTTTGAATGTACATCGGTTACCTATGATGTTGTAAATGTAATGTACTGAAGTTGCATTGCAGCTGAATTAAAGTTCCAAACAAACTGTTATTTAAATATTGAAAGTCATGCACTGAAGATGCAAGTATACGTGTTTTGAAGTCTCAGAAGCTTAGAGTTGAAGTTTCATAAATTGAGAGTTGAAGTTGTAAAGAATTTGAATTAAAGTTTCAAGCGTGTCGTTGTATGTTTTTATAGAGAAATAACGTTCAACTTTCCAGCAGTTATATACAAAGTTGTAATTGTTGTGCTTTGAAGTTCTAAAATGAATGAGTTGAAGTTATAAAGTGAATTTTGAACTGAAGATGAAAGTATGTGGGAGACGAGTTCTAAAATTTCAGAAAGTGAGAGTTGAAGTTGTGTAATAATTGATTTAAAGTTTCAAGCGTACAGGTGGATGTTTTGTCAGAAAAAACTTCGTATTCAATATTTGAAGACGACGCTATCATTCATAATTAAGTTTTACGGAACTATTGATGAAGACGCTTTTATTTAAAGAATGATTTCAATTTTGTATTCAATATTTGAAATAGAATTTACGGTTATGAATTAAATAGAATTCGTAACTTCAATTAATAAGAATTTAACAATTACGAATCGTCTACACCCTTTACATAAATCGAATTCCCTGCTACAATGGAGAACATGAGACACCATGGAAGAAAGAAAACGTTGAGATAAGAAGTATTTTGAGAGAGGAATAGTTATTAATTCTAGAATTAATAGTTATTAACTCTAGAAAGAACATTTAATGGTAGGCTAGTTAGGTTACACTTTACCCTATGCTAATTACTCTCATCCTTTAGCTAATTAATCTCAACCCTTCATCCTACACTAATCCAATGGTTAATAATGGAACTTATGGACTTATAATATGTATTGTCTTTATGAGAACCCCACCTCCCCCCCTCTCTCTCTCTCTCTATATATATATATATATATATATATATGAGTTCTAATAAGGTCACACATAAATTTAAGTCCATAAGTCTTATTGTTAGTCATTGGATTAACTTTAGATTAAGGGCTGAGATTAACTTTGCAATTAAGTAATTAAGAGAGTAGTTGATTTGGCATTAAATGAAAAACACACCTAACCTATCACTAACAACTCCTCTCTCCAAAATAAACACTATACATTTTTTTCGCAGCTACTTTTTACCGTCGGCGTTTTACTTCTTACCGTCGGCGTTAATTACGTAAAATGACGACTTTGCCCTTGATATTTATTCTCGAAATAATATTACTTTAACATTTTATAGATTATCGATTCATTAAAACTCGATAATAAAACCGTTTTTTTCGATTATCGTAATAAACCAAAACCGACTTCCTATATAATTAATATATGGAATTACGCAAAATGACAAGTTCTCCTTTGCAATTAATTCTCGAAATATTATCACATTTACATTTTATAAAGTATCGGTTTGTTAGAACTCGATAATAAAACCGTTTTTTCGATTATTGTTACGCCTGTGATTTTAAAAAGTTAATTAGATTAATTAACGACTTAATACAATTTAATAAACGTAATTAACAAATACGAGTAATACGCAAATTAAATTAAATCTCAATTAATCTACGACAATCAAGATTTATTATACAAATCGATGCAAATTAAAAGAAAAAAAATCCGGAAATGGGTCGGGTCGAGTGGGTTTTTCGACCCACTCAAGGGTCGTATTATTTTCTCTATAATACTTGAAAGTTTGATGTAAAACATAAAGTATGAGGTGGTGAAGTTGGTCCAACCAACTGGTAACCAAAGGACCAAACCACTGAACCACCATCAACTTACTGATGTTTCAAATGGTTGAAAACTACTTGTTTCGAAAAAAAGAAAAAAAAAACCGGAAAAATGGACTAAGTCGAAAATATATGTCGACTCTCGGATGGGGATGTCAACGAATTTTCTCGACAGGCCGATCCGAGAGTCGAGAAAATTCGTCGACATCCCCATCCGAGAGTCGACGAATTTTTTCGACTTAGTCCATTTTTCCGGTTTTTTTTTTCTTTTTTTTCGAAACAAGTAGTTTTCAACCATTTGAAACATCAGTAAGTTGATGGTGGTTCAGTGGTTTGATCCTTTGATTCCTGGTTGAAAGGTCAGGGGTTCGATCCTTCTCAATAGCAATTTGTTTGTTGATTTTTTTTTTTTAATTTTCAAAAGATAAATTCAAAGTGTAAACAAGAGGATTCGAACCCGGGTCACTTGTATGAAAGTTGTCACTGTGACCAACTTCACCACCTCATACTTTATGTTTCACATCAAACTTTCAAGTATTATAGAGAAAATAATACGACCCTTGAGTGGGTCGAAAAACCCACTCGACCCGACCCATTTCCGGATTTTTTTTCTTTTAATTTGCATCGATTTGTATAATAAATCTTGATTGTCGTAGATTAATTGAGATTTAATTTAATTTGCGTATTACTCGTATTTGTTAATTACGTTTATTAAATTGTATTAAGTCGTTAATTAATCTAATTAACTTTTTAAAATCACAGGCGTAACAATAATCGAAAAAACGGTTTTATTATCGAGTTCTAATAAACCGATACTTTATAAAATGTAAATGTGATAATATTTCGAGAATTAATTGCAAAGGAGAACTTGTCATTTTGCGTAATTCCATATATTAATTATATAGGAAGTCGGTTTTGGTTTATTACGATAATCGAAAAAGACGGTTTTATTATCGAGTTTTAATAAATCGATAATCTATAAAATGTTAAAGTAATATTATTTCGAGAATAAATATCAAGGGCAAAGTCGTCATTTTACGTAATTAACGCCGACGGTAAGAAGTAAAGCGCCGACGGTAAAAAGTAGTCCCCATTTTTTTCTCCACCACATCAATTAATCAACCAAGCCAAATCCCAATACTGAAAACCTTCATCATATTATTTTTCTTATTAACCCATTGTTGCTTCAAATTTATTATTTTCTTCTACATGTCACTATTTACTTGTTAATTTTAATTTTTTCAAATATTTTTCCGTAAATTCTATTTCAAATATTGAATACGAAATTTAAATCATTCTTTAAATAAAAGTGTCTTCATCAATAGTTCCGTAAAACTTAATTATAAATGATAGCGTCTTCTTCAAATAATGAATACGAAGTTTTTTCTGACAAAATATCCATCTGTACGCTTGAAACTTTAATTCAATTACTACATAACTTCAACTCTCATTTTCTGCAATTTTTGAACTCGTCTCCCACATACTTTCATCTTTAGTTCATAACGTCGAATACTACAGCATTTATAATTTCAACAAACTCACTTTATAACTTCAACTCATTCACTTTAGAACTTCAAAGCACAACAATTACAACTTTATATATATAAGTTGAACATTATTTCTCTGTAAAAACATACAACAACATGCTTGGAACTTTAATTCAAATTCTTTACAACTGCAACTCTCAATTCATGAAACTTCAACTCTAAGCTTCTAAGACTTCAAAACACGTATACTTACATATTCAGTGCATGACTTTCAATATTTAAATAACAGTTTGTTTGGAACTTTAATTCAGCTGCAATGCAACTTCAGTACATTATATTTACAACATCATAGTTAACTGGTGTACATTCAAAACAATCTACCACACGCTTGCAACTTCAGTTCGAAAACTTTACAACTTCAACTCTTTGTTTCTGAAACTTCAACATCACGCCCCTTTGATTTGTAGAACATAACTTTGTAACTTTAAGCCATTCTCTTTACAACTTCAGTGCACAACGTCTACAACTTCAGTGCACAACGTCTACAACTTCATAATTAAATGGTGGAATGTTCATTTTTCTTCTGCCCATATATTCAACTATATGCTTGAAACTTCAATTCCAAGACCGTAGAACTTCAACTCTCATCTTCATAAACTTCATAATACGTGTCTTATATATTCTCCTCAGTTTCAACTATAACACTATCAACAACACAAAACACAATTCTTTTTTTCATGAGAGAATTGATGAGGTAAATTTTAACAACCATCTACTTCTCTTTCTGAACACAGTTGACAAAAAAAAAGTGATTACAATAATAGAGTTAATGTCTTTTATTTAAATTTTAAACTACATTTTTAAATTAGTAACGGAAACTAGTAACAGTCGGAAACTAGTATCAGCAATCAAAAGCACCATTACAGACATTTTTTTGCGGCCTCAAACATTACTTCAGTTCATCGTAATCATTTTCCAAACTCAAACTCGATTGATCGAATTCAGTAATACTCCTATATGAATCCAACTTCCTCATGCAATAACATACTACTTGGTATACATATCTCCAATTTCCAATTAATCGTATACATTTTTCAAACTCAAACAAAAACTCGATTGATCGAATTCAGTAGTATATGAATCCAATTTCCTCAGGCAATAACAGACTTAATCGTATACATTTTTCAAACTTGAACTCAAACTCGATTGATCGAATGAAAGTAGTACTATATGATTCAATAAATTGCAAGAAGAAACAAGAGTAAAAAATGTGATTCAAATTACCTGCATATTCACAGACGAATTGGGTAGAAGAAATGAACTGATCAGCAAACAATCCCCATCCCTTTTTACAAACCCTAACAACATTCAATCTGACAGACAAACCCGATTGAGTTCACCGATTCGCACAACCCGACCCGCACCCGCAACCCGGACCACACTTGAACCCTGAATCACCGAAACTGAAATCGGGATGTGTGAATTGGGGGTTAGGCAAAAAGTTGAAAACTCTTAAACCATAATCTCAGTAAGCAAAAACGAGTAAAACATGACTAATCGTTGAATAAAGAATCATAAACCCGAAACCCTGTGCGAAATTAACACTAAGATTTACCTGAAATGAAGAAGTGTAATGGAGATGAAGAACTCGAGGTGCTTCGACGGAGATTGAAGGGAAAAGATAAAGTGGAGATTGAAGAGCAGTAATGAATAACTAAGAGGATGGGTTTGATGGAGTAGTAATGGATTTGTGGAGATGGGTTGGAGAGGGTATTGAATTTCGAACAGGGTAATCAATTCTGGTGGGAAAACAGAGGGTGGGAAAAAAGAGGAATGCATGGAAAACGTAAACATTGCTTTATTTTGTAATAAATATATATATCAACAAACCTAGGCCATCCATCTCTATTTAATCTGACGGCTAAGATTGGAACTTAGGACCTTACATATATAATGGAAGCTTATAGGGTAATCAATTCTGGTGGGAAAACAGAGGGTGGGAAAAAAGAGGAATGCATGGAAAACGTAAACATTGCTTTATTTTGTAATAAATATATATATCAACAAATCTAAGCCATCCATCTCTATTTAATCTGACGGCTAAGATTGGAACTTAGGACCTTACATATATAATGGGAGCTTATATGATCTCCCCTATATATATATATCCACATAATTAGAAGTTCGATATCACGGCGGGCGTAATTACTAATTAGCTTCAGGAAAATACGGAGTACATTTTATAAATTTATATCTAGGGCTAAAAGCAAGCCTAACAGAATAATACGAAACGTACAAAAAGAGTTCTAGTTGTTGAAATCATGCAATAAGTAATGAAGAAACACAGAAATGAGACGAAAGGGTGCTCAAAAATCATGTCTGGGTCGATAAATCGGACCGACTATTTGCAAGTTAAAACCTATTGTCGGGGGAATAAAGGCTCATGAGCTACACCACACCGCTGAGCGGATGAGGCTATATTTTAACAAACTTGAATTTGATATTTATTCATTTTCTCATTTCTCTTGCTTAAATTTGATATTTAGTCATTCCAGGGTGACTTCATGGTGTGTAGTTTGCAGGTTATTGCGTATATTTGAGGGTTTACTCAGAGCCCACTACGGGTTCCCCCATCATCCAAAAAAAACATCATGTACTAGTAAATACTCGTATTTTGTTTCGAATTTTCATTCAAAATTCTTCAAATTTTAAAACATAAAATATTATATAATCATTGATAATGGTCTCTTTAAAGATAAAAAAATTGCAAGTGGAATTGAACCTTAGGCTGAATGAATTTCTAAACGAAACTCTTACCAATTATGCTACTTAATTAATTAATACTCCGTATGTAAAATTACCAACCTAAAAATTAATTACTATCATAGTATGAGGGAAGGACACGTGCCAACATAGGACCTCCCCAAATCCGCCTAATCGGAGATGACACTAATAATTATATTAATTTCAACATGGAATCAGATGAAAGAGATACAAATTACTAAATCGTAGACAGCTTAGTTGAGATTTAAGAGTATTAACTAGAGTTTTAAAATGCTTATAGATTGCTTGCACTAATTAAATCAATTGGTGATAACTCGTTATTTACTCATATTTTCACCCCGTTTTATGTGTCGGGAATATTATTTATAATATTATTTGGGCTATATAGTATACTTTTTAGTAAATTGGTTAATTATTCAAATAAATATTATTTTAGAATAAAACTGGCTAAATTGTATTAATTATGAATTATAGGTACGAGTTGATCGGTATACAATTGGACCGGTTAAAGGATGACCAAAGAGGAAACAATTCATAATCAAGTAGCCCACTTGAAATTGAAAGGAAGTCAATACCTCACACTTCACAGAGAAAGGAAAAGAATGAAATATCAAGGAAAAATATATTAGATGAAGATACCACTTGTGGGAGTTGTATGGCTTGAGACTATGCCTCTAGACTTCGAGCCTGTCGCCCACGGGCGGTTTACCTTGGTGTGCGTGGTTTGCAGGCTATGCGTGCACCCGAGGGTTTACCCAGTGCACACCAGAAAGGTAGCGGCTGCGGGTTCCCTCGTTCATCAAAAAAAAAAAAAGATACCAAAAACATCACGGGGATGCACGAAGAAGATACGTTCATCAGGGTATAGAAATTAATATCTCTTATTCTTCCAACTCATCAACTTTCCATATTTCTACCCGGAAATTATACCTGTGGACATGACATAGGTCCACCCCGACGCGGCCACGCGCGGGTTTTGGGGAGGCGAATGAATCTCCATGAGATGGTCAAATGGAAATTTAAATCGAAGTCGGAGTCGCCACCGAATTTTATGGTTATTCGGAACCGTTCGAGTCCACTCTATGTCGTAGTGGGCCGTGTACAAAATACGGCCCATTTCCGATGTCAGAGTTTATTGGGCTCGTCCCTTTTGCATATCGATATAGATGCCGACTTGAGCGGTTAATCGTATATTGAATGACTCTCGTTGCCAATGGTTTCGGACATCCGGAAACCACGGTTCTGAGTAAGGGGTGAGGATACGTGTTGGGAAGTTCACTAAGAACACCCAACCCCGCCCGCACATTAGCAGCCTCTACTAGTATATCGAATGACGTTTTAATGCGCGCGTTAGTAATACGATGAATGATTATGCAAACATTGTTTTCCTAAGCATGTGAGGAATTGAATGGGTTGCTAAGTCAATTTAATGCATGAAAAATTAACGTCAAAGTTGAATTTAGCATGTGAGATTCGTTTTAGTATAATAAAACAAATGAAATAAATAAAAAAAGATGAAATTGCTACAAAAGATGAACAAACGAGTTAGTATCGATTTGTAAATAATAGCAAGAAATAAATATGCGAGATCGAGAAAATAAATATTAATCGAAATCTGAAAAATATTGTTGAAAAGATGTTGTTTTGTATAAAAAACGATGTTCGAAAAATAATAAAAAAGAACGAAAGAGGGCGTCGGGACAGCCGGCCGCGCGGCTCGCCTGGGATGCCGGCGGGTCGCGCGACGGGCTGGTTTTGGACGCGGTTTTCTGAAAAAAAATCGATTTACTAAATCGCGTACGAATATTGCATGATTCGTACTCGAATTAATATTTTCGATATTCGCTATATTCGATAATTGACTACGAAATCAATATCAAATATTTGGAATAGTTTTAGAAAAGATGTAAACTTTAGAAATCGTTTCATAGAATAAATAATAAAACGAACGAAAAAGTTGAAAAAAGGAGCGCGGGTTTCAGACTCGTACGCGAGTCGCTTGTGAGGGGCTCGACTCGCGTGCGGGTCTGTCCCGTTTTCGCTCGTTGTTCGAAAATTGTTATTTTGATAAACCGCGTACAAAATATGAATTAATTTGTACTCGATTTATGTTTTCGATATTCGTCGTATCCGATATTCGATTATGAAATCGATATCGGATATTTAGAATGAGTTTTTTAAAAAAAGGTTTTGTAAAATTATTTTGTTTTGAACGAAAAGTAAGAGAAAAAAATTTTGAAGGAAAAAGAATGTAACGATTTTTTTGACATCGTCGAGATCTTAATATAATTATTTTCGTTACAATATTCGATTATAGAAAAATCGATATTGTATTTTTCAGAATATATGTTATGAAAATAATTTTTTGTTAATAACGATATTAGAGAAAAAAAAGAAAAACGACTCTTGACCCATAATAAAAAAACGGACGAAGAGAAGGAAGGAGAAGAAAGGAGAAATCGGGTTTGGTACACCCTCAACCTACATGCTTTTGTTGACTCGGATCGGAGCTCGTCGGAATATGGCTAGGTACGGGAGCGTCGAGTTTTGTTTCGGTTGGGTTAGGGTGGCTCGGCTAGGTGAGACGTGTGAAGGGTGTCGGATATCGGGACCGGTTTCCTTCGGGTTTGTAATATCGGTTTCTCGATGCTAAATAATTAAGTTTTTTCAGGAATTATGTATGTTGGGGATAGTATGAATTAATTGTTGGTAAAATCGTGTCTCTAAAGTGTTGAATGGGAGGTCCTATTTATAGGGTTCCCGACCTTGGCTTAGGAGAGATGTGCTTGTACTAGAATTACCGCTTGGGTAAGAAGCTGAGGAGAACGAGAATTCCGTTTTCTTGTGAAGGAAGAAAGAGGAGTCTCGGCTGGTTCATGCTGCTCGGCCGAGTGTTTTACACTCGGTTGGGTGTTTGAATCGGTTTTCGGATAGGATTCCTACTTGAGATCGAATTCTACCCTTAAACGAACTTGTTTATTATTTTGTGTAGCTGGTTTCGTAGAGTTGGAGTCCGAATTGGACACGTGAGACATCACGGTCAGCCCACATGTCTCGGGAAATATCTTTGACCGGGTTTTGACTCGGTCGCTAAAAGACGGTTTTACCCCTGGTGTCGGATTCGACCCAAATTAGTGTTATTTGACTCGAAACGACCCACTGGGCCTGAATTTGAGGTTGGTTTTATGAAATTTGAACTCCTTAAAAAGCCTAGGCCAAATGCCACTGATTTCGAGCCCATTTCCGAGTACGTTAAAAGCACGTTTGCGTCCGATCATCATCGGGTGTTTGTCGGAAACTACTATAGACACCTGGCGGTCAAAATGTGGGTGTCTACAGAGCCCCCACTTTGACTGAGGCTTGGACAGGGCGAAAGTCAGAGTAGCTACCAGGTCAATCAAGGATTAAAACCCGGTAGCTTCCGGTCGGGTCGTTTAAGGTCCATTAGACCTGCGTGGAGGGCCCGCCGGCCATGGGCTAGAAATGTACCTGAGCTGATGATAACTCCGTGGGGAATTGAATTCGTCGCATAAGACTTAAAATTGGCCTGTATGTGGGCTCATCTTGTTAAATGCCGTTGGGGAGTTATGCAAATTGCGCTGTCGTGATTTGTACCTGTATAAGTTACATAAAATTTTGCATGCAACACGTAGGCGAAACAAATATGACTCGCGCTGGGGAGTAAAAATGATTTTTGCTGCATTTTGAAATCGAAGTCCTGAAAGCAACTCACGTGCTAGGAGATGGGTTTCCAAAATTGAAAGGGTTGAAAAGAAATTTGCAGTTTAAATAGATTGAAATTTGACCTTGTCGAAAAGATTTTTTTCAAATGGCAAAGTTTTGCAAATTTTAAAATGAGAATTTGGAAAGAGAGGTCTATCGACTGACTCGACTCTGGACGCGACAGGACGAGTTGACAGACACGACTTAGACTCTCTAAGGGTTGGACCGTGACTTGGTAAGGAGGTGGGCCACCTAAGATGACAAGACTCTTAAGTTGCGCTATTCCGTAGCCTAGGCGAGTAACAAAACATTCGAATCCTCGGAATAGGAAGGATGCGTTATAGGGGAATTGCAGTAGTCTGTAATGAGACTGTTTTTTGCCGGACTTGGCAGTGGCAATGCTATAGTCTAGTGCTCTTTTGAATCCTTTTTGATTTTAGGGTACATTTCCAAAGTGGGTATTGCCTCGAGTCCTGATAGATTCTTGTCCTCGAGTGAGCCGAGTGCTAGGACACACTGTAGAAAGGTGGCTAGATTTTTGAAATTATTTGGATTATGTGGATGGATGGAGAACTTCTGCCTAGGAGAAGCCCCCAGAATGACAAAGCTAACTGTCGAGAACATGACAGTGTCGTGACCGGGATGATGGTGCTTTTTGAATGTGTGTCAATGTGGGTGGTTGTGCCTCTGTTGAAAGGCTGCATACGTATTCACATGTGGTGAAATCAAACCAAGCCGTAGTTCAGTGGATTATGGTGCCTAGTTTGTTAGGGCTTTGTGTGTAACTAGCCATAGCGATGGTGTAGGCTAGGTGCATTCCCAGTGATGTCTTGATCAAAGGGCTAGAATGGTTAGGATATTGATCCTGTGACTGTGAGCGTTCTCCGGGATAGCCCCCAGAGGTGGTGTGCACTATTTGGGCATGTTCTATGCCGACCGCAAGTTGAGTTCCCGTGTTTGGGGTTGGTAACTGGTTTGAATGAGAAGAATTAGGATGGGATTTTAACGAGTTCTGCTCTCGGGGATTTTAACGAGTTCTGTTCTCGGGGATTTTAACGAGTTTTGCTCTCGAGGATTTTAACGAGTTTTGCTCTCGGGGATTTTAACGAGTTTTGCTCTCGGGAGGATTTGACGAGTTTTGCTCTCGGGGATTTTAACGAGTTTTGCTCTCGGAGGGATTTGACGAGTTTTGCTCTCGGGTCTTTGTATGGTGATTGTGAATTTTGTTATGTAAAGGGGAAGTCGAGTAAAATGGCTCGAACTTTGATCGGGATAAGTTTTGATAATGCGAGATCAGATTTCCATGTCTGGCCCTAATGGTTAGGGGTATCCTATGGAGCTTGAATCCTCAAAAATCCGGGTTGTCTCTGGCCTGGGTCTCGGGAAGGTCTTGAGGGTTGTAATGTGGGAAGGCTAAATGTGGTGTTAGCTGACCAGCTTGATTGTCTCTCCCTTATTGGATAATATGAGTATTGATAATTTTGAATTGATCGTTTTTACTACGGTCGTGGTTTGTTTGAATATTTTTTGGTTGACCTCTTAGCCCCGGTCTCGGGATTCTTCATTTGGATTGACCGCTTAACCTCGGTCATGGGTGCCTCTTTTTTTTTGATAATGGCCTGCTTTTTTGTTTTGGCCTTTTGCTTTTTCTTGTATTGGACTTTTTTTCTTTTTTGTCCAGTTTTTTTTTGTTGGTCAGACTAGCACCTAAGGTAGGGATTGGTTGATCTTATTGGATGGGTGTTTTATTGTGGGAAATGGGCTTGCCTCCCGTCTTTAACCCAAACTAGGAGATTACCTAGATTTGTCATAGGATTCGATACCGCTCCTGCTAAAGGTAGTTGTGTGGCTTTCTATACCAGACATGGAACAGGTAAAGGAAAACACGGGTCTCATTTCCTGCAGTCATTATAGATGTGCCTATAATAGTCACGTGCGTGTGCTCACAGTGTATGATGGTGTTCATCATGTTCTCGGAAACACATAAGGAAAGTATATATGAGAAATAGAAAAGCTGATTTTATTGAATTTTGAAAAAAGAGGACAGAATACAATTGACTCTGACTCCGACTTTGAAGTTGAAATAAATAGTATATCCTAGACTCGGACTCAGACTTGGACTTAAATCAAATCCGGACTCTTGGATGCATGAGAGGTAGATTGGATGCTTTGGTCATCGGGCCCTGTATAGTCCATGAGGGGCTTTGCAAGTGACAATGTTTCCAAAACGGGAGTCTTCCCGGCATCGAGGAAGTCTTGAATGAGGTGTTTCAGTTTCCAGCACCGTTCTGTATCGTGTCCCCTCCCTCTATGGAATTTGCAGTAATGCTCGTCGTTCCATGCTTTGGAGCGTTTTTCCAAAGGTGGGTCGGCTGTTGGGCCTATAGGTAGTATTAGGCCCTTCGGAACCAACCTCTGGAAAGCGACGGTGTAGGACATATCCAAGTGGGTAAATGTCCTTTCCTTTGACTGGTTCTTGATTTTTGGAGAGGTGACTTGAGAGTTACCTCTCTCGGTCTTGCCATCTTGAGGGTATCAGACAGTTTCGTAAGAGTGTTCACCTTTCAAATGGCTCAGTTGGGTGATAGGCTGTCTTACCCGCTCTAGTTGTGTTAGACGGGCTCTGGTTCTTATAAGGTCTTCTTCGATGATGGTTACCCTGGAACTTAGGTTATCTAGGGCAGTATTGATTTTCGAAAAGATATTGTTAATGGAGCAAGATAGCATAAGCATACTCCCTTGGATATCCCCTTTCTCGACGGCGCGGGATTTGTTATGGTTTGGTAGTGTCTCGTTCATAGGGTCCCTGATCGGAAGAAACGACGGGTGTTAGAACTCGCCTAAACTCGGTTTTGCGCAAATGCAAGAGAGAGAGTCAAACTAGGTACGGCCCGGGGGCGGGAATTACTAAGATTCTATGACCGGGCTACTTAAATGTTAATCCAGACAAAGTAACGACTGTGACCTAGACTCGACCACGAGACTCGAGCTGTACAAGGATAAGTCCGAAAATGGGGCGACCGTATTTGACAGTGCCGCGTGCTTGGACCAACCGTGGTGACCTAACCCTAGGTGACCCGAGTATTCGTAGCGTGGGTACGACTCGAAGAAGGCATCATAAGGGCACTGGTGTAGGATGAACGTAGGGTACTCTCTAGGGTAACCGTGGTTGACTGCTCTGGTGGAGGGCAGCCCCCCTGAGTAAGGCTAGAGACTTAGATGGTGTGACATCTAAGTGACTTGAAAGTGGGATACGTGAGACAACACGTGCAAGACATGACCCTTAGAGCAACCGTGATTGATCGCTCTGCTGAAGGGTAGCCCCCGAGTGGGGAAAAGCCTGAAAGGGAAATGACTCGGAAAGGACACCTAGACGGGTGACTCGTGAAAGGTGGATCTCCTTTAGGATCCAGCTATGTGGGCTGGGCCTTGTTCGAAGGAAGGTCCACGTGAGACATTCCCAGACTTTAGACTCGATTGTGTAAGCGGGCCAACCTTTGTAGGAGTATGTCCTACGTAGGTGGGCCTTGCCTTAGTAAAATAAGGCGGACTAGGATAGGGGGGAAAATCGTGATGTAAGATCGACGGAGGTTCGACGCTATAGACTTCAATGACTTATGACACGACCCGACACTGCTAAATACGGGAAGTCCTAAGAAGAGGAAGTTTTGAAATATGATTTTGAAAGCCCGAGTAAAATCGGGGAGAAAGATCCGGCCCCTTTTCGAAAAAGAAAAAGAAGTGGGCCGAATGACGGGTTTTGAAAGTTTCGAAAATATTTTCGAGTTTTGAATTGGGCATAATACCGGCAAGAAAAAGGCTATTTTGAGTAAAATCATAAGTCCTAAGTTTGGTATATGACCCGGGTTTTGAAATTGGATATTTGAAAAAGGATGCAAATTTTGAAAGGATGACGGTTTTGAAAAAAAGATGTGGATCAAGTAGCACGTAGTCATGGAAACAGTATAATGACGCCATGTATGCTCTTAATCTAAGTCTCGGTCAGTCTATAAGGGTCTATACCAGTGTACATAGCCTATCAAGAATCGGGGCGGACTTCCTAACTCGAGTTGAGATTAGGACATGTCGTAAAACCCATATGAATCGGCTAATGGACACCTTTGACATAACCAGTTTGGACTATATCAACGGTATAGTGGGACGTCGGTCACGAGTACCGGCCCGGGAAAGTGGGGTTATGCATGAACCGTAAAACTAAAACGCGCATTGTACTAGTCAAACGATTTCTATTCGAGTCTCACCCTGAGGACACTGAAGGTTATTAACTCATCAGAAAATCCCCAGCGGAGTCGCCAAATTGTGGACATGACATAGGTCCACCCCGACGCGGCCACGCGCGGGTTTTGGGGAGGCGAATGAATCTCCATGAGATGGTCAAATGGAAATTTAAATCGAAGTCGGAGTCGCCACCGAATTTTATGGTTATTCGGAACCGTTCGAGTCCACTTTATGTCGTAGTGGGCCGTGTACAAAATACGGCCCATTTCCGATGTCAGAGTTTATTGGGTTCGTCCCTTTTGCATATCGATATAGATGCCGACTTGAGCGGTTAATCGTATATTGAATGACTCTCGTTGCCAATGGTTTCGGACATCCGGAAACCACGGTTCTGAGTAAGGGGTGAGGGTACGTGTTGGGAAGTTCACTAAGAACACCCAACCCCGCCCGCACATTAGCGGCCTCTACTAGGATATCGAATGACGTTTTAATGCGCGCGTTAGTAATACGATGATAGATTATGCAAACATTGTTTTCTTAAGCATGTGAGGAATTGAATGGGTTGCTAAGTCAATTTAATGCATGAAAAATTAACGTCAAAGTTGAATTTAGCATGTGAGATTCGTTTTAGTATAATAAAACAAATGAAATAAATAAAAAAAGATGAAATTGCTACAAAAGATGAACAAACGAGTTAGTATCGATTTGTAAATAATAGCAAGAAATAAATATGCGAGATCGAGAAAATAAATATTAATCGAAATCTGAAAAATATTGTTTTGTATAAAAAACGATGTTCGAAAAATAATAAAAAAGAACGAAAAAGGGCGTCGGGACAGCCGGCCGCGCGGCTCGCCTTGGATGCCGGCGGGTCGCGCGTCGGGCTGGTTTTGGACGCGGTTTTCTGAAAAAAAATCGTTTTACTAAATCGCGTACGAATATTGCATGATTCGTACTCGAATTAATATTTTCGATATTCGCTATATTCGATAATTGACTACGAAATCAATATCAAATATTTGGAATAGTTTTAGAAAAGATGTAAACTTTAGAAATCGTTTCGTAGAATAAATAATAAAACGAACAAAAAAGTTGAAAAAAGGAGCGCGGGTTTCAGACTCGTACGCGAGTCGCCTGTGAGGGGCGCGACTCGCGTGCGGTTCTGTCCCGTTTTCGCTCGTTGTTCGAAAATTGTTATTTTGATAAACCGCGTACAAAATATGAATTAATTTGTACTCGATTTATGTTTTCGATATTCGTCGTATCCGATATTCGATTATGAAATCGATATCGGATATTTAGAATGAGTTTTTTAAAAAAAGGTTTTGTAAATTATTTGTTTTGAACGAAAAGTAAGAGAAAAAAATTTTGAACGAAAAAGAATGTAACGATTTTTTTTGACATCGTCGAGATCTTAATATAATTATTTTCGATACAATATTCGATTATAGAAAAATCGATATTGTATTTTTCAGAATATATGTTATGAAAATAATTTTTTGTTAATAACGATATTAGAGAAAAAAAAGAAAAACGACTCTTGACCCATAATAAAAAAAAACGGACGAAGAGAAGGAAGGAGAAGAAAGGAGAAATCGGGTTTGGTACACCCTCAACCTACATGCTTTTGTTGACTCGGATCGGAGCTCGTCGAAATGTGACTAGGCACGGGATCGTCGAGTTTTGGTTCGGCTGGGTTAGGGTGGCTCGGCTAGGTGAGACGTGTGAAGGGTGTCGGATATCGGGACCGGTTTCCTTCGGGTTTGTAATATCGGTTTCTCGATGCTAAAGAATTATGTTTTTTAAGGAATTATGTATGTTGGGGATAGTATGAATTAATTGTTGATAAAATCGTGTCTCTAAAGTGTTGAATGGGAGGTCCTATTTATAGGGTTCCCGACCTTGACTTAGGAGAGATGTGCTTGTACTAGAATTACCGCTTGGGTAAGAAGCTGAGGAGAACGAGAATTCCGTTTTCTTGTGAAGGAAGAAAGAGGAGTCTCGGCTGGTTCATGCTGCTCGGTCGAGTGTTTTACACTCGGTTGGGTGTTTGAATCGGTTTTCGGATAGGATTCCTACTTGAGATCGAATTCTACCCTTAAACGAACTTGTTTATTATTTTGTGTAGCTGGTTTCGTAGAGTTGGAGTCCGAATTGGACACGTGAGACATCACGGTCAGCCCACATGTCTCGGGAAATATCTTTGACCGGGTTTTGACTCGGTCGCTAAAAGACGATTTTACCCCTGGTGTCGGATTCGACCCAAATTAGTGTTATTTGACTCGAAACGACCCACTGGGCCTGAATTTGAGGTTGGTTTTATGAAATTTGTACTCCTTAAGAAGCCTAGGCCAAATGCAACTGATTTCGAGCCCATTTCCGAGTACGTTAAAAGCATGTTTGCGTCCGATCATCATCGGGTGTTTGTCGGAAACTACTATAGACACCTGGCGGTCAAAATGTGGGTGTCTACAATACCCCAAATCTTTCCAAAATTCGACCCAAAGAAACTATAAATACAACCCCCAATCATGAATCAAGGGAGGAAGAGAAGGAAGGAGAACAAGGAGCCACAAAAACACACATAGGAGTAGGGCAAAAGGCCTTGGCCTTTACGGCCAAGGTAGGTTAGGATGCAATCAAATTTTAATGCGGGACGCGATCAATTCAACTCCTAAATTATCAAACGGTTGTATCTATCTACCTTATTTAGTTTATTTATTGTTTAATTAGTTATTTAGTTTAATCTTTTAGTGATTCGAACATGTAATGTATCGATTCTTGTTAATGAGTTATGAGATTACGTTATTGTTTTAACGTTTAATTAGTACTTTGATATTCGTATGAAATTCACAATTTGACTGTTGTTTTCATGTTTATTAATTTAGCTTGATCACCTAGATTATTTACATGAGTCGATTGTTAAATTAATAGTGTTTTAAATTAGGTTGCAGCTTACTGGTCTAATTTAACTACTAGAATTTTGTATGATAATTGAGTTATATTTAATTGCAGCATTCTGGTTCTATATAATTCAATTGATGGGTGTTCTCAACGCGATTAAATTTATTGACTTGATACGTGCTTACATGGTTGAGTCGATCTAATTTAGTTAGGATTAAACTTGCGTGGTTAACGGAGTTTAACGAGTAAAAAAGATAAAACCTTTAATTACTTGCTTACAAGGGATTAAATAGTTACCGATCTATTTGAGTCTAATTAATTGAATCGATAATTAACCCGACTATATCATATATTGCATGTCTCGAACATTGTTAGGATTAATTACTTATTTATTGTTATGTTTTTATTTTATTATTATTATTTTCAAACGTAACAAAACCCCCCTTTTATATATATTTATACTATCAAATAATAAATCGTCTTAGATAATAACGTCAGTCTCTGTGGGATTGACCTCTACTTACCCTTATCTACCGTAGAGTGAGTATGTTTATAAATTTAATTTTGAGTGCGGAAACGACACGCATCAAATTTTGGCGCCGTTGCCGGGGACTGATTGTTTATTGCCTTAGACATTATCTACTTATTATTATTACCCTTATTATCACTTGTATATGTTTGTTTTAATGTTGAGTCGGTTTAAGTGCCTCCCTGAGTTTCGCAACCTTTGTAAGGGGATGTTAATAGTGTCGGTTGCTCAAAAAAAATCTGTAATTTATTAATTTGATTATTATAGTTTTTTTCCTGACGATGGTATGTGTGTTTTGTTTCCTTTGTGCTTTACTTTCCTTGCTCAATGTTATATTTTGCAGTTGGTGTCGGGTTGATTATTTAACTTGGAGCATGGAAAAAATAAGAAAACGATGATATTTTTGTGTCCAGGTAACCCGATATCACCAACCCACCGAATAATTGGAATCCACTAAGTCTCTCCACCCTCTTATTTTTTTTATATTATATTCTTAATGTTTAAGTTCTCAATGTCTATTTTTGACTTCGAGGACGATGTCGAGTTTAAGTGTGGGAGAGTGGTCAATTCCTATGGAAAAATAGTGGAAAATTTTAAATAAATGGAGCTTATTATTTAAAACCCTTTGTTTTTATTCGACCCACTAGAATAGGAAAGTTGACGACAAATTATAATCTAACTTTTTTTTTCAAAAAAAGAAAAAATATTAACTAACTTTAACTGTTACTAACTTAAAAATTCGTTTTTGTGTATGCATTTATTTTTCCTCACGATTAGACTTGGATTAATTAATTCAGCAACAGACAGTATTTTAAGTCTCTTTTAAACTTAGGTTACAAATAAATTATAAAGAATACCACTAGTTTAGCTACCTTATTAACTACTTTTTTTTCGTTGACTCTAGAGGTACGAGCGGTAAGCCGGTCTTGTATCAATTAATTTACTTTCGTAGGTGACTCCTAATTAGGGCTATAAGAAAGATTAGATGCCTCGAAAGTGAGTGAGTCGGTCTTGTGACTCGAGTTAGTAAATCCGAAGGGAACCTAGTCCTAACGGGATTGGGAGAATGTCTAATGCCTTGTCCGGAAGGGCGGGAGTCATTGGTTGAAAGCTCGCTACATGGGTCACTCGATCTTGGAAAAAAATTGAAAAAAAAGAGGAAAAAATGAAAGAAAAAAATCATACGAAGAAAAAGAAAAAAAAAGAGAATAAAAATAAATAAGAGCGGAAAAAGAGAGACGAGGTGTCTAGTTTGCCTTATGTGCTCGGGAGAACGATCCTCGTACTGAACTGGTAATAGGAATGTACCGAAAGTAGATCCCCTTCCCCCTAAGACCTTAAACTGCTGAAACCCGTCTTCTTGAGTCAATTCTTACCCAATTTTTTGAAGGTAGTTAGATAAGTGGGAACGATGATGAGTTTATTTATAATTTTGATTTAGAAGCGGTTTAAAATATTATATGTTGTTAAATTAATTAATTGAATAGTTTATAGTGGAGGAGAAATTTATGTATATATTACTTGCTAATATAACTCGTAATTTGTTTTGTTAACTTTACTAAGTTACTAACTTATAAAATATTATTAATTTGTCGTCGGTTGTACCTACTTTAGTTGATTTGAAATCACGGAGGGTTAATCATTTGATTCTTAATTTTAACTCGTGAGTTCTCATTGTCGAGGACGATAATGGGCTAAGTGTGGGGGAATTTGATAACTCGTTATTTACTCATATTTTCACCCCGTTTTATGTGTCGGTAATATTATTTATAATATTATTTGAGCTATATAGTATACTCTTTAGTAAATTGGTTAATTATTCAAGTAAATATTATTTTAGAATAAAACTGGCTAAATTGTATTAATTATGAATTATAGGTACGAGTTGATCGGTATACAATTGGACCGGTTGAAGGATGACCAAAGAGGAAACAATTCATAATCAATTAGCCCACTTGAAATTAAAAGGAAGCCAATATCTCACACTTCACAGAGAAAGGAAAAGAATGAAATATCAAGGAAAAATATATTAGATGAAGATACGTTCATCGGGGTATAGAAATTAATATCTCTTATTCTTCCAATCTCATCAACTTTCCATATTTCTACCCAGAAATTATACCCCAAATCTTTCCAAAATTCGACCCAAGAAAACTATAAATACAACCCCCAATCATGAATCAAGGAAGGAAGAGGAAGAAGGAGAACAAGGAGACACAAAACACACATAGGAGTAGGGCAAAAGGCCTTGGCCTTTACGGCCAAGGTAGGTTAGGACGCAATCAAATTTTAATGCGGGACGCGATCAATTCCACTCCTAAATTATCTAACGGTTGTATCTATCTATCTTATTTAGTTTATTTATCGTTTAATTAGTTAGTTAGTTTAATCTTTCAGTTATTCGAACATGTAATGTATCGATTCTTGTCAATGAGTTATGAGATTACGTTATTGTTTTAACGTTTAATTAGTACTTTGATATTCGTATGAAATTCACAATTTGACTGTTGTTTTCATGTTTATTAATTTAGCCTGATCACCTAGATTATTTACATGAGTCGATTGTTAAATTAATAGTGTTTTAAATTAGGTTGCAACTTACTGGTCTAGTTTAGCTACTAGAATTTTGTATAATAATTGAGCTATATTTAATTGCAGCTTTCTGGTTCTATATAATTCAATTGATGGGTGTTCTCAACGTGATTAAATTTATTGACTTGATACGTGCTTACATGGTTGAGTCGATCTAAAATTAGGATTAAACTTGCGTGGTTAACGGAGTTTAACGAGTAAAAATGATAAAACTGTTAATTACTTGCTTACAAGGGATTAAATAGTTACCGATCTATTTGAGTCTAAATAATTGAATCGATGATTAACCCGACTATATTATATATTTCATGTCTCGAACATTGTTAGGATTAATTACTTATTTATTGTTATGTTTTTATTTTATTATTATTATTTTCAAACGTAACAAAACCCCCCTTTTTATATATATTTATACTATTAAATAATAAATCGTCTTAGATAATAACGTCAGTCTCTGTGGGATCGACCTCTACTTACCCTATCTACCGTAGAGTTAGTAGTGTTTATAAATTTAATTTTGAGTGCGGAAACAACACACATCAAATTTTGATGATAAAACTGTTAATTTACTTGCTTACAAGGGATTAAATAGTTACCAATCTATTTGAGTCTAATTAATTGAATCGATGATTAACCCGACTATATCATATATTGCATGTCTCGAATATTGTTATGATTAATTTTTTTTATTTATGTTATGTTATGTTTATTTATTTTATTATTATTATTTTTCACCCAACAAACCCCCCCTTTATATATATTTAAACTATTAAATAATAAATCGTCTTAGATAATAACGTCAGTCTCTGTGGGATCGACCTCTACTTACCCCATCTATCGTAGAGTTAGTAGTGTTTATAAATTTAATTTTGAGTGCGGAAACGACACGCATCAAGTGGTGATGAATGATTCTAACTAAATTAGATGTGTCGAGTTCGAGGTTCACGATTCTCGAAGACAATCGTATTGAAATTCATGATCGGTTTCATGAGCCATGAGGGAGTTTACCGTCCTTGAACACCTAACCGATTCAAATATGGATTAAATCAGATGGGTTAAACCAAAATAAATAACTTATTTTGAACATATAGATATCATATAGAGTTTGTGACGTAGATATCCGTCATAATATGGTAACAGATCAAGTATTGATCCACTTTAATAGAAAAGGACAAAAACAACCCTATTTCGTATGAACAATGCTTCATCATTATCTAGTTAAACTGGTAATGTTTAATCTGTTATATGGATACGACGGAGAATCCGGGAGACTAACTGTCACGTCGGTCAGATCATATGAGATGCAAATGATCTACAATATTATATTATCATAGAGATTATAGAGGGGCCATTCATTGAACGATCGAGTACGTGTTTGCATTATAAATACTCCGTATGTTTTTTGGTGCACAAGAGGGGATGAGCCCCGACATTAAATATAAATTACTCTGTAAATCGAAACTAGACGAGGGTGTTTGCATTATAAATACAATTGCAGAAGAGCAAAACAACTAACAAGCTGCATTTAATTCATTGAAAAATAAATCAAGTACTACAAAAATGGCAAAAATCAGTGCTGAAATAACATCAAAAGACATGATCAAACCTAAATCTGAAACCCCAAATCGACTCTCAAATTTTCCTTGGTAGACCAATTTGCACCTTATGTTCATATGCCTATTGTAATATTTTTCCAAACTCCACTCAACCACAACAATACTAATACTACCCAAATTCTGAAAAACTCGCTCTCGGAGACGTTGGTTCAGTTCTACCCGCTGGCCGGTAGGATTCAAGTCAACTCATCAATCGACTGCAACGATGAAGGGGTGGGGTTCCACGAAGCAGTTGTTTTAGAAAGCATGTCGGAAATCATAGCGAATCCAGATCCAGAGGAACTTATAAGATTATTACCCTATGCACCTCTAAGTCGTAGTAACAGTAATAAGAGAGTAGTGACCGATGTCCAATTGAACCATTTTTCATGTGGAGGTATGGCGATAGGTGTCAGCATTTCGCGTAAGATTGTTGATGCGGCTACCTGTGCCGCGTTTGTTATGGGTTGGGCTCGTAATACTCGAGGTGGTGATCCCCCACCGCCGGTCACATTCGATTCAGCATCATCGGTTTTCCCCCAGTTGGACCTGGATGGTTTGTTCGACCCTGAAGCCAGCGTTTCCAAGGAAAAGACTGTGACCAGGAGGCTGGTTTTCGACAAGGAGAAGCTGGTCGCTCTGAAGAAGCGATGTGATGATGGCCTTGATGAGATTAATAACCCGACAAAAAACAGAGTTGGATTAACCAAGGTATGAACATTCCAATACTAAATAACCCAAGTGCCTCAACAAGTTCACCCAAAAGCGATCCGACATTCTCTTCTTCATAATTTTTACCAAACGCCACCCTCAACACCACGTCGTTTGCCATCATTGTGATACTCTCGGACAAATTTAGTGGTGCATTAGGCGTCGATTTCTTGGTTATCCTTTCGACCATGAGCTCGATTTCTTCTTCCCTTATTTTCCTAATTAAAAGAACGGACTTTTTTGTTGCTTAGCATATGTAACACACAAATCGTCTTGATCTTCCTCCAATACTCTCCGTACTTGTTTAAAGCGATGTCCTTACCGTCGTAGACAGACAAGGACGCGATCTTAGAGTAAGGCCTGTTCGCAAATATAATGTCATGGGTTTTCATGATTTCCTCTGCTCCATCAGGAGACGACACGATAAGAGTCGGCTTGGTGCCAAGGTGAAGCAACATAAGGTCTCCGTATTGGTTCGAAAAGGAGTGTAATGACCGGTGTGGGAATGTGCCGAGCTGGTGGAGGTGATCCAAAAATAATAAGTATCTAATTATTTATTTAGGAAATCATTAGTATGGCTTCTCGATAGTCGGTCGTTTTCCATATTTACGAATATATTTGCAATAAGTATCTAATTAGTTTATTTTCTAGCGATATTTATGAATTATATTATGGTAGAGTATGATTTCCATACTAAGAATTATTTTATTTTAGTAGTATATATAAGGCGTCTTTCATTGTATTAGAAGAATGAAGTTCATGAATAAGAATTTTGAACCTTTGCGTTGCAATTGTGTTGTAGACACCCACATTTTGACCGCCAGGTGTCTATAGCAGCTTCCAAAAAACACCCGATGATGATCGGACGCAAACATGACTTAATACGCTCGATTTTCGGACTCAGAATCAATAGTAGTTGGCACGAGCTTTTAGCGGAGTAAAAATCTCACAAAACTGACCTCAAATTCAGGCCCAGTGGATCGTTTCCAGTCAAATGAGACTAATTTGGGTCAAAACCGTCACCAAGGGCAAAACCGTCTTTTAGCGACCGGGTCAAACCCCGGTCAAAGGCATTTCCGAGCGATAAATATCTGACGCAGCATTCGAGAATCCAATTGGAAGTCCGATTCCTCACAAAAACCAGTCACGGAGAAGAATTAAGCAACCAAAACTCTTCCTTAAAGATAAAAATCAATCTCCAAAAGGAGAGTTCTACCCGGCTCAGACCCACTCGATCGAGTGGACCGGTCACTCGGTTAAGTGAGCCCATAAAAACCGCCAAATCTAGCATCAGATCGGGCACTCGATCGAGTGCTGTGCCCTACTCGATCGAGTGACCCTTGTTCCAGCTGAAAACCGGGTGTTTCTTCCCCTACAAGTAACCTTTTCCTATCCAAAGACGGAATCCCTTTTCACCCCAACCGGTTGTTTTCTTCCTTTGCAAGCCATCTATCTCCTACCCCAAGTCGGGTATTTCATCCTATAAATACCCCACCCCCGCAACACAATTTCGATCTTCAATTATTCACGATTCATATATCTACAACATCAACAATTCACAACACAACAATTCCAATCCCGACATACACAAGTCACAACCCGGAATTCCAGCAATAGTAGGCATATTATATTCCGATCTTTCCTCTAGAAATATTGTAATACCCCTGATTATTTTGTAAATTTAAATTAAATTAAAATTATGTTCGTATTTTTATTTTTACGATTTAACTCGTAATTCTTCAAATTATTATAAAACGAATTTATCGTTTAAACGTTTCAAACTCCTAAAATTCTATTTGTCTCGAAAACTCTTCTTATATTTAAAACATAATTTTTATTTCTGTTTCGATTCATTTTATACATTTAATTTAACTCTTATCGAAGTGTATCTCGACGATTTAAATTCTAAATTCTTTTTAATTATTTATTTTTAAAACTCAACTTTCTATTTTTGGTTCGAAGCCCATTTATTTTAAATTTTGTCAAAATATTTATTACCTTTCCTCGAGAAATCAATTTAATTCACTTCGTCGAAAATTTAATATTTATCGGGAAATTCTATTTCACCGTCTAATTATTTAATTTTATAAGCTTTGTTTTCGTCTCGAGTAACTCATTTTATTTGATGACCCGATTATTTAATTATCTTTTTAACTCGATTTTAATTCGATTGCTTGGGTCGGTCAACTTGTCGTTTCGAAATTCGTCTTGATTCATTTTATTGTGTTGATTCAACCCCCTTTTGTTTTGTTTTCTCTTTCTCATTTACGTATACTTTCACTCCTTTACTGACACATACACCCCCCATTACTCATTGTTTTTGACTCCACCGCTTCACCTATACACTCCCTATCACCTCTTCATCCATCTTCACCAAACCGCTTCATCTTTCCTCCTCGTTCTCCTCTTTTTTTCCCCCCTTTTGATGCTCGCTGCTGCTGTCATCTCACCCGACTACCCTTTTGCTGCTGTGTTTTTTTTCCCTTCTTGTTCTTCGACTTTCCTTCCTCCTTCCCTGTTTTCCTCTTCGTTTAATCTGTTTCCCTGCTGCTGTATGTCGATGCTATTGCTGCCCATACTGCTGCTGCAATTCGGTACTCCTTCTCTTTATATTCTTCGTTCTTCTTCTTTCTCTCCTTCTTCTTCGTGCATCTGTTGCTGGCGCATTCTGTTGTTGTACTGATCCTGCTGCTGCATTTTGTGACTGTTATCGCCGACCGTGTTTCATGCTACTGCGTTGCTAATTTTTATTTTTTGTCTCGCTGCTACTGTCTTCTTTTTTCCTCTTCTTCGTCATGCTTCTGTCGGTTTTCGATTCGCTGCTTTATGTCGATTGATGTTGCTGATCGTTTATGTCGTTTGTACACGGTTGCTGTTGCTTTTGTGGTCCATTGTTTCCTTTTCTTCTTCACCTTCTTTCTTCTTTGCTGATATACTTTCTGATATTGATGGTTCTTCTGCTATTACGTTTTCCTACTTTTCATTTTGCTACTGTCATGTTAATTGCGGTTGGTTCTCGTCCTCAGTTTATTCCCATTCTTTATTTTCCTCGATTCTCCTTTATTCTTCTCTTATTTCTGATCTATCGCTCTCTTTTGCTGCTATTTTCATTACTATAAATTTTGTGATCATTTTGTCTTGTTCTCATTTTTGGGCTGATTCTGTTTCATTGATTGCTACTTCTAATGTCTCGCGTGTTATGTTCGGTTCGTTCCGTCTTGCCTCGATCTGCGTGTTTTGGTTTCTGACCAACTTGCGAGTCCTACTCCTCCTCACTGCCCTATTTTTTTTCTCATCCTATTTGTCATTCCATCCTGCTAGTTTTGTTGCTGCTGATGGTTGCTATGGTGGCCTGGGTTGTCAATGGTCACCGCCGGCTACTAATCCTCACGATGCTGTTCTAATTCAATGCTATTTTCTTTTGCTATCTCTCGACTGTCGTGAAGATCAGGCGAGATCGAGTATGCGACCGTTTCAATGTCGTCTTAAGGTAACTTTAGGACGTTACTCGATTTTATATCGTATGTTTGAGTAGTAGTATGTAGTAAATATTTTAACTTCGGTTTTCTAATTTTAGCTATTTATTATTTTGCTAAAAATATTATTTAATAAATCGTGTGCTTATAAATATTTTTACAACTTTCGATATCGTTTTATAAATCGTAAGTAATTTAATTATTTACGAACTTATAATATTTTGTTGTTTATCGTGACATTAGTAACTAAATAATGTCGATTTCATATTTCGTCATATTTTGTTAATTTATAATTTTTAACTCAAAATCGTATTTTATGTTATAATCGAGAATTATATAATTGTTCAATAAATTAATTTTGTTTTACGACTTATATTAATAAATGGGAAAGTAGTCGATTTTGTTTTAAATACATTTTTAGTCAAGACTATTTTCCCTAATAATTTCTAATTTGTTTACGGTTGATTATTTTTAGTAAAGTCAGAATTATTTATTGATAAAATCTATTTGCTAAAAATAATTTGAAACCTTTATACAATTCATTTCATTTATAAAACTCGTTGACTCAATTGATTTTGATATCGTTTTTCTTAAAATATCTCTTTTCTAAGATTTATTGTTTTAACTCGATTTTCTAAATTATTTATAAAATACTATATAATGACTTATCATATTTTATTTATATTTTGAGTAACGAATTCAGAAATATAATAAAGTTACGATAACGACGATAATAATAAAATGTTAATTTCGTTAGAAATGCTATTTTTATACATTTCACCTATTTTAATAACTTACGTATTTTCTATAACAATATTTCTATTTTAAGTAAGTTTCTAAAATTAGTAAATTTCTATTTATAGAAAGTTTTTCTTTTAATATAAAATGGTTATTCCTTTTATCCATATCATTTATATTGATTATATTTACTTTTGACTATCGATAATGGCCGTTTTGGAGTTATGGAATGAGGTCAAGTGTATGTGTAGAGTAATACAGTCTAGGATATACGTTTTGCCATCAACTATAAAGCTGGTGTGTCTATGTTGAGACGCATTGGTCGTTGAACTGAGCATGGTTTGTGTTCAGGAGTGTGTATATTTACACCTTAATCTTAGATATCGCATCGTGTAAGTCGCCGTCGGGTTGAACTGGATTACGGTTGGTGTCCAGGAGGGGTGTACTTTACTTAAGCTAAGACCTCGCTGCACGCAGTCCTGTTATAGTCGAGTTGCCTAGTTAGAGACCGAAGTCTAATTTGTTTTGACTAAGTTCTCGAAGCTAGTTTGAGTATTATCCTAGTGAAAGTCTATTCGGTTGCACTGATTGATTTCCATAACGCCATTTTTGAATATGATTATTATTATTGATTGGTTTGATTTGCAGGTTGGCAATTGTTTTAAGTTTCCTCCGATAACTTATTTTATTATATCATTTAATGTTTTCCATTTTAAATATTTTGATATAATAATACTATTATTTTTCCATAAGATATAATATGGTTGGGAGAACGTCCGAGTTACTCCCCACTGACGTGGCTGTTATGTTTATAACATGACAGGTATTTGCTGCTTGGTTTTGGGTGTGAGCTAGCGAGTAGTGTGGATCCTACTCTTTCTTTATTCTTGTAATTTACGGATTTGTATAACCCATTTGGAGAATTTTCTATTTAGCCATTTTGTAAAAAGTGGCCTTTGTATCGACTTACCATTTCTTTTAATAAGATATAGTTTGTCAGTGTGTTTTAATCTCATCTCTACAGTGTTTCCGCCACTGTATTGCGTTTGATTTTCTAGGGGATTACAGTTGGTATCAGAGCATTGTTGCTCCCGACGCTTACACCTGATTTTAGGAAAAATACCAGTAAATGATTTGAATATTATTAAAATATTAGTGAGAGATGGGTAGAAACAAAAATAAGGACTTAGCTGTTAGGTTTATCTGTTCTTGTAGCTCAATGACTAGCATTGAATATTTGTTTCTTTTATCGAGAAGAAGATGAAGGAACAAAATGTTGTTAGGATGTTGCTCCAGGTTGGGACAAGACCTGCTTAGAACTCTCAACGCCTGTTAACTCGAGTGGACTACTTGGTGCCTCAAGAAAGATGCCGATGGTGACTTTTCCGCTCCGGTTCAGTTTGCTTAAGCTACAGGTTAGATGACCAAGAGTAGATTCCTGTTCCATGATGTGACAGTAGATCTAGATGGATCGACCAAAGACTTGCAAGCTCGTCCCTCTACAAGAAGATGATGTAATCCATTTAGTTCCTTCGTGAACTCTGGAGGCCCGAAGATTTTCCTTTGGTTTCAGAATTAGTAATATAGGATCATCGATTCCTTTCTTCCTTTCTCTACTTCTTCTAATTCTTCTCTTATTTATTCTCATCTTCAATCACTTGGTGATTCCTTGTTCTATTCTTCTATTTTACCATCTTCCCTCTTGAGATTCTTTGGTTTGACCAAATTCTGTCTTAGTGAATCCCGTGAAAAGTTATAGATGTTTGAGGTTTAGTAAATCCTTGTTACCTGGATTGAGGATTGTGAGTCTACCCTATCTTCTAAGCAAGTAAGAAATCCTTGATTGATTTGAATGACAAATTGTTGCTTGATGGAATTAGGTGGTACTTAAGATTTTGAACCTTGGGTTATAGGTTTCTTGATTTGAAGGACTTAGAGTTGAATATATTTTGGAGTAGTCAGAGTATATCATATTTTGGTGGTTATCTAGTACCTAACCTAGGACCGAACTAAGAGTAACTGGTAGTATACCTTGGGATTCTTACTAAAAGGCTATTAAATGGGTGCATCGAGAATATTTGAGATCATAGAGTATTGTTAAGGTGTTAGCCTGAGTGTTGTGGTATCATTCAAGAATTTCATTAATGTCGTTAGAAATTTTGGTGAACATAGATTTTCTGTGTTTCTTAAGGATTAGATCGTTGATCGTTGTTTAAGGTTGTAACCTATGAACTTTGGAGTTGAGTGATCTAACTTGGATAAATTGTTGTTAACCTTGAAGAAGAGAAACATATTGCACAATTAAAGGTTGGATTTAACGCGTTGTTTTGAGGAATATTTAATGCGAATAATCTTGAGGATTTACAGTTCAGAACCCTCTGACCAACGAGATTGTGGCTTCGTTGAGTTAATGAATATTTTAGTGGTTTCGCTGTTATGATATGAAATTTGATGGGTTTTCAGAAACCTTGGCCCAATAATGTGTTTGAAGATGTGAGTGTTACGCCATTACCTATAGGTTTGAGCGTGTTTTGACGGATTTATTGTAATGTCCCAACTTCTGTACTTGTGGCATTATAAATAGGTTGGTGATCATTTTGAGGATTTTGTGCCGGAATATTGTTAAATTGGTGGATCTTGCTTAGTGTTCCTTACTCGAGAAATTTGAGGTATACCTCGAGTTCAACTTTAGGAGGCTTGGATTTAAGAACCTTGTCGATTGCGAGTTTGGGTTTGTCTAATGACTGTTGGAGTTTTAATTGATGAGATTAGGTTTTAAAACTTTTGTAGATGAGTTTATTGTCGCTTGATCGATTGGATAATCACGTAAGACATTTCTGGAGATTGTGACTAAGTAATACCACCCAGTGCCTAATATTGGACTTAGTATTATTTGATGGAAATTAGCAACCCGTATTGTATGAGTCGTACCGGGAATCTCGAGATGGTTAATTTATTCTCTAATCCTCGGGAGCTCTTTTGACTCTCAATTTCGTTCTTCCCCTTAGCTCTTCTTAAATCGTGCTACTTCTTTTCGGCCAATCCTTTTGACTTCTTTATCGTGTTTGAAAACTTTTGTTTCGATTTGTCATGGACTTCGACTCTATTTATCCGTTTATCAGTTTTCCGAACCTTTTTGTGAAAAGTTTGACTATTTTAAAATTTTGGGGCTATCGTGAAATTTTAACATTTGGGTTATAAATTTCAAAACTTCGTTTTCGTATTCATTTTTGGTTGATAACATATATTTAGTCCTGTTTCAAAATGCCTTGAGACTTTATTTTAAAGTGTTTCAAGATTGTTTCAAATTTCAGTTTTCAAGCGTCTTTAAATTTCACGAAATTTTTCATAATTGCTAATATTTTGATATCTATAAGATTATTATGTAAAACGGTTTAACATTTTCGAAAAAACATCCTATGTCTTAAGTATTTGATTTATTGTCAGTAGACTCTAAATCTGTTATTGAAAATATTAGACGACTGATTCGATTTTTATTTACTAACTACAAAATTTGATTTCTCAAACTCTTGTTTGGTCTTAAAACAAAATATTGTCAAATTTCTTAATTAAAGCGTTTTACTGTTGTTTTGAAAATATTTGGGTACTCTCCCCTTCGAGTTCGTTTACAAATATTATTTATCGTCAGTATTTTATAAAATAATTTTTAACTTGCGATTTTATTAATTTAAATAATCTTAAACTTTGGGAAACTGAGCCCAACTCGTCTTGAAATAAAATTTTGTCTTCGATTTCGATTTCATCTCACTTTTGAAGTTGTAATGTTTTTTTAAAACCGAGATTGTGATGCGAGTTAAGCATTCTCATTTTGTCCAAATGATATAACCTTATTTTCCATTTTATTATTATATTTTTGGTAGTTTCGAGGACGAAACTTCTTTTTAGTGGGGAAGATTGTAACACCCCTGATTTTTTTGTAAATTTAAATTAAATTAAAATTATGTTCGTATTTTTATTTTTACGATTTAACTCGTAATTCTTCAAATTATTATAAAACGAATTTATCGTTTAAACGTTTCAAACTCCTAAAATTCTATTTGTCTCGAAAACTCTTCTTATATTTAAAACATAATTTTTATCTCTATTTTGATTCATTTTATACATTTAATTTAACTCTTATCAAAGTGTATCTCGACGATTTAAATTCTAAATTCTTTTTAATTATTTATTTTTAAAACTCAACTTTCTATTTTTGGTTCGAAGCCCATTTATTTTAAATTTCGTCAAAATATTTATTACCTTTCCTCGAGAAATCAATTTAATTCACTTCGTCGAAAATTTAATATTTATCGGGAAATTCTATTTCACCGTCTAATTATTTAATTTTATAAGCTTTGTTTTCGTCTCGAGTAACTCATTTTATTTGATGACCCGATTATATAATTATCTTTTTTAACTCGATTTTAATTCGATTGCTTGGGTCGGTCAACTTGTCGTTTCGGAATTCGTCTTGATTCATTTTATTGTGTTGATTCAGCCCCCTTTTGTTTTGTTTTCCCTCACTCATTTACGTATACTTTCAATCCTTTATTGACACATACACCCCCCATTACTCATTGTTTTTGACTCCACCGCTTCACCTATACACTCCCTATCACCTCTTCATCCATCTTCACCAAACCGCTTCATCTTTCCTCCTCGTTCTCCTCTTTCCCCCCCCCCCTTTGATGCTCGCTGCTGCTGTCATCTCACCCGACTACCCTTCTGCTGCTGCGTTTTTTTTCCCTTCTTGTTCTTCGCCTTTCCTTCCTCCTCCCCTGTTTTCCTCTCCGTTTAATCTGTTTCGCTGCTGCTGTATGTCGATGTTATTGCTGCCCGTACTGCTGCTGCAATTCGGTACTCCTTCTCTTTTTTATTCTTCGTTCTTCTTCTTTCTCTCCTTCTTCTTCGTGCATCTGTTGCTGGCGCGTTCTGTTGTTGTACTGATCCTGCTGCTGCATTTTGTGACTGTTATCTCCGATCGTGTTTCATGCTACTGCGTTGCTAATTTCTATCTTTTGTCTCACTGCTACTGTCTTCTTTTTTCCTCTTCTTCGTCCTGCTTATGTCGGTTTTCGATTCGCTGCTTTATGTCGATTGATGTTGCTGATCGTTTATGTCGTTTGTACGCGGTTGCTGTTGCTTTTGTGGTCCGTTGTTTCCTTTTCTTCTTCATCTTCTTTCTTCTTCGCTGATATACTTTCTGATGTTGATGGTTCTTCTGCTATTACGTTTTCCTACTTTTCATTTTGCTACTGTCACGTTAATTGCGGTTGGTTCTCGTCCTCAGTTTATTCCCATTCTTTCTTTTCCTCGATTCTCCTTTCTTCTTCTCTTATTTATGATCTATCGCTCTCTTTTGCTGCTATTTTCATTACTATAAATTTTGTGACCATTTCGTCTTGTTCTCATTTTTGGGCTGATTCTGTTTCGTTGATTGCTACTTCTAATGTCTCGCGTGTTATGTTCGATTTGTTTCGTTTTGCCTCGATCTGCGTGTTTTGGTTTCTGACCGACTTGCGAGTCCTACTCCTCCTCATTGCCATATTTTTTTCTCATCCTATTTGTCATTCCATCCTGCTAGTTTTGTTGCTGCTGATGGTTGCTATGGTTGCCTGGGTTGTCGATGCTCACCACCGGCTACTAATCCTCTCGATGCTGTTCTAGTTCAATGCTATTTTCTTTTGCTATCTCCCGACTGTCGTGAAGATCAGGCGAGATCGAGTATGCGACCGTTTCAATGTCGTCTTAAGGTAACTTTAGAACGTTACTCGATTTTATATCGTATGTTTGAGTAGTAGTAGTATGTAGTAAATATTTTAACTTCGGTTTTCTAATTTTAGCTATTTATTATTTTGCTAAAAATATTATTTAATAAATCGTGTGCTTATAAATATTTTTACAACTTTCGATATCGTTTTATAAATCGTAAGTAATTTAATTATTTACGAACGTTATAATATTTTGTTGTTTATCGTGACATTAGTAACTAAATAATGTCGATTTCATATTTCGTCATATTTTGTTAATTTATAATTTTTAACTCAAAATCGTATTTTATATTATAATCGAGAATTATATAATTGTTCAATAAATTAATTTCGTTTTACGACATATATTAATAAATGGGAAAGTAGTCGATTTTGTTTTAAATACATTTTTAGTCAAGACTATTTTCCCTAATAATTTCTTATTTGTTTACGATTGATTATTTTTAGTAAAGTCAGAATTATTTATTGATAAAATATATGTGCTAAAAATAATTTGAAACCTTTATAAAATTCATTTCATTTATAAAACTCGTTGACTCAATTAATTTTGATATCGTTTTTCTTAAAATATCTCTTTTCTAAGATTTATTGTTTTAACTTGATTTTCTAAATTATTTATAAAATACTATAAAATGACTTATCATATTTTATTTATATTTTGAGTAACGAATTCAGAAATATAATAAAGTTACGATAACGACGATAATAATAAAATGTTAATTTCATTAGAAATGCTATTTTTATACATTTCACCAATTTTAATAACTTACGTATTTTCTATAACAATATTTCTATTTTAAGTAAGTTTCTAAAATTAGTAAATTTCTATTTATAGAAAGTTTCCCTTTTAATATAAAATGGTTATTCCTTTTATCCATATCATTTATATTTACTTTTGACTATCGATAATGGTCGTTTTGGAGTTATGGAATGATGTCAAGTGTATGGGTAGAGTAATACAGTCTAGGGTATACGTTTTGCCATCAACTATAAAGCTGGTGTGTCTATGTTGAGACGCATTGGTCGTTGAACTGAGCATGGTTTGTGTTCAGGAGTGTGTATATTTTGACCTTAAACTTAGATATCGCATCGTGTAAGTCGCCGTCGGGTTGAACTGGATTACGGTTGGTGTCCAGGAGGGGTGTACATTACTTAAGCCAGAACCTCGCTGCACGCACTCCTGTTATAGTTGAGTTGCCTAGTTAGAGACCGAAGTCTAATTTGTTTTGACTAAGTTCTCGAAGCTAGTTTGAGTATTATCCTAGTGAAAGTCTATTCCGTTGCACTGATTGATTTCCATAACGCCATTTTTGAATATGATTATTATTATCGATTGGTTTGATTTGCAGGTTGGCAATTGTTTTAAGTTTCCTCCGATAACTTATTTTATTATATCATTTAATGTTTTCCATTTTAAATATTTTGATATAATAATACTTTTATTTTTCCATAAGATATAATATGGTTGGGAGAACGTCCGAGTTATTCCCCATTGACGTGGCTGTTATGGTTATAACATGACAGGTATTTGCTGCTGGGTTTTGGGTGTGAGCTAGCGAGTAGCGTGGATCCTGCTCTTTCTTTATTCTTGTAATTTACGGATTTGTATAACCCATTTGGAGAATTTTCTATTTAGCCCTTTTGTAAGAAGTGACCTTTGTATTGACTTACAATTTCTTTTAATAAGATATAGTTTGTCAGTGTGTTTTAATCCCAACTCTACAGTTTTTCCGCCATTGTATTGCGTTAGATTTTCTAGGGGATTATAAATATTATAGGGTTCCCGACCATTCACAACCCGAAATTCTAGGCAATTTTAGGCAAACCATATACAAACCCGAGAGCAAAACTCGACAAATCCCCTCCCTAACCATACACACCATAACTCACCTATTTAAATCTTAACGCTCCCGCGCCTAGGCCGCTACTACGAGTCCGTTTTCGAGATAATCAAACATGTAGGTTGAGGGTGTTTCAAATCTCGACTTCTCCCTTTTCTTCTCTTCCTCTCGTCCGTTCGTCTTTTTATTTGGGTCGTCGTTGCGTCTTTTTTTATTTCTTTTCTCGTTAATAATATCGATATTATCGTGATATTTTCAATAAAGTGTCATCCCTAGGATTCGATATCCACTCAATAGTTGAATATCGGATCTGAAGGTATCCATCATCAAATCATGTTAAGCATAATCCCGTTGAAGCCGAGTAATGATCACATGGTCCGAAAAGACTAATTACGACATTACAACGTGGAGGAATTATCTCATCTTAACAACATTCAAAACGATTTCTAAACAACTTTTTTCAAAATCCACTCTAAATATTCGATATTGATTCCATAATCAAGCATCGGATATTACGAGTATCAATATTTAAGTCGAGTATAAATTGTATCATATTTTTACGCGGCTTAACCAAATTATCGATTTTCAAAACCGAAAGAAATTTCAAAATAAAAATCAAACCGGCCAGCAGTCCGTAGAGAGGGCACTTGATCGAGTGCCTAGCCCACTCGATCGAGTGGCACCCCAAAAAACGAATCAGAAACTTTTTTCCGAGACCACTCGACCGAGTCCATCAATGACTCGATCGAGTGGCTTCTGATATAGCAAAACAACGAGTTTTTCAGCATGTTTCGAGTCCCGATAAAATTATTTTAACGACTTCGGTCAACACGTGTCAAGTCCATCACGTGATCTAATCTTTTGAAAACCGCGTCGCACCATGTTTACATCTTCTAACTCGTTTGCACCTCGCTATTATCGCAATTGTCGTATATTATCGTTTGTGGCATTGTATTTCCGAGTGGTATGCCGCTCGTATATTGTAATCTGTTGTCGCACACTTTTTTTTTCCTTTTTTCGTTGTTTGTTTTATTGTACTAAAATGAACCTCGCATGCTAAAACAACTTCGACATAATTCAAAGATGCATTAAAATGACGTTGTCAAACATAATTCACATGTTTAGTCAAAACGCCTTGTTTGCATATCATTCAACCGTCAAACTAACACTACTACAAAACATCAAATAGACATGGGTTGTTTTCACTAATAGACATAGGTTTTGCGACCCATGTTAAGTTGAGTGACATCTATTGTCAAATACGTAGACGTAGGTCGTACGACCTATGTCTATCTAAAACATAGACATAGACTAATAACCCATGTCTATTTTTATATTAGACATAGGTTTTCAGATTTAACCCATGTCTATAAAAACTATAGACATGGGGTTTTTGTACGCCCTATGTCTATTTCTAATTATAGACGTGGGTTATTTGTTTGCCCTATGTTTATTGTCATAGTATAGATATGGGTTATTCTGTACGCCCTATGTCTATTGAATTACTAAATTGCAAAAAAAAAAACGAAATAGGCGCACCACTTTCACATAAATAGTAATTAAATTTTAGTAATAACAAAACAATTAATTACAGCCACAAGACATTATCTCTCCCCCTTCCACACTATAGAGACATGTAGAAAAGTAAATGAGATGGTTGTTCTCCCAAAAGTATTTAACCTGAAATAACACGTTGACCAAATTAAAGTTCAACATCAACTAGATACGGAGTTTATAACAAAGAGATTATTACTTCTATGTATTATAGTCACATTCTCGGAAGCTCATACCAGTGGAAGGGCGTCGATGAAGTTGCTGTAGATTGTGTCCAGGGGACGTGTATTGTAGTCAACAGGAGTACACATTTCCTCAGACTTAAGTATCACTTCAATCTGTAAATTTTGAGGGGGGGGGGGGACAATGATCAGATTTCCAAATTACGGAGTATAATAATAAGTGTGATGCAAATGTAGATACACGGTGAAATTGGTAGGAAACATACGTGCTAATCTATGGAGGGTAAGTAGTACTTCAAGAGCTTTTTCCAAGTTTTAGTCACTTTAACCACGTTTTTGTAAAGCTCGCTTGAAATACGTGACAATAGACGTATTCCACACACACTAATTCTCAATGTTTTGATGAAGGAAAAAAGACGAGACTTCCGCATTTTCAAACACAAAAATACGAGGAAACTCACCGTTGGAATTACATGGTGTGTTTCGACAGCCAATTTCAACACTGAGTAGAATATTGCACCGACGCAGTCTGCAGCTTCCATATTGTACGATAATCTGAAAGACGAAATAATAAATCAAAATCAATTAGCATGTGTAGATCGAGAACAGTATCACGTGGTGGGCAAAGAATGTAGAATCGACCTCAGCGAGTTCACTTTCAGAATCACGTTATCCTCTTTGATATTTTTCTACACAGCTCTTTGGAAAGTTGCTTCCACCTTCATACGAAAAGCATAACGATTTCAACATAACGAGGAAAAAAAGACCGATGTAGAAACAAGTGGTGCGTAAATATTTAAACCTAAAAGACCCATGTAGAAACAATAACCTCTTTCTCAATATAATCGTCTATGTGTTCAGAATCATGGATTTCAGAATCGTTACTAGCCGAGATCAATTCTCCTGAGGGGAGTAGGACACCGTCATTTAGAAGAGATTGATCAATGTCATATCTCGCCGCTTGCAAGATTTCAGCAAGTTTGTCATCAGGTATTGGTGCAACTGAATGCTTCCATTCTTCTTCTCGTACTTCTTCATAGGTGGACCAAATATAACCCACGCCACCAGTACCCACCTTGCATGAAAGAAATAAGTCGGATTCAATGTAATTAAAAAAATCTGAAGAATTGGCAAATGAAAAATGACCACAAAAAGGAGCACAGTAAAGAGAGTCCATGAAAGTTAGATTCAAGAATGAAAATTAGCACAAGCCCGTTGAAGCACCAAATGCTTCATGGAAAAATAGCACAAACGTTGCTCTCAATCAGACACGACACAAGTAGAAATTGTTTAATTTTAGTCCTTCATGTATGTAGGATGTAGACCTGACTAAGCCGCCCCAAACGATCCAACTCGATAAGTTGGCCTGTACCAATTATCCTTTCTTTTTCATTTTTTTATTTCTAATCTATTTTAGATATTTACGACAATGACTGTTTCAGATGATAATGCATGCATGTTAGTGCCAAGCGGAACGTAATCAAGTTGCGACTAACCAACACTGTGGTAAACTAAATCATGCATTTTTGTTTTTATTTAAATTCTATTAAGAGGAGAGCAATTTCCAAGGTTCAGTTGCAGCTAACCAACCAGTCAAATACGATATAAAAATTAACTCGTTAACTACCTATGGTGCAACCCACATATATGGGTGTGTGGCATGACCAGGTGGAGCAGTTGGATTATAATAAGCTGCTGGCATGGCTCCGGGTCCATAATACGCCTTGAGCCAAATAAAAAACAGATCTCAGAAAGGCACAACTAGTTTCAGCGACAAAGAAAAGAAAAGCGTTAACAATAACATGATGTTTTGATTATTAACCTGGACTGCTGCCTAATCTGGGTAGACATGAAAAGTGCTCGGTTCCTGTAAGTTTCACTCAAATTGGGAGGGGAAACAAAGAAAGTTGGATTTAATTTGAAACTTAAAACTCGATACTGATTTCACTCCAAAATTTTAGAATATCAATATATAAGGCAAACACCAAAACCTTCATAAGTAACGACATGGACGACATCCAGTAACAAAAGTAACACATGTACAGAGTTGTAATGGTTTCATGCATTAAATTACCTACATTCATGATTCTCAATTCAACATGATAGAAAACAAGAAGAAACGACACGTAATTTATTCATGAATGACCACTGATGCATTTATTGATACTTCTAAGTATGTACCATTTCTTGTGGTTTATATCTTTTGTCGCCAAGTTATTTGTGTATTGAACTTTTAATGGTAAGTTGTGAACAACATTTGATGAAGTTAAACGGATCATTAGCCATTAATCATCAGAGAAAGAAAAAAGAGAATGAACCACGCATGTTGTGACTGCAAACTGAATAGCCGTCTGATTGTCAAACGAACAAGGCTAAGCCACTAAGATGGATATCACTTGACGACTAAAGTCAAATGGGGATAATATAAGTGGGATGGAGGAAGTATTTATTTCCCTCATAATATAGCGTAAATGAAAGTATGTGACTAATACCGTTTACTGCTGATCGACTGTCAGGCACCATTTACTGCTGCCTCAATCGCACCAGAAGTTGAGGATTCTCTCCTTTCTTCACATGTGAGGTAATGGTATTAGAGACTCCACCAAAGAGCCTCTATAATGGAACTCCAATGCTCTTAGCCACTGCATCAATCGATGCCATCTTAACTTCAACCCTCACCTAAATGAAATACAACACATTACGTTATGAGTATTATTCCAGCTTCATCTGCATCCTACTAATTAATTAAAACTAAACTAATTAAGTAAGTAAACTCACTGAAGCAAATTAGTGACCGGGAAGGATAGAAGCAATCTGTTCTAGGGCGGAGGACAAAGTGATGGGAGGAGTATTTTGAAGAACGGAACAGGCGTGGGCGGTCATGGAAAGCGTAGTGGTTTGATCCTCTACGGTAACGAAAGGTAGGACGGAGGCCTCACCCCATCCAACACACCCGTTACTCATCTCCAACCGAATCCCAACATTTTCAACCTTGTCTAACTTGGAGGAAGAAATGGTGAAAGGTGCCAGCAAACCCACATTCAACGCCCTTCTCTCAGCTCTGTGAAGATCCGCTGTCAGCGTAAACAACACAAAAACTTGCATATAAAAATCAATCCATTTAGTACATGTAATTATGTAAATTGACAAAATAAATCAAATAAAGCCAAAAATTTGTACGAGAAACAAATTAGAACTAACATTGCAACATTATTTGAACAACTAGTCTCCCTTGTGACGGAACTCCGTCACAAACCATTTATATAGAAAAGCCAAAAGTATGATTTTGTAGCGTTTTTGTGTTTTTCTATGCAAATGAACGGTATTTGACCCGTTAAAATGACAGATATCTCCGTCGGACCGTCACAAACAAGAATTAGTGTTATTTGAATGTAAAAGGAATATGAATATGACATGCCACATCCCACATGTGAAATAGTAAATGAAATCATACACTACTCTAATTCTTCATGCACAATATAAAATCTAAGTATGGAATTAGCCTAATATTTCGGAGATACTTCCTATGTGCTACAGGTTCCTAACGTTGTTAAGCCAATGAAAGTTCAGATCAGAATAACACGATTTGGAGTAAACAAACGACTGAGACGGAAAGATTTCTCTTACTAATATTTTAAAATGAATTTAATTAAAAGGTGCCAGCTAAACCACATTCAAAGCTGGTCTAATAGTGTCACTCAGCTGCTTGACTAAACTGCAGCCCAAGTGGAATTTTAGTGCAAAAAAGTGCACCTACGCACAAAGCACCGCCGAGTGCGCTAGACACAACACCTTCCTTACGGTATCACTCCCACAAACTGACCTAGCAACACAACAACACACTTTACACTTCATAATAGTCCAGAAGGCTGTAGTTTTTTCACAAAACAATCGGGTCCAACACTTCCACAGGGTTGTGCCACACATCTGAATATGAGTAAGACTGTAAGAGTAACATAGTAGCTCGATTATTACTAATGTTTACTTCTTAACGAATAAGTCTCTTTCCAAGTCGAAAAATGGAATTGCCGTACTAAATTTAGGGCTAGTTCTCAATTTGAAGGGCTTTATCGCCCTCTATTCGAAATTACAGATAACATGATCCAAATTGCTCCTCAAAGGACAAAATGAAGCTTTAACGGGACTATATATGAAACCACCCCATTTCACTTCACATTCGAATTCTAATATAACATTACACTACAGGATCACACTCCACGTACCAGCGCAAAGCAAAGATTTAACATACATTCACTATCTAGCATCAATTGTTCAAAATAATAGTGTAGCAGCACTGACATTAGGCTAATCGAACAATGTAAATCATCAAAAAAAACTTAACATCAAATTACAACATCCATGAGCTCGGTTTCACTATCTTAAAGCATCACATCAATTGAGCGGCAATTTTGAAAATCCATATAAAGTATGGACACACAAAATCTAATTCAAGACGGCCTTAGGTTTAAGATGGTTTTGAAGTAAATGAGACTAACAATTACTAATGAAATTGATGCTATAAACACAAAATCAATAGAAATTAGTGGTAGATTAGAAGATCATACGCAAGAGCACGGAAATTATCACGAATTTCGCCATAGATCCGCTCCATCTGAGGATTCATAGGTATGTTGCTCGCCATTTTTACCGATGATTCCACACTTTTCCAACACTAAGCTAAATTAATCAACACCTAATCCTAGCTCCAATTCCTGACTTAAACACACACAAATTTCACTCCATCCCTAACAAAACTAAAAATTAAAAAGATTTGGAAAAATTAGGAGAGTGATTAGAAGTTAGAAGAGTAAATGCTGAAGTAGAGTCTATGAAAATTATGAGGAAGAAGAAGAAACGGGGGGAATTGAAATTTGGGGAAATTGGGAAATTATGAAAATTAGGATTTGAAAGAAGTGGGAGAAAGAGGAGAGGGATTGAAGGATGATCGAAGGATTGTCGTTTTCTCGAAGGCTTGAAGGAGGCTTCAAGTTTTCATCTCGAAAGATGATGGCTGCGTGAAAAAAAATGAAAATGACACCTTATTTTAGGATTCTGGGAACTAGTTTAGGATGATTAATATGGGGCTTATTAGTGAAAGAGTAATAGTCATAGACATGGGGCACAAGTTTATTAGTCTTATTTCAATACACATGGTTTTTCATATGTCCTACATCTTTTCATATATTATAGACATAGGTTTTACTTTGACCTATATCTATAATTTATAGACATGGGTTTTAATTTCGACCTATGTATATTCTTCTTTATATACATAGGTTTTTTAAATAACCTATGTCTATTAAAAATAGATGTGGGTTTTTCTTTTAACCTATGTCTATTAGGTCATGTCTATGACTAATTTTGTAGTAGTGAACACGCGTACACGAACAACGAACGATGATAAGTAGAGGTCGCTAAGTGCGGGCGGGATTGGGTGTTCTTTGTGAACTTCCCAACACGTACCCTCACTCCTTACTCAAAATCGTGGTTTCCAGATGTCCGAAACCGTTGGCATATGAGAGTCATTCAATACCCGATTTCCGATAATGTCGGAATCAGTATCACAATGCAAAGGGACGAACCCAATAAACTCTGAAATCGGAATGGGTCGTACTATGTGCACGGCCCACTACGACATAGAGTGAGTTCGAACGGGCCCGAATTCCCACAAAGTTCGGTGGCGACTCCAACTTCGATTTAATTTTCCACTCGAGATCCATCTCGCATGAGATTCATTCGCCTCCCCAAACCCGCGCGTGGCCGCGTCGGGGTGGACCTATGTCATGTCCACATGTGTTTATCGGTTCGACGAGTTTCGATCCAAAATTTGTTATTATTTGAAGCGTTTCAGATATTAATTCGGGCCACAATTAATAGGTCTTAATTGTTCTCACCATTATTCGTCCGTCTAGGTCGAGTAAATATCCCTTTCTTTCACAAAATAAAACATAAAAAAAAACTTCTGCTACGTTAAGAATACGAAAGCCGTAATTTTCGCATCAGGAGGTTGCCTATGATGGGCAGCTTTCGAGGCGAGGTAATCTAGTCTTTTTTGCTACGGCGGTGCGTAGCCGTTGCCGTTTGTAGAATACGATTATGAAGCTTAGAAATGTTAAGGCAAGTAGTAGTTGGCAAAGGTAATGTGTCTAGGAATCCTTCAATTTTTTCAGCTTAGTTTCTGCTATCTAATGTCATAAGGTGTATATATATATTCCTACAATGTATCGAAACTGAATATCTATAGAATCGTAATATTATTATTTTCTACAGTATATTTCAACATACCGTATTATTCCCTGTTTATGATATCTTAATATCTTGAGATATCGATAAATATTATCCTAACAGATTCTGAGTTTTTGATCATACGATCTAATGCTCTCGTATTATCTTGATTCGTATATGTAAGATAATTTTATGAAAGACGTGATAAATGCCGTTCGATATTAAACTTATCAAAACCGTAACGTGTCCAACTTGATTATGTAGTATGACACGATTTAGTTTGGGTTGCAATTTACAACAACAAAAGCGTACAAGTTTAATTCGTTGTACGACACGATTTTGCGATGTTTTCATAAAACTCATGGAAGTAAATTGGTGCTGACAAAATGACAATTATAGTGTCTTAAATGTTTGAAGGGGACACGGTCGGCTATTTTTGTCGGATCATCATGCACGTAATGCATTGTGAATTGTGATGGCCTAGCAGTATTAAAAGGCGGCGGCTTCAGTGGAATTAAGGTAAACGATAAGCTCGAAGGGTTTTTGGAGTCGGTTTGGTCAAAGTTTGGTTCAACCTTGAGGTGATATCATACAAATCTCAGCAGCCCGATCGAACCTATATTTCCTATCACGTGTCCGGGTTCGTAGGATGTACCCAACCTGATTTCATGCCCAAACAACGAGTAGTATAAGTTTCTTTTACATAATTAGCCAATTTTTTGTCGACGAACCTGAAACACGTACCAGGACCGTATCCTCATATGTTGTCCGTTGTTCTTCATGTTTTTTGAGGTTGTTTCAACTTACCCGATCAACAATTCGTAGTAAAATATCGCACTAAAAGTGAACTGAACTCAATCGGAGTAAAATTAAGTCGGAATGAAGTGGCCTAAACTCCTATGTACGTCGCTCCGACTCTTCTTATTCCATCACGTATCCATATCCTTGTTCGACACTCGACACTTAAACAAGGAAATTACACTTCGATCGACACCTCATTTTAAGCCAAAATATATGCATTTTTCATAAAAATTGCTGAGTCCGACACTTGAACACGTGTCCACGTCGTATATATACCTTTAAATCAAAGTAATGTTACAATAAAGAAGCTAAGTTTGAAAGATGAATACTACTAGTGTAGTACAAATCCTGAAGAACAATCTCCAACTTGATCTTATAACCCTAGTTTATTTCATAATCTTCATAATCATAGTTCACAAATGGCTATACAACACAAGGTCTACGTCGTCTACAACCACGAAAAAGACGATATTACCCCCCCTCACCACCGAAGCTGCCCATCATAGGCAACCTCCACCAACTCACCACGCTCCCACATCGCTCCTTTTGATTCTTATCCAAGCGATATGGCAACCTCATGCTGCTCCACCTCGGCAGCAAGCCGACTCTAGTCGTCTCGTCTGCAAAAGGAGCGGAAGAGATCATGAAAACCCACGACACAATATTCGCGAACCGGCCTTTCAGCAAAGTGGCATCCATAGCCTTCTATAACTGCAGAGACATAGCTTTCGGCCCGTACGACAATCATTGGAGGAAGATGAAGAGTTTATTCGTTTTAAACCTGTTAAACAGAAAAAAAGTCAAGTCCTTCAGAAAACTGAGGGAAGAAGAAGTCGGTCTGATGGTAGCGACCATCAGGAACTCGACAGTCGGCCCTGTCAACTTGACCGACACGCTTGGAAAGGTGATGAATGATATGACGTCGAGGGCGGTGTTTGGAAGAAGGATCAGTGAAGGAGAAGGGTTGTCGTCGCTGGTGAATATTGAAGAGCTTTTGAATGATCTCACCTCTGTAGCTAGTGAATTGATTGCGTTTAGTATCGGGGATTTCGTTCCTTGGCTAAGTTGGATCGATCACTTTACTGGCAGGTTGCGTAGGGTTTCGGAATCTGCTAAGTCGCTAGATTTTCACCTTCAACGCGTAGTTCAGGATCATATAGATCGCGAGGATGTGAATGGCGGGGCTGCAGACATGGTTGATGTCCTGCTTCAGGATTCTAACCTCGATATGGAAGGGGTGAAAGCTCTTCTTATGGTGAGTGTCAAAGAAAAACACGTGTCATGATTTCATTAAAAAAATTGACGTATAAATATTTTTGTAGTGAGCCTCAGTCAAAAGTTTGAAAAGTTAGTGAAAATTTGAGGTGGCAGATAGAATAAACTTAGACTAACAAACAAAGACGTGCACAGAATGTGCTTATAGGAGGAATCGAGACAACTTGGGCATTGCTAAAATGGACGATGTCAGAATTACTAATTAATCCTCGAGTGATGAAGAAACTACGAGAAGAAACGAGAAAACCAGTCGAAGGCAAAACGATGATCCACGAGGAAGATTTGAGAGATATGAACTACTTGAAAGCAATGATCAAAGAGGCGCTACGACTACACCCCTCAGGCCCACTTCTTCTCTTTCGAGAAGCGTCAGAGGATGTTCAAGTCATGAACTTCGACATTGCTGCAGGAACAACGGTTATCATCAACGCGTGGGCCATACAACGGGACCTGACTTACTGGGTGGACCCGGAGGAGTTTCGTCCATAGAGGTTTTTTTAACTATTCTGCTGTCGACATGAAAGGGCAAGACTTTAAATTTATCCCTTTGGAGCGGGCAGACGAGGCTGCCCCGGGCTGTCGTTTTCTGTTGTCCAAGCAGAACTTATATTCGCCAACCTCGTTGGGCTGTTCGATTGGAAGTTACCTGCTCAAACAGATGTCGTCATAGACTCTTTCATGGCTGAAAAATTCGGAACTGTCGTGCATCAGAGAGATCCTCTTTTCGCTATTCCAACACAGTATTCCGGTTAACAATCGTTAGTTAGTCAAACAGTTGTGTTTTCCTACTCCAACTGAAAGGTTGGACGTATGATTCTCATCTGCGACTAAGTGTGTTCTTTTTTAGACATGAACTAGGACTTTTTGTGTATGTATAAATCGTCTCAGTTTTCAAAATTATTTCATACGTAGACGCTTAGAACTTTGCTCAATGTAATTTCTAGATACACCACACAACCGGTAACAACTGGGATCATAACTTATACTTCAATTAATTATTGATGCAACCATAACATACAATTGATGTAAAATGGAAATACAGTAAATCAATTTGGTGTAGTATGTTTCTCCATTCAAGCCAATTCATTACTTGAAGCTAAATACTTCAAAAAATTTTGAAACATGTAATTTAATGAGCTGGCTCGAACGGGAATTATCAATCACATTATTATCGGATTCTTGAAAATGGCTTCAATTTGAGGCTGCATAAACTGATTCATGGTTTAGGCGTCATTGCCTATGCCGTAAACATCATATAATGTCCTCGATAAATTTAGGACTCGAGTAAATAAAGGCATTGATATGGCAGTTGGTCGAAACATATCTTCTATAATATCCTTCCATGCATTTTCCACTATCAAGTATAGTTGCACATAGGCTTCTTCTTGTGTCACATCAAATTGTTTCATGTAGCATTCCACGGCCGACGCATTGTGACCTCTATTCTGCTCAAACTGCGTGATAATACACCAAAGTAAAATTGTTAAGCCGCGAGTTGAAAGGCGATTTATGTGAAGATTAGAACAGTTGAAGATCGATGCATACGTTACCTTGTGACTACAAATGTCATTCAAGACCCTAGCCAACACACATGAAGCTTTTATCGCCTTGGATGACGGGCTATTGATCCATTCAAAAGCATCCTCATTTGCAATACTCCCCATTCCTGCGAAAGACGCAGCGTGCACATAGCTGTATCCAGAGCTTTCAATTCCGTTTCTCACGTACTCATCATATGTCGGTACATACTTCTCATGACACCATTTTGCTTGCACCATGTAACTTCTACACAAACCTTGCAATTAAAACAACTGTTGTGTGAGACAATCTTACACTGCAGGCCGAGTTAGGCCACGCCAGGCATCAGGCAGCCAGCCTCAGAGTATATATCTAAATTTTAAAGCAGGCGATAATAATGAAAGAAATGCATTACTTGTTGGCGGAAATAATCAGCAGCATAAGACCTCCCTTCGCTTACAACCTCTTTCTTGAATGCATCGCAAGTGTCCACGAAAACATCGTAGGCAAACTTCATGCAGTCTGGAAGTTCACTCAGATAACTTCTATCCCATCTGTAAAGACAAGCCAGTCATTCGACCATTAGATAGTACTTACTGCATGCACATCTAGTGCTAGAGTATAAATTTTATACTCTAGCACTAAAAATTAAGAAACTACGTGACGGGATTGATTTTACACACGTAGTTTCTTATGTTTCACTTGATTATGGTTACGATGATTATTAGCCCAACCTTTGGATTGCCTCGGTGAATAGTTTGAGCTCATGGAAGACCCCAAAAGCGTCATAGGTGTCATCGAGAATGCACGCCAATTGGAATAGTTTGTTGCAGAGCACTCGAGCATATGAATACTTGGCTTCGGCGTATTTGCCTAATATCCAACTTTGCCCTCCACTAATCTTTTCCTCGCATACGACAGTTTTTGGTTTAAATCAAGGTCTACCGACCACCTGTTTAGAGCATTAATCAAGTACTTCGTAAGAACATAGGTCATGTACATTATGACTGAGTGTTATAGTTAGTCAAAGTTTTTATAGTCAATAAGTTTGACTAACCTTAAAATATCGATGAGTTCTTTTTTGTGCAAGGACTGAAGAAGGTTGAAATCTAATATGGCCAATTTGAGCAAATTATCATCGTATGACGAGTGAGATCCGTAGAAAGAGATCTGAAACCGAGATTCGAGTCTTGGAGAGTGTCTGAATAAGGGCAGCTCCAAGGCATGAGCAACTTGACTAGCCATAGGACATTTTAGGTCGTTAGCAAATTAGACTAGTTGCGCACGAGCGTACACCATTGCTTCATCTAATGTCCCCTCTCCGTGCACAGCAAGATGTGAGGCTTCATACAAGCTCAACGTAGTTTCAACGTCCATCTCTTTGAAGCTTCCTTCCTCATTCTTCAGGTTGCCAAATACATCTGCTTGGTCAATTACATACATAGTTTAAAAACAATAGCCATCTTTAGGCAAGGTCTGGCTGGGTGAGTTCAACTTTCCCAGCCTAACCTGTATGGCTCCGTAAGAAGCCAAAATAAATAAATACTCTTTCCATCTCAGCCATTTGTTTAAATTTTACATTATGTGTGAAAAATGTTATAATAACAGGTTAATAAATGATCGAGACAGATGGAATATGAAGTAAAAAGAATACCGACCCTGCTTTCCAATCGTGTTGGTAGGTTTGGGGACTTATCCCTAATTAATTGAGTTATATACTCTTAACTATTGTGATAAAATCATTAGATCACTCTTGTAACGTACCAGAGGACACACGAAAACCGTGTTGGCGCAAGATACAAAAATAATGGGACACATAATGAAGATCGTTCTTAAAACAATCATCATTATATTCCTTGTTGTGAAAATTAAGCAAGATTTGTTCAATTTCATGCTCGAAGTGATATGTAACCCCAAGTCGGTTGATATAGTCAATATACATAAGTCTCTCCTTCGGATCCTTATCATCGGACACTAGCTCCTTTCGTACTACCTCTTTCAGTTGTTTGATTTCCTCCTCTGTTTGCCTTTGAGCATTCTACAAATTGAAAGTATATATCTTTCCTTCTAGTTAAAGGTTTCTACCATCAATTGGTGATGGGTAAAATAAAGTGAAATTATACTCGATATTATATGTATGGATTCGTCCACTAAAGTATTACTCTCTATCGCAATATTCTTCCCTTATTTTTGTCACAAGTCTTAAGAGAAGCATGATAATAACGTAAAACAGTTAAAAGTATGTACACCGTAGTAAAAGTGTAAAACTATACTTGACACTATCATAGACTTTCTTGATGTAAACCGTTGAAAAATAATATTCCCTCTGTATCGGTCATTTTGTTGTCTTTTATATCACGTGTGACGAGTATTTAAATCAAATGACAGCAAATGACCGAGACGGAAAGAGTAATAACCTGGTGAAGAGGGGTGTAGTCGAGGAAAGTGTCCTGCCAAAGGGCAGGCTGGAAATTGGCTAAAGGTCGGAGACACTTTGCCTCGACATTGTGGGACGTGATCGATGCTGAAAGGTTCTCCATTTTGGTATCAGTATTGCTTTAAGTGCTTTTTTTTACATGATATTGATGACTTTATGGTTTAGATTTGTAGCGTGCTCTATTATCGTTTTGGTATTTTGCCTGAATAATGAGTTCCTTATCACTTTTCGTGCGCGAGATTTTGAGGGTTTTGATGTGTGCCTTACCGTTTCGGTATGTCACTGTTTATATAGACCTTTTATTTATTAGGTTAGGTTAGGTTAGGCTACGTGTATAGAATATAATTCATATCGAATATAATAAGTAAGCATTTAGGTTACGTTATTAGCTTTAATGTTATTAGTAATTCTGAAAGATAGGGTGCCGACTAGTTAGGGTGGCGCTTGATTATCACAAAGTTCTACCGAGTTATATTAAATATCTTTTGTTGGAGATTATTTTATTTAAATTTTTATGTTTGAATGTTAAATTTTGTTCCATGGCAGAAAAAAAGAAAAGAAAAAGAATGAATGTTAATTTAGTTAATAATTTATGTTAATTATTTCTTCAAAAAAATAATCTTTTTTCCACTAACCAAATAACGCTACTCATGTGTTTTCCCGCATAATTAGTTGGGCTACTTATTGGGATTATCTTCATTGGGTCATTTAATTATTAAGGCGATTGGGCTGATCAATATATCAATCTACATTTTAGAATTTTCATTTATGCGTTTGACTTAATTATGCATATATGCATTTAACGTGATATGAGGTGATATAATATATTATGATTACATGACATAATAATTATTATGTCATAAATTTTATATATAATGCATAAATTCCATATCTACATTAAAATCCATATATTATTACATATTACATATTATAATCCATATATAATCCAATTTGAATTTGATTTATCACAATAAGAGAATATCTCTCTAAAGTTTTCCCTCCAAACTATTCTACTCTAGATAAAGAATGAACAAATCATTACATAAATTAAAGATTAAATAAATTTCAATCTATTAATTGTCATTAATACGAAAAATGACATTTTTTTTATGAAATCAATTTGAAAATTTACTATAATGTCATTAACTTTGTGACAAAAAAAACGTATTTCTCTGAAATGTAAATATTTTCGAGATGAATTTTTTTTACTTTAATTTCTATAATAATATACAAAATACAGAGTATACCAATAAACTCAATTGTTTTGCTATAACAACTAAAAAAATCACAAGTACATTTTTTTTACAAAATAGTACTCTGTAATTGAAAAGAGAAATGAGTATATATCTTTAAATTCAAGATGAAATATACGGAACATAAAAAATATACGTAATATTTTCATTAAAACACACATTTAATGACATTTCAAAACATTATCCAATTATCTTGATTTGTTTTGCAATGTCAAAAATATTTTCATATATATCTCCACGTACCATTGTTAGATTAATAAAAATAAAAGAATTGAAAATCTAAAATAAAATATGCTACAAAATTAATTTATTAAAAATACCGTGCATTATTGCACGTGGTGTATACTAATTTAAATCGTGAAGTAAAAGAACATTTGGGTGTGTTTTTATCCTTTTGTTGTAGGCACTTGTGCAAGAGTTCAACTTGAAGGGATTAGAACAAGAAGCATGGAAAGATCATGATTCTTCGATAAAAAGCTTAATTGGTAATTTTTTGCCCTCCCTTCCCTTCCCCTTGTTTTGAACATTGAGGACAATGTTCGATTTGAGTGTGGGGAGACTTTTGGTTGGATTTTGTTGTGGTTAAGTTGATACTCTTTTGATTAGTACCTTGGTGGTATTTTGTATTGTAAATATTTGGTTTTTGTGGGAATGTAGCATTATGTTAGCTTGTTTTGATTGATTTTGTCGTCCATGTTTATTTCATGTTTTCTTCCCAATTTTTTTGAAAATCCATAAAAATTTGAAAATTTTGAAAAATTCCTAAAAAGTGAAAAATTAGAAAATCCTTTAAAGTGTCAATTTTTTTTGATTTTACTTGTCTTCTTTGATTTAGTTTCTTTTAGTTTCTTACTTTTGTGGAAATAATGAAATTTAGACATTGGATCGTTGCATATGAATGTTACTAGGTTAATACCCGTGCAAAGTTGCACCGGTATATATAAAAGACTTACGTAGGTAATCACGTTTGGATATTACTTTAACAAAAAATAATTTATTATATGGAATAAATATACGATTAAAATCAACTTGAATTATACACACAGGAAAAATTAATGTAAAGATACATGTTTGACTGTTATCATGATATACACATATCTCGCATGTTTGATACAATTATTCGTTGAATAATTAGTCTTTTAACTTGTGTTTTACGGAGTATAAAATAATGATAAATTTACTTTTAGTAGAACTAACTTGATACGAAAATCATAATCAAAAACATTTTAAGAAATTGCGAATAAAAAATAGACCTCTAATTGAAACCAGCTCAAAGAAAATTAAAGTGTAACATTAAAAACATAGTGTGATTGTTATCTCGTAAATTAATAAAAAAAAAAATATTTTTTTCCAATACTAATATCATAGCAGTGGTGTAATAAGTTCTAATTTAAATATTCCAAATAAGTTTTTTTCATTACTAAGTATACTATCGATAGATGAAATATATATTAAAATCTTCATAACTAATATCCATTTTTTTTAAAATTCTTATTGGTATACCCGTCCAATGTTATTTTAATCTGTTCAATTTTGTACGCTACTAATCTAGCTATTAAATAAAAATCATTTTCGACAATATTTTATCTATGTTAGATTATTAGTACAAAAATAATTTAAATCGCAATTAACATACTCTACTACAAAATCCTTGGTTTCTTGACGCTTTAAATGTGGGTTCTCGACGTTTTAAAGTGTCGCATATTTAATTCTCGACGCTTTCAGAAAGCGTGGAAATTTTGGGCGTCGGGAATTCTCGATGCATTTTTATGTCACCATTCTTGACGCATTAAAACATTGAATATTTTATTAAGACGCTTTTTTGCGTCACTACATGGTACACTAAAATATGCAACCTCGACGCTTTTCTATGTCGCGATTTTTTTTCCCGGCCAATTTTTTTTCAGCGCACGAGATTTTCTACTATTGAAAGAGTCGAGAATTAATAATATAAAATTATGTTATCGACACTTTGATATCGGAAAAGCGTCGAGAATCTTATCATAAGGAATAAAATAATAATATAAATATATATGTCCAACAACTGACTACTGCTTGCGATTACATATTTATGTTCTCTAAAAAGCGCGACTCCACATTTACTGAAGATATCAATAATACACAAAGATCGAGTTGGTCATTCAGAAAACAAACACTTAATTAGAATAATCTCCAATCATACATGTACTTCACTATCAAATAGAGTTTCATAAGATGAAACCCTAGAATAATTTCCATCCAATCATATATTTTGCAATCCAAAGTAAAATAAAAAACATTACTAAAAAACTATAGTATTATTTAAAAAGGTACGTGTCTTCGTCCAAAAACATTGAACTTAAAGTCCAAGCTCAAAAAAGTGAGCCAATTTTGTCATCCATCAATTCCGTCATCATCTCTCTTTTTGTGTTGTAGAACGTCCTGTAGTGGTAAAAAATATATAATAAGGAAAACTGAATAGACCATATAATGAACCATAAATAGGTAGAAAATATAAATGCATATTAGAGAAATAAATTACCTCAGGTCGGCGCGTGCTTGGAAATTAAGAGTTTCTCAAAGTTTCCCGAGTCTCGTCACCAGGTTAGCGCTTTGGGACACTTAAAACAAGTGTTGTTTGATCCAGATTAGCAGCAGTTGACGTTATTCGATACCCATTATCCCAACGCTTGTGAATACCTTCACTTGGATACAGAAAATCAAGCTCCACAACCTAAAATAGACATTGACGGAATAGACTGATCAGGTCAGAATTGTATCTACAAGGATGTGTCAGAATAAACAAGTGAAAACTGATAGCATGGCAAAATGTTCAAAAAACAACTTGATCACTGTAACCAGAATTGCGAGACATGACAACGCCCCACCTTGATCCGGCTGTAGCCATTGCGGTCACATGAAATCCTTCCCTCCACTTCTTATTTATCCACTTGAACGGAAAAGCATCACTTGCTTTGTATGACTGCTGTGTGTACTGTGTACCTTAATTACACATTGTCAATTCAATCAAAGTGAGTATATAAATCTAGTTTCTTTATTTCATCGAGCTCAAAGTGTAGTTCAATGACAAACCTTTAGACATCACCACAAGGGAGCTCCCTTTGGTAGAACCAACAACAAAACGAATGTAGAAATTATTTTCTCGTTGTTCCATTATCCACTCCTAAAATTATTAGCCACCGAGTCCATCAAAGAAAGATCAATCCTGCATAAGCTTAATATGAATATTTTTACTTTGCGCAAAAACAGCATACCTTGTGCAAGAAGTGAGACGATAACTCGTAAATTTGGTGAGTAAATCCAGTTCCAACATCCATGATTAACGCCAAGAGATTGAAGCAAGATGCAACAGAGCTTATAAGTAAGCCATCAGCATTCCCTCTCTCCACATGTTGCTCCAGTCTAGCATAAGCTACATTGCAATGGTACCTATACAGAAGAAGTTCAATGAAAGATCTTTCAATAAACATCACTGTATCAAGCTGAACTTCTTTACTACATCCAGCATAACGTAATGAACAATACTCAGAGATTGATGCAACTGTTGAGGCATTCACAATATAATCCAGTAGTAAATACTGTACGAGATTAGCTAGTAATTGGTAAATATATTGTAGAACTTCAGCGAGGGACTCAGAGACATACCATAGTCAATTCGGCTGGATTCACAATAATAACAATCTCAAATGGTGGCACGAGAGACTCGATCCTTACAATCCTCTCTTTTCCTCCAAATAGCAATCTCACCCTTTTGAGAAAGAGACTTAGATTATATAGAGCAAGGAGAGAATCAATCGTTTACAAAATATATATAAAAAAAGGGGGACTGTATGAGTTCCAAAACCTCGTTTTGACCCATTCTCTTTCCTGCTTGTGCGTCCCCAACGAAAAGTTCTTGCAAAGTTTCAGCAGCCACCATGCCACTATTTCCACTCTGCTTGCCTCCAAATACATTATCAGACAACAGGGCAATCGGTGAAATATTAGTTGCCCTTAGAAAAGGAATAGGCACTGTGTTTACAGCAGCATAGATCGACCAAAGCTACAAAAAGAAAAGAATGATCAAATTACGGAGAATTTTTTGGAAAATGATTGGATTGCGACGCATATAAGATGGAGTAGCAACTCATTTGGATAATGTACAGTATGTGACTGATTAGATGAAGACCCATATTTTCTACGTGACTATAAAGATCAAAATTTCAGTTTTTGACATAGTTAACTATAAGTAAATTGAGAGAATATTATAGTGAGTAAAAACTTGGGATAACATGTAGTAGCACATTACATTTTACTGATTAGTATAAATTATACTCCGTACTCCGTAATATTTTTAAACCTCACACATCATCATAATGAGTTACACACCGTAAATATTACGAGTATACAGGAACAATGCACAATATTTGCATCAAATATCATGAGGGGGCATATTTTGCAAAATCATTGGAGAAGAGAAAAGGCCATAAAAATGAATTTAGCTTTCATATCACATATCAATCGGCAATAAATTAAAGACAATGCAAAGCATAAATGTTATTACCAACCTCACAAATGATTTGCTTAACAGACTTGTGAAAGGGAGTTACTAGATCCAAAGCCTTCCTTTCAGAATTATCAGCTAAGAAATCTTCGTCATCTTTTTCTATTGCAGTATGCGGCTCCAAAAGGGGTAAATAATACATCAATAAAGACCTCAAGGTCGTGAGCATAAACGTCTTCAATTGAAAGGCCGAGAAAAGTGGCTTTAGCTCAACATTGTATAGCTTCCCAATGTCATAAGTGTCAGGTTCAAAAGTGTAGCCAGGAAGTTCAAGAACCTTGGAGACATGTTCCTCAAGATTCCCAGATATCAGACTGTCGCTCCACGTTGCAGAAGCATCACAGTAAGCAAATCTTTCATTGCTGAAAATTCACCATACACACTTCATTGAGTGAAATCACAACTCGTGATGGACTAACAGGGTTCCACATTTCAGAAGAATACACTCAATGAACATAATAAAAAACAGTATTGAAGGCAAAATAAAGTTGTAGATGCAATGATATTTTGGAAATTGAGACTGTCAAACTTCCCACCAAGAACTGTTATACAGTCAATCTCACTTTTATATAGCCGAATGTTCATCAAATTTGTCCCGGACAGCTATCTATTCGATGCTAACTAAACAGATTTCACAAATTGCTACTCCGTAACCAAAAGCACCATGCCTTGATCTTATCATAAGCACAACACACTTCATTATCACTCTACAGTGAAAAATTCAACCGAAAGCGATTTACTGTAACAATCTGCCTAATTCCCTTAGAAATTACCCATTAGAAATCAAAGTCTAAGTAATGAACCAAATGAATTCTCCATAATCAATTTGCCTAATTCCTTCAAAATCCAGAAATCAAACGGCAAGGTGATGAACGTATTAATATAATTAAACTAATCATACTAATATAAACCAGACTAAACAGCAAGTAAGGTGACTCTCAATTAAGCTCCCAAAGAGAATTCGTTGCCAGTTATGAATAAAGACGACATGAAAGCTGAGAACAATTTTGAGAGAGTGACCTTTGCCTCCTCCGAATATCCAATTAGAAAAGAAGTCAGGAGTAGAAGTGAGCCTCAAGATAATAATTTTGGTATTTTTTGCTCTTCTTCTTAAACCTAGAATCCGACAATATGGACTACTCCATCAAACTCAAGCCAAGACTGGATTAAGGTGAGCCTGAATTCGACAAAATCTGAAACTCATCCAGTCGCCACCTTAAAGTCCCAGCATTAGCGACCCGGAACTCACTTGAGTCCCAGCAATGATATATTAGAGACAAGTGAGGCAGTACAGCAGCTATTGAGTCCCAGCAATGTTGTGTACATCAGCTATAGGCAACCGCAGTACAATTTTGAATGTGTTAATATCATATGTCAGCAATGAATGCTGACATTCATATTCTTTATACTACTTCGTATAATATTATGGTCTATGGTTACCTCAAAGTCTCAGAACTTATATTGTATATTTGTATGGCTGTCTTGCAGTGAGTCAACTGACATTTCAACGAAAAAAATTAATCAAAAACACAGAAATCACTCTGTAAGAACCAGACTTTCAATTAATTCAGAAATTATACTAATATGAACATATTAATATAATTAAACTAACATGAAACAAACAGGAACCCATATGAACATCATCAACAATCAATTATACTAATACGTAACGAAAACATCAAAAATGATATCTTACTGTGATGAAATAAAAAACGATATCTTACTGTGATCAAAAACGATATCAAAAACGCTTTAGATAAGCAGGATCGATGCAATGAAAGATATTAGAGGGGAAACAAAAAGAGGGTGATGTGATGAAATTAAATTTGTACCTGAAATCAATAAATGGTAGTACGCGAAATCAAGAGCAGAACGGTGACGCGAAATCGAGAGCAGAACCGCGATGCGAAATCTGAAGCAGAACGGTGATGAACAAAGGTGATTGATGAACGAATTAGGTTTAATTAGCTTGGAATGATACGAAGGTGATTGATGAACAGGTGAGCGGGTGATTGATTAGGTTAGTATGAGGATTTCCAAATTAATTAGAGCAGGTGAGGCGATAATTGGTTTTTATTTGTTAAAGGCGGGATACGAATTTTTTTTCACCGCTCATCATTTCAATTCATCAGTTAAGAGGAGTTTAGGGGTTTTGTTTATGAATTATAATAAAAATTAGGGGGGAGTAAAATAAATTGAACCGGTTTTAAAAATCGAAACCGAATCGAAATCCGGTTTAAAATCCCAAAAAACCGGATTTTTGAAGTTGAAAACCGGTTCGAGTACCCGAACCAGTTTCTTAGTGAAAAATCGGGTCGAGTTCGGTTCACAATTTTAAAAACCGGGTACCCATTTTTGAACCGGTTTACACTTTCAAACGAAAAAAAAAATGATATGTAAATTTGTGAAACCGGCGGGTCAAAAATCGGTTATAAAAAAGATAACAATATTTTTTTTAAAAATGGGTCATAAAAAGCGGTTCGGGTTTAAACCGATTCAGTTTCGGTTTAAAATATGAAAAAAAAATTGGGTACCCGATTTAAACTGGGCCGGTTTCGGTTCGGGAAAAAAGCGGTTTTCAAAAACCGAGTACCCGGTTTTGCTCACCCCTAATAAAAATATAACTCTCGACACATTAAAGGGTAGAGAAGGAAAATTTGATAAGGAAAATGATGGACACTTACGAAAGCGTCCAGCTTAAAGCGTCAAGAAACTAATGATTTTGTAGTAGTGATAATAAGTTGTTTGTCAACATATTTATATCTATGGTGTTTCCAAATGTTTTAACCCGTGATAAATTATATTACCGTCAAAATATTAGAAATTTGTGTCTTTGACGTTTTAAGAGATGTACCTACCAAAAATATCTTATTAATATAAACCTTTTGATTAATATGGAGTACGATTTTTCTAATGTGTGCCAGTGGGCCACGTTAAGATGTTAATTGTGGAAGGAATTTCATTGATGTTATTTAAGTATGGTAATTATTAGTTAGTATTTCAAATTCTCTTGATAAGATCATTGTAATTCTTTCTCCAATTAGCATCTTAACATGTGCCCACTCGACACACGTTAGAAAAACCGTATGGAGTATTATATCAGATTAATGGTTATAATAAATTTTATAATATTTATATGATATAGATTAATATGGAAAGTGGGATGATTTAGGAATGTGCGTTTTGGCGCCAAGAAACCATGCTTTGGTTTCTGTTTTATTATATAGTATAGATAGATGTATCAATTGGTCTCCTACTGTAAGTCGCTCGAGGGTGTGTACTTCATTCAAATCCACCGTCCACCTCCCGTGATATGATTTGATTTATTAACTTGTCTAGGTGACTATAACCCGAGTGACACTATGTTTTTTACGATTCATTTTCCACAAAAATATTCTACGAAATAAGACTTAAGTTTTCGTACCAATATCACAAAAAGGCTCAAGCATGAAAAAAATGAGCAACCAAGAAAAACTCACAAAAACTCAAAAAGAAAGAATAAGAGGAGAAGGGAAAAAAAATGAAAAATGAAAAAATGAAAAAGAAAAAAAAATAGAAAAAGAGAATGAGAAAAAGAAGAAAAAAAATAAAAGGGAATCATATTTCTCCCCGAGTCGTATTTATTTATATCTATTTCACATTTTCGATCGTTTTACTTCGTCACTTGGTTTATAGGACGACCCTAGCCTTTTGTTTTCACGAAGGGCCGAGACATGTGTTTTAGTCACTAATTTCATGGGAGTTCGCTTTCCATCTCCGTCTCATGCCCTCGAAATAGCTTGGACCGAAGCCAATGGATGTATAATGTGATTATGCAACTTTTTAGTGTTTAAGTATCATTGTTTATGCTTTAGTTAGATTTTAGAATTGCGACTTTTAATATTGGAGCTTGTGATTGTTTGTAAATAAATTGTTTGTTTTCGTTTTTATATATATCGTGTTTTTCGTTTTCTTGGTTTTTATTTATGGGTTGCAGTTTAGTGTTTTGAGCTTACTCGAGGACGAGTAAGAGTTAAGTGTGGTGAGGTTGATAACTGGTGATTTAACCTATTTTTGTCCCACATTTCGACTCTTTTTTAGTCGATTTTATAAACCGTCTAGCTATTATTTAGTCGTTTTGGGTTTGTTTGGCTTATTAGTCGAGTCTAGCTTAATTATTATCATTTTATTATATTTCTCGGAATTTTGGTACTGTGCCGCGATAGAGGATTGAGTAGCAGTAGAAGTAGAACGCAGCAGCAACCCCTTTCCATTTTCCTTCTTTAATTTAATTACTTCTTTTAATTAGTTTTAGTTAATTAATGTAATCCTTCTTTCTTCAACACTGAAGACATCTTATTTCTAGTAATTTCTTTTTGGTATTATTCTCTTCTTTCTTCTTATTTATGATTTTGTCTTTAGTTTTATGTGTGTGATATATTTAGTTAGTAATTAGTTTAAAATTATAATCTTTATCATCATTTATGTTTAGAATTAGTTATTTTATAATTGTTTTGTTTGTTTGTGTGTAGTTAATGTTAGGATTAATTAAAGTTTCCTTCTTTATTATTTCATTAGGTTAGATGTTATGTGTAGTTTAGTCATTACTGTGTTTTGTGTTGTGTTGATCATGAGTAGTGAGTAGTGTCTTTTCTAGGGGACGATTTGACCCCGACATGTCTATATTGTGGGCTTGAAATTCCGTATTTGGTTTGTTTGGGATATACGGAGGAGGATAGTTTGGGATTCGGGAATCGACTCGTCTTTTGGGTTGCGTTTGAACCCTTGACGACCCTTGTCCACCGACGGGAGTCGGTTAGGTCTAGGTAGTAAAACTTGCCCCTTGACTTGCCTTACTCCGCCTAGTTGAACACGGGAGTGGGAATTAGGTAGGGTACCCTAACTGTCGGTCTAGACTCTTCACCTTGGGAGAGGGAAGAGAAAGGAACGAGATTAAGACGCGTACTTAGTAATCTAGGACCTTGGATTGGGTACCACGGGAGTGGGTCCACTTGATTGACCTAGGAACCCGACTCACGAGCCCGGAAGGGAGGTGATCGGGTTTTACTTAGTCGGACTACGAACCCGGAAGGGAGGAAGTCAACCCTTAGAGGCGTTCCACTCATCCTAATATCCCTAGCAACCCATTATCGGTGTTCCTTGCTCATAATTATGATATGTCGGTGGTTAAGTCGGACCCTAGACCTTTCTTTATTACTAGTGATAAGTGTGTTATGTAGTGCTTATTTATTGTGTTTGGTCCGGGTTTCTCTTGTGGAATCGCTCTTTGGAGCGGTTTTGAGGCTACTTACGCTTCTTCTAGCTTGTTTTAGGTTCCTAAGGCCTATCTTGGAGAAATGGAACGATTCCGACTCGTTTCCGACGGATATGGAGCCAACAAAGAGAAGCGACGATGACTCGGTGGCTTAGACTCGATCCCGAGTCCCTTGGGACCCATTCCCGAGCACCGAGAGTCAACAAGAAGCTAAGAGGAGAAAGTAGGGACCTACGTGACCAAATTTGAAGCATACAAGGACCCATCCCGGTCGGGAACACATCCATCACGACCGGGATGAAGTGCAAAGAAGAATCGGGTTACTGGAGAGTGATCCCGATCGGGATCATGACCTTCCCGGCCGGGACCACTTCTTCTCGGTCGGGATCAACCCCTTCCCGACCGGGAAGAGCATAACACCGCCCGCTATTTTGCATAACACCGCCCGGTGTTATGCACCATCCCGACCGGGATCACTTCCTCCCCGGCCGGGAAGGGCCCAGTTCAGGCCGTGTTTCATTTTTCCGCCTCCCTTATTCTTGTAACCCTATATATACCCCCCTCTTGTATTGTTTAGAGAACATTATTCATTACCATTCATTACCCACAAAACCCTAGATTACTTTAGGTTAGATTAGCTTAGATTAGTGTAGATTAGTCCTTAATTACTCCTTAATCTAGTTAGTTATTATTGTATTATTGGATCTCTTGAAGAATCTATCAAGATTGACAACCTTGGTGAAATTATTTGGGTTTTCTTCTATACAAGTGTTCTTCTTTTCTTCTCCTCTAGTTGGTATAATATTTCTTCTCTCTTTTCCTTTAATCCTTCATAGTTCGTAAAGTTTGCATCTTTGTATCTTGTTTATTGTTTATCCTTGTTTTCCATTATGAATGTTCTTGTTTGTGTTGGTTTCGCTTGTTTGTGTTGGTTTTAGTTTAGATATGTGTGAGTAGTTATCCCCTAGGGTTAGTAGGGGGATTGAGTGTAATTAAGGATGATTAGGGTGAGATGGGTGGTACTAGTTGTTTTTGTTGTTTCCTATTTACCTTGCACTCTACATGTTTGATGAAATGCTTGTGAGACTTGAGATGATCATTCCTTTTTTTTCTTGCCTCTTCTCTTGCATGTGTTTGTTTGATTGGGAGGTTTCGTTCCCTCATTAGTAGCGAGAGCGTGGTGAGGATGACCCCTAGGCTGTTTAAGTAGCGAGAGCCCGATCGTAACCTAGGCTACGAAAACATGCTAGCACCCCCTTTTTTCTTCTTTTGATCTTCTTGGCATCCATGAACCTGACCTAGCCCTAGTTTCTTCTTATTGATTTATTAGCTTCCATTTATCATTAGTTATTTTTTTAGCTTAGTTATTAGTCAACCTTAGCCGTCACCTTAGATTCTCTAGAACCTAGTCTAGACCGTAGTACACCTTAGTCTGACTCATTTTCCGTCCCTGAGGATCTCCACCCGACTTGCCCTAGCTACCCAGTTAGGTTCGTTGGTTATTACTTTGATCGGCGGGATTCACGACAAATCCCTCCCGTCAAATTGGCGCCGTTGCCGGGGACGGCGTAGTTTAGACTCTTGTGTGCTTAGTTTTAGACTTTGTTCTTGATTTTTGTGTTTTCTTCTCATTGTGTATCTCCGTTCTTACTTCTTGGGTGCTTATTTCTCTCTTCCTAGTGTCTCAAAAGCACTAGGCTTCTAACGTTTGCTCAAGTGTTTCTAGTTCATCCAATGTATCAAGGCAACGTTATGAAAATGGCGCATCCAAGCTACCATCAATCGTCACGGGACAATCATGGGGCAAATTACCAAGACCCACAATTTTACCAACCATATCAATCTCATCAACAATCTTATGAACCCCCTTTAGTTGGTTACCATGAAAGTTGTCAAGGATCATTCCAGAATCCTAACAACTACCAAATGCCTTCACATTACCCCCAACCAAAAATCCCCAACTTTGAGCTTTGTCAAATGATGATTCAAATGCGTAAGAATCAACAAGAGATGATGATTCAAATGAAAAGGGACCAATAGGAGTTCATGGCCCAAAAAGAGGTGCAACGTGCTCGAATTAATGCACTTATGGCTCGTTACACGATGTTGACCACTCGAGCTCCGCAACTTATTGAGGAAGGTTCATTCGTGCAAGAAGATCGGTTGTCTCCACAAGGCAATCAAATCGATTATGAAGCCACGAATGAAGAGGGGAAGGTCAACGAAGAGATCATTGTTGAGAGTTGCTTGGATGGTGAAGCTATGGGAATAATGGAGGAAGTTGAAGCTTCAAGGGTTGATCATGAGGAGGAAATTGAACATGATTCTCAAAGTAACACTTGGGAAGCCAATGTATTGGCTATTAAATTGGATTTGTATGATTTTCTTCGTGATGAACCGGATCTTGACAATCCAAAGCCAAGTGAAGAGAAGACTCCTCTAGGCCAACTTGACAAGGTGAGTGAAAGTGAAGGTAATATTTGGGAGAAAGAGATAGATGCCTTAGAACTTGCCTTGAATGGGAAGTTGGGGGAGCCTATTGGGGGATTTGGAGATGCTATGCTAGACCAAACCGTCGAAGAAATTGAGGCCGCCATCAAAGGCCTTGAATTTCCTCATGGTGAGAATTCTAGTAAGGACAACGATGAGGTCTCCCCTAGAGCCTCCAATGAGGAAAACTCGATGCCTTCACCTCCTTTGTCGCACTTAATTTCGAGTCCCTTATCTTGTAAGATGGTTGATGAAGTGGATTCTTGTCGGGCGACGGAAAAGAATTTCACCCTTGACCCCGTATAAGAAGCAACACCCTTAGGGTGTGATCTCCCAAATCATAACGCCAAGCATGACTTTAGACCACTATACCTACCGGATGGTCTTAAGAGTCATTGGTATGTTGGTTGGAAAGACCCGGGAGATCACGAGAAACCCGAGCATAATGGATTAGATGATTGCTTCTTGCCTCCGACTTAGAAGATCTTGAAGATAGCTTGGCTCGGCCACATGAGCCTTCATGAAAATGTTGCTAGAGCATTTGACTTACTTCTCCGAGCCCTTGATGGCTATGGGAGCGTGGATGGTGAGAGTATCATGTTGTAAATATATTTTTCCTCTTCTTTTGAGTTTTTGTATTTGTATTTGTATGATTGGATAGTTTGGTTCTTAGGATTTGTAAGTTTGTGTGGAGTTCTTGTAATTTGAAGTTTTCTTGAGTGATGTGAGGGAGGAATCTTTGATGTGGTTATTGAGTTTGATTGATAGGTTTGAAGTGAAGATGAAGAATTAGAAAAGGTTATGGATGATAGAAGCTTTGAAGCTTGGTGAAGGAAGTCGGTTTTTGAGCTTGGTTCAAGCTTTTGGGGACGGGATTTTGGATCCCGAGGTATTATTTGGGTGGAAGACTTGCAAAGGGAATGAAGAGCTAGAGAAGCATCCCGCTCGAGATAGGTGTCTTCCCGACCGAGACGAGTTGTACTCTAAATGACAGCCCACTGTGAGGCCATCCCGCTCGAGAAGGGTGAGCTTCCCGACCGGGAAGGCATGATCCCGACCGGGAAGAGTTGTTCCCGACCGGGAAGGAGTAGCTTAGGTGGTTTTCGCCTTCTTTTCTTCATTTAAGCCCCACCCCACCACTTTATACCCCCACCCAACCTCCTTACTCACCTTTGCCTCTATCATTTCATCCCTACACTTCAATTATACACCTTCATCTCATCTTCTCATCTCTATACACTGAGTTTCCCTCTAAATCCCAACCCCATTACACCAATACAAGTCCGATACTTGAGACTACATTAAGGAAGAGGAGGAATATCGATGAGGACAAGCAAAGTACCAAGAAAGATCATTGAGACGATGGAGTTGGTTGAGTTGCTAACCGTTTGGTAAGCCAACTCTCCTTTCTTTTCCGTCTTTTGTTGCTTACTCTTTGTATGTTCCCCTTCTTTTTATGCATTTGGTGTCATGGCGGCCATCGACTTTGTGATAATTTCTCCCGATTCTCGATGATGTGATTACATCGAGAATCATTTGAAAAAAATCCAAATTGACAAGTCTTTTCACTTTTTCCTTATTTTTATTTCCTCTTTTGGTAGAATTTAGTCGGAATCGGGCGGAATCAGGGCTAGGTGACTTGATTACACCTAGCCCTCCCATCCCATTTCCTTTTATTTTCTTCTTTTTATTTCTTCCCCTACCCATATCTTTTCTTGTCTCGGCCCTTGGTGACTTGATTATACCCCGGCCTGACACATTCTACTCTTTCTTCGCTTTCATTTTTTATTTTTAGCTTTATTTTCCCTTTTTCTCTTCTTTTTAGTGTCTTCCACACACTACCAATCGAGCATGAGGACATTGCTCGGTTTAAGTGTGGGGGAGCGATATCGTAGTCTAGTTTAGTTTTATTTTCGTAGTTTTTTCAAAAAAATTTAAAATTCCTAAAAATTTGAAAAAAATTTCATAAAAAACCAAAAAGATTTTCTTTTTTTGTCTTTTTCTTTTGAGTCTTTTTGTCGTATATTTGTTGTGTTGTGTGTTTTGCTCCCCCCGATTTCCTTGTAGGTTGAGTGATCGTCGATAAATTTTGGAAAGCTCAAGACATCCGGTATTATCCTTTTATTTGTTTCTCCTTTTTCCTTTTCGTGGAGTTTGGAGAATGTTTTGTGATGGTGTCTGCTCGGTTGGAGTTTTTTGGAGTTTGTGGTTGATGTGGTTGCTTTCTTTGAAGTTTTGGGGTGGTGTTTGTTTATTTCTTTGTGTGTTTATTTTGTTTTGTCTTGTTTCGTTTCATTTTCTTTCGTCTTTGTTTTGTCTTGTGTAGTTTGTGAGTCTAGTGTAGAAAAGGTTTTCGAAAACCCGGTTTTGAGGCTAGTGCGCAAGTGTTTACTTTCCTCTTCTAGTGATATGAATCGAGTCTTGAACTTTAGTCTAGTAGAATGACTTTAAATCAATAGTTTCGTTGGTTTCTTACCTTGAGTCCATCTACTCTACTAGGGATTTACTGCGAAATTTGCATTTTGACCACTTTGACCACCCACGGATTGAAAAGGCCTTGGTTCCCGTGTCCCGTCTCTTAGGTGACCATGCTCGAAATTGTTTGATTAGTCCAAGTTTCCCCCTTTTTGTGGGTTTGAAGGGAAAGCGCGCTCCCAACATACCCATTTCCCTACCTTCTACACATTTCCACAAATAAGTTGCATTTTGTTGAATTTCCTACACTTGGTTGTGATGATGCCTACAAAACAAAATTTGGCCAAATGGGCAAACCAAGAAAAAGAAAGGAAAAAAAAAAGAAAAAAAAAAAGAAAAGAAAGAAGAAAAAGAAAAGGCACAGCAAATCAAAAATAAAATAGAAAAGAAGAAAAAGAAATGGCATAGCAAATCAAAAGCAAAATGCAAAAGAAAAATGCCAAAGAAAAACATTTCATAAAAAAAAATCTCACCCCCTAAAAAATAAGCCTTTTATCGACTATTATCGTGAAGAGCCTACCGACGGACCGAGTCCCTAGGAAGGATGATAGCAGTAATGGTCGGTCTTCCCTCACTTTGCAACCATATCCACCTTTTTACTTAGCTTGGACTAGTTAAGCTATTTTTGAGCATGGGACGACCCTCTTGGCTCATCGCTAAAGGGGGAGGGGTTTCACTTTACCTACAATGTCGACTAACTCCGTGGTTCATCATTTTTCCATCCCGCCTATCGTCCCGTGGTACGTTCTTAGAAGGTTAGGAGGAACTAGGTAAGTTACCAACGTTTTTATTGCTTTGTTGTCATACTATTAGGGTTTTGTCCATTTCGGTTTGTATTATTAGCTTGGGAACGTTGTCACTTTCCTTGAGTCCTTAACCGGTGTTTCTTTCACCGCTTTGTAGAGGGAAGCGGTATTTGTTTCTTCTTGGATGCAACCGATTGTTTGCTTGTTTGTATGTTTGTATGTTTGTTTGTTTGTTTGTGTGTTTTCGTGTTCGGTTGTATTCACAGTTTTGTCGCAAGACCTCACTTGCCTTGCGGAGAGCACTTGTCCTCTAAGTGTTCTCGCGTGAGTTAAAAGAGCGTAGGGTGCGCTAATACCCGCTCGGTTAGTAGTCTAGTTTCTTTTAGTTATTACTTAATTCGTGCTTACTCGAAGGCGAGTAAGGGTTAAGTGTGGAGGAGTTGATAAGGGTGTTATGTAGTGCTTATTTCTTGTGTTTGGTCCCGGTTTCTCTTGTGGAATCACTCTTTGGAGCGGTTTCGAGGCTACTTACGCTTCTTCTAGCTTGTTTTAAGTTCCTAAGGCCTATCTTGGAGAAATGGAACGATTCCGACTCGTTTCCGACGGATATGGAGCCAACGAAGAAAAGCGACGATGACTCGGTGGCTTAGACTCAATCCCGAGTCCCTTGAGACCCATTCCCGAGCACCGAGAGTCGATAAGAAGCTAGGAGGAGCAAGTAGGGACCTATGTGACCATATTTGAAGCCTACAAGGACCCATCCCGGTCGGGAACACATCCATCACGACCGGGATGAAGTGCAAAGAAGAATCGGGTTACTGGAGGGTGATCCCGACCGGGATCATGACCTTCCCGGCCGAGACCACTTCTTCTCGGTCGGGATCAACCCCTTCCCGACCGGGAAGAGCATAACACCGCCCGCTATTATGCATAACACCGCCCGGTGTTATGCACCATCCCGACCGGGATCACTT